>CM065464.1:34471000-35906105 GCA_032872475.1 Leptopilina myrica (nomen nudum) | reverse complement strand
AGTTTCTTCCCCATTTCACAATATATAACACGTCTCAACTTTTTATTTTGTTTTAAATTCATTATTATTATTACTCATATTATTACTAACAATAAAGTACTCTTTAAATTTTAATCCCTTAAAAATAACTGATTTAGAAGCAATAAGTCTCTAATTCAAATAGTAATATTTTTACTGACAATTAGTACATTTCAGTGCATTTTTAACTGATCAATTAGTGTAGTTCTTTCTGCTCATTTAAAAATTAAACAGAGCTGTTTAAGAATTAAAAAAATTGTAATGCACTATCTAAATCTGAAATAGGTAATATAGTTTTTTTTAGTAATGAAATAATGTGAATTTTAATTATTAAAATTTTTTTATGATATATATTTCAAAAATGTAATTATCTTAAAAATATTTTTTGAAAAATATGTCTAGTTATTTTTTGCACTATGAAAATTGAAATAAGTAGTATTTTTCATAGTAAAAATGTGGTATTTTTTTTAATCATTTGAAATAAAATTCAAAAAAAGTTCAAAAAGTCATTCCATCCAAGACCAATAATAAATCAATCCATAATTTTTGAATGCGCAAATGAAAGAAATGTTTTCACGAAAAATATTTTCTAAAATTGCTAATTATAATAAAACTTAAGAACTTAAATTTAAGTCAGAAAGTTTATAATCCATTTTTTTGATGAGACTCAAAATTATATTGATAAAATAATAATAATTTAAAGAAGAAATAAATAAATTTCGTTTATGTGAACATTTAGAACTTTAGGGACATGTATAATTATAAAAAAACAATCTATTAACAAATGGAGTAAAATTTACGAAATTTTCTTGCTTTTTATGCAACATTTTACTAAACATTTCTAAAAATGTCCTTGTAGACGACATTGGATCTTAAGTGTTTTGCGTAGGAGAATCAAAAATCAATGTCTTGCAGACTTTTAGTCACCAGGATGTTATAGAATCCTGTCGCCTAGATTCTTCCGTTTTATATTTCACCTCTATATACTCTTCGGCTTCTTCAATTTTGTGTGTTCAGTGTGAATCATACACTTTATTACTCTTTTAATATTTATTTATGAACGTTAAAAAAATACGAATGCCGAAAAAGATTATGAATACTAAAAAAATTAACATGTTAAAAAACCTGAAAATGATTTTTCATGCTAAAAAGACATGAATAGTGAAAAAAAATCATGAATGCAAAAACAATTTTTATGAATTTGTTTGAACGTTAATGAACTTTCGCATTATTAAGTTCGGTCTTTCAACAACATTTTTAGAAAGGAAAATAGTCTTTTTGGGGATACTTTTTAATAATTTTGGTTTTAAGGTGAAAGCACGCCTTGAAACCAAAACAAAAATCAAATCATGTGGTTTCAGACTTTGCTTTTCATAATAAGCAGGCAAATAAGAAGAGAAAATCGCGAATCGAACCACAACTCCCACCGAAAGATCGAAATCGCCGTATTAAAGAAATACTCTTAAAAATGTTGCACCTAGAAGAGATGGTGGACAAAAAGATCATGGGAGGATTAAACTTAGCTTCGTATAGACGCGGTTGTATTTCAGGTGGCAGAAAAATAAGTTTGTAAGGTGCGGTTTGCTTTGTAGAAACCCGCTGAGCCATTAACCTGTTGTACATATAGACATATTATGGACGTCAAAAGCCGCACCTGACATATATGAAGAAGAACACGCTACTACCTTTTCCTCCTCTACTCTCTTGCTTTGCAATAATATCATGCCGTCTCCTCTTGCATCGTTTCGCACTCCACTACTATACATATATATATATATATATATATATATATATATATATATATATATACACCTCTAATTCAATTATGAACTGGTTTCAACCAATTAGCAAATGACTTCTCTCAACAAACTAAAACGTCACTCTGCAACCCGATTCACTTTCGGTTTATTTTTACCCTTCTCGTTGCTTGCTTCTTGAAGGTCATTAAATTGTGAAATGTAATTTGCTCTCAATTGTAAAGCTCTCATATTATAACAATTTGCAATACACTGTAGAAATGAAATCCCAGTTTAAGGGAAGAAAGAAAATTAACTCTTTTTTAAGAAAGAAACCTTAGTCTTGAAATAATTTGAATTTTTATCCAAAATAAAATATTCTGTTGCATTTTCACGGTAAAACGTGAGGTGTTAAAATAACACCAGAATGGATTAAAATAATCTGCAACAGTTTAATCCCTCTAGGATTAAATTAACACCAAAAAGAATTAAAATAATCTATTTTGGTGTTATTTTTAACTATGAATGAAATTTTATTTTAAAATAGCTTCTCCGGGGAGAATATTAAGTTAGTTACTAACTAACTTAGTAACATAGTTACTAAATTCAATTGTGTTTAAAATTTTTTAAAAGTTGTCAAAATTTCCATTCTCTTTATAAATAATAAAATTCTTCCCAGATATTCAATTATTTTACAAAATTTTAATCAAGTTTTTGTCAAAATTTCAATTATTTTCAACAGTTTTCTAAAATTCTATAATTTTCAATATCTACTGTTTCAATAATATTTTCCAAAAGAATTCCATCATCAAAAAAAATTTGAATATAATTCTGCACAAACATTCAATTATTTTCATAAATAATAAAATTTTTTAAAGGAATTCAATTATTTAGAAATTTTTTTATAAATTTCTTTGCAATAATTCAATTATTTTCATAAATAATAATATTTGTATAGGAATTCAATTATTTTTATAAATAATAACATTCTTTTAGGAATTCAATTATTTTCATAAAGAATAAAACTCATTGCGGAATTTCAATTATATTTATTGCAATTTTAATCAAATTCTTTAAAAAATGCAATTATTCTTTAAAATCTTATTAAAATTCGTCCAAAGAATTTAATGATTTAAAAAATTTGTTGATAACAATTTTAATGAGAATTTAATTTCAATAAACATGAAATTAATAAATTATTTATTTTTTTATTTAAATAATTGACTTCTCGTAGAATTTACTAATAAAAATGGTTTTAAAAATGAATTTCAGTTAAAATTTTTGGATTATACTTAAATATTAAAACTAAAAGCATTGTAACGTGGATTTTTAGAAATAATTAAATTTTGCCAAAGTTTCAAACTAAAATCATTGAAATTTATAATTTTTCATATATTTTTGACAAAAAATTCTGTAGAATTAATTCTTTTTAAATGTTTAATAGGATTTTTATTGAAATTATTACAAATTTATAATTTTCAACATATATTTAATTGCAGAATTTTCGAATAATTAAAATTTTGTAAAATTGAATTGTAAAGGAATAAATTTGAAAATTATCATAAAACTCATCGCAGCGTTTCAATTATTTTTCATACAATTATAATTGAATTCCTTGAAAAAAGTAATTATGTTCTTGCAAGTTTTAATAAAATTCTACAAAAGAATTGAATTATTAAACAATTTGTTACTAAAATTCTTTATGAGAATTGAATTTTGAGAAACATTCAATTATTCAATAAATTATTTACTTTTGCATTTAAATAATTAAATTCTTGTAGAATTTTTTAATAAAAATTGATTTTCATTTGATAAAAATAAATTTCAGTTAAAATTTTAGATTATAATTGAATATTAAAAGAAATATAGAGTGAACTTTTTGGAAATAATTGAATTTTGAAATTAATATTTTTGAAAAAGTTTAATTGCATTTTTTTAATATTATTTGAAATTTTTATTTTTTAATATGCATTTAATTAAAGAATTTAGGAATAATTTAAATTTAGTGAAATTGATGAATTAATTATTATTAAAAATATTAGATATAAAGTAAAATTGTAGTTAAAAATTTTGGAAACTAATAATCGAATTGAAATAATGAAAATAATTTTGAAGAAGTATAATATTCTTATAATATAAAATAATTATTTTATTACTTGGTCATGTTTAATTATTATAAAATATGAAGAAATCGATTAGTTATCGAGTTATCGATATCTTCATGTTTTATAGTTATAAAAAAATTTAATAAACTAAAATTTCATTCATTGTAAAAAATAACACTAAAATTGATTATTTTAATCTTTTTTGGTGTTAATTTAATCTGCAACACTTTTTAATACCTCACGATTTACTGTGTTATATTCACTTTTTTAATTTTTAAAAACGTTGTTCAGCTTCGTCAAAATTATCAACTTTATATATTCAATCATGTGGCTGGAGTTCGCAATATGTTTAAAAACGAAAATGAAAAATTAATGCCTCAATTTATTTTCTTTTAGTTTCTTATTTTAAAATAAGATTAAAATCTTACTGAGAGTAATATTTTTGGTCAGTATTCAGTTTATTTTTAAAATCATTGACAATAATTTCTAAGATATTCTCAGAATGAATACTACCTAAGATTTACGTCACAATGTTAATAATTCTAAAAAAAACTTATTATTCTCGATGTATGCGTAAATATTCCATTACAGAGAAGAATAGAACATTTTTTTTCAATAAAAATTTATCATTCTAACAAGGCAAATGTTAAAAGTGAAAATGTCCATTATTCACTCTTTTCTTAAACGGAAATAAATACAACTTGGATAAATATTACTCATGTTTTGCTAAAGACGTATTTTCAAAATTTTCCACTAAATTTTCACTTATGACTAATTGTTCTTTAAAGTTAAAGACAGATGGTGAGAATGAGTTGTCCCCCTTGTGTTGTATAACCATATGGAATTCAGTAAAAATGAATAATATACATATAGGGTTCTATAAAATTAAGAGAGGGAAAAATAAACACGCAAAGAATGCTTTCTCATACAGGAAATAATATTTCATGATCGATATTTAAATAATTATGTGGCCTCTGGTTGTTTAAACCCCATAAAGAAACGAAAATATACAAGTATACAAAAATGGCATATTTTCATGTCTGTTAATTTTAAAATTCTATTTTAGTCAGGAGAAAAAGAAAATGCTATTCAAAATCACAAAATACAATCGACTTCTGAGATATAATAAACAAATGTCAAGAAAGGCTCATCGCTCTTGTTGATTAATTTCTTTTGACATACTCGTTAGTAAAGAAAATAATGAACTTGTTTCAGTTGGCCTCTTACAATCAACTTGGCTTTAAACATCTCTGCTATCATTCTCTTTTCACTTGAATAATAATTGTCGAATAAGAATAATTCGAATAACAATCTTTGAAATAAAATAACTTTTTTTACCTTCAACAGGGCTGATTATGAAATATTATGGGTAAATATGGAATACGATAGATTTTTTATACAAAATTTTTACTAAATTATTCTAATTTTTTAATAATTAAATAAAACCTTATTTTTATTTAATGGTCCCCTATCACAATCTCAAGACTAAATGTTTTATCGCATAAATGACATAAACGAAAATTGAATAAAAAAACGAATTTTTTATTGAGCTGAAAGACAAGAAACAAAAATATGAAAAATCATTTGACGAAAGACTTTAATGTAACATAATTTTTTTCTGAAAAGTGTATAACTAGATCCTCCAAAATAAATGGAAATTATTTTTAATGAACAAATCTGAGCCGTTGAATTAACAAAAAATGACTAATTCTTATTTAGAGAAAAGTATGCAGAAAACAGATTAAAAAACAAGAATAAGATGTAGAAAATTTTATACAAATAATTTTAATTAAAAATTAATACAGATATAGATGGAGCAAAGAAAAAATATTAAATTTATTGCAATCTTGCGGATAAAAGATTCGATAATTCTTCAATTTATTATATTACATTTTTATTATTATTACACCACCATTAATTAGACAAATGAAGCAGGAAATATTTTCTTTTATCTAAAACCAGAAGGAGGAAACGTGTTCGTAGAATAATTATAAAAAGAAATTAAATGAACTTTGCTGATGTACACGGAATCTGCTATACAAGTTGTGGTGCAATTCAATTTATATTCCGATATACTTCTTCTACGGGGAGAAAACTTATTGCTTCTTATTATAGAAAATTTTCTTGCACCGTTACACAAATTGAATGAAATTACCATATATTTAATGACATTAGTATAGCACTTAAATATTAGCATTTACAGGGATTTGTAAATTTTACAGATATTACAGTGTCTTTTTTCATTAACACAGATTAAGGCAGATTATAAACAATTTTTAATAAAGATGTACCATTCTATACCAGAATTTAATTTTTTAGTCAATCTCACCAATAATCGTGAATAACTTGCAGCGTTAAATAACTTATTAAAGTGTAAATATTTCTAAAGTAACCCTCTTCAATATACAAAAATACTTTTCCAACACATAAACTCATTCAATAATTATACACTGAAAAAATTACATTCTAATTTTAAGAAAAACTTCTTATATATGCGCCAAGAATATTCCCCACTTAAATTAAGTGGTAAATATTCTTAAAATAATAATGTTCTTCTTATTGTAAGAATATTCCCCACTTAACTTAAGTGGGGAATATTCTAGGCGCATATATAAGAAGTTTTTCTTAAAATTAGAATGTAATTTTTTCAGTGTATGATCGATCAAAAGATATAATCATTTAAACAATCTTTAGCAATTGTACTTTACTAAAATAAACAATTGATTTTGTTCAAAAAGTGCGGATTTTCAGAAATTTAGTACCAATAAAAATAATACTACAGAGTTTCTTTTAAATTGGTAAGGGTGCTGCAAAAAGTTTTCTTATGAAATAGCACATATATCAAAATTCTTAAAAAGAAAGGAATAAAAAAACAAGTGTTTTTTTAATCCTAATTTGTCGCTTTTGACAAACACAAAAACGTCGTTTTGTCCAAGCAATAAATTACTAACCGAACACTGAGAAAAATTGCGTTTAACCGAGTGGTAGAAACAGCTCGGTTAAAAAAAAGTATTTAAAAATAAATAAGATATGGTTAAAAGAAACTAAGTTCTACTGATTATCACAGCCGAGCTGAGACGGTTAAAACACATTTGTTAAAAATAACCCTCCGATGGATTGTCTTAACCAATCTCAAATGGGAATAATTAAAACAAACTTTCGTAGTTGTCGTTACCTATTTGTTTTTTGAATTCAAACTATTACTATATGATTAATATTTACCGAGCTTCATGAAAATAGGTTATATTCCAATATGAGAATAGGCAATTTATAAATATGATGAATTTGACTTATGTGATTTTAACCGAGTGAACACTGAGCAGGCGTGAGGCGTCATATCGTATTCATTTCGCTTTGAAGAGAGCCGTTAAATTCATGTCGTGTGGTTAGGTTTTGTTTTTTCTGATAGTTTTCTCGTTTTCGAACGTTTTCTGTGATGGTTGATTACATAGATAGTCATTTTAATTCACAGAAAACCACCTTTGCATTAAAATACAATTTCGTAATCAAATAAATTTATTTTCAATAAAAAAGTATTTTTTATCAAGCAAATATTTTTTTATACTACACTGAGAAAAAAATGCTATTGAATCTATAACACACATATTCACATACGTTCAAAAGCAGATGTGATCAACATAAGGCGAAATGTAGTTCATTTCATAGCATCGCTATTGAATCAAAGAAGTCATTTTTTGATTTAAAAGCAGTGCTATAAAATAAACTACATGTTACATCAAGTTAATGACATCTGCTTTTGAACGTATGTGAATATGTCTGCTATAGATTCAAAGGCATTTTTTTCTTAGTGTAGAAAATACTTTGCTTTTTTTAACCGAAGACAATTAATACTCACAATTAAGTAAATAGGTTAAAAAGCTTTATTATAATCGAGTTTAGAAGTTAACATTAATTAATTCACTTGTTTTATTGTAACAGAACTAATTGACTGCAGTACCTAAGTTTATACTATTTCTGTAGCCTTTCTAGGTGACTACAGTAACCGAGTTACTTGGTTGACGCTTTTGGGTCATCAATCCTTGACTATTAGTTGCCATAAACGATTTAGTTGTTACCGTAACCGAGTAATCTTAACAAGTTTCAACCGAAACTTATAATCGTATTTGATCGGTTACTGCAAACAATTCACATTGCAAGTGCTATATTAGCAGCATCGCTCGGTTGTTTTTAACTAAAAATTGGTTATATTTAACCTTTTATTTTTCTCAGTGAAAAGTTTACTGATTGAAGTAGCCGAAAAAGGTGTCAACATTTAAAAAAGTAACTATAAGTAATGCCTCTAGTAAATTTCAAACCGTTACTAATTTTCTTCTGATTATTGGTCTTATGCTCCACAAGGTTAGATAAACCATACACTTTTAAATCGTTATAAATATTCAAAACCGTCACTAGACTTTAATAAGATTATGATACATTGATCAACTTTGTACTATAATATACCTGTAATGACATTACTACTCGCTTAACGACAGTAGTCATTCAATCTTGTCTGCCACACCAGAAAGAATACAGTAACTTCAAATCTGTCTCTCTCTCTCTCTCTCTCTCTTTCTTTCTTTCTTTCTACTTGTTCTGCATTTTCTGTTTTGATTGCATTCATTCAGTAAAGCACACAATAGACGCCATTATCGATCATTATGAGTGACCTAAACAACCCACAACTGGAGAAGAATAACCAAAAATGCAAGGTTCACGTCAAGTATTATAATTGAACAAGGATCAATAGATCAGTGTACACGCGATTCTAAGGTTCTCAATCTACATGAAGTTGAATACCTTGCGCCTTCCTAAAGCTTATTATTTATGGTAGTAGCAGTGGAGCATGTCCCTAACTATACATAATCCGTTGTACATCCTGTTTGATGCTACCGAAGCTATGTACAAATTACACCTCCAAATGAACAGAATACAAACAAAAAATTAATCATATTTTCTTTAAACAAAAATATTAATCAACTTTCTTATAACAAAAATTTCCCATTGCATTCCTCTATTCTCAATCATTACAGACCATTATGATATTGAATACAATTAGTCAAAGATTAAAAGTTGAGATATTTATAAAAATGTTCCAGTCCAGCATAGATTAAGCATGTGACGAGAATGTAAAAATGAAAATTTATGCATTTTTGTATTAATTAATAGCATACACTGTCAGCATTGTGAACTGTTTAAAAAATGGAACAATTGGAAATACAGAATCAATTTCATAACTGTTAGTTTTTAAACTCTGGATTACTAAAGCTGGTAGAATAATTCAAAAGCAAACTGATTTATCGACATTAATAATAGCCTGGATCCAATTGAGTATCACGCGTTCAAAACGTTACACATAGCGGTAAACTAGCTCTAGAGAACTCATCACGTTCAGTACATACTTATACGTGTTGAGAAAGCAAAAAAAAACTTACAACCAACATTGTCAAGAAACAAGGGCATGCACAAATACTAACACCCAAATCAGAAATCGTATAAAAAACTTGCGATCCAATAATGCGATAGTTTGATAAGACATTAGATACTTTAAATAGAACATTACACGAAATTAAAATGAAAGTTTAAAACATCAACTTTAAGGCCCAGAAGTAAAACATGATTGACAATCTCAGAGAAACTTTTTTGCCGCAAGAAATCGCTATCTCAAATAGTCAAAATAGCTAAGATAGGGAGCACTTGATAAGTATTAATTTCCATAACTGGATTTGCTTATAACTTGTCACCTGGGGGTTTCTGAGATTGCTTACAACGAAACGAATGTTAAAATTAAGAAAGAAGTTCAAAATGTCATCCAAAAAAGCAAAAATTTACTTTTGTTACATTGCTTCAAATTCTTTTTAAATAAAGATAATTATAACGATTTTTACTAATTTAAAATAGCCAATTTTGATGCTTTTAACACCCCGAGAAAAAATTTCTCGATCATTTAAAAACAGAAATGTTACGACGTTCATATTCACGTTACAAAGAGACTCATACGACTATTTACCTGAAAACTTTACTAAAATCTTTGTCTTCTCAAATAATAACAATAACAAAAAACATTTGAAGAAACTAACTAATATACAAAAATTTTCTTAGGGTGACCACCTTAGGGCCCTGACCACCTTGGGACCCTCTCCCCTACTTTAATTTTTATATAAGAAGTGCTTTCTTTATTGGCTTTTTCCTTTTGTTTTACTTTAAAATAGAAAACTTTTGTTGGCACCCTGATATAAAAGAAATGAAATCCAAATTTTTACTCTTTTACCATAAAACAGTAATTTAGAGTCAAAAATCTCACAATTAAAAAAAAAGATTTATAATATAGAAAATCTAGTTATTTATGAAAAAATAAACTTTTTTATCGAATTTTCAAACACGATTATCTCGTTTATAGCGAAATCATATCACAGAAAATTGTTAGATATTATTGTAACATTAAAATGGATTAAAATAATCTGCAACGCTTTAATCCATTAAGGATAAAAATAATCCATCGAAGTATTAATTTTTCAAAATCGTTAAAAATGATTTTATTTTGATTTAGAAATACTTTTCACTCAGGCAATAATTTAAACCAGAAATGAATTATTTTAATCTTTTTTTTTATAAATTTAACCTGTAATGCTTTTAAATACCTCATAGCTTTAATTGTCATTTTCTTGCATTGATTTTTGAGATAGCATTATCTTGAATTGATAAATGAGCAAAAATGAACCACAATAGAATGGCGAATTAATTATATACTACATTCTTAATTTTTTAAAGTACTTTTTCATGGTTAATCCATATTTTTTTTTATTCGATTGGGGCCTTATTGCACTAAGTAGATTAGTTAAAAAGTAGTTAAATTTTCTTTGAATTTTTTTAGCGTATTTCAATATATTGAAATTAGATAAGAAAAATAAAGTATACGAGAGAAAATGAAACAAAATTTTAAGAATAATTTTCTATTTAAGAAGTGAATGAACCTTTATGTTCAATGCTGAAAGCAGGAAAGAACAAGAAGTCTTTCTCTAAAAATGTCTGCGGTAAGACGAATGCCTGCAATTCGATCGTTATCTCTTCGTCTCGAATTTCACGATGTTACTCCCACCTTCTTTCATGAAAGAACGAAAGGGGTGCAGGACCGTGACCATCCTGTTTGTGATCAGGAAACAAAATTGGTCTCGTTCTCACGAACATGAGTTTCATTATGCACACAAGAACATCCAGTAATCAAACCTTAATTATCAGTCTTTCATTACTCTGTACGACATTTGTACAAAATCACACGTATAGTTCGAAACTAAAATCAAAATATCTCAATTTCGGTAGTATAAAATGATCTAAAAATTTTTACCAGCATAAAGGTCAGCATAAAAAATATTTACTAAAAATTGGAAAAATATTTTATAAAAATAGATTTTTTCAAACATAAAAGTAAGAGTAAGAGTAAGAGTAAGCTATCAAAATGATGAAATTCCAAAATAGTTCTATTACATTTATTTACGAATTTCTTTAATTGTAAACTTATTCACAAACATCAATATAACTTCATTTTTAAATAAATATTTAATAATTACTGTTTTTCAATTATTATTTTCTACAATTTTGAACTAAAATTCTTGTTTAAATAAATTATTTTTAATAATTTTTTAAAAAGGGCAAAAAAAACATCCAATTAAACTTTTTCAAAAAAATTAATTGTACAGAATTATTAGTTGAAATTATGAAAAATTATGGTTTTCAAAGATTTAAATTTTGAAACCTACTCAAAATCTAATTATGTCTAAAAATTCACGCCATACTACTTCTAATATCCAATTATTATCTAAAATTTTAGCTGAAATTAATTTCTAAAACAATTTTTTTTTAATTCTAAGAAAATTTAATTATTTAAATACGAAAATAAACAATTTAATGAATTATTCAATTTTTCTTAAAATTGAATTTTTATAAAGAATTTTATGAATAAATTTTTTAATAATTGAATTCTTTTGACGAATTTTAATAAAATTTTTAATGAATAATTACATTTTTCGAGAAATTGTATAAAAAATAACTGAAATAAGTTTTATTGTTTACGAAAATAATTGAATTCTTAAAAAATATGATTATTTATGAAAATAATTGTATTCCTGGAAAGAAATTTTATTATTCATAAAAAAAGAATTGAATTAGGTATTGCGAAGAACTTTAAAAAAAATTGTAAATAATTTAATTCTTGTTGAAATTTCTATTATTTATGCAAATAATTAAATGTTTAAGTAGAATTTTATTAGAAAATTTTATTTAAATAATGGAATTCTTTTGGAAAATTTTGTTAAAAACAGTTGATATTGAAAATCAATCAATAAATCAATTATTTTATTACTTTTGAAAATAACAGAAATTCTGCATTTATTTGTAACTTCTTCAGAATTGAATTTTTTTTAGTGTTTATAAATTTCTAATTAAATTCATTCAAAATTAAAATATTATAAAAATTCAAATGAAAACCGTTTGATGTTTCTTTAAATTGCATTCTCATAAAGAATTTTATCAACAAATTTTATTAAAATTGTATTAAAAATAATTGCAATTCTGCGATGAGTGTTGTTGTTTATGAAAATAATTGAATTTCTAAAAAGAATGTTATTATTTACGTAAACAATTTCTGAAAAACTTTATTTATGAAATTAATTTAATTATTGCATAGAACTTTATAAAAAGTTTGTAAATAATTGAATTCCTGTTGAAATTTTTATTAATTATGAAAATAATTTAACTGAACAAATTTTTGGGAAATAATTTAAATTTTGCCAAGAATTTTATTAAAAAAAATTTTTTGTTTTAGAATTTTTCTTATAAATTTTGAAAATTTAATTATTTCTATTATTTTTAATAAAAATACCTGACTTTTTTCTAATTTTTCTGACTTTCTTTCTTTCCTATACTTTTTCTAAGAAATCATGGATTTTACGGACATCTTTTTTTAAAAAACGGACTTTTACAGACTTCAATAAAATTTGTGGACCTAGTTCAGGCTCTGTAAATACTTAAGAAATGTGATGATGATTATTTTGAAATATTCCAAAACGAAAATAATCGAAAACCGTTCATGAATTTGAAGTTTAAAAGATAAAATCTTATCATTTAATTAGGTGTCAGTTTAGAGGAAACAGGTGACTTTGGATATGTTAAATAACGGAAGGTAGAGATATCTGTTTATCTGGCGTGGGATGATAATTTGTCGGTAGTGGCTACCGACACATTAGGTCTATTCATGAAAGAATCGGGCATCCGCCTTTCTCTTTCTTCTCATTCAACTCTCTAGTAGATTGTAAGAGACAACAAAACTCATCTAAACATGAATCACTAAACATTCTTTCAGTGAGTACAACAACCTTCATGGCAAATTTACTTGGACAAAAAAATCGAACATAATCAAAATTAACGTGATCTACATAAATATACGGGAGTATTTTTTACTCGACTTATAATGACTTCCAGTGAGCTACTTCTATTCTTAGATTCAAAACAATAATTTTCAAACAGAACAACCGGTTTTTCCATTTTTTGCATATTCTACACTTGAGCAAAGAAACGAGTCTAAAAATGCTAATTGGTCAATAAAGCTTGTGGTAGCATTTGTAAAGTCAAAAATCTATAATTCCAACCAATTTGGATCACAAATTTGACACATTATCGAAATTTTTAAATATTGCTACAGTGTTGTAATGATTGAACCAAAGTTATTAAATGAACATTAAATTGGTTGATCGATTAAGAAAAGGAAAAGAAGATTTGTAATTACGTCATTGAGCAGTACGGTCTCGACTTGTGTCTAGCGTGAGATATTTTTGCGCCAAGGTACAATTAGCAAAGGTGAAGGTTAGAAGTCCTACACTCATTTAACGTCCCGTACTTGTTGGAATTTCAGTCAGGAAAGTGACTCTTTTTTGCCGATTCCTATTTTCCCTGTGCTGTGGATGCCGCCGTGCACAAGATAACCGTACACTTTTATCTCGATCGTTCCTCGTTATATCCGTGCTTCTACCGACATAGTTCCGCTTAATTTACGTAATAATTAACTCGCAAGTTAATGTAAGTATTTACATAAAATCATAATTAAATGTTAGACTAGGGTGTATATTTGATAATATAACTAATGAATGTTAATTGCATCAAGAATAACGATTTCAAACAATTCTCAAGACTATTTCAGTAAAATAGGTCCACATTTAAAAGTTTAAAAAATCGTTGATGTTCATTAAAAGAGTTTATCGACAAATAAAGCGAGACTTGATAGTGAATATCGATTTTGTAATTAAATGGAGTTGATTGGAAGCGATAAATCCCGATGTTTGTTGGGTGAAAGGAAAATATGGCACTAGTATAACAGTACCAATTATTCTCAAGGAAGTATATCGACGGAAAATAATTCCCTTCTCAATGGGGGAATATGAATAGCAACTAAAAGAACAATCCAGTAACAAAGTATAAAACATTCAAGAAGTGAAGAATTTGTAAGACTTTTAGCCTCTATGGGAGTTGATATTTAAAAATGAAAGCTATCATTATTTATAGTTTAATTGCATTTCCTCTTTAGAGCAGGCTTCTAGGATCTGAATTCATCAAATTCCAAATACTTTCAGCTATCACAGTTTAATCATAAGAGATAATTACAAGTAAATACAAGTATATCTTTAAAATCCATATACTTTATAAACTTCTTTTCGTTTCCTCTTTTCCCTTTCAAATTTTTACAGATTAACTTTTTTCCAATACCCTTTCTCAAAAAATTCAAATTTTCAAAGATTTTAATTTAAAACCTTTTTAACATTTAATTATTTCTAAATATTTAAATAATAATTTAATTCTCTTAACAAATTTTAATAAAATTTTTAATATTCATGTCAGTTTTCAAGAAATTTGATGAAATTAATTTTATGAAATATATTAAATATAATTGAATTTCGGAGAAAAAATGTATTATTTATAAAGATAATTGAAATTTTGACTAAAATTTTTGTAAATTTTTTAACATAATTTGATTTTTGTGAAGAATTGATTACTTTTGAAAACAATTGAATTCTTGAAACTAATTTTATTAAAATCTATTTTTAATAAATGAATTCTTTAGTGAAATTTTTAAAAATTGTAAACATTGAAAAGAATTGAATTTTGATACATTTTTTAAATTAATTAAATTTCTACAAAGAATTTTATTAAAATGATTTTGGAAAAATTGAATTGTTATAAAAGAATTTCTTTGAAATTAAGTTTATTCCTTGAAGAATAAAAAAAAACAAATATAATTGAATTTCTGAGAAGAATTTAACTACTTTTAAAAATAATATCTGCAATAATATCTAATTACTGCAGAAATTTAATTTGTTTCAGTGTTTTTAACTAAAATTCTTTTATAAATCGATTACTTTTGTGACAACCCTGTCATGCTTTTTAAGTTTTTATTATGATTTTTACTTCTCAAATTTAAGTATCCGATAGCTATACTTTTTTCTCTTTTTAGCTTTAAAGCTACTGTTTACTTACTAGTTGATGAATATGTAGTCTGAAAAGAACTAACTCCAAAATTTTAATGAATGGAAGTATTTGCATTTTGGTTATATTTTCTTATATTTAATTCCTTATTCTATAGCCTCTTTATTAAGCAGTTCGATATTTTCAAATCAGGTAGTAGAGAAGAGTCTTCTTCACATTACTCTTGCATGAAATAACAATTCTTAGCACCCACCTGAGTTGGCAGAAACTTTTATGTGTGGCCACCCAAGTCGAATTAATCGATTAGAGTTAGGCAAAGATGCAAATGGTATATATAGAAGAAGAGAAAGCCAATTACTTCGGAGTTAATTTTCACCTTTGGATGCGCATTTTCATTAAAAATCTTGAACTTATTGGATATCGTGTCTGGAAGGAGTCAAAGTTTTTATGTAGTCGAAGGACTCTGTTTCGTCTTTTGAAAGTTGTCAATATCGTTTAACAAGACGCCCTCTTTATGAAATCTATTGTATTGTTATAAGTAAATTAATTTCTATAGATACTGTTTGCTTTTGAAAGTGTAACGACCTTTTCATCTGGTCTAAAAGTAAACGTTTACGCAATGAGTGAACGTTAGAACTTTTAATGGCAATGAGTGCCTGAAAAAATATGATGATTGTATACACACTTTAGAAGTGCTTGAAATTTAGATATGTAAGTTGCAGAGAAGAATATTTCATTCCTTTAAGTATGAGTAGATGATTCTATAAATGATGATTATATATATTAATATTTATCATTTATCAATTCTATCAATTCCGTTCTAATAAATTTGTATTATTTTGGTTCTACTTTTTTTTGAAAATTTTATTTTACTTGATAATTTGATATTCTCTATCTTTTTGAAAAACACCTTTACTTATAACTATACAGTGAAACATCCATTATCTTAACCTCTGCTACATAAACTGAAAATCATTTTATCCGAACTTTTTTGCCATTTTAAACTCAAAATTTTGATTTTTACATTTATCAGTACAAAAGTGTTATAAAAGAATAATAATTTTAATGATTATCCACTGATTTTGTATATAAATATACTTACAAAAAGACATAAATGCCAATTAATAGTGCAAAATAATTTCAAAACATTAACTTATTCATAAATATAAGCTCTATTATATTCGAACCAGGTCCTACCTGAATTAGTTCGGATAATCGAGGTATTACTGTATTTGCAATTTTATTTTAATTTTTACTTACGTAAAATATAAAACACAGTTTTCGACCAAAAAAGGAAAAAGAAATTTCAGTTATTTGGTAGCAGTTAAAAGAAGCGGTTTTTCTTTCTGAGATGAAATATACTGTTTTTTATGACGGGGGATGAACAAGAACCACATGTGCGCTTGTTTCCATTATAATTGCGTTGTGTTCGTCAAAGCATAACAAACTGAATAACCGAATTTACTGACAAACGTCAATTTCGCCACTCTTGGAGCGAAATCTTGATTTCTAGAATTTTATTTTTTTAATTAAAATTTAGCTTTCTGTTTCAAGGTTTACAAGCATACAGGTTGTCATCCATTTCGAATTTTGTCATACCTATTTCAACTATTTGGATCATTTCCTATCTTTTGCATCTTTATTTAAATTTTTATTTTCAAAATAATTGCAAAGTTGCCACAGTATAAGGAAATGTTAAAATATTTTATAAAAAGCAAAAATATTCAATTTTTACAATTTTGCTACAAAAGTTCTGGTTTTTGTTGATTAACAACAATTAGAAATCTTAAAACCCATCTTCTGCATTTGAAAACTTTAGAAAAAGTATTAACGCTCCTTCAGAAAAGGATGAAAGCATAAATTACATCTTGAAAAAGAGGTGCTGAAAATGTTAGAAAGAACAAGTTCAATAATTGTAAAATAATTAACATAGAGGCACAGCACCAAAAAAAGTATCCAAATATTAGCAAACTATAAAAAAAGTAGTAAATACTAAATTTTAGAAATGAGTCTAAGGCCTGTATTTTTTAATGAATTTTGAAGCTAACAATAACAAAACAATATTTTTTTTGAAACATATTTTTCATTTCTGTAGATTTTTCATTGCGGATTGAAAACAATTCAGCTCACCGTTCAATACAAGGTGAAAAATAGAAAGAAACAAAGACCGGGATTTATTGAAAATTCGCAAGAAAATTTAATCGTTATTACCAGAGGATGCGACTGTGTTATAAATAGAATCGTCGAAAAAAAACAATTTAAGCACTTGGAAGTTGGAATCACCTCGCCGGATCTCCGGCCTGTTCTTTCGCGCTTTAAAGTCCTTTGTCCGCTTGTTCATCCCCACCCAGCAACATCTCGGAGGGCCGTTGTATATGCCAACCTAACCTCCTCTTTTTTCCCCCTTTCAGTTTCCTCGCTTCGTCTCATCTCTCACGCCTGAACTCAACGACCCTACTTGCCTACATTTCTTTTTTTTTTGTTGTTCTTTTTTTTAAACAAAAACCCACACTCAATTCTACAATTTTCATAACCTCAAAAAAACAAAATCACTATACCGTCATAAATTCAACTGATGATAATTTAATTATACATATTAGACATTTTTTGATCGATAGTATAATTCAAATCTTTATAGTAAATTCAGAGAAATTTTTTTTATTATTATGTAATAATAGTAATAAAGTGCAAAACTAATTGCATCATTAAATTGATTTCATTTTTTCAATAACTACAAAATAATTGTTTTAGTTCTTCAAAAACAAAGTTCAGCAAAAAATATTGACTTTAAAATACGAATAATAAAATATATACTAATTTTTTAAAAATAATTTTAATTACATTTTTCATTTTCAAATTTTTATTTGAAGATTTCTCATTAAAACTATTGAGAATTAAATTATTTTTAGAATTCGCATTTAAAATTCTTTAAACTTCAAATTTTCAAAAATTTTGATGAAATACTTTTTTATTAACCGAGCGACCTATGAAGTGTATAATATAGTTAAATAATTATCTTTTTAGTTGAAAAACAAAATTTAATACTAGAAATTATTTTTTAATTAATTTTTTTATACAAATTTTTTTTTTATTTTTATGAATTTTTGTCATTCTTAATTTTAAGTAAAAATTGTTTGTTATAACAAATGTTGGAATACATTATTAATTTATACCTGCGCTTTTTTATTATATTTTATTATTAAATTGAGAAATTCTGATTTTCATTAAACTAACACCAATTTGATGAAAATTGAAATTTAATTTTAAAAATGCATAAAACCTAACATACAAGTAACTTACTTTAATAAAATATATAGTAATACTAATTATTACAATTATTTAACACTTTAAACAAAATAGTCAAGGTTTCGTTAATTTTTTGAAAAAAATTTATCATTGATAATGTAGTAAAAATTAAAATCAGGTTAATTGACGATTTCTCTTTGTTTAACTTTGTAACAATTTCTAATCATAATTTTTTACTACAACGTTACTTTTGTATTGAAATTACAAAAAAAAATTAATTACTAAATTTCCTTCAAAAATAGTAATATTTATAGTATTAAAAATTGTTATTCCGAAAATAATTTTTACTTTTTTCAATGACAATTTTTTGATAACAATAACAAAAATTTATTTCAAAAATAGTAAAATTTACTCTAAAAAAATAATATTTAATAGTTAATTGACATGTTCGAGAAGAATTTGAATAATTTTTATAAAAAAATTTACATTGAATGTAGTAAATATTGCTATTAAAAATCGTTATTTTCAGAATAAATTGTTCAATATCCGTAGTAAATTTTATTAAAAATTAGTAAAATTTTTAATTTAGTCAAATTTATTCTGAAATTAATGCAATTTGTCAAAAATTCCAATCAATTTGGATTTCTCCTAGAATTAAAAGTTATTTTTTATATTAATACCATTTATTGAAAAGTCTCGAAGTTTAAAGAATGATAAACAATATAAAAATAATTTTAATAGCTTTAAAATACTAAAAATTTTTCCAAAGCTTGCGAAAAGTAAACATTTTTTCTTCAAGCATTTCTTAAAAATAAGGAGAAAATTTTCAAAATTTACTAACTTTTTTCTGATTAATAATAAAAACTACCTACATTATATTTTTTTCTTTTTAAGAAAATAAAGTTACAAATTATCATTAATTTTATCAAAATCAAAAATTGGTCAATTGGAAATAATTAGTCACGACGCGTGAGATTATGAAAATTAAAACTGATATTACACAGCAAACTGTATACACGATAAATACTCCTCTAAATGACAGTCTCAATTAATATTTAAATTTAATTAAAAATTTTACTGAACTTAATCTTAATAATCACGCGATAAATATTAATATGTTTACTCTTTTATATTAATAACTTTGTTTAATGAAAAATTAATTAGAACATTGTTGCAAAATATGATTAAACATTAATGCACCAATAGAAGCGCGTAAACTATTTTAATTGTCTAATAATTATCTTATAAAAAATTAACAATTTTCATAAATTATAATTCGCGTGTGAAAAGTACGTTTTTCATTTAAAAAAACAATGCATTTACCTTGACACGAATTAGTTTCTCCAACTATAAAAATTGACCGTTTCCAGCAATCCGATAAAATTTTAAACTGACAAACCAACGGTAGTGAAACAAATTTTATTTCCTCTACTAACAATAAAAATGATTTCCATTGCAAAAAAAAAAGATTTTCTCGATAGTGAATCGCATTCTTGTCTCGTAAATTTAATATGTATATTCAACTTTATTAAAATTTATAAACAAACTCTTCAAATTTTAATTAGTTATAAAACTTTTTTCTCTATGAAATCAGTTATAATATAGGTTCCTAAAGTTAGCGACGAAGCTAAATATAAAAAAAATTACACAATTGTTCTAGGTTAAAAAAAAAGCCATTTTTATCTTGAAAGACTCTAAATAATCGTTTTTGACGCTGAACGCCAACTCAAACTTAATGAACATTAAAATTTGATTGACTTTTCAGTAGAAAATTTTTTCTAATGATGAATAAGTAAATTTTAACAAATTCAAAAGCAAAAAGTCGTCACTGATTTTAATATAAGTAAAAATTTTAACTTATTAACATTTACAGAGAAGGATAAAAAATGTTATTGTTTGTCATATTAAAAAATTAAAATTAATAAAAATAATAAAAACTAAAAAATAGCCAATAATAATTAGCATTTATTGTGCGCATTTAACATTTATTTCCGAATGTATTAATTTAAAATAGAAAAATTTTCATCTGTAAAATCGAAAAATATTTTCAAAAATATTTAGACGAGAAAAATGCATCAAAGTATCGGAATTCTTGCATGTCATTCAACGCTTTTAGTTTTTCACATCAGGAAGGGACGAACGCGCCTTTTATCCGGTAATAGTTAAGAGAGAAGCCCTTCCAATGCTCACCACACGAGAAAAAAGAGAGAGAGAGAGGTAGAGAACAATACATATTCAAAGGGAATAAAATAGAAGCCTATCCATGGTCTACTTTATTATACAATTACAGTCTAGACTGATATAAGAATAGACTACACGAGAGAAGTTCCTTCAAAGTCAAGACAATATTTACAATTTATAATATATTTTATATGCGCAAAATTCAATGTGTTCACATATGTGATATAATTATATGACTTTAACAGTTTAAGTGAAGAAGCCAAAAAGTCAATATTTTATAATAAAACCACGATACTATCGAAACTGACATGAATCGAAAAAATTGAAAAGAAGAATTTGAATATAGTCCCTCTCTGTGTCATTGCTAAAAGACTGTATCGTAAATATAAATATAATATAAATATAATATAATATAATATAAATATAATATTGTGTAAATCCAATGGCCAGAATCACGAGAAAAATTAATAAAAAGTATTATTTAATTCTTTCAATTGGAATAATTAGATTAGGCATAACATTTAAATATAGAAAGTATTTTTAATATTAAAAATCTTAATTTTGTACTTTATATAAAATGAAACTAATAAATCTTTGTCTAGATAAACTATAAATAATTAAAACTTAATAAAGAAATAAACAATTAAAAAATAAAATACAAGTTAAATTAACCTGCTCTACAGTTAAAGACGCTTATTTATATTTTATGTATAACATGTGTTTATTGCGAATGTAACAAGGCAAAAATTGCGTGAATTTTCAGAAAAAATTCATTTCTGCGTATTGTTTTCTTTACTCCGCAGAAATTAAGAAAATGTACAGCAGATTTCATATTTATTTTTTTTTCAATGTACGATATATTTTGAAATTAATCAACCAATATCAATATGCAATACCAGTATTGAAAAACTCATAAAGTTTCTTATAAAATTCATGATTTCATATAAATACATATTCACAAAATTTGATTTATTAGCTTACGAATAAAAATTTAGAAACAATAATTAAAAAAATAATTAAAACTCATATAAATACTCATAGAATTTCGCATATAACTCATAAATAATTTAACTTTTCAATTTTTAGTTAAGAGGCAGTAATTCGAAAAGTTTAATAAAGTAAAATTCATAAACTCATATAAATAATCATAGTTTTTTACATCTTAAACCTATGTAAATATACTCATAAAGTATATTATAAAACTCATAAAGGATTTCAAATTCATGAATTTATAAATTTAAAACCAGTAACACAAAAATAACTCATAAATTCAGAACATATGAACTCATAAGTCATAAGTCACATGGTATTGACATGTGTTGACTATTAGCAATACTATTATTTAAAAAAGTTTTTTTAATGTAACTCATGAACTTTCACATAAATACGTGTAAATACAGAATAGTTCATTAATTTAATAGAGGGAAACTTACGAACAAATGTTATTACCAATAAAGTTCCTTGTATAACTCACGAACTTATAAACACACGTAAATACTCATAAAATTTTGGGAGAACTCATAAATCTCTAAGGCCATAAATAAATTTTCTTAATCGTTAGCAGTGTTATTAGTTTCTTTTATACTTAAAGAACTCATAAATACACGTAAATACTCATAAAGTCTTTTTGTACAATTTTTAAATAAATAAATGTGAAAAATTCAAATATATAAAACGTAACTGTCTTAAAAAATTACTATCTGACGTAAAAAGCGAAAACAAAATAAATCATTTAAAAGCTTTATAATTAAGTTTTTAAATATTTACCGCAATAAAATTTGAATTTAAAGAAGAAATAAATAACTTTAATTTATTGTTTTTATATTTGACGCAATAATAAACTAAATTTTTACGATTGAAAGAAGTATCAAAAATTACTCATAAGACTGAAGAAAGGAAAAAAAGGTGCTAACGAAAAATTAGATTTTATGACTTAAAAAAGTCGTTTCAGTCAATTCACAAAAATTTATAGATTTTCTATTTCCCCCATAACATTTTCCTGATTTCCGTAAAAAATATTTACTTTTTTTTGTATCCTGATGATAATTTCCATCCTTAATAGTTTTTGTAGAGTTCAATTATTTTCCTAATTTTTGAAAGTAAAGAAGTAAAATTCTTTACAATATAAAATTTAGTTATTAATTTGAATAAAGACAAAATCTTCAATTAATTATACTTCATTTAATCTTTTCAAATTATTTATGAGAATTCAACTAATTTGAAAAAACTATAATTACAATTTTCCAAAGCACTAATTTTGTTTTAAAGTTCAACGAGAATTCAATTATTTAAACATAAAAAAATAATAATAATCTATTAAATAATAGACTTGTGCGACAAAAAAGCTACTGTTTTCTTTTTTTTAATTTACACTACTTTGAATTCCCCAATAATTGAAATAGAGAAATTATTCTTCAAAATTTTAATAGAATTCTTACAAATACCTCGAAAATTTTTAATAAAATTCTTTGAAACCATTAAATTATTTTCAAAAATTTAAAGAACATATTTTTGGGGAAGAATTCAATTATTTTCTCAAATAATAAAACTTTACGCTGAAATTCAATTAATTTCAATAATTACTATTTTTAAACAATTTCACAAAAGAAGTTAATTATTTAAAAAAATAATTTTCATAAATTTCAAGAAAATTTTCTTGTCAAAAATTTAGTTATTTTTCCAAATAATGAAATTCATCTCTTAAATTCAATTATTTTCAATATTATCTAGGTTATATTTAAATAAAAAGTTTCTTTAAAAAGGAATTTAATTATTTAAAACATGGTAAAAAAGTAGGTATATATGTGTTTACTTTGCAAATAAATTACAATAATTTTCAATAATAAATTGTTAAAAACAATTTTTAAAAATTATGAAATCAATAACGAGAAATGAAAATTCTTACTTTAAGAAACTCTTGAGAAATTGTTTAAAACTATTGAATGGCTTTAATAATTGCCCTATGCTCTTGTAATCGATAAATCTGTCAATAGTTACTATAGATACATTTCATGTTGTCTTTTTTCTGCTATATTTTTAGATATGCAATTATGCAAACCGATCTTTGATTAATAGTTTAAGTACCTAAAGGAAAATATACTATTACAATTATTTCCAACTATATAATTTTCGAGATTTCTTTTATTTTAAAAATCGAAAACAATATAAAAGAGTTGATATAATCTTGGGATGATTTTATCTACCGAGGAATGATTAATCGTTCACCACACGAGAAAATCAATATTAATGATATCGTTCAGAAACACATGTTCATTTTTTTTTTTTGAAAGTCAACAATAAGAAGAATGTTAAGGTTTAATGTCCCCCCAAAAAAGAGAATTATCGAGGGGTGAAGAAGAGAGAGCAAAATGAGCAAAAGTTGAGAGTGACTCACCAGCAATCCGGAGAACAGCCCTATCTGCAGGATCCAGCTGGAGGATGCTGAGGGGCTTGTCCTTGGCCCACTCCTTGAGGCTGCCATCCAATTCGAACTCCATAATCCTTCCTCCTTTACAGGATATTCATACTATTAAATCCCAAATCAACTCGCTCGTGTTCCATGCTCATCGTTTCAACTTGAATCATCACAGGTCATTCACTTATTCCAAAATCACAACAGGCAATATTCACCACTGAAAATTTAAAACAATTACAATTTTATTATTTTTCTAATTTTATCAACACAACACTTTAAATACTACACTATTTATTCTAATAAATAAAAACACATTGCCGGGGGGTTTGAAAACCGGAAGTTGGACAATCGATTTCTGTATTGTGAAATTTCGCGGTTTGTTTGAAAAGAAAAATTCTTTTTTCTATTTTATGGGAATAGTTGGTGCTACCAATAACGCGATTTTACGAGAGTCATATAGCGAGAAGCCGACCCTCCAGAGTGCATTCGACGACTCTCCACTGTGTTTGTTATGGGGATAAAAGCCGGGATTCGCGTTTCCCCTCTTTGCCGTTGGGAGCGCTCACTGAGAAGGTTCACGATCAGGAGGTAACACTACTCACGAAACACCAGGCAATCCCCAACTTCGAGTCCCACCTGCTTCTCATCGAAACCAACACAATTTTATGCGGGAGAAATCCTACTGTCAACTCGTCATGCGGATTACTTCAAACATTTACAACCGAAAACGGGTTCAATGCAGTGAAAGTATTTTTTAATTTTACAAACTTTAAGGGCCAAACAACGTCGGTGAAGTTCGCAACGTTTGTGACCAACGATTGAATGAAAAAAAAGTTATTTTCCTACCAAAAAGAATAGATTTTTTGTTCACAAATATTTTCTTTGTAACTCATTATTCAAAAAAATAAATGTACTATTTTCTTTACAAAAATTTATTAAAATTTGCTTTAAAGAATATTTTTTTTCAGAAATCGTTGACTATAAACGTTGTGAACTTCACCAACGTGGCCAAACATGAAAAATTATTAAGGACCAATTACTGACAAAAATATAACCACTTCGAGTCGAATAAGAGAACATTTTTACTTAAAACTATGTATAAATTAAATTTTTTTATGTAAAGAAAAGAACAATAATTGTATGTAAACATGCGGAATAATAACTTCTTTTTGTTTTTCCGACATTTCTCTCACTTTTATGCTAGGAAAAAATCAATTTCGATCAAAAATATTCTTCAAATTTTGAGAAAAATTTCTTTATGCAGGCTTTTTGTCTGGCAAAATTTTTAGAACCCTTTACAGTACAGAAATTGAGATATTTGAATTCAATTTCAGTACTGTAAAGGGTTCTAAAAATGTTACCAGACAAAAAACCTGCATAAACAGGGTGTCTAATAAGAATTGAGAAAAAAATCCCCTGACTTTTCCATGACTTTTTCCCTGACATTTTACTAATTTTATTTCTACTTTTTTGGGACGAAAATATGGTAAAGACTGACATATTTAACAATAAATTAAAATTTAATAATTGAAATAATCAATAATAAAAATCTTTCAAGTTTTGTTGGATAAAAAAAATTTTTAAACAAAAGAAATTTTAATTTTTGTATAAATTTTTAGAAATTTCCCTGACTTTTCCCTGACCAAAAAAATTCCCTGACTATAAAGAATTCTGAAATTAAATTACATTTTTTTCGTGAAACAATTTCAGGGTTGCCACAAAAATTTAATTTTGTATTTTTCTAATTTTTCGCCGACTTTCAGACAAAATGTTCACCTTTTCCCTGACCCTCATTACTATTTTTTCATAGGAATTAAGATTTTCAAAAATCTCAAATTCAAACTTTTCTAAAATTCAACAACTAATATAATAATTAAAACGACCGAGAGTTTCTAAGATGTTTTGGTAGACACTTTTCAGTTACTTGAAACATCTTAATTTAAGATGTTAAAAGTATCTTCGTACACATTTTCTGTGGTATTTTTGGGGCAAAAAGTTTTGAGGTTAACTATAGGGATCTGAAATCATGACGTCACAAACAAACATGGCGGTCGACAACGGGGTCAAATTTTAACAAACACACATGTTTCAGACTTCTTTTGAATTATTTTTTATATAAAAAGTTGAATAGAATTAATTGAGGGGCTAAAAATTGTTTCAGTTTGTTTATTCGCATGTTTTAAAAAATTATAAAATGCAATACGCTCCAAATATTTAATATATTCAGTAAAATAAATCGCATAAGTAAATGCACCTGTCAATAAAAAAAATTGTTTTCATATCGAAAAACATTATTTACTTGAATAAAAAGTTAAAAAATATCTACTCTAAATATTTAATTAAAATTTAAAGTGGAAATACAGTGTCCTTTTCAAGAAAATTAAGGATTAATCGAGTTAAAGAATAGTTTTAAGGTTATGTTTTAGGTTATGTTGTGTCTCTTGTTTATTCCAATCTGAAAACATTAAATAAATATGTTGTTGGAGACACATTGTAACGAAAAACTAATAATTATAAACTACTTTTAATTAAAAATCTTGATTAACTGAGAATACAATTAATTAAATATATTTTAAAAAAGTATTTATTGTGACAAAATAAAGTGAGATTATTGCTTTCACACTTTGCTTATGAATATCTCAAAATATTGAGCAATATTATTTAATGTACTGAATGTGACTAGTTCGTAGTATTTTCTTTTTTACAAATTAATTTAATTATTAAATATCATGCTATATTTTAGGATTTTTAAATAATATAAAACTTGCGAATTTAGAAATTATTCCATGTAAAATGTCAAAATCGACCCCGTTGTGTTAGTTAAACTTTCTGGCACCAGAATGCGTATCACAGTATTTCAGATCCCTATGGGCTCTTATGGAAAACACTTTATGTATCTTAATTTTTAGTAACTTACACTTATGGCGCATCTTACGATTCTCAAGTAACTTATCGCTAAACATTTTATTGCAACAGAAACATCTTAATTTAAGATACTTTAAAGAACTTACAAAAGTATCTTACTTTTTTAAGATGGAAGAAATATCTTTATTACTACTAAAACGTATAAAGCATCTTAAATATCAGTAAGACGCTTTAGAAAACATCTTAAAAAAAAGGAATTCTTTCCCTCAAAAAGGGAACAAAATGGAGTCCAAAAATACACCAAACAACAAATTAAAATGTAATGAAATTTATTTTGACAATGTGTTAATACTCAAATTTCTTACAGTTATAGATTCTTTGGTAGAAAATAACTTTAATATTCAGAAAATTTTTAAATACTTACAAAATTTTGTAACAAAAGCAAAAAAAATTTGTTAGTTCTATATTAACAATTCTTTTTTCTCTGTGTGAGTACATAATATGTTTTTAATGTGTGAGTTAAATAATTTTTTGTTTAAATCACTGTTACATTTAATTGAATTAAAAAATCTGTTCTTTCGAAACAATAAAATAGGTTTAATAAATAGGTTAGTTAACAATAAAATATGCTTTCTTCCTCAAAAATAACGTAATATTTAACACAAAAAATATGTGTTAATTAATTCAATTATTGAAGTTAAATATTTAAATATTTTATTCATAAAAATGTTTTACTATTTATACTTTCGTAAAAAACATTTTATTTATTCAAATAAATGTTTATTTGAATCAAAAACGTGCATTATTGAATTGAAAAATTTTCATATTCAGTTCAAGGCATTATTTATTTGCACTAATTATAAATGCCTTTTGATTTCAATAATTTTATATTATCGCACATAACAATTAGATACGATAAAATAACGTCGGTGAAGTTTGCAACGTTTATGATCAACGATTGAAAGAAAAAAAATATTTTCCTACGAATAAAAATAATATTTTTGTTTACAATTATTTTCTTTTGTAAATAATTATTAAAAAAAATTAATTGTACAATTTTCTTTACAAAAATTTATAACAATTTCCTCAAAAAAATATTTTTTTCTAAAATCGTTGACTATAAACGTTGTGTACTTCACCAACGTATAAAATAAAATACTTAAGTTAAGTAAATATTTATTTACTTAGTTCAAATGACATTGGTGAAGTTTGCAACGTTTATAATCAACGATTGAAAGAAAAAAATTTATTTTTCTACCAAAAAACAATTATTTTTTATTTACAAAATTTTTTTGTGAATAATATTATTCAAAACTTTAATTCACTATACAAAAATATATAAAAATTTTCATAAAAAAATATTTTCTTTCTAAAATCGTTGACTATAAACGTTGAGAACTTCACCAACGTGTTCAAATGTAGATTTAATAGGTAATAAAGTAAGTAATTATATTTAAATATATAATTTAAACTTTATGTGATCCAAATAAAATTCTTTTTCAGTGTACTAGGAATAATAATAATAATAATTAATACTGCACTGAGAAAAATGGATATTGAGCTTTAATATCTAGATATTAACGGTCAATATCTGTGACAGTCAAATACATAAACATCTTAGATGTTTAAATTTAATATCCACAGATATTGGAAAAGACATGTTCACACATAACCTCAAATTTGTAGATTATACCAGTTAGCATCTGAGATATTAAACTATAACATCTAGATGTTATGAAATACCATCTTTTCTTAATATCTAGTATATTAAGATTTTTAACATCCAATTTTCTCAGTGTGATATTAATTATACTTCATATTTTCTTAGTTTAATATATATTTATTTCTTAATATAATTTCAACGTTAGTTTTGAGATGATTCTGATTTTCTGCACGCTGTCAAGAAGAAAGGACAAAAAGTTGATTAACTTTTAATTCATATACCTCATCCTTTTAATTAGAGTAAAATAGAGAAACAAGGGAGGAGGAGATAGAAAAGAAAAAAGTGAGTCTTGCCGACCTAATGGCAAGTCTGTCCCGGAAGAGTTGTCGGTTACGTCACCGAGAGCTACTGTCACATGAACCTTCATCCTACACTGCTATTAATTCCTACAATTGCAAACGGCTCGTATGAAAAGATCGTTCAGACAACAAGACAGCAACTTTCATTAAAAAAACGCGTTTTTTATTTTCGCTTACTAAAAAGTAAATAAATAAATAGAAAACAATCTATTAAATTCTAATTAAATTAAGAAAATGAACAAATTCAACTTTTAATCCATCGAAATTTACATTCTTTCCTGGCATTTTTAGAATAAACCATTATTACTCCTTATTATTAATAAAAAAAATTTCATCATTTTCAATTTTATTAGGATTGAATTTCCGGATTGTATTTTCTTTTTCTAAAAAGTTGTATAGTCTTCTATTTTAATTATTGTTAATAATTCATAAATTGACTATTATTGAAAATTTTCTTTTTTTATAATTAAAGTTTTAAAAAAACCTGTCATTATTTATCAATAATTTTCATAATGTACTATTAAAAAAGTCAAAATACATAAATTTTTTTGAAGATAATTAATTATACACTTCTTTCAAAGTAATTGAACGGATCGGATCGTACAATTATAAACAAGAAACATTTTTTTAATGATAAAATTCCTTTTCATGTGTTTTTAAGTAGAATTCAATTAATGGTAAAGTAAAATTTGTCACTCTCTAAATATGAATAAGAAAAAATTTTTATTAATTTTTTAATTAGTGATTGAATTTTTGCTTTTCAATTAGTGAATTTTACTAATAAATTAGTAGTAATTACTATTTGTTAGTAATTTATATTTAATAATATTAGTATTTATTTATCTTTAACTATTTATCATTAATTTATTTATATTTATTTTTATAGTATATATATTAATACTTATTAGTAATTAAACAATAATTTCTATTAATTTATTTACGAAAATTTACTAATTCATAAGCAAAAAGTCAGTCACTAATTTATATTTTAGTGAACATTTTTATTGATTCAAATTTAGAGATATAGTTGCATTTTTTTAATTGCTATTATATATTAAAAATTTAAAAGGAAAATTGGAAATAATAAATTGCAGTTAATCTTGAATAGAGAGGTTTTGTTAATTTACAGATAATACGAGATTTAATTAATTGACTTATTGTGTAAAACTAAGATAAGTTTTTATTCATTCCTTTAGATGTAATAAAGACTTACACATGCACTGAAAAAACCTAGTCTCAAAATGAGTATCATACGCTACTCATTTTGAGATGCAACAAAAATGAGACTGGGTTTTTTGTGTGTGAGTGATTGTTATTGAAGGCCCCTTTGTATATTTTCATTCCAAAAGTTAAAATCATAACCTAAAATGTTTGCTTCTTACAAAAAAGTATTATAATTATTAATTATAATTATTTGAAAAAGGCTGACATTTTTGTTTGTTTTTATATTTCACAAAATATGCTATATATGCTTCTTGAGCACTTAAAATTTCTTGATGTTTTATAATGAAAACTTCTTCAGTAGTCAAATTATCGGTAATCTAAAAGCACTTTTCAAGATAAGAAAACTTAACCAAATGTTTTTCTTTTTATATTTCCATGGCCTTCAAAATATTCAAATTTTATAAAATCCATTTCTTTCATTATTCTATGAGAGTTGCCACAAAAATTTAATTTTGCTTTCCCTGTTTTGCAGACAAAATTTTGACTTTATCCCTGTCCCTAAATAATATTCTGATTCACTCTATCTACACTGAGAGAAATATGCTATTGAATCAACAACATTTCTGCCGAAAGTATAAAAATTATTGATTCAAAAGCATATGCTATAAAATTCATAAAATATGATTTCAATTCTATAGCATATGCTTTTGAATCAATATTTTTTATACTTTCGGCAGAAATGCTGTTGATTCAATAGCATATTTTTCTCAGTGTAATAATCACTAAATTTCAATTATTTGAAATTCTCCAAATAAATATTATACTATTAAAAAAACATCAAATAATTTTCACAAAAATTCAATGAGACTTTTTCAAGAAAATTAATTCCACTGAATTGAGGTCCCTATGAAGTTGACATCGATGCACATACTATTTTTTCTAACACACTTATACCGAAAGTACAAATATTTAATTAAACATTGAACACATTTACGTAACGGTTGAATAAAAATAAAAAAGTTAGTTTAGACAAAATGTATTTTTAAAATTTACAAAGTAGATGAAAATGCACACAAAATTTAAAAATGCTAAAAAATGTCAGCAAATTATAATTACAAAATTTTATTACATTCTTCCGAAAAAAGTGAGACAGAATAGAAAAAATCCTTTTATATAAAAAATAACGTAACAACAATTATAAAATTTCAATTATAATAATTGTTAAAAAAACAATGCTGCGTATATGTTTAAAAAAAGTGTAGCAATAAAAATTTCTATATTTGTATGGAGGGGAGGGAGTTGGACTTGCGTTTTATGAGAAACAATAAAACGGACGAGTAAAACTCGACGTGCTCGTTTCATGACCTTTTGTGCAACTCAAGAAATTACATAATTGTATTTTCTTTTGAACTCTCTTGATAAATATAATCTGTGGAATAACGAAAAAACCAGTTCGGCCAGAATCGAGGATAAAAAAAAGTTGCGGGGAACAATAGGTCGTCGCCTGGAAGCGCCAAGGAAAAAAAAGTCGATCTTTATGAAAGGGACAATGACCTCGATTTTGCACATATATACAAAACAAAGATTTAATTTCCTATTCTATTTATAGAAAATAATGTTCACGTGGTTCTCTATTACATAAATGTCGACATAAGAAAATCCAGATAAACAGAAATGCACATTTCAATTTGTACTTCACACTTTAAATTTAGAACTGCTTAATTTTAAATTAAACTTTAATTAGTTATTATTTTCTGTACGATAAGAATCTAAATAAAAAGGAATTTATCTATCAAAAATAAAAAAATAGACTTTAGATTTTTATCGCACAAAATATTCGACTTTGATAACAAAATTTAACCTATAATTACCTATAATATATTATTCTTTTGTCAAATCTTTATCGAAATAATTTTAATTTCATAATTATTAAACATTTTATATTTACTCTAATTTCATTCTTAGAATTTGGTATACTTATTCAAATTTCTTTTTCTCGAAAATTTTTCATGACTAGCTTATTGTGATATGTAAATATTAAACAAATTGTAAGGTTATGTTTGCAAATGATAATTTTTTTCAATATAATACAAATATTAGAGAAGAAAAAACGCCTTCAACCATATTAGAAAGATAAAATAACACGAAAAATCAATTTAGAATCATGATAATAATATTTGCTAGAAATGAGGAAATTGAGAAATTGAAATTATATTTTACACTTTGGAAAATAAAAAAAAAATAATACTTAATTTCTTATTAAAATAAAAAAATCACATTTATTTACCTGATGTTTATTGTGTAATTTTTCCAATAATTACAGAAGTTTTATTGTTGAGAAAGATGATTGCCGATTGTCACACTATGTTTATTCCGAGAAATACACGAAAACATGTCGGTAACAATACTGTCAATTTGACAAGCACAACATATTTATCAGTAATCAATTTTTAGGGAAAATTTTTCCTTCTCACATCTAAACAATTTCAAATCAAAAACGACACTAAAATCACAAACACTTTTTGGAAGAAATGGGAGAAATTGAAATTAACCGATTATGAAACAAAGAAAAAGAATAATGAGACATTTCGTCAAAATAATTAGATAAAACAAATTGAACCAGTTTTAAAATGGCGGTCAATGACCTCTCCCAAAAAATAAAAATACAAAAAATGCTCTAGATTTTCTTTTCTTACTTTTTATGTTACTTTACAGAAAAAAACAAATTTTCATCCAACAATCAAATTTAAGAGAATTTTATAACCTTAAAAAATTATATCACAAAAAGATGACAAATATTTCTCAATAAGGAAAATTTTTATATAAAAACTACAAGAGGGAAAAAATTACCTTTATTTTAAATTAATTTCCTAGAAGTTAAATAATGAAATATTTATTGCGCGGCTAGGAAAAATTTATTAAAGAAACTGTGATAATATTTTTTGTCACAAAATGTATAATATTGCACCCCGTTTGTGACGTTTTATAGATCATCTGACGGGCGGACGTTAAAACCCCGAAGAAGTAAAAATCAATGAACACCGGCTTCTCACACACGATAAAACCGACACAATCATTCTCGTTTTATGAAAAATAATTGTTTCATAAACTTATTATTTCATTTTCTATTTGGAAATTATTCGAAATAAATGACTAGTGCTTTCTCGATTTATTTCACTGGTATCATCAGTGACACACGTTATCACTTATCGCGCCAATCTTTGCGTCACGAATGCGACCCGGTTCCACACAACGCGACTAGCAGACGACATATTGTTTTTTCACGAAAAAATGCGAATCGTCGACGGAAACACACGAGAGTCTAGAAGTCCAATTTACACGGAGAAAAATTAATGATAAAAACTTTTCTTTTTCTCAAGTGAAATATTTAGGAGCGAAATAAACAAATATAATTATTAACATAATTATTTAAATAAGTGGCAAATAATGAGAGAAAAAATCATTTTAACAATATGTTAACATTATGCATTTATGGTATTTATATATTTATTTTACATACCTCAAGACAAATCAAAATATGGTTGAGATTGTTTTGTTAGGTTTAAATATTGTTTAAAATAATAATTGATTGAAGAACAATTGAATTACCTTGATCGTACTTGCAAACGAGGAGAAAGTGCACTTTTGGCGCAAATTGTCAGGGTGCAAACACTAAAGGCGGTCATTTCCTCACGTTACGCTATTTCTGCAATAGACTCCCAGCTTCCAGCGATGGGTAAGTAAATACATAACGTATAATACTGCACCCTACCACGATTTTTCCCCTTTTTTAGAGTGGAGTCCCATGGCAGCGTTTTGCGTTGCGTTTTGTAACTAGACCATGAGTGTGATAGAAATACAGATATATGTTTGCTCTGTTCGCACTCAAAGCCTAGTTACAAAAAGCAACGCAAAACGCTACCATGTGACTCCACCCTCATTCTTCTTTTGTACATACATAGATTTAATTTGATTATACATATGGGGGATTCCGCGTCAAGTGATCAAGGGGTCTTTTGGTGCAATGTTTATTTCAATAATTTTTTACTCTTAAACAATTAAACATACAAATTTGACAAAGTACATTTTGGAAAGGTTTTTTCATGCTCTTTCGATTGGAAATAAGCATTTTGAAAAAAAAAAATTTTTGACCCAAAAAAATCAAAATTAAAAATAAATTTCAATTTTTGAGGCAGATGGATACAATTTTTTTTTTTTAAACGAAAGCTGAGGTTTTTTCCTAAAAGGACATATAAATGGTAAAGTGGGACTAGAATATTTAAACATTGAAAAAAAGAGTTTTCTACTCGCCGGAGCGCTCAAAACCCGGTTTTAAGCTCCGTTTAGGAGAAAATTCTTTTTTTCAATGTTTAAACATTCTAGTCCCACTTTACCATTTATATGTCCTTTTAGGAAAAAACCTCAGCTTTCGTTTTAAAAAAAAAAAATAAAAAAAATTCGGTCTTTCTCCCCCAAAAATTGAAATTTATTTTTAATTTTGATTTTTTTGGATCAAAAATTTTTTTTCTTCAAAATTCTTATTTCCAATCGAAAGAGCATGAAAAAACCTTTCCTAAATATACTTTGTCAAATTTGTATGCTTAATTGTTTAAGAGTAAAAAATTATTGAAATAAGCATTGTACTGAAAAACACAAAAATTTAACCCCCTCCCCCTCGGAAAATATTGGACTAGGTAAAAAAATATTTTCACGAAAAATTACTATCTATGAGTACTACAAAAGCCCCAAGTTTTGCTACGATTGGAGAAAAATTTTTCTCCACCTTGATCACTTGACATGAAATGCCCCATATACATACATAATATGGCTTCAAAAATTTTTATTAGAGTTTTTAATAATGATAAATAATTCTTTTAGCGAGTTTCTTAAAATTTTTTGAAAATAATGTTTTTTTAAATAATTTTAATTGAAAATTTGATTAATTAATTTTATTAAAATGTAAAGGTGTCGTCCCATGTGAGCGTGAAAACGGAAAACGTTTAGCCAATAGCAACTTCCGATTCAATGGAAATCATTCTAAAAGAAAATTCTTATTGGTTGAACGTTTTCCGTTTCCCGTTTCACGCTGACATGGGACGGTACCTTTATTGATAATAATTGAATTTCTGCAAAGAATTTTACTATTTATAAAAGTAATTGAATACTTCCAAAGAATGTTATTATTTATAAAAATAATTGAATGTTTGCGTATAATTTTATTAAAATTTTTGAAAAAATGAATTGTACAGAACAATTTAATTTAATTATTTATAAAAATAATTAAAATTTTGATAAGAATTTAAACAAATTTTTTAATATAATTGAATTTCTGCGAAGAAATGTATTACATTTGAAAATAGTTGAGTTGTTTTTTAGAATTTTATAAAAATTTATGAAAATATCTGAATTCTATAGTAAAGGATTCTTTTTAAAAATAGTTTTCAAAAGAATTTAGTAAAATCTAAAGAATTTTGCAACTTATAGAAATAATTAAATTCTTGAGAAATTTTTTTTACTGTTTCTAGAAATAATTGAATTCTTTCGACGAATTTTAATAAATTTTTAAAGAATAATTACATTTTTCCAGGAATTTGATTAAAATTGTCTTTTTTTTATTCACGGGGGAGAAGAGAAAAAAAATGCATTTTTGCATGTCCAGGCAGTTCCCGCTTCTGCTGGGGTATGTCGGGCTCATGCACAAAATGCAAGGGTAAAAATGTAAACCTTGCATACCTGCTTTAGGCAGTCACGGATACCGACTAAAAAAACTTCTTGATCCCCTGGGTTTCGAACCTATTATCCATCTACGGAACTACCTAGTGGCTTCAGACTTCGTAGAATCGTAGATGAATGGTCCCATGTAGTCGCTGGCGCGACTCTCCCGTGCCGCTCTTGTTCTGGCCTTATTTCTTCCTTGTCCTCGACAAAGTCTTCTTTGCTTCCTGGAGGGCAGTTCTGAAGACTCCGCATCTGCACCTTACCCAGGTCACCGATCACCCTCGTCACTTCCTCGGTGAACGACTTCTCGTTTGAAGATCCTCCAATTTTAATGAGGAGGTCTCCCCTTTTCGTGGGTAAAGTTCCCACAACCCTTGTCTGACAGGTATCTAGGTCAGCCTCATCTCGAACCTTCTTCAGCACGTTGGCGAATGTTGTTCCTTTAGCCACTTTAACGATGACTGTTGTTCGTTTTCGTGGTTGTCTTCTTTCCTTATCTAGACTTGACTTTGGTGCCGGTTTGGTAACCTTGACTTCAGTTTTTTTAGAAGGTCCCTGCTCCTTCTTCTTTGTGTCCTTCTGAAGCTCACGATCACTTCTCTTTCGCTTTTGACCCTCCAAGACAACGTTTTTAAGCACCACTGCGTTAAAACGGTCACGTCTTAGCTTTCGGTCTTGGCGCGCTTCTTCATACCATGTTAAACCCTGGTACAATCTTTCGTCTTTTTCTGTCGCTGCTGCGTGCTTCTCCTTGACCTCCTGTATAAGCGATGTTAAGCTTTTTAGTCCATCCTTGATTGTCATGTTGACATTCTTTTGGACTTCACAAGTCTTCAGCATCTTGCTGACCTCTTCCTCCATTTTTTGAATGCTCGCCTTCTCTTCTTCTCGTAGCTTAATGCATTCATCACGATCTTGTTTGCAGCTGGCAATGTCAATCGCAGAAGCATTACTGAAGACAGAAATGCAGCTGGCTTAACTAGTGACGCTGCTCGTACTCCCACGTCTCTCCACGATGATCTGTGGTACTTCCAATGCGTTGTTGCCCTCCTGCATCCTTCACGGAAAAAAATTTCCTGTAAAATTTACAAGATTTCCTGCGCCATCTATGATCCGCGGTTGTAATATCCACAAACGGCTGAGTTTGGGAAATACACAAACTGTAGCAGACGAACTGCAGGATTTTTTGGTGCTATTACAGATTGGTTTGTGCTATACCCAAACCAGCTTGTTGGAAACACTAAACTCGCCTGTATAAAGCACAACTTAACCTATTCGTATATTCTACAAAAGACTTTGTGTGTTTCACAAGAAATTTTTTTCCGTGTTGGGCCACTGGCCATCATCCTCACGCTAGGCGCTTGATGATCGGAACCAGTGAGGGGTTTAGCCGTAGCATTACCCCGCAGGTACTCTTCCTTTTTTTTACAATCGCTCATACTGGGTGTTTGTCCCGTATCGAGGGACAATCGGGCCTTAACAGGGTGCTACCAGCTGGCCAGGATGGGCCCTGAACCACGCCTTCGTAATCCCCTTATATTTGTCCTACCCCCACTACTGCAGTAGATCTGTAATATCTGAAACACGGATAAAATACTAATTTTGTAATAAGTTAAATAATATATCGTAATATTGATCATTTTAATTATAAAATGTTTATAATTAAATAAAATGTTTTAGTTATAAAATGCTAAAGCAGCGGGCGGAAAAAGCTTACTTTTCGCCCCCTATGCATGTACGGAAGTCGGGTTTATCACGCAAGTAGGACAAAAATTTTCTTACAAATAAAAGAAAAATAATCAAGACATGCCTCTATTCAACTGATGTTAGAAATGGTAAATAAATAAATGACAAAAATAAATTAATTAAAGACACTTAAATTATGAAGTTTAAATATTTAGTATGTTTTTTAGATTAAAATAGTGTTTTTAATTAAATCTTTAGATGTTTTATTTCTTTTAGTAATAAATTAAATCTCCTATAAAATGATAATTTAATAAACTTCAAAAAAATTCCGCATTTTTTACATTTTTTGATACTCTTGCGCCTTTCCGGTTACGCAGAGTCGAGTACTTTATTTATTTCAGAAAAATAATACTTATAAATTCGATTAAACATTTTTTTCCTTCAATTATTAACATTTTAATGTATTTAATATATTTTTAGGATGAATACTAACAATTACTAGGGTAGGCGAACACTACCTATTTAAAAAAAAGTATTTTCTACACCTTTTTGTCTAAAAAGGCGATTTCTTATTACATCTGTTTTCTGAAAAAAGTTTTTATAAAAAGTTATAATTTCTAATGTTTGTCTTCCTAACATTTCTAAAATTCCATAATTTTGATAAAAAATTAGAAAATTGTTTATAAATAAAGATTAAATTTTCTGTTTATCAATTACAATTCTGTTTACAAATTTATAAGTTTCTTTTTGAAAATGAAGGAAAATTTTTATAAAATTATTATTTCTTATCACAATTTGTTAACAAAATTCTATTCTTCTTTGAAAAAAAATAACGTGCATCATTTTTACATTTAAATTTCCAAAGTTAATATATTTATAAAAAAAATTTTTAGAAAATTTTAAATATCTTTAGGGAAGAAATCCCTATAATTTGTTAATTAAGATTTTAAACTAGATTATTTAAAAATTTTGTTAAGTAATTTGCATAATTTCTATTTTTTATTATAACTTTTTAACGAAATATCAAGTATTTTTTTAAAGAATTAACAAATTTTCGTAAATTTTATTTTTTAATCATATGTACTTATTGATCGTGATTACAAAAATAGAATATTGTTAGAAAAAAGAAAAAATTTGAAAATTACCTTTATTAGAAGACAGAAAATTTTAAAATCACCTTTATTAGAAAATACGATTTAGAAAAAAATTTATTACATTCATAAGAGCTTGAAAAATGTTTGAGGGATTTCATGAGAAAATTACACGTATAAAAATTACATTTAAAACTTGAGTTGAGTATAGAGGCATGTTTTTTCACTTGGTAATTATATTTATTTTAATAACAGAAGCCATTAAAAAATCGCAAAAGGATCCAAGGCCAGAAAAGTAGTAATTTTTATTTTTCGAGGATTTTCTAAAAATCTCGGTATTTAAACAAAATTGAGCTCTCGCGGGCAATAACTCAATCTGCGCTCGGACGCAAGCGCTAGTACCAGTCGGGGAGCAGTGAGCGTCTCTGCGCCACTCACTGCCACCCGACTGGTTTTAGAGAGTGCGTCCGAGCGCAGATCGAGTTATTGCCCGCTGGAGCTCAATTATAATTTCCACCCCTTGGAAGCAATTTTGTTCGTTTGATTATTATTATTATTATTATTTAAATTATTATTATTTATTTTTTAAATGGCTAGTATAACAAAAAGTAATGATAATTTGAATTTAAAGTACATACAACGTTTTAAATGATCTTGAGTAGTGGGGGGAAAATAACAAAGTCATATTTCGGATTAAATACCTACTATTTTTTGTCAATGAGAAATATTTTTTAAATGTTAGATTATATTGACAAAATTATGTTTCTTATAGAAAATTTTATTTTTTATAACTCAAGAATGCAACTTTAAATTTTTCAAAAAAAATTTGGAAATTCTGAAACAATTCCAGGAGCCGATAGTTCAAAAATTTAGATGTTTAACTATTAATAGTTTAATTATACTTAACTCATTAAAATTATTATACTTCGCTTATTAACTTAAATTGAAAGTACTTTTGCTGCATTTATTTAAAATCAATTAGAATTCTAATTGCGAAAAAATTCTGATTATTATTTATTCCATTAAAACTAATTTTCCTTATTTTATTTAAATTTAATACTGTAATATTTGCAAGTAGCTGAAATAAATCTGCAGAATGGGCATATGGAAAAAGTGGCCTCAACCTAATTTTCAAAGTTTCCCTGAAAAATGACAATGATGATGATGATGATTCAAAAGCTACTCCAGAATGCGGATGCTGATAAATATAACTTCAACGTGGGATTCTGGTGAGTCTTTACTTCCAGTTACAAATTCATTTTATTTAACAATATACCAGTGACGTCCTTTGTAGATATAATTTTTTGTATTACAATTTTTATTATTACAATATAGAAATTAATATGTATATCGAAATTTTATCTCGGAATCCGGAGCAATATTTACCTACACTTAGAAATTATTTTTACTTAGGTAGAAACAATTGAATTTGAAATATTTTGTATTAATTTTATAGACACATCGAAAACACATCAAATAATTTTTTTGGTAATTTTAGGTGATCTAAAATTAAGAAGTTATTGATAATTTAGAAAATATAAAATTTTGCGAAAAAGTGACTTTTTGTAAGTTAGAAAATTTTTTGTTATGCTCGATGAAAAAATTTTAGTATTTAAATTTAGTATATAAAATAAAAATTATCATTTAAAACACAAATTTTTTTTCATTTTTCTTCTTTTATCAAAAATACTTAATATACACCGAATTCTAAAAGTTAAATTTGGTAGGACTAATCAAAAGTAAAATTAATAAATTTGGCTTTGTGACAGAAAGAAACGCGTTATCTTTATAGAGTTCTTTGCACCTGAACGATATGTGAAAGAACGTTACGAGTGAAAGATTTTTTTCTTTAAGCGTTTGGAAATCATGTTTTATTACATATCCATTATTTATGATAAAAAAATACTTCTGGAAACTTTTGTAGAGAAAAAATATTTATGTTATACTTTAGATAAAAAAAGCAAGGTAATATCATAGATATATAACTTTTTTATATATTACGTTACGTCACTGTAAAAAATTCACTTTTTAAATTTTCTATTTTTAAGAATTTATCATTTTTCTTTTAAATTTATTTTCAAAATAATATTTATACTATAGTTAGAAGAAAAATAAATTTCAAACTCTTCTGAGGTTAAAGAACTCAATTATTTCTATAGAGAAAGCACAGAACATGAATAATCTCAGTTTCATATAATTATGATTCTGTCTAGCGTAATTTTCATTCATTAGTTCATTCATTCCTCCTACCTGTAATTTGAACCCCTCGTGAAATGTCGTTAAATCGAAGCTGAATGAAAAATGAAACCAATCAATTTTTTTCTATAATTAGAAGAAAAACGAAAAAATAATTTTTTTCTGAAATTAACGTAATTATTTATTTTCCTTTAATTTTTACCTTTTTTATTTCTTTTTTTTATTATATTTATTTCTTTTATTACAAACATGAACAAAATGAATTTTTTTAGTTTCGAATATTTTGACTATAATTTCTTATTAATTCGCCTACTATTTTTTTTATACTCAAGTTCTAAATGAATTTTAGATTGAAAATTTTATTTTACTATATAAAATTACGTCAAGATATTTACTTCTTCAATTAATACTAATTACTTTAGAATTTCATTATATATTTTGTTTAAATCGTAAATTAACAAAAAAACATACATGACATTTTTTACAAAATTAAAAATACATTTTTTAATAATAGTAATCATTATGTAACTTGACTTTGAAAGTTATTTATTAATTAATAATACTAAAAATATAAATTGCAAAAATGATTTTTGCAATAAAAAATCATTTACTTGAATAATTTCGAACTTGCGGAGAAATATTCTAATTAATCAACAAGAGATAAAACGATTTGTATATACAATCAGATTAAGAGAAAAATATTCTGTCCTTGAATGAAAATCGTAAATATTAGACACGCTGTTTTACCACTTGAATTATCCAACGTTTAACAAAAAAAAAGAGATAACATTGTTAGATCTTTTAACAAAATAACGAGACTTGTTATAATGTTTCATAACTTTGCCTCTTGTTTATAAATATTGTCAACTTTTAAAGACAATTATTCAAATTTTCAAGATTTGCAATTTTTTCAGCAAATAAAAAATTGTTAAAAAGAAAAAATAAGAAAAAATCATTTAAAAACTGATAAAACTTTAATAGATAAATATCATTACTTAAAAATATATAAAAGTTAAAACTGGTTAATAAAAGTAATGAAAGAGAAAATAAAAAATTAGAAAATCGCTTTTTTCATTTCCAAGTTTTAAAAAATGTATAAATTGAAAATCTCTAAAAAATGTAAAACTAGTTAAAAATAAAGTTGTTTGAGTAAATGTTACATAATAAACCTGGTAAATACATTTTATAATAAAAAGAAAATGAGCTATTTATTTAAACTAAAATTAGGAAGTAAATTATTTTTGATAAATATAACAATTAGGTTTGAAAAAAACAATGGAAACCAAACGTTTTATCTCTCGTAGTTGAAAAAAGTAGAGGAAATAATAAATTGCAAATAAAGAGTTACATCTGTATTTTACAATAAAGAGATGCAATCCTAAATAATTGTAATAGATTGAAATTAACGACAATGTAAATTCGTCGTGAGATCACCGATATATAAAAGATGCTAACGATCTCGATTGTTTGTACATAATTCTTTGGTTGATGTCATAAACTAAATAAAGCAGGTGATTTATCAGTAAATCAGAGTTATTTTAAGATCAAAGTTTTTGCACTTGAAATTCTGTCAATTTACTATAAACTATTTTTTTTTAATAATAACAATAATGATAAATTATTCTCGTCCTTCCACCATTCACTTCAATATTCATTCCTCTATTACGTGTACATATATATTGTTATTAAAATATGTAAATTGTTCTATATTTACATAATACATGACTAGAAAATTAATGCACACAGTTGATCTAAATTTAATAAAAATCATAAACCGTAAAATCAGTTTTATATATTACAATTATGTTTTATAATTTTCTTCTCGACAAATTATATCCATTCAAAATCACGGCACTGAGATAATATTAGTATCGATAATAATGAGTTAAAAATATTAATATTAATAATAATATATTATTAACATTAATGACTATAAAATTACTAAAATACTCTTCGATTTTTTTTAAATTCCGAATGCGAAAGAACAGTTTGAAATCTTTAGCCAAATTTACAAGTAAACTATAATTTTTATTCAAATATTTTTTCAACATTTTTTCAACTGAATTTTTGTTTGATTTTTATGAAATTTTATTTTTAATATATTAATATTTTTTTAAATTTAACATATGTGACTCGCTCTCAAGAAAGGTAAAAAAATTTAGGTTATGTTTATAATTTTCAGAGTAAAAATACAGAAAGAGAATTAATACTATTGTAAGTTTGTTGATGTTTAATCTTTGTTACATCAAAAATATTTAACAAAAACCTGGTTTCAAATTACCTAAATAAAAAAGAACTTTTAATCGAAAGAAATTTAACACGAACATAACCTATAATTCTTTTACATCTTTTTTCTATAGAGCGCATCACATATAATTTAAATAACAATTAATAATAACATTAGTCAATAATAGTTCACTTAAATATTTAAAAAATTTTCATTACAAGATTTGGCTAAAGAAAAATTTTCAATTTGTAGAACTATAATTTAATAAAAAGGATAATTTCTAAATGTATGACAACTCAAAAAAAAATCGTTGAATATTATTCAGCAAGTTAAAAACTTTTTGATAAATGAGCTGCGCCTCTAAAATTTTTATCTACTTATAATATTTAATAGACATTTTTTTAAACAATTTGAGATCATAAAAATGTTGGAAATTACAGACTTTATGAAAAATTGATGAATTTATTTTTAATTTTAATTCTTATATTTATAAATTCATCAAATTTTACAATTAATAATATAGTAACAATAATAACAATAATAATAAAAATCATAAAATATTATTTTATTTATTATATAATAGTAATATAAATAATCATTATATAATATATAAAACTAATATTTCATATTATTTAATGTATTGTAATTTATTATTCATTGAATAGTTCTGTATTTATTGTCTTTATTAACAATTTACTAACCTTTAATGAATGATTAATTTAATTAAGTTATTTAATTAAATTAATATTAAATATTAGATTTATAAAATTAAAACATAAAATCTTTTCAAGTTTTGTTAAAAAACTTCGTTCACTACTATTAATTATAACAACGCTTTAAAAACATGAAGTACAGTTCCAAATTAAGATATATTTTTTACTTTTTTATTCCCTTTATTTTTTTGATACTTATTTTAGTCGTTTCGTATTTCCGCTCTTGTATTTTGATTAGTTTCTTCTTTTTTCGCTTTTTAATCGCTTTCTTTTTTTTATCAGAAAAACTAGAATTTACCTGGTAAATTCAAGATTTCTGGTATTAAAACAAACTAAAATTATAATAGAAACTTTTGAACTGAACTTTCTAATTTTTCCTTCAAATTATTTTCCAATGTTATTTTCCCTTCTCTTGTGAATTGCCATTAAACGGTGTAAATTTTGGAATTCTTTAAAGCTTCTTTGAGTTTTTTACCATCACTTGATGCAGCTTTTAAAACATATTCTAAATTATCTTGCATTGCACTTTTTTCTCTCTGTAGTTTGCCAATAATTTCCTCCTTGTCCTTGACTAAATTTTTCAAACGATTCAATTCACGTGAATACTCGGCTTTCATTTGATCAGCGTCTAATTCTTTATTTTTTATATGCTTCTCGACTGTTTCCAGCTGCTCCTTTGCACCTTTTTGGACAATCTAAAATAAAATTATAACATTCTTAAAAATTCAAACGAACAATTAAATAATAATAAACAATTAAACTGCGAAAAGAAAACTCAATTAATTTAAAAAGTAGTGAAGTAAATTGTTATCATTAAACAATTAAAACTATTATTTGAAATTAATGTTACTTAAATTAATTTTTCATGAATTTTATAATTCACTTTTGATGAAAAATGATTTTTGAAATAAAAAACGATAATTATACCTTTAATTGACTTCGTAAAGTTCCCATTCTGTGTGTTATATTATTTCGTAAATATTGAATATTTTCATTTTCCTTCTCTCGTTCTTTTAATGATGCAACTAATTTATCCTTTTCGATTAAAATTTTTTCTTGCTCTGCAACAAGTTCCTTACAAAATTCAGTTGTTTTATTCAATTGCCTTTTCATCGATTCACGCGAAATTTGAATAGAACAAACGGACTTTTGAAGATGATCCAATTTTTGTTGCGTTCGTCTTAAAAATTAAAAAATAATTAATTATTTAAAGGAAAAATAAAGTAAGTGAAATGTGAGTATCAAAAAAATGATTAACAAAATAATTCATTTTTAAAAGTGAAAAAAATGTTATTTTTAATACTATCAATAGATATAAAAATTGTAAACTTTAAAAAAATACTTTTTTTTAAATTCATACTTGTAAGTTTTCTCCAAACTTTTTAGTTGTGTTTTCAATTGATCACGCTCGGCAGTTATTAAAATTAATTGTTTTTCATTCTCCGGTTGTGATTCTTCTAAGAGTTTAATTTTCGATGTCAATTTTTTTTTATCGTTCTCGTATTGAAATTTTAATTCCTCAAATAAACGTTTACATTCCTCAACAGATGCATTGTGAACAGAAACGGGCATTGTTTTTTCCGAATTATTCTTTAATTTTTCATAACCTTCATTTAAAATTTCGTATTTTCCTTGAAGATTACTTAATTCAGCCTTACAGGTCAAATATTCTTTATGAAGTTTATTATTATCTTGAGACATTGTTTCCACTTTATGTTCATAAACGGAATGAATTTCTTGCAACTTTTGCTTTTGCATATTTGTTTGTTTTGTTAAAAGATCATTTTGCTCTTTGATGACTCCAGCATCCTCTTCTATTGTCTTCATCTCAAAAACATACCGCTCACACTGAAATCAAAAAAATTAATTAACAAAATTGTAATATGAATACAGGGTTCACGGATTATCATATTTTTTCTATTTTGACCCCTAAATATTTAATCTGTTGTAAATTTTCCAAATGTTTTTAATTCAAACTTTTGATTCTTAAAATGTTCATTAACATAGTTTTTAATAAATCTTAATTTGAATTTAATAACAAATTTATTGACTATCATTTTTATTATTTATGATTACGAATTTTTATTATTGCGAATTTAAATTATAAAAAATTTAAAATTCTTTAAATTAAAATTTTTTATTATTTTTAATTCCAAATTCAATTGATCTAAATTTTAATTTATTCAAAAACCTTTTTTCTTTTAAGTTAGTGAAAAGGTAAATTATTTTCTAAAAATAGAAGACATGAATGTGACAAAAAATTGATTTTAAAGTTTATGAAAATCATAAAATAAAAAATATTTTATCAAGTTTTTCATAAATAATTCTTTCAATAGAAATTAATCAGATTTTAATGAATGAAAGTTTAAAAAATGAAGATTTATTAAAGTATAAATTAATTAAAAAATGTTAGAAACTAAACCTTTGATGAAAAATATTTGAAAAATTTACAAAATATGTAAATTAGATGAAAATTTTAATTAGATAATAAGAATGTAAACCTTAGATTTTAACTCTTCAACTTCTTTGAAGAGAGACTCATTTTCACGTACAACTTCTTTACATTTTCCAGAAAATATGTCAATTTCTTTTTCATATTTTTGAATAAGTTGTTCCTTTTCCTCGAGATTTTCCTGATACGCATCCAAAAGTGGAGCCAATGCGTGTGAATTAACTTTACCCCATGAATTAATAGCTTTTTTAATTTCAGCCTCTGAATCGGCATTGAGTATTGAATTTGAAGAATTTTTAAATTCAATACTTTGACTAGAGTTTCGTAATTTATCCTGATATCTTTCTAATTCAACATTAAGTCTGTAGACTAGATTTTTAAGTAATGAAATATCATTTTTTAATTGTGTATTGTCTGATTTTATTTTCTCCGATATTATAACTAAATTTGATTGATCTTGTTCATTAATTTGAAGTGATTGCGTTAATTTTTCATGATGCGCGTGCAATTCTCGATATTCTTTATCTTTTTCTTGTAAAATTATAGATAATTTTTTATTTTCCTCACATAATTCTTCATATTTCTCTTCTAATTTGTGATATTTTATGCGAATTTTTGCCAATAATTGATGTTTTTCTTTTGTATCATTTGCTTCTAGGGAAGAAAAAAATAAAAAATTGTATTAGTTTTTAATTTTTTAAATTTTTTATAATTACTTATTTAGATTATTAGAATGTATAAAAATAATTAAAAAATTCTAATTGGTTTATTTTCGGTAGGTATAATTAATCAAAAATTGAAAAAAATTTTAATAAGTAAGTATTGTATAGTTGCACAACAAAATTTCGGTATTTATTGAATTTATGTTAATTTTAAATTAATTATACCGGAAATAAATCAATTTGAATTTTTATTAACAAAAATTCTGTTTCTTTAATTAATTACAAAATTTCAATTTAACAAAATTTTTAATAAATGGAATTTTTATTCTAAAAAATCTTTTATTTTGTCAAAATTAAGTTCTGAAAAATAAAATTTTAGGGTTACCACAGGTCAGAGAAGTCAGAGAATTTAGGGAAAAATCAGGGATTTTTATTAAAAGTACTAAGTACTACTACTAATACAAAACCTTCAATTTTTTCCATTTTGGACAACAATTTATTTTAAACAACTCAATTGTTGAAAAATAATCATAAACTTATTACTTATAAATTATTTAATGAATAATTTTACTTAAATATTTGAAAATTAATTGAATTTAAAAGTGTCGAATTAACTATTTTTTTAATAACTAGATTAACATCAATAGACCGAAATTCCCATGGAAAAAAGTATCACTAAATATTTATTTAAAAAATAATTTATTGATGTTTTCGAATAATTTTACAATTAAAGAAAGACATAAATAAATGTAGGAAAAAACTGAAAATTGAGTCTGTAAATCAGGGAAAAGTCAGAGAAAAACAAAATTAAATTTTTCTGACAACACTTAATTAATTATTATTATTATTATTAAGTAATTAATATTACCAGATTCGCCAGTATCTTCTAATTTAGCTGTAACTAATCGATTTTCCTCTTTTAATCGTTCGATTTCTTTGTGAAAATGTCGTTTCTCTTTATTTCTCGTCCCAATAGTTGCTTTATCATCTTCACATGTATTATCTACTTCTTTTTTTAACCCTGATTTTAATTTTTTGAGTGATTTACTTGTATTATGCATGCGACGATGCCGAATTCCGTGAGCTGGTTCAAGTTCATCTTCATTTTCTACTTTTGTTTTACTGTGCTGAGTAAATGAAAAAATAGTTTACTTATTATCTACAGAATTTTTTATTACGTTTTATATAAAAATAACAACAAAATATAATAATAATAATTATAATTAACCATTGGAGTCTCTTTATTCTCTTAAATATAATAAAAATTTAATTAAAAATTGTAGATATTATTAATTTCTTTTCAAATTAATTTTTGAGGTTAAGTATATTTTATTTTGTTATCGTACTATTATTACGATATTAAATTATTACAGATTATTGAAAATAGAAAAATGCTTTTATCGCGTTATCGAAATAATTAAATTTGACATGTTTACCTTTCGTCTGGAACGCTTTTCTGAATTAAAGTTTGGAATCGGAATTCCATGAAAGTATGACATGTTAAAAGTAAAGGGAACATTTACTTTAACGTCAGCTTAAACAGTAAATCGGATACATCTTTTTTTTATTAATTTCTAATTGTTTTAAAACAGTAAATTAATAACAAACTACATTATAAGGGTAGGTTAGAATTAAGCAAACTAGATGCAATTGTTGACGGTACTCTCTGGTGTTGACGGTGTTGACATTTATCGGTAACCATGACAACACTCACTGCGACGGCGCCAACACAATGGCGCGAGTTATTTAAAATTTCAAAACATTCATAATTGCCCTCTTTTATTTCCTTCTGTAGTGCAAAAAAGAATTTCTATAAAACAATAATGTAAATAACAATATTTAACAATTATTGTAAATAGTATGCATATGCACATAATAAATGTATATTAATATATAAATATTAAATATATGAAAGATAATTATTATGAAAATTACTAAATAATTAATTAACAACATTTAGTAAATAATAAAGTATAGAACAATTACTATATATATATATATATATATATATATATATAAATTATAATTATATAAATATAAATACGAAGAAATATTTTATTAAATTAAAAAATAGAATAACAAGAATAGATTGTATACAATTTTCAAAATGGATTGATATACAAAAATGTATATATAATATAAAATAATAATATAATAAATATAAAAATATTTGTTTCACGAACGAATTTAATAACCAGTTTTTAAATTTCCAAAGAAGTAAAAAAAATAATTTTTTTCCTTGTCAGATAACCCAGTTTTTTTCAAGAAATGGTATAAATTTTCGATATTGTTTCTATAACTGATATATTGTTTACAGTTTATCTACTTAGTGATAGGTTTTTAAGCATAATTAAAGTGAACGTTTTTATTTGAAAAAAATAAACTGTTTCGAATGTAAACGAGCGCAAGATGGCATTAAAAGTCGATTAAAAGTTATTAAAGTAAATAATTTCAAAGGGTTAAATTTTTTTTAAAAAGTTACACGCAGGAGTCAAGAATAGAAAATTTCGAAAAATTAAACAAATATCAACATTTTATTGTTTTCTTACACATATCTAGAATTATTTAATTCCTTAAACAGAATCGAATTATAAAAATGTTTGTAAATCGTTGGACAAGAATTTCCCTATTTCCTGGTAATGACAATTTTATTATTTCCTGTTGATTGGAAAATTACTAATCTCCTATAAAAAAATTGTATTTATTTATTCAGTAGATATATCTTAATGATTAATTATTATTTATTAAGTAACTGATTAATTATTTATTGTTAATTATGTAATTAATTATTTATAGTTAAATCATTAATTAATTATATCGACAAATTAATTAATTTATGTTACTTAAGTAATTAATATTGAGACTCGTAGCATTCATTATCAATTTATTATTTTATTAGTTTATTGTTTTAATTAATTGTTTAGTTAATTAATTTCAGTTTCGTTTCAAAAATTATTATTATTTTAAAATTAATAATAATAAAAAAAGTTTTACATTGAAAATTATTTAATATTTTGATCAAGTAATTAATTAATTTAGCATTATTTCTTTATAGAGAAAGTGTAATTATAGTTTATAAATTAATTAATTTATAATTTTTCTTTTAATAATTCATTAATTTGATTCTAAATTTAATCACTTTCATTAATATAGGATTCATTTAATTATCATGTATTGCAATGTATTGAATTAATTAAATATTAATAATAATATACTATTTTAATAAATTAAATTAATTAATTAAAATGTAATTAATAAACATAAACATATTCGATTCAGAAAATTTTTGCCAAAAAGAACAGAATACATTTCAAAATTCTGGATTTAAAATACGTATAATTTTTATAATTTGCTTTGTAAATAAAGTATTATTTTTTTAATGGTTCCCAAATACAATGGAAGAAACTGATAAAAACTTGTTTCTTTTTTTGCGTAATATAGTAAATGTCTTTTCTTTTTATTTCTTATGCTTTATTAACAGATAAGTTCACTAATTATTTTCATTATCTTCCTTGTTAATAATTTACAAGTTAACGTAATTTGTTTATAAACATATAATTTAAAGAAGACAAACATTGTTTCGAAAAATGACGATTATTAAAATTTAATAATAAATTATTCCATTTTGTATAAAAAATTATCATTATAAAAATGTATCTAAAATATGAGATGACAAATTTACATTTTTTATTTTCTTTCAGAAATTTTATCAATTCTCTACTTTGTAGTAATTCTTTTGAAACAAGTTAATGCTCAAGATCCAAATTGTAATTTTTTACTCGACGTACAACCAGGAAGAACATACTATATCAGAAGCCCTAATTATCCGCAAAATTATTATGGAGAAAATTATTGCAAATGGAATATCAGAAGTGATCATAAAATAAATTTTAGATGTGATTTATTTAACGTTCCTCCAGTGAGAATTTATTCAAAAATCGTTTTTTACTATCATCATATAATTAAATTTGCTAAATTGTCATAAATTTTAGTTTATCAATTTGAAATATTCAACTTTTTATTAAACACTTTTATATTTTTGACTAATAGGTTTACAATACTTGTCAATATGATCACATGCTTGTTTATGAGAATCCGAGTGATTCAAATAAAGTTCCATTACGTTTGTGCGGTAATGGAACAGTTTCCAGAAATTCAGAGGGTCGTGAAATGTTAATTACTTTTCGGAGTTATTACTCAACACCAGGAGGAATATTTTCCTGTATTGTTGAACCATTAAACACTGATCAGGATGATGAAAATTGTCGATGTGGTTGGAAAAATCCGGTAGGTTTTGTTTAAGATAAATTATTTTATTTGAAAATTCTAAACAGAACCGTTTTACAACCATAGAGTAACTTTAGTCAAACAATTTCTGTAGAAAATTTACAAGAAATTCAAAAAAGTTTTACAAGTGTAAATTCTACATTTAGAGAATCGGAATTTTGTTTTTAGAGTAGAATAGTCGGTGGTACAGATGCTGCATTAAATGAATATCCAATGATGGTAGGAATTGTCGATGAAATTAATCAACAAGTATTTTGTGGTGGTGCAATTATAAGTACTAAACATGTTCTAACAGCTGCTCATTGTTTAAAACAAAAAAATGCTAATGATTTGGGCGTTCTTATTGGTGATTATGATCTTTCAACTGGTGCGTTAAAACATTTCTTATGAGGGACTTCTGTTTTTTGCTTTAATAAAACAGAAATTATAAAACTGATAATTAAAAATTGTAAAACGAAAATGAAACTAATTAATAATCATTTTTAGGATCTGATGCAAATTCCATAACTTTACCAGTACAGAAATATGTTAATCACCCTTCTTATATAGTAACTCAACGGAATAGTGATTACGATGTATCTGTAATGACAGTTTACGGAACTATTCAATTTACAAATATTATTGGTCCAGCGTGCCTTCCATTTCAGCACAGTTGTGATGGTTTCAGTGGATCTTTTGTTGAATTCCTGGGTAAATTATTACTCTTTACGCAAACTATAGTTCTTGTCAGAAAAAATGTTCATTCTGCATCACCACCTTGTTTATTATTTTAAAGGATGGGGAACAACTGAATTATCAGGAGCAACACCAAATGTTTTACAAAAAGTTGAAGTCAGTGTGATTAATCTTTCGAAATGTAAGAAATCGTATCCTAAAATTAATGAACATCAGTTGTGTACTCTTACTCCTGGCAAGGATGCATGTCAGGTAAATATATCTAATGTCATAGGAAGAGGAACTGACTTTTTTATCTACTCAATTGTTTAATATTTCTACCAAAAGTAATGCAACTGATGCACCGAAAGTTTTTCCCATATAGAATACTGAGTAAAATGACAGTGTTACTAAAAGTTAAAAATTTGTATTTCAAAATACTAATGATTTGCCGAATTTAAAAATATAATTTTTTTAAATATAAATATAGAAATTCATTATTCTTATCTAATATTAACTTTTTTCAATTAATAGAAAGTTGTTTTAGTTTGACAGTGGTGGTCCAGTTTTGTGGCAAAATCCAACGACAAAAAGACTAGTGATTGTTGGAATAGTAAGTTATGGTGTTGCTTGTGGGACAAAAATTCCTTCAGTTAATACTCGAGTAGGAGCCTTTTTAGATTGGATTCAATCCGTTACAGAAGGTATTGAAAAAATAAAATTGGTTAATCATATAATTACATTTATTCCCACTGATTAAGCAAACATATTACAAAAATTATACAAACATTAGATTGCTAAATAATTGCGTTCCTTTTTAATTGAATGCTATTGATTGCTACGTTCTAGGTGTAAATTACTGCAGGGCTGAGTGATTTTAACAAACAGTTTGCAAGCAGAGAACAACTTGTATCCGTGAACAAGGAAAACAATATTTAACAAATGTCTATTTTAAAGAAGAAAAAAGTACAATAGAAATCAAAATGTTAATTTGGGTAAAAAACGAAAACCTAATCCTCCGAGTTTATTTTCAATTCTGATACTTATATTTCTAGTATAAAATTCTATGATACTTATCCTATTCCTTAACTGTTGGAAAATTGACTTGATGCAGTTTTTAAGGAAAATAAAATATTTAAATGGTAATGAGTATTAAAATAAAAATAAAACTTTCAAAAAGTGGCCAATTTTAATTAGAACTATATGGATTATTTTATCCTCTTAATAATCTGTGTTTATACGCTCGCATACAATACATATGTGCTTTTTGATAAAAGATGCGGCGTTTCGTCCCAGTTTTTATTGGCAAGGTCGTAAATTCAATGCCAATGGAAAATAATTAAATGGAACTTTCTGATAAATTTTCAAAACATTTTTTTAACAATATGGGAGCGATTATATGACGGAATTTCCATTAGTTCTGAGAATATATTTATCAAACAACAATTAGAAATTTAAGTTATTACCTATATTGCTTTCCATTTGCCTTACCTTGTAGAAATTGGTTATTTGTTGCAAATTGTTTTATTCATTACTTTAAATCTATCAAATTGATACTAAAAGTGTAAAGTTTTGATCCAAATTTTGTGTATCATTTTAATACTTCCGGTATTAATTTAAAACATTTAAATTAATTGTATATTTAATGAATATCTGTGCAGAAGAATCTGTTTTAGTAAAAAATTTGATCTAATCTATTATACTTTAGAGGTCCATTTCATGTTCTAAGAAGAGACAATTTAAGTGCCTTCTATTCAAGAAGACTTTAGATTTCAAGTAAGGATTAAAGAAAAAAAAGATTCTAAAAATCATTGAACTCTCTTTCTATTTTATCTTAACGTCAAGTTTAATTCATTTGTGATGAAATTACTACTTCCTTGAAAAAAATTTTGTAGTTCTGTGTTATAAATCTTTTTATTAAACTCCACGACTGATGATAAAAATTTTTAAATATTCTATTACTCACAGAAAAAAGTTGGTGTGATTATTGTTGCGTGTGAAATTAGCCAATATTAAACGATATAGAACGTAGCGGCACCTACGAGGGTAAAATTTGTTGCGTATTGTTTTAACACCAAATGCGAGATCAAATAAAACGTAAACGTAAACTGCGAAATATTAAAATAACGAACAACATTTATAAATTAGAAATCCTTTATTTGCATATAATGTAAATAAAATCAGGTACTTAAGAACAGCCTTTGTTGAATATTATTCAGCTCTGCAATAAACAGCATCTGAATTTAAAAAAAAAGAATTATTTCGCTACAATATAATAGTTATTGAATTTAGAAAAGTAGGTATTTTGATTCTGTATTTTACCTGGCGTTACAGACGAAATCCAATCTACAAAAGCACCCACACGAGTATTTACTGATGGATTTGCTGTTCCGCATGCAATTCCATAACTAATAATTCCAACAGTCACAAGTCTACCGGTTGATGGATTTTGCCACAAAGCTGGACCACCACTATCAAACTGTAAAGTTTAAGAAAAAAAACAAAATAAAAAACCAGTAACACAAAATTTCGGATCATATCTCGAATTCTTTCAATTTAATTTTGGAAATAAAGAATCATTCCCCAACTGGCAAACAACCACACTTTCGTTTAACAGAAAAGCATCTTACAGAATTAAAATTTAATATGCAATAATAACTACGTAAATTACTTGAAACTCTACAGAATACTGTCATACAATAGAATTTATATTTATGAGGCTGTTTTGTATATGGAAATAATTAATGTATTTGTTTAATTGCGCCCGAAAACAATCTCTTGTTAATAATATTTATCAACCATACAAAATTATAGCGCGATTAACATTGTTTAACATATACCAAAATAGAATCCACACTGAAAATTTCCTGAAAGTTGAATCTAATTTTACTGCAACCATCGGAATCTTTTGTTGCGAAGCTCATAAAACTTGAAGTTATTCTTTAAATATCCGCTGTTACTCTATGTTTGAATTTAAAAATTCTATAATAATTCATCAGTTTCCGTTAATATTAATACAAACAAGTACAGTTTAAATGTTTCTGCTTTTCTGCTAAATTATTTATTATTCACATCCCACACAGCATCGATACTTTCTTAAAATTTTATTAAAGATTTCCTTGCAAACTTCAAATAATTTATTTGGAAAGTTTAGTGAAAATTATGTAATGACTTAAATGTCCCACTTCAATAAATGTTTATCGTCAAATTTTTCTAAAACTTTAGTTTAAAACTTTCCTGAACATGTAAATTAAATTATCGACTTCTCTCTTATATGAGCGAAAATGTAGCGTAAAACTTATCAGAAAATTAAAAAAATCGCTTTTCACGCTAAACATTTATTGAAGTGGGTCATTCAAAGGTTCATTTGTTCGAAAGTATTACTTAGAAGAAAAAGTCAACAATAATTTTACCTGGCATGCATCTCTGCCAGATGCAAATGTGCACATTTGATTATCCAGTACATTAGGGAATGTGTTTCTGCATTGCGAAAGATTGATAACACTCACTCTTGCTTTTTGTAAAATGTTTGAAGTACCTCCACCGAATTCAGTAGTACCCCAACCTTTTTTAGAAGAATATTAATTTTTGAGAAATTAATATTATAATGAATTATTTGCAACTAATATTTTTTGAATGACAAGGAAACTATTGTAAATCTTTATTCACAAAAAGAAAAGAATTATTACCTAAAATGTGAACAACAGCTCCACTAAAACTATCTCGACTATGTTGAAATGGAAGACATGCTGGTCCAATTTCATTAGTGAATCTCATCAAGCCTATGATTGTTATAACACTAATATCATAAGGACTGTTTCGTACAGTTGATACAAATGACGGATGCATAACATATTGCAAGACTTTAAAAAGCGTTGAGTTTGTATCACGACCTAAAATGATAATAAGTGTTTTAAATTTTTCGACGATTGTTAAGATAATAGTAATCATAAATTATTACTGTAACTTAAAAATTCACTAAAGATTCAGTTTTTATGGAAATATTCCTCGAAAATTAATAGTCTGTTCTCGAGAGAATTTTTTTTATGGCGCGAAATTTCGCTTTAAATTTATACATTAGTAAAAAAATTTACCAGTTGAAATATCATGATCACCAATAAGCACTCCCATATTTGAAGGATCTCTATTCATGACACAGTGAGCAGCTGATAAAACATGTTTAACGGAAATTATAGTTCCACCGCAATAAACCTGTGATAATCTTCCATCAACAATTCCTGCCATCATTGGAAACTCATTCAATCCTGCATCTTCGCCACCAACTATTCTCATCTAAAAAGAATTGTTTTTCTGTCAATTCTTCAGAAATATCAATAATGTTTTTGATTTTATTTTTTAAATCTAAAGATTCGTTAAATTTTAATTAAACTTTTGTTTAGTCGTCTTAGCGCTATTTGATTTTAAGAATTAGTATCCAATTAACCTGGGTGTTTGGAGCCAATTTGCAGTACAAGTTTGGAAACTTGACAACTTACAAAAAACTTAATGGTTATTTGGGTATTGTTAACTATAAAGAAATAAGAAATTTGGTTTTCAAAAAAGGGAATTGAGTTTTCTTTTAAACGAACCGGTTTTTTCCATCCACATCTACAATTTTCCTGTTGTGAAATGGATTGTATGTAACATGCAAATCTGCCACCTGGTGTATTCCTGGCACTTTGGAAAGTGACCACCATTTCTGGGCCTTCTGTATCTCGACTGAATCGTCCTTCACCACATAATCGTAATGGGCCCAGTCTTGGACTCATGTACATGAGAACTTGATCCAAAGCGCAATCATTACTCTATAAAATAAATAAACGTTATGCGAAATTAAATTTATGTCGTGATTATTATGTCCGGTGGAATTTACATTAAGGTAATTTTATGTAAAAAGAGAATTATGTCAAAAGACTTTTTTGTCAAAAGAACTTTATGTCAAATAAATATTTTTTAAAAAATTTTATGTCAAACGCCATTTTTATGTTAAAATAAGTTTACATGAAATGAAATTTATAACGATAGAAATTTGTTTCAAGTGATTTTTATATTAAATGAAATTAATGTAAAGTGATTCTTATGTTAAATGAGAATTAGGCTAATTGCATTTTATGTCAAACAACACTTATGGTGAATGAATTAAAATTAATTAAATTTATGGAAAATTATATCTATATCAATGTAATTGAATTTTGTGTCAGATTATATTTATTTTAAACAATACGTGAACGGAATTTCCTACAAAATAAAATTTACATTAAGTAAAATTAATGTAGTAATGTAGTAATGTAGTAATGGTTAATTAGTTATTATAACTACTAACTAATATATATTAATAATTGATAAAATCTCAAATAATGTAGTTCTATTCAGTGAAAATAAGAGTAGTGTGTACGTTGCTTATTAAGAAGTAGTGGTGGGGTAGTGCGCAGTTATAGTCGCGTAGCGCCGCTCATTGCATGTCACGCCCACATTGTCCTCAGTTTAACTATTAAACCTAGATTTACTACCGAATTTCCTTAATTTTTTCTCTGTAGGAAGTAGTATAATGCATAGGAAATGTAAGTTTTCAGTAGTATCTTACCGAGGGAACTTCAAATACTTCACAGTTCACTCGAAGTTGAGATGCACCTCTAATATTCCATCGGCAAGAATTTGCTCCCACATAACGATTAGGATAATTAGGACTAGCTATGTAATACGTCCGACCCGGCAATATATCCATTTGGAAAAAACAATTTGGATCAACTGCATTAATTGTGTGGCCAAAAATGAGCAAAACGCCCAAGGGGATTAAAATTTCTGCAAATAAAATTCAGTCAATATCAAGTTTTACTTTTTGTTCATCTTTATTAAATTTTGTCACACATTTATTTAATTTTAACTTATTTCACTCGTTTTGAAAATGTTTTAAAAAACAATATAAATTCAAACCACATTTTTTCATCCAAATATTTATTTGGTGACAATTCTTTTATAAATTTCCAATTATTTTAATCTTTATTAACTTCTATTTCTTGAAATTGTAGTCATTCTTCACTTTTATTGAATTGAAACGGAGTGTTACAAGAGAGCAACTAGATTTTTATAAATATAAAATGTGGAAAAAAAATATATCTAGAAATTAAAAATTTGTAACTTACTTAATTGATTCATCGTAGTGCCAATTGAAAAATAATCTTAAAAATTTTTTTTTTTGCTTTTTATCCTCTTACAATGCTTTAATATACGGAAAACCCTTGTTTCCTTAAAAAAAAGCTACCGTCTTATCTTGAATTTATATATATCGTTTACCAGTATTAAAAGAGAAATAAACACAAGTGCTATATTGGCTTAATTCTTAAATAATAAAGGTTTCAAAAATAAAAAATTGAGATTTTTATGAATTTTTATTGCACTATTATTAAACAAAAAGAAAAAACAAAATAGCCACTCGCTTTATTTGAGTGTTCTTTATTTATTGATTGTTTTGGTTCGTATTATGTTTTTGACTTACGTGACATTTTTTGAAAACTGTCGAAATTTTTCTTTATTGCAATCCTACATTACTCTCTCATTGACTTTTATTGGATGCATCGCGCTCTCAATATTTTACGTGTTTTTACATTTATATTTTCATCTATATACCTGCATGAGCGACTGGCATATCTATTTCGCTGATAACAATTCTGCATAATTTATAGATAGTTCACACTTTTTCAAGAGCAAAAACAAATAAAAAAATTATTTCCTTGTAAAATAATAATTGAGATAATATATATTTATGAACATGCCAATGTTATGATTTTTTAGATATATTTTTTTAATTTTAAATTAAATTTATGCTAAGGAAAATGATAAGAACATTGTCTTGAACCAAATTGAAAGATTTTTATGGGGGAGGGGAGGAAATTATTGTATCATTACTTATTAACAGAAATTTTTTATAAAATTAAAATATATCATTTGGATAGAATTTTCATTAATCAAAATTATACATGCAGTCTCGCTTATTATCTAACGAATTTCTTCCGAAATGTTTGAATTTTTTATCACAAACTTTTATCCCTTCAACAGTTACGATCTAAACCACTTTTGCATTCAAAAATTCATAACATTTTCTAAAATAAAAATATTTTGTATTTACAAACGTTAACCTCCCACACACTGAGAAAATTTTGAATGTGTTTGAATTATACATATTTTATAATATTGAATTAAAAATAAGTTTTATTGAATCAAATTTATTATGTATGGAATCAAAATTATTATGTTTAGTTTAAAGAAAATTTTTCGTTGACTGTATAACAAAGATAATTGTGTTTCATTCAAATATATTGTTTTTTTGTGCAAATTCGACTGTCTTAAAATATTCATAGTGCAATAAGTTATAACAATTTTGTTATAATAACAATGTCAAAAAAAATTTTATTGCAAGATTTTTAAATAGGGGAGAACGGGGCGTAATGGATCACTGTTCACTTTTTGTTGCTTAACTTCGTCATTCTTGCTTTAATAAAAATTTCATTGTGTGGAAAACTTAGCCTAACATCTCAGCTTTCAATTAAAAAACAGTGCGCCCTAATATCACTTATACTTTTATTTCTAGAACAATGTTTTTGGAGAAATGCAAGGTGAGCAATTTCACTATCCGGAGCGTATTGGATCAGCAATGAAATTATAATTTTGATCATAAAATATTATTATGGTATTGACAATTTTGGTTTCTATTGTATATTTATAACAAAGATTATTAAAAATGGAACATAGTTAATTTAAAACTTTAAACATTTTCATGCAATTTTCAAATTTTAAAAAGTTGTAGCGAAATACAAAATTCATTTCCTTTAAAATTGTATTCTCCAGTTATTTTTTTTAGAAAAGGTTATCATTGGTATTTATTAATATATAAATTACAAGAAATTAAACTTGACAGGAGTATTTTATTAATATTTTAAATATAATAGGTTTTTCTTAATAGAAAAAAGGGGTCGAAGTCTGATCCCTGAAATATGTAAGATTTAAAATGGCGGATCCATTATGGCGATCAGAAAATTACAGACAAAACTGAGAAAATATTTGTTATCAGCGTCCCCAAAAAACCTCTGACTAGTCATTTTCATGTCCTAAACTCAATTTTTTGAATTTTTGTCCGCTATTTTCGAACAAGCATTTTAAATTTAGAAAAACTAACCTTCGATTTGTAAACAGCGTTTTTACAACTACTAAACTACAAAGTATCCCAATCAGCACATATGCTTGCCACGAACTTGCCAAAAGCTTGCCATGCAAGATGCGTGCAAGTTTGTGGCAAATTCATAGCAAGTACTAATATGTCCTAAATTTTGCAAGGTCTTAATGCAAGCTTGCTGCAAAGTTTAAATGCAAGCATGCAGTAATATTATATATATATATATATATATATATATATTATTATTATTATATTAATATTATATAAATAATTTATTTAATATTATATAATTAAATATTTGCTTTGAAGACAAGCTTGCATTGAGACCTTGCGAAATTTAGGACATATTAGTACTTGCTATGAATTTTCCACAAGCTTGCCGTGCGAGCTTGCACATCTTGCATGGCAAGCTTATGTCCTGATTGGGATTACTTTAACACTGCAAAAAGACGTCAAAAATAAGAAGTTTAGACGTTTATGAACATTTTATTTAAATAAGCGTCCTTTTTGAGTGTCTTAAATGAAAAAATAACCTCTAAATACATGCATTTTAGAAGGGAAACAACACACTTAAAAACGTCTTCAAACTGACCAAGTAAACGTCTTAAACCAAGACACTCTTATGTTGCAGTGAATTAAAATCAATGGCATTAAATTTTGAAATCTCCATTTGTACAGTTCTGCAATTTAAAAGAAATATATTTTCAAGCAAAGTTTTTATTGTTTAACCAAAAATATAAAACAATAAAATATGCATTGCTTGGGATATATACTAATATTCCTTAAATTTTATTTGACATAAAATCAATTAACATAAATTTCATTTCACATAGAATACATTTGACATAGATTTTATTAGTTTCAATACATTTTGCATAAATTTTGTTTGACATGAATTTTACATGCCATAGAATTCAATTAACATCATTCCCATTTAACATTTAATACACTTGACATAAAACTTCATTTAACATAAAAATTACTTGACATACATTTCATTTGTTATAAGTTTTATTTGACACAAAATACATTTAACAAAAAATTCGTTAAAAACAAATAACATTTGACATAAAATTCATGTTATATAAATTTCTTAACATAAATTTTTTATTTTATACTTAAAAGTCATTTAAAATTACATTCATTTTATAAAACTTAAGTCAATAAAATTTATCGCAAGTCAATGTCATATAAAATGACAGGGTAGAAGCACCAGTTTTGGCCACTAGTTAATAATTATTGTAATTTTTTGTATTATAGTTTATTTATGTATTTTACTTAAGGAAATACTTAAAATTCTGTAGTACTATATTATTATATTAAGAAATATTAATCATAGTAAATAATTAAATGGAAATTTTATAAAAATGGCCACAACTGGTAGAGTGTCCTCAAACGGTACTTCTACCTATATGATAAATATCTTTTGGGTCCAATGAATTTTTATGTGAAATGAAATTTATATGAAAAGATTTTTATCTCAAATTGGAATTATGTTAAATGACTTCTACGTGAAATAAAATGTGTGTCAAATTGATTGTATGTTAAATTGATTTTATGTCAAATGAAATTTATGTTAAAAATTTGTTATTATAGTAAAATTTCATGAATATAAATACATCTAGCATTTTCTCTATAAAAATAGATAACGATTGCAATTTTTTTAATCTAATTTTTACAAACAAGAACTCATCATTTTATGGTTTAAAAGATTCGTAAAAGATCTGTTCATTGTTTGGAAATTTGATTTAAACTTGCACAGTCAGCTTAAAGACTACTTGAGAACTTGCAACCCACGTGATGATAATTTGTGCGATTTTTGTTTGGAGTTGGTGCGGATTTCGTATACAAATAGTAAATGGAAATCGTTTGTAAAAATTGGATAAAAATTGCAATTGTTAACTAACTTTAAAAAAGAAATTTCATGTGTTTATACTTCTAACAAAATTTTATTCTTACGGTGATTTTATTAAGTCTCTAATCCACGAGGAAAGAATATGTGAATTTGTTTATTTTCATATTATTTAATCAAGGACCCTCAGTATATTCATGCAATAAAGAAACACATTTTACAATACTTTATTATCTCTTGTTTGAAAATAATCTTATTTTTATATCGTTTATTTATTATTTGTTCGCGGTTAATTTAATAAATTTTTACAATTATCTTTCGTTGAATATTTAAGTATTTTTCTTTTTTTACTAAACTTTCCTGCTATAAACACGTGTCTGTGACCAATTTCTATAGTTTTTGTATTCAATTTTCTAACTAAAATTATTGAGAATAACTGAATTAATTAATTAAATTCAATAAATTATTAATTAATTTTAATTGAATTAGAAAAAAAAACTAAAAAAATTTAATTTAGATTATATTCCGGAAATTTATTTTATTAAATTAAATAGTTTCTGAAAATGCAAACAAGGAAACAAAAATTCATTTCCGTTAAATAAAAAATTTACATGACGTGAAATGTACATATTATTATTTGTAACAATAAGCGTGAATACAATGAATGTAAATTTATTGGGTTTTAAAAGTTTAATTTTATTACAACTTGCATAATATGTTTTTATGTTTGCTACATTGTGTTCGAAAAAATACTTTGTATTGTTTTTTCTAGTCTATTAATAATATACAAGAATAATAAATCAAAACAACAATTTTATCCAGTTTAATTTATTTTAGCAATATTATTTCTAGAAATTACTATTTTATCTGTTTATTATTAATAAAAATAAATTGATTTCATTAGGAACTTTTTTTCCTTATTTCCAGCTAGTTTCAAATAAAAAGAAAAATTTGTTTTTTAAAAAACATGGTTAATTATGAATTTGTTTATATACTTTGTTTATACAAATGTTAGCAGTTGTACAGATAAAAAAAATTTATTTCTTCTAATGTTATTGTTAATGTTGAACAAGTCTCATAAAAAAGAGAGATAAATTTTCACTCTGAAAAATAGGTTTTCTTGACAATTTAAGGTCTCGATACATAAATATCTTTACCAACGAAAAAATTTTTAACTAAAAATACTTTAAACAACGAACTTAGGCATACTTTATGTAAAATTCTTTTTTTAACATGTTCTATAAATGAAGACGTATTTAATTTTGTTAGGTTACTTTTGATAAAAGTTTAACTTAATTATTCTCCAAGATCAATTTTTGTAAAAAAACATGTGAAATCGCATTTGATTTTAGACATGTCTTATAAATGAAAATAAATTAAATTTTGTAAGGCTAGTTTTTTTTAAATTTAAAAAAAGATTAACTTAATCACTCTTCAAGCTAAAATTTTTGTTAAGAAAGATAACCAGGATACGATTTTTGTAAAACTCAAACGAGTTATATCTAAAAATTTTAAAAGAGGATCTTCGATAACGCTTTCCCGCAGCTGACAAAGGACGTCAGCCTATTAAGGGGGGCATTTGTGACGAACCAACTTCGTCACAATTTATCCCTTCGTGATAATAAAATACAAATATAATGTTTATAAGAAAGTGTAAACAAAATACAAATACCTATATTAAAAATAAAAATAAAACAATCATAATTCATCTATTCGTTATAATATTGGGTACAAGAATTAAAATAGAAGTAAAATACATAAAATATAATTCTCATTTATAGCTGTTTATAATATTTCACACATTTATGTTATGAAAATAAAATGAATTTATTTTAAAAGAATGATACTTAAAATACTAATGTATTGTGAAATCTAAGAAGTGGTGTGTCCAGGTTAATGAACCAAGATCACACCACTGTCAAAAACTGCAAGCTTGCAGAAAAGTGCCTGGCAACGAGCAGGTGCAATAAACTAAAGAAAATTTCAACACTGTAATGTCGATTAATAAAATCGATTAACACAGGGAAATCTGGGCATTCGCCCGTGAGTCTTCGCGATAGTAAGTCGTGGGTCAGTTTGGCCGTTATTTTGAATATAAAGAAGTTATCATACGTATTACTGATAATTAACAATAAAGTATAAAAAGTGAAGAATAATAAAAGTTCTAAGTGAGAAATTGTGCTATAAAAAGTTCATTTAAAATAAATATTATAGAAAAGGATTATAAGAAGTTTAATGAAATAATATCTAATAACGAATAGGTGAGTCAATTGTACACATACACTTAAATAATACTTCACACACATACAAATATTATACATTCGAGGAAAATAAAGATTGTGTTAGAATTATACACACATTAACAAAAATATATTATAGTTATGAATTAAACATACAAGAGATAATAAAAAAAGGATAAATATATATGTATTAGGGTTTTAGAGGAACGAAAAATAAATTGTAATTGTTTATAATTATCTTAACTTCATTTAACACCTCATTCTAATCTCCTAAAATTCCACTAGTGAAAAGTAGAGATTCTCACCTCACTTCTTGAACAATAAGTAAGAAGGAGGGGATCCACTACCAAACAGGTTTGAAGGTTTCGAATATTTTCGTGTAACATTCCTTTAAATTAAATTATTGTTAACAATTTAATTTGTTTATTACATCTCTGTTAAAGAAATAAGGTAAAAGTTCCAATTGAAGGCTTCGATACAATAAGGGGACGTACGCTCTCTCCACGTATATTTAAGTCAGTCAAGCTTCCAAAATTTCGAAAAAAAAGAAATTCAAATTTTTAAGTTTTAAAAAGTTCTACCTTATAGGAAATAAGAAGGCGCATCTTTTTTTCCTTAAATTTTTTTTTCAAAAACAAATATTTTTCATAATAAACTTGAAAAACTGAAAAATTTTACTAATAAAAAATCATTCAATTTTAAAACATAAATCATCATATCTTGGGCAAATGTTGATGAATTTAATTCAAAAAAATAAAATTCAAATAAAAGAATTGACTTAACAGTATTCAATCAATAGCAACAACTAAAAAAATTAAAAGTACAAATTTTTGAATCATAAAAATGATGCTTTTAAATTGAAAAACTATAGTCATTGACTCAAAAGCATATACTGTTAAGTTTAAAAATTTTGATCGATGATTCAAAAGGAATACCTTCAAATTAACATAGTATGCTGTCAATTTGAGAAATATGCTTTTGTTTCAATGAAAGTGATACTATCGAATCATTAGAATCGGTGCTTTCAAAACAACAGCATATACGTTTGGCAGCCCGTTATGACACTATTTAATGAATCAAACTCATATGTCATTGATTTAACAGCATTTTTTTCTCCGTGTAGTTTTTAAATGAAAATTAATGTAACTTGTAAAGTTTGAATTGAAATTATTGATTTAACTCGTTTAGTTTTGAATTTAAATTGATTTAACTCGTTTAGTTTTGAATTGAGAACTAATGTTTTGAAGACTTAAAAACTAACTGACTTGTCTTATGAGGATACTGTTTTTAAAGTATTGTCCTCACTAAGATTTTTGGGAGTTTCAAAGTTTTTGGAAAATATTTTTATACAGATGGAAAAAGAGGCTAACTAATTATCAGATTGGATTTTTTAGAAAAAAAATGGAGAAGAGAACCCCATAAAGAGGCTAAGTCCTTGAGGGTTGTATCCAAGGCCAGTATCTTTCTAAAATATTAATTTTTATATATATTTAATATTTATTTAAAATAATATAATGGTAACAACGTTATAATAAAAATATTATGAATTTCTCCAATCCAAAGAATTGTAGTTGACTATTATCCGTGATTAGTGGATACTAGTAAAAAATTGTAAATGTCGTGACAGACGTTAATGATTAATATTATTATCTAAGATACTATTGTAAAGCACCTGTTTAGGAGACCGATACTTATACTCTCTATGAGACAAATCGTGCGCGAGAGAGATATTTCTCGCCATCTATCACAGAGTTAGAGAATTATAAGAAACTTCTATTAGTTTTCCAAATCCCTGATAGATGGCGAGAAATATCTCTCTCGCGCACGATTTGTCTCACGGAGAGTATAAGTATCGGTCCCCTAAACAGGTGCTTTTTTGTTGTATCTTACATGGTAATATTAATAATTAACGTCTGCCACGACATTTACAATTTTTACTATTATCCACTGATCACGGATAATAGTACACAACTACAATTCTTTGGATTGGAGAAATTTGCATTCTAAAATTTCACAAAGTTTTTTTAAAAATTTTTCACAAAATTTTTAGGAAACTTGCAGTCTACTTGGGTCTCCATGTTTTTAAGTTGGTGAAATAGTAGGGGAGGGTGGTCCCATACCGACCTCCTAAAGTGCAAAGGCTAAAAATGTGATTCTTTGTTTTCCTCAAAATTTTTATTAGTAAAGGAACTATTTTTTATTGTTTTCTGACGATTGCCGAAGTTTCTAATTGTCATTAATGAAAGATCTAAAGAAAAAGCGAAAATTTACGTTTTTAACTTTCTCAAAATGGGTCGTCCGAAACCGACCCCCATTTTTTTGGGGGGAAATCTCAAGAAAAATTAAGATATCAAATTCTGATAGTAATTAAAATAAAATTCAACAGTCTGTAATTAACTATTAAATTATTTTACTTAATTTAAATACATTTTTGGACCTTTTTCTAAACAAAAAGGTAAATAAATGAATCATTAACTTTCTTCTGAAATTATTTATGTCTATAAGTTATATGTTGACATAGTTAGACTTGAATTAATAAAATTACTTTATTTAAAAAAATTTTAAGGCCTTCTTTAACAGCAGCAATGGTTTTGCCTGTTTTAATTTTCGCCCTATTTTTAGTAAAATATATACGGAATTTGTTATTAATCTTTTTTTGTTTCTGTACTTAACTGCTTCCAAAGATGTCGAAAAGTATAAAGTTTCTTAATTCATATTCCCTTGTCAAGGACATTTTACAACTGACAATGAATAAAATATTTAACGAAAAAAGAATTAAAGTTAAGTAATATGTGCTATGATTGCTAGTAAAATATTTTATAAATTCCTAAAAAATAAAAGTAAATATGCAAAACCTATCCTCACTTCATATGAACAATAAAAAAGAAGAGAATAAACAATTACAATGTAAAAATATGGGCGTCGGGTTGGGACTACCCCCACTATTTTCACAAAATGTTTTGCCAATCACTTATATCAATGAATACAATTTAATTTGAATGTTGTGCGTTGAAGTTGAGGCCATACAGAATCAAAATTAATTTCGTAAAAATTTTCCTGTATTCAAAAAACACTGTTAGCTCGAATTTCGTATAGGTCAAAAATTAATCTAACTAAATGCAAAAATCTAATGTTGCTTGAATCTCCAAAATGAAATCAAACGCATTAAACAAAACCTGTGGCCCAGTTGTTGGTGTTGTGAAAGTGTTCCATTTATGGTACTGACGAATTTTTTAGTGGTACCATCTTTAAGAAACATAAGGGGGTCGGGTATGGTACGGGGGGTGTCCGGAGTTAGCCTTCAAAGGGGGGTAACTTCGGACACCGTATAATTTTTTGTGTAATTCAAAATTATTTTCGATAATTATATTATTTATGTATTTTTGTTTTTACAAGAAACTATTCTAAGGTTCTCAGACTATTTATTATAATTTTTTTAGAAAAACAAAAAATAATTAAATTCAATATTAATGGTACATTTATAAAATATAATTTTTCGGACATAAGAATGTAATACAATTTGAGAATGTAAACAATATATATATATATATATATATATATATATATATTTAAAGCTTCTAAACATTTATTAAATCTTTAACGCCGGAAAGGACACATATCTTACTCAAATTTTAGAGCCTTCGTTCTTAACGATTTTGTAAGTTAAAAATTTGGTAGTTATCCTTCCCTAAAGTGTTTTTATCGCTCTTTCAGAATCTAAAGTTCAAATTTAAAGAAACTTTAATTTGAGAAAGTTGTGAACATTTTTTCGACAAAAAACTGAAATTTTTTTCTTTTTTTTGGAAAAATGAATTTTTTTAGGGTAGCAAGTAAGAATGAATGCGTAAAAACTACAAGTATCGCGTTCACAAAAACCAACCTTCAATATGGCGAAATGTACGTTAAAAAATTTCAAAATGGCGATAGAAGACATTTTTTTAAATAAACATCAAAGTCTAGTGTACAAATTTAAAAAAAATTTGGATAATCTTGTCACTTTGTATTTAGGGGTTTTTGCGGTTACTGATTACGACTCTAATATAAGTTTTTCAAAATACAAAATGTCGGATCCAATATGTCGATTGAATTAAGTCGTTAAAACACATTAACATTTCTTGTGGATTAAGAAGATGATACTTTTTATATGTTCTTGCGACAAATATAATAAACAAAATTTGGAAACTTTTACTTTGAAGACAATCCTATCAAATGTAGATAGACAAATTACCTTTATATAATGTATTTATATTGAAAATATTTATAACAATTTTAACATTAACGGGATAAGCCTAATTTATTGCACAATTAAAAAAACTGTATTAGGGTCAGTTGGGGTAAATCGAAACAGATTTGCTATGTTTCACCAAAAACATAGGTTTTTACTTTTAAATCGGAATACTTTCAGTTTTTTTGTGTTTTGGGTTGTTATTTCACTTCCGTGGAACAATTTTATGGAGTAGTAAAAAATATGGTTATCATTGAATCGTAATAATCAACTGTTCCTATTTACCCCTAAATTTTTCAACTTTGCTAAAATTTAGGGGTAAATAGGGACAGTTAATATTTCTTCCGAAATTTGAGAAAAAATCAATTTCAAGTCTGGAAATGTTAAGAGCTATAAAGAATTAGATAAAAAATGGTGTTAGTCATAAAATAATTCAAAATAAGGAATAATAATGCATTATATAAGTCTAAAAGTATTCCATACCAAAAATTCTAACACATTATACAATTATGTACAATTCTGTACTTGTTAAATACTATGTACCGATGCGATTATACATGAATACTATTTTTAATAAATTTTTTAATGCTGAAAATAGTGTTCGAGTTTGATAAAAATAATTTTTTTATTTATATTATCAGAAATATTATTGAAATTTCTGCTGTTCCGATTTACCCCGAATTTCCAGTTTTAAGGGGTAAATAAAAACCGTCTCCTATTTTTAAGGAAAATTTTCAAAATGAAAAAATCAAAGTTGTTTTTTGTTGTAGTATTAATAAGAGATAAGTATAAATTTTGATATGGATTTTTAGCTTATTTTTTCAAATGCAAATCAAAAAAGTGAAAGGGTGTCTTCTTTGATTTTCAATTTTTTATGCAATAGGAAATATTTTTGTATATACTGCTGCTAATTGACAAACTGAAAATGGTAAAATACTTAGAACCTGTTGGGGGTGATCTAAGGTACAAGGCCGTATTTATTTTAAAAAATTTTTATTTATCTAAAATAACTACTGTTCCGATTTACCCCAACTAACCCTACTTATTTTTTCTTTTAAAACAGTAGTCTTCTTTATTAATTAATAAATTAAGTCGTTTAAAATTTTTTTTATATAAATTGAAACAGAATCTTTTGCTATTATAAATTAAATAAGAAATAAAAGATTCTTCACCTCACGCGGCAGGGTTCAATGCTGTGAGGGTTCAGTATAATTTTATAAAGTTTTGCCCGGCGCCAGTCGACAAAAGGTCGACAATTAAACTAAGTTAAACAAATAATTCAATCAGCAAGAAACACCTCAAGGAGGGTGAGTTGGGTGAACCCAATAAAATAATGATATTTAATATTGAGCGTTTATTAAAAGATCTACTTACATATAGTCGAGTTGATAAACGCTCGCTTTGTGGCCACACAATCACACCAATATAAACAATACAAATATATCAATAACTAATGTTACGCTTGACACGCGAACCAGGAATGAGGAACCGGCCGGCACGCGCCTTCTCAAAATATTAGCGCCTGCGCACGGTAACCCAATCCAGGGTCGCATGAAACCCCTTTGGGCCCTTCTCGCCCCCAACTAAGGAAATCTCCTTAGAGAACGTCGACTAAAATAATTCTCCTGTTACACTCTTCCCCTTCGAAGGCGACGTACAATAAGAAATTTCCTGAAAAACTAAACATATCGTTAAAATAAAAATTAGGACGAGAAATAAAGAAACTCAATTAATATTAAGCAGATCCTTATATAACGCTCAAAATAGTGTGAAATTTCAGTTTATTTCTGTCGATTTATATAATGAACTAAAAGATTAATTTTTTAAATTTTCAGTGCTCGAGCACGATTTGTCGACTAGATACCATTAATATAAGAAAATAATAATATCAAATTAAATTCGTAGAAAATTATAAAAGAAAATAATACTTGGTTGTTTAACAAAAAAAACTAATAATACATAAGTATTCGTCGATTATAGCATTTAGCTTAAAATGTTCTTGAACTTCGTTGGAACGATCACTCTGATCTCCTCGTCTCCTCGTAGTTCTGGTCGCTTTCTCATGACTTCGTCCATAGTCTCCTTTGTTTGTGGTTCGAGTAATGCTTTGACGGCTCTTTGACGTTTTTCCTCAGAGAGTTGCAGAGGTGACGATACGTTGATCTTTGCTGATTTGTCGACTGACATCAATGCATTTTCGCGAATGAGGAATTTTCTAATCCGAATGGGAAGGTCATCCTTATCGTTGAATTTAGCCTTAATTCGACGTTTTAAATCGTCGACTGTATTGTCAACTAAATAGCGATGATCCTTCGGGATCAAGAAAGATGGCCAGGTCGCGTAATTCAAGCGAAGATAATCAATCAGACCCGCGTGGCGGATGTTACAGTCTGGACACTCCGGACAGTACAAATACTCCTCTCTTGAACAACCAGGGCAACGTCCCAAAGCAATTTCGTGTTCGATACCATGGGGGAAGATACAATCCAAAGTATCAAAACCGTCGGCTCCACAGATCGTGCAGAATCCCGGACGATACGGCAACAAGCACTCTCTGAATCCATGTTCTCTGGATCTACAGTTGATGCATCCGTGACCAGTTTGTTTCTTCACCTGTGTGACGTATGTCTGAGTAGAGCGGTCGACCATCCTTGATTCCTTCTTCTCAATCAACAACTGAGCTCTCTTCAAAATCAAATCTCGCAGAAGTGCTTCACTTACAATTCTGCTGTCGACCAAGTACAGCGGCTGTTGAGTTCCCTCCGGATTTAATAAATTAGGAACTCCCAGCTCCTCCAAGACGTCACGAAACTACTGCCTGCAGCTCCAACCTCTGGGCTTCGATGTCCTCCTGTATTTTTCGCATTACTCGATCCATCTCGGTTTTTTTGTGCTTGTAGAAGTTCGAGTTTGTCGACCAGCTGGTCAACTCTGCTGACAGACGACATCCTGTTGATGATGATCGAAGTTCAAAGCTACGCAAAAGAATCACGATTTTCTTAAACTTCTCCTAGGTATCTTTAAATCTGTTACGCAATATTTCCCTACTGATTTCCCAGATTTTTCGACCAATTTTACTGTTGACGGACCAAGGACTTTACTAATAAAAACAGGACCTAGGTACTTATAGGCTAACTTTGATGAATAACTCTCACCCTTATTACTCAATTTTTTATTAGGATAGTAGACCTCCATACCTTCTTTTAATTCTACCATCGAAGTCCTACTCGAATTCACGGTGGCAAGGCGTTTATCGTTATAGTCCTGTAATCTTTTTTCGATCTTATGTCTAAATTCGTCAATTAGTCGCATACGTCCCGCCCAAAAGGAAATCGAGTCGTCAACAAAATCATTCACTTCCCCTTCAAATGACTAAGAATCAAACTTTCCGTTTCTCCGTCACTACTGTCAACGTCAGAGTCTGAGTCATTCAACAGTTTAAAACAGATTGTATCCCCTACATCGCATTTGTAGTCTATTTTCCTCTCTAAGTCTTTAACTGTTTCTATATTTATGTCATTCGGTTTTCCCGATGAAACCGAAACCTTCCTAGCCTCTTTTATGCCACTTCTTTCAGTAACCTGAGGATTGACTACTGAGGGCGCTACCCGTTTCCCTGTCGACGATCGCATTCTAAATTGGAGTGACCTACTTGTCGGCAAATACAACAAACCAATTTTGGTTCATTTTTACAAAAACGAGGTCCATGACCCTTTTGACCGCAATTGAGGCAAATTACGTTTTCCCATCTATTTTGTCCTGGAGATTCGCCTCGATCTGAAGATCTTTTATTAGTCTCCTGAGAAGTAGATGAATTAACGGATTGAGGATCATTCGTTTTACGATCAATAAAGCGCCGTAAATTACTTTCTAAACGACTTCGATTTAACGATTTTCCCCTATTCTTTGTATCCGTGAATGCATTCAAATCGGTGGCGACTTCGTTATCTGTTTCTATAACTTCCGAGTCAGAATCGCTATCGTCTTCAAATTCCATTCTTTCACCCGATTGCATGTTATTAAATCTAACCTTTGTCGACCTACCACGAATAGATTGTGAATCGACTACCCGCCGATATAAAAAACTTCTTTCGCTTACGTAATGAAAGAAATCGTGATAATTTCTCAGAGGTAAATTTAATATTTCGAAAGTTATTTTTGGATTGAACTTTGTGAGAATCTGTTTTAATTGTTCTCTAAAATCAGGTGGATATTGCATCCGTTCAAAAATAATTCTCGCGCGACAGGCAAACTCTGCTAAGCTTTCCGTTCTTTCCAATTCAAGATCCCTAATCTCGAGAAGTAAATCCGCATCATCCTTTTTTACCCCCCACTCGTACTGAAATGCACGTACAAAATCATGCCACGTCTGCCATGATCTTTTATTTAGGAGGTGCCAGGATTTGTATGGACCCTCGAAAAGTTGTGATAAATAGGGTAGAAAGTAGTCCTTATTTATGCCGGTTGACGACAGATGATCCTCCAATAGCAATAAAAATTGTTCCGGATCCTTTGTCGTCTTTGGGAAAGAAATTTTCCAAGACGACAAGATCCTCCCGATTCTGATTGCATCAGGGATATCTTCATATCCTTCATTTCTTAGAGGACTACGCATATTAACTCGTTCCCCCATATCAGAATTATTATTTCTCCATGAGAAAAGCGATCCCGGTCGCCGTCCCTGAGAATTATTTGTCGTTTCGTTAAAATTTGAAAATTCCGACTCGTTTTCTTTTCCATTAAAGTCAGTTATTAATTCACGATAACGATCTTCCGAAACTAAAATGTCGTTTTCGATCCACTGACCGTTCAATGATGGTTTTGAAATTTTTATTTGAATCAATTTAGGAACCGGTACTTTCACGCGATCTTTTTCGTCTAAGTCTCTAAAACGCACCCGTCGTGAATCACCTTCAGGTGGAAAATGTTGAGATTGATTCATTTTCTCTGGTCTTACGTACGCAGCGGTAGAACCGGGCAATTTTCGATCCGCATGAGATCCATCGATTGTATTTTGCAAAGAAAATACATTCTCACTTAAAAACGAATTCTCATCCGAACCAGCTGAATAAGTTGGACTTGCCCGATTACTCGCTTCCGTTTGTCGACCTACTCCCTCGTAAAGCTCTCTCTCTGTATCTAATAAATTACCCTCAGATTTCAATTGTTTCATAATTTTATTTTGATTATTTAAAACCTGAGACATTTGTTTCGAAAGAGCCATAAAATCGTCAACAATATCTATATTCGATACAAGTTTCCTTAAGTCAACTAATTCTGTTTTTAATTTGTCAAAATTGTCAACTCTATCTTTTATTTTATCCATGTTTGTTTTTAAGGTGTTAATTTTCTGAGAAATATCCGCATAAGGGCCATAATGCATTGAAGGGAGATTTTTATTACCCCCCAAAGAAGACATATTTAAACTATCAAGTGACAGTCTATCTCCCTTTCGCAGGTTTGTATCTCCAAATCCTAACAAATAATTGCCCTCTCTTGACGTGACCGGTTGTCTATTGCTTTTCGCGGTTTCGTTACTATTTTCCGTCTCCATGAGTTCTATTTGATCAGTACCCCCCTCTCTCTCAGTTTGCATCACGAGATCTCTAAATTGGTTAAAATTATCAGACCTATTCTTTTTTGAATTTAATCTCTGACTTAAACTTCCCTCGGGTTGTTTGGGCATTCCTTGTGATGAAATTTAAGGAGAGAAAGAAAAGAGAAAAAGAAAAATATTGCCAAACTAATCTATTCTCGATTATTAATGACAACTCGAAATCCTCCAGAGCTTTAAATACGCTGGATTATTTCTCACATCAATAAGGAAAAAGAAGAAAAACAAAAGAAAGTACTCCAAAAAAGAAAAAAAAATACTCCCCCTCCTTATTGTATTTTCCGAATTTATTTTATCGCGTTTTTCTAACGAGTTGCCACCCCTTAACTCAAGCAGGTTAAATTCGTCCCTATCAAGACGATAATTCGCGGCAATTCTATTAATAATTCTTTCTAAATCTATTAAAAAATTCCAAAGATAAAAATTTTACTAATATGGAAGTCCACTAAACAATATTCCTTAAAAATAAAAAAAAAGTTCAAGATTTTTTTTCTGTAGAATTCCTAGATAAATAATACGTAATTAATAACATAATTAAACACATAATAAATAAACACAATACAGTAAAATAATATAAACATGGCAATAACAATAATTTATATAATAATAATCATTCATAAAAAATTCAACAAAACGCAAGGTAATAAATAATATTTGATAAAACACTAATTATTTCTTTTCTATCAAAACACTAATGATTTTAAAATTTCTTTTAACTCGAGAACAATAATTGAAATCTTAGAATTACTCATCAAGGGAAAAAAATAACAAGAAATAATCAAATAATAGTTTTAATTCTTGGTAAGCAGGGCAAGATCTAACTTCCAAGACGACTGATTTATTTCTAACAATTTATTTTACTCACGAAAAATTAAAACAATTGTATTCAAAATAATAATTTTATCAGTCGACAATTAAAGAAAATTTTACTTTTCTGAGAAAAATATAGCAAATTTTAATTTCCTTTTATGTCAGAGCAACATCCAACAAAAGGAATAAATATTTCATCAAAATGGCGTCGTCTCTCTCATCTAAAAGACACACTACACAACAATAAATTGTCTCTCTCGGCTGACCAGGGCAAGATCTTTGCCAACCGACAGAAAATCCAAAATGATCAATCAACAGCAAAATTTAGTATTTTTCAGAATATATAAAAAAACTATGTAGCAAAATACAAGTCAGTATAATTCGTCGTAAAAAAAATACAAAATAATTCTGTCAAAAGAAAAATTCCTAGCAATACACACAAAATTCACACATAAAACGAAAAAAATGTAGCAAGATACGAAATTTAACATTAGTCTGTGCAAAAAAATACATAAATAATTTTGTCAAAAATTAAAATTTGATTCCTGGTTCTTAACTCATTAAAAAGAATTCACAAAATCAATAGTCACACTTATTATCAATTTCACACATAAAATAAATTAAAATCTGGGAAATATTCGTCGAATTCGTTTTATTTCGACGACAATAGTTAGAATATAATTTGAGACAGTCGACTATAAATACTGCGACTCTCAAGGTTACGTTAGCTATACAACAATAGTTCAACGATCAAAAGAAAACCTTTCTCAAAATTTATTTTCTACTATATTCCAAATAAGATTTTACAAATAATTATGAAAAAAAACAATTGATATAAGACTGAAATTTCACAAAATAATAATGAAAAAATTTATTAATTTACCCCAACGTGCCCCACGTTGGGCGCCAATTGAAACAGAATCTTTTGCTATTATAAATTAAATAAGAAATAAAAGATTCTTCACCTCACGCGGCAGGGTTCAATGCTGTGAGGGTTCAGTATAATTTTATAAAGTTTTGCCCGGCGCCAGTCGACAAAAGGTCGACAATTAAACTAAGTTAAACAAATAATTCAATCAGCAAGAAACACCTCAAGGAGGGTGAGTTGGGTGAACCCAATAAAATAATGATATTTAATATTGAGCGTTTATTAAAAGATCTACTTACATATAGTCGAGTTGATAAACGCTCGCTTTGTGGCCACACAATCACACCAATATAAACAATACAAATATATCAATAACTAATGTTACGCTTGACACGCGAACCAGGAATGAGGAACCGGCCGGCACGCGCCTTCTCAAAATATTAGCGCCTGCGCACGGTAACCCAATCCAGGGTCGATGAAACCCCTTTGGGCCCTTCTCGCCCCCAACTAAGGAAATCTCCTTAGAGAACGTCGACTAAAATAATTCTCCTGTTACAAAATTATATAATACTTAGAATATGACTATTCATATAATTATCTATAAATTATTTAAACGTTTGTAAAAATAATAGTTATTATTATTATTACTTTATTATATTAATAGTACCTACTAATAAGAATAATAATATTAATTAATTATTATTAATTTATTATTACATTATTATAATTATTATTATAAATTAATTTTTATATAAAAGGAATTTAATACAAAAATATTATTCATTAAGGAATAAAATTTTATTCTTACACTCTTTTATATAAAATTTATTGTCTTTCAAAAAATTATTTTAATAAAATAAATTGTTAGTTTTGAAATATAGTACAAGTACCTATCTTTTTATTCTTTTGTAATAAAAAAACAAAATTTTTACTTAAAATTTTTTAAAATTTTAATGATTGTATTCTATATACTAATAAATTATAATTAAAATTATAATTTATCAAAGAACTATAGTTATTATTAAATATGATTGTTAATGCAGGGTGTTTACTAATCGGAAAATATTCAGGGATTTAATTTGATCGAGAAAATCTCTGAATAAGCAAGGAATTTTAACAATTTAATAATTTTGAAGAATAATAACATTCTTCACAGAAAGTTAATTATGTTTGAAATTTTTTTTGAAATCTCCTCCAACTTACAATTACTTTTGTAAATAGTGAAATTCTTTGCAGAAATTCTATTAGTGTCAATACATTTTGATAAAATTCAATGATTAAAATTTTCAATTAAATCACAGTCACAGAACTCTCTGCTTACTACAAAAAGGCGAGAATCTACTCCCGAAAGGTGAGCAGCTGACCTTGAGTAGTTGCTTCTTTCCTTTTGGGAGTAGATATAGAAACAGGGAGTTTGATGTTTGGAGGGGAGATGGTTAGGAAGGAAATGTGGGAAGTAGTTAATAGTAGTTAATAGAGTGTGGAATGGAGAGGGATGACCGGAGGGCTGGAAGACAGGAGTAATAGTGATGTTGGTTAAGGAAGGGTGAAGAGAATTTGGAGTCAAAGTAGAGTCTAATTATAAATAATATCGTCGCAATTAGGCCCTTCGTTACGCTTGCTAAAACCTAAATAACATCTATATGTTTAAGCTAAAAGTAGGGTTTAAATTTTGACTCGGGTCTGTTGTCATAAATATTACATCATTAAAAACTAAAGTATAAAGCTGTTTTTAAAAACAAATTAATATAATAAAATTGTTTTATTTTGATAAGAAAATTACCGATTTTTTCGCGGCTGTTTCTCGGTTTCCCCGCGCAATTCGTAAACAATTTTTTAAATGTATTACAGTAGAAACTAATAACCGTCAAAGACTGGTCTTGTATATAACATATTTTCTTTAAAAACGATCCATCTGCAGATTTATTTATGGATAAAACTAAAAATCAAGTATATTTAAATTTGTTTATAAAAATAAACCGGGTAAGATTTGGACAAAATCGGGAATTTTGTTGAACGAACATAGACACCTTGCTTAACCCATTAACGCCTGAATACACTGAATTTTTAGTCTGACTTCAAACTTAAGTATTTCTTAGTAAACATACTATTTTCTTTCCGGACAAATTTTTTTTATGTATTGGAGTGTCCTCTACCCGAATATCATGTTTAAAAATTATTACAAAATTGTTTAACAATATTTTTTTGCATATAATTAAAAAATTACACAATTTTTTAATGATTTTTTTTAAATCTTAAATTTAAATGTCAAAAAATTTTTTTTAACGGTTCACATTACCATAAATCGTGCACTCGATTGTTACACTTTCCAAATATATATCGTCCTTTTGTAAATAAACTTTTGATTATTCAAAATGGCGCCTAAAAACTCAAAAATTTATGAAAATTTAAAATTTATTGTCCGATGTACATTTTTTTTAATCGTATAACAGGTGATCACAGAAATAATAATAAAGAGCATATTAAAAAATTTCTTACCTGTAATTAAATGATGAGGATTATGCTCTGCAGAAGAATTCAAACATTTTCTATCAAATTTATTTAAATTCTTGAAGCAGTTTTTTGGAGGTGTTCCTGGTAAAGCTGTTGACCCCGAGTCAAAAATATTGGATTTAACAGAATTCCAATTTAAGGTCCAACTCGACTGTGCCATTGGATTACAGAAGACAGGATCATCTAACATTTAAGTAAAAAAATTATTCGATCTTCTTTAAATTACAAATAAGAAGTGTTCAATTTGTTTCTAACCCCCTACATTTGCGACAAAATCTAAAAAAGGTGTTACGAGTAAGCATTTTTTTCTTTTAAAATCTTTTACGTTATGTTTTCGAACAACCTTCTTAATACTTTAAAACAATTTTTGCTGCAGTTTGTAATAAAGATTTTAGAAAAATCATGTAATAAAAAAATGTTTTTTTAGTAGATAACAACTTTTCTGTAATAAGATTTGATAAGGATATACATTAAAATGTAGGATCTATATTAATATTTGTACACTGATATAAATATGCTGTTCAATCAATGAGATATGGATTTGATTCATTGAATAGTGTCATAACTTTGCGAAGAAAGCTTTAACAATTTCTTTAACTTGTTAAAAAAATGTGTGATAAGGAAAAAAGTGAAAAAAATTTCCCACGTAAAGTTCATAACGATGAACGAGAATTAGTGGAAAAATTTTTCTATTCAATTGAGGAAGTTTGAACACTCATTGAGTGTTTGGGGTCGTCCATATACCACGTGGACATTTTTTAGGCACTTTTTGACCCCCCTCCCCCTCGTGGACAATCGGGTTTTTTATTTTAAAATATTCAATAAGAAACAGATATTTAATAAGAAATACAATTCTCATAAATTTTTTTATATTATATTATATATATGGGCAATTCCACGTGAGATTTTAGTCGACCTCTTAAAATCGGCCAAAAATATTTTTTTCCTATTGTGTATCGAAAAAAACAGATACGTATTTTTTATTTTTTTATTTAATTGTCAAAATTTTCGAGTTATGAATTTTCGAAATTTTGCACTTTTAATAGTAGACCTATATTCAGTAGATTATAAGACCGAAAATATTGAGTTTAGAAACAAGTTGTCAAAGAACGAAAGTTTTAGTTTTATTTCGAATTTTAGGAAATGAAAACAAAAAATGTTTTTTTAATTTTTTATTAAAAAAATAAAAAAATTTTATAAACAAATTAATTCTTTTTAACTTTGGACATGATAAATTTTTTATTTTCTTTTTTTAAAACATATCTTTAAATAATAAGAGGGTTTTGCAAATAGTTTTAGAGTGGGCCTGACAATTTTAATGGGTAAAAAAATTAATTTGTTTATAAAATTTTTTTATTTTCTTAATAAAAAATAAAAAAAAACTTTGTTTTTATTTCCTAAAAGTCAAAAGAAGACTAAAACTTTTGTTCTTTGACAACTTTTTTATAAACTCAATATTTTTGGACTTATAAGTTACTGAATTTGAAAGTTAAATAAAAAAAGGTATGAAATTAAACTTTTGTGTCTACGTGGACATTTGTATTGACCCCCCCCCCTCCCCCCTAAACTGTCCACGTGGTATATGGACGACCCCTTTTTTAAAATAATTTTTATCTTGTAAACTATTGGTCCTAGAAAAAAATGGTTTAGATAAAAATTGAAAAGAATGGTAAATCACAGTGGTGAGACTCTGTGGCTTGCGATCACCGAGGTTAAGCGACATTCAGTACGGTTAGTACTTGGATGGGTGACCGCCTTGGTGCCCGCTATAGCCCGGTGTTTTTCTCACTACTTTCGTGATTTATCAAGCGGAAGGTTTGACGTCAAGGTATAATGATGTGCACTGTCGATTATTGTCCGGTACACACCATTAGAACTTGACTGTCGATAAACCGGTTGTACTCAAGAGAGGTTTTCTACAGTTTCCCTCTCCTCTGGCGAGAAAACCTAATTAACAGGTGGTCCAGGCGAATGCGAGTACTCCTAATAGAGCCGGCTGTAGACGCAAATTAGGTTAATATTTAGAAACTTATGTAGAATGGTTATGCTTAATCCAAAAAAAAAGTATTTCTCGGGGACTCTTGTCGAAGTGCGTAAGGCCAATAGGGCAGGAGTTGCTTTTTCATGAAGGGAATAACCAAATTTTATAAAAAAATATTTTTATTAGAGCTGTGCAAAATTCGAACCGAACCGAGTTTTGTTCGGTTTTTGGGCGCCGAAATGTCGAATTTTAGAAATCGACATTTTAGCGTACTACAGGCTTCGCACTCCATTATGAGTTTAAAAATATTATATATATATATATATAGGGGAGACCGAGGTGAGTTGTAACAAAGCCGATTTCTCGAAAACTATGACCTTTTAAAAATTTTGAAAAGCATAAATTTATTACATTTTTGATTCACTATTTGATGCAAATTTACTTGACCACCTGAGAAAAGTTTTGGAGATGTATTTAATATGTGTGCAAAAAAATTGCTAAAAGTAAGTTTTTGGCCGAAATTTTGATACTTTATTATTCGACACATATTATATTTTTGTTATTCTAATATTTACCATACTAACTGTTGGATATCCTAGTTTTATGAAATGGTTTTGTTTTTTTGTGTCAGTCTCGAAATTTAAAATAAAAAATAATTATTCGAAGCGATGCACAGTTTTTCTCACCTAGGCGATTTGTAACAGGCTGTTTCAACTCACCTAGGTTTACCCAAATTTGAGCTTGATCGAATAGAGACTGTTTTGACTTTTGCTAAAGTATATTGCTTTATATTATGGTTTTAAAAGTATTTAGAATTTTACAAATTTTCGTGTAAATTACTTTCATATTTTCCAAAGGAAAAAAAAATATTATTAAAAACATTTTTCGAGTTGCTCTTTCACATACAAAAGTCAAAATAATTTCTACTTATAGGTTTTTTTTGTTATTATTGAGCTTGATGCTCATTTTTTATTTAGTTTTTGGTTTAATTTGATTTATATTGATCTCATAAATTTCCTTACTCTAATTTACTCCTTAATTATTTAAAAATTCGCAGAAAAATTTTTATTATTCTTAAATTTCTATAAAATATGTTATATAATATTATTTTTAGCTATTATACAGCTCAAATTGTTATTATAGATCGTAATTAAATACCAAAGATTGATTTAAAATATCTAATTAGTGTTAAAGAAAGCGAAATATGTGATAACCTAATTCTAAAAATAATGAAGGTATTAAAACGATTGTTTTATTCTTTTCTATTAATAAGATGTCTTTACTAACTAATTAAATTTACTTTACTAACTAAACTAAGCATTAAAAATTAATTTTTTTCATTAAAATCACAAAATTTGCAACTGTTACAACTAACGTCGACATGTGTTACAACTCACCTTGGTACTAGGTGAGTTGTAACACCGGGAACTGTTTTCGATTTTGCAGTTTTTTTGTAAAACCTTACAACTTTTTACATTTTTAATTTTTGGTTCACATACTACACAAAACTACCTATCCAAAAATACAAATTCCATAAAAATAGGACAATTTTTGGCTGAGTTATACTGGATAATGTAAAACAAATCGTTTCAACTCATCTCGGTCTCCCCTATATAATTTTTGTGATCAGACTGTAAAAATATACTAATAAACCAATTTTCAGCTCATTAGGTCAAAAAATGTGGAAATTAGAGAGAACATTTTTTTTTAATTTTATTTTTTTTAGATTTTTTAATATATTTTTTGTGATCAGACAGTAAGAATATACTAATAAACCAAATTTCGGTTCATTTTTCATTCATTTTTTAATTTTTTTAGTTTTTCCTTGACAATGCTATGGCCATTATGACATAGCAAGTTCTCTATATTTTTCCTGTAATATTCGCGTTAAAATACACCAGTATGCCAAATTTTAGCTCTCCACGTCGAATAGTTTAGAAGTTAAGTGGGGGGATAGTCACTTTTTGTGCATTTTTTGCCAAAAATCTTGTTATTTTCTTGACAACGGTATGACCATCACCTCCAATCACATTCTCTATATTTTTCCTGTAATCTACATGTGAAAATACGTATCTGTACCAAATTTGAGCTCTCTAGGTCAAATAGTTTAGCCGCTAGAGGGGGGGGACACGATTTGGCTACGGACACAAGAGTCTCACCAATAGGGTTTCGTCGGTACACCATAGGTGTACGGAACCCTAAAATTGATAAATAATTAAATTTTATAAGGAGACATATTCTAAATGTATTCACATTTCTTAGTGCGAAGATTAATAATTACAATTTTTAAGAAATACACACTTCAAATTTTTCAATAAAATTGAATTTTTGCAATTTTTTTGAAAATTTTGAAAAATAACATTTTTTAAATCTGTTATTTCAAGATAATTGAATTTTTATAAACAAATAATTGAACAGTTTTGATGTAATTGAAATTTCATTACATTCTATTAAAAATAATTTACTTCTTTTAAAGAATTTTTTTTAAATTTTTATAAATAATCAAGGGAAGTTAGTTACAGTATAATTATTATAATTTTATTTTTAAAAATTTATTCGCAATACATTCAATTATTTTCTTAAATAGTAAAACTTGGACAAAATATTACTTTTAGGAATTTTATTAAAATTCATTGTAAAAGTTCAATTATTTCTATAAATAACAAAAATTCATTTATATTAACTACAACAATTCAATTATTTTCAAAAAATTTTCTTAATTCAATAAGTTGTATGTCTACTATTTTAATAAAATTTCCAAAAAGTATTCAATTATTTTCTAAAAGAATGAAAATTTTATAGGAATTGAATTATTAAAAATAGAGTTTATCTAAATTTAAAAAAAAATCAATTATTTGAAAATTCAATTATTTCAATTATTTTCATAAATAGCAAAATTTTTCCGATTTACTGAATTATTTTGAATATTATTTTTGAAAAATATTCCTCACAAGAATTCAATTATTTTCATAAATTTCCATAAAATTAAAAAAAAATTCAATTGAGCCACCGTAGAAGGGCACGTAGATTTTTCTCGGCCGAAATCGAAGTCCCTTGGACATCCAAAATTCAACTTCTGAATTTAAATGTTTAAAATATATATCCTTATAGGAAACTTCATTGCGCATCTTTTTTTCTTTTAAATTTTTATTATATCTATTACCGTTTTCGAAATATAAGGAAAAAACGGTTTTTTTAAAGAGCGAAATTTTTATTGTTTTTTTCACTTCAACTCGCTATTACTCAGTCAATTTTACGAATTTCTTGATGAAACAAAAACGAAAAAATGCGTTATTTTATCCTACGAGTGACTAAAAAAGAAAAATGATGTTTAAACAATAAATAAAAAAGTTATTAATTTTTTATTGAGATATTGCAAAATTCGTAAACTGAAATCTTCACTAAGCGGGGAAGTTGAGCAAATTTTGAGCAACAAAAAACTTCCAGCGAGAAAGTTGTTCATTAAGGTCTGAACAAGTTTTCCCAGAAAGTTACAGTTACTTATAGTAAGCTGGAGAGTTTTATTCTGCGTATACATAATACGGGTGAGAGACGCGCGCTGGGCGTTCAGCCGCCAACGACTTTTAACATTCGCCATTTGTTAACTAATTGTTTAATTGAACTGTATCTTTGGGGAAAAACTTGATTAGACCTTAATGAACAACTTTCTCGCTGGAAGTTTTTTGTTGCTAAAAATTTACACAACTTCCCCGCTTCCTAGGCAGAAATCAACGATCGGCTTGGTACCGGGCCGGTACCAAGGGCGGACTTGCCGGTGCCGGCATTACCGCCGGCCCGGAACCGGTCCAGTCAACAATGATAACCCGGGAAATATCCGCCCCGGTGCCGGTAAACCATCGGCCCGGTACCGAGCCGGTTCTTGTTTTCAGTGTTTTGGTACCGGTTTATTGCCGGTACAACACCGGCCAGATACCGGGCCAGTGAAAATGTAGACACCGGCCCGGTACCGGCATTCCTGCCGGACCAGAGCCGGTCCAGTCAACAATGATAACCTGGGAAATATCCGCCCCTGTGCCGGTGAACCACCGGCTTGATACCGGGCCGGTAGTAAAAAAATTATTAATTATTATTATTATACATTTTTACATATATTAAACGTTAAACAATATTATTTATTAATTAATTTAATTCTAAACACTAAATAGAATGCTGAAACATATGAATTATTATTAATTATTAACGAAAAATCTAAAGACATGAGGAATTGAACTCAGGACCCTCGGGCTGCAAAGTCGACGCTGCATCCACTAACCTAAACCTGCTTATGGAAAGTAAATGGAAAGTTTATTTATGAAGTGTGACATCAGGACCAATTACAAAATGTTCTAAATTAATATAAAAAAACCTTTTCTAAAAGACAGTTTGAATAATGTAATGTCAAAGTTAATAATTATAATAACATTTGTTAATGTCATTATACGTTGGGACTAAGGCTAAGGAAAAACCGCTGGCATGGTACCGGCCCGGTACCGGCTTTATAGAAAAAACTTGCTGAAACTTAGTACAATGAAATTAATATAATACCTTGTTAGATTATCAAAATTTTATAACAATAAATCAGATAAAAGCTGACCAAAATTATTTTAAACGAACAAAACGGTATCAAGTAGTGGTACCGGGCCGGTGCTAATTTTGATGCCGGCAAAATCCCGTCGCCGGTGTAAAAACTGCATCGAATGCCGGAACCGGGCCGGTGCCGGTTGTCTTTTATTAACCGGCCAGGTACCACAGTGCCGGTACCGGTTATAGAAAAAAAGGGTGGTAATATTACAGTAATTTATTTGTTAAGTGGCTTAACAGCCAATACAAAGAGGTTGTCGCTTTACATTTCTCTTATTTCTCATTTTACAAACTTCTTAAAATTTATTAAAATTATCAATTTTTTGCATTACATGCTTAATGAACACATATATATTCCTCAAGGTATCCACATTCGAGGAATCCAGCGCATTCATAAAAACATTTAGTATAACAGATTCGTCGACGGAATAACAAAAGTGTTTTTGTCTAAGCTCATAATGAAGGTTACATTCAATGAAAGTATGGTAGTATAAATCAGTAGTTTCCAATCCACACCCTTCACACAGACCTTTTGCATTCAATTTGTATAGTTTTTTGTTAATTACTAGTCTTGGGTAAAAGATGTTCAAAAGTCGAATTTGACAAACTAATTTAATATATTTTAAGGGTAACTTTTGTCCAAAATATTTCTTGGTTCCTATATTTAATTCTAAGTATGGAAGCAGTGATAACGAACCTGAAGCATACACTCTATTCATATCTTCAATCAATAAATAAGTTTCATATTTTTTTGTCCAGATGTATTTCTTAGCCTGAAGAGTTCTTAAGCTGATATTATTCCATTCACCCAACTCACCAATACATTCAAAAAAATGAGCTATTTGCTTGCACCAATTAAATTTATTTTGGGCATTTTTATTAGTAGACAAAGTTTTTATACGTTCAAGACACATTTTTGGAAATCTATGATCGCCCATCAACAATATTTTTTCTATTAAATTTAACAGTAATCTGAATACAGTGGCAGACAATTTTGTCAAGCCCAATTCGTATCTTAGCGAGTATCCTGGTGTATTCTTCGGTAAACTCAAAACTTTTTTGTAAAAAGATGTCTGTATTTTTTCTATTTCATCCAGATACCTGAGCCCATAAATAGTTATTCCATACGTTAAAAGGTTTACGACAAGACTATTAAATATTTTATTCACTGGTTCCCAGGTATCTGGATTCAACCTGCTTATCAGTGAGAGTGATGCGCCAACAGCTATCTTAGCCTTAGAAACAGCGGAGTCGGTGGCAGACGCGAAAGTCGCGGAGTTTGAAAATAATACTCCCAAGTACTCATATTTTGAGACAATTTCCACCCTTTGGTCCTTCCCATACATAAAAGGTTCAAATTTATGATTGTGACCGTGACCTCCCTTTCTAAAAACAATTATTTGAGTTTTTTTGATATTAACTTCTAATTTATTAGCAGCACAATATTTTTCTAGAGTTCTCAAAATTTTTTTCATTTCCACAGGGGTATTAGCCAGGATCACAATGTCGTCCGCATAAGCAAGTAATAGAATCTCTAAGCAGTGGTTCAGAGCGACGCCTCTGATCCCTTTTCCCTTAAAAAGTCCTCAAGGTCGGCTATGAAACACGCAAAGAGTAGGGGGCTCATTACCTCCCCCTGTAAAACTCCTTTTGTGACCTTCGTTTGTTTTGAGATACCCGAAGAGTTCTTTACCGCGACATTTGCTTTCTCATACAAACTTATCAATAAATTAATCATTTTGCTCCCCACTCCCAACTTATAGAGCTTAGTCCACAATAAACCATGACTCACTGAAGGAAAGGCACTACGGAAATCTACAAATAGAGCGAATAATTTCCCCCCTTCTCGGCTTAGGCGGGCTTGTATAATATAATTAAGAACAAAAATATTATCTATACAACTCCTCTTTTTCCTGAAGCCCGCCTGCCATTCAGGGAGGAGATTCTCGCTTTCCAGCCATGTCCCCAATCTCTCAGTTAAAATTTGCATAAAAATTTTACCAATGCAGTTCATCAATGCGATAGGACGATAATTCGCCGGGTCCGATTTGACTCCTTTTTTATGTAACATTCTTAGTAATGATTGCGACCATGAGACTGGGATTTTTTCACTATTCGTTATTATATTAAATAAAATTGTGAGGTGATTAATCCCCTCTTCAGGTAAGTATTTAAAAAATTCATAAGGAATTTCATCTGGACCCGGCGACTTATTCTCCTTGCATTTCTTCAAACTCCAAGAGATTTCTCGGCGAGTTATTTCCGCGTCCAACTGCGGATTACTGAAGTTCATGATTGGGTGAGGAATTTCCCTGTTAGGGGGGAAAGTAGTTTGGAAATAATCGAACCATTCTTTTAATCCTATATGATCCGGAGACTGTGGTTTATACCTAAATTTATTAATAATCTTCCAAAAGGTGGAGGAGTCTCTTGCATGACTTAATTGTTCAATGAATGGGTTTTTGTACTCGGTTTTCTTTTTTTTTGTATATTTATATATTCTTTTTTTTAGTAATGTACTCCGCCACCAAATCCGCTGAGACAAAGTTATTTTTTTTTACATTTTATTAACAGATCTTTAACGCATTTCTTTGATCTTACACAATACCTGTCGAACCAGGGTTTCGAAGAATGTTTTTTAAAATTCGATGTAACCTTCATTCCCAGATTTTCCGCATTGTCAGAAATTTTTTTAACCAAATTATTTGACACTACAATATTCTCATAATTTCGTAGACGCACTCATCGCATGTTTATAATCCGAATCTGTCTCCTTTTTCCACTTAAAAAAAGATCTTTTTTTATTTAAATCAATCGTGTGTGAATTTTTTTTCAATTTAATTTTTACGGGAAAGTGATCGGAGCTTGTGGGAAAAACAATTACCTCAAAATCAATTATCGTTTGTAAACTCACTAAATTACACCAAACTAAATCAATCGTTGATTTGCCTATATTATTTACAAATGTGAAGTTAGCGGGTGAATCATTCATTGTTCTCCCATTTAAAACTACATATCCATTACTTTCCATGATCGAGGTGAGTTTTTTGCCTCTAGTGTCTAGTTTACAATCGAGATTTATTCTTTCGCTATTAATTGTTAAATTTTCGGGTATTATTTCACTTGCTACTTGATTTAAATTTGCAATTCTCGCATTAAAATCCCCACCTATATAAAAAGGGAAATCTGGTTATCAAATTCACGATTATTTCATCAAGTTTAATTAACACAGGATCAGTGTCAACAGTCGGTGACAGATAAACAGATCCGACAATAAATTCCAAATCGTTACTTACTAGTTTTAAAAATATAAACTCCTCTGCGATGACCAGAATTTCCTTCTTGTATTTAGTTTTGTTGAAGACCACAAGTAATCCCCCCTTTGCTCTTCCCCTTTTCGCTAACTTCGTCGCCGGGCTGTAAACAACTTCAAGCCCATTCACATATTTTGAAATCACAAAGGTTGGATTATTGATATGCCAAGTTTCACACAAACAAACAATATCACCGTCATTAATGAACGACACTAAATCTTCAATGTTGATAAGGCCTCTAGTATTCCAGAAAAAATGTTGAACTCTAACTGCCCTTGAAGAAGCTATGCTGTTTCCATTGATGATTTATCCTTATCGGAGGGGGTCATTTGATAATATGCCTTGATCGAATTTTGTAGGTTTGTATGTTTTTTCTTTTTTAGCCCATTCTCCTGAGATGATTTGGGTCCAAGAGTCCTTTCCCTCTTTCTTGAAAGCGTGGATGTGTTAGAGCATAAAGAATCATCGCTATCTCCATTGTCACGACAGCTATCTCTTTCCTCAATGATTTTTTTCCCAGGGAATAGATAATTTTGAATGGCTGGTAAATCATATTTCTTATTATCCATCTCTAAATTAGAACCTTTAATTATTGCCACCTTTCCACGTTGCTCTAGTAAGAGTTTTGCTTCTCGAAGATGCTGGAAATGTGCTTTTTTCTTCTCTCTAAGTTCTCTTGTTAAATCGTTCGAAAAACTAAGATTCATATTTTTGAAGTTAACAGATTTCTGAAATATTTTCGATTTTACATTTTCTTCAGTAAATGTTACTAGGATCGGTCTTGCTCCCTCCTGTTTCCCTAGTCTTCTTACACACACGATCTCTGTATCCAAGATATTGGTTTCCGCTTTCTCGAAGATTGTTTTGACAGTTTCCAACAAATTAGCGTTTAAATAAAATCAAGTTCTTGCATTTTTCTCTATTCAATAGGTAATCAATTTTAGCTTCGCATGAATCCACTTTTCTTTCTAATATTTTGTTTTTCACTTTCAACTCGCGACACTGAGTGTTGTGACTCGAGAAATCTTTTGAGAATTTTGCGTTTTCAGTTCTCAACACTTTAATATCCCTTTCCATTATGTCCATTTTTTTGTTTAAATCGCTCTGAATGTTTAGCAATAAAACCTTTAAATCATCGTTCGTTGTCATTATTAATTAAACGAATGTAACTTTAATGGAAAAGGAAATTTAAATTCAAACACTTAATATACAAATTTGATAATACGGAGATATTTGTAAACACGTCCGTTCTGTACCGTGGTTAGCGAGCAACTCGGGTGGTAATATTATAAAGGGTAATGGGTAAAAATGACTTAAGTAAAGGGTAAAAATGATAAAGGGTGAAAAATATTGAGAAGGGTAAAACACTTACGTGAATATGTCACTTGAACAGATTTGACTGTTTTTCTCGTTTTAAAAAAGGTTAAAATATTGAAATATTTTTGTCAGTATAAATTATATTTTTTACAATTTTAATTTCTAATAAATTTGCAGTATTTAATTGTGTTACTTCGTTCTTAAACAATTAAGCGGATCCCTTAGCAACCTAGTCGCTAAGTAAATGTTGTTTCCGTTGAAGTATAACGGTTTAGAATAGTTAATATTTGACGTTTATGTTATTATACAAGTGAATTTGTCATTAAATGTTTGCATATTTATTAATTTTGACATTCTAAGGGTAAGTACTATTATTCTCTTATGTTACAATACATTTTTTTGTAATTTTATTTTCAATAAAATTGTTAGGAATGTTCAAAATTATATTTAACCTTACTAAAAAATAAAGTAACACATGCATTTAACACTGGAAGAATTCCTATTGCTCAAAGAAACAAAATATTTATTAATTAATTTAATACACTTTTTTATAACTATATATTTCTGAAAAAATTGTAAATTCCTTACCAATAAAATATATACATTTCTACTAGAAGCAATAGTCAAAACACAACAGTTAAGTGTGTATTACCTTGACCAGCCCGATCCGACTGAATAAAAAATGGCGTTTCTTACTGACTCGCTCTTTCATCTTAGAGAATTGACCGCGAGAGCGGCGCTTCCAGCGTCCCGCTCTACAAATATATTGAAAGTGATACAAATATTTTGAAAAATCGTAAATTTCCACTCAAAAAATTATAAAACCTTACATTATTTATAAAAATACGTTATTTTTAATAGTCTTATTATCAGCAAATGTTAAAGAAACAGCCAAAAGCAAAATATAATAAGCGAAAAATGTAATTTGATTTATGTATATAACATAATCAGAGAATCAAATACTTATAAACATTTATACTCTTCTAAAATATAGATAAGTATAATTTAACTGAAAAAGAAGTTTTATTCATGTATTATATTTAATAATAAGTAATTAATAAAAGAAATGTTTCTTAACACATATAAATTTAATCATATTATGAAATTATTTAATAATCAAATATTATTAAAGCGTATAAAATTAAAGAATAAAGTTTAGGAAAGGATTAAAAATTTAAAATACTTGTATATTTGTTTATGAAAAGAAATTTTTATTAACTAGAACTTTTAAAATCTTCAAATATAATATTTTTATAAAATATATTTATAAACAATTATTAATTTAAAGACCATTAGCATTAGCTAAAAGTAGCACAACAGTTTAAAAATAAAAATTTAATTTTTTTTAATATAATATTGATAAACAATATAACATAAGTGCAACAAATATAAATATAACTTACTAGTCGGTATACAGCTTAGCTGATTTCTTCTTCAAGACACTAATTTTTTTAATATTACCTACTTCCTGACGAGCGAATTCCCTCATTCTAATTTGCAAATAATATTGAATGATAAATGCTAACATTTCAACTGCCTTGTCAGTATGCTCCTCGCAAGGGAAATAAAATTTTTCTCCTGAATCAATAAAATCTTTTAAAATTAACTCGAAAGAGTTTTGAAGACGGCAATATTTGGTATAGAGACGCTCTATATTTTGCAAAAGTCTATATAGTCTCGCGTTCGGATGCACAAATTCATTATTTGATTTTGAAAATTTCTGAAGACTTTCCGGCAATTCATTTTGAGAAAAAATACTGTTGTCTTGCTCGATATCGTATGTCATCAAAAACGCGCATAAACATGTCGAACACTCCGTGCTTCTTTTAACGAAAGCCGTTAATTTTCCCGTCGTATAATAGAGTAAACACTCATTTACCGCTGGTAATGAATAATCGTGCGCGACTGCATTTACGAAATCACTGAAATCCCCGTCTTCATAATCTATGACTTGCTTCAATTTTTCTTTTAAGGTATCCACGGCACTTTTAGAGTTCGATTTATGTAATTCTTTCAATTTCGAAATCGTGATTAATGGCACTGGAGGATTTCCATCAAAAGTAGAACAATTTCCGGTTTTTGGTGGCTTTAATACGCTAAAAGCAGCTAATATTTTAAAAAGTTGCAAAAACGTGGGAGTACACGGATGGTCATTGGTTCCTCCAGCCATTCTAATAGTCCCGAAAAATCGCTAAACATAAGAAATTAATCAGACGAAATAAGTATATAAATTCAATAATACAATAATTAAATGAAAAAAATAATTCTCTTAACTAAACGTAAAATTTAGTTTTAATTCAGTGTCGTTTAAGCGTAATTTTTTACGAAATTACTACTTTGCTGAAAAAAGTTTGGCTATAAAGGAAAAGATTTTGGTTGAATTAATGTTTTTTTACTTTTTCTTAAAAATGTTATGTAATGTAGAGTGACATGATAAAAATACCTCTAAAGGATCTTGATTAATTCTCCCAGTTAAGACAAAATTGAATTTGAATTCTTCTAAAAGAATTTTTGTTAAGTCTATGGCGGAATTTAATGTCATTCGTAGTCCTTCACTTGTATTCGAAGTTAAAAACTCCTCTTTGCGTATAAATCCATGCACCATGTTCTGTTCCCATTTGTCCAACCATGCTAACGATTCTACCAAAACCTGTTGATTCAATTTATAATTGTAGAAAAATAATGAAAAATTAAAAAGTCTAAAAAAATTAGCGGTTTTCTTACCATATAGTCTCTACTATCAAGCTTTAATCCATTTTCTGGTTTTGTGCGATTTAAAGCATCAAACATTTTGTTTATAAATTGACAAAATTCTGCAGTTTTCTCACAGCCTTTAAGCTCTTCGTAATAATCTTTGTAATTTAACAAAGCTTTTGCAGTTGTATTGCTAAAAATCTAAGGTATAAAATGCATAAAGTATTTAATTAGAAATTTGTAAAAATTAATTAATTATAATTGTAATATAAACTAATTTATATAAGAGTTATAATGTATATAGAATTTCATTGATTAGATTTTCGAATTTAAATAAGAGTTATGTTTGATTTAAACAGATTCATTTTTTACAGTAGAACAAATTTGTATAAAAAAAGGAAAAATAATTTTTTACATGAAGAAAATTTAATGTTTAAAACAAACTTGTTTAAATTAGCAAATAAAAAAGTATACCTGAACGGCTAAAAAAACACGCATTTTCAGAAGGTTATTCGGATTAATATGATTGTTCGTTAACTTTGGACAAAGACGACCATGGGCATTCTTTCGGTCTATTTCGAATAATGATTCAAAATACTGCCATTTCACTGAATCAGCGTTTGGTTCGACCTGAAACAAAATAGTATAAATTTTCTATAAAATTATATATTATTATTAAATATAAATACCTTTAATTCCCTTTTGTCAAACAAGCGATTACGAATGGTTTTAATCAAGTGTGGGGTATCGGAGAATATATACACATTTCGTTTCTCTTCTGTGGGATGAGGAAAACTATTTTTCATCTCATTTAATGTTGCTGCACAACCAACTTCTTTCCAAAATTTTCTATTGGTTGCTGCTCCGTCTGTAACGACACCATGGATTTTCGCACCGACTTTTTCCAACGCCACTATGGCTTGGATTATTAATTTTGTCAACATGAGTCCTGGTGTTGCTCCTTTAGCAGTGAAAACCGCAATTGGTTGGGTACACTCATCCATTAGAGGTTGGAATAATAAAACCAAGCCATGGTCAGCCATCTCATCCACATGAACCCCTGCCAAATTTTCGCCAAAATCAATAAGACCTTTGTAAGTCATAGATTTGGAATCCAGTCTGATGTTTCATCTTGTTGACATTTCATCGACCAAAAGAATTCCATGTCTTTGAATTTCAGGCTTCTTGTTTAATGACTCCTCAAGCAACGAAAATAGTTGTTGGTTAAATCCACATGGTGTATCTATCAGCGCTAGGTATCTATAACAATAAAAAATTAATTATTATTTTAAAAAAATTAACAAATAGTAATTCGTTTTTAAAAAAATATAATCACCGTCGAACTGTACTTATTGCTGGTAAAGGTAACACTTTAGTGTCCCGAATTAGACGATATGATGCTGGTGATCTCATGTGAAAAATTATACAAAGAAGTAACCAATCCTCCGAATATCTCCGTCCACGTGCATTTTTACATTTTGCAGCTTTCAAAATTTCGGAAATAACAAGTTTCTCGTTGTCAACCAGCTTGTGCTTCTCTAACTCATCATGCAAAGATGATTCATGCAACGATTTTATTTCGTCTTGAGTTTTATTCAATTTTTTTTCATTAAGTACAATTGTCCTTGAGATCTAACTGCTTTCCTGGTAGAAATATTGAATTTTTTAGCAAGCAATTTGGCTTTCCTCTCTTTATTCGGACTCCACTTTAACACAACACGTTGCAAACACTTTTGATTGTGAAGCCTTACAATTTTTTTTGATAATGTGCTTTTACCTTTCCGACAATCATCACACGTTCTAAATTGAAGTTGTTTTGAGGTAATTAGGCAACAATTTTTGTGCCGTAAAATTCCAAAATTATCTCGATATGCAAAGGATGTTTCGACATTTTGCTCTGATTCTGGAGATGCACATCCACTACAAATTTTTGATTTGTGTATTTTGTCGATGATTTCTTCCAATTCTTGTGATGAATTTAGGAACTTAGAAGAACAGCCTACTTTTTTCGGCTCCAGGTTAATGTCCATTATATAAATATGAAGAGACATATCTTCAAATAAAACAACTTTCTTATTATTAATAGTTTTTACAATATCCTGAACCTTGTCCTTTCGACATATACAGTGAGAAAATTGTATAGCCTTCATATCTCGTTGATTAATGTCACATCGCATCCAGGCGAGAGGGAATTTAACTGTATCTTTATTCGAAAATAGTTTTTCAAATAAATTTCTTCTCTCCACATCCGTTAAATTTTCTTTATTACTCGGATTTTGTTCATTTGGTACATCAGGAATAGGACAATCAAGATTCTGGTCACCTGGTCAATTTGAAGATTGTAGTGGCACATCTACATTTTCAGTCGTCCTCTTTGATGAGTCTGCAAGGTTAGCAATAGGAACGTCAACTTCTTGCGAACCAGTATTTTTGAGTGGTACATCCAATGAAATTAATTCGTTATTGCCTTCATTTTCTGAACTGTCCTTTAATTTCCTCCTTTTTAAATTTTGCTCAAAATCTCTTTTCTTTGGAGATCTTCTTGATGTCGATTTTTTCGATAAGTATTTCGGACAGTTCGGAAACACTGATGGCAAAGCCCCTTTTCTTAAACGAGGTACTTTGTATTGTACCTACAATAATTACAATAATTCATAAATTTTAACTACAAAATAAAAAAGTAGTATTTATTTTGCAAACAAACAAAAACTTGAAGTTTAACTACAGAACAAAATAATTAGATCTGAGACTTATAAAACAGAACTCAAGGGTCTAATATCAAATTAAATGACTAAAATTTAATTTCTGAAACATTTATAAACGTTTGTGAATTGAATTTAATTTTTAAACTATTATTATTTGAATAGTAAAACAGCTTTAATTTAATTTATTGCGGTTAATATTATAATTTAGATTACAACTGCCAAAAACTAGTTTTTGTTTTCAATGTCCTTCAGATTCTTCTTTAAAAGTTTAATTATTATAAATTCTATAATTCTTAATTTCGATAAGAAAAGCTAAATGATAAAACTAATTAATTTGTAATGTGTTCATATTTTCAAAAATAAATAAAAATCATTAACATATACATACGGTTGACATAATATTTCCTTTGGGATCCTTAACCTCCCGTTTCCAGACAATATCCTCGGGAAGGAAATGTTTCTCGCACACTACCTGGCCACTTTTAACTACAAAATCCTTCCTTAAAATTGCAATTTGCCATTTCCTTACATTTTCTTCCCCGCAAGGTACAGAAAAAAATGCAATTTTTCTTTCGAGGATGCATAACCCGATTTACAATTCGGTATTATGCATGAATGTCCTTTATATTTAGACATTTCAGGGACACTCACTCACATTTAATTGATGAAAGTGTTGAAAATTATTTTCCAAAAATATTTTACAATTAAACTAATGTAAAAAAGGTTTAAAATGAAAAAACGATCGAAACAAAATGATAAAGCACGTGAAAAACGGTTGATTTGTTGGCTTTGTAGAGCAGGACGCGAGCAGCGCCGCCTCGCGGTCACTTTTAGCAGATAGAACAGCAAGTCACTAAGCTATCTACTCTTACCAATGGTAAGAGCTGTGAGTCGGATCGGGCTGACCTTGACCACACGTACATTTTGAGGTTAAATATTACACTCCATACTCTTGCTTTAATTTTGGCTTATGGAAATTCTTGAAGCAATTATAATAAATATTATTACATTATTTCCTAACAAATTGGATTTTTATGATTTAATATTTTCCACGTTTTCATTACAAAACTGTTTGGGTTATACTTCTCAACGACAAGTAGAAAATCACAGTTGTCATAAAATTTTACACCACATTTCTTATTTTTTTTTAATATTAAAATAAACATTTTCATACTTTTATGTTTTAACACAACTATTTTTTTACCATAAAAATGTTACAAATATTGAAAAAAATAAATATTTTAATGATTTCTCACATTATACTGTTTATAAAAGAGCAGAAGCATAGCAGCGTCAACTGCCGATAAGGGTGCATTTACACTTGTTGACATAAAAAGTGAGACGCATGATTTTTCCCTAATCGCTAAGTGGTCGAATGTTCAAATAGTCGAATACCAAATCATCGAATCGTCATTTGGTCGAATGCTTAAAACGTTGAATTGTCAAGAGGTCGAATGCTAAAAACGTCGAATCGTAAAATGGTCGAATCGTCAAATGCTCAAAACGTTGAATTCTCAAATGGTAAAATGCTAAAAACGTCGAATCGTCAAATGGTCGAATGCTAAAAACGTTGAATTCTCAAATGATAGAATGCTAAAAACATCGAATTCTCAAATGGTCGAATCGTCATTTCGTCCAATCCGCATAGGGTCGAATGCTCAAAACGTCGAATCGGCAAAAAGTCGAAAAATTTGCTTGGTTTAAGTTAATATTATCTTAAATCAAACAAATTTTTATACTTTTTGCCGATTCGATGTTTTTAACATTTGACGATTCGATGTTTTTAGCATTCAAACATTTGACAATTAGACGTTTTGAGCATTCGACCAAATGCCGATTTGACGATTTGGTATTCGACCATTTGAATATTCGACCACTTGGCGATTAGGGTCTTTCTACAACAGCTTTTTTCATCGAAATCAGTGTGAAAACGATGCGCGCGCAACTATTTTGCATAGTGCATTTTGCTCTTGTCGATGAAAAAAAGCTGTTGTAGAAAGACCCTTAGGGGAAAATCATGCGTCTAAAAAAAGTTACAGAAATTGCTAAAATCTCGTTCACACTCAACTGTAAAGTTGCTATTACTTTAAATGAAGCAAAACAATGCTATGGGACTTAGAGGCCTTTCTTCAATATGTTCCCAAAACTCTCCGTCTGCGTCGGTTGCTATAGCAACACATGCTAAAATCAACGCAACGCAGTCATTCGCAGACAAACGCAGAGTTTTTAGAACATATTGGAGAAAGGCCTTTATTTAACAATTATTATTTAACAATTACACTCAGATGCATTAATGCTGTCCTTCTGGTTTAAAGGAATTTTGAAAAGTCGTGTCATTTCTATCAAATATTCTTAGTTCGTGACATACGAATGTTCTCATATGGCATGAACTAAAAACATTTTGATAGAAATCATAGACTTTGCAAAATACCGTTAAACCGGAAGGACAGCATTAATGCATCTGAGTGTATATTTTATATTCTTTTAGAAAATTATGGACAATATTACGTACAACATAGACTCAAAAGGAGTCAAGAGAGGCGCATGCCTCTTTTGTGAATGCCCCGAGTTTGAGTGGCAGGTTGGAGTAGGGAATTCGTCCTGTACTTACTGTGGCTGTTTGCCACTAAAACATTTTAAGTGGGTGGACAATTTCAATCAGGAGAATAATCCATCAATTCTTAACTTAGAAGAGCCAATTCAACCTTCAACATCTAATGCAACTAACATTGTTTATGAAATTCAAATTACAGAAACAGTAAGTCTATTTACAATCCACGTAGCATCTAAAATATTCAAAAAGGATGCAGTCTAATTTAAATACATTGTAAATTTTAATTAATATGCAGATATAAATAGATTTATTATTTCACGCTGAAATTTATGCTTTCACGCTGAAATTTAATTGTATCTTAAAGTTCTAACTTTATAAGTTAATCTAACCGCCCTGGCGTAATGGATTTACCAAATGTCTCCCCACGTTGGTATACATTTGGTAAATGGCTTTATAAGTCTATTAATAGACAGAATTTGATGGAAAAACGATTGGAAATTGAAAAACAGCATTAGGAGAATGAAATTATACAAAGACTTTTACAAAAAAAGCTCTAAATAATTAATAATTACTTAAAATGTGCATAGATTTCATTGAAATTTTATAGAAATGTTATTTTTCATAATTACTTATGAAAACGATGTAAATAAAGAAGAAATAATTTACATTGGTAAAAGAATGTAAAAAAAAATTATTATGTATATGAATAAGACTAATTAGACAATTAAACTTGTAATTTAATTAAATACAAATGGTAAAGTGATATTAAAGTAATATCTACTTTACTAACCGCTTATTCTATTTCAGCTTTAGAAAGACACTAGAAACAATCAAAAGCCCTTAAGGCCAACGCAGAATAGAATCTTTAACCGGACCGCAATCGTAAGCGTAACCGTAAGAATGAGTTAAAGAAGGATAGGTATATTGTTTATCCTTCTTTAACTCATTCTTACGGTTACGCTTACGATTGCGGTTACGGTTAAAGATTCTATTCTGCCTTGGCCTTTAACTGCAGATATCCCGAGACGCACGATTTTCCCCTAAACGCCAAGTGGACGAATGTTTAAGTGGTCGAATATCAAGTAGTCGAATCGTTAACTGGTCACATGCTCAAAACATCGAATTGTCAAATGGTCGAATGCTAAAAACGCCGAACCGTCAAATGGTCGAATGCTCAAAACGTCGAATCCGCAAAAAGTTAAAATATAACGTTGTTTTTAAAAATTTATATTCTTACAATTTTCTTCAATGGAGCAATGAAGAAAAACATTGCTTTTTGAAAATGGGAACCCAACCTTTTTCAATTTCCAATCGTTTCTTCCATAAAATTCTGTGTATTAACAGACTTATAAAACCATATAACAAATGTATCCAAAATGTATACCAACGTGGAGAGACATTATGTAAATCCATTCCGCCAGGGGCACATTAATTATAAAAAATACCTATTTTAGACTGATTTGAGTCATTTGATACCCATAAAAATTCCCTGACAGTATTCAAAAGTGTATCGATGGAAAAGTTGATCTCACGAAATCACAGAAATCACATGTTATTCGATTAATAGCTGAAAATATGCATAATGCAGACCTAGATCAGCAATTTGCCATTCTAGAAATATCTATTTTGTTGTGTGCCAAGTATCCACAATATTTTAAGTACTCTTTCGAAAAACCACATGTAAATATATTCTTTTAAATTTAAAAGTCTTAAGGTACCATCCCATGACGCAGTAAAGCAGAAACCATGTGAGTGAGTGAGAGCATGATATCTGTTAACCTCTTTCTATCGCATTGTTTCTGCTTTACGCCGACGCTTTTACGCCGTCATAAAACGGTATCTTTAATCATACAGTGATACTTTAGAAAAGTCACTATAGTGACTTCTATAGTTAGCCCTTTTTGCTTATAGTGTTTTTACGGTTTCGTGGCCAAGGGCCAAAACCCTTAAGGTACCGTCCCTTGACGGCGTGAAAGCGTCGGCGTAAAGAGTGATCCATGTGAGAGTGAGAACGTGATATCTGTTCATCTCTTTATATCGCACGATTTCTGCTTTACGCCGACGCTTTTACACCGTCATGGGCGAATTGTTTGTGAACGACTTTCATGAAGTTGCTTCTACAATAACTTTTTTCTCATCAACATGAGCGAGAAAACGTTGTGCGCGCTACTATTTTGCATGGTTTTAACAGTGCATTTTGTTCGTGTCGATGAAAAAAAATTACTGTAGAAGCAGCCTGAAGCTATTGTGCATTGGTCTTATGACATAACAAATGCATTTGTTAGCTACTGCAGAAACACTTTTACAGCGGAGCATATACGTCATTTCGGGTGTTTTCGACGTTGACACTCTGAGGGTGGAGTCCCATGGCCGCGTTTTGTAACTAGGCAATGAGTGCAAATAGAGCAAACATATATCTGTATCTCTCTCACACTCATGGCCTAGTTACAAAACGCAACGCAAAACTCTGCCATGGGATTCCCCCCATAGTCTAGTTACAAAACGCGAAGCAAAACATTGTCATAGGACTGCACCCTTCGGTGAATGCGTATTCGCGACAAAACCGTATTGGTGGGTTACGGTGAATACATTTTGCACACCGTAAATACTTTTTGTTTTAAACTCTCGATTTAAAGATTCCTAAGCAAAGTTGAGAATATATGTATATGAAGAGCGTGAGTAACGTGATGTATAAAAATGGCTATTGCGAGAAGGAAATAAGAAATTTTGAGTAAAAACGAAAAATTAAATGTGAAAGAAAAAATGTCAAATGTTGATCGATTACCATATGCTTTACTATGCCTACAAAAAACGTCTTGAAGTTACATTATGGATTTTAGTTGTAAATATTTCTCAAAGAAAGTTTGATTGAAAAGCATTTTAGGAAGAAAATAAATTAGAAACATTCTTTAATAATCATTGGACAAAGATTTAATGATTTCTAACCCGTTTATAAAAGTAATTCTTACATTAAAATTATTATTTCTATAAGTAAAATAAATAGGAAATAAATAATATTATTTCCATTTATTCAAACAAATTTTGTATATTTTTATAAATTATATAACATTTTAATTGATAAGTATCAATCAAAATTATTCATTAATCATTATATCACATTTTAAATTATTATTTATATTCCTTTCTATGCATAATCTGTCATTCAAGTAAACATTAACTGCATTTTTTATGGTTATATGTTTTTTTGAACATATATATATATATATATATATATATATATATATATATATATATTGTAAAGGCGAACTCACAGTAAATTTAGAGTGGGATTCCATCATAATTCCATTTAAAGCTGCGGTTACACCTCTGCAGGCTGCCTGCCTGCGCAGGCAGGAGCAACGAGAGTAAGGGAGAAGTTTGAAGTCACTGACTCTCTTACTCCTGTACGTTACCATGACAACCTGCAGGCAGTCAGGCTGCCTGCAGAGGTGTAACCGCAGCCTAAGGCCTGAGCAGAATAAAGGCCAACGCAGAATAGATTCGCGAAGATCGTTCGCGAACGAGACACATGAGATAGAAAAGGCCACAAATATTTTGCTGTCCTTTTCTAACCCATGCTTTGCGTTCGCGAACGACGTTCGCGAAGCAGTTGTGCTTAGGCCTTAAAACGGGAAGCGAACGCAAGCATGAGCTAAAACTCTGCGTTGCGTCTGCGTCAGTTGCTATAGCAACACATACTAAAATCAACGCAACGCAATCATTCATAGACAAACGCAGAGTTTTGGGAACCTATTATGCCCTTTCTCCAATAGGTTCCCAAAACTCTGCGTTTGTCTGCGAATGACTGCGTTGCGTTGATTTTCGCATGTGTTGTTACACGAGTGTAAAAATGTGCGTCTGGCAGTTCTGGGGTGGAGCAAAGTATGACAGAGCTCGTGTTTTGATGTGATCTAATCATAACTTCAGATCTCAAGCAATGTAAAATAGGCACATTACTAATTTTAAATATTTCTTTGTAAGAAAAAATTTTTTACTGTTTACTTTTCATATTCATATTTTAATTTTACTTACAATTATTTTATACATATAATTTTCTTTCATATAGAATTAAAATACTATTAGACTGTAACGATCTTAATTTTTGCCAATGAGGATTTGCTCGCCGGATGGAGTCCGGGTCTCTAGAATGGTAAATTCTATCAATTTACAGTGACGCAAGCGCCATCTATTATAAATACTAATTTAAGAGAAATTTGTGAAAAGGTAAAATCAAAATAATAAAACATAATTTAAACCTTCGAAAGTAAATATATTTAACAAAATAAAATAAAAATAGAGATAATAACAAAATTAATAATTAACAAACTAGAATTAAACCATAAAAATTACAATAAAAATATAAAATAATAAAACTGACTCGATACAATGCAAAGAAAAATTAATAAAGAAAGAATTATAAAATTTAAATAATAAACTAAATTGAGAATTAAATTACAAATAATAAAAATAAAATATTTAAAAAAATGGAAATTTATTAATAACAAAAATAGAAAATTATAGGCGCGTCCGCCATAACACTCCTTCACACCCCAAATCATTCCTCGCCGTTCTCGTTCTCGTTCGGACTGTAATAAAATTTACTCTGTTATTTTTAATTAAAATTACAAATTAGTGACACCGAAAATTACTGGGTTGATTCTAGAAATTAACCCCCAATTACGCGCGCGGACGGAAACTAGGGTCGTGCACGCTAGGTCAGAATTTTAGAAATTACTGAAAAAAGAACTAGATATCGAACTGCGGTCGATATTCATGCCCGTCGCGAAATTAGTGTAAGAATCTTGTATGTTCTGGACATCCTGACCTGATTAGCTCCTCAAGGCCAAGTTGTCCAGGTGTATGTGTCATATCTGTTGAACGATTAGCTCCTCAGTTCAACAGGGGAAATTATGTAATTGTGTGTGTGTGTGTAAAGAGGATGGTAAAAAATAACATGGATGTCTCAACGTCCCGGGTTAGCGCCCCACGTTCAGTTGAGACTAAGGTGGAAAGGGTACAGAGACTACACGGTGGAGCTCCACACGGTCTTCTCTGCACCAGGTAAAAATTAAAAGAACGAATACGAAGGGTGTTACCAGGACTCGTTAGCGCCCGAAGTCCTTGTACAACTCCTTCTAGGAATTTGTAAGAGCTGGTGGACAGATTAGCTCCTCATGTCCACCTTCTCAAACGAGGAAGATCATCCCCTGGCCAGGATTAGCGCCTCTCTGGACAGAGAATAGATCGAGGGTGAGAAAGGAAAAGTGAGCTGCTGTCGATCGGCCTCGGAGCAAGCCCCGAGTCCGGTCGTAGGCAGACTGAGTGAATCGAAATGTGCAACCAAGTATTATAGATCGCTGGCTCTCCTCAGGTATGACGAGAGATAAGAGCGACCTACGTCATGCGCGGCAGTGAGTGCGCCATCGGTACTTCTCTCTCGTCAGCCAGGCAGTGAGCACAGCAATATATATAGATATATATAATATACAGAAAATGAAATGAATGAATTCGACGCGGAATAAATTTGAATTTAAAAATTATGCTCAACATTACATCCCCCCTACTTGAAAAGCGAATTTTAATGAGCGTATTTTTAGGGGAAGAAAAAAAAATCAAATGAATTCTAGCTAAGTATCACTTACAAAAGTTTTCGAGCTTTGTAGATGTGTCCCGTTGATGCTTGGAGATGCAGAACCCATTTATGATCTTCCCAGAAAACTCTATATCTCTTCGTGAGTAATGGAACTTGGATCCATGGTCCACCAGGCAACTTAGCAATCACAAATTTTCTATCGAACATATTTTCAGGAAGAACGATAGGATTCTCGGCGCTACTTCCTGGACGATTGTTAATATTGTTAACAACTTCCTCGACAACGACATTCTCGGGCACGACAATAAGATTTTCTGCAATGTTTACTTGTGGAATGTTGTTGTTCTCGTCCACTTCTTGAATAGTTTTTTCTAGCTCGTCGAAAAGTTTTTGAAAAGAATTAACCTTAGGAGTTGGATTAACCAATTTAATTTTTCCGGTAAGTATCTCTTCTTTAACTATTTTTGGTTTTGAAGAATTTTCTTTTACTTTCTTGACCTTTTCTTTTTTAACAGATGCAGCGATGGTCTTCTTCGATTTTTTCGACGAGTTTTCCTTGGGCTTGATTTTCATCTGCTTCGCGATTTTCTCCTTCGCAACCAAAACCATATTAGAAGAAGGCGTAGACAAAACTTTAGCTGGAGTGATTTTAGTTTTCTTGTTTTTCTTTATCGACGGATTAATAGGCGGAATGACGCGCGTTAACGAAACAATTGGCAATTTTGCTTTTGAAATTCTCTTTTTAAATGAAACTAATTTTTCTTCTTCAATTTTCTCCTCTTCTTTTTTACAAATTGCGATAAGCGTAGCCTCAAAATCGCTTACCGAAGTAGAAGGAGGAATTTCGATTTTTTTTATTTCTACTTGAGTAATTCGCGGTTTAGAAGACACGATTTTTGAAAGTTCTTTATTTCTGCAAATATCCGGACGAAGAGGAACATTTATTGCATTAATATTATTAGATTTAATAATATTATCTTTAAACATTTTTTGATAATTAAAATCGAACTCCGGAATACACAAATTCAAATGAGTTAAGTCTAGCGCGTCGCGTTTGATTATTTCTCTCTCTCGTTGAGCGATTTGTTTTGGGGTGTCCATCATCGGTGACTTTAAAGAACTGAGCAGGTAATTCTACGAATTCAGATTTATTTTCTCGAAGAGGTCGATGACTTTATTAATTTGGAGGGAAAAAATATTATTGGTTGGAAATAAATTTTTTCAGGTCTTTTAAATGGACATGACGAAAAATTTTCCCCTGGTCATTTACAAGATCAAAAATGACTGGTGAAATTTTTTTTTAACAACAAAAGGTCCACTGAATTTTTCCAATAATTTTGCGCTCTTTTTTTCCATCTTTTTAGAAAGATGAAAATTTCGTTTTAAAACTTTATCTCCAATATTAGGTTTCCATTCTCGTTTTCTCAAATTATAATATTTTTGTTGAATATTAAAATTTTTAGCTAGATTAATTCTAACTAATTCCAATGCGTTTTGTAATTTTTTAATCCTTGTTTCAGATGCAGTGGTCGTATTCAAATTCAAACGCGTCTCTTGAAAGCCAGGCGGGAGAAATTCACGGCCGGCGGTAAGGTAGGCAGGCGTGAAACTCGTCGATGAGTGCTTGGCGGTGTTATAGGCGAACTGAAGTTCCGGTAGATGGCGGTCCCAGTCCGGTTTCTTGCTATCCAAGTATTGTCGAATCATGGTTTTAACTACTTTGTTGACTCGTTCTACTGGATTGCACTGCGGGGAATAGGGTGGTGTAAGGCGATGTTGAATACCGAAAACTTCTAAGAATGATTTGAATTCTTTACTTATAAATTGTCTACCGTTGTCAGAGACAATTTTCTGAGGGCATCCGAAACGATAAAAAATTTCTTTCAATGTTGAAATAACTAACATTGATGTTGCTTTACGTAATGGTTTTAATTCAATCCATTTAGTAAAACGATCCTGAATTACACATAAACTTGTATTTCCTGAAGTTGTTCGAGGCAGAGGTCCAATGAAGTCGATAGAAATCATTTCCCAGGGCTTTTCTACTAATGTGGCATGCATAAGATTTGCTGCCGCTTGTTGTGAGCTTTTGTTAATTTCACAATTTTTACAATTTCTCACATATTCAGCGCCTTCACGAAGCATTCCAGGCCAAAAGAAAAATTCTCCGAGCCTCGCTAGTGTTTTAGCAACACCAAGATGTCCAGCTGTTGTTTAATCGTGAACTTTATGTAAAATCTTTATTCTATCTTCCTTAGGAATACATAACTTCCATTGATCTTCATACGGTGCATCCTTGAAGTCCAAAGAATGAAGTACGTGATGATAATGTTTACCATTTTCTATCCGGAAGTCCGGGCATCTTTTTGGGTTGTTTGTTGTTTCTTCAAAATGGCGTTGATACCATTGACAAGAAATTGGTTTGTCAATAGTAGAAACTTGTAAAGGTAAACGAGACAAGTAATCTGGGAGACGATTTTCAATACCTTTTTTATATTGTACTTCAAAATCCCACTGGGTCAATTCCATGATCCATCTTGCGAGTCTTCCTGAGGGTGTGACGATACTATTCAGCCATTTTAGAGCTTGATGATCTGAGACAACTATAAAATGATAACCTTCTAGATAGTGTCTCATTTTCCAAATGCCCCATTTTACAGCTAGGCATTCCAATTTGGTTGCTGAGTAGTTCTTCTCTGCAGGATTTAAAGTACGGCTGGCGTAAGCGATGACAACTTCAGTAGTACCAATTTTTTGTGTTAATACTGCGCCAAGACCTTCGAGACTAGCATCCGTTTGAAGATAAAAAATTTGTGACCAGTCAGGACAAGCCAAAACTGGAGCTTCGGTAAGTTTTCTTTTTATATTATCGAATGCTGATTGAAGTTCATTATTCCAGGTCCATGGTGTATCTTTTTTCAACAAGTGTATTAATGGTGATATTAATACTGAGATATCCTTAATAAAACGACGATACCAGGATATCATTCCCAAAAATCTTCGAAGTTCTTTGATGTTCGATGGAGGGGGTAACTTCAAAATGGCTTCCACTTTATCTGGATCTGGGTGAAGTCCATTTTTGTCTACGAGGTGTCCAAGATAGGTAAGTTGAGTTCTAGCGAAGAAACATTTTTCCCAATTAGGAACTAGTTTAGCTTCCCGTAATCTGTTAAAAACTTCTTGCAGAAGTTTTAAATGACCTTCGAAAGAGTCTGACGTAACAACGATGTCATCTAGGTATGAAAATACATTAGGTGCTAATTCTGCTGGAATTACTCAGTCGATCAATCGTTGAAACGTTGCTGGTGCTGAGTGTAATCCAAAAGGCATGACTACAAATTCGAAGAGTCCTAGTCCAAGAACGGTAAAAGCTGTAAGTGGTGCACTTTCTTCCATAAGTTCAACTTGCCAATAACCATTTTTAAGGTCGAGTATAGACAAATATTTAGCTCCTTTAAGCTGATCAAGGATACTATTAATGCGTGGTAGTGGATAAGCATCTTTTTTCGAAACATTATTTAATTTTCGAAAATCAATGCAAAATCTTAATTTGCCATTCTTTTTCTTAACTAAAACTACTGGAGAGCTCCAGGCACTACGAGATTTTCTAATAACTTTCTGTTTCAACATTTCTAGGGCTTCCTGTCTCATATGTTCCTGTGTTGCTGGATTTCTAGGTTGGTAACGTTGCTTGATTGGTGAAGAATCTTCCAGCCGAATTTTTATGCTTTAATAATGGTGTATGTCCTTTTATATCTTTGAATAAAAGTTTCTCCTTGTTAATTAAAGCGTTTAATTCCCGTTCTTGATCCTTATTTAGTGAAACTAATCCAGATGGTCCAATTTCACAAACTTCAACTTTAAATGAGTTTTTTAATAATCGAATATTAAGATTATTAAGCAATAGAGAAAAGTTGAATTTCCGAAGTAAATCGATACCGATGAGCATATGTTGCGATAAACCAGGTAACACTAGGAACTTATGCTTCACTTTAGTTGAGCCGGCCATAATTTTCATGTCGAAACTAGTTTTTACCTTATATTCTGTGCCATTTGCTAGACTGACGATGATTTCTTCTAGGTTAGCGACTCCTCCAATTTTAACAAGACGATCTGCTGTGTGGATATCAATAAAAGAGCGCACTGCTCCCGTATCCACTAGGGCTGGAATGGTGATGTTCTCACAATGACAGTTGATAAAAATCCTGGAGTCTGGTGTTGATGAGGTCGAACTTACTCCTGTCGTTCGACCCTTTTTCCGTTTCCCGGCTTTTCACAGGGGCAATCTCTGGTAAATACTCCTTCTTTCCCACAATAGGAGCAAAATTTCTTTGGTCTGCTTCAACAAATAGATCTCCGATGTCCTTCCTTTCCACAGCGCCAACAGTGTGTTTTGGAACTGTATGGCTTTGAAATTTCAGCGACTGGATGGCTGCTAGTGGACTGCTGCTCATTGATCTTGATATCTTTCAAGATCTCTGCTATTTCTTCAACTCTTTGAATTAATTGACTAACTGAGTTGAAGTCTGTTCTTCTTATATGCAAACGGTAAACTAGTTGCATATTCCAAAAAAGAGTATCCAGTTCTCTTTGAATATCGTAGCCGCCATGTCTTCTCATTAATGTACGTAAAGACGTACAGAACTCCCGAACTGATTCATTTCTTCCCTGCAGTTTGCTTGAAATTTGAGATTCTAAATTTCTGAACTCGCTAGGCGCTAGGTAGAATCTCCTTAGTGCTGTAGTTAGTTCAGCTAAAGTCCTTGTAGTCCTTACTTCATTCCGATACCAAAGTAAGGCATCCCCTTTTAAAAGTTCTGGAAAACCTCTGAATAGTTGTTGATCCGAGAATCCATATGCAGCTTGAAGTTCCTCCACTCGTTCCAGAAAAGAATAAACATCTCTTCCATCACAATTACAACCCCATTTTCTCATTCTTTCCAAAACGTACGTGTCATTATTTCTAATGACTGGTGTTGAAGCGTCCGCTTGGCCAATAAAATTTACAGGTTGTAGTAATGGAAGTGTTGCAGGTCTGTCATCCTGACTAGTAGATGGTGGTACCTCGTATGCTCTAATTAAATTTGGATCCTCCAATGCGCTATGATCTCGAGAGATGTCATCTTCTTCATTGTAATCCTCCGGGTCCAATGTTTTCTCCATCAACTCAAGAGTTGATTTAACAAAAGCAACAAATCGTTGGCGAAGCTCCGTTAATGTTCCGGTTGAAACGATATTATGTCTTTCCAACTGAACTACCAGGTCGGCTTTTGACAATTTATAGATCCATTGAACTCCCATGATGTTGAAGAGAGTTTATTTAAACTTGATTAATGTTTCAGATAAGAACTTGACTGAACAAGATGCAAACCAGAAGTGATCTTGAAGATGGACAGATGTTGAATATATACCAGTTGATCGTTCCCCACTCCTCCAAAATGATGATATAAGGAGAAGTTCTTTCAAGATGGCGTTGAAAGATGGTGTCCAAAAGTGGGAAAACGAGAAACAAAGAAAATTGATTTCTCTTTTTTCCGCAGCAGAATTTAGAAAGCAGGCCTTTTAACCCACATTTAGAGCAGAATATTTCGGCGTTATTTCTGCAATAACGGCGTCTATGACCAGGTTGACCACAACGATGACAATCTGTGGTGGAGTCAAAACGTTGTCCTGAGGCGCTGGTTAGAACTGGTCGATTTCCCAAAACGATTGGTTCTAGGTTGAAAAAGCAGGTTTCTTTCATATCAACCTGTTCTTCATAGGTCATCCTGCCCCAGGTGCGACGTTTATCCTCCAGGTCCGCCTTTAAAACCATTTCAGGAAAAACTCGTAATAACTGCTGGTCTGTTATTTTGAATTTCTCCTGTTCTTCGTGGACCTTCTCCAAAACCTCTATCAGGGTTAAACCAGGAAACCAACTCTCCCATTTCCCTATCTTCCGATAAATAAAGTTGTTGAGCCCTGATATCGCCATGATGTCTTCTTTTTCTTTCTTGAGTACAAAATAATTTTTGATCGTTGTCGACGAGTGATACTGATCGACTAGGCTACTAAAAGGGTATCGCGTTAATATATACTACCATTTTACCCCCACTCCTACGGGTTTGAATAAGCGCCCCCTATACCGACGAGAACAAGTATTCATATAGTATAGAAAAGAAAAGAAAACGTTTAACTTCTCCATAGTTTTTCTTTTTTTTTTACCATTTTAATCTCACCAAAATCACCGATTTCTCTTATAAAAATTTTTTTTACTATTTTAACTAAATTTCTTTGTTATGAAAAGTTTATAGTCCCTGTTCGGGCGCCATGTAATGATCTTAATTTTTGCCAATGAGGATTTGCTCGCCGGATGGAGTCCGGGTCTCTAGAATGGTAAATTCTATCAATTTACAGTGACGCAAGCGCCATCTATTATAAATACTAATTTAAGAGAAATTTGTGAAAAGGTAAAATCAAAATAATAAAACATAATTTAAACCTTCGAAAGTAAATATATTTAACAAAATAAAATAAAAATAGAGATAATAACAAAATTAATAATTAACAAACTAGAATTAAACCATAAAAATTACAATAAAAATATAAAATAATAAAACTGACTCGATACAATGCAAAGAAAAATTAATAAAGAAAGAATTATAAAATTTAAATAATAAACTAAATTGAGAATTAAATTACAAATAATAAAAATAAAATATTTAAAAAAATGGAAATTTATTAATAACAAAAATAGAAAATTATAGGCGCGTCCGCCATAACACTCCTTCACACCCCAAATCATTCCTCGCCGTTCTCGTTCTCGTTCGGACTGTAATAAAATTTACTCTGTTATTTTTAATTAAAATTACAAATTAGTGACACCGAAAATTACTGGGTTGATTCTAGAAATTAACCCCCAATTACGCGCGCGGACGGAAACTAGGGTCGTGCACGCTAGGTCAGAATTTTAGAAATTACTGAAAAAAGAACTAGATATCGAACTGCGGTCGATATTCATGCCCGTCGCGAAATTAGTGTAAGAATCTTGTATGTTCTGGACATCCTGACCTGATTAGCTCCTCAAGGCCAAGTTGTCCAGGTGTATGTGTCATATCTGTTGAACGATTAGCTCCTCAGTTCAACAGGGGAAATTATGTAATTGTGTGTGTGTGTGTAAAGAGGATGGTAAAAAATAACATGGATGTCTCAACGTCCCGGGTTAGCGCCCCACGTTCAGTTGAGACTAAGGTGGAAAGGGTACAGAGACTACACGGTGGAGCTCCACACGGTCTTCTCTGCACCAGGTAAAAATTAAAAGAACGAATACGAAGGGTGTTACCAGGACTCGTTAGCGCCCGAAGTCCTTGTACAACTCCTTCTAGGAATTTGTAAGAGCTGGTGGACAGATTAGCTCCTCATGTCCACCTTCTCAAACGAGGAAGATCATCCCCTGGCCAGGATTAGCGCCTCTCTGGACAGAGAATAGATCGAGGGTGAGAAAGGAAAAGTGAGCTGCTGTCGATCGGCCTCGGAGCAAGCCCCGAGTCCGGTCGTAGGCAGACTGAGTGAATCGAAATGTGCAACCAAGTATTATAGATCGCTGGCTCTCCTCAGGTATGACGAGAGATAAGAGCGACCTACGTCATGCGCGGCAGTGAGTGCGCCATCGGTACTTCTCTCTCGTCAGCCAGGCAGTGAGCACAGCAATATATATAGATATATATAATATACAGAAAATGAAATGAATGAATTCGACGCGGAATAAATTTGAATTTAAAAATTATGCTCAACATTACAAGACAAAAAGGAAAGTTCTGAAATAAATACATAAATTTACATAACCGATTTTTAGAAATGTTAAAAATTAATTAAAATAACTTATTCTTATTCATTGTCTTTCTGAGAGAGCATTTTCGAAGGGCTGCCAGTCGTACTTTGTTCCACCCCAGAACTGCCAGACGCACATTTTTACACTCGTGTACATGTCAACTTTCGATTTCTAAAGGTTTTAATCGGTATGAAATGAGAAATTTTTACATTATTTTTCACCTATTTGCCCCCCTGCCGCCGCCCCCTGTCCCAGCACCGGCCTGCCAGACGTCGGTTTCTGTTATTGACATGTCTTCAGTAATCTATACTCAAATTTTCAGCCGGTATGATATGAGATAGTTGTTTTGGTCGCTAGCTCTCGGACTATAAGTACTCGTAAAACAAGTAGTTGGACTCTACTCTTTTAGTATAGATTTCTACAAATCTAGAATAAACAGCGCCGTGCTTTTTAAGCATGGACCATGTCCATACTACAAACGTTTGCTTCTTCTCTCCGTGTAAGATTATGAAAAGTTTTGCTCACGGATAATTTGGCCCTACCTTTGGGCCACCTACTTCTACGTGACTGATAATAGGGGATGGGTCAAATCGTTCTGCGAGTTATGTCTTGCAACTTCTTAAGTCCATTCTGCTTTCAGTTCGAGTACCGCAAAAAATATAGTGACCTTTTCCGACGACAACAATTACGTCGCCTCGAACATCAACGAAAACAAGATCACAAACTACTCTTATCTTCATTTATTGAAGATAAAGAACTCAAGAACGAAATAAGTAATATAAACCAAAATAGACACACTAATGAGATTGAACCTACTAGCAAAGATGGTATAGTGGACACCCGTTTTTTAGAAAAAGAAGAAAGTATAAGCGTTATAAATGACAACGGTGCTTCTTTAAATCTTGATTATGTAAATACAAAATGTGAAGAGCAAGACAAGGTTAAATTTTGGGAAAAATTGGATTATTATTCTATTGAACAGGAGGAAAATCATGTAACTGAGCCTTTAACTCTTTGGGAAAAGGTTGCCACTTGGGCATTGAAACATTATACGAACAGACAATCAATAAACGAAATTTTAGAAATTTTTAGAAGTGAGGTTCATAATGATTTGCTGAAAGATGCTAGAACTCTGTTAGGTATCGCAAGAAAGTCATCGAACATTATACCTTGCTGTTCTGGTTCGTATTTACATTATGGCCTCGAACGAGGTATTTCCGATATATTGAAAATAACGCCAAACGAAACAATCCCGGAGACTATTTTTATCGACATAAATATTGATGGGTTACCGTTGTGTAAGAGTTCAAAAAGTCAACTGTGGATTATTTCGGGGAAAATTTCTGTTCAAATGTCTTTCTGATTGGGGCTTATCACGGATATAAGAAACCGGATTCAGTAGATGATTTTCAAAATCAATTTATTGAAGAGAGTAAAACATTAGGAAAGGAAGGTTTCATATACAATGAAAAACGAATTAGAGTTTTGTTACATTTAATAATCTGTGACAGTCCAGCTAGAAGTATGATTACAGGAACCAAATCACACAACGGACACTGCGGCTGTCCTAGATGTATTGACGAGGGATAGTACATTAGTCATAGAATGTGCTTTTTGAGTACTAATAGTTCTTTAAGAACAAACGAGTCTGTTGTCCTGCGTTTAGATGAAGACCATGACACGAGAGATTCTCCTTTTGAGAAACTGGGGTTGAAAATGATTGACCAGTTTCCACTCGATCTAATGCACTTACGCGATTTGGGTTTTATGAAAAAAATTTTAAAGTTTGCAGTAAGTGGTAATGTAAAAGGCGCAAAATTAAGCTCAAAACAAGTTAGTGACATGTCAGAACTTATCGAAAACCTTAAACCCTGCATTCCAAGTGAATTTGCACGCAAACCACGAGGCCTTGACGAAGTAGATAGATTGAAAGCAACAGAATGTCGTCTTTTCTTTTATTATTTGGCTCCTCTTCTTTTTAATGTTTTTTGGTCTCATGAGTACACAATGCATTTTAATTCTTTGCATGCTGCTCTATCCATTTTAAGTGATAAAACACAGTACAAAGCGAATAACACATGCGCCAAAAAATTAATAAAATGGTATCTTGAGAAATTTAAAATATTATATGGAGAAGAGAATTTAGTCTTTACATTCCATTGCCTTCTTCATTTGCCTGAACAGGCATTACTGCATGGAATTTTGGACAGTGCTACAGCTTATCCATTTGAAAATTTTATGCGCGTTTTTTTTAAAAATAATTCGAAGACCAAAAGATCCTTTACCACAATTATATCGGGGATTTGTAGCAAGATCACAATTCTCAAAAGGACTAAATATTGAAACGAATAAGCCCAAGAAATATCCTCATTTTAGTCAGCCGTATGAAATGGAATTGCCTTATGGATGTTCAAGAGCATTCAAAGAAATCCTTTATGAAGATTTTAAGCTGTCCGAAAAACAGCCTGACAATTGTTGTTATATGAATGATGACAATATATTATTTATTGAATTTATAACCATAAAGCAGGGTAAACCCGCAATTATTGGAAAGAAATTTACAGGATTAAAGAATTTTCCTAACTATCCTGGGAATTCTCAAGACTTATATTTGCATGTGGCCACAGGATTTTCGGAAACAAATATTTTCCCAGTTGCAGAAATACATAAAAAAGCCGTAGTGGTTACATTCCGCGACGAGTATTATATCTTACCACTACTTCATTCATCTACATGCGATGATTAATAAATTGGGCTACAAATGTCTGACCCTCGATGTATATAATCTTTGAATGTGTATGTATTTTATTTCATTAGTAGTATAGAATTATTGCCTGTTTTAATAATGACATGTTTTCAAAAATTGCATGATTCAATGGTGAAAAATTTATTATTATAAGTATTTGCAATGCACAGTTCTGCATATGGCACAAAATTTGAATAATTAAGGAACGCTATTATACTATCTTGTTTTATATACTCTTTTTAAATTGTTTTAAATCTAGTGTTGATAAGAAGAACAATAATATTCTCATGATAATTTAGTATATCTTCAAATTTTAGGAAATCTCATGGTATGTTGTTGTCACTGAGGATGCTTGTGCGTCGGTACCGAATTCTTGGTTATCTGAAGATAAAAAATCTGTTAATTGGACACCAAACAAACTAAAAGTTGGAAAAATGTGTTTATCCAAATTAATTCCAACTGAATGTTGGGACAAATACGAAGTGAAAGTTTTATATGGACCGTTTGATATGTTTTCAATGTTTGTAATCAACGTGTGAATATAATTTTATATTTTTCTTATTTTATTAATCTGTGAACATTACAACCAAATTTATGTAAGTAACAATTTTTATAATTTCAGAAAGAAAGGAAGAAGCTATCGACGTAGAAAAGCAAGCTGCCAATATGTCAAGCTCTGACGAGAACTTCAAATGCATTCTGCCAAAAGCATTGCCGAAAAAACGTCCACCAATGCCGAAAATATTGAGCTCTGAAGAGGAGTATGAGCAGAGTAAGTTATTTTCCTTCTTCATAAATATACTATATTTGTGATGAATTAACAGGCTTCGCACTCTTCTACTAAAAGCCATTATTTGCAAATTTTTGGCTAGTTTCTTGAGCTTAATGCTACTAAAAGTTACTTTTCTAAACAAACATTAAGATTTAGATTTTTAGTTTTCACATTCACATTTAAAAACAGTGTTAAAAACTAAAATCGTTAGGGCGCATGAAAAGACTCTAAACCAGACTTGTTAGAAATGTTATTTAATAGAATTTTATTACCTAAAATATCATTGTAGTAGAATGTATAATTGTTAGAAAAATAGCTTGGCTAAAAGAAAAGTAGAAGGAATTTTAATTTAGTAGAATATTTATTCGTCCGAATTATAAACTGGCAGAAAGTCAATTTGATCGAATTTCAATTTTATAGAAATCTAATTTAAGAGAATATCAATTTATGCAAATCGTTTTTTTCTAGAATCATATTTTTACAGAAGCGTAATTAAATAGAATCTGAATATTGCCGAAAATCTTTTTGATAGAAATATACTTTATCAGAATGTACATGTGTTCGAATATTAATTTACTAGAAATTCAACTTATCCAAATATCAATTTCATAGAATTATCTCCGCGCGAATTTTAAAATTGACCAATCAGAAATTATCAAGAAAATTGTGATCGGTCAATTTTACGAAATTTTTATTAATTCGATAATTTGTTTAAATGTATTTAGTTACATACTAAATGTGAACCAATGACTACATTTTCCTACTTTTTTAAACTCATAATGGAGAGCGAAGCCTCAATTAATTTAATTTTTCCATTTATGACAAAATAAAGGAAGTTTAATTTATCTTGTCTTTTATAGATACAAGGAACTCAAAAAAAGGAGATCGAGCACATACAAACACAACAGTAAAAGCAAAAATGTAAAGCGCAGTCCATCTGAAACACGTCCAGGTGAAAGCGAGAACATCAGTTCACTTCACCACAATTCTACTACGCACACAAGGGGCTCCAATGCAGTCGATATCCACAAACGTTCCAGTTCTTTGAGTACTCGCAGGGAACACAGATATAGCAGCAGGAAGGCAGGTCCTCATCAAACTAAGCCGAGGTCGAGTCCAGTTGATAACGGGAACTTCGGTTCAATTCATCACAAATCTACCACGCATACAAGGGGCTCCAATTCAGTGGATATGCACAGACGGTCCAGTTCTTCGAGTACTCCCAGGGAACACAGAGATAGCAGCAGGAAAACCAGGTCCTCATCAAACTAAGCCGAGGTCGAGTCCAGTTGATAGCGGGAACTTCGGTTCAATTCATCACAAATCTACCACGCATACAGGGGGCTCCAATGCAGTCGATATCCACAAACGTTCCAGTTCATTAATTACTCGCGAAGAACACAGAGATAGCAGCAGGAAGCCAGGTCCTCATCAAACTAAGCCGAGGTCGAGTCCAGTTGATAGTGGGAACTTTAGATGACACAGAAGTAAGAAATGGTGAAGATGAAGCGATCGAAATATTACAAAATATTGAAGAAAATACTCAGTGTACATCGCCACTTACTAAGTTACGAAATTTATTTAAAATCTTGAAAAACTCTGAGCAATGAAGAATTAAATTCAAAACCTGTTGCGATGTGTGTGAAATTAAAATGTTATCACCGAATATCGACGTTTCAACTCGCTGGAATTCTACATGCGACATGATTTTCTTAGGAATTCGTATGCGGTCACCAATAATTATGCTTTGTCAAAATAATTCTTCTCTGAAAAAATTGATGATTTCTGAAAATGAATGGACACTTCTACAAGAAATTCACAAATATCTGCGTCATTTCAAAATATTGTCCGAAGCTTTCAGCGGAAAAGACTATCCTACTTTGAATTTAATAGTCTTGGGATTCAACATGGTTTTAGATAAAATGGAAGAATCGATAGGAAAATTGCTGGAAAAACTAAGAAGCCCAATCGAAGACAACATATACTTAGCTTTGCAAATAGGATTAGCAAAATTATCGGAACATTACAGTAAAAGCAATTGGATTTATTGCGTTGTATTGATCCGAGATTCAAAGTGGAGACTTTTGACATGACACCATGGGGACGAGAAATGAAAGCAGCATCGTTAAACAAATTTAAAACAATATTTAAAAGCGAATATTATGGGAAATCAAAACCTATTGAAAAGGTAGTTCTTAGAATTTAAATTAGTTAACAAAATTATTCAAGCAAAATAGATTGCCCCTAAAAATTAATAGATGAAACAATAAATTTATTATTTATTATTTATTATTGCTTCCTCATACTGAGGAAGTATTGTAATACTAAAATTTTTCGACTTCGATTTTTTGACATATCTTTATGTTATTTGACCTCAGGAGTTCAAAAATGACATTTTTACAAAATGTCATTCCGTATGTAAGTGTGTGTGTAAACATCACATTTTCATAAATAACTCCAAACTATGAAGAGCTTTTGGACTGAATTTTTTTTAAATTGTAGGTCTCATCTGCGGACATAAAATGAGAGTACTTTGAAACAGATTAATAAAGTTTAACTATATATTTTTTTGATTTTTAATTTTTCAAAAAAACGTTTTTTGCTCATAACTTTAAAAAAATGTTAGGACACCTATGAATGTTTTTCTGTAATTTTGTACAGTTTTTTTAGACGCATCTTTTGAGTCCTCACTGAAAATTTTTCGTCCATATTCACCAGAGATATTAAACTTTTAAAAATCAAAAATTTTGGAAAATAAGACTTTTTTGAATATTTTGTTGAAAAATGTTGAAATAACTTTAAAACTATCATTATCATCTTGTAGAGAATTAAAAAACGCTTCGATTGACCTATATTTGAAGCTAATTCGATTAGAAATAAAGAAGTTATTTACATTTTAAAAAACATAAATTTTTAATGTGGAACTTGAATTTTTAATTAAATAAAGAGAAAAAATTATTACAGCAATTGAGAATAATTGTTCAAAATTTATATTTTATTATTATTAACATTTCTATGAGGAAGCAAAGTGTTCATGAAATGATCACCAAAATTATAACAAAAATATATAACTTGGCAGCGGTTTTATTATTTATTATTTATTATTTATTATTTATTATTTATTATTTATTATTTATTATTTATTATTTATTATTTATTATTTATTATTTATTATTTATTATTTATTATTTATTAAATGAAAACTTATTTAATAAAAGAAAAATGGAAAAAATACTTTTTTCTATTTAATAGATTAAATGATGATTATTATAGTTTATTATTTTAAACCAATCTTTTTATATGCAGTTTTTCCAGTAATGTTAAATTAAGACAATAAAGTATCAAAAATGTTGCACTGCATCGTTTTAATCCTATTATTCGTCTTAAATTGAGATCGTAAATAACTAGTGATATTGAATATTCTCATATAATTTTATCAATACATTTTAATTCAATTGTTACTATATTTCTGGAAAAAATTATAATAATGTATATTGAAATTCTCTGATATATTTTTAATCGTATATGTAGGAAATTGTAAACCAAGCTCAAAACGTGGAATACTTGTCGGAAGATGAAGACGAAGAAATCAGTTTATTTGCTTTATATAAAAAAAGCGACTCTCCGTCAACTTCAGTTGAAAATTATTTAGAAAATTAATCTCATTCTTTGATTACATTATTTTATATTGTTATCTTAATCCTTTTTTCAATAAACTAATAGTTTCAATAAACTATCAGTGTTCTGTAAAGTTAAATAAAACCTCTGAAATAAACAAACTTATTTAAAACACAATTGTGCTTACTTAAAATTATAAATTGTTAATAATTATATTATATTTACGAACTTTAATATTATGAATTTATTGGAAAACTTTACAAAAAACGAAAATTATAATCTTGACAACAAAAGTAAAATCATAATAAAATTAAACATTAAACTATTTCATAATAATTTTCGAAAGCAATTTCATTTCTTAATATTAACCTAAAATATTCAATATAAGTATTAGTTCATTTATGATTATTTAAATAGAATCATGAATTTGGAAAAGGGCTCAACTCGGATATTTTTCATTGACGTTTTCTTAAAAGTAAAATTTCATCTGAGGTACTTTTAGTTCAGAAAAATGCATTAAAGTGTTTTACTTTTAAACCTAAGATTGTTTGTTTTCTATTTTAATGCTTAATTGTTTTTAAGTTTCAAAAAATGTAATACATTTCAAAATTAAATAAATAAATTGTTTTTCTTTAGTAATAATTTCATTTCGTTAATTAAATAATAATTTTTTATTAAACTAAATGAATAAATTAATAAACTACTTAATTAGTTAATGAATTAATTAACTAACTAAATAATAAACATTTCATTAATATATTTTAATGATTAAATTTTTTCATGCATTTCGAAAAGAGCTCAACTCTGACAATTATAATATCAATGTTCTCCAACGCACTGTTATTACCGATTATTTTTTTAAACATTTTCTCATGTAAAATAGCATGTAATTAGTAAAAAAAGGTGGGCTCTTTTAATCAAAGCTGTTTCAAATAAACAGTTTTTTATGTCTTCTGTAAAATTTCAAAAAACCGAGTTGAGTTCATTTAATTTACGATTCAATTGTTTTTAAATAAATTAAAGCTTTCGATTATTATCGTCTCATTCGTGGTGATATATACATCATAAATATGAGCATCTCGTTTTCTTTGTAGAATGAAGTAAGACGATATAATGAAGTTAACAAACGAGAAACTTTAACAAATACTTTGAATTCTTACTCAATATGATCGACGTGCATCTCTATGCTGTTCGATTAATAAATGTGTCATTGAATCAATAACGGGAAATTCAATAGCATGGAGCTATTTGATTCAACAGCACTTTTTTTCAGTGTGTGTATCCCGTTTTTTAATCGCGTTCACAAAAAACGGGATACATTGAAAAACAGAGGTTTCTACTCACCGGGGCGCTCTAAACCCGGTTTTTAGCTCTGTTTACGAGAAAATTCATTTTTTCAATGTTTAAACATTCTTGTCCCACTTTTTCATTTATATGTCCTTTTAGAAAAAAACCTCAGCTTTCGTTTAAAAAAAATGGGACCTTTTTCCAAAAAATTAAAATTTATTCTTAATTTTGATTTTTTTTGGTCAAATTTTTTTTTAATGCTTATTTTCAATCGAAAGAGCATGAAAAAACCTTTCCAAAATGTACCTTGCCAAATTTTTATGTTTAATAGTGTAAGAATAAAAAAATATCGAAATAAGCATTACACCGTAAGACACCTGGATCATTTGACATGGAATGCCTCATATACGTTATCTATTATATTTACATTTCAATAAAGATCGTCGCAGGTATATGTTTTTAAAACCGAAACTTATTATCACATACATTTATAAACAAGAGAAATCATTTCCACATTGATAATATTTTACTCAAGAAATATAATATGAAAATCAAATAAAAGAAGTTAAATCTAATTTGTTATATTTTTAATCTTCAAATACTATTTCGAAAAATCCATACACATTTATATTTAATAAAAGGAATAATATTATAATTATAATTATAATGTAATTTTACTTTAAGTAGTGAAATACTTACTCCCCAGGAAATGAATATATACCAAGTGGAGTTCTGTTTTGTTTGTTTGGCCGTTGAACCACTTCACTAGACCTTTCCTCCCGATCACAACATTGCAATTATCGAATTTATTCTTCTAATGGAAATTAAATGCCTAACTAGTAGTAGAAAAAAAGTATTTTAAATTAGATATTCAGTGATCATACAAATTAAATTTTTTGTTATATTTAAACACTTAATTAATTCAAAAAATTAATTATCATTTAATTTTTTATTACCCGTGTAGAAATCACCATGTTATGCCTAAAATGATTATTGGCCCTAGCTTGGACCTAACTAGGCAACCCCTTTTTATATATCCTAGGCTGGTCCTAACTTGGTACTAACTAGGAGATCCAGTTGTGACTTAAAAAAATTTTTAGGAAAATAAAGTGTCAAAATTGATACACGAAAAACATGTAAAAATTTATAAATATTCTCAATTAATATTTATAAAATTAATTGATAATCATATTTTTTAAACAATTTATTGTTATTGACATAACAACAACAATTTTTTGTTTAAACAAATGCTGAATTGTTAAAATTATAAAATATCTCTATTTCATACTTTTTAAATTAGTTTATTGCAAAACTAGTAAAAACTGCAAGTTTCTAGGTACTTTGTATCAAGAGGTAATAAATAACAACATTTATTTGTTTAAACAAATAACTGAATTGTTAAAATGATAAATTATCTTCATATTTTACTAATCGCGAAATTAGAAAAAAACTGCAAATTTATAAGTAATTTGTAACAAAAGTTAATAAAACAGTAATATTTATTTATTTATTAAAACAGATACAGACTGCAATATAATTATAATTAGTAAAATATATTTTTAATTTCGTTCGCTGATTTTAAGTTTCGTTTAAGTTGGTGCTAAACACTAGAAGATATTGCAGTTTGAATGTGGGCTGACCCACCCACGTCCAACGTTAATGTTTAAAATGATTTGGAACAATAAAAACGTGTTTTTAACATAAATTTTTTGACATTTTTTTAAAAAGTGGATCACCCACTTAATTAATTAGCAAAAATTTCCATGTTCAAAAGACGAATATTTTTTTAGACCAACAAATTAATGTTCAAAATGATTGAGAACAATGAAAAACCTGTTTTTAACGAAAATGTATAGATATTTTTTTCTTGATATAATATAAACAAGTTGTTCATTTCATGACCATTTAGCTTCCTCAATATATATTATTATATATAATTTTAAAAGTTAAATAATTATAATAGTTTATTAAATATAATTAATAAACCGGGCAAAGTACCTTAAATAAATATTAATTATTCAATTTTTTTATTATAGAATAATTATTTTAAGGTGTTATGATAAAATGTCAAAAAATACAAAATTTTAATTTTTTTGTGAAAAATTAAAATATTTATTAATTCTATAAATTTTAATAAAATATATACTTTATATACATGAATCGATTCGTTTTTATGTCAGGAATGCAATTTTGACAAGAATTATTAAAAATTTTAATATAGAAAAAAGTCATTTCAAAAAACCAAAAAATTAATTTTTTCAAACATTAAAAAAATGTTGGAAAAAATTTTTTTTAAATATATTTTTGAAAATCTTTCTGTCTGATTCTTGGTATTCATGACCGTAATAGACCTACAAAATCTTATCAAAATCCATCAAGATGTGCAAGAGAAAATTTGTCCACAAGAATCGGTGACATACACACACACATACACACACACACATACCTACACACACACAAAAATAATTGATTTTAAAAAATTCGGAAATCGACATCACTATAAAGCTTCCTTTATGAGGAAGCAAAATATTAATTTTTGAATTTTTATATCTGAATATTATTTTATTACTATTGTTGTTGTTAAACTATTCTTTTTATTTATTATGGTGTATTAGTCTCAATAAATACTATATTGAATCATCAAAAGCAAGTCAACAAGTCACTGACAGCGCCTAGTTGGTTAACGTGTGGCACCTCCGCATACGCGTATTTCTCCCCACAACTCACATGTCGAAGCGCCACTACTACGACTGTTGCCGAAGCTTCGGTCCGTTCATGGACGCCCCTAGCCTCAAGCGATGTAGGCTATAACCACTGCCCGCACGAGTCCAACCCAATGACCGGAAGGAACAAGCCTTTTGGCAAGTCCCCGGGCTCGGACCGGTCCCCGTGCTCCATTTGTACTCCGGTAAGAGTACCGATTAAGAGTCTTACCACCCTTGCTTCGGCAAGTTAGGTTCGACGGTCTATATTAGACCTGCCGGGCCGCCACGGCACTGCCCATCATCATCGTAAGCCAATACTCTATAAGGAAACCTGGGACGAACCGAGTACTACCCGCAAGCATGGCACTACTCCGAGTCTCTTTTAGTCGCCTTTTACAACATGCAGCCGATCGCAGGGGGCCTATTCTGCGCCCGGGACCCCCACGGGAGAACAAGTCACTGACAATAAAAATTTTGATCTCAACTAGTTTCATTAGCATAGTGGTTAGGGCGTTAGTCTCGTAGTCCGTAAGTCATAGGTTCGATTCCCGCGTGCGTTGGATTTTACTTGCTTCTTAGGTTTGCGTTTATTACGATTTTTCTGCATTATATTCGTATAAGTATGCAATTTAAAGATTATATATATATATATACTGTGTGTGCATGTCACCGATTCTTGTGGACAAATTTTCTCTTGCACATCTTGATGGATTTTGATAAGATTTTGTAGGTGTATTGCGGTCATGAATACCAAGAATCAGACAGATAGTCCAGTCGCCCTGTGTTTTTCCGTGCCAAAATTGATACCAGAAGTCTGATTGTGGATTCATATAGTGTGGGGTGGTTGTATGAATATGTATATGTTTCCCACTCGAGATTTCTCATGCTGCGCGTTATAAACAATTTTGAAGGTGCCGAAAAACAGTTTTTTGATGACCGTTCTTTCCCATCAAATTATAGGGGAAAAAGTTGTTAATAAAAGTTATAGAGCTCGAAAATACCTTTAAAATGATGGGTCATATGTTAAAATTGGTCCATTTGTTTACTTGCAAATGAATTTAAACCACTAAAAATGGCACTTTCTTATTTCTTTAATAACATGAACAAAAGTTAACAAATTCTTTCTATATTCTACAAAAATATACCTCTCAAGACCCTTAAGACATGTGCCAAATTTGAATCCGATTCGATAAATTGTTTATCAGAAATTCCATTTGTTAACTAAAAACATGGTTTTTTAAAATGGAATTTCTACATTTTTGGCCGAATGAAAATCAATTTTTTTTGTTGGGTTCTCTTCATGAAATGCCAATCTATCAATCACAATTTGTAACAAATTGAATTTTTACAAAATAACTAGTTTTTGGGGGGGAGAAATTTTTGGCTTATAAACAAATGAACATCAACAATTTTTACTTTAACAATTTGGCATAAACGCCATTTGATTACTTATTCTTTTCTGCAAATTTTGCAAAAAAAAATTTTGATCTAGGTCAAAAGGGGGGGGGGAGATAATTTTTTTTTTCAAAAAATTCCTGAGCCTTTAATTATTAATATTTTTTATTTTTTTATTATATTTGTTTAGTTGATTAGTCATACTAATTATAAAAAAATCAATCTAAACATCTATGCACTTCTTGTTCGTAAAAATATTTTTCAAAAGTATGCAACGTTCGAATGCAACGTTTGAGCAGCCTAGATGCTCTAGGATGCATAGTGGGGGACATCATCAGTCGCTCGCGCTAAAGTTGAATTCAAACTTTCAAATTCGTAAAAGTGGTCATAACATTCAAACAAATTGATGAATTTTGATCATTTTTTTTTTAACTGGGCTAAAATTTTCTCAGGAATTCAAATTTTTTATTTGTTTTTTGAAACATTTATAAATAATGTCAAAATATTAATAATTAAAAAAAATTTTTTGTTTCCTTTTTTTAATTCATTTTTTTCAAATTTTTTATTTTTAACTTCTTGAATTTGTGTTGCTTTTATTATTTGAGAAGTTAAAAATAAAAAATTTGAAAAAAATGAATTAAAAAAAGGAAACAAAAAATTTTTTTTAATTATTAATATTTTGACATTATTTATAAATGTTTCAAAAAACAAATAAAAAATTTGAATTCCTGAGAAAATTTTAGCCCAGTTAAAAAAAAATGATCAAAATTCATCAATTTGTTTGAATGTTATGACCACTTTTACGAATTTGAAAGTTTGAATTCAACTTTAGCGCGAGCGACTGATGATGTCCCCCACTATGCATCCTAGAGCATCTAGGCTGCTCAAACGTTGCATTCGAACGTTGCATACTTTTGAAAAATATTTTTACGAACAAGAAGTGCATAGATGTTTAGATTGATTTTTTTATAATTAGTATGACTAATCAACTAAACAAATATAATAAAAAAAATAAAAAATATTAATAATTAAAGGCTCAGGAATTTTTTGAAAAAAAAAATTATCTCCCCCCCCTTTTGACCTAGATCAAAATTTTTTTTTGCAAAATTTGCAGAAAAGAATAAGTAATCAAATGGCGTTTATGCCAAATTGTTAAAGTAAAAATTGTTGATGTTCATTTGTTTATAAGCCAAAAATTTCTCCCCCCCAAAAACTAGTTATTTTGTAAAAATTCAATTTGTTACAAATTGTGATTGATAGATTGGCATTTCATGAAGAGAACCCAACAAAAAAAATTGATTTTCATTCGGCCAAAAATGTAGAAATTCCATTTTAAAAAACCATGTTTTTAGTTAACAAATGGAATTTCTGATAAACAATTTATCGAATCGGATTCAAATTTGGCACATGTCTTAAGGGTCTTGAGAGGTATATTTTTGTAGAATATAGAAAGAATTTGTTAACTTTTGTTCATGTTATTAAAGAAATAAGAAAGTGCCATTTTTAGTGGTTTAAATTCATTTGCAAGTAAACAAATGGACCAATTTTAACATATGACCCATCATTTTAAAGGTATTTTCGAGCTCTATAACTTTTATTAACAACTTTTTCCCCTATAATTTGATGGGAAAGAACGGTCATCAAAAAACTGTTTTTCGGCACCTTCAAAATTGTTTATAACGCGCAGCATGAGAAATCTCGAGTGGGAAACACATACATATTCATACAACCACCCCACACTATATGAATCCACAATCAGACTTCAGGTATCAATTTTGGCAAAAAATGACTACTTTTTTCACAGGGCGACTGGACTAAGAAGAATTTTCAAAAATATAAAAAAAAATTTTTTTTCAACATTTTTTTAATTTTTGAAAAAATTAATTTTTTGGTTTTTTGAAATAACTTTTTTCTATATTAAAATTTTTAATAATTCTTGTCAAAATTGCATTCCTGACATAAAAACGAATCGATTCATGTATATAAAGTATATATTTTATCAAAATTTATAGAATTAATAAATATTTTAATTTTTCACAAAAAATTAAAATTTTGTATTTTTTGACATTTTATCATAACACTTTAAAATAATTATTCTATAATAAAAAAAATGAATAATTAATATTTGTTCAGGGTACTTTACCCGGTTTATTAATTATATTTAATAAACTATTATAATTATTTAACTTTTAAAATTATATATAATCTATATATATAAGATGAGACTTTTGTCTGTACATTGCTCAAAACTTTAAATTTCCCACATAATTATTCCTTTCCAGCATCCAGGATTCCAAATATACCAATAAAAAATTTCGTGTATGTATGTATGTATGTATGTATGTATGTATGTATGTCCGTATGTCACAGAATCTTTGTCCGCGAATCACTTAAAAACGGCTGAACCGTTTGATACCAAATATTGCAGATTGTTAGACATTGACCCAAGGAAGGTTTATAAATTTAAAGATTTAAAAAATATTAATTATAACGGAATATATGTAACTATTTCAAAAAATTAAAAAATCAAAAATTTTTATTTTTTTAAAAACTGCTCTTAAACTTTTTATAAATGAGTAATACATGCTATTTAGTCACATTTTGACATAATTTTACCAAAAATAACATTCTACAACTAAGATGTAAGTATAAAAAAAATTTTTTAAAATCGAAAATTTTCAAATTTCATATTTATTGATGAATTGCTTTTAAACCATTTATAATTGAGTATTGCACGTTGTTTAGTCAAATTTTAGCAATATTTTTCAAAAATACTATTCTATAAATAAGTTGTAATTTATTTCAAAATTTTCGAAAGAATAAAAAATTAGAATTGTTACCAATTACTACCAAGCTAAATTCAGTTGTATTTTTGGTAACTCTTATTCATTTTTTCAAACACTAATATATGACTTAATATTTCTATTTAATATAAGGTAAAAATTTTATTAAAATCAATTCATTAAATTTTAATTTTTTAACTGAAATAAAAATGTAAAAAAAAATGTAAATGCTTAGTTTAAAAAATTAAAGAAATTAAAAAATTTTAAATACTTTAATAAGTAAATTATTTAACATTTAATTAACAATTCATTGAATTGAAAAAAATCCAATGTAAAGATCAAAAATATATCTACATATATAAGATGAGACTTTTGTCTGTACATTGCTCAGAATTTAAAATTTGAGACATAATTATTCGTTTTGAGCATCCAGGATTCCAAAAATGTCAATAAAAAATTTCGTGTATGTATGTATGTATGTCCGTATGTCACAGAATCTTTGTTCGCGAATCACTTAAAAACGGCTCAACCGTTTGAAACCAAATTTGGCAGAATGTTTGACCTTAGGCCAAGGAAGGTTTTTAAATTTACAGATTTGAAAAATATTAATTAGAACGGGAGATATTCAATTTTTTTAAAAAAATCAAAAATGTTCAAATTTTAACTTTTTTTAAAATGCTTTCAAACTTTGTATAATTGAGTATAACATGTTATTTAATCACATTTTAGAATAGATTTGCCAAAAAAATGTCCTATAACTAAGATGAAAGTATAAACATGATTTTAAGAAAATTCAAAAAATCAAAATTTTATATTTTTTAATGAACTGCTTTTAAACTATCTATAATTAAGTATTACATGTTTTTTAGTCACATTTTAGCATAATGTTGCAAAAAAATGTCCTATAACTAAGATTTAAGTATAAAAATGTTTTCAAAAAATTTTAAAAATTGCAAATTTTAAAGTAGTAGTATTTGATTAAGATTGTGACATCAAAATAATGCAATTCATAATTATTTATCCACTTCATTCATAATATTCTTTAATTAAAAGAACTTCAGAAATTCTATAAATGGAAATGTTTTATGATTTTATTTTATTTTCATTATAAACAGGTTCTAGACCCTTTTGTACAATTTTGTACTTAACAAAAAACACAATACTAATTAAAACCTAATTAACAATAGAAAACAAATCAAGGGCGTTAGACTTTAAATATTTTATTTTTCATTGTTATTTTCATCATTACTAATGTCAAAAATGTTCCTTCTCAAATTCGCCTTAAACAAATTTAAATATACTTGGTTTTTAGTTTAAGCCATAAATAAACCTGCAGATGGCTACAAAAATTGATTTATTTTATGAAAATACTCTTTTTTAAGAAAATATGTTATGAAAAACTATGTTATATACCAGTCTTTGACGGGTTTTAGTTTCTACTATAATACATTTAACAAAGTTTTTACGAATTGCGCGGGAAAACTGATAAATAGCCGCGGAAATTTAATTTGACCAGGAAAAATCGGTAATTTTCTTACGAAATTAAAAAAGTTTTATTATATTAATTTGTTTTTAAAAACTGCTTTATACTTTAATTTTTATTGATGTAATATTTATGACAACAGACCCGTGTCAAAATTTAAGCCCTACTTTTAGCTTAAACAAAAAATACAATTCCATATTTCAGATGTAAGTATAAAAATGTTTTCGAAAAATTAAAAAAAAACGAAAAAATTATCTGTTTATAAGAGACAATGTTTGGAAAAATTATGCTAAAATTTGAACAAATAACATGTAATAATGAATTATAGATCATTTAAATGCAATTCATTAAAAAATATAAAATTTGAAAAATTTCGTTTTTTTAATTTTTTGAAAACATTTTTATACTTACATCTTGGTTAAAGGACATTATTTTTGGCAAAACAATTTTTACATTTTGATATATTGCAGTAAATTCATCAGTTATGGCTTTCGTGAGATATATAATTATAAACCATAAATTTACAGTTTTCAAACATATAATTAGAACGGGAGGTATTCAATTTTTTCAACAAATTTAAAAAATGGAAAATTTCTAATTTTTTAATGTATATCTTTAAAACTTTTGAAGTCAAAATAATGGAATTTAGAATAATTTGTTTATCCAATTAATCAAAAAATATTTAATTACAAAATTTCGAAAATATTAAAAACGGTAAATGATAAATGGTAAACAATATTAAAAAATATTAATTCATAGCTTTAAAATTATTTTTAAAGTATTGAAAATGGAGATTTTTTATGATAAAATTCATACTACAGAAATTCAAGAATACCTGTGAAACGATACTTGCATTATGCTACTGGAGAAAAACTTAGATAGTAAAAAGTTTTGTTATTTTATTTCTAGGTTTAACTATTATGGATGTTTTGAGCATTGTAAAACATTGTAAACTGGAAAAAGGGGAAATATGCAAGAATTTAATTTAATCGGGAAAAATTATAAATTCAGCTGGCAATATAGGTCGTATTTTAGATTTAAGCAATTATGATACAATTAGTTTGAATTTAACTTTACTATAACTCTAAAAACTGGTGGAAATTTTGGATTAACTTAGATTACTATAATTAAATTGCTACAAATAATTGACAAACATTGTTTTCTGCATTTTAATTAATAAAAAATAAATTATTTGATGATAAAAAGTCAATCACTGTTTTAAAATAGTAATATTTTTATAATGAAATAGTTAATGGTAGCTAATTATTATTTCTCCAGTCAAATTAAATTCCCCACTATTTCCTATTTTTCGAGACTGGTAGACACACTATTGAATGTATCTGTAGAAACTAAAACCCGTCGAAGACGGGTACGACAGCTAGTAATATATATCGAGAAAGCTCAATGGTCATGAAATGAACAACTTGTTTAATGTACATATTAGAGAAATATAAATTAATCTCTGCATATAAGTACTATCATTATTTATGAATTCGCTTTTGGACATTATTTAATTGAAAAAAATAATTATTAATTAAAACTAATACTTATTATTATAAATTTAGGTTATTTCTTTAACAAATATTATAAACTAATTAATTAATAATTCTGTATTACAATAGTGATTTTAATTTTTATTTAAAATTATTTATTACCTTATATATATTCTTTAAATCTGAAAAAGCGATAATTATACTACAGATTCCAATTAGCGTGTATACACTGCAAATTAGTGAAAATTTACTAAAATATCAGTGAAATTTAACTAATTTATTAGCGCATATACGCTAATTGTAATCAGTGGTATATTTATCGCTGGAAATTAGTGAAATTTGCTCATTGAGATTTAGAAAGCATGTTTTCTATCTACATATATATATATATATATAATATATATATATAAATACCACATTTTTAAATATAAAATGCAACTTATTTCGATTTTTATAGTGCGAAAAGTAACTATAAGAAAATCTTTCAAAAATTGTCTCCGTATATTTTTAAGGTAATTTTCTAATATATAATTTTGTCAAATTTAAATGTTGTTATTTTGTTGTAACATTAGGAAAAAGGTCGAAAAATTCGCAATTTTTAAAAATAAGTTGAAAAAAGTCTCAATTTTCGTATTTCATTGAAAATAATTTTTTTCTGTCACTTCCCTGACTTTAATTTGACAATTTTTAAATCAATTTCTATATAATATTCAATTTTACGAAATTTTAGTTATTCGTAAATTTTTTTATATTAAATAAATAAGGTCATTTGAAGTAAATGTAAACAAGGGGTAAATGTAAACAGTAGATGTTTCAGCTAAATTTACAAATTAAATAATAAGTACGACGTCAATATTTTTACCTCAGCTCACCTACAAGATGTTCTGAGTATTGCTAATATTTTACTTTGACAATTGGCAATGCCATAGTGTAAGTTATTTTTTAATGCAAAAAAGGTTAAAATCAAAATTTTACTGTTTCAGTATTTTGTCTCGCATTTGCATAAAAATAAATTTAAAAATCAAACAAAAATATGTAATTCTTCTTTTTTAATGCCCTAACAAACACTGACTTTAATTTTTGATTTTCGTCAATTTAGTTAATAAATTATTAAGTGTTTACATTTACCCCGAGAATCCGAAAACTCGGGGTAAATGTAAACAGAACTTGAACTACATTTTAAAAGAAAATAATTGAATAAATTTGCTTCTATTTCACAATTTCATTAATTTGGCAATGTAAAATTACATAGAAAAGGAAATTAGGTCCTCTTTGAAAAGAAAATTTGATAAATTTTGTATTAAATCCGACATTTTGAAAATTTAAAATTTGACTTCAAATTTGTATTCAGTGACCTCAAAAACCCCCTAGTAGCCAGATTCAAGCAAATTTGATCAATTTTTGAAAACATTATTTTTAGGTTCATCCGCCATATTGGATCCTCCATTTTTAAATTTAAAAATTCAATTTTAGATTCTTATTCAGCAACCCTAAAAACTTCCTTTTACCAAGTTGAATGAAAATCTATTAAAATTTGTTCAAGTTATTCAAGTTTTTATATTACTAGTTTTGTAATGGTTGATTGTTTATTTTATATGATACATTATCAGTCAACTGGTTGATTTACTCTACATCATCCGAAGAATTTTTTGTCAGTTTTTCCATCCCTTAAAACAGTAATATACTTGAAATAACTTGTTTCTTAAACCTCGCTTAACTACAGTGGTGTTTACATTAACCCCGAATTTTAGAAAAATTTCAAAATCTCGGGGTAAATGTAAACAGTCAGTTTTAGGCGATTCAAGTTCATCAATATTTTTTTGAGCCTCATAAAATTTTTCTAGGGAACTCTAGTAACAAGTTCATGCAAAAAAAATCCGTCCGTATTACCTTTTAACAAAAAAAACTAATGTTTTTGGTGAAAAATAGATATTCCGTTTACATCCCTAGTAGAAATTTGTTATAGTATCTTTAAGGGCACTGGACAGTTCCACTGGAAAATTTCGAGGCACTTTACAGTTAAACTGGCTAAAAACTATAAAGTGATGTCACGCTAATTTGTTCAAGTTATTGTCCAGTCAAATTTTATAGTTTCTGATCATCAGTCCTGTAGAAAAACTGTACAAAATAATTCACTTGGAAATGTCAAAACTTTATTTATATTGACGTTTCGTATTGAACACGCACAAGTTTGAAAATATAACGTTAAATTATTTTGTCAACAAATTAAATAAATTAAAATTTTACGAAACTATATTTTTACTGTTGGTGTATCTATTGTTACGTATAATAAATTATCTGTAAAATTATTTTTTAATAACTACATAATTAAAAAAAATTATGAACATTACTGATTCTTGTACACATGTCTTTTTTTACAGTAAACAACATTCACTTTTTCCTTGAATTAAGCACAACACTGAAATAAATATTATTATTTTATCACACAACAGACTTAAAAGTAAACCCTAATATGAAGAACTAATTCAGTTCAAACGAAAAATATCTAGCGGTATCGGGGAGCGAACTCGGGTCACACTGGGACGAAATACCTAAACGCACGCTTACGCATCACGGCCGTTCTAGTCGATGGACGATTCCGGAAAAATAATAACCATACTCTACCGGCAGGTAAAGCAGTTCCCTTTTTCATCTTTTCTAGCTCAACTGGCGAATTACTGGACAGCTACTGCTTAACACTCTAAAGTTGAACTTATTGATTTTTATTGTATAGAAGTTCTGTCTGTCCAGTTATTCTCATGGTACTGTCTAGGCGTTCCGTGACATTATGTTTCAAAGTTTGTCGTGGCGTTTGCGCTACCGTCAGTCCAGCAACTGAACAGTGTTATATAGACATTTTCCATAAATACATCAGTGTATACACTGAAAAAAATAATTCGCGGGTATAACTAGAATTATGTCTATTTTTTCCGTAAGGAATTAGTAATAAATTGTTACTGGCTACTGTCATTAATTATAGACAGTTCTGTTATATAGATCGGAGAGCTATACATATGTCAACGTCAATACATCAATGTAAAACATAACCTCACTTTATTGGACCAATTCTAACTTTTTGTATGTAACAGGTTTGTTAAATTAATATTTATACATATAATAAGATTATGTAATCTTGAAAAAAAATTGTCTTCTGAATTTAAAAATTAGTTATTTTAATTAACTCAATTAATTAGAGCGAATTTTAAAAAAGTTTTCAAGTTGTCAACAGTAAAATAAAAGAACAAAATTAAAAATATGAAAACTATAATCTTTAAAACCAAAATATTTATTTTATAGAAAATATTTCGAAAATGGCAATACACAACTGTTTAGTTACTGAAACCGGCGGTAGCGCTGACGCCACGACAAACTTTGGAAAATAATATCTCGGAACGCCTCGATAGTGCCATGAAAATAACTGTACAGGACTTCTATGCAGTAATAATCAAGTTCAACTTTATATTTTCTTTAACAGTGTTATGCAGTAGCTGTCTAGTAATTCGCCAGTTAAGCTAGATTAAACTTCCATGACTAAAACTGTACAGTAACTTGAATAAATCTAGTCATGCCACGACAAATTTCTACTAGGGATTGACCCCAATTGACCCTATATTAGAAATTAAAAACTTCAAATAATATTGAAAAAATTCAATTAAACTATTTCAAAAAAATTAATTTCAAAATTAAATTATTTCTAAATATTCAAGCTATATTGCTTTCACTATACTAAATTATTATCTAAAAAATGTTAACTTAAATTAATTTTTAAATCAATTTTTATTAGAAAATTCTACTACAATTAAATTATTTAAAGACAGAAATAATTGAAAATTTATTGAATAATTGAATGTTTCTTAAAATTCAATTCCCATAAAGAATCGTTATCAACATTTTTAAATAATTGAATTCTGTCAACGAATTTTAATAAAGTTTATTTAAGAATAATTACATTTTTCAAGAAATTCCATTAAAATTGTATTAAAAATAATTGAAATTCTGCAATGACTTTTATTATTTGTGAAAATAATAAATAATCTTAAGAATTCTTAAGAATTTTATTACTTTTGAACAATATTTAATTTTTGTGAAAGACATTATTACTCTTGAAAATAATTGAATTTTTGTAATAATTTGTAACTTTTACAAAATTGATTTTTTTCGTGTTTTTAACTTAACATCTTCCCTACATCCATTATTTTTAATAATTTTTGAAAATGTTCTGTAGGAATTTTTAAATTCATCTTTGCTTACAATTCAATTTTTCAAAATTTAAATTATTATTCGTAAAAATTCTTCAATTAAATATATATTACAAAATAAAAACTTTAAATAATTTACAATAAAAAGTAATTCTACAGAATTGTTAGTTAAAAATATGAAAAATTCTATCCTTTGATGAATTTAAAAAAAAATTTACAATTTGTTCGACGTATTCGATTAAAATTGTATCAAAAATAATTAAAATTTTGCTATCAGTTTTATTATTTATAAATTTATAAAAATAATAATTGAATTGAATTCCTTAAAAGAATTTTATTTAATTATTTACGAAAATAATTGAATCCAAGTTAAAATTTTATCATTTATGAAAATAATTGAATAGTTGCAAAAGAAATTTATAAAAAATTTGTAAATAATAAAATTCCTGTAAAATTTTTATTATTTATTGAAAATAATTAAATTTCTGCAATCATTTGTAATTTCATTTCACAATATCTCAATGTTTTCTAAATAACTTGAATTAATTGAATCAAATAATTTTTTATTCGATGTAAATCTGAATTAGTGAAAATCAGTAAAATTTGCTCATTCACAAAAAATGGAAAAAAGTCTGATATTTCAATCATTCCGTTGTTGATTTAAAACCTTTTTTTTTTTTGAGTTTAATAAAATTTCTTAATTTTTTTAAGAAATATGATTTTTTTGCATTGTTTTTTAAATTTGGTAAAAATGAAGAATTATTAAAAATTATTAAATAGTTAATAGTATTTTCTAAAATTGTAACTGTAATAATATTTTTAAAATCAATTCTTGTCCAAATAATTTAACAACGAGAATATTAAATAATTCAAGTAGAATAGAATTATTTTTCTGAAAAATTAAATTTAAAAAATTTTTCAAACAGACAATTATATGTAAACAAAATAAAAATAATTTTTACCAAGGTGAACAAATAAAATTTTTTAAAATATAAAACTTATTTTAATGAAATTTGACAATTTGTTTCAATTTTGAAAAGTTATTATTCTCGAGAATATTCAAATAATTATAATTACCATTTTCCAAAAACCTAATTTTTCTTATAATTTAAACATTATATTTGACAACGGGACGCGACGGCAAATTTTAAAGTCAATGAAAAAACAAAAGCATACACAAAAGTCTAACTTCAAAAGTGGACAGACTGGACAGAACGGACAGAACAAGACGATTATTATAGTTAAATTAAATAATAGAAAATACTGTCTGAGATGGTCCTTTCTAGGTCCAAAAATGGACCCACAAACTGGTCCTAACTAGGCTCCCAAGTTAGGACCAGGCTAAAATCGCGTCACAAAACTACATTGCTCACTTAGGTCCAAGCTATTAACAGGGCAAAATAGGTAGGACCATGCTAGGACCAATTTTCATTTTCTACACGGCTCAGTCCATTTTATTTCACCCAAATTCGTTACGACCTATTTTTAGAAAATTATGATACTCAGGAATAATGAATTTTAATATTCGTACAACACATTTTTGGGAATTATTTTTAGGAATTTAATCCATTTAAGTTAGAATTTACGTTTTTAAGTTGAATTGCACGGTTATTTTGACAGCTCTGCAATTTACAAACAAAATCACATAAATAATTTAAATAACATAAATATTTTTATTGATATTTGTGAGAAATAGCCTATTTAACTTATATTAATTGATTTTTTGGAAAAAAGTCAAAAATATGTGAAAACTGATTTTTAGAGACACATGTCAAATGGAGAAATTTGTCATATTTCAATCACAATTTTTTCAAAAGTTTTTTAATATTTTGAAAATAGTAATTACTCAATATTGAGTAATTTTAATGTACTTTTATTCGGTAAGCTGACATTTCAATTCTATATGGTAGAAATAGGAAAAAATTTACCTTAAATATTGCATTTTTGAAGATTTTCGTCAATTTTAAACAATTATATCTCCTTTGGCGGTTAAACACTTCAGCGGCATGGCGTTCCAATAAAGAACACTCATCATGTTAATTTAAAATAAAAAATGTTTTAAGAAATCTAATTTATTTGTATAGAAAACTTTAAACGCGTTTTTCTCGAAAAGTTGCAACAAAAATTTAATTTTCTTTTTCTCTGACTTTTTCCTAATTTTCAGATAAAATTATGACTTTTTCCCTGACCTTAAAGAATATTATAATTCACTTTAAAGTAATTAGATGCTCAAAAAAATGTCATCATTCTTTAACCCTCCATCCTTCGCAGGTGAGGAAACTTCTCACCCATCGTAAATTAATCAATAATTGTTATAAAATGCCAAATTTTTTTTGGAATGTTCATTATAATTTCCAAACAACCTATTGAAAGTAAAATTAACTTTCACATTCTGTTAATTATTTAGATAAAAAATCAATGATAAATGAAATCGAGTATACGCGGTTAGTCGCACGGTGAGAAGTTTCCTCACTTTGCATAAAAAATTCTTGACATTTGCTGCTTAAAAATTCAATTACAAAAAAACTAAAATAAATAAAAACACAACAATTATTTTAAAATAAAAAATAAGAGTTTTGCGAAAGGTACTGAGAATATGAAACTATAATTTTTTGTATTATAAAAGTTATAAATAAAAAACGAAACTGGGTGAGGAAACTTCTCACCATGCGACGGATGGAGGGTTAAAAAAATTATTTATAATAACTTTTGTTAAATTTCTAAGAATTTTCAGAAATTTATTTGTTTACAATTCAATTTCATAAAATTTCGACAATTCGAAAATTAATAGAAAATAATAATTGGAAATAATTCAAAAAGGGTCAAAATATTTTCTGATTGAATTTATTTTTTGTTCAAATTCCTCATAAAAAATTATGTTGAAAATAATTTTGTATAATATTTAAATTTTATTATTTTCTTGATATAATTAAAAATATCGCTGTACCCTGACCCTAATATTTCTGGGTTATGGCAGGGCTTAAACCAGTGAAAATATTTAAAAATACGGAGTTTACGGACCAATTGCTAAACAAAAATATGACTAGTCTGAGTCAAATAAAAGAATATTATTTTACATAAAACAGTAGATTAAATGTTTTATAATAATTAAAAATTAAATGATAAAATCATTATCAATTCATTTATTATTATTTTCAAGAATTTTTAACTAAAATTCTTCTTTAAATCAATTATTTTTAAGAATTTTCGAAAAAGTTCTTTGAGAATTTTCAAATTCTCGAAGAGAGAGAGAGAGAGAGAGAACTTACTTAAAATCACCCTATTATACTCATTACAAATTCTTCATAAGAAATTGATTAGGATGCTCCAAAATGTAGTAAATTCAAAGAAATCGTACAAGTAAAATGTAAATTTTTCTCCTACCTTCAGAAAATCGCTGAACTTCACTTTGAAGTTTAAAAGTTGTGCCAGGTATTTGTGTTAGTTCCTTGGAGGTACTCCAGACGGAATTTGTTTCCGTTGCTGTTTTGCAGCGACCACTTGAACACTAGGCCCGCTACCAATTTTTAAATCATGACCACTATCCATTAGAAGTACACCGAAAAAAAACTATTTTCAAATTTAGAGAATTCCTCTTCTTTTGCAGCATTTTTTCCTCTTATATACCGGCACTAAAGTTTTCTTTTCTAATTGAGAGGATTTTCCTTTATTATATTTGTTATTAAATGTCACTTTTTAGACAGGTTAAAGTTGCATTCAAAAAAACAAAAAGCAACTTAAAAATCTTCTTTTTAGTATAAATTTGTTTCATTTTTAGAGGAATAATTTCAATCAAAGAAGAAATATTAAAATTAATCTTTTAGTTAAAAAACTGTCAAATATAAACAAAAATTCCTCTTTTTTACAGATGAATATTCGTATATTGAAAATAAAATGTGAAAATAATTGTTGAGCGGAATTTTCTTCTCACTCTGAGATTTTATTTTTTTCGGTGTAGTGCGGGAACAAGTTAACGTCCACTGATTCCTATAATATTTTTTTCATTGGTTTATACTTTTTGAGGCAATAAATATAATAAACAGGTGATGAACCATTTACTAAGTGTGAAGACTATTTTCGTTCAACAAATTTCTCAGTTTTCCCGGCTTTATCTTAATTTTTCCCAGTTTTTTCTCAATAAATGTAAATTTGTTGGTTTTGGAATATAAATAAATTTACAAATGGCTTCCAAATTATTTATTAGAGATTTTATGAATAATTAAATTCTTTTGACAAGCTTCTCTAAATTTATTAAAAATAATGTTTTTTAAAAATAATTTTAATTACAAATTTGGAAAATAATTTAATTAAACAGAATGTATGTATATTTATACTAAAATGGAATTTCTACGAAGAATTTTACTATTTAATAAAAGTAAATTGAATCCTTCAAAAGAATGTAATTTTTTATGAAAATATTTAGGGGAGAGGGCCCCAAGATGGACATTTCCTATAAAATTTTTGTTTAAAGTGACAGCATCTTCTTAATTTTTTTATTTTTGTTGTTTGTATTGACGAAGATTTTTATGCATATTTGAAAAATAAAACCACTGAATTTTTTGTCAAAAAAAGTTTTACCCTAAGATGGACACCACATTTCAATGTATTTATTTTCATGCTTTCGATTACACATTTTTTAAAAATAATTTTGTAAGCCTCATGATTGATATTTTTTATTTTTACCGCCATGAAATGTAGAGCTATCGATAGAGAATTCGATATCTTAACTTGTCAAATTAAAGTTAAATATGTTATTTTTTTTATTCTCAAGTTATAAAATTAAGATTTTTAATAATGTTATTCCTAGTAAATAGAATAAAATGGTTAAACATTAGTTTAAAAATTCATACAGGATGTTTATCTTTAATTTCCCACACTTTAAAGTGATTTTTAAGAAGGTGTCCATCTTGGAGATCTCTCCCCTACAATTTTGATAATTTAAAAAAAATTTAAACTTAATGAATTTCTGCGAGGAATTTTATTAATATTGAAAATAATTGAATTCTTGTGAATATTTTTTTAAAACTATTATTCAAAATAATTTCAAAAACCTAAAGAATTTTGATATTTACAGAAATAATTGAATTCTTTCTACGAATTTTAATATAATTTTTAAGAATAACTACTATTGAATGTTATTAAATGTACTTACATTTTTTGGGGAATTTCATGAAAGTTGTATTAAAAATAATTGAAATTCTGCAATGAGTTTTACTATTTATAAAAATAATTAAAAATATTGCGAAGAAATTTTTAACAAAAATTATAATTATGGTGACTAACTTCCCTTGATTATTTTCATCATTTCAATTTAATTATTATTTTCAAAAATTTTTAACTAAAATTCTTAAACTTATAGTTCTTTGAAAATTTTAAAATCTATTTGTTTAAAATATTCAATTTTTTAATAAAATGTTGAAAAATAATTACATTTTTCGACCGATTATTGCACCGAAACGCTCAATTATAATGTTGATTAGAATTTTAAAAATTTGTGAGACGCCTGTTTATTTTTATTTATGCAAATGCTCCAATAGTCATTTGATCTAATTTAAAGGTTATAAATGTGAAAATGATCTGAAGAACATTGAATATAATGTGATTTTTTATAAAAGTCTAATTAATAAAATGAGTTTATTCTACACGGAGAAAAATGGTGTTGAGTTTCTAGTAGAAGTTTCTATGGAATAGTAATAATTCTACTTTTATATTAAAAATTACTATTCATTGTAAAATGTACTTTGCATGAAGTGAATATTACCATTTCTGGTAGTAAAAATTACTAATAGTAATTATTACAGTAGTCACTTTTAAAAATTGCTTTGAGAATTTTAATTTTTACATCGTCATTGTAAATTTTATTAAATTTTGTATTACTTTTTACATTCGATATGTTGTGAATATTACTCGTAGAAATTCTAATAATTAATACTACGGAAAGTAAAGATTGCTTCTGCAAGAAGCAACTTTTACTATTGCAGAGATAACTTTTTACTCGGAAAAGTAGCAATCTGTACCACTACAATTACACACCTGTGTGTGTGATCACGTCACTACTGTCATGCGCAGTGACCGTAGTCTGACGTCAAAGTGATCCAACATTTTTAGGTCCCGTGAAAAGTGTCTATTCTTCGAACCAGAAAAATTACGACTCGTTTGTAGAAATTTTGCCAAATGACTTGCGAATTGAAAATTTGTTAGTTACTTCTTGGATCTCTTTTAATGGAGAAGTAGTTAAGCCAGGAATGATTTTAGTTAATTTTAACGAAGATGAACCACAGTTTTACTTTATTCATCACTTAATCATAAATAAAGTGGATGATTTAAACGTGATTGTTAGCACCATTGACTGTTATTTTCATGATCACTTTCAGGCGTTTAAAGTTGCTCGATGTGACTCCAACTTCAATTTATTTAAATGGAAATATGACACGTCTTGGAAATAGTCAAGAATACATTGCCAAAAAATGGTTTTAATTTAACATTTTCTATTTTGTATTTTGTAGTTTATACATATCTTATATTGAATAGGTCGCAAATGTTCGATATAACATTCATTAAGTACACTTAATGAATGTTATATCGAACATTTGCGATATTCTCAATATTCTCAATAAATTTTTAAACAAAGAAAAATGTATAGTTAAGTTATTTAATTTTAATTTCTACATTCATTTTAATTATTTATCAATTTTTAAAAAATGCAATTTATGTAGGGGAGAGTGGGGCAAACCGGACTCCCTAACGGGTTTTTTACTCTTGTGACTAAACGAATCAACCGATTTCATTTTTCGATGGCTTGTTTGGAAGATCATTTAATTGCGCAACTTTTTCCCAGAGACACATATACTTCATCTTTTATTATTATTTATTTTATTTATTTATTTTATTACCAAGTTGAATATTAAAACAAAAAATATTAAAAGTCAATTACATTTCGACAGCCCTGCTGTCCTCATCAGAAAACGCAAATTAATTTAGATTTTGTGCGAACAACACAACCGGCTTAACCCATTAAGGACCAAACGGACGAAATATTAGTGTTGAATTCGAGGAGTTTTCTTTATATGAAAAGGATCCTTAAAAAAACTAATATATACCATACCTAATGTAAAATTTATCGCTCTTTCAGATTCCGTTGTCAAAATTTGTTTATAACAATTATGAAAAAAGTTATGATTAATTTATAAAAAAAAACACTATTTTTCGAGAAAAAAATTCATTTAATGGATATTTTCACACAGAAAAATTAAGGATATTGTCTCGAGAGCTCAAAATATCGCGTCTATGGACCCTCAGCTACAAAAAGTATCAAAAAATAAATTTTAATTCCAACATGGTGGTCGACAAAATGGCGGCTAAACCTCGAAAAATGGTCCACAAAAGTCCCAACGTGTTAAATAAATGAAATCTCAAATGCACATGCATGAAAATTAGTTTGGTTGAGTTTTTCTGATCGCTGATTACAAATATAATTAGAATTATAAAATATAATTGTAATTTTAAAAAATTCAAAATGGCGGATCCAATATGGCGAACGAATTTTTCAAAAATTTTGCTGAATTCACGTGAAACTTGTTACTCGCGGGTTTCTGGAGTCGCTGATTACGAATCCGATGTCAGTTTCACAAAATTCAAAATGGCGGATCCAATATGGCAGATGAATTTTTTAAAAAATAACTGAATTCACTTGAAACTTGTTACTCAGGGGTTTTCGAGGTCTCTGATTACGAATATTAAGTTAGTTTTCTAAAATTCCAAATGGTAGATCCAATATGGCGGACGAATAATGAAACATTTTCCTGAATTGGGTTGAAACTTGTTACCCAGGGATTTTTGGGGTCGCTGATTACGAATATAAAATTAGTTTTCTAAAATTCAAAATGGTGGATATAATATGGCGGATGAATTTACAAATTTATTGTCTATTTTTTAGTAGCAAGTTATTCTTTTTTTAAAATGTTTTTGTCCTATAGCCGTCGATAGTCTCGCCGTTGCCCGACTCTTACCGCGAGGAGGTGGACATGTTAAAGAGTCTTCATTTTTTTTAATTTTTGTAATTTCGACGGCTAAGGGACAAAAACATTTTTAAAAAAGAATAACTTGCTACTAAAAAATAGACAATAAATTTGTAAATTCATCCGCCATATTATATCCACCATTTTGAATTTTAGAAAACTAATTTTATATTCGTAATCAGCGACCCCAAAAATCCCTGGGTAACAAGTTTCAACCCAATTCAGGAAAATGTTTCATTATTCGTCCGCCATATTGGATCTACCATTTGGAATTTTAGAAAACTAACTTTATATTCGTAATCAGAGACCTCGAAACCCCCTGAGTAACAAGTTTCAAGTGAATTCAGTTATTTTTTAAAAAATTCATCCGCCATATTGGATCCGCCATTTTGAATTTTGTGAAACTGACATCGGATTCGTAATCAGCGACCCCAGAAACCCGCGAGTAACAAGTTTCACGTGAATTCAGCAAAATTTTTGAAAAATTCGTTCGCCATATTGGATCCGCCATTTTGAATTTTTTAAAATTACAATTATATTTAAAAATTCTAATTATATTTGTAATCAGCGATCAGAAAAACTCAACCAAACTAATTTTCATGCATGTGCATTTGAGATTTCATTTATTTAACACGTTGGGACTTTTGTGGACCATTTTTCGAGGTTTAGCCGCCATTTTGTCGACCACCATGTTGGAATTAAAATTTAGTTTTTGATACTTTTTGTAGCTGAGGGTCCATAGACGCGATATTTTGAGCTCTCGAGACAATATCCTTAATTTTTCTGTGTGAAAATATCCATTAAATGAATTTTTTTCTCGAAAAATAGTGTTTTTTTATAAATTAATCATAACTTTTTTCATAATTGTTATAAACAAATTTTGACAACGGAATCTGAAAGAGCGATAAATTTTACATTAGGTATGGTATATATTAGTTTTTTTAAGGATCCTTTTCATATAAAGAAAACTCCTCGAATTCAACATTAATATTTCGTCCGTTTGGTCCTTAATGGGTTAAATAAACATAAATTTATTTGCAAAAAATACAATTTTTTTAAGAAGGGCCAGAGTTATCTATTTGTTAATTAACGAAATTATTTAAATAATTTGAATTATGCATAATTATTTATCGGGTGGTCATACTAGACTAATTTATATTGATTCTTCACCAGCTTTTAAATCAGTCAATAAGTTATTCACGTTGCACCGAATATAAGAATGTAATGTTCCAGCAGGTACTTTTATTTTACTTTCAATGGTTTTCCATATTTCAGAATTTTTCGAACACACCTTTCCGTTGTCATGAAAAAGATTATTTTTATACTTTTCAAATGTATTATTTTTAACAACAATATCATATTTAGGGGGACTACCACGAACAGAACTCATTTTAAACATTACTGTTAGAAATTATGAGTACGGCTTTACTTGAATGGCCCCAAATGTCAAAATTAGGATCTTTCTGTAAAAACCAATATCTCAAAATTAACAAATATAACATTTGAAAGCTTAAAATATTCTATGCTAACAATATACAATTGTCAATTTCAAGAAATTAAAAAAACATTCTATAATTCAACAAATTAAAAAAAAATTTACAATTTTTTAAAATCCTGCATATTTTTTAAACTATGCAGAAAAAAATTTAAACTTATATAAGTGTGATGATTTAAGTCTTATATTAATATAAAACAAAAAAAATTTAAATAGTCATTTTTGTATGGTTTTTAACTAAATGTGCTCGGAACCTGAACCTCGTTTTATTTTTTTTTGCAGATCATGGTAAATGTCACCAATTTAATTTTAAGGAGCGATGACAATAAAGCAGCGGTAGCTGCATTTCTTGACAGTTATGATAAAAAGGCCACGTCGGCCAACGGTAAGCAGTTGGCCGACATACTATATAAATATCCGAGGCGGGCGAAGGTGGAGGCCTGCCGCCTATTTTTAAAAAATTACATAAATGGTAAGGAAATATTATAAAATTAATATTATACAGTGCCACAAAACAGGATCCGCAACGTTTTAAAAATATTCAAATGTGTTGTGTTCTGAACAAAAACAGAATTCGATAATAAATTGAACTCGCCACTTGTTAACGAAAAAATCGACGTCTCCCGTTCATATAATGCTTATTGAAAAACGAATGCAAGATGATTCTTATTCCCTTTTTGGTGCAAGACAATGCTTATTCGATTTTCCGTGCAATAAAATGCTTATTTAAAATTCTATGCGAAAATGTACATTTTGAAATTAGCTTATTCTATGAATTTAATAAAATTTTCAATTCAGTATAATTTATCATTGCAAATGCTTAAAAAATATTTCTTAATACGTGTAATAGTATCCGTGTTTAAAGTTTCTTATAACAATAGACACGTACTCAAATTCTCAGATATTTAATTGCAATTTAATATTAATAGGAAGAATTAGGGTTACATTTATTGTTCTGTCAGTGGCAATTGTTTTGCACACGATTTTGAATAAGCATTTTATTGCACGGAAAATCGAATAAGCATTGTCTTGTACCCAAAAGTGAATAAGAATCATCTTGCATTCGCTTTTCAATAAGCATTATATGAACGGGAGGCGTCGAAATGTGTTTTTTCAAACATAAATACATTTGAAAAAGAAATTTGTGTTGTGTAAGACTCCGTCAGAAAACATGCGATTTCATGGGGTTTTTGGATTAGGCTGTAATTTGGTGAAATTGTAGTATTGGATACTAGAAACAAGTGTGCCAAGATTTTTTTAAAAATTTTGGTTAAAGTTACTCCATTTTGAATTTTTTTGTTATCATTTTTTTAAATCTTGATATTTCCAAAAGTTTTCGATGAAATTTAATAAAATTTGGAAGGCTCATACTTAAATTTATTTATTATTATTAAAATTATTATTAATTATTATTTAAATAATTTCGTTAATTAACAAATAGATAACTCTGGTCCTTCTTTAAAAACATTGTATTTTTTGCAGACAAATTTATGTTTATTTAAGTAAATTATATCTATTTTGATACAAAATAATTTTTAAGTTAATAATTATCATTGTTATTAACAATTATATTTATATAAAATATAAATTAAAAATTAATTAATTTATTCTTTATTACTTATTTATATCTTTAATTATATAAGCATAAATTTGTCTCTAAAAAATACAATTTTTTTAGTAATTGTTAATAACAATGATAATTATTAACTTAAAAATTATTTTGTATTAAAATAGATATAATTTACTTAAATAAACATAAATTTATTTGCAAAAAATACAATTTTTTTAAGAAGGACCAGAGTTATCTATTTGTTAATTAACGAAATTATTTAAATAAATTGAGTTATGCATAATTATTTATCGGGTGGTCATACTAGACTAATTTATATTGATTTCTATCATGAGGAATGGAAAAATAGAAAATTAACATGATTTTTTTCAAAATTCTTGTAAGTTGTTAACTTTGAGTAACAAAAATATATATAAATAATTAAAAATTGCAATATCTCGAAAACTATTTGAGTCTCCATCGATTTTCTTTTTTTAAATGAAAGGTGAAATTATAAGGAATACACAACACAACTCTAATATTCGAACGTGTTTGTGTTCAGAACACAACACAAATTCAACACAAACGTTTAATAACTGTCCTGAAAAAAACAAACTACATCGCCCAATAGTCATAAAGGGGTTCGATTAAGTAGACTTAACCACTTCGGTGGCGTGGCGTTCCAATTGGCGTTCCACATCCCTGGCCAAAAGTGGCGAAAATAGCGAAATGGCGTTCCAAATTTTTCTAGATTTTTTAAGAGTATAATTAATTTTAATCTACTGCAACAATATATTTCTATGTTTTCAATATCAGGGAACAAAAAAATAACAATGAAAATTTGTTTTTTTAAGATTTTCATTGTTTTTTTGGACGTTGCAAAATGTCATTTTTAATACTTTTCTACGAATGGCGTTCCACTTTCGCTCAAATATTGATAAAAAAATCAAGATCTTTCTGTGGGAAATAATATTTATTTATATCTTAGAATCTCTGAATCGTCGAATTGTGTTATAGAATCATTTGTAAATTGTTATAAACAAATTGTGTAAACAAATTGTTAATAAAGACGATGCGTTCAATGAATTTTAATAAAAATTGATACTCGGGGGTTTATGGGGTCGCTAATAACGAATCCGATGTCTGTTTTTAAAAATTCAATATGGCGGATTCAATATGGCGGACTAGTTTATAAAAATTGATTGAATTGGCTTGAAACGTTTTATTCCGGGCTTTTTGGGGTCGCTGATTACAAATCCGATGTCAGTTTTGAATAATTCAAAATGGCGGATTAAATATGGCGGACGAGTTTATAAAAAATTAATTGAATTCGCTTGAAACATTTTACTTGGGGGTTTTTGGGATCCTTGATTACGAATCCGATGTCAGTTTTAAAAAATTCAAAATGGCGGATCCAATATGGCGGACGAGTTTATAAAAAATTAAGTAAATTAGCTTGAAACGTTTTACTCGGGTTTACTGAAGGGTTTGTGGTCAATGGTTATGCGCCTAGCTAAAGCACCTTTTGCAAAACGGTTTATCGCATTTATTACATAACCATGGAGTGTCCGTTCTAATTTTTTTTAAAACAAATTTCGCTTTTCAAGCGCTTGCTTTTAGTATGTTTAGTATGTCTGAGAAGCAGGTTATCACTGCGTTGCGCGGGAGTCTAAAAACCCCTGAGTAAAACGATTCAAGCTAATTCAATAAATTTTTTATAAACTCGTCCGCCATATTGGATCCGCTATTTTGAATTTTTCAAAACTGACATCGGATTTGTAATCAGCGATCCCAAAAACCCTCTAGTAAAATGTTTTAAGCGAATTCAATTAATTTTTTATAAACTCGTCCGCCATATTTAATGCGCCATTTTGAATTTTGCAAAACTGACATCGGATTCGTAATCAGGGATCCCAAAAACCCCCGAGTAAAATGTTTCAAGCGAATTCAATTAATTTTGCTTCCTTATAAGAAAGCTTTGCATTCGTGACGATTTTCAATTTTTCAAAACATGGTTAAATGGACTCATTTTCATCTAGGATATATGTATATTAAATTCTGAGCAAATCTCCAGATGTATGTGTATATGTGTGTGTGTATGTCACAAAAAATTGTGTACAAATTATCTGTAACAAATTTTAATGGATTGCCCTGAAATTTTGCAGGTTTATTGCAGTCATTAATACCTAAAATCTGACACAAGGATTTTCAAATTTATCCACAAAATTTTTTTTTATACAATTTTTTCAAAATTAAAAAAAAATTTTTTGTATTTTTTTAAATAACTTTTTTATTTCTTAATATTTTCATAAATTATTCTCAAAATTACATTCCTTACAAGAAAACGAATCGATTGATATATACAAAGTGCACATTTCATCAAAATTTATAAAATTAATCAATATTTTTCTTTTTCACAAAAAATTCAAATTTTGCGTTTTTTTAAATATTACCTTAACATATTAAAATTAAATTTAGCAATTGGTTTATGATATTTTGAGGAAGCGAAATGGTCATAAAATGAACAACTTGTTTTATAAACTCGTCCGCCATATTTAATCCGCCATTTTGAATTTTGCAAAACTGACATTGGATTCGTAATCAGCGACCCCAAAAAGCCCGGAATAAAACGTTTCAAGCGAATTCAATCAATTTTTATAAACTAGTCCGCCATATTGAATCCGCCATATTGAATTTTTAAAAACAGACATCGGATTCGTTATTAGCGACCCCATAAACCCCCGAGTATCAATTTTTATTAAAATTCATTGAACGCATCGTCTTTATTAACAATTTGTTTACACAATTTGTTTATAACAATTTACAAATGATTCTATAACACAATTCGACGATTCAGAGATTCTAAGATATAAATAAATATTATTTCCCACAGAAAGATCTTGATTTTTTTATCAATATTTGAGCGAAAGTGGAACGCCATTCGTAGAAAAGTATTAAAAATGACATCTTGCAACGTCCAAAAAAATAATGAAAATCTTAAAAAAACAAATTTTCATTGTTATTTTTTTGTTCCCTGATATTGAAAACATAGAAATATATTGTTGCAGTAGATTAAAATTAATTATACTCTTAAAAAATCTAGAAAAATTTGGAACGCCATTTCGCTATTTTCGCCACTTTTGGCCAGGGACGTGGAACGCCAATTGGAACGCCACGCCACCGAAGTGGTTAAATGTATATTTTTGTTGTTGATCAGTAAAATTGTGATTTTATATTTAATTACTAACTCTTTTAGCAGCAACATTTTTTGAACAATTTTGATTTTTGGCGTTATTTTAGGATTTTTGAGTATTTTTTGATTGTTTAAGAGCCTATAACTCCGAAATTTGACTGTCAATGAAGAAATATTGTTGAGAAAAGTTGTTTGTATTTTTCTAATCTAAAGTAGTATAAAAAATGTTGAAATTTGAGAAAATTGAATTTTCAAAGTTTTGAAACTACTGCAGTTTGCTTAGTTTTTGAAGAAAGTGTCTGGCTAACGAACTCGATCACCTTCCTAGTCCCATTAAAGCCCTTCGTTTTTTAGTCAAATGTTAGAAAAAACGAACAGTAGAAGTTTTTTCAAAAATTTATTTCATTAGCTCCCAGTAGTGTGCAATAAAATTTGCAAGACGCTAGAACCCTTGGAACTATTCGTTTTTTAGTTAAATATTATAAAAAATCGGACAAGTGCAAGTTGTACTGGCACTCAAATCGGGGTTCCACATAATTAAATATAAGAGAGATAGATTTATTTTTTTTGTTATTATTGTATAAATTTTTAATTCACTATTATAGTATATATTATATTTACTTATTTTAAAAATGAAATTTATTAAAAAAAACTCGTAATTCAATTCAAAATATTCTATATCAACACACTTTTTGAACCAATGGATAAAGATATGTAATAGGAAGAAGTTTATTTTTTGCAATTTATGCGCGAAAATTGAATTTTCTTTTCACCTACTTCGCAAATGTGTCCACCTATCAGGTCTTCTATATTTTTCCTGTAATCTGCACTTAAGAGTTTATATGTGTACGGAATTGCAGTTTACTAGGTCAAGATATGTAAAAGTAAAGGGGGGAGGACAGCCCATTTTGCGTGGCTGGGACCGACACACGAGTGATTTCAGAATGGTTCCGTCAGTACACCTACGGAATACGAAACCCTAAAAAGACGATTATCTTTTTAATTTAATAAATGACCCAACAGTAGAAATTTTTTGCATAAATTTGTTACATTAGCCTCAAATAGTGTGTAAAAAACTTGCAAAACCCTATTATTAAAAAAAAATATTATTGATTTTTAATACATTTCCTTCATAAACCTCCGAAACGTCTAGGTCTTTTTTTAATATTTGACTAAAAAATCAAGAGCTCCGAAGGGCCTAGTGTCTTGGAATTTTTTTACACACTGCTAGGGCTTATGTATACTTACACTGTAGTTTATATAATTTCCGAATGACAATTCAAGTTTTGCAAGGATATACAATAATAAGAACATTTTCTTACAAGGCGTTAGAGAAAAAGTTATGTACAACTCGTGATGAAAGAATAATTTTACTCTTGTAAGGAAGCAAATTTTTCTCAAAATCATTTAATTGCACCACTAGTTGTACAAGGTACCTTATTAAATTTAAGATAGCTTTTTTTCCTGATCGAGAAATTGTTTTTTTAAATATCTAATTATTTTACGTATATTGCAGGGGTGTCGGCCATAAAAAGAAACGATTTACAACCGACGCAGGACTGACCAATTGGTAAGTCGTATTTTATTTATTATTTTGAAATGGATTTAGGTTTATCAAGGACGATTGTTACTAGGTTAGAAAAAAGAAAATACGCAAGTTAAGTAATTAAGTAAGGAAGGAAGTAATCATATCAACAAACAGAAAAAAAGCAAAAAAAAGCTAGTACCTAAGAACTACTTCTGTTTAAAAAGAACTGAATAATGTTCACTAATTTTGAAACATTGCTGAGTCATTTCCAGGAATGGTTCCTGTCAAGGTAGCAAAGAATACTGTCTATTTGAATACATTTTTGAACTAGAACTATTCCTGTCTCAAACATTACCCAGTCATCTTCTATTTTATCAGTATGTTCTATAAAATAAAAATTCAATTTTAAATTCAAGTTAAAGAATTTACGAATTCTCTAGATTCAATCGGTATGTGACAAGTAGAGTGTAGAGATTCAACAAGAAGTTGTAGGTTCTCATGGATTTTACCTATGCAAACTTCATGAGGAATATGTTTAAATCCTTCGACAAAAGATGGTTTTAATTCATGAAATTTGGAAAAACCAATTGAAATTTCAGAATAAGTTTTTCGAAATTCAGCATAAGCTTCGCGATAAGACATAAGCATATATCGTTTTTGAACATAGGTTTTTTCAATTCTTGAATCTTCCCCTTTAGTCCGAATAATTCTTCTATTTTTAACAGTCGGTGATTGTCAAGTAATTTCTGAAGAAAGATAAAATTCCTGAACAGACTTAACCACTTCACTAGATACTGCAGATTTGTTAATCGTTGTTTAAACATCATCACTATTATTCACAATCACTATTCCATTATCCTTCGCCAAAGATTTAATATTTGAAAATAGGGGATTTAGGGTTTTTTTTTAATTTAAGGAAAATAAAAGGGAAAAGGAGAGTAAGAGAAAAGGAGATGAAATGTGATCACTGTAATTGAAAAATAAAGGAAAGAAATTATTTTAATAATTGAAAATTGAGGGCCTCTCAATCAGAATAGAAAAAACTGGTCTAAAAAAATTTCCCTGATATTACAATTTATTTCTCGATTTTATAAAAGAATTTTCAATATTTTAAAAATTATCTTAGTGAGTTAGAAATGAATTTCTTTAGCATTTTTAACTATAGAATTATTGAATGCAGATTTTGTTGCTTCCCAAATCGCAGGATGAACCGCAACACAATATTGAATATTAAGTAATCACGCACTGCAAACTTTAAACACTCTCTACAATTATATTGTTATTCTTATTAACTAATAACAAAAGCATAATCATGACTAACTTCAGGTGTGGACAGACTGGACAGAATGGAAGAATGAATACGACGATTATTATAGTTAATTGTTTCTTAGTTATGATATATGAAGTTTAGGAATTTTTCACTCTATAATTTCATTAAAAAATCAGTTTTTTCTACAAATATGAATTTCGAAAAACTTATATTTAAGAAAAAAAAGTCGTATTAAGTTTCAATAATAAAATTTGCTATTTTATTTTTGGACACTCCACGAATATAGTAGTTTCCAATAATTTTTTATTATTATAAACAATATTTAAACTAAAATTAGTAATATAAGTACTAAGAGAACAAAAGTACGGCAATATAAACTAATAATGAAATTTATATTAATTAAAATTTACATTTTTAAAATAGCCTTTGGAGCCCCAGGCTTCACTAGAGGGCCCAGCTGCGGTGGAGGGCCCAGCTGCGGCAGAGGGCACAGCTGCGGTAGAGGACCCGGCTCAGGAAAACGCAGGTACGCTTTCTTAGTCGCTGCACCTAAAAAGTAGTATATTAAGCAACAAAGAGACAAATGACTGCCTTTGTCCGCTTGTTGCTTACGAAATGCTTGCTTATTTGCATTTGTTAAATACTTTTGATCTTTAAGGCCAAAATGCATGACTCTTTAATACCTTTATATCTAAGCTTTTGGCTTAATTTTGAATTATTTATTTTATTTAAATTATTTTTTTGTGCTTTTTTATACTGTCCTTTTACTTTTTTATCCTTGTGACTTACATATTTGTTTATTTATTCATTTATTTGACTTATTTGTGTTTTTATTTAATTTATTCTTTTACAATTTTATTTTTTGATCTTTACATATATATATATATATATATATATGTATGTTTAGTTGATTCATTTCTGTTTTTTATGTCCGTCTTCAATATTATTTTTTAACTTTTTAACATTTGTTCCTTTACTCTTTAACATTGCACCAGCGACAGAGTTGGAGCGCCACCCTCGAAGGCTAAATTCTTGCAACAGTTCCGAGGGTGGGAAAAGTGCTACAAAAGAAGGGTTACGGGTTTTAGTGGTTCGGAGCTGGCAGTAGGTCGCTAATTAAAAGAATTATTTGTGATAAAGAAATGAATATTTGATACAAATAAAAATTTAGTTACTTGAAAGAAATTATTTTATTGATGCAAATAAATATTTATTTTATTCCGTCAAATAAAATACTCAGATCTTATAAATAATTACTTGGTTAAAATAAATATTTATTGGATAATCGACAATTAAACTATTTAATTGAGTAAATTAATTTTTATTTGTTTCAATTAAATTATTGTTAGTGTAGAAATTATGCAAATTATTTCCTGAAAGAATAGAATGAGTTGGTGAACAGTATTATTATTGAGAAATAAAAATTATGCATAAAGTAAGTATATTTCCTATTTGTTAATCATAATTTGTTAACAATTAAAAATTTTTTAATTTACATTTGAAGCTTGAAGCAATTTTACACGTAAGCTTATATAAGCTTGTTTCAAGATTGCTGAAAAATTGGTGCAATTTAGGAATACAAAATTTAATCCTTTAAGATAAAATTCTTTTAATAAATATGTGTTCATCTTTAGAATAATGTTAGAAACTTTTAAAATGTTAAACTATTTTCATGTTGAATAGTAGAAAAAAGGGACGCGCGTAGCGCGCAAGTAAAAGTAGCTAGTATTATTATAAAAACAATATTAAGTATTTTAACAAGATTAGAATTTTTCTTAAAATCTTAAAGCTAAAAAGCGTAACAAATATTATCTACACTATTTTTCTTTATCTCGTTGAACCTTGATATTTTTTAAAACTCCCGTTATAAATAAACTGAAAGTTAATACAAAATAATATATCTTAAAAATTGTAAATAATATTCTTTTTTAAACTCAAAATGTATTTTCTGTACAATAACCATTGTACTACAACATCGTAAATCATGTGATTCAAACCTAAGAAGAGAATCTATGCACCCATCCTTAGAAGTATATATATATATATATATATATATATATAATACTGTAGTAATATTCACTGAAATAATTTCTAAATAAAAATTATTAAACCTAATAACTAACACTAATTTTTGGTTACAAATAAAAAAAAATTTACAACTAATTAAAATAAATAAAAGGTCAATTTTTACAAATACAGTACAAATAAAAACAAACGAACAATGAAAACAAACAAACTTAAGGAGGTTATAATTTTAATAAACATAGAATTTTAATCAAAGTGGTAATAAAACAACATAATCAATAAATAAATCAAGTAATGAAGCATTATTAACAAATAAGGAATATATAAAATAAATAAACGATAAATAAAAATGATTATTGTTATTAATAAATAATAAATAAGATTTTATTAATAAAAATTGGTTGAATAAACAAATTGAATAGTTTAGAATTATTAAAACTTATTGTTAATTTACAAATTTACAATATAACCTTAAAAATTATGATAAAATTTAAATTTAAAAAGTATGTACATTTAAAAATTATAAACAATTAAACTACGCCATAAAAATTAATGTAAAATTATAATTAAACAAATTGTAAGCAAGTGAACGAACTTTTGGGATACTCCTAGTGGACCGAGGAAGGAAACAATCATATGGGTGTGATAAGTGTATTGTGAATATGTGTGAAAAAGATTTATAAGTAATGTAATTGTGTGTAACATATATATGTGTAGAGTGTACTGCTTAGTTGCCCTTTGGTTGAAAGATATACCACTACAGCAAGGTCTACCTAACATATCCAACATTACGCTCGTGCCTGGCAGCAGATAGGCATCCCACCCCGGTGCACCAACGCCGTCAAAAATGATAGTAATATCTCGCTAAGGATATGCATCCAGACCCAGAACATCTATGCCATCAAAGACGACAGCCGTGCTCGGGAGAGGATAATCATCCGCTCCTCCCAGCGCGTCAAAGGCATCACCGATGTTCGGCAGTGGGCAGTAACAGTAATGTTTAAAATGAGTTCTATTCGTGGATAGACAATATGATATTGACTATGATATGATATTTAACAAAAATATGATATTGTTGTTAAAAAAAAATACATTTGAAAAGTATGAAAATAGTCTTATTAATAATCCTACCTGCAGGGAAAGAATGTCATTTCGGGCACTGAAGACGTGCGCAAAGTAGCACATTCTGCCCGAGAGTATGGGAAGCGGGCGGAAAATACTTTACCGCCCGCTTGTGTGACGTCAACGGGCGGTAAAGTATTTTCCGCCCGCTCTGAAAGTATTTTACGCCCGCATGTTAATTCTTTGTTTTTTTCTGTAGATAAATTAATAAAAATAAAGCTTTTTGCTAAAAATCAAAAATAATATAACCAGAGACCGTCTCCAAAGTTTAGTTTCGCTTCAGTTTCTGAGTCGACACGAAACTAAATTGACAAACTGAATTTAGTTCCAAGTCGACACAAAATCAAACTAACTAAATTATCACGTCCTGGCACTTTTCAGGAGATTTGTCATCCTGACACCTAGACAGCGTGCACTAGGTAAATCACTAGGTGTCACTAGGTTTGTCATTATAGACTTCAAAGAGTCAACATTTATATAGAGTTTAATTTTTAACTAAAATGAGCGTTTAATCGTGCGTGCCCTCAATGCCATACTTTCCCTGCAGTTTGGACAAAAAATTATGTTTGCATTAGGGGCGCAAAGGCGATTACGACTCCGGCGAGTAAAAAAAATAAATGGTGTATTTCAATCAAATTAATTTGTTAGTGTAGAAATTATGGTAATCATTCATTTTACAATAAAAATTAAATTTTGTATTTCAATAAAATTAATTTTTAGTGTGGAAATTATGATACATAAAAGTTGGTAAGCAACAGAATCTAATTTTTAAAATCTGATTGAATTGCAACTTCATTACATTGAATCAAACAAAAATTCGACATAAATTTTTTATTAGTGAGTTTATGAGAATTATATTTATACTTCATTTAAATAATGTATAATTGTTTATTCCAATTGAAAAAAACTAAAATATAGATTTACATCTTACCGTTGTTTGAAAGAATAAGTAATAATAAAAAATTAATATCGTTATAGTATTATGGATACTAATATTATAGTAAACATAATGCAATATAAATACATACTTCTGTTACAAACCGGTAAATTAATTTTGAATCGGGCTTTTGAGATGGCCCTTAATTAGTCGATTTGGGGAGGCTCCAAGCTGCCAGAGTTGAACTCTGTTTATTACTGCGGGATCGTTATTCCTACTGTTTTTAAAGTTGCCGTTCTGATTCGTTAATTGCACTATTTTTGAAATGATTTTGAATTTCGGGTTTAGTTAGGAAGTAAAGAAATTGATTTTACGAATACATGATTTATTTTTAAACAGCAAAATACCTTGTAAATACAGAATGGTTATAGTGTGTTACAAATAGAAAGTGTGTGTGTTAGAATATGTGATTGAAACGATACTTATTTACTTACAAACTACCGTTGGGGCTGCTTCTCCTTTGGATTACAAACCTCCGTCGGGCGAAAATTCTTTTTGTTTTTATGAAATCGCGACGCAAGATTCGCGCAATTTTCAACTGGTTGTGAGATTGCACTTGTGGTGAGCGGGCGCGGGCAATATGACCGGCCGTCTCAAGCAATAGTGTAAAACTCATTACGGATCTGCTCTCTACTGAATTAATCCGGGCAGCATCTATGCAACCGACAATTCAAATAAAAAGCTTTGATCACGCTCGTGGGCCACTGAAGTTTGAACGTACGCGGGCAATATCTATGCAACCGGCCGGATATCGAAATAACAAGACTTTAGAATTATCAATCAAATTAACAATTCTAAAATCTCTCCAAAATCAGCCCGCACTGGACTCCACCGGCTCAGAGTATTTTAAAATTTTAACGTCTGCCCTAAATCATGCGATTCGGGTTCCGGGTCGCGGACGGGCCTTTTGTCGCGAAATTTCTCTGTCCCAAAACACTTACTAGGTTAGACCCAGAAGAGGTGTCTTCGAGAAGAAGCGAGAATTCGTACTGCTAAGATTGATAATTCGCGACAAGCCTCCAACCCTTACCTTTAGTGCAAAAAGTGGGGAAGACGGAAAATTTTAGGTAGTAGGAGTAAGGAGTAGGAGAAAATTGTGGGCCCATTGGTCTATGTATTTTTGCTGACGTTTTGGATCTCACGGTAGGTCTGTGAGAACGGAAATAGTCTGTTAATATAATACTTTTCTAGACATTATTTTTTTGAAATAACTTAGAATTTAAATAATAATTATATTATATTGTTTAATTAATAAAATTATTATTTATCTTAGTTATTATAGTGCATATAATTTATTTATTGTAATTATATTGTTCCTACTTTTTATAGTTTGTTTGTATATGTAGTTTCATATTGAGTAATGCGTATGCACATATACACACAACCTAATGTCCTCCGGCATTTTGTTGTAACAAGAATGTTTACAACAAAATGTTTAACTATTGTCAATTTGTTGTTTGCGCATCTAGCTTGATGCCTAAGATTAAATAGCATAGGTTTAAATAGCACAAGGCATGCAAGCATTGTGCCATTGAGTCAGCTGAAACGCACGTGCGTTTGTTTTGATGCTGTATTCCACAGCTTATGGGCCCTGAGGGGAAAGGAAAGTTCTACGCACAAGGTAGCAATTAGAGGCAAGCATAGCGCGCATGTGTTAGTGCCCGTAGCATGGAGCCAGCGAGTGTGTTGGTGCCCATAACCAGCGGTTGCGCAGCTGTGAGTGTTGCCGCCAACCACTCTCGCACACGTACAACCTCTCAATGTAATTCTTTCAATTACTAACATAAAATTTTGAATTTAACAGATTTGATCCATTTACACATTTTGGCTGCAAATGCGCCTTCTTTATATTTTATAAAATTAAAATGTGGATAACAATTTTACATTTAATATTTGAAATTGTTTAGGTAATATTGCCGCAAGGTTCGATGTAGGCAGCATTGATTGCGCCGATACAATTATTAATAACTGTTTACTATATTTATCATTTAGTAGAAGAAGAATAGAAATAATAATTTCTTTTGTCCTTCTAATTATTTCTATAAGCATTTCTTAGTTAAAGGCATTCTCATGATGAGGTATTCGGCGTTATCAGGGTGTCAAATATCCTTAGGCATAGTGTCGCCGCGTTGCGACGTTCTTATATGCTAGATATAATTTAAAATTAATATTTATTCTACATGGTTGCCAAATAATTCTTTTCAAAGAACTAGTATTCTAACAATCCACCGTGAAAATTCCAGTTTTCGTCCCCGAAAACCTTGATGCCTTGAACTTAGAGATGCACGTAGTAGAGCGATGTTTTAACAAAATTTCTTCAATATTTCGAAAATAATTATACAATTTTATATATAATATAAGCATAGTGGGAGTGGCTTCTGTATAGCCTTAGTTCCTTTGAGTAGTTATTAATCAAAACTCTGATTATATGATTAGAATACAATAATAATAATATATTGGGTATCAAGCCCGGTTACTTATTAAGTACTAAATGGTTTCGAAAAAAAAAATCTCAAGTACAAAACATAGAATAGCTTTCAAATTTAAAGTTCAAATGCAAAGCAGAAAGCATACATTTTAAAAGCTGCCTTGCAAATAACATGTCTTATTAATTTAATGGTTATTGTTATTATATAAAAAAATTTTTTTGCTTTGAAAATTTCTCGAATAATTGAGACAGTAACTCTCGTATTCATATTTTTATGCTATCATACAAAATTTTATCGAGTGCACTTGGCTTTCGGTAACTGTAGCTGAAATGTGAACCCAAAATGAAACTCTTTATCTTCTATTTTACCATGGAAACCTAATTTTCTTGGTCGCAGCATAGTACATTTCCCAACGGTTTCAGTGATGCTTGACCTAGTTGGGCACCCATATATATATATATTTCTTTTGTTGCGCCCACGCATCTTTAAGTAGTACGAACGCAATTGAGAACCGTCAATTTAGTGACGTAATGTCAGTGTCAATGCGTCGCGGTCCAGCACCTCACCCCAGCGGTTCAGTGCTCTCTCGGTCTTCGCGACGAATAGTACGGCGAACAATTTGTTTTAGGTCGCAAGCGTGGTGTACACCCGGAGTGTTTTAAAGTTATTGGTGATAACAAAATAAACAATGTCCTTCATTGGTGGCAAAAATATTTTGGAGCTTGATGTCAGAGAAGATTGTGTTTCTTCCTGCTCATATGAAGGGTCTTCAGCCGACGAGAGTGAAGATACTTCAGATATTGTGAGGCGAGGCAGGGAGATATGCGCACTTATTCCGGGCGACAGGTTTGTTATAACGAGGGGCTATTTGTTGACAAAACTTATAGAAGGAAACAAGGAACAGAATCCAATGTCTTATGCGGCGAAAATAAAGCGGTACTTTGCTGCAAAAAATAAATTTCTACAGAGTGGACCGGACAGAGGGTAGGTTCTAAATTCCTATTGTAAAATGCAATTAATCTTATATTGAAGAAAAAAAACTCCAATAAAAATATTTTTTCTTTTTAACATTTTGATTTTCGGTTTATTTTTATACTAAATATTGAATTTCCACGGAAGATTTAAATTCAGGATGAGATTTAAATAATTATAGCAAAGAAGAATTTTCTAAATAGTAGCGGTATTTTATAACGTAGAATAATTACTTGAGCACTGAATTAAATTTAATTATTACAAAGCATATTTTGAGAGTAATTATGCATAAATATATATACATACATATATACATGCATATAATAATAACTTGTGTAGTATAATAATCTACAATCCGGCATATATGAGCATAGTAGAAAAACACATTTTTTTTAGATTCATGGTCAAGTTCAGTTCATGGAGAGCCGCTCCTTCCAGAGCAAGCTCGATGGAGGCCTGGTACTTCAGCCGATTTTTGCGAGACGACGCAAGTCCCAGGCCATACTCAAGGAGTTGCTGGCACCAGGAGTACCTTTGGGATATGGTCCGAAAAAAGTACAACGTGAGGGGGTTCTGGGCCACGGTGAGTTGACACACTATGTTTATTATCGCGTAACTCGGGTTTCATTACCCTTTTTTTTATTTGTAGTGTGTATACTCTTTCTTCTCCTTTTTTTCCGCCACACGTTGGCTTTTTTTCCAAACGCGATTCTCTTCGCCTCACATTCGTGCAGGTTTTCTTCAAAACTGCGGCGGGTGTATATAAGCAGGCAGGTTCGTGGCAACTGGTAAGTGTTACCGAGCAGAGAAAAAAAATACTATATCCCCCCCCTTTTTTTAATATCCATTTTGCTCTCAGACTTACAATGTGGAACTAACCGAATCGTGGGAGGCTATTGGTTCGGAGGGTCACTTATTCGGAGGTCGCCGCAATGAAGTTTCAAAAGAAAATTGCACCGATTCTGGCGCTGAGGAAAGCGAAGAAGATTGGTTTTAGGTGCTCAGCTTTCCCTTCCTCCTTTCTTTATTCATAACCATTGCAAGAAGATTCAATAAACAATAATTTTACAATAATAAAAATGTAAGACAAAAAATTTTTTTTTGATAATTATGAAATACAAATATGTATATAAAATTAAGAAAGGTTATTATTTTTATTTTATTTTATTTTATTTTTTTAATTTTCCTATTTTCAGTCATTTGTAATTCTCTCAGTTAAATAAATATAAAATTGAAATAATTTATTACAGTTATTATTGTTTTTAATAAAATCAATCTAGGAATATTTTATTTTTACCATATTCGTATTATAAAATTTGTTTTGTTCCTACTTTTTTTTTTATTTAGTAATATAATTTAATTACTAGCAAAATCCTACGCGTGCGATGTGCGCGTGAATGATTTGTACAATTATCGCGGCCTTTCATACAAAGTTTAATAACTTTGATTTGTATTGTTCCGTGTTTATAATAGTTATGCAAAAAAAAACTTTAACTGAATTAATTATTCCCTCGTCTCGGCAGCAGAAACATTTTTTTTTTAGAATTTCATTTTATTGGAATCCGAATTTACCAAAAGAGGTAAAGTTACCGAAAGTTTAGTTAAAGTACTATTATTATCATATAATATTAATTATTTAAACTTTTAAATTTAGGTACCTTTAATTAAATTTATTATTGTCAAACAAAAGTGTCCAATAAAATCAGTTCACAGATTGAGTACATTGTCAAAAAAATGGTTTGATATTAGAAGTTAAACCTTTCATCAATACAAAGTTTGAGAAATTTCATTAGTCTCATATTGATTGGAAATTTTTTTTTTTATTTGTAGATTTAATTATGTTCGAAATAAAATGAGTTTAAATTTGATAAGAAAATAAAAGCCGAAACATTAGGGCAAAACCAGAAAGAAAACGGGGAATTTAATGGTTGCAAGAAACCTAAGCACAATTTATAATCGGTCAATATTGATAGAGTAAGGGCCAGTTTCACAACCCCGACCCTAAACCGAGTATAGTCAAACTGAGTTAATTTTTTTAACAAGAGCTCTAACTGAGAGTTTATGATTCATATGTTCCACAACAGAATTTTGAGCGTCGTCTAACTAAACGTATACATCCTTCGAAATAATTCTATTTTTTTAAGTCCTTATGCTTAAATCGATCTTCATAAACAAATCTTTATCATCTGACGAAGATAAAATATCTGTATGTCGTTAAATTGTTATTTCATATTTTTACATTTAATTTTTTAATATTATATACTAGATAACAATTATCATGTTTTATTGTAAACTTAACATCAACTTCAACATATATGACGTACAGTACTATGGTGGGGAGAGTTTTAACTAAGGTTTAAGAGTTAAACCTCCAACTTTGGTCGGTTAATTTTAGCCAGGATTTAGCCCGAGTTAAAAAAAATTGTGGAACTCATAATTTCCATTAAACCGAGTTTACCATTTTAAACTCTGTCTAAATAAAGTTGTGGAACCGGCCCTAAATGTCGGTTAAACCTTTTCCTAATATCTTATTGGCGGTCGTTTTTCATTAACTATGAAAAGAAAATTTCTTTTTGCACTGTTTTCAAATGGAACTGTGAAAACTAAAAATCTAATTTTGACTACTTGTTCAAAGTTAACCTCTAGTGGAAAGGTGGGAAGCCCGAAATAGTTTTAAACTGTTAAAATAATAACTAAGTTAAAATAACGAACACAATTCTTGATGAAGTTACAGTAACAATTACAAAATTAATATCTTACATTTTTCTGCCTTTATTTTACAAAATTGTTAATTACAAAATTTGTTAATTTCAATTTTAATTTTGAGATAATTTCAGAATCAAAATTATTAAAAATTGCTTATTAAGTGCAAAACTAACCATTGTTAAGAAGAAAAAGGCAATTGAAATAGTTAATAATTTTTTTTCTTTTTCATGTTAGGAGTAATATTTAAGGCCTATACGAAAAACAATTTTAAAATAGAGAAGTTGAAATCAGGGAAAAAGAAACTTTCCCTTCTTTTGTTAGAATTTTCTACCGTCCGACCCTCATTATTTATGCGTTATGGCTACATGGGATTAGCTGGCGCCGTAAGTGAACCCGACACCGACCCAAAGTGCTCAATCACACCATCAAATGACTTGAGAACGAGACGCTGTTCACACTAAACGTATATCACTCAGATTTTCAGCATTGATTTGAATTCTGACCTTCAACGTGCGTGACATTTATACAAAGCTTTCTTTCTTCCAATATATGTACATATATATATACATGTTACATCCCAGATACATTTTTGTTTTTGATTGTAAGGAATATGTTTTGTGTATCTGCAATGTAACCAAAAGCTAAAGGAATGCAATTATCTTATTTTGACATATAATACGCGTGTTAAAAAGACTTGAAAGTCCGAAATTGAGATATAAGTAAAATTGAAACATTATACTTGCTGTATTGTCTCAATTTTAAAATCAGAGAAAAACAAAATAAGAGATAGAAATTGGTAAAATAGAGAAAAATGCGTTGCAAGCTCGAACTCGCTCGCTGTGACCTACTTACGCAACCGAGTTCTATCGCAGCCCGAGTTCTAGGAATCGCTGCGTGTAATTCGAGCTTCACTCTTTCCATATATGGGGTAAAACTTCTGAGTAGTTACCGATGAGACACATTCTTTCTCCGAAGTATAATTAAAAATAGAATTATAAGGAATAAGCATTATTCTTAGGAATTGACACCTTTTACCCCCATAATTGTCTTCAAACTCTCCCACTTTTTAATAATTTATTAGTATATAAGCCAAAGCCATTTCAACAAAAATTGTCAAATGTTCCGGTGCGGTTTTATAGACCAATAGTCATTGTAGAGCGACCCTTCAGTTATACACAATTTTATTGTATTCTTTCTTTAATCGGCAATTGCGGTTTAGAATTGTACTCGATTATTGTGCAAGTCTATTTTGTTTTTCACTTAGAAACAAGTTTCTTTCCCTAAGGGGTGCAAGAAAAGCAAATTGACACTTAGAATCAATAAATTTAAAGTATTAACTGTCGTATTTTGCATATCAAGTTCATTATTTGTAGTTTCTACCAATTCTTTCTTTAATCGGCAATTGCGGTTTAGAATTGTACTCGATTATTGTGCAAGTTGCTTTTTCTCACACTTAGAAACAAGTTTCTTTTCGTAATAGGTGCAAGTGACGATATGTGACACTTAGAAGCGGTACTAACTCTTGAACAAATGCAAAAGTACTAAAGTTGTGAACGTTACACAAGTGTAACATAACAAACTTTCTCAGTTTCATTCAATTGAAACAATATCTTGAAAACCAAACTTATACCGACCAGCGCTATAACCTTAAATCTACGACTAATCTGTAACTAAAAGTAAGTAACATTTATGTAACTATTTGTAATATAATTATTGAATCATTAAATAAATGTATTAAAAGGGAATATTCTTTTGTTTTAACGCAAAACCCGTAGTTTTGACAAGTACAAACGATCCTACTTAAAAATAAAGGTCAAGCTTTACCAACTTGACCATAATCAGCCTACCATTCCTCCAAAAAGTTATTAACCTAACCTTTTAACCTCGCCTTCCGCTCGGGATGTAACAGCTGATTTGGTGGCAGCGGTGGGATTCGTCACTTTTGTTAAACAATCATAATAATTCCTATTATAAAGTATTAAATTCAAAAAAAACTTTTTTTTTAATTTTATTGGCTCTTACAGATTATTAGGAGTATAAATCAGTTAATTTTCAAATTATTCTTTCTCTAACCGGCAATTCACTCCGCGTTGTACTCGGTTATTGTGCAAGTTGTTAGTTTTAACACTTAGAATTGATAGTCTGCTCGCAGATTAGAGTTGTACTAAACACTATTCTTTCCTTACACTGGGTGCAAGTTAAACACTTACAACATTTAGAATATAGAAAAACTTAACTGACACTCTAACAACAATTTAATATAAAATCATTTTCCATAGAAAATTATTACATTTTATTAATAAACAAATATACACTTCTCTTAATAAAGAACAAGTTGTATAAAATCGTTCTTACACTGCTCGGCGAATTTCGATTTTACTAATGGCATTTTACGCTGATCGGCGATTTTGTTATTAGGACAATTATCTTTATTAATCACTCAAGTCCTTGATTTTATCATCTTACGCTGATCGGCGAATTTGTTAAAATAAAGAACTTTGTAAATTTTATTAAATTTAAGGCTTACTTTAGAGTTACTTTTACGCTGATGGGCGAATTTTAACCTTAAAGAAAATCATTGCCTTATTCTTTAATACAATTCACAGAAACAATTACACTATTTTAAATTAAATACAAAACTTTATAATTAAAGACAAAAGTTTGTATTAATTATACGGCAGTAGAATTTCAAACAATAAATTGTAACGACCATTCAGATATTATTGGAGTTTTAGGACTCCCTTTTTCGTTCGATATTGTTAACGAACTATTTTAAATTAACATCATAATGACTCGTAAAAATAAACACCAAAAGGGCAATGATGACGATAATACGGAAGAAGCGAGTGGCGCGACCTTCACAACCACAATGAATAGATCCCTTTATGACACTATGGTAAATTCTGTAGCAGAATGTTTTGCGTTAAAGCAAAATAGAGTAAATGTTGCTTTTTATAACTGTCATTATATATTAGTGAATGATTTTGTTGAGGATGATATGAATTTCGAATCTATTGTTCTGAAACATTGCGAAGATCAGTATTTGAAAATTATTCTTGCTAAACTAGAGGATGATGCTAAAGGGAATATTCACGTTAAGTCATTCAGAACAATTGATCATTTCATAAGACATTTCAAACAAAGATTCTCACAATACAAAAAGAAAAAATTAAGCAAAATCATTGATGAAATACAGTCAAAAAGAGCTATAAGTCCTTCTCGTTCACCACACAATTCACCAATAAGCAACATTCTAAAAAGGGTTGATAAAACTGGTGAGAAAAAGTGGAGAACAGTGATCGACTTAGGGCGCTAAAAATTCATAACTACTTTTAAATCTTAATAATAACATAGTTTTAAATTTTAGATGACAGATTCCATCATTTTCTTCATCACGACAACAAAAATGATACCAGTTTTACATTTCCGAAAAGGAAGATACATAACATATCTTACCCAAACGAAATACACATCTTCCATCACGAAAGAGCGGCAAATAATTCAAAGTCAAATTAATTTTGCTCTTAAATGATGAAAAATCAAAGGTAAAACCAGAAAAATTTAACATTATTAACAATAGATCATTAATCAATGCACTATATGCTTAAAATTTAATTCAATAAATTAATTATATTGCTATTAATTTCAATCTAATAAATTAAAATTTTACAATAATAATAATAATATATTGTTAACAATTTATAAATTAAATTCATATCAAATAAGTAAACAATCTATTTATTAATTATTGATAATTAATAATCAACCATAGCTTAATATATTAACACTTAACAAATATTAATAGATTAACAATTTACTTAATAACCTATAATAATATAAGGATTAAATTAAATAAACAATTGTTACAAAAAATATATATAATAATAATAACAATTATTATTATTATTATAAATAAATAAGGTATTACTAATTACTAACATTCAATATAATTATTGCTTTAATTAATAATTAACAAATCAAATAGTTATAAATTACACAGCCACACAAAAAAATTTTTGTTTTCTGGCCCGGAGGTCACATTATGTGCACTATACGTTTTTGGGGTCGTTGAAACTGAATCCGTGGTCCATTTTACCTCATCACGTCAGGATTCAAAATGGCGGTCCAATATGGCGGACGAAAATTTAAAATTTGATGGTTTTTCATGAAACTTGGTTTTTAAGGGTTTTTGGAGTCGCTGATTACGAATTTGATATTAGATTTTCAAAATTCAAAATGGCGGATCCAATATGGCGGACTGAAAAATTTTTAGTTTGAAGAATTTTCATGAAAAATGGTATATAGGGGTTTTCGGGGTTGCTGAATCTAAATTCGATGTTCATTTTAACCCATTATGTCAAGATTTTGATATAACCTCAAAAAGTGACTTCTTAACCACAAACAAATTTAAAAATCTGGTCTAATGTTTAGGGTATAATTCCTACATGTTTTTGAGGTTGCTGAATTATGTTTTTAGGATTTCTGAATCTGAAACCAATTATTCGTTCTCTTTTTTCGAACTATAACGAGTTCTTTTGTGTTCAAATGATCTGTGTAATGGATTTCGTTTTAAATCGTTATCTTCTGTGTCTCTTTTTAACATCCAACAGAAGTCAGCCATCATGTTTTCGTCCCATCTTCCTTGGTAACGAGTTTTCATAACCTTTATATCCTGATGGAACCGTTCGCCCTGCTCCTCGCTAAAGTCGCCAAGATTGTCAGGAAATTTTTCAAGATGGGAATGTAAAAAATGTAATTTTAAATTCATAAGACATCCTAGCTTCTGAAAGTCTCTAATCATTTTGTTCACGATTTCCTTGTAATTCGAACATTTATTATTTCCCAAAAAGTTCTGAGCCACTGCTTTAAAACTAAGCCAGGCATTTTTTTCCAATGTAGTCATTGTACTAACAAAGGCTGTATCTTTGAACAAAGTCCTGATTTGCGGTCCATCGAATATTCCTTCCTTCAATTTAGCCTCAGATAGTTTTGGAAATTTTTTGACTAGGTATTCGAAACATTTGCCAGTTTTATTAACAGCTTTAACATACTGTTTCATTAGACCGAGTTTTATATGAACAGGAGGTGGGAGAATTTTTGAAGGATTCACTAAATACTCATAACGAATGTTGAATGCACCTGGTTTAAACGAGGATCTTTTTGGCCATTCCTTTTTTTTATAATGATTCACCCTATCCCTACTGTCCCACATACACAAGTAGCAAGGACATTTTGTGAATCCAGACTGTTGCCCAAGCAAAATTGTTATCATTTTTAAGTCTCCACAAATCTGCCATTGATGAAGATCGTAATTTATTTTTTGTAAAAGGACTCCCATATTCTCGTATTTTTCTTGCATGACTGTAGAGTGGGCTAAAGGAATCGGGGCAAATACATTAGTATTATGAAGTAAAACAGCTTTTATACTTCGCTTCGACGAATCTATAAAAAGCCGCCAATCTTTGGCATCATAACAATTCGCTTTTAAGCTGTTACTAAGACCTTTAACATCAGTGCAATATACTAGCGATGAATCTGCATCTTTTATGAAATATTTGCGGAATTCTGATTCTCTGTTTCGGTAAATAGATACTTTCGTCTTTGGCTGTAAAAGATTTTTTCTCTTTAAAATTGCAGCTAAGTACTCGGAACCGTCTTTAGGTAAACCTAAATTTCGTACAAGGTCATTTAATTCAAGTTGCGATACCAAGGATGGAATAGATGACTTTTCAGTGTTTGACAACCATTCATCATCACTGTGAATCTCACAATCATTTGATGATTTTTCATCAATTTCCATTGATTCACATTCAGGTACGCAATCGATTTTTTTATTATCTTGGACAAGAAAAATAGGGGCAGTTACTGAGACAACAATGATGTACACAATTTTGTTTTTATTTTTAGAGTTGAAACCTTTAACTTGATTGCAGCAAAAAAACAGTCTTTTTTACAGCCAGGACGTCTCCAAATTGTTGGAGAAGAGTACTTGATATGCTGTGTATTTTTATTTTTTTTCTAAAGATTCAACATCTTTTTGCAACAATTGCAGATAATATTGGGAACCCAGTTTATTTTTTCAGGGTTATCCATTTCCAAATTGAAAATTTCTTTGTAAATTTTACGAATTTCATCATCAACGCTTTTCCGCAAAGAACTAACTTCGAATTTCGAGCAAATGTAACAAAAGACGTTACGATCTGAATCACAGTTATGTAACTGTGAGACGAGTTTGTCTTTTTTTCTTGTAGCATTAAACTCCACATTAGCCAAGTCACCAACCAATGTAGAGCTGCGGTCGTATGATGACGACGCCTGCGGGCCCGCTTTCTCACCCTGACCAGCCGCCGATTCTGGGAATCCGAATCCCTGTCTCGTAATACGTTTTCCACCTGTACCTGCCATGACGGCATCAAGCCGTAATCCAGGGACTTAGCCAGATAACGGAATTACTCCGTTGCCCGCCGTCACCGCGTGGAGGTGCCCTGGATGCAGATACAGGCAAGATCTGATGCAGAAATATTGGTTACTCGAGTAACCATTATTTATTGGTTTAAATGCTAAAACAGCATTTAATTATTCCCTGTTAACTGAAAAGCATCAAATTGCAACGAATTGATCTCAAAAAGTGGATCAAATCAGAATTTGATCTCAATTTTTGGATAATTTTGATCAAATTGGGGATCATTTTGACTTTTTTAGGAAAACAGTGCTTGCATCATTGAACTAAAAAGGTGTTTTAATAATATGTCAAATTCCTAATCAACGACACAAAGTTTCACAAAAATACATCAAATTTTACAATTTTAGCCATACTGGATCCGCCATTTTGAATTTATAAAGTCTAACATCAGATTCGTAATCAGCGACCCCGAAAACCCCTACATACCATTTTTCATGAAAATTCTTCAAACTAAAAATTTTTCAATCCGCCATATTGGATCCGCCATTTTGAATTTTGAAAATCTAATATCAAATTCGTAATCAGCGACCCCAAAAACCCTTAAACACCAAGTTTCATGAAAAACCATAAAATTTTAAATTTTCGTCCGCCATATTGGACCGCCATTTTTAATCCTGACGTGATGGGGTAAAATGGACCACGGATTCAGTTTCAGCGACCCCAAAAACGTAAAGTGCACATAATGTGACCTCCGGGCCAGAAAAAAAAAATTTTTTTGTGTGGCTGTGTTATTACTGAAATTAACAATTTAAGCAATTTTTATTAAAATTGTTATTACTATTATTACTATTATTATAATGATTATTATTATTATTAAATCTGAATTACGTATTGATATTAAAGAATTGTTGTTGTTAATAAATAAATTTTGGTATACTATAAACATATACCAAAATCTTCTTATTATATTAAGTTAGAGAACGACCGACCGACCGACCGACTCACACCAAGTGTATATATAGCTAACTATATTTTAGAATACTCATACATATGCACACTAAACACACACATATATACTTACACATATGCACACTACACATACACATGTATACTCACACATATACACTCAATACATACACATGAATACTCACACATACACACTCAATTCATACACATGTATACTCACACATACACACTCAATTCATACACATGTATACTCACACATATACACTCAATTCATACACATATACATACAATACATACACATGTATACTCACACATATACACACAATACATACACATGTATACTCATACATATGCACACAATACATACACATGTATACTCATACAATACATACACATGTATACTCACACATATACACACAATACATACACATGTATACTCATACATATGCACACAATACATACACATGTATACTCTCACATATACACTCAATTCATACACATGTATACTCACACATATACACTAAACACATACACATGTATACTCACACATATACATACAATACATACACATGTATACTCACACATATACACACAATAAATACACATGTATACTTACACATATGCACACAATACATACACATGTATACTCACACATATGCACACAATACATACACATGTTAAATTTATTTTTAGAAAAATTAGATATCACCAATTTCGATTAAAAATTTTCTAATTTTTTGTCCCAAGTTTAACGTAATAAATGACCTTTAAAATAAGTCTAAGATTATTAAAAAGCGTTAATTATTTTAGAAGTTATTCAAGTTTTTGTAAATCATTGAAAATGTCGATTTTTAAAAATATCTTGTACAAATTTTGGCCAAATGACTTCTTTAAGGTCTTATTATTTTCAAAATTTGATTGTCTTTCATTTCATTGTGAGGTAACATTACCTTAATATTCCCATTAATATTACCTCCAGGCGGACATTTTGATATTCCAGTAAGATCGCTGTAATATTACAGTAACGATTACGAATCTCTAGTGTAATATTACAGTGATGTCACTATAACCTTACGTGCTGCTTAGGAACTGCTTTGAAATTTTTCCATAAGCGTTTAAAATTAAAGTAATGTTACTGTCATGTTACAGTAATATTAATGGATAATATTACCCATCAGACAGATATTTAATATGACCATACTATTACTGTAATGTTACGTTTATATATGGGAAAGGGATATATGCGTGTAACTGATATTTTGTTTTATAGCGTTTGCTTTTTCGAGTAAAAACTAAAAATCTATAGAAAGTAGTAATTCATTAATTGCTCCAGACATTTTAAATATTACTCGGCTTTTAATAACATTTATTAATTTCATTAATAACATTTTAATTTTAACATTTAATTTAATATTAACATTTAATTAATAACATTTAATTAATAACATTTATTATTTTAGACCTATATTCAGTAGCTTATAAGTCCAAAAATATTTAGTTTACGAAAAAGTTGTCAAAGAATGAAAGTTTTAGATTTATTTCGACTTTTAAGAAACGTAATCAAAATTTTTTTATAAACAAATTAAGTTTTCTTTAAAAAATAAACGTTTATTTTTAGATTACGTGTGCAGTACGCACATGTTCTAAATCAGTTTATATTAATATAATATAACCGACAGTTAAAAAAAATTAATTTGTTTATTAAAAAAAAATTTTTTCTACATTTCTTAAAAGTCGAAATAAAACTAAAACTTTCATTCATTGACAACTTTTTCCTAAACTCAACATTTTCAGACTTACAAAATATAGGCAATATATAAGTAGAAATATTTTTATTTTATAATTAGAAAATTAATACTTTAAAATTAACTACCCTCGTAGAAGAGGAAGTTTGGGCGAAATCCAGCAAAGTATGGGATAGCTTAGCAAAATTCGGCAAAGTGTGGCTAATGAGCGTTTCCCAAGTTTTGAAATGTACATGATTAACAACGATTATTAAAGTACGCGGACACTCAGGAAAAGTACAGAAACAAGAAAATAGGTATGGGAGAATAAAAAATTGATTTTTTCAGTATTTTTTCGAAAAATGAAAATTTTAATTTTTGGAGTTTGGCAAAAGATGGAAAAAGTCAGCAAAGTGTGGGAGAATAAAAAAACTATTTTATTTTTTTAATTTTTTTGAAAAATGAAAAATCTCAATTTCTGGAGCTTGCCAAAGTTCGGCAAAAGTCGGCAAAGTGTGGGAGAATGAAAAAACTATTTTTTTTCAAATTTTTTTGGAAAATAAAAAATCTCAACTTCTGGAGTTGAGTTGAAAATAGTTTTTTCATTGTCCCACACTTTGCCGACTTTTGCCGAACTTTGCCAAGCTCCAGAAATTGAGATTTTTCATTTTTTAAAAAAATTAAAAAAATAAAATAGTTTTTCATTCTCCTATACTTTGCCGACTTTTGCCGAACTTTGCCAAGCTCCAAAAATTGAGGTTTTTCATTTTTCAAAAAATAAGAAAAAAATAATAAATTTTTCATTCTCCCATACTTTGCCGACTTTTGCTGAACTTTGCCAAGCTCCAGAAATTAAGATTTTTCATTTTTCAAATAAATTAAAAAATAAAATAGTTTTTTTATTCTCCCAAACCGGACAAGTCAAATATTTCCAAAACCGTGAAGAATTTCAAATCGTGTAAATAACCTATGAACGCGCAATTTCGTGATGCATATGCTGCATGAGGTTTTAGGGACGTGTCATTTTTTTGTAATAATAGTTGCCGTTAATATGTGAAAATGGCATTTCTTGAGGTAAAAGTAAAAATTTTTTTCTTCATTTTTTTGGGTTTTTATCGCTAAAATTAAAGTGCAAATATCATACGGCCATTTTTCTTTTAGCTCAAGGTGTACTGAGTTTAGTAGAAAAAAAGTTTAATGGAAAACATTAAGAAGAAAAAATATATTGCAGGATAATTATTAGATGACGGTGTGGGGCTGAATCGGACATCGTGATTAAAAACAACCAAATCTTTGAATTCTTTAAATTATTTTATATTAATTAACTATTTTATATTATATTCTTTGCTTAGAACCACTTTATAAATAAATAAATAAAGAATTTATTTTAAAACTCGAATTCGCAAGCGAGTTGCTACAAACAGACAAGCCTGAAAACTGTAATTCATTTTATATTATATTAATTACCGATTTTACATATTATATTATATTCTTTGTATAGAACTATCTACAAATAAATAAAAGAAGAATAGATTTGACTTTTTTACCAAAAAAAAAGAAAATTTGTATCTCAGTCTTTAATTAATTGGCTGTGTCCGATTTAGCCCCATGGGATATCCGGTTTAGCCCCACCAATTTTCGGATTTTCGTTTTTGACGTGACTACCTTCTAAGCAATATATCTCTTAAGCTATTGTACTTATTTTAAATCTAACAAGTGCGATTTGTAGGTGAAAGTACAAGCTTCAAAACGGTATATTACATTTTAGCAAAAAGTATGTTTTTGTATGAGTTTTCTGGTCAGAGACCAAATCCGTCCGGTTTAGCCCCGGTCTCCCCTACAATTCAAAGCTTGGGAAACGCTCATTAGCCACACTTTGCCAAGCGTTGCCGAATTTTGCCAAGCTTTCCCATACTTTGCTGGATTTCGGCCAATCTTTCATTTCCACACGGGTACAAATAGGTCAAAATAAAATATCAATATTTTAAATAATTCAATCTTGATTTATGAACAAATATAAATGTTGAATAACAAATATTTCAAAACAAACATAAATAATTTTTAAAAAGAAAATAAAAAAAAATTATTATTTACATACACATGTATACTCACACAAAAATACATGACACATACATATATATATAAATTAAAATTTTTTTAATATATATAAAATCAGTGGAGATGGTATTTAATAAATTTATGTACGTGGAAATAAACAAGTAAAATGTCTTCCGAGCGAGGACAACGACGCTAGTTTATATAAACTTAAAGAGAATAACCTAAAATTTAAGGATATCATCACTTTTAATTGTTAATAATTATTATTAATAAATAATGCTATTTGAAATGCTTGAATCGAGCCTTTAGTGTCAGGCGAGTATAAGAGAGGAGGAGTCGACCGGCTATGCAGAGAAGTGAGAGGCCTCACGCCCACTAGCCAATACTCGCGCGCTGGGTCCAAGGCCTCTCCCCTCATACCGAGCGAAGCGAGAGCCGCTCGACCAGCCATGTTGTCGGTCTCATGCCTCTCCCCTTGTACTGAGCGAAGCGAGAACTGCTCGACCTGCCATATTGTCGATCCAGCCGTTTTCTATCATAAGGCACGTTTATTATGCATTTTACAGGCAAAAATTACATTTTAAATGGCTTATTAATTAAAGTTGTCAAAACCATTATTTTATTCTAGAATTGTTAATTATAAATAAACTAATGAATAAATTTTACTCAAAATAAATCAATATTAAATAAATTATGGAAAATAGAATATACACTCAATTTTCTCTAAGTTCTAATCAGTGAAAATACCATAGAATGAAACAGTACTTAAATAATTGATGAATCATTAAACTAAAAGCATTAATTGATTTGAGTTGTTTTTTTTTAAATTGATTTCTAAAACTTTTGATAATATTAAAGGCCAATGATAGAATAACTTAAAAAGGTTAAGCAATAAAATAAGAAATCGCTTAGATTAAATTATAAAGTAAACTTGAAATTATTATTTTATTTTTTACATATGAATTTTGGATAATTTCAGAACTAAAACTTCCAAAATTTTTTTGTTCGTTAATAAAATTAATGAGTAGATCCTTGCAAAAAAAAATTCAATTGTATTTAAAATAGTTTCATGAAGGAATTCACTTTTTCTTCATTCGTTATAAAATATTTCAAAAATCAAATATATTTTAGATTTCATTTAAGAATTCAAGTTTAAAGCTTAAACAATACTTTTCAAGAAGTTCAAATAATTGCTAAAATTTTAATAAATCCTTAGAAATAGCTCAATTATTTTGGGTAAAATTAATAGCAAAACTAATAGACATAATTGAATTTCTATAGATAATAAAATCGTTCTTTGTTCACTCAGAGAAAAAGTTTATTTCACTTAACCAAACTGTCTAGTTAACCTATTTTATTTGTTACGATAAAACAATTTCGTTGATTTAAATAAAAATTTGGTTCATTCTAATAAATACGTAAAATTTGTTTGGTTATCGGAAAGAAATTTTTTATTTAAAGGTGTTTGTTTAATTTTATAAAATTAGTGTTTTGAATAGAGAATATTATTTAGTTGAATACAATTTGTTTGACACAACACACAAATTTGTTTGATTCAACCAAATCATTTTATTTGAGTCAAACAAAAATATTTGCTTGTCTCAAAAAGTACATGTGTGAATCTAAAAATGGCGGCCTCACTTATCTACAGTCCGCGTTCGCGTCAATTCATTAGTTAAATCGGTAAATCGAAGAAACAAAAACATAAGTGTCGGTTTAATAATTGCAATGTGTTCATTGTAAGACTTAGTGTATATTTAATTTGAACCAGTGAGAAGAAAATTTCCAATAGGTTTTAGTCAAGTTTTCAGTTGGATGCTTCGAATAAACTTTTTTCAGAGTGCATGTATAAAAATCATATATAATATATTTAATGGAATATTTTAAATGTTTTTTATTATTAACTAATTTTGCAAAAATATATACGAAGAAATAATTAGGTATATAATATTCTATTTAATTACTATTTAATTTCCTCTAATAATGTTTGAGTTTCCTAGTGTAATGTTTTCTAGTATACATATTATTGGTTAATTTATGATTGGTGTATATATATGTATATATATATATATATATATATGTATTGAATTATGAATTGACGAATTATGTATGCTGGAGGGTGTTGAATTGGGAGATTCAGGCATTGTAAGAGGAAAATAAGTGACAAAATTAAGCAAACAAAAAATTTATTTAAATCAACCAAATACGTTTAACTAAAACTATTTATTTGAATCAAACAAATCTTTTCTCTTAAAATAAACAAAATTTTGGTTATATAAAATAAAAATGTTTGGTTAAGTGTAATAACCATTTGGTTAATACAAATAAACGTATTGGAAGAAAATTTTTGGTTGAATCAAGCAAACGTTTTGTTGACTGTATAGCAATGCATTTATTTGTTTGATTCAACCAAAATTTGGTTGTTTCGAACAAATATTTTTCTGAGTGTTGATTCAATTAATTGGAAAGGAAAAATACTTGATCGATTTAAATAGAACGTTATTCATTTTAATTGATTGATTCGGGAATTCTTCTCACTGTTTCGATTAGTGGTGCTTACATCACTAAGAATCAGTACTAATTTGCTGATTCGGAATCTAAACTCGATACATTATAAAATTTCAAGGCAAATGTTTTTCTCTATATTATTGGAAGAATTGAATAATTATTTTTCAAATTTGACAGAATTCATAAATAAAAAAAACAAAAACAAAAACAAAATTTTTATTCAAATTAGAAATATATGTATATATATATATATACATATATATATATGCAAAATTGGGATAAAATATAAATAATTCTCAAACTTTTATATACGATTATAGTGAACATTAAATTAATTTATAAATCACCAACAAAATCAACTAATTATAATAAAAGAAAGTTCAAACAATTACGTAATTATATAAATTATCCAATGAATAGTTAGTGAAATTCTTCTATAATAATTGTTAAATCGTATCTATTAAAATTAAATTGAAAAATTCTTATTACTTACCTCAAATTATGTATAAATCAGTAAATTGAGTCGACTATTGTTGTAGACATTAATGAAGGAACTAATTTAAAATAAGCATTGTAAAATAGGATTCTAAATTAGATAAAAAGTAAAATGTTTTAAATTATAGAAAACAAGAATGAATGAAAGCAAAATTGTAATAGTAATTACTCAAGTAAGGTAGTGAATTGGTAAAAGGTAGTGAATTTAGCACCATTACAAAAATGTAAAAATTTATTTATTTAAAAATATCACACTCACATTCATTCTACAAAAAAATATTACACTCACATTTTTCTACAAAAATGAAAAATTTTAAAAACAAAACACTCACACTAAAAAAAAATTTTAAAAAAAATTAAATTTTTATAAACAATCACCACAAGCACACATCTTTAGAGGATTCTCCTCTATGAGGACCTATACTTCCTCCGGTCTCACATACCAAGAAGGACCAGCAGATGAACTTTCAAAGGACGTGCTAGGCCTTGGCTCATCTACAGGTGTTTCCAACAGAGACTTAATGTCCTTTAACCATACTACTGGCTGAAAGGCAGGGTCATTGGCTGATTTAGACAAGTCCAGCGGTTTGGATTGATTCACTGGTTCAACATTCTCTGACACAAAAACAAACTCCGGGGTATTCTCCACCCAAACCATACTGTTTGGTTTCCTTATTTTTGAAGGACCAGGTTGTTCTGAAACAAAAAAAAAATTTTATTTTATATATATAAATATACATACTATAAATACAACATCCAAAACACAAAAACAAAAACAAAAAAAAAGAAAAAAAAATTTTATTAGATGAATAATCACCTGTAATTTCCATTTTCCTTTTATTCAAAATTGGAGTATCCTCACACCCCCCACAATAACAATAGATGGGACGACCTGGAAGACTACGACAGATAAAATAAAGAGATAAATAAATAAAAATAGTAAGAAGAGGAATTTAAAATAAAGAGATGAAAACGAAATTTTTGAATATACTCACAACAAAAGATTCATCATAGATGTCATCTGCGCCGACTCAGCCAGAACTTCCCCCTTTAGTCGACGCAGCTCCTTAATCCGAATTTTCCTATCCACTATGAATCCTGGGAAATTATTACGTTTGGGACGACCAGGACGCCCCAATTTTTCAAAACAATCTATCTCTTGCATGGAATAATGCACTGACGCCGCCAATGCATGTAGAGATTGCAAAAACATTAAAATGTTAATGCTGCATTTCTTTTCACCTGTCAACATAGAATAAAATATACATGTAAAAAGGGATAAAAGCACAAATCACTAAAACTTTACACTGTTGAATCTAGCCACTCACTTTTTTGGCTCGACATGTTCTCCATCTTGACAAATAGAATACTGAAGATGTCCCAGTGCTCTCATCCTTTATAGGGATGAAAAATGCCATCATCAACAGTTTTTGCATGAGAAACCAAGGGTCAACGACTGTCCTGCGAAAGAAGAAATTCGTACCTACCTCAAGATGATAAACAGAACAATAATAACATCATATGACACTACACAACAAACACACTACATTATCACTTCATCACTTTATCTAGAAGCCGCCGAATGTAAGATGAGCGCAAGGATATCAATATCACTTAGAACACTGTATGAATCTTATAATTAGTGCGATAAAAGTCAGTGTCAATTTCGGAATTTCAAGTCTCTACTATCTAAATGATAAGAGTTAAATTTCATCGGGACGATGAAAGAGTAAGGAGGGAGGACTGTTACATCCCAGATACATTTTTGTTTTTGATTGTAAGGAATATGTTTTGTGTATCTGCAATGTAACCAAAAGCTAAAGGAATGCAATTATCTTATTTTGACATATAATACGCGTGTTAAAAAGACTTGAAAGTCCGAAATTGAGATATAAGTAAAATTGAAACATTATACTTGCTGTATTGTCTCAATTTTAAAATCAGAGAAAAACAAAATAAGAGATAGAAATTGGTCAAATAGAGAAAAATGCGTTGCAAGCTCGAACTCGCTCGCTGTGACCTACTTACGCAACCGAGTTCTAGCGCAGCCCGAGTTCTAGGAATCGCTGCGTGTAATTCGAGCTTTACTCTTTCCATATATGGGGTAAAACTTCTGAGTAGTTACCGATGAGACACATTCTTTCTCCGAAGTATAATTAAAAATAGAATTATAAGGAATAAGCATTATTCTTAGGAATTGACACCTTTTACCCCCATAATTGTCTTCAAACTCTCCCACTTTTTAATAATTTATTAGTATATAAGCCAAAGCCTTTTCAACAAAAATTGTCAAATGTTCCGGTGCGGTTTTATAGACCAATAGTCATTGTAGAGCGACCCTTCAGTTATACACAATTTTATTGCATTCTTTCTTTAATCGGCAATTGCGGTTTAGAATTGTACTCGATTATTGTGCAAGTCTATTTTGTTTTTCACTTAGAAACAAGTTTCTTTCCCTAAGGGGTGCAAGAAAAGCAAATTGACACTTAGAATCAATAAATTTAAAGTATTAACTGTCGTATTTTGCATATCAAGTTCATTAATTGTAGTTTCTACCAATTCTTTCTTTAATCGGCAATTGCGGTTTAGAATTGTACTCGATTATTGTGCAAGTTGCTTTTTCTCACACTTAGAAACAAGTTTCTTTCCGTAATAGGTGCAAGTGACGATAAGTAACACTTAGAAGCGGTACTAACTCTTGAACAAATGCAAAAGTACTAAAGTTGTGAACGTTACACAAGTGTAACATAACAAACTTTCTCAGTTTCATTCAATTGAAACAATATCTTGAAAACCAAACTTATACCGACCAGCGCTATAACCTTAAATCTACGACTAATCTGTAACTAAAAGTAAGTAACATTTATGTAACTATTTGTAATATAATTATTGAATCATTAAATAAATGTATTAAAAGGGAATATTCTTTTGTTTTAAAGCAAAACCCGTAGTTTTGACAAGTACAAACGATCCTACTTAAAAATAAAGGTCAAGCTTTACCAACTTGACCATAATCAGCCTACCATTGCTCCAAAAAGTTATTAACCTAACCTTTTAACCTCGCCTTCCGCTCGGGATGTAACATACATTGTTTTTTATTTTGAAATTGATTACGGTGTTAAGAAGATTGGATAATTTGTGAAGTGTGGTGACCAATAAAGTGAGAGGACTCGAGAGGCTAAGCAGATAAAGGTACAATTTTATTTTAATTATTAATGTAGAAATAATGTAAACATAGTCGCATAATTGCATAACTGCAATAAAACTCATGATTCAGATGAAAGTTTACCAAAATTTATATCAAATAAAGAGTTTTATTAGATGCAATGAACGAATTTTGAAAATAAATAAAATACTAATGTTAGATGCAAAACGCCAAATACACCTGTTAATTCTCCGATCTGGCAGAAGTGAGAGAACATTTAAATTAGTTCATCCAGAAGTCACGACAATCGCAGATACGCTGCCACGACGCCTCCACAGAATTGAAACATACAAAAATATTAGGCGATTTTGTTTAATTAAAATTCAATTTTTAGATAAAATTCTATATTTATTCAATTATTTTCAAGAAAACATCTTAGAATTTCAACTGCTTGAACTAGAGTCTGCATAATTTTTTTTTTTAATATTAATTTGTCTAAAATTTGAAGTAATAACAGTTAAAATTAATTTAAAAAATAGAATTAATTAAAATGTTGAGAAATTAATATGTATATACATATACAATTATCATCGGTAAATATTATGATAAACTATAAAATTTATTGGAATGTAAATTAAAAGGAAATAATAATAATTAAAAGTTTGGATTACAAATCTCAAAAAAAACGTTACGAATTTGGAACAATGAAATATGAAGTACGTAAAAGAAAACAATTATCCAAATGTTACTGACGGGTAAAGCAGTTCTCTTTTCCTTCCACACATTGATCTCTACATACAGCAGACAAGTTAATACCGACGCGACAAGACAAGCTTTAACATATCTATTGATAACGCGACTTTTGGTACACCCCGTATAGAATTTTACGAAATTCTGTGTTCGAGAATTCACGATAGACAGCGAAGTGAAAACTCAAATCACGCGTTTTTAAATTGCACGAAACATTTTTACCATTTTCTAATAAATTGTTCATCAGAAAATTCATCCTTCCGGGTTGTAATTTCTAAAGACATTTTACTTATATTTAATTATAATTCACTTATTATATATTCACTTTTTTTTTATATTCACTTTTTTTTTATTTATTCTGCAAAAAAATCAAATAATAATTAAAACTTAACATTCAGTTTTATTTATTAACAGTTTCTATAAAATGAGAATTGACAACTTCATACTTGACAATTTCTTTTCTAAAAATAGCAGGGTTATAGCAATAGTCGTCATCTTTCCTTGGGTTATTCTAAAAAATAAAAAAAAATAGGTTAATAAGGGATCTAGAGCTGGGGTTAGGTCTCATAATTTGGTGGCTCTGATCTTGTCCCTATGTTTCGCGAATCTTTTACCGTTTTTAGTTTCGAGGATCACATTGTTGTGTTGTGTGAATCCTACAAGGGTATATGGTCCTTCTGCTCGCTTGTCGAACTTATTAGACCAGACTTTTTTAAAGACATACACCTGGTCGCCTATTTTGGCATTTAGAGGTCGTGCCTTACGATCATAAATTTCTTTTGATCGCTCCTTTGACCGAACTAGAAATTTAGCTGCTAAATTCTGTAGTTCGTTCATCCGCGTAATCAAGTCCTTCAGATAGGATCCATATGTTTCAACGTCGGGCCCTTGGGGTAACGAACTGGGTGCTTTAGCCAAGTGCCCGAACACGAGTTCATACGGGGTGAAGTTTGTTGCCTCATGAACGGATGTATTATAATTAAACATCGCGAATGGGAGCAGACGATCCCAGTCGTCGAAATCCTTTGCGTAATGTTTAATATAATCAGTCAGTTCGATGTGACTCCTTTCCAGTGCCCCATTAGTTTGCGGGCGGTAACCAGATGTCGTAAGTTGTTTAACGCCAAAGATTTTTTCCAATTTACGCATCAAAGTGCTCACGAAACTCGCTCCTCTATCCGTTAGAATGCAGCGGGGTGCTCCAAACACGGAGAACAAGTTCGTGGCTACCGCATGGGCAATTGTTTTTGTTTCGATATTCGGAATGGGGACCGCGATACAGTACTTAGAGAAATTATCCTGCATTGTCAGGATGTGCCGATTCCCGTTTGGGGTGGTTCGCAATTTTCCGACTGTGTCTAAAGACACTTTGTCGAAGGGCATCGCCGGAGTATCAATGATTATCATCGGCTCTCTAGTGCGGGCCCTAGCGAGTTTGTTTTTGAAACAACTCGTACATTTCCGAATAAATTGGGTGACTTCGTCACGCATCCGAGGCCAATAGTATCTTTCCCTTATTCGTCGGTAAGTCTTGCCTATACCTTTGTGCCCGCCTATCAAGCTAGAATGGAATTCGGAAATAATTTTACCGCGTAATTCGACAGGTAGTACTTCAATTTTTCCGTGGCACAGGGTGATGGTTGCGTCGCCACCGCGGAAAATTCCTGCGACAAGTTCTGACATTTTATTTTGAGGGAGTGTACCTAGCAGGTCCCCGGAATTTGCCATTCGCCAAGAATTTTGATTGTTAGATGCTAAGGCTTTTCACAAATTTTTTAGTCCGACTATAACATCTTTCCAACAAATTTCATCAAAATGACATCTTTTAACAATTATCGAAAAGACCTTGTATTTACCGTTAGGGGAGATAAAAATTTGTCCCTTGACGGGTCTACTGTCCTTAATGTCCTGTAAGTCGATATTTTCTGTAGCGACTAACAGTTTTGAGATTGGATCGACCGGTTCACAATCTTCAGAAAGGAAATGGGCATAGTTGTCTCGTCTGTACGTCAAAGGTTCTGTCCATTGATTTAATACATCACCAAGGGGATTATTGTTGATTGGTTTCGATTCTTGGGGCTTACAATCACGATCACTTTCACTGGATGTCTCAGAAGAGGATGGGGGGTCAAAATATGAATTCTTGAAATTTAGGAACGAAGAGCTAAGAGGCGCGCACTTCTTTACCACATCATTTTCTGTATCCTGTATTCGTCTAGGTTTCATGCCCTGGTTCCTCGTGGTGAACTCCTGGTTCGAGTTGACACTTTCATCTTTGAATCTCGTGAACGGAGTGGATTGTGCACAAGGGATAGTTGATGGCCCTGGTGTAGATAATTGAGTTTCCAACTGGCGTGATTGATCATCTTCGGATTGTTCAGCATCTTCGGATTGTTCAAAGACTTCTGGAATATCCTTGAATCGTACCGTACTTTGTCTTCTTGGTTTACTGGAATTACTGGTCAGAGGAGTTTCCTTTTATGGCCCCTCGGCCGTAGTAGGCAGTTCAAGTTGATCACTTGATAATCCTTCTGATTCGGCTAACTTCTTCGCTCTACTTCGGTTGAAGTCCTCCAGGAACTTCTTTACTCTTCCGGGTAGTTCGTCATCGGTTCCAACTGCAGGATCAAGAGTCTCTAAATAGTCCAAATGTTCTTGATCTTCTTCACCGTCAGAAACATATTGTCTTCGTGGACTATGATCTAGGCCTTCATAATCCCAAAGTAGAGTGCTGTTTGTTGGATTGGAGAGATTTAATCCGGCGTTCGTAATCGATTGGTTGAATTTATTGACGGACTCCGATACATCCTGGACCAGCTGTTTAAAGTTAAGTGGTGATCGCTGTTCTGCGTCCTGGTCATCTGATTCACTAGTTTCATCATCACTGTTATCAACCTTGCGTTGACCTGCAATGATTACCTCTTCTAGAGGTAATTCCTCAGGTTCCGATTCCGTGGATGGCAACGAGTCTGGTTTAGGGTCCTTTAAGGCTCCTTCTCTAGCAAGGCGATCCGCGTTTTCGTTTCCGATGATTCCCTCATGTCCGGGGACATGTTCCCAAACAACGTCAAGAGGTTCAATGGCCTTGATTAGTCGTTCATAGGGCTTCCTATTCTTGACCGGTTTATTTTCTTTTGTCTTCCAGTCGTTCTGTTTCCATTTTGGTATCCATTCCTCGACGCTCTGCACCAAGTATCGGGAATCTGTTTTAATCCTTAGTTTTTTGATGCCCGCCTTTTTGGCCTGTCGAGCTGCCTTAGTGGCTGCTTCGATTTCGGAAGCGTTATTCGTTTGACGTCCGTTATAACGTCGAGAAATGTTCAAAGGATTGTCTGGACCAAACCACACGCCAATTCCTGCTTTTGGACTGGATCCTCCATTTTTGCAACAGGCTCCATCAACGAAAACATCCGTGTATGAATCAGGGCCTTGACTATGAGGGGCGTTGGGTTTGAGCTTAGGTGATTTGGGCGGAGTAGCATGGACAGGAAGATGTGGGAAAGCACTATAGTCTTCTCGGAATACTGAAGGATCTGAATCTTCATATGTTCCATCCTCCGATTCTTCTTTTGCACTTTCATCACTTGATGATGAATAGGACGGTTCCTTAGTTGTTTCCTCCTTTGGGGATGTGGTTTCTCGGGGTCGTAGTCTGTTGGCGATGCAGCTTTCACCCGCTTCACTAACGGGAATATCCTGCGGGGGTCGATAGGTTTCGTCACTATCAACCATTGCAGATTTTGTACTTCCAACAGATCGTCCTCGACGAGGAGGTTCTTTGGCAGCCGTCTTAGCAGGATTTAAATTGGATTTTGTAGGGGGACCCTTTTAACTGCTTGGTTGACCCGAGCTGGTACTTGGTTCCGGATCCTTTGGACGCTTCAGGATGGTTTTTCTTGGTTCTGTTACCCCTTTTGCCCTTGAGGTAACAGAGAATCTGCTGGGCACGGGACTTTTCTGTATTCCTATTATTGGAAATCTTTGGTACAGTTCCAGTTCTGGAGGAAGATCCAGATTGTGTTCTTAATTGTTTCGGTTTTAAACCTTCCAGTAGACTGCCGATTCGTTGTCGAGTTGTCGACGCGCTTGGGTTTTCTTCTCTTTCTTTAGGGTTCACTCGCGCACCTTTTTCCGTTTCGCTAGTCGAGGAACGCGTGATAGGTAGTGCGCGACACGTTTTTACCTTTTCACTCGGTTTGGGATCACTCGGTTCCGTTTTACCGGTAATTACCTTCTTCCGAGGTGTAGGTTTTTCGAGGTCCGATGAGGATGACTCGGACCAACTGGAATCTGAGTTCGATCCGTTCTCTTCATCGACAGGATTTCTGGATAGCGCTTCTACAATCCTATTGATTTTTCCAGGCTTGTACTCAAACTTATACTGATAATTCTGGAGACGAATTCTCCATCTTTGGATTCGCGGTCCCGGATTATCAATATAGGTCATCCAGTGCACCGGCTCAAAATCACAGGCTAGAACAAACTCACGACCATATAAATAGGGTTTAAAATGTTCGGTCGCGTACAGTATGGCTAAGCACTCTTTTTCGGCTTTGGGGTAGGATTGTTCCGCACTGTTCAACACCTTTGAATAGTAGGCCACAGGCAAATCAATACTGTCCTTTGTTTGCGATAGGATTGCGCCTACAGCGTGTTCCGAAGCGTCGCACGTTAGTTTAAAGGTCTCGCTAAAGTTTGGATACTGTAAGATAGGTTCACGACACAAATATCGTCGTAGAAAACGAAAACTTTTCTTCTGGGGTTTTTCCCATTTCCACTCGGTGTCCTTTTTAAGAGTTCAGTCAAAGGTTTAGCCCACTTCGCGTAATTTTCGATAAACCGTCTATAGTATCCAGAAAGACCAAGAAAACTTTTAATGTCCCTAGGGGTTTTTGGAAGAGGGAAATTTCGAATTGCTGTGATTTTATTGGGATTCGGCTTTATTCCTTCTTCACCAATTATATGTCCAAGATACGCGACTTCGGTTTTTAAGAACTCGCATTTATCTGGCTGAAGTTTCAAATTAGCATCCCTAAGTCGATTGAAGAGTCTACGTGCTCGTCTGTCGTGTTCCTCAAGAGTGTCGGAGTAAATTATAATGTCATCTAAGTACACAAATGCTTCATCATCGAGCATAGTACTTAAAACATTATTTAGCAGTTGTTGGAATGTAGGCGGGGCGTTCTTTATGCCCATGGGCATTCGCTTGTACTCATAGTGACCGTTGCGAGATGAAAAGGCAGTTTTGTGCCTATCATCTGGGTGAGTTTCTACATGATGGAAACCACTGGCAAGGTCAAAGACGGTAAAATAGCGTGCGGTGCCCAGCCTATCGAATATTGAGGTTATGTTGGGCAGTGGAAAAGCGTCACCTATGATGTTTTCGTTTAAGACTCTGTAGTCTACTACAACACGCCACTTTTTCTCACCCGACGCGTCAAGTTTCTTTAGGACGATCAACAATGGCGAGTTGAATGGGGAATTAGAATGTCCTATGATTCCACTATTAAACTGCTTCAATAATTGAACGTCAATTTGTTCTAGGGCCTCTACGGGGGACCTATATTGTTTCTTGTGAATAATTTTATCGTCAATGGTCGGAATTCTATGCTGGATAAGGTGAGTGCACGAAAGTTGTTCACCATTTAAATGGAATATATCAGCTTAGTCTTCCGCCCATCCTAATACGGTCTTTCGCTCATCTGGAGCCAAGTGAGCCAAGTATAACGCATTCTTGACCTTGATGGCTCTCTCAGAATAGGTTTGTCTTGAATTAAATTGAAAGTCTTCTGCCTCAGAATCTGTAAATTCTTCACCGGGGAATTTACAGAAATCAAACGGAATTAACTCCTGAGGTTTAAGGGTTATATCAATGTCATTTTCGGTAGTGTTGATTGCCATAGCGTGGCATACACCATGCTTATTTGTGACAATGGCTTCGCCTAGGTAAAGTCCTTCTGGGGTTTCAATTCGAGGGAGATATCCTTCCTTTAACCCTGTGTTCATTAAATCTATCGCTACTGGGGTTTTTGTGCGAGATTTTATGCGTATGGCTCGAGCAATCGGTTTGATTTCAGACCTTAAGGATTTCTTAGTCTCCACTGATTCCTTATCAACAAAATTGATAGGGGTCACTGGGGAAGAGATGGTCACTAAGGTGTTATGCCTGAAAGAAATCTGGGCTTGGACCTGTCGTAGATATGGTCTTCCAAGGATACCATGGGTCGAAATGGGAAAACAGTTTTTGATAACGTGAAATTCTACCGGAACATTATCGATAGTTAACTTAATAGTTCCCATTGTTCTAACAGCGTGATTAGTTATTCCCGTGATCTCAAGACACTTGTCTGGGTCAAGTGTGAGCACGGGATTTAATGCACACATCTTCACGAGGTTAGTGTCCGACCCAGGATCTACGAGGAACCTTATTTTGTCATGTCTGAATTCAGGGGCGCTTAATTGGACTACTGGGGAGTCCTCGGCCTCTGATTTTGCTCTAAGGATCCTATGGAGTGTTCTGCGAAGTGCACGTTCTTCGGACGCTGCGGAAGGGGACTCGCTGGTGCGTCCGGACGGCGAGTCTGCTGGTAGTTTAAATTGCTAGCAGGTGCTGGAGACACGGCCCGTGGTGGGGTTGTACTAGTCCGATAATTCTGAGTTGGTCTTGAATATTGATTCGGCACAGGTGTAGGATTTGGAGAAACTTGGGGCATCATTTGCGGATATGCATAAGGTGCTGGATATTGTGGATTTTGAGGTGGGATCATGTGGGAAGGCGTAGGATATGGAAAGGGAGGAGGATATTGGGGCATGATGGATCTATAGAAATTCCCAAGCTGTTCTGGGGTAAGATGTAACATTTCAGAGGAAGCATGTTTGAAGGAATGGTTAGAATGATTTGTCTCTCTGTCAGGGTCAGTTCTGCGTCTCGTTGTAATATTGGGTTTCTCGACTTGTCGTGAATATGGGCTTGGAGATCTTGTTCGCTCCTCGATTTTGGATATATGGTAAGATGACGAACGCGATCTTTCGCTGTAGCTTTCCCGATCTTCAGCATGTTTTGCGAACTCTAGGGCTTCGTCTAGGTCACGTGGATTTCTGGCATCAACGAATTTTGATACTTCCGTGGAAAGTCCCCTTACGAACGAGTCCAGAGCACATTCACGAATGGGTTGCAAGATTATATTAAACTCTCTGAGTTCTGGGCCATCGTCACCTTCCCTAACTTCCCTGAACGTCCTATTATATTTTGGCTCTAGGGCATGACGGGCACCAGCGATTAGGCCCTGCAACCGATCATAATAATCACTGGCGGTTTCGGTTTGCTTTTGCCTAAGGGTTATTATACTTTCGAAATACCACTGATATTTTTTATTAGGGGCAAATCTTTTCTTTAGGTGATCAAGTAGGTCGTCTAATTGATCAAAATCTTTATTTTTACAGCTGTCCCATGCTGCTCCCTGTAATCTACTCAAAACGGCTCTAAGGAATTCGGGTTCGGTGGTATCCGTAAGGGAAATTCCTGCACGTTGCACGGCTTGTAGGAATTCCTTTAGCGAAGGGTTCCGACCGTCGAACAGAGGGATGTCACTTGCGCTTGTTCGTAAATTTAATCGATCTATGGCGTTAGCTACACTAGCGTCAAGGTTTTGCGGGGGTTGAGCCATGATTATGCTAGGATATTTTAAATGCATGCAATATGACTAAATATGTATATGGGACGTTTCGCGCTAACCGGGCCACCCGTCTCTCCAAAATTGAGAGCTTTCAAAATTATTGCCCATACCCAAAAATTATTTGTATATATAAGTACTTTTTAAAAATGAGTGGCCTTTTGAAAAATCCAATATGGCGGCTGAAATATAACCTATAAAAGCATAAAAAACAATAAAAATGGTTACAAACATATAAATAAAAGCGAATATAATAAAGAAATCAGCTCTACATTAACATAAAATTCATCACTAACGAATAGACTTTGTATACCATAAGTGAAAATAATAAATTTAAAAAATTCAAAATGGCGGAAACAATATGGCGGACAAAAATTCTTAATTTTCATTGGATTTGCCTGCAAATTTTTTCTTAGGGGTTTTTGGGGACGCTGATAACAAATATCGTATAATTTTTCAAAAATTCAAAATGGCGGATCCAATATGGCGGACCAAAATTTTTAAAATTAATCGGAATCACTTGAGACTTGACACTAAGGGGTTTTTTGGTTCGCTGATAACGAATCCGGCGTTATTTCTTAGATTTTTAAAATTGCAGATGCAATATGTCGTACGAAAAAGTTTCAAAATTCTGCTAAGCAGACTTATTATTTATGCAAAGTCAGATTTTCTGTTTCTTTTGTTACAGATATTATATACATTTGCATTATTTTATTTAACCCTTTAATGGCCAGTGATACACATACGTACCACCTACTTCAAAAAATCATAACTTTCTTAAAACTTGAAACATTTACGTGTATAGATTGAAAGACCGAGGGAAGTATGTATCTATATATTTTTCCTTTATTTTGATTTAAAAGCCTACTGCACGGTAAATTTCTGAAAATCCACGTGTTTCAAACATGAGAAATATTTTATACAGGTGTATTAAATATTTCTCATTCTTACGTAATGTGAATAGAAAGAATGTCTTTGTTTAAATTTAAAAGGACATTGTTTTCAAAATTTAAAGATCCTCTTACAATGAGGCACGCGCCAAACTATATCAACTGATAAGATCTGTTTTGACAACATATAGTAATAGAATTTATGAATGAAATTATGCAATCTAAAGTTCTCTTTAATTAAATATTATATTTTATTTTTGAGAAAATTTGTCGCTTTGTAACCAAATTAAAGGAATCTGCTCCAATAATTATTCGGTAATTCAGCTTTTATTTTTTTCTAAATTATCCACTACTAAATAAGATAATTTTGTTATCTTTCTTTCGTTGGATAAAAATTATAAAATATAAATTAATAAATTATAATTAAATTAATACAATTTTGTTTACTATAAAGAAATCTTTTCTTATGATATAGTTTATTTAGATAAATAATTTTGTAAGTTCGGTTGCTATGGTCTATATGAATTGACTCAGTAATAAACAAAATAAAAATAAATAATAATATTCATTCACCTCAGTAAGTATTTTTCTCCTTCACTCGGTATTATCAATAATTACAATAAGTAAATTATTTTTCCAATTTGACAAATCTACAAACAAAAATTAAATAAAATTTAATAATAAAATTTTTTAAATCCTGCCTACAAAAGGTCAAGGTTTCCCTATTCCCTAAATTAACTAATCTATTAATAAATAAATATTCTTTAAAATTATAAATTTCTTTTAAATTTTGATTTATTTTGGATATGATAAAATTATAATATCAAAAATGATCAAAATTTATTCAATTTATATAATAAAATCTATTTATTTCTCTGAAAAATTAACTAAAATAATTAATTCAAATGAATTAATTATTAACTATTATAAATAATAATTTGGAGGACTAGGATCAATATTTATTGAATCTTTCAAACTGCCACATCGATATAGCCTATTACTATATGAATGCAGCTCATAAGAATATTCAATAAACTTACGATTTGCTTTTGTTACCCCTTAAGGTTTCAGATTATGAGGTAGTAAACCAATTTCTTGGTAAATTCCCCAACACATCTACCAGGGCTTGACTTTGTAGATAATTTTTTTTGTTTAATTACCAGGTAGTAAGTTGTAAAACAACAAATTCCTGAGTAATTTTTACGATTTGTAAATGTATGTGTAAATGTATGTCAAATATTGTAAAGTTCAGGTCGTAAGTTGTAAAACAACGAATTCCTGCGTTATACAATATTTTAAAATATCAGTTTTATGTAAAAAATATCAGGTAGTAAGTTGTAAAACAACGAATTCCTGAGTATTCTTTTTATATTTGTAAATGTTTATATTAATGAGTTATATATTGTAAATTTCAGGTCGTAAGTTGTAAAACAACGAATTCCTGCGTTATACAATATTATAACAATGTCAGTGTTATTTATTGCGTAACTGTCATTTATTTCCATCTCTAATTTTATTTTATTTCTTATAATTTAAATAAATCTTCAAATTATATACTTTTATCAATTTAACTTTTTCTTATAATATTTATTAATTTTTTACTATTTCTTAATATAAATTTTATTATTGCTTTATTTATTGAAACCTAATTAAATAATTAATAACTCAACTATAATTACTAAAATTCATACTAATTTTATAAAACTAATAAATATCCTTATATTTAACTCTATATAAATTATGCATAAAATTTATCTTGTCTTGAAATAATTTCCAATTTCTTCAAATATGAAAATTTCTTATCTTTTTCTTAACCTTGGCCTTGAATCAGCTGTGCTATTTCCATAGGTTTTTAAATATCTCTGAGTACATTTGTACTCTATTGACCTTATTTTTAATTTCTCACACTTTAAATTTAACTGAAATATTATTTCTCATTCTGTAAATTTTATTCTTATTTTTAATTTCTATTCAATATTTATCTATAAATTTACAATTTATTTTTATTAAAATAATTTTTAACAATTTAAATTTTGACTATTGAAATACCGTTTCAAACTTAACGGATCAACTCCGCTAAGGTCTCATTTTGAAGGGGTGAACGAGAGTATTAAATACATATGCTAGTCATTTTCCAAAAAAACTACCCTTTTTGAAATACACCCCTTTAAAAAACGCAAAAAATGACAAAAATTGAAAAAAGATATAAATTTCAGAAAAAAAAAATTTTTTCGGCCTACGCACTAACAAATTTTTAAAAATATTGTAAACTTGGTAAAAAAATTAATAACAAAAATTTTCCTCAGGATAAAAAGAAAATTAATGAAAAGTACCCCCAAAAAACAAACAATTTAAAAATCTACCGAATTCGCCTAAAATTTATTACTAGGGGGTTTTCGAGGTCGCTGATTACGAATCTGATGTGTTTTCAAAAATTCAAAATGGCGGATCCAATATGGCGGCCGATAAATTAAAAATTCATCATATTCGCCTAAAATTTATTACTCGGGGTTTTTCGAGGTCGCTGATTACAAATCTGATGTCAGTTTTCAAACATTCAAAATGGCGTATCCAATATGGCGGCCGATAATTTGAAAATTCATCAGATTCGACTGAAACTTGTTGCTCGGTGGGTTTTCGGGGTCTTTGATTACAAATCCGATCCATGGAAAATTTATAAAAATTACATTAGGTGGCCCTGAAAAGGGCCGATTGATATGCTGGTTACTCTGATAAACATTTTATGATTTGGAATCAATTAGAATTAATAATTTTTAAAAATCTAATACAAAACTTTTTATTATGAAAGGGTGGTTATTTGACCTTAGGGTCACCATTGTACATTTATAACAACGGCAAAAAACTCGGCCATGAAAGGGTTAATATTAATAATTTATAGTATTTATGGTGGTTTCAGCACAAGAATATCGCAACACATGTAATTGTTTTCCCGAAAGGACTTTGAAAGCATGGCCACTCTGAATTTTGGTGACTTGTGGAGCTTTTGAAAATCGTTTAGCAAGATGTCTTTGAGTTTTTTGATGTTTCTTTTTATCATAATAAAAGAATGTAATTTCTTTAAATTTTTCTTTTGCCCAGTTAAAAAGGTCTATTGAATTAAGAATGGCTTCTGTCGATTTTGCCTGAAGACTTGCTCAAGTAGCTTCTCTTTTTAGAATAGCACCTAAGCCATCACAAGCTCCTTTGCCGTGAGCTGTCGCATGAAAGTACCATTCTGCTTCAATTCCAAAATCTTGCTTATGATGTACAAGATTACTCATTTGAAACTTATTTTTATAGTGCTGTTTAGCCCCATCTGTGAAATAAATAATTTTCTTAACATTCGGAACGACTTTTCTTATTTCGGGTATGAGTAATTCTTGCATCATGTATACAGCAGCAGTATCATGAGTTGTACTATCAGACAGCAAGATTGAACTTTTGTGCAAAACTTCCTTTCCATTATTATAATAGAAGACTACAGTGTGAACAGAACATTGGTCATTATTATAATAGAAACCTTGCGCAGCGTCTTGTGCAACGTACGCATAGTTCTCTGCGAAATCACATTGAACTATTACTTCGTCTAGCTGCAAGTTACTTTTTAAATCAAAGAGAAATTTCGACTGGTTTTTTGCAATAAAATCATGTGGCAGTAATATTTCCAATCGATTGGACATCTCTAGAACAAAATCGGACACAGAGAGGCACTGTTTTTTTAATGTGCACCTATCGGTAGCCTCCCACGTGCTATAAATGATTTCCGAAATACCTCTTTGTTCAAATAATTCCATTAAATAATTACAGAATGATTCAGAGTTTGGACAAAGATTGCACTCTCTTAAGAAGCATTCAGCTTTTGGGCTTTTGCATATCATTAATTGAAAGCAATCTTTCTAACCCTTCAATGATATGTCCAGATCATTCGTATATTTTGCAATATTTGCTGCTTCGAACATCATCTTAAAATTTTGATGTATAGTACAGACACAAACACTGTGTGTACCATTTGCACCTGCACGTATACAGTTTTTTGGTCGAAGTTCAGCAAATGTTGTAAAACCAATTGGATGTTCTGGATTCTGTTCTTTGAACTGTTTATGCAGATCTGTTATGTCACAAAGTAACAATCGTTTCTGCACCTTATCTTTTCGCCCTTCATTATATACAGTAACTGTTTCCTTTTTATGCGGCATTATTCTACTGTTTATATCATTTTCATAAAATTCGAGAACTTCCTTGTTACATCCCGAGCGGAAGGCGAGATTAAAAGGTTAGGTTAATAACTTTTTGGAGGAATGGTAGGCTGATTATGGTCAAGTTGGTAAAGCTTGACCTTTATTTTTAAGTAGGATCGTTTGTACTTGTCAAAACTACGGGTTTTGCGTTAAAACAAAAGAATATTCCCCTTTAATACATTTATTTAATGATTTAATAATTATATTACAAATAGTTACATAAATGTTACTTACTTTTAGTTACAGATTAGTCGTAGATTTAAGGTTATAGCGCTGGTCGGTATAAGTTTGGTTTTCAAGGTGTTGTTTCAATTAAATGAAACTTAGAAAGTTTTTTTTGTTACACTTATGTAACGTTCACAACTTTGAGACTTTTGCGTTTGTTTCAAGAGTTAATACCACTTCTAAGTGTTACTTTTCGTCACTTGCACCTATTACGGAAAGAAACTTGTTTCTAAGTGTGAGAAAAGCAACTTGCACAATAATCGAGTACAATTCTATCCGCAATTGCCGATTAAAGAAAGAATTAGTGAAAAACTACAATTAATGAGACTTAACACGCAAAATACGACAGTTAATATATTGAAATTATAAATTCTAAGTGTCAAATTGCCTTTTTTGCACCCCTTAGGGAAAGAAACTTGTTTCTAAGTGAAAAACAAAATAGACTTGTACGATAATCGAGTACAATTCTAAACCGCAATTGCCGATTAAAGAAAGAATATTACAAATTCGTATAAAACTGAAGGGTCGCTCTACAATGACTATTGGTCTATAAAACCGCACCGGAACATTTGACAATTCTGATGGAAAAAGCGTCGCCTTATATACTCCAAAATTATTAAAAGAGGGAGAATTTATAGACAATTATGGGGGTAAAATATGTCAATTCTTAAGAATAATACTTTTTCATTATAAACCTATTTTTAATTATGCTTCGGAGAAAGAATCACATCCATCGACAATGGTTTAGTACCTTTACCCCATATATGGAAAAGCGAAGCTCGAGTTACATGCCATGATTCCTAGAACTTGGATTGCGCAATTAGGTCATAGCGAGCGACTTCGAGCTTGTATGACGCAATGTCGATGTAACGCATGCCTCTCTATTTTTATCAATTTGTCTACCTCTTGCTTTGTTTTTCTCTATTTTAAAATTGAGACAATACAGCGAGTATAATGTTTCAATTTTACTTATATCTCAATTTCGGATTTTCAAGTCTTTTTAACACGCGTGTTATATGTCAAAATAAGATAATTGCATTCCTTTAGCTTTTTGTTACATTGCAGATACACAAAGCATATTCTTTACAATCTTATCAAAAACAAAAATGTATCTGGGATGTAACATTCCTCTTCCGTCTTCTTTGGTAGGCGTCTTCCAACTTTCGAGGATGGCATAGCTAAAACACCTTCTAGTTTCCTCAAGTTTTTAGCTTTTTTAGCCATTCTTCGAGATGTCCCAAATTCCTGAGAGATTTTACGAGCACTCCAGCATTCAGGAGCTATAGTAAGTATTGTGACACGATGTGGATCATTTTCGGCAAGAGAAGCAAATTTTTCCTTTAACCCATTTAACATGTCTTCTAATTCATTCTCTCTAGTAAAACGCGTTTTTTTGACTCGGAGAAAAATCTTCTTCGATATCTGACTGCTCTGAATCAAAACTAATTTCATTGTTTAATATGTCATTAGAAACATGCCTTTGTGTAAACATGTTTCTACACATTAAACAAACTTTTGCATTTTCATTTAAATCAGGAAATTCCTTTAAAATTAATTTTGAAACTTTTCGCAAACCTTTACCAATATGTCCCTTTTCATTAAAAGGATTTACGCACCTATCTGAGCGAGTTTTTTCCTTCAATGTACTCATTTTTTACTTTTTTGACAAAAATAAAAAATCAGCTTAAATACATCAGTTTTAAAAAACTATTTTATTTTAGCCCTGAAAAGGACTGTTTGAAATATAAGTTTGAATTGAATATTCAGTATTATGAAAAAAAATCTAAAAAAAAAGAAAAGTAAACCGATAATAATAAAAAAGACTGAAATTCAACGAAAAATTTGAAAATAAGAAAAATAAGTTTGAAGAACAGTATACGCTTCAACAATTATTAACTACGCAGAAAAAGAATGTTCGCCAAAGCACTTCTATTTAACATATAGAAAATCAATCTCAGTAATGAGAAAGAAATGGATTCATTCATGCCCGACACCTAGCTTATAAAATAGTAACTAAAACTCTTGCTTGAGTATAGTATATGCACACGTCACGGGTTTGCATATTAAAAAAAACCTTGAAATCATGGAAATTTTTTACTACAATTGTTTTATATTGTCTAATAATCTAATTGATTAATGTTACGATAAATTTTTCTTTTGTTTAAACAATTTATTATTGATAATTTATAGCATTTTCAAATAAAACAAGAAATCAACAAATTTTTATGAAACAATTAACTTTTTTTGTACTGCAAAGTATTAAATTAATAATTCAAATAAGAAATTTAGTTAAACTTCTTACAACTATTGCATAAAACTGTTTAAATAAACAATTGTTGTTATTTATTAACTTTTTATCCATTGCACATAGAAAGACGCAGTTTTTTTCTAATTTTGCAATGTATAGATCTACTTATAATAATCGATAAATATTAAATGTCAAATAGATATTTTTCAAAATTGTTTAAACAAATAAATAAAATTTCAAATCGTTATGTAATAAATAAAAATTATTTGATTAAATAATTGCAAAAATTACCATTTGAATAGTGTAGTACCTTCGTTATTCCAACTTTTTCTTACATTATACAAAAAGCAATACTCGTATATCTAAGAAATAACGCCGGATTCGTTATCAGCGAACCAAAAAACCCCTTAGTGTCAAGTCTCAAGTGATTCCGATTAATTTTAAAAATTTTGGTCCGCCATATTGGATCCGCCATTTTGAATTTTAGAAAAATTATACGATATTCGTTATCAGCGTCCCCAAAAACCCCTAAGAAAAAATTTGCAGGCAAATCCAATGAAAATTAAGAATTTTTGTCCGCCATATTGTTTCCGCCATTTTGAATTTTTTAAATTTATTATTTTCACTTATGGTATACAAAGTCTATTCGTTAGTGATGAATTTTATGTTAATGTAGAGCTGATTTCTTTATTATATTCGCTTTTATTTATATGTTTGTAACCATTTTTACTGTTTTTTATGCTTTTATAGGTTATATTTCAGCCGCCATATTGGATTTTTCAAAAGGCCACTCATTTTTAAAAAGTACTTATATATACAAATAATTTTTGGGTATGGGCAATAATTTTGAAAGCTCTCAATTTCGGAGAGACGGGTGGCCCGGTTGGCGCGAAACGTCCCATATATATATATATATATATATATATATATATATATATATATATATATATATATATATGTATATATTATACATAAAGTTTTCTTTTTTTATTTTATTTAACAATTACAAGCAGTCGATAAATTGTCATAGCGCTCGCAATTACCTTATTTGACGACAGTTATGTTTATACCGACAAAGAATTGTTTATTAATAACAAATAAGCTCAGTTTTTAATAAATAAAATTATGATTTAACGATCTTCACCTTTTTGAATAAAGTAAATCGTGACCAAAAGCGAATTATCAAGTAATGTTAGTATATGTATTGTAACGATATTTACTTTTACTTACGGGTCTTACCCATTAATCGTTACAAAAATGGCAACTATCGGTTTCCCGATTACCGAATTATAAACTCCACACTTCGAATTTATAATGCACCATCGATGACCCGTTTTAGGGAACTTCCCCGGCGCCAAGTAGGTGAACTACCCGGATCACGATAGCAGAAACAAAACAGGAACTTTCCCGGACTAGCTCAAAACCGAGCTCACTATTTTATTTAAATCGAAGTTAACTTTAAGTGACGAAATTCTATCAGGCGTGAGTACCGCACACAGGAGAGAGAGAGACATACACAATGAATTTACACTCAATTAACAAATTTGACTAGAGAGAATTTAATTAATTAATTGAAATGATATAACTTTATTTTTCCACACTTTAATTCCATTCATCAGAGAATGAGAACTTCCACACGCCGGTCTATGTAATCGACAACCGAAAATGGCGGCGTCGTATCGGCTTGCCATGCGGTCCTTGATCTTGAGGTTATTTCTCGGTCACACCGTACACCGGTGATATTCCCAAGCTACGGAGGAGATGAGTCCTGAGCACTAACCTCTAATCCGTTCCAGGCGGGCACGGAAATCCATTTCTCACTGGTAATTATTTTCAATTGCTGAAACCACCAGCCGCGGTATCACCGTATCTTTGCAATCGGCAGCCAGGCACGAACTGTCGAAATTAGGTAAATTGGCATCCTGCTTCGGTCCCGTATATAAGTCATGCGCACCATGGGTTCGCCCCAGCAGCATGATAACAGGCCCAACATCTATGACAGGTGGTTGCCAGTTGACAGTAGATTTGTGCCGATTAGTATAAATTGTTGACACATTTTGGGTCGGTTGATAATTAAATAACAATAAATAACATGATGTTTTATAATCAACCATAACGTGTGGAATTCTCTTGAGATAAACAATATATTTCTGTACAACTCAACATTTCTGTGTTATCTCGATTCTATATAATTCAAAGATATAATCATAAAGTAAAAATGTTGAGTTCGATTCTGGCTACCGTATTTAATTTATAATAATTATTTAAGAATAGATTGAATGAGTTTCGGCGAGAACTAAATTCGGTTTTTATAACGTGATTATTTAAAATCAACGTTACAACTCCCCTTGGCCTAGCCGAAACATATTCCCGAACTTTATCGGTTTTATGACCAGAACACATCTCACTCGTTATCCACATTTATTATTATTTATTGACAAACCCTTAATAACCCTTAAATCTTTGTCGATCTGACAGGGTACGTAATGCTTTGGAAATTAAGATTGTATTAAATCTATTACCTTATTACGTGCAGTGTCCTTCCTGCCTACCATTTGTTTTTCTTTCTTTGAACCGTTAGCTACCGTGATGCTCGGATTCTTCTTCTGAGTGTCTATTTAATAGGTTTCTCGAAGACTAAAGTGGGTCAATAGGTTAATATTGTCATCAATAAACAAAAAAAAATCTTCAATTCTTTAAACAGAAAAAAGACAACATTGTTCCCTGTGAGTGTTATTATCTCTCTCTTTATAATTTCTGAGGTTGCATCTGTCTGGTAAAATTACAGATTAGACAACCCAATTAATAGAAACAAAAGTTTTCAAGAATTTACCAAAAAAACTAAATCTAATCCTTTTAAAATATGTACAACAACGAAAATTAATATCTTTTTTTGTTGTTGTTACTCAGTTTCCTCTCTAAATCTAAACTAAGACGACTATTCTATGTTAATTATTTACAAATGCGAGTTCTATCTTCAAGAGATACCTTTTATGGGTTATCTCTTTCTCCCCCATCCCTAGGTTCTCTGTAGGGGACTAAGAGTTTCATAGGAAACCTACATATTGGTCATCCCTTATTCGTCGCGATCTCATAATATCTGTTGCGATAGTTGACCACGGTGTTTGTATGTCTTTTCTATCCCAAGGTGACCTGCTTGGGGTTCGCGATGTGTCTCGTTAAAGACTTCTTTTCTCTGTTCTTTAGGAGTTACTAATTTCCACGCGTCGAGGTCGTCGATTACCGAATCGATTAGCGGGTTTGGGCGGTAACGGTAAAGTTTACCGTCGGTCACCTTCCATCCGTGGAATTTCCTCGGAGTTTCATTCACTTCCTTCGCACGTTGGCAATACCATGCATCTTCCACCGGCTCCATAGCAGCTATCGGTAGCGCCATCTCCTCTTCATACCTTTTCGATAGTGCATCAGGAACCACGGTAATGACCGTGAAATGAAACCCTTCGAGGTAATGTCAGAATTTCTTTAAAGCCTAAATTACCGCGAGGCATTCTTTTTCGGTGACCAAGTATTTCCGTTCGGCTGATGTTAACGTTCTGCTCGTGTAAGCTATTGCCCGATTTTTCCCTTCTTGTACTTGAGTAAGAACTACACCAATACCGAAATCGTGTGTAGTGCGTCGGTGTGTAGTTCGAACGGTAACGTAAAGTCAGGATACGTCAGAGTTGGAGCTGTCACGAGTTGTTCCTTAATTCTGTTACTAATTTGAGTATAGAAGAAATAAATTGTTCTAAGTAATTTCTTTCTTCGGCAGAGATTACTTTTAACCCGTTTCCTTGACATACTTCTGGTAGGGTGTTTTCCTCTGTCTCTTTAATTGCTTCTATACCCTCTTCCGTGTAATGGTGTACCGTGTCTGGGTAGTCGGCCATGTACCATTTTCTTTGACTACCATCAAGTATCACGCCAAAGGTGTGAATAAAGTCCACTCCCAGGAATACCTGTTCACCCATTCCTGGAACGATCAGCACCTTCATCATGCGGGATACCCGATCGACCTCTATTGGTAGATAGCAGACTGCTTTTACTGGACGAACCGTACCGTCGGCTGTCACGACTGCTTTTTCGGTTGCCGGTTGCAATTCCGCTTTGTACTTGTCGGCAATTGCTAAACCGATATCTCCCAATACTGTGCGCGATGCACCATTATCTATTAAGGCTTGTACGTTAGGGGTATTACCTATTCGTATACTCGTAAATACCCTCAAACTAAAACCTTTGTCCTCCGCTGGCGGTTTCCTAATTTCTAATCGCAGCGGTTTTTCTTCGGATATTGAATTCGGTTCAATGTCCGATTTCAAAAGTGACATGATCGCTTGGTTTTTCTCCCATGGACATGCACCATTAACTGCCTCAACGCGATCGTTCAACAAGACAGTTTGGTTGGCCTCAAATTTTCGGGTGGCTTTCCGGTTTTTCGACTTCTTGTTAACGATCCCCGCAGATTTCCGGTTTTCTATGAGTACGGGTACGGATTTTTCCGCGGCTTTTACTATTACTGTTGTTGAGGTCTGATCAGTTTCTGCGGAGGAGGAGTTGACCTTTACTTCTCCTCCTTCTTCAAGTTTCCCGGACACTCTTCGCAATTTTGGGTGTTAACACCGTCTTTACCACACCGCCTACAGTAGTTACTACGACGTGGTAAAGCGCAACCTGTTTGGAAGTGACCGGTTTGCTTACAATTCCAACAAACTATATTTTTCGGGTTTCTTTTCGTGTCGTTGTCTGATTGAGAGTTAGAATTTTCCGTGGAATTATTTTTTGAAGTCAAACTATCCGTATTTTTATCTCAGGTGGGGGTGGGGGTGTGTCATCATCCGTAATTGCGGTTACTCGCTCGTATTCGGTAGCTAACTCTGCTAGACCGTTAAAATCGTAAAATTCGTGTCTACGGATTGCTCTACGGTATTCAGCCCTAAGGTTCGCATGTATTCGGTCCATCTGTGCTGTCATGTCAATTGGTCTAGTCGACAGTTCGTATAGTCCGTACATGCATGTCAGGTAATCGATTGCAGATTCTCCAGGTCCCTGTCTTCTAGAGAGAATCTGCTCCTCTAAACGATCTTGGTATCGGGAGTCTCCAAACCGAATTTGGAATTGTCTTTTACATTCCTCCCAGGTATTCCATCTTTGCCTGTTCTGACGATACCAATGTGCTGCCATCTCGGTTAGGAGGAAAGGCATTGCTACTAACAGTTCTTCGTCAGTCATGAATGACGCGGCCCTACCCTCTTCTACTCGCCACAAGAAATTGTCAACGCTTGCCCCTCTTTGTCCGTTAAACTTTACGTTCCAGCTTTCGACTGTTCTCGCGACGTCTCTGGGGTGTCTGTGCATGTAACTCTGTCTTTGGGTGTACATGTTTTCCTGTTCCCATGGTCTATTTTGTCCCTGAAAAAAGTCAGTTTGTCTTCGTCCGTAATTTTGGTCAAAAACGTTTTGTCTGCTTTCTGTCACGTTTTGTTGTGACCATCTTTGCTGGTCGTAACTGCCGAATGTTCGTCTTTCGAATGCGGCAAAGGTGGGGTTTGTTTGGGGAAACATACTATTTGTCGGGTAGTATGATGTTTGCCTCGGTCTGTCGGACTCGGTTGTCGGTTGTCCGTCTGGCCGTAATAAGGACGGTCTGTGTCACGTACCGTAAATTGTTGGCGGTGGAGGTGGTAACCGGTCTAAGTGCTTGCTCCAACTTAACCCTTCAAAACGCGGATCCGAATTACCTACTGTCGCGGTTTGAATTATAGGTGGCGCTGTCGAGTCAATTCTGTTTTCTGGGTGTGCGTACCTATTATTTACCGTCTGTCCATAATTAGCCGGATTGTAAACTGGGTCAGATTGTCGTGTTACTGTTGTCGATGTGTAACATGTTGGGCATGTACTTGTCATGGTGATTTGTTGTTCAGTCTGTCTTTGTATTAATGACATTAATGTTGTCATTTGTTGTTGCATTAAGAACATTGACTCACGCAATTCTTGAATTTCGTTATTTTCCCTGTTATGTGTCTCGTGTTCCGTATTTTGTCCATGTCTACGGCTTGTATTGACGTTCCCGAAATTTAGATCTGGTGGGGGAAAGTCGGTTCGGAAATTTTCCGGTCTGTAGAGTCTTTCTATTCTGTTACAGCTATCTGAAAACGTGCTTGAGGGGTCCGAAGTGACGGGGGTATTCGGTAGTTGTGCGAATTTCGCTGAACCCGGTGTAAGAGGGGTAGAGGTTGGTATCTGTACTTGTGGTATTGTGAACGCTTCGTCGCTATCATACCACGGGACGTCTTTCCTACCCTCCATCCGTGCTACTAGTCTTTCAAGTCGCGATTGCACTTCTTCGAACGTACCAGATGTGCTACAACAGTTTAAATCGAGTTGAGTTTTCATTTGTTCGAACGCTTTAACTCGTCGAGAGAGTTCTTCTATCCTGCCCGTTGGTTCGGTCTCATTTTCCTGAATTTCCCTTACTTCGGTCTGTTGTTCGTGTAGTAACTGGCTTTCTTGCCCCCCTACTGCCCCTTCTAATTCGGGTTGGGGCAGATCTGTGTTCTCCTGATCTGACATGTTTTATTCTTCTGTTAAGAAAGGAGGAAAAAAAAATTCAATAATAGAATAAATTAATTTTTATTTATTTTCGGTAAATTCCGCAATTATCCCTAATTATGGTGAAATAATTATAATCTTTTCTTAGATTGTCGGTATTTACTCCTTTCTTTGTTTCTTAACAATTTTTCTTCAGTCAAGATTGAACGGAAGGAACCACGAAAAAAAAACGGATTCACGATTGACTACCTTTATCGCCGGTAAAAAAAAGATTTTTTTTTTCTTCAAGAAGTATTAATTCCAATTGTCCATTACTTTTCTAGAATCGTTCCCAAAATATCAAAATTTGTTACTTTTACTTTTAAATTTACATAAAAATGGGTCCAAATTATCCTAATTACTTATCGATATGTCTTTTTATAAACAAAAATACGAAAGAAAGGCAAAAAAAAAACTTTAATTTTTGGAAAATATACTAATATTTCCTAAACTTTCCAAAAATTTCCATAAGTTTCCAGAAATTTCCGTAAATTTCTACAAATAACTGTTGTTTCCTATTTGGTCTTTGGTTGTTTACTGGTGTTTTCCCTAATTTCCCCGCTCTTGGGAAAAGTTCTCGGTTTATTTGTTAAATTTCCTAACTTTACCGAAAATTTCCGGTAAATTTTCCGCTTGGAAATCTAGCCAGGATCAATCAAAAAGCTTTCTTATCTTAACAAAACAAAATTTCTGCACTTTACCTGAAGTACTGCAAAATTTCATAAATTACCGGTAAACTTCCTCCGAATTTTGGTAACTTTCCTGCCTTTAAATTTAGTTACTGTCGGTTTAGAAATATTTTCTTTTTCAATTCACTAAATTTTTAAGCTGACTGGGGATTATTTCAAAATTTCTTAAATTCCCAATCTTACCGGGTAATTTTTCCGATAAAAAAAAATTCTTTTTAAAATCGGGATTAACTGTAATTACCTAGTTCTAATTTCTCTAACTGTTTTTGAAAATTTCTTTCGTTTCCTTAAATTTCCAAAAATTTCTGGTAATTTTCTCCTTTATTACCAATGTCTACAAAGGGAAAATACTTTGAGAAATTATTCTTTATCTTTTACTTGGGTTCGTGCCTGTTAAAAAATTTTTTTTTTTTTCTAAAGAGAGTGAAAATTCCTTTCTATCCCATTAATCACTTTTTAAAATAATTTCTTCACTTCAGTTATCGAGAAACCCAATCTACCTTCAATTGAAATCAGAAATAATTTTGGAAATCTTTCAAATTACTTTTTTTTTCAATTTTTACTAACCAAAAAAAATTTCTACTTTTCTCGAGGGTGGTAGGGGACACTGCAGGTACAAAAAAAATCTTCTTTCATGCTGAAAAAAATATACAAAAAAAAACACAATTTTCAAAGCATCAACTACAAGATTATTATAAAAATAAATTTTCAAATTTTCCCCAGAAGAAAAATAAATAGTACCTGTCAGATCAACAATAAAAAAATAAATTTGAAAAGAAAAGAAAATTCAATTACTCACCAGCTGTGAAGGCTCTCATTCAGTTCTCTCACTACAAAATTACACTGAATATTCCTCAATTGTCTCTCTCACCTGTCACGGCCCTTGAGTTGGGCGCCACTGTTGTAACGATATTTACTTTTACTTACGGGTCTTACCCATTAATCGTTACAAAAATGGCAACTATCGGTTTCCCGATTACCGAATTATAAACTCCACACTTCGAATTTATAATGCACCATCGATGACCCGTTTTAGGGAACTTCCCCGGCGCCAGGTAGGTGAACTACCCGGATCACGATAGCAGAAACAAAACAGGAACTTTCCCGGACTAGCTCAAAACCGAGCTCACTATTTTATTTAAATCGAAGTTAACTTTAAGTGACGAAATTCTATCAGGCGTGAGTACCGCACACAGGAGAGAGAGAGACAGACACAATAAATTTACACTCAATTAACAAATTTGACTAGAGAGAATTTAATTAATTAATTGAAATGATATAACTTTATTTTTCCACACTTTAATTCCATTTATCAGAGAATGAGAACTTCCACACGCCGGTCTATGTAATCGACAACCGAAAATGGCGGCGTCGTATCGGCTTGCCATGCGGTCCTTGATCTTGAGGTTATTTCTCGGTCACACCGTACACCGGTGATATTCCCAAGCTACGGAGGAGATGAGTCCTGAGCACTAACCTCTAATCCGTTCCAGGCGGGCACGGAAATCCATTTCTCACTGGTAATTATTTTCAATTGCTGAAACCACCAGCCGCGGTATCACCGTATCTTTGCAATCGGAAGCCAGGCACGAACTGTCGAAATTAGGTAAATTGGCATCCTGCTTCGGTCCCGTATATAAGTCATGCGCACCATGGGTTCGCCCCAGCAGCATGATAACAGGCCCAACATCTATGACAGGTGGTTGCCAGTTGACAGTAGATTTGTGCCGATTAGTATAAATTGTTGACACATTTTGGGTCGGTTGATAATTAAATAACAATAAATAACATGATGTTTTATAATCAACCATAACGTGTGGAATTCTCTTGAGATAAACAATATATTTCTGTACAACTCAACATTTCTGTGTTATCTCGATTCTATATAATTCAAAGATATAATCATAAAGTAATGATTATATGAGTTTCGGCGAGAACTAAATTCGGTTTTTATAACGTGATTATTTAAAATCAACGTTACAGTATATGATGGAAATTAATTGTATATGTCCTTTCATATCCCAGCTTAAAATCCCCGTACATGGCACAGGGTTCCTGTGCAGGTTCCGATGCAGGAACCTTAGCTATCAAATGTTCCTGTAAAGGTTCCTGTACAGAAACACGTGCAGGATCCTGTACAGGAAACTTTTTAATTTTTTAAAGTTTTTATATGTTAATTGTTAAGCAACATTTGACATACATATACTTCACATTTTAATATGTTAGGTCCGTATAACAATGTTGGACAGCAAAATGGTTTGCGCATTCGAGAAACTCATAGAAAACTACTGCGCAGGAGTTAAAAATATAAATAAATTAATTGAGGAAACCGTTTAGGATCCTTTCCACTTAAGTACCTGCAGTTTACAAAACTGCAAAGGTTCCTGTATAGGAACCTTTACAAAGTTTCCTGTACTGAATCCTGCAAGTGTTCCTGTACAGGAACCTTTACAGAAATCTTTGATAACTAAGGTTCCTGCATCGGAACCCGCACAGGAACCCTGTCCCAAAATCCCGTATAGGATCCTGTACAGGACCAGTACGGGATCCTGCACAGGACCTGTACAGGCTCCCGAGAGGATCCTTTAAGGATCCTGTACGGGGATTTTAAGCTGGGATATAAATAAAAATGATTAAAAAATTAAATATTTTTTAATTAAATTATTCGACGGTGTACATAATCATTAAATTGCATACTTATACCTATAAAATACAGAAAAATCAGAATAAACGCAAACCTAATAAATAAATAAAACCTAACGCACGCGGTAATAGAACCTACGACGCAAAGACTACACGCATAGAAAGGGTTTGCTGCCACAGCAAACCTTGTTCGTTGAGTTGCTTTTAATGATTCAATAAATCATGTTTTGACACTAATACACCGTAAGAAATAAGTAAATAGTTAAATAATAACAATATTAATAATATAATAATCAAAAATAAATATTCATAAATTAATATTTTTATTATTTAAAAAAAATGTCAAAACATTTCTAATAGAAACGCAGTTTTTATTGTTTAAAATTATTATAAACATTAATTTTTTATATAAAAATTTTTTTTTGGACTTCGAAATTTTCTTGTATAATCAATAATGTTGGCGATCCATATGGGCCTCTCGCGTGGACCCTTAAGGTTGTACCCTCATGTAAGTTCCATATTTTCAAAAAAATATATTTCAATGTTAATTTGAGAAGCTTTGAAATGTTAAATGAAGCATTCTGAACTAGACTTTTTTGAAAAAAGGGATTTTTTTACACTTAGAAACATTTTTAAGCAGGTCATTCATAATGGCCAAGAGCAGGTGCCCTGCTGGCGACTGAGTTCTTCAATCACTGCGCGTTGAAAAAGTCTCGAACTATTTAAAGCTCTTTCCAGAATGGGTTGACGCAGACGCGACGCAAGGCTGACACGCGCGTTGATTCTGACGCAAGGAAAGTAGTGTTGCTAACTAAGGGATGTAAAATTTACTGAAATTTTTGTTTCATGTAATATTTCATAAGTATTTAAAATGTATAAAAAAATTGTAATATTCAAAACTAACTTTGCACAAAAACTAAAATTACATTATAAATTTGTATTATACATAGACATAAGACACATAGTTTTAAGTTTGTTACTGCTAATATACTATTATTATAAATTTTTGTAAAAATTTAACTAAAATAAATAAAGTTTAAAATCTAATTAGGAAAGGTTGAAATTTTTATGTTTTATTAAATAATAATATTATTTTAATATTTTAACAATAATTGAAATTTACTATGCTTAAAATCATAGACGTAACCTACCCTTGTATAAGTTTGGGCATACGAAGTACAGTTCGAAAACTGTATTAAGTACAGTTTGGCAAAAAAATACCCTAAAAAATAGGAAAACATCTTTTTTCATTTTAGAAAAAATGATTAATGACAAAATAAATGAGCAAGAATAATGTTTTGGATAATTTAATTTCTTTTTATTTTTATAAAAAATTTAAAAGATCTTATAAAAACATTTACATCTAAAATTAATGATATTGTCTAAAAATCAATCTATAATTATTATGCTAATATTATGTTACTAGCTATTATTGAATTTTAAAGAACTACCTAAAGATTGATTTCAAATTCACATTCAACCAAAATATGTGAGGGATGAAGAGACTTAAAAAATTGCTTTTTATTCTATCACCAATATTAGGTATGCAAACTTAATATTAAGGTTATATTTCCCGTTAACTTGAGATGTTTTCGATGTTCACCCGGTATTAACATTGATTTAATCTTGATTTGAAAGTTTCAACTGAATGTTAATAAACGTTAGTCATGATTGAAATATTGTTAACTCGGTGTTAATACCGAAAAAAGCCTTGATGCTATGCTAAATATATCATAATTACATGTAAGGTTAAGTTTCGGTTTGTATTAAGAATATAGCTATACACTTATTGTAATTTTATCATCCCCAACGCTAGAAAGTATGACCACCTAACTAACGTAATCAAACATGTTTTTTATTTTCTTTTTCAACCCCTGTGTAGAATCACACATCATTCTTTTAAATAACATATTGCATATAAGTAAATTTTTTAAATTAATAATTATTATTCTTAGTAATTATTGAAAATACATTTTATTCAATTCATATATTTATAACAGTTAAAGTAAAAAAAATAGTAAGAAACTATTTAATTTTTTGTTTAACTCTATTACAGTTTATCTATACATAACTCAATTTTTAAGACAACTAATTTTTTTTTAATAAATAAATTTGACTATTTTTTAGTTATTTTTAGTTAATAATTAACAAATTATAATTTTTGTAAATGTTCTGTATTATTCTTGTATTATTTCCATATCCTGAGTTCTTGAATATGTTTAGTAATGACTCTTGAAAAAAGTTTTTCCGTGTAACTTTGTTATAGAATATCCAGAAAAATGTGCCTCTAATAGACTGAATTTTTAAATGGAAAAGACATGTAATTTTTCCTGGAAATCACTCAAAATATTTTCTACCTAACATAAAATTATTGTAAATTCTCAAACTTTGGGATCTTTTAGTACATGATTAGAGATATAACTTCCAATTATTTCAAACTTTTTTGAAAATATTTGATCCATTTAAGGTAATTATTCCTATTTGTGTACGTATACCGATTTGTGCACTTTGCGCATATATGTGCAAAGGACCTCGCACAAAATACATTAAAAATCCCTTTCGGTCAAATTTTGTTTACATTATTTACATTTTCACAACCTTGATACTTCATTTCTCAGAAAAATGGAAACAAAGTATGTATATATACATACTTACTCACTTTTCGCTTTTTAAAGGTAATCTTTTAAACTTAATATAGTTTTGAAGTTGTATAAAAGTTGTGTTGGTGACAGTGTAGTTCTTTGTTAATTATTGAGACAGTTTAATCGTGAGTGTTACTCTGTACTACTCGTGTTACCTGCATCATTTGGTTTCTAGGATACGCTCGGCATGAAGATAATGTAAACTATCCATCACTTAAACTATTGCGAAGCATTCAAGATGCTGCCATGAATGCCAACCCCATTGAAATAATAAATGTAATCGACTAATAAATATTTGTAAGCAACCAGTTGCAGAAATAATTTTTCCACTCCTTATCTCTTAGCGGCACTACTTTTTTATAAACACTCAAATAAAACACCAGATGTTAAACATATTGCCTCAATACTGCAAATGTTACTTATGGTAATATAAGCATCGATAAATTGGTTTTTATAGAGAGAATGAATGACATAGGAAAAATCCTTTCATTCTAGCGGGTCTCGATAAAGAAACTAAGGCTCTCTTGGAAGACCGACAAACTGAGGAATTCCTATTCGGTAAAAATTTGTCTGAAAGGATAAAAGAAGCTAAAGCTATGGACAAGGTAGCCTCCTCCATAAAAAAGCATTTAAAACCAAAAATTCCTGTGACAAAAAATTTAAACTACAACAATCATCATCCAAAATGGCCAACTCCGAGCACATCGGGAACTCAACAAAATTTTCAAAACAGACGTCTATACTTCAAGACAAAGCAGCCATTCAACCCAAAGGCACCATATCAAGGTCAACACAGACACAGAAACCAGCAGCGACCCAAATAAATGTAGGTAATATAGCAGGTAAATTAAAATTTTTTTTACCCCAATGGGAAAAAATAAATTCTAATAAATGCATATTAAAATGGCTTAAAAGGTACAAAATTAAATTTTTCCAAAAAATAACAAAAAAGAGTTCTAATTGTCCGAATTAATAGTTCTAAAGAAATTAAAGATTATAAAAATGCAATTAATAATTTATATCAAAAGGGAGCAATACAAAAAGCTAAACCTCACAAAAATCAATTTCTCTCAATCTATTTTTTAGTCCAAAAGCCAGACGGTTCATATCGATTTAACTTTAATCTAAAAAAGCTCAACAAATTTATAAAAACCAGCCACTTTAAAATGGAAGATACACGAACAGCTGCAAAATTAATGTTTCCAAATTATTATATGGGAAAAATTGACTTTGAAGATGCCTTTCTTCTTGTCCCAATTCATAAGGAAAGCCTTTTGGCTTAAATTTAAGCCCATTTATATATACTAAATTAATGAAACCTGTAATAAATCATTTGAGACAGAATGGTTTAACTTCCGTCATATATCTAAACGATATTCTATGTATTGGTGAAGATTACGATTCCTGTGAAAATAATATTAAAGAAACGATAGAATTATTGAATTCTTTAGGTTTTTTAATTAATATTAAAAAATGTAATTTAACTCCGTCAAAACAATGCAATTTTCTAGGCTTCACGGTAGACTCCGAAAAATACGCAATTGAATTGTCTAATAAGAAAAGAAACAATTTACAAAAACTTGTTAAATTATTCACTAAAAGAAAAATTTATACAATTACAGAATTTGCGACTCTAATTAGAAAATTAATTGCTGCATGCCCGGCCGTAGAATATGGGATGATGTACACTAGACAATTAAAGAGGGAAAAAATTAATGCATTATTATTAAACAATTTCAATTATGATTCAAAAATGTCAATTCCCAATTCCGTCTTACCCGATTTAAAATGGTGGTTAAAAAATTTGCCAAATTCATTCAATTCCATAAAAACAAGTGACTTTGAAATAGAAATTTACACAGCCGCGTCAAACTCAGGTTGGGGAGCTACAAACGGCTTTAAAAATATTTACGGTTTTTGGAACGAAAAACAAAAGAAGTATCATATAAACTTCAAAGAATTATTAGCTATTAAATTCGCGGTACATCAGTTTTTACTTGACAAACGAAACTGCCAAGTACTTTTACGGACTGACAAGACTACGGCACTGTCTTACGTTAATAAAATGGGCGGTACTTGATTCTATGCATACAATAAATTAGCTTAGGACATTTGGAAATTCGTAGAAAAAAGAAAAATTTTTATTTTCACGAGTTACATCGCATCTGCGGATAATAAACAGGCTGATTTCTTATCCAGAATAAAAATTATCGATACGGAATGGGAACTAAATCAAAATTATTATGAAATTATTGTACAAAACTTTGGAACTTCCGATCATGATTTATTCGCAACGCATCTTAATTCTAAATGCACAAATTTTTTCTCTTGGAAACCTGACACTGTGACTTTACTGTGAAATGGACACATTTGAATTTTTACGCATTTGCTCCATTTAGTTTAATTCTAAAAACTCTTGTAAAAATTAAAAATGACAAATCCGAAGGAATCATTGTTACACCCCATTGGCCAAATCAATCGTGGTATCCGTTACTATTAAATTTAATAATAGATGAACCTATTATTTTCAGCCCAAATAATAATTTATTAATATCACCATGCTGGACAAAAATGCACCCTCAGGCTCAGCAACTATCTTTGATGGCATGCAGAGTCTCAGGAAGGCGTTCATAAATAAAAACATCCCAACTGAATCAATTGACATTATTGTGTCATCATTGGCACCAAATACAGTTAAGCAATATATATCAGCCTTGCGAGCGTGGTGGGTTTTTTGTAACAATTGTAATTTAGATTTTTATTCTCCAACGCGAAACGATTTGCTTAATTTTCTCACCAAACACTTCCAAGAAGGCGCTTCATACGGTACAATTAATACTTACAGGTCTGCAGTTTCCTTAATTTCACACGATAAAATAGGCAAAGATCTCCTAATTAGACGCTTTTTAAAGAGGGTATTTCGATTAAATCCAACTAAGCCAAAATATAATTTTACCTGGGATGTTTCAATTGTATTAAACTACTTACGCACATTAAATTTATCAATTACATTAAATTTAAAGCTTTTGACAGAAAAACTAGTTACTCTACTTGCACTGACTACAGCTCATAGACCCCAAACTCTATCATTAATCAAACTGTCTAACATTAAATCCTCACCAAGAGGTATAGAAATACAAATACCTGATATTATAAAAACGTCTGGACCAGGACGATATCAACCGTTGTTGACCTTCACGAAATTCACACAAGATCCTGCGTTATGTGTTGTTTCGGTTTTAGAAGATTATATTGAAAATACTAAAGAAATACGAAATAATGTTAATGAATTATTTATTACGTTAAACAAGCCATATAAAGCAGTTACCGCTCAGACCATTGGTCTGGTACAGATACCACCATATTTTCGTCGTATTCTACGAGGCATGCATCTACATCGACAGCATTGTTAAAGGGAGTTGATTTATCCACTATTAGGAAAACAGCCGGCTGGACAAATAATTGCTTTGTATTCGCAAAATTTTATAACAAGCCGATAATCACGAACGATGTTGATTATTCCTCAGTTATTGTTTCATCGACCTAGATATTTTTTGTTTAGTAATTTTCAAAAATAAAAATAATAATAAAATAAATAAATAAATTTTTAATTATTTTTTCACAATAAAAATCTGTTTAACAAGTTTAAAATTGTTGTATCTCTAAACAACTACAGTTGTAATCGTAGGAACGAGGCAAATGAAATATAATTGTACGATCAAACGAACTTACCTAAAAGTGAAGTTCGATCGCAATTATATGAATAAGCCTCGTTCAAGAGATTACTTTCCCACCCAACAGAAAATTCCATTTCCTATTCTCCCAAATCCCAATTTATGTGACAATTTTAAACACTCTAAAAATATGAAGATAACGATGAGTAGGAAGAAGGGCCAAGGGAGAGGGACTTAGAAAAATTCTAACTCTAAACGTAGTGGCCTCTAGCATCAACGATGGAAGTACTACAGTTGTAATCTCTTGAACGAGGCTTATTCATATAATTGCGATCGAACTTCACTTTTAGGTAAGTTCGTTTGATCGTACAATCATGTACTACCTCTAATCATGTACTAAAAAATCCCTAAGTTTGAAAATTTAAAAAAAATTGTGTAAGGTAGAATATATTTTGAGTTATTACCAGGAAAAATTACATGTATTTTCCATTTAAAAATTCAGTCGATTAGAGGCACGTGTTAATATTATTCGATTTGTTTCAAACTTTCAGACAAATTATTTTTTATATTTTGATTAATTTTTCGGGATGAGACAGAAGATTTGGAAACATCGCTAAAATAAGAACCACCCTAATGCACCCAATATCATATATGCTTTCTTTCCGATTTGGACAACATTTTGAAAAGTAACTTGCCTTCTATAAGAATGTTTTAAATCTATGGCGTATCTCAATCATCATACACTGAGAGAAATGAATAGCTGTGACTACTACACTGGAACTCCCAAGAGAGTCACCAGCTGTGGTCGCTGCTCTTAAAAACGTCAGGGGGGTACAGATGGGCGGGATCAAAATCAGCTAACGAAAAGCAGGAGCGTAAATTTTAAGTGTTCCTTTAAGGCCTTGATTATTTACATATTTAAAACCATTTTTAAAGATTTTTCGTTTAAAATTTTTTTTACTGTTAAATAAAATTTATCAAACCGAAAAGAATTTATACTAAACATTTTTTTAAATTACACTGTGATCAGAATTTTTGGTAATGATTTGATCCAATATTAATTTAATATTTTTGAGAAAACTGTATTCATTTTTAATTAATGAAAATAATATATTTTATTCAAATATGAAATTCGTTTCTCCATTTCATATTGTCTAATTATAGTATCATAAAATTGAACTAAATATCGAAAAAATAATATTAGTTTAACTAAAATAAAAAATACTTTTGAATTATCAATTTTGTTATCTAAAAAATGATTCATCTTTTAAATCAAATTATTATTTTTCAAGTTTTAAATTATAAATAATTTAAAAAAATGTGTACTTGAAAATTTATTGATTTCATTATGATTTTAGAATATATTTACATCAGAAGAAAAAATTGAACAAAAAGTTAACATGTAAATTTTTCTTTTCGTATTAATAAAATTTGTTGAACTTTGTGACGTATGATTTTAAACAATTTAAAATGGCTCAAAATTTCTGCTAAACGCCATGCAAAATCTGACGCGTTCAACACAATTAAATTTAGAAATTTAAATAAATAAATTTCGCCGTCAGGCGCCAATTAATTTTAAAGATAATTAATAAACTATTTCTCGACTCGGCTCAAACAAACTCAAGACTCTCGACACCTCTGAGATTCTCTCTCTCCCAGAGGGAATTCTGCTCAAACAGTTGGCAGCAGAAAAGCCAACGGCGAGACACGACTGGCAAAAACTGGCAAGCGACTTACCCACGACGACTAGGTTGGCTCTCAATTTCGTTGTCCTCTCCGGCTCGGCTCTCCTCGGCAACAAGGCAACGGCGGTCAACAGGAAATTGGCAAAGAGGGAAAACTACAATAATTACTCCTCACTCTCACAATTAATCTCCGTAATTTTATTATCCTTCTACACTACTGAGCTTCACGCTCCACTTCTACACAACACAAGTCTCTCACTTCCACGAAACTCGAGAAAAATTCTGAACAATTTTACTAGCGGCGAGGTGACGTACCGGCGCGGCGAGACAAAATTTCCATTATGTGGCGGCGAATACATTAACCACCTGTAGCGTCTCTTGAATTTTCCTCGTGGCTCGTCTTCTTCCTCGTCTCGTTCTTCACAAGTGGTACTGGCCCCGCCATCTACCACTTTTCCTCGTTAGGCTAGCCGCGCGACCTACTTTCCCTCGAATAGTAGGTCAGCTGGCGGTACTAGCTTTTCCGCAATTACCATGAAAATGTGGGCCTGTCAACTCGGGGCCTTTCCAACGGATGGCGCGACGATGTAGAATTTTCAGCATTAATGACACGCGTGAAAATTCACATCGTCACAATCCCCTCCCCATGACCGGTACTATTTATATATAGTACCGTCATCCTCATGATAATCTTGGCCGCCACTCCTACTTTCTCCTCTGACTGGCTCTTTCACTCCTCAGCGGCTCCCTCCTCGATCTCTGGCTCACTCCTTCTCTTCCTCTGGCTCTAATCTCTTCTCCCTCTGGCTCTTTCTCGTTTCTTCCCACCCACTCTATCCTTCTCTAGCCTCTGGTCCCTTCTTTTGTCTTCTCTCCTCCAACAACTGACGGACCGCCAGATCAATTGTTGAGGGCGGGAGTCCCGCTAGGGCCCTCGTTAGCTGGGTGATTTTCTCCACCAAGTCTTCGTCCTCGGTTGTCGTCTCTGGATCGGGTCGAATCTCCCCCACCACCTGTTCCTCCTCGTGTTCCGGTTCAATTTCTCCACTCGTTTCCTGACTCCTATTCGCTGACGACTGGCTCTCTACCTCGTTCTCCCGGTACCACACTATACCGCGGTAGTGACGGTACGCTTCTGCGCAACGTGGGCAATTCCGAACAGTGGTGTGTCGGCGCCCACAATTACTACAAAACTTATGGCGCACTGGTTCTGGACACACCACTGCTCTGTGCCCGCGTTGCCAGCAGTTGAAGCAGCTGTAGGGAGGAGGGTCCAACTCCTCTGATCGTGGGATCTCTTTGAGTCCCCCGAAGATGACTCCCGTAGTCCTGGCCTTCCCAGGGTTGTTTCTTGTGGCTCCGGTACGTTCGCCCTTCCTTACCGGGTACGTTTTCGGCCTCGTTCCGGTTTCTCCCACTCTTCGCACTGGTGGCCCGGGCTGCGGCGAGTGCGATCTCTGGGCCCTCTTCTCCGGTTCCTGGCTCTCGATGTCCTCCTTGCGTAGGACCTCCTCCCTCCGGCTCTTCATCTCTCGCCGTTGCTGGGCACGGAGTTTTTCCAGCGCCACTGATGTTAGTGGCTCCAACGTCTTAACAAAACAGTCGAGCTCATACTCGGCTAGGCGGCTCTCATATTCCTCGGTGCTCTCTCCCTCTCTCTGGCTTGCGGGCCAACGATACGGCACCACTACCTCGGCACCATCGGGCCTGACTGTTTTCTCCTTCTTCTTTTCCCTTGGCGTCTCCAAGGCACTTAGTTCCGCCCAGTCACTAAGGGTGGTCACTGGCTCGAAACTTCCCCCTACGGCTCCTTCTCCTTCCCCTACGCCTCGTACCTCCGGCTCATCGGCGACGGGGGGGTCTTGGACCCTCATCGGCTCTTCTTCCAATCGCTCCGTGATTGGGAACGAGAGGTAGGACGGGCGCTCCATCTCCGCTGCTCCGGCGTCGAACTCAGGGAACGGGCGGTGCCTTGACTGCGGGCGCCCGTGTCTCTCCGTCCTGGCTCTCTCGGTTCCCCGTGGTTCGGGTTGGCGACCACTCCTCTCTCGGGCTCGTCGGCTCCCTGGTGGTGTGTAGGGCATGGCTCTTCGTCGTCTCTTTCTCTCGGCTCTTCTTCTCTCCCCTCGGCTCCTCGGCTTATCTGCAAAAATTTTTATTTATGCACCAAGGGACATTTTTGTTTCCATATTTGAAACAGATAGATATGGTTTCAGGTCGGTAATATGGACTTTGGGGACTCGTCTACTCTGTTCATCGCGCAGGATGAATACGGTTGGTGAACGGACCTCGACGATCTCAAACGGACCCTCGTATTTCGGTGCCAATTTCGTCGCGAATTTTTGTGCTCCACTCGACAACTTGTGGCTCTTTCGCAGTACTAAGTCACCTACTTTAAAAGTCGCGTCTCTCCTACCTTTGTCATAGTGCTTCGTCTGTCTCGCTCGCTCTCTGTCAATATTTCTTGCTACCATGTCTCTCAACGCGTCTAGCCTCTTCACTCGTTCGGCCCACTCTTCTGGCTTTATTTTCACTACTTGTCTCTTGTTCTCGACCTCTCTCCGCAGGCTCTTCACGGGCTTAGGATGTCTTCCGTAATTTAGGAACGCAGGGGACGTCTTCGTGGCCGCCTGTGTTGCTGTGTTCACGGCATGACGGAATTCATGAACATGTAGGTCCCATTTTCTATGATCAGCACCGATGAAGGTGGAGATCATCGTCTTCAAGGTCCTGTTACTTCTCTCGACTGGGTTGGCTTGTGGATGGTAAGGTGGTGTCGTGATGTGTTTGACTCCGTATTCCTCAAGTGTTGACTTGAGAAATTTGTTGTCAAACTCCTTACCATTGTCGGTGAGTAAGTACTCCGGTGTCTCCCATCTGAATAGGATCAACTCCTCAAAGGCTCTGGCTACTGACTTCCCGTCTGCTGACTTCAATGGTTTGACTTCTATCCACCTCGAGAACAAGTCTTGGAACACAACCAAATACTTGAAATTGCTCTTACTTGGTGGAAACTCCATTGTGTCTGCGGCTACTACGGCCCACGGTCTCTCCACAATTCTTTGGCCCATTAGTCCAACCGGTCCGGCTTGAGATACCTTATGTATCTGGCATTGGTGGCACTGTGTCACGTACTTGTGCACATCATTCCAAATACCTGGCCAATAGTACTCTCGTGCTATTCGATCATAGGTTTTCTCGATTCCCAAGTGTCCGGCTGATGCTTGAGCGTGTCCGTCTTCCATTACTCTCGCTCGGTATTCTTCTGGCACTACCAACTTCCAACCATCCTCGTCTCCATTGATCGGCAGTAAAAGTGGGTCACTCCGATGTCTGTAAAGATTTTCATTCTCTACAATCCATCCCTGGAATCTCTGAGGATGCTGGCTCACCATTTCACGGCGTTTGAGGTACCATTGGTCCTCAATGGATTCAAACGCGGCTAACGACTCTTCCTCATCTTCTTGTAATCTGGATAATGCGTCTGGGACATGATGTTGTGCACCTCGTCTGTGAACTATGTCAAAGTCCCACTGTTGCATTTCCAGGGCCCATCTCGCTAAACGGCCAGTCGGATCCTTTAAATTCCTTAGCCATTTTAAGGCACTGTGATCCGTAATCACGTGAAATTTGTACCCCTCAATGTACGGCCTGAACTTTCTGATCGACCACAATAGTGACAGACACTCCTTTTCTGTCACACTGTAGTTTTTCTCGGCTTCGGTCAAGACTCGGCTGATATACACGATTGGGTGCTCTCCGTCTTCAAATTCTTGCGTCAATACGGCTCCAATTGCGTAGTTGCTGGCGTCACATTGAATGGTAAACTTCTTTGTGAAGTCTGGTCGGGCTAAGACTGGCGCTGATGTTAGCTTCTGTTTCAGCTGCTCGAACGCTTCTTGTTGCTCGTCCTTCCACTCCCATGTTCGGCCTTTGTGCAGCAACTTTAGCAATGGTATTTTGATCTCGCTGTCGTTGGGAATGAAACGGGAATACCACCCGACCATGCCCAAGAAACGTCTGAGTTGTCTCACGTTCTTCGGCTCTGGATAGTTTCTCACCGGCTCTGTTTTATACGGATCTGGCCTCAGACCCTCACCGTCCAATAAATATCCGAGGTAAGTGACCTCAGAGCATCCAAACTCGCACTTCTCGGGATTAACAATCAATTTTGCCTCGTTCAATTTTCGCAGGACGGTTTCGAGCCACTTGACATGTTCCTCGAACGTATCGGTGACCACGATGATGTCGTCCAGGTACCCGAAAACATACGGCTCTACCTTTGGTCCCAGCAATGAGTCGATCATTCGCTGGAACGTCATCGGCGCGTTCATGAGTCCAAACGGCATTCGGCGAAACTGCCATAATCCTGACCCAGGTATGGCAAAAGCAGTGTATTTCTTGCTCTCTTCGGCCATTGGAATTTGGTGGTATGCCAGTTTGAGGTCAACCTTCGACAGGTATCTGGCTTTTCGGAGCTTGTCCAGGATATAGTCGATAGATGGCAATGGGTAACAATCTTTTATTGTTACCTTGTTAACGTCTCGGTAGTCATTGCACTGTCTAAAGTCGTTCTCACCTCTTCTCGTGATTACTGGCGCACTTCTCCAACGGCTGGCAGATGGCTCGATGATACCTAGTTTGTGTAACTTGGCCGCATTACCTTGGGCCCAAGTCAACATTGCTGGTGACATCCGTCTAATGGCATGTTGTACTGGCGTTTCGTCGGTAACACGTATGTGATGTTCCATCAGGTCTGTCATTCCGTGTTCCTCCGACTCTGGTAGTACCCATTTGTCCACTAGGGCTTGGATGATGTCCTTTTGGCGATCATCGAGTGCAGAAATACCGGCGCACTCGGCAAATATCAGTTGTTCGTCCTCTTCTCTTGCCTTTGGCCCAAACTCATGCCATCCTCCTTGACACACTCTCCACATTCCTTCTTTCAGCTTCACTTCCATATCCCAGGCCTTACAGAAATCGATACCCAATATGATGTCTTGTGTCAGCGTCTTCATCACTTTGACTCCGAATCGTTGGGCATATCCGTCGACTACTATGTTAAGGTCCAGGATTCCGGCTGCTTCAGTGATACCTCCGGTTGCACTTCTCACAACTGTACCACACGGCTGAATTCGGCTTTTGAAAGGCTCTGCGACTCTGGTGGTGATCACTGATATCATCGCGCCAGGGTCGAAAAGTGCTTCGTAATGTTGGTCACCAATAGACATGTCGAAGAAGTATCTGTTCTCAGTCCTAGATCCGTCGATGTCTTCTTCATCACTTGAGTTCGGGTCAGCTGTGACTCTCACAGCCTCTCCCCTCCCCTGGACTATAGGTACCGGGATCACATCCGTACCTTTTGTCCAACACTCTTCGGCCATTTTTTCTACCTCGCGCTGGGGGAGTGAGTTCTCCTCACTCGACCGTCTTTTCTTCCTCTCTGGCATGGGTTTAAACTTCTTTTCTTCGGTCAAGTCCTCTCTGCCTATGACCGGCTCTAAACTTTCCCTAACTCTACTCTCTCTCTCTCAAATTCAATTTCGCTTTCCGTCTTTACCCAACTACAACTAGGTGCTAATCTATCTACGGGCTCGCTCTCGTTTTCTACTTTACTCGGCTCACTCGTCACGGCACACGGCTCATAAAACTCTGCTCTCCTCTCCACGTCACACGGCTCATAATGTTCCTCAGTACGTTCCTCAACAGCATTTCTTACTGCCTGGTGAGGTTGGAGGGGGGTACAGAGCTGTGCTGCGCCCCCCACACACCGTTTCCCAAGGCGGCTCTAACTGCTTCACAATTTGGGCATGTCAGAAGGTTACATCCTGGCCGTTTACATACCAGGCATGCCTCTGCTTGGGCTGGCTTCGTGGGGCATTGATTTGAGTAATGTCCCTGTTGTCGACACGTGAAGCAGATCCTCTGAGGACAATCTCTGGCTCGATGTCCTGGTGTCTGGCAGTGAAAGCACGCCCCCACAAACTCCTTGGGCGTCGTTGGTGCTGATGTACCACTTTGCCCCGGCTTAGGTCCGTTTGGACCATTTGGCTTGGGGTAATTTGGTTTCACCCCCGTGGGAAACATACCAGGGTACGACATTGGATAGGCAAAGTGCATGGGCATTTGCATGGCTTGTGCTGGTGGGACACTGGCCACTTGGCCCTGTACCATTGCTGGTTTCTGGCTGGGAGTTGCTGGACTCATCGCCTCGACGCTCTTTTCGTCTGTCCTTTCTCTTTCTTTCTTCTCTCTCTTGCCCCTTTTCTTCTTTTTCTTCGTCTTTTCAGCCTTTGCAGAGTGATCACTATCACTCGACTCGGACTCCTTTTCCATGGCTGCAACTTTCTCGCTCTTCATATGTTTCTGGCCGCTCTTCTTCTCTTTCACGGCCGCTAGCGGGAAACGCATTCTCTCCTTTGGTGGGGGTGGGGCATATCGCTCGTCTAAATCCTTGGCTCTCTCGTAATCCCTCAGGATCCTCTCCATCTGGCTCAACGATTCAAAATGGAGTCTTTCTAATTGACGACGATAAGCTGGTGTCAAGCCTTTATAGGCCAGTTTTACTTGTTGTCTCTGGCTTAGTGGACGCTTCATGTGACCCAAAATCAGGCGGAAACTAGTCATGTATGGGGAAATTTTCTCTCCTTTCCCTTGTGTCCTGGCTCTTAGCTCGTCAATGACGTCGTCGTCGTCCACTGTCACGAGGTACTCGTTTTTGAACGCCCTCTGGAAGGACTTCCAAGAATTTATTTCCCGACGTAACGATCTAAACCAACTGCTCGCGGTCTTCTGGAGGATGATCGGTAGGGCTTGTAAGATGTCTCGGTCTGAGAATTCAGAACAGACCTTACAGTCTTCTAGACGTTCCAAAAATTCCTCGGCGTTGTCTTCGTCCCCAAAAAATTTTAAGTCCCAGTCCTTGAGTGTTTTAATCACCTTGGACCTCCGGCTGGACTTAATCTCTTCGATTCTTCCCCCACTCTTTGCGTTTTGGCTATGGTCGCTTTCCGATTCAGACTCGCTCGACGAGTCATCGAGGATCGATCTTCGGCTCTCCTTCCTATCTTTCTTTGGTTTCGGCTCTTTTGTGCTCTGTTTTCGGCTCTCCACGCTACTTAATTCGTCGCTCCTACTACTACACGTACACCGACAACTCATTTGACTCTCTTCGCCCTCGCTATATTCGATTTTCCTACCCACTTTGTTTTGGCTACCCTTTCTTACTTCTTTCGGATTTTCTCTTCTCTTAAACTCACTGGCCGGCTCTCCATTCGCTGGCACCCTATTCTGAGTGGCATTCACTTCACTCATGCTGCCCTGACTTGATGGGTTTCGGGGGGCTGGGGTGGGTCTTACCCGTTCACCCGCGTTGGGAGTGTGTGGGTTTTCGACAATTTTCCCCGGTCCGTGGGGTGAAATGATCCGCGACTCCTGGTGATGGGTAATCTGGAACCCATTTCCCACGGCTGTCCGGCTCTGGCTCTGTTGCCAATCCCATCCCCCCCCCTCTATAAAGGCTCTCTAGTCTTTCGGTACAACCCGCTAAGCGCTCAATTTCGGGGGTCAGGCTCAACCGCGCAACTGCGTCGCGCATGTGTTGCGCATTCGGCGCCATTGTTGCCGACTGTATGGTGTGGGGGGCCGTCATGATAGTGCTCGTTGTCACCATCATGTGGGCACTCGTGGTGGTGGGGGAAGTTGTGGTCATGCTTGCTGTCGACATGACTGGGGGAAGGGGTGTAAATCGCGGGGTCATAACAGCGTTGGTCGGACTACGTCTGCTGTACGTTGTTTCGCTTTGGTGTCGCTTTCCCCCCTCATCCTGAACTACTTCGGCTCTTTCCCGATCACTGGCCCTACTTCCCCCACTACTCGACTCCTCATCGTCTCTGGACGAAATTTGACCCCCCCTTCTTCGCGTGACATTAGGAAACGGGCTCTCATTGTCCTCTGAGAACGCTTCCAATAGGAACGTTTTATCGGAGTTTCCCAGGTCGTAACGCTCACAAAACGGCACATCGGTTTCATCCGTCAGGGCTACTCTCATCTCGGCTCGTAATAGTCTTTCTTTTAGGACTTGTGAGGACCCACTGATACACAATTGGTACCGTAGCAGACTCGTCACTACTTGTCCTATTTGCATGTCATTTATAACCTCCCATGCTTGGCTAACGTTGGGGATCTTGATTAAATCGCGCATGCGTCTCTTGTAGTCTCTCATTTCTACAATGGCCTTTGCCATCTTAATCAAATCCAAAGCAAAACTCTAAGTTCAAAAATTTTCGAATTTTCGAGGGGGTCGCGCAATTTGTATATACGGCCCTGTACTGTTCTAAATACAAGGACGTAATCATTCGATGAGGCCCCCCTTTTAAAATTTTTCCTTTTCTGGCTGACTTGTGGCTCGACTCTCCCACTATTTCTACTTCTCGTTCTCTCTCTCTCTCGCTCTCTGTAGCCGCTATTACTACTCCTGAGCCGCTTTTCCTGGCGCGCGCGAACTTTCTCTTGTCTGCTGAAATTTTAAATATCCCGGCGCGTCGTTTCTCTTGACCGACCGGCGTACTATTTACAGTCACGTGACTACTTTTAATTTTTATTTCCTGTCTAACATGTGCTCGGCAAGCAAAAAAATTCTAGTTAACAATTTTTTTTTTTGGCACAAATTAGAAACAAAACATTTTATTTGAGGTTTCCACGGCTGGCTTTCGGCAATTTATGAGAAAAATTTTAAAATATGTCAATTTAATTTTAAACACGGCAGGAAATTTTCACAAGTCAACAAATTTCAAATTTTTACTGGCAAAGGCACTCTACATTTTTTTTGTTACACACGCGATGGCAAGGGCAACACAGTTTCCAACTCTCTGGCATCTGTCAATTCAAATTTTGAAATTTCTGTCAGCTGGTAACATAAATTTTATGTCTGGCGTTAGCAACAGAAATTCAAAATTATTGGCTGGCTCTGGCAATAGAATTCTGAATTTTTCGGCTATTAGTTAACAAAAAAAAATTTTGTCTGGCTTCGGCTCTTGGAAAATTTCAGAATTCTGGCAACAATTCATGCAATACACTATACAAGAAAATAATTTATAGTCGTGTCTCGGTTCGAGCTGGGCCCCACGTTGGGCGCCAAATTTTGTGACGTATGATTTTAAACAATTTAAAATGGCTCAAAATTTCTGCTAAACGCCATGCAAAATCTGACGCGTTCAACACAATTAAATTTAGAAATTTAAATAAATAAATTTCGCCGTCAGGCGCCAATTAATTTTAAAGATAATTAATAAACTATTTCTCGACTCGGCTCAAACAAACTCAAGACTCTCGACACCTCTGAGATTCTCTCTCTCCCAGAGGGAATTCTGCTCAAACAGTTGGCAGCAGAAAAGCCAACGGCGAGACACGACTGGCAAAAACTGGCAAGCGACTTACCCACGACGACTAGGTTGGCTCTCAATTTCGTTGTCCTCTCCGGCTCGGCTCTCCTCGGCAACAAGGCAACGGCGGTCAACAGGAAATTGGCAAAGAGGGAAAACTACAATAATTACTCCTCACTCTCACAATTAATCTCCGTAATTTTATTATCCTTCTACACTACTGAGCTTCACGCTCCACTTCTACACAACACAAGTCTCTCACTTCCACGAAACTCGAGAAAAATTCTGAAAAATTTACTAGCGGCGAGGTGATGTACCGGCGCGGCGAGACAAAATTTTCATTATGGCGGCGAATACATTAACCACCTGTAGCGTCTCTTGAATTTTCCTCGTGGCTCGTCTTCTTCCTCGTCTCGTTCTTCACAAGTGGTACTGGCCCCGCCATCTACCACTTTTCCTCGTTAGGCTAGCCGCCGACCTACTTTCCCTCGAATAGTGGGTCAGCTGGCGGTACTAGCTTTTCCGCAATTACCATGAAAATGTGGGCCTGTCAACTCGGGGCCTTTCCAACGGATGGCGCGACGATGTAGAATTTTCAGCATTAATGACACGCGTGAAAATTCACATCGTCACAACTTATAATATAAATTTGAAAAAAAATTATAACCATGTACATAAATTATAAATAGAATGAATGAGCCCCTTTCATGTTAACGTACAAATATTCTTTTCATAGACCCTACGGCCCTTAATGCTTTCATTTTTGAAAGGTCAAGGTCACTCTCCAAGAGTCACATAAGACTCTGCGAGTGACTCTCTTGGGAGTTCCAGTGTATTTGGTTAGTAATAACGTCGCTGCTAATTGTAATTAGTTACTGTTACTATTCAGTTAGTAATTCCAGCCATTTAGTTACTAACGTAACTAATTAAATAGGTAAACCAACAAAAAAAGTAGTTGAATCAAATAATAAAATAATTGAGTATACCCCGTGTAGAAAAATTGTATGGAAGTCTAGTGTCTACAAAGAGACTAGGCAGTTATAGTGTAGCCCGTCTAATCCAGCCTGTCTTGCTATCGGCTAAGGAGCAGCTTAATGGACCTCGTTGAGTCCGTCTATCTAGACGGTCTTTTCGAGCTGAGAGCAGTGACTTGCAAGACGCAATAAGTTATGACAGTTTACAGTTGGTGTACATAACATTCAGTTGATATTACACATGGTCGAATTTTAACCAAATTTTATAAATTATATTATATAAATTAAATTAAAGTTAGAATACATAATTCTTTTTAAAACTTCACAATCCAATTATGTTGTAAATTTCCTTGTTTTTAAATAGTGGAGGTAAGTATCGTATTGTAATTACAAAACATAACCTAAAAAAATAATTTACAAAATGGAAAAGTAAAATTACTCATGTGGAAAAATAAAGAATAAGAAACCTAAGTCAAATATATCCGTCTAGTGTAGTGTTATTAAGACCGTCTAGATTTGGTCTAGGATGTGCTATGTTGTTGTTGTTTTCTGTATTAATTAATTTTAAATGTGCACTGAAAAAAATAGATTTTAATGTATTTTTATGAGTTTTGATTTCTCAGCTGAAGCTAACAGTCGTACTCACCCAGTAAGAAACGAGAAATTGAAAAGTATTAAAAAGATCCTATTCTTTTGAATGCCACTTCTGTCAAATACTTTTCTATCCAGTGAGAGCAATATGAAATATAAAAAAGTATTGGACAGAAATGGCATTCAAAAGAATAGGATAATTCTACTACACTATACAGAGTTTGAATTATTTCAATCCTTTTCAATTCCTCGCTTCTTACTGGGCAGCATCAATGTTTAGGCGTCATCTATCAATATGCCTCTCCTTCAAATTTAGTAATACTTAATAATTTAAAAAACAATCGAGTACTGTTATTTGAGAATCAATATCCACTAAATAGCAAGTAGAGTAAGTTTCTATTTATTAATTTCATTAATTAGTGGTTGACGCCTAAAGATTGGTGCTAAATACTACTGCTAGTTTCATCCGGCTGTTTTGATTTGCAGTAAATTTTATTTTACAAAAAGACTACTATCTCCAATGCCAAAGATTGGAAGGGGCACAAAGACTTACGCTTAAAGAAAGTTGATGTGAAAAATACAGAAAGTTAAAATATTTTTTAATACTTTTTATGTAAAAAAAAGTATTTAAAATTATTTCAAATATAATTAAGTCTTATCATTCTAAGAATAGTTGTCATAACATACAATGAGAAATTTTGAATAGACGTAGATTAGAATTTACTAGCACTGCTGATCAGACCAGAAACGCTGGTCTATTCTAGACGATAGCGTGGAAGTTTCGTTTTAATTCTGAACAGCCGCTCGACAAGACCGTCTGTCCTTGGTCTAGAAAGACGTTAACAGCAGTAGAGTTTACTTACTAAAAATAATCCTGGAAAAAATGGTTATCACGACTATTCATTTCTCTCAGTGTACGCCATGGATTTACAACATTCATAAAGAAGGAACACTACTCTTCAAAACGTTGTTCAAACCGGAAGGAAAGGATCTTATATAGGATCCTGTTCCAGGAATATTCGTAAGATCCATTGCAAGTTCGTACGTAAGAACACAGTAGCGTTCTTATGTACCCAGGTTCTCTAGTGAAACTTAATAAGATCAAGCATGTTATCCTTTGTACCAAAACAAACAACAACATACCATCCTGGACGGTTACCTTCGTAAAATCATTTGTAAAATCTTGCATTAACAATCTGGAAGTAAAAAACTTTCGGGGAACTACTGCGAAGGTGTTAAAAATATAAATTAATTAATTGAAGAAACCGTGTAGTATATTTTACGGGTCACTAACAGGATCCATTACACTTAAGTACCTGCAGTTTACAAAACTACAAAGGATCCTGTACATGAACCTTTACAAATTTTCCTAAACATGATTCTGCAAGTGTTCCGGTACAGAAACCTTTACAGAAACCTTTAATAGCTAAAGTTCCTGCATCGGAAACTGCACAGGATTCTGAGAGGATCCTGTACCGAGATTTTAAGCTGAGTTTTTTACTTACAGATTGTTAATGCAAGATCTTACAAATGATTTTGCAAAGGAATCTGTCCAGGATGCTATGTTGTTGTTTGTTTCGGAACAAAGGATAACACGCTTGATCTTATTAAGTTTCACTAGAGAACCTGGGTACATAAGAACGCTACTGCGTTCTTACGTACGAACTTGCAATGGATCTTACGAATATTCCTGGAACAGGATCCTATATAAGACCCTTCGCAAGAATTTTTAACAGGGAAGGACCATTTTCTTCCTCACTTGATTTATTAAGCTGTTCTGTTTTCAATTTTTTATCACATACATTGTTTTTATTTAAACATTTGCGTTTTTTATTCAATTCACATTTATTATCACTTTTTCGTCACCTAACCCACCTTTAACTGGGGAATTATAAGTTCCTGACTTATAAGCCACATAGCACAATAGTATGAGGTAAGGTTTTGCTGAGTACTAATCGTATGGCTCATAAGGTTACGCGACATGGCTGTGGTAGACCTGAGGTGAACTAAAAATTTCTGCCATGGAGGTAAGGTTACATGTTAGGGTGTGGTAAGTATATATGATAAGGGCACGGTAACCTTACACGTTAAGGTTGAGCTGAACCAAGAAGATGATTAACTCCGTAAAGGCAAAATTAATTTTTCTTCTGCCAATTCTCTACTAAGCTCAGTTAGTTAGAATGATAGGTTTTAGGCGCGTCGATCCCGGGTTCGAATCCCAGTCCCCCAGTTTGTTTTCAAAATTTTCTGCTTCACGTCAAGTTTCCAAAATAGAGAAGAGCAACAATCTTAACTTTTTAATGTAATATTTATTTATTAACTTTTTTCAATATTTTTCATAACTGGTCCCTGCCGGAAGAATAGACTGAAAAGGTACTGAAATTGTACTGGCCTCAGTACAATTTCAGTCTGATTTTTTTAAAATGTTTCGGTAGACATTTTTAAAGTCCTTTAACAATAATTCAATTTTTAAAACAAAATAATTTTAATCTATAGAGCTTTATGATTACAAATATCTAAAATTCATTATAAAAAATTATTATTTAAAAAAGTTATGAACTATCTCGCAAACCCTAATTGTTACGTAAAAACAGATATTATTTTTGAATTTTGATTCACATGAACATTTAGCATATATTATAATTACTTGTAAAGAATCTGAGTTCATGAAAAACAAATATAATGTTGAAATATAAATAAAAATTATTTTTAACATTAACAAAGAAATATTCGTCCTTCAACTTAATGACGGTTAAGCCATAAACACCACCTATAGCGACCCTTTTGCAGGTAATTTTTCCCAGTACAAATTCAGTGCTAAAACGCAGCAAATTTTGACTGAAATAGACTAAGCTCTCAGCACTAATTCCCCAGTACAATTTCAGTCTATTTTTCCGGCAGGGGTAAACTTATTACAACCTTACCTCAACCTTACAACTTTATAGTTACCTTACCTTAACCTTGACATGTAACCTTACCTTAAACTTAACATGTAACGCTCTCTCAACCTTGACACGTAACCTTACCTCAACCTTAACATGTAACGTTACCTCAACCTTAACGTGTAAGGTTACCATGCCCTTATCATATATACTTACCACACCCTAACATGTAACCTTACCTCCATGGCGGAAATTTTTAGTTCACCTCAGGTCTACCATAGCCATATCGCGTAACCTTATGAGCCATACGATTAGTACTCAGCATAACCTTACCTCATACTATTGTGCTATGTGGGAGAGCGTTTCATCGAACTACCATCTTCATCCAACTAAAATTAATTTTTATCAAATACCTTTCTGAAATACTTTCGTAATAACGATTTTAAAAAATCTTGCAAAGAGTTGTTTTTCTCTTTCCTTTTTTTCTTCTCCTATACACTTGTCGTTGCATTTCTTAGGTGCTTTTCTTAGCGACGTATTACAAATTTTAATTAAATTTATACGTTATTCATGATATTTTCGCTTCTTAACACCAAAGGATGATAGTAGAAATTGAAAGTCAATCTGACACAATTTGCGAAGTTAGGAGTTTATTTTCAAAAAACATCTATTTTTTAAAAATGTAAACGTAATTTTTATCACGCTTTATCTTATTGTTGTCTAAATTTGTGCTTCCAAATATTTATTTACGCAAGTGTTTTCCGGAATGAACTTTCCTGCTGAATACGAATAACGTATTTATTTACAATTAAATTCACGTTTTTCACAAAAATTTAGAAAAAACTTAAATTTGGGCTCCTTAGCCCTCCACGGGGCAAGGACAGTTAGGGCTAATATGTCACGGTACAATCCTGGTAATGCGATTCCGACATTTAAAAAATGTTAAATTTTTCTATTCAGGTTGATGTACATAATGGTTAGTAATTATATTCTAAAAACAAAGCTTATTGACCAAGAAATTGGTGGTTCCCTTAAGAAAATCGTGGTTAAAACATACTCTACTTCAGACGAATTTTAATGCAATAATTAAAATTTAAAAAAGGTTAAAAGATATATACATATTCATTAGTATAGCAAAATTGTAGCCAAATAACCAGGATTTTCAAAGATACAATTCGTTTTCTGCTAAATACTTAGGTTTGGCCGCTAGATCCTAACATGTCTTATCTAACTATCCTTGTCGCATCCTTCCCTACTTACTGTTATTAAAACAATGTTTAAAACAAAATTTCCAAACTCGGGTCGATTTTTAACTTTCAACTTTCATTCAAAAAAATTTCAATTTCACCCAAAAAAATTTAAACTTTCACCCAAGAAAATTTCACTTTCAATTTCACCCACACTTAACAAAATTTTTCACTTTAAACTTTCACGCAAAAATATCAAGATTCACTAAAAGCAAAATCTAAAAACTACAATTTTTTAATATGATTTTTCAAATAAGAAAAAAAAATTCTTTCAATTTTCATTTTTTTAATTTGAAGGTATTTCCGACTGTATGTATGCCGGATACCTGATTTTTTTTATTTATTTATTTGTAACATCATAATAAAAATTGTACAAAAAACAACGCAATAAATAACGAGTAAAAGAGCGTTCTTAACAGATCTGCGATTGTGAATAATTGTCGAAGAGGATTCAAGCCATTTCGTCGACCTACTGTAGTTTGTTTTTACACTAATCTAATTACAATCCCTATACAGTTTTGGGTTCTTATATGGCTACAGTTGTACACATTTAGAAAGTGTTTTAATTGAGATGATACATGCCAGAAAAAAAGACCGATATGAATCGATATTGAAAAACTGACAACTAACGATAATTATAGAAATAAAAGGGTAAAATAAAATAAAAGGGAGAGCTCAATAATTTCTGACAACAATGGTGGATAATAAAGAAAAGCTAATTAATTTTACGTGTGTTTATCGTTGAATTAATTAATATAATTAATATCAGTCGGCATTGCAAACAGATATTAGACAACATAAATAGACGCGTACGTCATACTGAAATAATTACAAAATTCGATAAAATGAACATAATAACATTAATATTATTGTTATCAACTATAAAAATATCGCACTAAAAGTAGATGAATGTATCATTTCAAATTTTTCTCCCACCAGGAAAAGAAAAACGAAACCGTCACGTATTTGATCACCATTGATTGGACACAGACATCGTCATTCGCTCAATAGGCTGAAGGGGAGCCATTGAACAATGGCATGCCTGCGTCTTACAACCCGTGATTTATCGCCTCGCTGCGACATTTCCTCCCGCATATATATATATATATATATATATATACTACCGTCCGAAATTGTGCGAACGCTAACATCTCGAGCTATTAAAAAACACACCCGCACAGAAACAGTGATAACTCGGTTAAAAATGAAGCTAGATGCTTTTTTTAAATTGCATTGGAAAGCTTATTAAATTTCCAATGAAATGCTACTGTGTTAAGTTGTATTGCATAAATAGGAAGCGAGATATCATGTTATAACGACAAAAAAATAATTATATTTTTTTCGGAATTTCTTACTCTGACTTGGACTTCTGGCACAGTTTAGCAAAGTTTATGAAAAAAATTGTTACTTTTACAGACAATTCCTTGTAACCAAAGCTTTAAATAGAGACCAAGAATAGCAAAAAATATTTACGGGTTCCCGAGATATTACAAAAATAGTAGGACCGTGCAAAGCAGAATTTTCAATCATCGATTTCTCTAATTCGCCGTTGAGTCAATTACTTGTCTGTGAAAAAAGTGTCGAAAATTAATTTTACCAAGTACATTCTTACTAAGATCCATTTTTTAATTTAATTTATTATATATCGATATTTAAAAAGTGGATCCCAGTAAGAATGTACTTGGTAAAATTAATTTTCGACACTTTTTTCATAGACAAGTAATTGACTCAACGGCGAATTAGAGAAATCGATGATTGAAAATTCTGCTTTGCACGGTCCGACTCTTTTTTTAATATCTCGCGAACCCGTAAATATTTTTTTCTGTTCTTGGTCTCTATTTAAAGCTTAGGTTACAAGGAATTGTCTGTAAAAGTAACAATTTTTTTCATAAACTTTGCTAAACTGTGCCGGGAGTCAAAGTCAGAGTAAGAAATTCCGAAAAAAATATAATTATTTTTTTGTCGTTATAACATGATATCTCGCTTCCTATTTATGCAATACAACTTAACATAGTAGCATTTCATTGGAAATTTAATAAGCTTTCCAATGCAATTTAAAAAAAGCATCTAGCTTCATTTTTAACCGAGTTATCACTGTTTTTGTGCGGGTGTGTTTTTTAATAGCTCGAGATGTTAGCGTTCGCACAATTTCGGACGGTAGTGTATCACAGATGCACAGTGCATTCGTTCACGCAGCTTATTATTTCAGATCAAAATTAATTTTAAAAAAATTGATAATTACTTATCGACAACCATATCGAAATAATTATCATATGTAACACCTAACTCTAAACCAAAGAGTTCAATTGACATCTAATAGATGTCACTCTCTGCTGATATAGTCGAAATCTTCATATTTCAAAAAAAAATTTATCAGCGAATAAATTGTAACATTAAGGTAGTGTATATATATATATATATATATACACCTATACACATACATACACATAACCAGGCCCTGAAACCACAATACGAAACGGTATACAAAATGTCTCTATTCCTCCTCTTCCTTGGGAGTTCCAAATTTTTTTTTACACAATAACTTTGCGCAATAATCGTGAATACATAAAAAGAAAAAAGAAACAAAAAACGTATACAGATAATATGTCGCAGTACAATCTCGAGCTTCATTGGGCGATATGGCGGAATTCGTCCTCCTCCTTAAGCAACCAATACTTGAGGGCTAATATTCTTTGGACGTTAGCCCTTTTATCTCTTATCGGAATGCTTGTAGAGAAACGTGTTTCGGTTAAACCATTATTAAAATGCGTGCTGTTATATAATATTTTCCGGTCGCAAGCGTGTCTCAAAATATGATAAATGATCGGGATACCCCCCTCATTCATGACGAAACCTCCTCTGTCCAACTGAATGAATGTCTCGGGGGAAAGATTGCCATGGTGAATTGAAATATTTATGTCGTTACTATTTTTTAAAAATGGATGCGATATAAGTGGATTGACGTTGTTCACTAAAGCTCTCGAGATGTGATCACTGATGAGACCCACAATGATCACGTCAATCCTTGGTATTTTAGCAATATTATATAATTTTTCATTAGAAACGTGTTTTTCAAAATTAGATTCTATATCTCTAAATAAATTTAAACAAGTGCGAAGGCAATTCCGCTCGAAGACCCTTAGTTTCTCCATGTTGGAGGGGGATATCCCAAACCAAACTTGACACCCACACTGAGAAAAAAGAGGGCACGTTGCAGCACATTTTCGATTAAAGTTACGCGACTCAGCCCTGAGTTCCGCTGCACACTTTTCTAGGGCGCGTAGCGCGCCCCAGACTTGAGGTTTTTTGAAAGAAGTGTGTAACACGCTCGTCTGGGGAGCGCTACGTGCCCCACAAGTGTTGTAGCAGAACTCAGGGCTGAGTCGCGCAACAATACTCGAAAATGTGCTGCAGCGCGCCCTCTTTTTTCTCAGTGCATAAGTAAGAATGGGCCTTACTAGTAGCAGGTAACACAATACCTTGACTTTGGCATTGAACTTAGAGGACAAAAATATATTTTTATAGAAAAAGAAGCTTTTCTTGCTTTTTCTAAGGCTATGACTACGTGTTTATTAAATTTTAATCTGTCGTCAATGTGAACTCCAAGGTATCTGACCGTTCTTGCATGTTTAATTGGGTTCTCGGAATTCGCCTCTGTCGAAATGTTAAAGCTGCCCCTTCCCTCTCTATTTTTTTTGACAGTTCATCTATTATTAGACGAAACTGGATTGTCTCGCACTTTTCCAAATTACAACTCAGCTTCCAGGTTCTAAGAAAATCACCAATCCTATAAAAGGCATTTTGTAATACTATTTTTGCGTTTTCTGTGGTTTTGTTTATGCAATATACAACTAAGTCGTCCGCGAACCCAATGCCCTTCAGCAGGGGGGAGCCATTGATGCCATAAATGCGCAGTATATCGCTCATAAAAACGTTAAACAGCAAGGGAGAGCTGACCGCCCCCTGATGAAGGCCATCCTTAAGAAAATAAGTTTTGCTGTTAATTCCACTATTTAGTGAAATGAACATTTTTTTATTATTAATCATGTTCCATACTACCCTCAGCAGATGAACAGGTGTTCCCCTTTTTATTAATCTGAACATCAACCCCTTAAGCCAAGTCGAGTCGAAGGCCTTCTCCAAATCGATGAGGCATGCTGCCACTACTTTTTTTCATTTAAGGCCTCCGCAATGTCCGAGGAAAATTTTGTTATGGCATAAATTGTTGATGATTTGTGTCGAAAGCCAAATTGTTCGTTAGGGAGTAATTGATTTGATTCTATGAAAGTATTAAGATTATTTGTGATTAGTATTTCGAATAACTTCCTATGTTTGGTAGAAGGCTTATTGGTCTGTAACTGCTTACGAATTGAGGGTTTTTGTCTTTTTTTAGTAATGGAATTACTTTGGCCAGTTTCCAGTAATCCGGGAAATGGCCATTGTTTAATAAGTTATTAAATAAAATTAGAATTTTGTTAATGAATTTATCTGGTAAATTTTTCAAGGCTATGGTTGGGATGTTATCTATTCCTGTGGATTTCTTATTGTTTAATTTACATATAATTTTTTTAAACGAAGAGAAAGTGTAAAAAAAATTTGAGTCATGCTCGAATTTTGGATTTAGTGCTGTGTTTTCGTTGGTGAATTTAATTGTGTGGTTTACTCTGTTATTAGTTCTATTGTTTTTAGTTAAAAAATCGTTTATTGTTCTTATTATAATTCTCTCCAGACTGGGACTGTTAGAAATTTTGGTTTTATTGTTTATGTCAGCTAAGTATTTTGCTAGGACGTTGGCTTTGTCTTGGGGTTCCGCTATAATCGTATCATCCGCTTGTTTGTATGTTTTATCCATATCAATGGTCTCGGTGTTGAGCAAATTAGTACTATTTGTTTTAATTAATAAATTAGGTATGACATTGTTATTATTACTTTTGAAAATTGATTTTATTTCGGGGAACATGTTTGCCGAGTCGTGACTCTTTATTTTAGCAATTCTGCTGCACCAGTAGTTATTAACGCTTTTATCGAATACTTTTCTTATTTTGTCCCTGATGAGTGCAAGGCCTGCTTTAAATATTGCTACTTGGTTGCCCCCAATGATGTGTTTACGTTTTAATTTATGGATGTTTGATAATAATTTTGATTTTATTTTTTGTAATTTTTTTATTTCTGGGTTTAGATATCTATTGATTGAATCGAATTAATTAGTTTTGAGAGTTGTGTTGTGAAGTTCTTCTGTTATGCATTTATTAATCAACGTCAAGTATTTTTCAATTTCCTTGTTATCTAAGTTTTTATCATGAGGGATATTTATATCTAAGTTTGATAAGTTATTTTTATATTTTGACCAGTTAGTTTTATTGAAATTAAGGTTGTGCCAGATATTATTTTAAATATGTTAAAACTGCATCAACTGCACAATAAAGGATCGTTTCTATGACGATAAAACAAATTATTTCCCACCAACCATCTTGGAAAACGTAGAGGAAACTCCTCAACCAATTGTTTCCTTTTAATAAACCACGGGTCATCAATGGTGCTGAAAGCCGACATCTCGTTCGTGTTATCCTCGTACATACGCGATAATGCGTCTGGTACGTGATGATTAACACCGCGACGATGAACAATGTCGAAATCCCATTGTTGCATCTCGAGTGCCCAACGAGCCAAACGACCAGACAGATCCTTAAAATTCCTGAGCCACCTCAGAGCACTATGATCCGTAATAGCCTTAAACCTATATCCCTCTAGATATGGCCTAAACTTCTTAATGGCCCACAAAAGTGCCAGACACTCACGCTCAGTGACACTATAATTCCTTTCTCCCCCTGTCAGGGCTTTACTTGCGTACACAAATCCGGCCGAGCCAAAACTGGGGCCGATACCAACTTTTTCTTTAAAGTTTAAAAAGCCTCCTCATGCTTAGCTATCCATTCCCAAGCTCTTCCTTTTTGAAGAAGCCTCAAAAGTAATACCTTGATCTCGCTATCATTCTCTATGAAACGAGAATACCAACCAACCATTCCCAAGAAACGCCGAAGCTGTTTAATATCCTGAGGTGCAGGGTATTCTAAAACCGGTGCCACCTTTTCAGAATCAGGCCTCAAACCATCCCTATCCAAAACATAACCCAAATAGGTTACCCGAGAGCAACCAAATTTGCACTTGTCTGGGTTTACCACTAAACCTGCAGACGCCAATTTTTTAAGCACTATTTTCAACCATTTGATGTGCTCGTCATAATCATCAGTGACAATTATGGTATCATCAAGATATCCGAACACAACAGGTTCAAATTCTGGACCAAACAATGAGTCCACAAACCTTTGAAACGTGCAGGAGGCGTTCGTTAACCCAAATGGCATTCTTTTAAACTGAAAGAGACCCAAACCTGGAACCGAAAATGCTGTGTACTTCTTCGTTGGCCTATCAACTTTCTTTTTAGAACCTGAACTCGCCTCCGAGCCCGCGTCACTATACAAATACCAAGTAGGATGCTGCTTTTTTCCCAACGAACTACTTTTATGCCCTTTAGACCGTTTCTTGTTTTTAACCTTACTGGCCTCATCACAACTATCGCTCTCTGTATCCTCTGAAACTGGAGTCGGAAGACCTTCCGCTCGTCTCCCCCACTCCGCTGCCTCAGGAGGATTAATAACCTTTTTAATGTCCTTCCCCGACATTCGGTCTGATTGGCCCTACTCCTTTGGGAATAATAACCCGCCGACTCTGCACTAGGGCCTTGTACACCCCTCTCTGTTGATCAGGAATAATCCTAAAACCAACATCCAATTGGTCGGAACTAACCCCAGAACCAACGCTTGGCTGACTTGGCAAACCACCAGAGCTCACGCTTAGTTTCAATATTTCCACATGTTGGGGAGACAATACCCTCTCAGAAACCGACTCAAATGTCTGGGCCACTGAATTAGCGGAGGGGTGCAACCAGTTAACCTCAACGTTCCTATTTTGGGCAAAAATAGTACCCAATTCCGGATGGAAATGCATTCTAGCATTAACCTGACTTAATCTCCAACTACTGGGTGTAATAATTGAAGTCGTGACGTAATTTAATGCCGAACTCCAAACCATATTCGTTGCCGCCCTCCCGCTCGAAGTAGACATTGTAGTCACCACAGAGTTGGCCACTGACGTCACACAAGTCGTAACAATGCTACTGCTGGCCGAAGCTACTTCAGCGCTTTCCAACTGCTGCTCTCTCTCAAAACCCAAAAAGTAATCATTATTACTCGTTAAAACCTGAGAATCCAATTCCCCTAACAGGTTGCTGTCATGTGCGCTTAAATCAATAGTCGCTTCCTGTTCTGTTTCATACCCCGAGTAATCAACACTTCTTTTCCTACGAGCTGCAAGAGCTTCAGTCAAGTAAACCCTTTGAGAGTCCGCCGCATCATACAAATCCAACCAAGGAACCGAAATTATACCCGACAATATTGGCCTGCTCTTGAATCGCAAAATAAGCGTTCCCGTAGTACCTGGATTGACGCCTTTGTACTACAATTTGCCTTAACCAATTCCTGAACCACGTCATTAACGGGGGTTCTTTGAATTTCCCTCCAAATAACCCTAGCCTATCGACATTCCAAAATTTTGAGCATATGCTTTTGATACGAATCCATAATTAACGCGTTTGTCCAAAAATGTAAACAAAAATAAATAAACAAAACCAAATTCAATAAATAAATTCACAATAACCCAACATTATTTAATCGATTGTTTGTCAACCAAAATAAAATGTTCACAACCACTAAAAACAAATAATATTCGAATAAAATTTCCAAACTAAAAATAATTTCATAAATTGTCACTTAAAACAAATCTAAATCCACATGGATTTACCCAATTTGTTTCAACCTCCAAGCCAATAGCAGTGCCAAACAAAATTATTTATTCGCTAAATCATAAACAAGAATATGATTCATCAACCATTAATTTGTCATATAAAAAATTGTCCTTCAATTTTCTCACCAACAAATTTATGATAAACTACAAAAATTTTTTTTTAAATGACCATTAGCCACAAAATTTGTTAAATGACTATTAACCAGAAATTTTATTGGAAATTTCCACACTCAAATAAAATCCAAATTTATTTCATTAAGGGCACAAAACTAAATTTTTCACTCACTCAAAAAAAAAAATTTTAAGTAATGCGACAATACCAATTATTTAACGTAAAATCCTCATTACATTTTATTTCCGATTAATTAATTAAAATGGATGGGAAACAATTTCGAAAATCAACCTTTCTTTCCGACGCAACAGTACTGACCACACAATACTTAGTCGGCGTCTCTTGCCATGTGCTCGGTGCACTTGCACCTAACCATTGCTTCCTCGAATAATTTTGTCAAGTTTCCCAAGTTTCCCGAATCTTTATTTCCGCCAAAAATAATTTTACCAAAAAAAATAAAAATTCAATCCATTAATTTGCTGTAAAATAAATGAATTATCCGCGAAAAATTTCCAGGAAAAATTCTACAAAAATTCAAACTTTTTTTTTAATCCACAGCCAAAGTATTGACCTCACAATACTAAACCACACGACAAACACCCAAAAAATTCTGTGTCCACACACAAACCTTTAGCCTCCAAAAAAAATAATATTTATTATCACAAAAAACCAGTAAAAGCCATTGTCGTCCTGTCTCTCAGTCCAACGCTTCGCCCCACGTTGGGCGCCAAATTTGTGACAGATATTATTTTAAATATGTTAAAACTGCATCAACTGCACAATAACTAAACCAAAAAGAACAAAGATAAATCTGAAGGGAGATTCCGCCATTGACTCCAACCAAATTATGCGACGATGGCGAGACAAAACGACAACCTCTTGATAATTTGAATGACTTACCGATGATGCGACTTTACAACCAAATTTCTTGACGACACACAACACAGAATAAATAATGAGTTCCACACTTTAATATAATATACACGATTTATTGTAACTAAAGAAAATAACACTATTAATTATTAACTATTTTAATTTAATTATGTGGTTAATGAAAGTTCGGTCTCGGGAATTTTCCAACAATTCACTTGAATACGACAATTGAAAAATGGTGACTGGAAACTGAATATTTTGACGACGCCGGCCGGCTTCCTCACGCGACGCTTCCTCGAAGATCCAGGGGACGAACTCTTAACCCGCTTCACCCATTGGACGCTGGAACCACCGCACAAACAAGACGAAAAACCTCCGGCCAAATCACAAAACCCTGCGCGAACATTCAAATACAAATATTCAACCCAATTAACTAGAAAGGGAAAACGTAACGAAATGCTTCGTTACAAGGTTGTTATTAGTTTTTGGTGTAAGAAATAAGAATTCATCAAGATTTTCTATTTTTATTTTCAGCAATAACGCGTTATGGTCACTATTATAGGGGTAAATTTCGCATTTATTGTCTCTGCTATTTACTATTTTTAGTCTGACGTCATAAATTACCAGATCGAGGAATGAGCCGCTAGATGGGAATCTAATTTGATTTTCTTCAAACCATTCGGCGAGAGATGCACCTCTAGTGTTGACTGTAGTGTCATTCCACAGGCGATGTCTCGAATTTAAGTCGCCAGCCAGAAGATAATAGATATTTGGATCTTGTAATTTCAGTTCACTGAATATATCTGATAAATTGTTAGTAAAATTTTGTCTTTCATTGCACGGTGCGTATGCACTTATCACTATGGGATTTTTATTATCATGCATTTTGATTTTTATTATAGTGGATTCTAGAGCTGTTGATTTGTTTTGATTAACTAAATTTATATTCTCGAAGTTTATTGATTTGTTAATTAATATGGCTATGCCCCCACCCTTACCTGAAATCCTATAATTTATTATTATGTTGTAATTGTGAAAATAAATTTTATGCTTGCTTTTTAATTTTGTCTCGTTTATTAGTGCAATGTCTATTTTTAGTTTTTTTAGTGTATGCTGTAGAAGTGTAGATTATATCTTCTGTTATTGGACACGATGGAGTTCACATTGATTGCAAGAATATTCAAGTTCTTAATTTTAATTTGCCCATTCTTATCTCGATTTATGCTATTGATAATATTATTATCCATTATTTATGTTTGCTTGGTTAAATAAAAACTCTATTCTGTCGGTATTTTGTTGCACCGCGCTTTTTATTTCTGTTAGTTGTGATGTCATAAAGTTTTTCATTTGATTCATAAATGAAGATAATATGTTTTCTAAATCGTTATTTTCTAGAAAATTATTATTTGGTATGTTTACGGTTTTACTTTTAAATGATTCTGTTTCCTTGTCTCTCGAAGTTTGTCCGAAGTTTTTGCAATTTGTACAATATAATTTATCTTTATCGTTATTTATTGTTTTTAACTTACACTCCCCCGGGTGGTTTTATGGCGTATTTTATCCCACCAGATCAGTTGGTTAGCTATTCTTGTAATGCTTATCAATTTTTTGAAGTCACTATTTGCATCTATTTTTACGAGAAAAGCCTCCCCTCCTCTTTTCGCTTTAAAGAAGTCTTTTAGATTTATCATTTTTACCTCTTTAATCAATATATTTTTTAAGTTTAAATTTATCAACTCGTTATAAATGTCTCTCTCGCCAAAATTGCCCGAAATTCCCCTCAACAACCACGAGTAAGTTTTTTCATGATTCGGGGGTTTAGAGTGAAATTCGACTTTGTTTTCTTTTAGTTTTTCAGACACTAGTTTAAAATCTTCGCTATTGCGCAAATAGATCGCTATTTTGTTTTCGTATAGATTTTTAAAAATAAAATTCTAAATACATAAAAATTTAATTAAAATACCTGATAAAATAGCAATTTTGGAGTTAGTTACTATAATTGAGGGTTGTTGAGATCTGAACCTGGTGTTGTTGTTTTTGGCTGTTGTTCGTTGATCTGTTGCTTTCTCATCCTCGTCACTATCCCTCCTTCTCTTTTCCCTGAGCGATTGGCTGGATGTATCTGTGTCTACTTCTGCTGATTTTTTGTTTTTTCTCTTTGTGTTCTCATGCGTTGCCTTCCTTGCCATTGTATTAAACTCCTGCGTTGTCTCGGCTTCTATTTCTCTTTTATATGTCATTCGTGTTGTCTCTGGATCGTACTTATTTTTCTCCTGCGTTATCTTCGCGTCCATCTCGTCCTCCTCCCTCGTTGTCTCTGGATTACTTTCTAGGGGCTCCTGCGTTGTCTCCGCACTCGTTTTGATACTCGCCTGCGTTGTCTCCACACAAGACAGAGCCGGTATGGAACTATCCAGAGCCGAAGAACGTGAGACAGTTGAGACGTTTTTTGGACATGGTAGGGTGGTATTCCCGTTTCATTCAGAACGACAGTGAAATCAAAAGACCATTGCTCAAGGTGCTGCACAAAGGCCGAACGTGGGAGTGGGAGGACAAGCAACAAAAAGCGTTTAAACAGCTTAAACAGAAGTTGACATCTGCGCCAGTCTTAGTCCGACCTTACTTCACGAAGAAGTTCACAATTGAATGTGACGCCAGCAACTATGCCATTGGGGCCGTATTGACGCAACAGTTTAAAGACGGTGAGCACTTAATAGTCTACATCAGCAGAGTTTTGACGGAGCCAGAGAGAAACTACAGTGTGACAGAAAAGGAGTGTCTGTCATTATTGTGGTCGATCAAGAAGTTCAGGCCGTATATCGAAGGGTACAAATTCCATGTGATCACGAATCACAGTGCCCTGAAATGGCTCAGGGACTTGAAAGATCCAACAGGCCGTTTAGCCAGATGGGCCCTGGAAATGCAACAGTGGGACTTCGACGTAGTTCACAGAAGAGGTGCACAACATTATGTCCCAGACGCATTGTCCAGGTTACAGGAAGATGAAGAAGAGTCGATGGCCGCGTTTGAATCCATTGAGGACCAATGGTACCTCAAACGCCGTGAGTTAGTGAGCCAACATCCGCAGCGGTTTCCTGGATGGATTGTAGAGAATGAGAATCTCTACCGACATAGAAGTGACCCACTTTTATTGCCGATAACAGGAGACAAGGACGGTTGGAAATTGGTAGTGCCAGAGGAGTACAGGGCGAGAGTGATGGAAGACGGACACGCCCAAGCAGCAGCCGGACACTTGGGAATTGAGAAAACCTATGATCGAATAGCACGAGAGTACTATTGGCCAGTTATTTGGAACGATGTGGACAAGTACGTGACAAAGTGTCACCAATGCCAACTACATAAGGTATCTCAAGCCGGACCCGTCGGAATAATGGGTCAGAGAATTGTAGAGAGACCGTGTGCCGTGGTAGCGGCAGACACAATGGAGTTTCCACCGAGTAAGAGCAAGTACAAGTACTTGGTTGTGTTCCAAGACTTGTTCTCGAGGTGGATAGAAGTAAAGCCATTGAAGTCAGCAGATGGAAAATCGGTAGCCAGAGCATTCGAGGAGTTGGTCCTATTCAGATGGGAAACGCCGGAGTACTTACTAACCGACAATGGTAAGGAGTTTGATAACAAATTCCACAAGTCAACACTTGAGGAATACGGAGTCAAACATATTACGACACCGCCTTACCACCCACAAGCCAACCCAGTCGAGAAAAGCAACAGGACTCTTAAGACGATGATCTCCACCTTTATCGGCGCCGATCATCGGAAATGGGATCTTCATGTTCACGAGTTCCGCCATGCTGTGAACAGGGCAACACAAGCGGCAACCAAGACGTCGCCGGCGTTCCTGAACTACAGAAGACACCCTAAGCCTGTGAAGAGCCTGCGAAGAGAGGTCGAGAGTAAGAGAACGGTCGTAAGAATAAAACCGGAAGATTCGGTAGAGAGGGTGAAGAGATTGGACGCGTTGAGAGACATGTTAGCCAGGAACATTGACAGAGAGCGAGCGAGACAAACGAAGTACTATGACTGAGGTAGAAAGGAAAAGACGTTTAACGAAGGTGATTTAGTACTGCGAAAAAGCCACAAACTGTCGAGTGGGGCACAAAAATTCGCGACGAAATTACAACCGAAATACGAGGGTCCATTTGAGATAGTCGAGGTCCGTTCGTCAACAGTATTCATTCTAAGAAATGAAAAATGTCGGCGAGTTGGAAAAGAGTGTTTGTCACGAGGTCAGAAGATTGGGGAGAACTAAGTGCGTTGGAGGAAAAAAGAACGAGGGAGAAAAAGAAGGTGATTCGACCAGATGGAGCCGAAGTGGTTACACCTTACCGATGGCCGGCTGACCAGGGCCCAGAGGAAAGCACCGAGGCGTACGAAAATAGGCTCGCGGAATATGAATTAGAAATGTTCCTGAACTCGAAAGAGCCATTAACAACTGTTGCATTGGAGAGAGCCAGGGCTCAGCAGAGGAAGGCCCTCCTGAAGAAGTGAAAGTTAATGGACAGCTGACGACTTCGAAAGCCAACCACCCATAGCACGAGCGCTGAGGTCGAAGAGCTCTCAACCGGGACAACCGACAGAGCCAATACGAGCGTTGGGAGCAAGGCCAAAGAAGAAAAAGGGGGCCCCTAGTCAGGACCATGGATGGAGGCCAAAGCACGGAGCAGAGGGAACGGAGAGGTCAGGGACCACCACTCAAGCAAAAGGCTAGGGGAATAGTGTTCGGGGGACTGAAACTCATTCCGACGGAGAGGTTGTTAGACCCACCGCCCTATAGTTGTTTCAACTGATGGCGAGGGGGGCATAAGTACGGAAATGAGCCAGGGAGAGAAATAGAGCCATAGAAAGTTTGGGAGAGCCAGAGAGAAAGGAGGAGGGCCAGAGAGAGAGGAGAAGAGCCAGAGAGAAAGTAGGAGGGCCAGAGAGAGAGGAGGAGAGCTACAGGGAGAGTAGGAGAGCCAGAGAGGAGAGGAGAGCCGGAACAGCAGGCTAGGGTTATCATGATGATGACGGTCCTATATAAAATAGTACCGGTCATGGGGAGGGGATTGTGACGATGTAAATTTTCACGCGGGCCAGTTCTGTCGAAAATTCTGAATCGTCGCGCCACCTGTCGGAAAAGCTCCGAGTTGACATGCCTAATTATCATGGTAATTGAGGAAAAGCTAGTACCGCCAGCTGACCCACTAGTTGTGCGAAAGTAGGTCGCGTGGCTAGCTTGACGAGAGAAAGTGGTCGATTGCGGGGCCAGTACCACTTTTGAGAACGAGAAGAAGAAGAAGACGGGCCACAAGAAAAATTCGGGACGCCACAGGTGCCCTGTCCTTTCGCCGCGATAATGAAAATATACACTCGTCGCGCCGGTACGTCGTTACTTGTCAGGAAGATATTTTTTCAAAAAGTCGATAGTTTTGTCGGAGTTTGAGAGAAAGAGTGCAATTGTGTCGTGTTGGAGCAAGAGCTCAGTGATTAAAATATACGAATAAAATTGTATTGCCAATTTCCCTGCGGATTGCTGCCGCACCGTTGCCACGGAAAGCCAAGCCGAGGAGAACAATCTCGATCGTGAGAAAGTCGAGTCGTCGTGGGTAAGTCGTTTAAAATACAGTGCCAGTCGTGTCTCGCCGTTGGCTTTTCTGCTGCCAATTTTGCTTGGGCAGAATTTCCTCTGGGTGAGAGAGAAGTTCAGAGGTGTTGAGTTGTAGTTGTTGGCCGAGTCGAGTTAGAAGTTTATTAATTATATCTTTAAAATTAATTGGCGCCTGACGGCGAAATTTATCTAATTACATTTCAAATTATCTTATTTGTTGAGTGCATCAGATTTTGCTTGGCGTAAAGCAGAAATTTTGAGCAACAATTACCATTGTTCAAAATCATACGTCACAAGCGTTAGGAAAAAGTTTTGTACAACTCGTGGTGAAAGAATAATTTTACTCGAGTGAGGAAGCAAACTTTCCTCTAGTAAAATTACTCACTTTCGCTGGGCAAACGATACCATCAAACAATGGTACACCTGACAGTATGCGCGCATCTTGCTATCTGGAGTGTCCTCACAAGATAAGTTAGTTTTAGTTTTAAATCTTCAACAAAGTCAGTTCAGACATTAAAAGCATCTCAGTTAAAAACTTAAAAAGTATCTTAGTTCTCAGTTCCAAACTTAAGAAGTATCTCAGTTCAAAGCTGAAAAACTTTTCTGTTCAAACTTAAATAAATCAATTCTAAAAACTCAGTGAGTTATTATTCAATCTTTGAAATTAATTTTCAAAAGTATATAATTCTAAAAGATTTTTTTAAATGAAGTCCAGTTGATATTTCAACAATTCGAATATTAGGCTTTATCCACAGTTCAATAATTTAAAATCAACCAGCTGCAATATTATTTCACGTTTTTGAGAAAAAACACAAGTTTAATACTTAAAATAAAAAGTAAGTCAAATTTATTCATTTGTTTATCAAATTCTTCTTTCTAACCTTGAAATATATACTCATGTTTTTCTCGTGGCAAGAGTTATATTTCAAATCTTATGAAAATCCCAGGTTCAAAGAATAATTATATTTACAAATCCTACATAGTGTTTACCTGTGAATCCAAATGTATAACAATACACAGAATTTTATAGAATTTACTGATGTTAACAAACATTTATTCCCTTTAAATTTAAGTACACTCAAATCTCGCTATAACGACCTTCACTATAACGAGCGCTCTCTATAACGAGGGCTCTGTCTCTCGGTATAGCGAGAAAAATTTCCTGCCGATTTACCCCACTATTTATAAACAAATGCACATTCAGTTGTTTCAAATTTGGTTAAAATCAATTTTATTTATATAAAATAAAAATAAAAAAGTCACTTCGTATTTGAAATTATATCAATCAGTCGAACATCTTCAAAATTTTAGCTTATATAAATTTTTTGTATATTAAAGTTCAAATTAAACTAGGTTACGTTTGTAATTTTGACATTATGTAAATTGTAAACACTAAAAAATGAATGAAGAATCGTAAAAGTGGAGATTTCTCATTTCTCCTCTTGCGCTCGTAATGGAGGGAGACTTGACTCCCGAACTTCTCGTTATAGCGAGATTTGAGTGTATTCTATTTTTTATAACAAAGTTTAAATCTTGAATATTCCTAAACTATTAGGCGAGAGCCTAGGTTCAAAATAATATAATAAATTATTTGTTAAATATTAAATTATATAATAAATAATAATTAAAATGTTCATGTTTCGCCCATAGGACGTAACAGTATTAAATAATTTTTGTTAAATATTAGAAAAAATGCTACTTTTCGAAGTAAAAGATCACTAGTCACATAACAAATGAAAATAGCAAATGGCATTATTCTTCTAATTTCGTGAGTAATGCACATAAAATTATTTTTCTTATTCAAAAAATGGTTTGAAATTACAATAAAGAACATTTTTTATGAAAAAATATATTATTTTGACATATTATTGTGTCATTATATTTTATGTATTTGAAACAAGTAACTATTTTAAACCATAGTCACCGCGACTCGACAACTGGTGACGACTCGGTAATTGGTTTTTTCACCCTACCATTAGGTGGCTTTTTTTAACGAAATAAGTGTCATTAAAAATTTACTTTTTAAAATAGTATCTAAAGAGTTGCTGTAAAACGTGCCAAAAAGTATCAATAGTTGCATCAATCCGAGATTTGCAATTTTTTAAGTATATTATTTTTTTAAAATTAATTTTATATTTTTTAATTATATTATTCTTTACAAATAATATAGTTATTATTCATTATTAATTGTAGGGGTTTAAAAAAAATTGAGAAAACAACACTTGAGAAATGTAGAAAAAAAATTATATTTATTAACAATTTACAGGAATACTATAATATAACGTAACTTATTGCATTAATATGTTACAGTTTATATTTTTTAAATAAAAGGGCAAAAATCTCCATACACATTGTCGAGAAGTTACATGAAATAACAATTTAAATTTATTTGAGTTATAATATCATTTGCCCTCACATAAAGTTTATATAAGAAGTCTTGAATAAAAATTATTCTTGTCAAAAAGAAAAATAATAATAATACAACTAAAAATAGGAAGACAATTTTCTTTCTTTTTAATCTTTGTCTCCTATTTTTTATACGCAATAATGTAACAAATTTGAAGGTTTACATATGTAAAGAATAAATTCAAAGTCCTCTAAATTTGCTGGTAATTCGTTATTCGGAGGAAATATTAAAAAGAAATATTTTTAACTTATGATATTCTTGTATTTAACCATCATTTAATTTTTTATACTCTTCGCTATATTTTTTAATAGAAACATAACACGGTATGCTTAACATAATATATAATAGTGTTTAAAAAAATATTCCAATCAAAATATATATAATAATCAAAATTACAAAAGCATTTCTGACATTTTTTCACAAACTTTTTTTTGTTTTTTTTTAAATTTTTTATCAAACACACTCAATATTTCATTTTTAAAAATTGTTCGTCACTCATTCACTCTATAATAATCAGCGTCTCAGTACAATTGTGAACCATATAACAAAAAATTGCAAATTTCATAAAAAAAATTTTTCAATTTTTAAAATTATTTCTTAAACTTAAGAACAAATTTTTTTGTTCTGCTTATAACTTATACGTTTTGGTAATTTTTCTTTTTTTGCAATTATTAAAGACACTGAAATTGAAAATAGTATATTGTGTGGCAAGGGCGGAAAGTTGTCAATTCCTGACCGAGTTCGAAAATTGCCGCACGAGCGAAGCGAGGGCGGCAATCGTACGAGGTCAGAATTGACATTTCCGCCCGAGTTGCACACGATATTTTTTGTCCAATTGCGCGATAAACAAGACGCATCCGTAAATTCAAAAATGAATATGCACTAATTATTAAATTTGTTTGAATTATTTTTATTAAGCCTAAGGCGAATCCGAATATTTTTGACAAATTTAACAATAAAATTTTACTTAAAAACTTGACATCTTCTGAAATACAGATAAAATTAGTTATTTAGTTAATAATCGTTCACTCCGTTTTAATTTGGAGTAATAGAAAGTGATAATATAATAATTAGTAGTATTTATTTAGTACTTTTAAAGCAGCGGGCGGAAAAGTCGTTTTTCCGCCCGCTAAGGCCATGGAGGCGGGCGGAAAAGTGATTTTTCCGCCCGCTGTTGGTAGGCGGGCGGAAAAGTAGTTTTTCCGCCCGCTGTTGGTAGTCGGGCGGGAAAAGCTTACTTTCCGCCCGCTATACATGCACGGAAAGTCGAGTTTATCGCGCATGTAGGACAAAAAATAGTTTTTTGAAAAGATACCTATTTCAAAAAACAAACAACAAATCTGTAAAAAATTCTGACGTGTCACATTTTTTTAATAAATATCTAATAAAATATATTTCGCAAAATAGCTTAAAATTAAATGCTTTAACGAATTTATTTGAAATTATCACCCTAGTAGCACAAGATGTTCCAGCAACATTGACAACATTGAGGCAAACATTGGTAATATTGAGACAATGTTCTCAATATTGCTGTAATATAGCGTGCTACTGGGGCATTTTCTTGTTTTCTATATTTTTCAAGAGATATACAATTTTATTATTCTATTGTGCGTCGTTTTTTTGTATTTTTATTATTTTTTACGTTTGCTTTTTCATCCTTTTTACAAAGGGCTAAATAAAAATTAAAAAAAAAAATTTGGTTAGAAAATTTTTTTGAAAATAAAATTATTTTTACACATACACGATAACGAGACATTCTATTACTACATTCATTCAGAACATTTTGGTTTTGATTTCAGACCAGTCTAACGGAAACATTATTGAAAATTCATTTTTTTCTCTTTTTTCATATGAATGCTTTCGTCAATAATCAAAAAGTTGATATTTACGCTACGATATAGATAATATTATGAGCATTAAAAAAATATTATATGAGAAAATAGGAAAAATGATTATGTATTATTTTATGTTTTTTCCTCATTTTATTTGGCGACTTTATTTTTTCAATGTGAATATGAAAAATTACTATTATATTTAAGCAAGGCTCTATTTGTGATTTCCTGTTTGTGGAACAATACATTTAAGTATTTTTTTCTTAAGCTTTCGACTATAAAATAATATTTTTAACTTATAATTACATTACTAATTAATAATGTATATATGATTCTAATAATTTACATATTTACAACGTTTATCATTTGAGATTCAGTATGAAATATCGAAGATAACAAAATTTACTGTCGATTTTAAAATTTATTTTTTTAGTAAAACAGAAAAAATTGTATCAGGAAATTTTTTATACCCTAAAAAATATTTTACCGAAAATTATTTTTCGTTTAACAAAGAAATTAATTTGCGTAGGTTACAATGTTTATAAAAAAGATTTTTAAATTTCAAAAAATATTCAAGAGATTTGGAAAAAAGTTTATTTTTTTTACTCATTGTGTCATGTCAATAAATGGAAAATAATTGTTCTACTTCATGATTTATGTTTTCTCCCAGTCATTTTGTCTATAAATTACAAATAATAAATTTCATTAATTATGTGATTTGCAAAAATTTAAAATAGAAATTTTTTTAGAAATATTTGGGAATGTAAAGAGAAGATCACAAGATAAACGTTGTCAGTCAATTTGTATTAATTAAAAATATTAATTCTCTGTCTATTTAAATTTAAATTGAAATTGGTCGAGAAAATGCTTGTTGAAAACAATTAAAAATAATTTTGCACCAGCGTAAGAGACAGACAGAAAATTAATAAATTTAAAAATTTAAACCAATTTCTGTAAATAAAAATTAGTTTAAATCATAATATTAATAATCTTAATAATTAAAATTGATTAAATTCATTAATTTTATTTATTTAAATAATCAAAATTGATGTAATAATTCAAAACTTTGTAGCAATTTATTCAATACAATTTATTTATAATAAACCAAGATAATGTTTAATTATATGAAATTAATTATTTAATTAGTTTTGCTAGAAAAAACGTTGGTAGAAAAAATAATATTTTTAATCACAAATTGAAATCGGTTTTCATTTCGTTGTAACGCAAAGCTCAATGAAACATTGTTTTCAAAAAATAGAATTCAACACTTAATTTTGTAAAATGATTAAAAAAAGAGATTTTTAAATTTTTTGCAACATATATGGTATTTATAAAATCTAAAAATATATGTAACCCTACAAAAATAAATTGTAAATACTTCAAACATTTGACTGTGAACAAAAATCTTTCTCTGTTTAATCATTAATTACCAGAAAAAACTTGTTTTGAACTAATTTCTGATTTTTGAAAACTTAATACTGAAAATAAGACACTTGTTAAATAGGAAAAAAAGATTAAAAAGATAATTTTTGAATACCTACTAAATTCAAAATTTTTCTAATTTACACATTTCTTTAAAATAAAATTACTTTCTTAATAATTACGTATAAAAAAGAAAAAGAAAAAAATTATGAGTGAAAAGTAGAATCATTTTAAGAAATTGTTATTAAAAAATAAATAAAGCAAATTTTTTTCAAAAAAAAATTTAAAAAAGTTGAAAATTTCATTTTGTTTCAAGCATTTTAAATTTAGGAAACTTTGACAAACATTTTTAAAAAATACTAAGATAAATGTTTTACATTCAAATAGGCGAATCAGTTGTTTTGTCCTTGTTATTTGTATCAAATAATTCCTATTTAAGTCATATAAATACTTCAGATACTGAAATTAATGATTCAAATACAATTTGTTTAAATTAAATTCAAATTATTTGATTTAAGTAAATATTTACTTGATAATAAACAATTAATCGCTTATTTGAATATGAAATAGATTTTTTCCGTGAATAAATAATAAAATTCCCACTTAATACAAATTTTAATTTATAAAAATTCCGTTTATTTGAAATTTTGTTAAATTGAAATTTTTAATTATAAAATTTCCATTTCGTAAACATTTTTATTTATAAAAGTTCTGGTTATTAGAAACTTTAATTTATAAAGATTCCGATCAATAGAAATTTCAATGTATAAATATTCTGTTAAATAGGAATTACTTCAATCAAAAATTTACTTAAATGCAATGCATCTATTAAATATGAATTTAACATTTGTAAATCCTATCACTAGAAATTCTTTAACAAAAATTTACTGGAATGAAAATTCTATTAAATAACATTTCTCTTAAATAGAAACTTTATATAAAATCAAAATTCTCTTAAACAGAAATTCGAGACGCCTGTGTATCCCCGTTTACATTTGTTAAAGTAAACATTAGATCATATGAGATTTACAAAAATTATAAATTATAACACTTTAAAATTAGGTTATTATAAAATTATAAAAAAGATACTTTGGCTTATACAACTATTTTATCAGTTGAAAGTTTGCGTGAAAAAATTGTATAATTGCTTATGATTATAGTAAATGCGAATTGGATATTTTGATTAATGGCTTAAAAAAATTATAGAATAAACTCCTTTTATTAATTAGACTTTCATATAAAATCACATTATATTCAATGTTTTTTAGATCATTTTAACATTTACAACCTTTAAATTAGATCAAATGACTATTGGAGCATTTGCATAAACGGGGATAAACAGGCGTCTCAGAAATTCTATCAAATAAAATTGAATTAAACAAAAACTTTTTATTTAAACGAAAATTAAATTAAGCGTTTGTCCAAAGATTTAAGGTTTAAAACAGTGATGAACTTCGGCGCTAACTTCAGGGACTTTAGGCTCTAAAGAAGAATCAATGCTAAACATAATCTCCAATTAAATCACGATTTGACAGTTGTATTGATAGAAAATAGACTACAGGTGACCAAAGTAATGTTGTATTTTTCCTTATTTATAAATTTTTAATGTTTCAAACGATAGCAAAAGGATCGACAAGGAAAAAGTGTGGGGTATTAGAAAACCAAATCGTAACAATATTTCGGATGCATTTCCATTACTTTGAAAGTGGATTTTCGTCTAAAGTTTAGAAAACCAAATCGTAACATTATTTTGAATGTACTTTCATTTATTTGGAAATGGATTCCACTACTTTTAAATTAAAAGACAAATTAAATTAAAAACTTGTTTTGATGAAAGAGGTCCGTCCCCTTAATTAATTTGAAGGACAGTAGCCAATTTAGTTTCTAATGACTTAATGACTAAACTAATTTTAATTTTAATGCAATGTTTAAATTATGAAATATTACAAATTTATGTCCCTAGCCTACCAACTAGTTGAATTGAAATTTTAATTTGTGATTTTTATTTTAAAATACGATATTATGGTGTTGGACTAACTTTTGTCTTAACTGTCTCTCAGATGCTCGGCTTATACCACAAATGACAAATGTCGACTTGAAATGAATTATTTCGTAAATATTACTTTTAGTATCTTTGGTCTCTTGTAGTCTAGTCTTCATGGAAACAATAGTTGTCATGAAAATGCTTAACAAAGCAATTATTACCTCAGTAACCGTTGTTATAACTAAGAAGATATACCTGGATCCGGTAAGTGTTCTTATGGCATGTGGCCCAACTAGAAAATCCAATTAGAAAGAAAAGGACTGAGATACATTTATTCTTTTCCTACTCATGGGATTTTCTGGTTGGTCCACGTGCCACCAGGACTTTTGCCGAATCAAGGTAAATTATCTTAGGCCATAGAAACAGTAACGGTTGCCAACAAAGGCAGCCGCACTTGCGTTGGTCTGATGTAATTTTTATTCTCCTAAAGTTGACATCGACGCTGAGCATCGAAAAACATTTTTTCACGAAATCTGAAAAAACCAAAATCAATCTTTTCAAGGAGTAATTTTTTAACTCCCTAGATGAATGGAAGAAGTGAATTGATGACATCTTCGTCTCTAGATATCCTTAACAATGTTTTTTGAATGCTGAGCGTCGACGCTAACATCAGGGACATTCTTATTGGTAGAAAATAACGCGCTTTTTGAAAATATCAAGAAAACAATAAAAATAGTTATCTATGAAATTAAGTACTTTTAAGTTTAATAATTTTTCTAATCGATATTTAACTGTACTAAATTTGTTTAAATTTAATATCTAGAAGGAATAACTATAGCAGTTTCGTAGATTAATATTTATGAAGAGCTCCGAAGAAAGATACCTAATAATTAGAGGTGTGCAAAAAGCCCGAAATGCCGGGTCGGGTCGGGTTGAATTTTTTTCGGGTCGGGCTCGGGTTTTCTCGATGTATCGGGTACCCGAATTCATTCGGGTTCTCGAAATTTTCGGGTAGCCCGAAATTTTCGAGTAACCCGGAATTCTCGGGTACCCGAATTTATTCGGGCTCCCGAAAAATTCGGGTACCCGAGAATTCTGAGAACCCCAACGAATTTGAGTACACAAAACTTCGAAAATTTGTCGAATATTTGTAGTTATGCATTTTCTCAAATGTTTTATTACTAAATTAAGAACTTGAATACTTCCAAGTTATATAAATTCGAGAATTTGAACTTTTTAAGGTTTAGAACATACCCGAAAATTTCGAGAACCCGAATGTAGTCGGGTGCCCGAAAATTTCGAGAACCCGAATGCAGTCGGGTACCCAAAAATTTCGAGAACCGGAATTCAGTCGGGTACCCGAAAGATTTCGGGTATTTAAACAAGCTTGACCCGGCCCGAACCCGAACTGTCTAAGCCCGACCCGACCCGACCCGAAAAGTGAAAAGCCCGTAATTACCCGGTCGGGTTTCGGGTTTCGGGCTTTTTGCACACCTCTACTAATAATCAAAAAATGTTAGGTAACAAAATTTTTAAAGGATCACTCTATATAAATCACAGATTTTTAAGTCTTCATTACATCAAAAATAGTTAGTAAAAACTGATTTTAGTTTTGGAGAATTGAATAAAAACTTTTAATTAAGGTAAAAATAAAACCAGCATAACCTTAAAATGATTTGCCTCTTAAGGTACCTTTCTTCTCAGCTCGTCACATTTTTAAAGTTGTTTTCCTTTTGATATTTAAATATTTTCTTTTTCTTCTTAAATGACTTCTGACTCAGCCAATTATCAGAACAAAACTATTTAAGCCCCATAAAGCACTTTAAATAAGCGTGGTTTTTTCTACTAATTAGAGATTTATAGTGACGCAAGCGCAGTTGCATCTGGTGACGGTTATTGTCTGGAAGGTTATTTCTATATCCTTTTTTTCTTCGACACGAACAAAGTGCACTGTCAAAACGTTTCATTTAAACTCAAAACTGTCGCTCATGCAGCTGTGAAATAAGTAAAAATTATTTTTGAACATTTAAGTGAAAAGTGGAAACTTATCAAGAAAGTATACTATCTAAAAGTTAATCTAAATTCACAGTAGAAAGAAAATCTTAATTTTAACTTGGTTTAACATTGAGCACTGTTTGCTTGCATGTAAAAAAAGGTTTTGTTTTAAAAGAAGACTTCTTTTTCACTGTATTTACTGAATTGAAATCTGTATCAAGAATGGCTAGAAAAATTCCGAAGCTGTACAATTTATGCCTAAAGTAGAATCAGAGAATTACGTCACCTTAAACATGTGATAGAAAAGAACAAAAATATCTTGTCTTTTTATGTCATGTTTGTGTTTCGTTCGCTTTTGCCCACGAATGATTTTGACAGTGCATTTGTTTCTGTAGAGATAAAAGCTCTAGAATTTGAAAAAGCAATTTAATAACTGTTAGAAGCGCTATGTGCTTGATTCTCCTTCAGTTCTCTTTATTTATTTTTTTTTTTGCTTTCTTGCTTTAATTATCAGAACAATTGTACCGCAGGATAGTATAACCACTTTAAATGTGGTAAAAATTTCAAAACCCTTTGCGATGCTAATTTTGAGTTATTCAAGTGCAGACTTTAACTTTTACATGCAATTATGTTAAAAATTAAAAATGTCAATCAGAATATCTCGTTTTTTGACATGGCAAAGGTTTCTGAAATTCTTACCACATTGAAAGTGAGAACAAAGAAACATTTCCTTTTTTTCAAAAGTAGCAGCCGGAGAACCCCATTATTAAATGTAATGCAAACAAAATTTTGTTTGAAGTTAATTTGTGGACATCAGGAAACAACTATCGAAATTTTATAAGGCGGGTGAATTCAACAACACAATTTTTGAAACTCATGAAAATGAACTTATTAATCATTTGAATCCATTTAAGATCTTGGAGAACTTAAAAACATTTTAAATACTTGCAACAAACCCTCTGATGTTACTAATTTATCGCCATTGCACAAGGCGTCGAATCTGACGATTTCTGATATTAACCATCGTTAGCAATGACACAGGATTAATATTTAAGCGAAATTTCTTTCTTTCTACTATTTTTAATTATTTTTTTAAATGTCTTTTTTTCTTATTACTCATAATAATTCTAGACTATTTGAAAAACTGTCCAAACTGTATGTACATGTTCTATTGAGCTTGACCTTCGATTTTGTGACTAATAACATGATTCTGCAATATTTCTCTTGACGTGCAACGTTGTCCGCATATATGACAACTGTGATTATGCAGAAATTCCATATGCTTACGTAAATTAATTTCAGTATTAAAAACTTGTGGCGGATCACAATAATCGCAAACATAGCATACACTTTCAGTTGGATTTTGTTGTATATTCTCCTTGTGCGATTGTTTATGAACTGTTTGTAAATGTTTGGCAAAATCTTCGTGTACGGAGAAAAAGAAATTATTACACAGGAGACATTGAAAAACATCGTTACTTACACTCGAGTAAAGTAAAATTGGGCCTTTATCTGTATCTTTGGTTGGCTTGCTCGCGATCGGAATTGGTGCAGGTGGATTTATCGATTGAACCACTGAAACATTTGGCGCTATCGTTTGTTGTTGAGGATGCGTTTGATAAGTATTGTGAATCATCTGTTGTTTTTGTAACTGTTGAAGATTTTCAGCTTGCAAATGATGCTTCTCGTGTTCGCGTATCACTGGTTTGCTGTCAGTTTGGAAACTGCATAATCGACAAACGTAGATGTACTTCGATGGTGGTTGTTGATAAACTCTTCTTGATGAATTAGTGCCGACTGAGGAGGAGGTACTGTAAATGTCGCTGGCGATTATTTGCGAATTCTGATAAGCCGATGTGTTTGGAACTGTGGGATTTAGTTGAGTGTTTGTAGCGTTGTTGGATGTATTTTCCATGTAGTGCACTAGTAGATGGGCAGAGAATTCAGCGAGAGTCTTCGCGGTAAAGAAACAAGTGGTGCAGGTTAAACTTGTGGAGGCGTCGGGTGGTTGATAGGGAAGTTGTGCTGACGACACACCCGGATTGTATGAAGGTGGAGGTCTGCTTTGCATTCGCACTGGCGCGCGATTCGTGTACGAGTGCGGTAAACCCTGATGTTGTATCATTGCTGGAGGAATGGTTTGTTGACGCTGCGGATGCGAGACATTTTGAATTCTTGTCGCGGCACCTGACGGACGTTTCTGCGGCGCATTGCCGCCCACACGTTCTGGCAATTGAATCGGATTTGCACCAGAACGATGGCAATTGGAACTAAAGGCGGAATTTGTGGGATTCACTTCGCTTTGTGGGGGAAAATTCAGTCGACTTTGGTGTAGAGTCGGTGGAACCATTGACCTAGGAACTGAAACAGTTTTCCCTAAGGGCAATAGTGGAGGAATAAAGTTCATTGTCACTGGAGTTTTTTGGTTCGGAATGTATTGGGTATCGTAATTTGATTTCTGTTTGGAGACTTTTGATTGGGAGCAATTGGCCTTTTTGGTGTGTTCTACAAAATCTTTCTCAGCGAAACTCTGTCCGCAGGTTTCGCAGAGATGGGGCATTTTGATCTCTTGTAGTTCCGCCAGACTACGTACACGTAAACGGGTGGGGGCGACTTTCTCAACGGGGGGAGCTGTTTCTTTGGGTGGTTCTGGTGGCTGGGTTGCCTTTTCCGTTGGGGTTTCTTTCACTTGGGATGTGGAATCCTCACTCATAACGTCCATCATAATGTACTCGATGTATTCCTCAATTATATTCGAATTTGAATCGGATGCTTCTTTAGGATCTGCACTTTTGGCAGCTTTTTCCGTTGATTTATTTGAATTGATATCGACTTGTGAGGATTTTGCGACAGTGGCGTTGGCAGTTTTTGGATTCTCTTCCTCTGGCACGAGAACCATTTCAAATGGTAGTGGACTGTCAGTTGTCTTACTTCCCGATAATGTGGATGTTTTTCCGGATTTTGAAGATACACTACCAGCGTCTGATGATGGTAATTCTTCGTTATTTTCTAAAGGATCTTTTAAAATCTCCTTTAAAGTGAGTTGTTTGCCTTTTGTTTCTTTAGAGACTTTTTTTGTCGTCTTCTTTGGACGTTTAGAGTCCTTTCCTTGTTTCATTTCCATACCTTCGAGTTCAGTCAATAAAGACTCGAATTCAGGATTAATGGCAGTCATCGTTAGATTCTTTTTAACTTTCAAAGTTGCTTGTTCTTGTTTCTCTTTACTCTGATCGGAAGTTTTCTTCTTCTTCTTTCCAGGACTGGTTTTTGAAATACTTTTATTTTGATCCGTCAACAAAGGCATATCCTTAGGCACATCAACTGATTTTGACGGTTGTTTAACTTTGTCCGAAGATGAACTTTTTGAACTGCTCTCAGAGAGTATATCAATAACCTCAACATCTGAAGTGAGTCCATTTTTATTTTTCGACTTTGAGGTGGAATTTTGCTCTTCAGCACAATCAAGAACTGCATGTGAGAAATATGATCTTAAACTGTTACTGGGTTTTGAACTGGATGGTAGATCTGTTAATTTAGCAGCAAGACCATCAAGAATGGTTGGAAGTTGGGATTCGGAATTATTTACAGATTTTCCTTTCGATGCAACTGACGATAAGGCCGAGGAGGGAACAGTTAATCTGAGAATTGATGGTGAAGTCTTTGTTTTCTTTAATGAAGTTTTGGAATTTGGAGTAAGTGATGAATTAACAGTCGAAGCAGTCTGTTTATTGGAAGATTCGGATGTTGTTGCAAATTGTGAACGCAGACAAATTAAATTGTGCTCCTTCGCTTCTTGTGAAGTTTCGAAATAAAGATTGCACGGTTGACATTTGAAGGTGGCTAATTCAAAGGAAACCTTACAGAATGAATTCATGTCTTTCGAACAATTTTTACAATGCGCTTCAACAATATGAATATTGGAGTCGAAAAATTTTGGACAGTAAGAACAAATGAATTTTTCCCTCCAAGCACGATGAAATGTCCAATGTTCTTTCATTTCATCAGTTGTTTTACGAACAGTTTTACATTGAGCGCATATGTAGGCTTTTTGACCAGCATTCGTCGATATTGTCACGTATTCCGGTTTAGTGCTTCTCATATGATTTACATTTAATTCATGCAAGAAATATTCAGTTTTATTGGGAAACATTTTGTTGCATACCAAACACATTACTTTTACTGCTGATGATACAACTGGCGCACTACGAACGCCTGAAGTGCAATTATGACGTTCCAAATCGATTTCGGATCCAAAGGGGACTCTGAAATATAGAAAAACAGTTTTTAGATTTTCTTAAAAACTATCTGTTGTTACGTCCGTAACTTTTTATTAATATTATTTAAATACTTAAATATTTCTTTACAAATATTATTGATATTACTATGAATTTTGTTATTAATATTCTTAAATTATTTATGTAATTATTATTAATATTCTTGAATTAACTATACAATTTTTATATTTACTTGTATGTTTATGTGTGATTTATTTGTATGTCATATATTACTGCATTATGTCTAGTACATTTTCCATTAATATGGTATTTCTTATTTTATATTTTCTGTGTATTTGAAACAACCTTATAAGATATATCAAATCCAAGAAAGGAAAGTAATATTATGAATCATGTAAAAAGAATAAAGATGAAGCGACTATTCGACAACCTTCTAAAAACGTAAGCCGGACAAAAGAAAGGAAAAGCAGCAAACCCCGACGAGCTTAAGTGTAAACAAACGCCGAAGAACTCAACGAAAGGCGATACGTACTATCTTTCGGATCCAATGCATAGAAAAGTTCTTGCACTATTAACTAGTACAAGGAGAGACAAATTGCAGCACGTGTACAATTTTTCGGGTTCATTACAGTTATGAAAATTCAATTTTGCATTCAATTCGTCAATTTAATATTAAAAATGCATATTTTCTGTTTTTCTTTCCACTGTATATGTTTTTAATAATTAATTTTATAAGAAAATATGTAAACTTGACTTAACCCCAAAATGGTTCACTTTTACTTATTTTTCTGACTGATACAAACCCGGCCACGGGAGTAGCTTGGGAGCCAATGGTAACCGAAAACGTACAAACGCAATCTCTACTATGCCTTCTCTACGTCTCCTCTAGTCCTCAGCTTTAGTACCTAATTGATCAATTTACATCCCGCACTGCAAAAAATGGAGTCTAAAAATAAGACGTTTAGACGTTTATAAACGTTTTATGTAAATTAGCGTCTTATTTGAGTATCTTAAATGAAAAACATAACCTCCAAATACATGCATTTTAGAAGGCAAATAAGACGCTTATAAACGTCTAAAAAATGACCACGTAAACATCTTAAATCAAGACGCTCTTTTTTTACAGTGCGTTCTCCCGCTTTATCTATATTCATCTCTCGCAACTATCCTCGTGTTAGGGTCTTAGGTACAGTATATTTGCTAATACCGCTTTACCAGTGGAAACAACATTTTTTAAGATAAACTTGCATAGGAGCAATTCCACGCCAAGTGATTATAAGAATTTTTGATGATTTTAGCAATATTAAAAATACTTTCTGAATTTGTTCCTTTATATGCAAGGAATAAGAATATATAAAAGTTTTTTCAAAATTTTTTGAGTAACCTCTTACTCAAAATTTTGGTTGGTTTTTCAAAAAAGGCACACAACTTTTTTTCTTATTTGCCGATTAAGATGATTTTTTTGCAAAATACGCATAATAAGAAGTACTTTTAAGAAAAAAATAAAAAATAAAAAAATTTTTGAATTCAAATTTTGAAAAAAATATATGGGACAGCAATAACTTTACGAGAAAAAAAATAAAAAGTCCAACGCGGCGTGCCGGGACTTGTGCAGTATTCGCTTATAGCGGCGCAAGTTTTGTTTCAAATTACTCTACAGGTACAATTCTTTACCAAACGCTTTTTCTTTTTTTTAATTAATGGTATTTAAAAAAATTCTCAAATTGTGAAATTTTTTATGTGTAATTGTACACTCATAAAATAAGTTGGCTTCTGTATTCAATTCGTTGGACTCTGTAGCGAGATCCAATAAATTGGTTAACACATCCAACTATTGAATACTGTATCCAAGCGAAAGGCACCTCAGCTATGGCAATGATAATGCAGCTAAAAAGTTGGATGTATCAACTAAGAAATAGTTGCTCCATCAGATTAATTGGCAACTTTTGGCTCCAGCAAATTTTTAACTGGATACGGTAGCTAACTACTTTTCTCCGTGTACTGATGATAGAAAAATTGTTTATTAAAACATTGTTGAAACAATTAATTGCTAAAATAAATGGTTATTATTTTCGTCATAAACTGTACATAAGGTTAGAAATTTATACTTTTACTGTATTGTGCATTTTTTGTAATTAAACACTCAGAAAAAGAGTTGGCTGCCATAGCAAATTAAATAGTTGCTATAGCGCGATCCAATTAATTGGTTAGCACATCCAACTATTGGATACTGTATCCATGCGAAAAGGTACCCCAGCTATGTATGTAATGCAGCTAAGGTAATGCAGCTAAAAAGTTGGATGTATCAACCAAGAAATAGTTGCCCCATCCAATTAATTGGATCGCGCTATAGCAACTATTTAATTGGCTATGGCAGCCAACTCTTTTTCTGAGTGAAATATTCAACTATAAAGAAAAACTAAAAATTAATTATCTAACCATTGTTTAAACAATTTTTTGTTTCTAGCGTTTTAATTGATTGTATTTAGAAAAATCAAAGATTTAAAATCCAAATAGAATTTATGAAAAAATGACAATAGTACATTGTTTAAACAGTTTTACAATTAATCCTTTTTTTGTTATCAATAGATGATTTATTTATAACAAATTACATGATTTAAAAAATTAAATTTCTAACTCTAAGTACAGTTTATGAAAAAAACATCAATTAATTGAGGGGCTGGATGCTATAATGTGTTACGCGCCATGTTAAGTGAATGGCGCGTAACACATTATAGCATCCAGCCCCTCAATTGCTTACCTAATGTTTCAATCAACAATTTTTTTTATCATCAGTACAAATATTACACATAAAAAATTTCACTATTTGAGAATTTTTTTTAGATACCATTAATTAATTGTTCAAACAATGTAAAATTGGTTATTTTTAATTTTTTAACAATTTTTTGATTAATTTTCATTATTAATAAATATGCCAAAAATATATTTACGATTTTTTAAAACTTATTGTTATTTAAAAAATGTTTAATAATAAAAATTCAAAAATAGAGCTCGACATATCGATAGAGAATTTAATAATGAAAATTTAACAAAAAGAAAAAGCGTTTTGGTAAAGTTGTTACTTGTAGAGTAATTTGAAACAAAACTTGCGTCGTCATAAGTTATTGCTGTCCCATAATTAAATTTACAGAAAGTTTTCATTATTGACAAAATATCAGGGACCGTCACGGAAATCAAATTTTGATTTCGTTACGATATTTCAAAACAAAACGAAATTATTAATGTATTTTGATTTTGATTCTGTAACGAAACAGAATTTACTTCCTGTTTTGATTCTGATACTGTAACGAAACAAAATTTACTTCTATTTTGATTCCGATACTGTAACGAAACAAAATTCACTTCCTATTTTGATTCTGATACTGTAACGAAACAAAATTTTCTTCCTACTTTGATTCTGATACTGTAATACTGCAATTCGGTTTTCTTATAGAAACAGAAATCGATTCGAATTCTATTTCAGATTTCGTAAGTAAAAACAATATTATCTTCTGATATATTTGACATTTGCAACAAAATTTAGGTTCAATGACACTTCTACATGCGCAGTATTATTTTTTCAAAATTAAAACAAGAAAGAATTTTGATTTTGATATTAGAACCAAAACGAAATAGAGTGGAATTTTGATATTGGAACCAAAACGAAACACAGTTGAATTTTGATTTTGATATTGGAATTAAAACGAAATAGAGTGGAATTTTGATTTTGATATTGGAACCAAAACGAAACACAGTTGAATTTTGATTTTGATATTGGAATCAAAACGAAATAGAGTGGAATTTTGATTTTGATATTGGAACCAAAACGAAACACAGTTGAATTTTGATTTTGATATTAGAATCAAAACGAAATAGAGTGGAATTTTGATTTTGAGCCGCCGGATCGTAGAAGGGCACGTAAATTTTTCTCGGCCGAAATCGAAGTCCCCTGGACATCCAAAATTCGACTTTCGAATTTAAATATCTCATGTACATATCCTTATAGGAAATTTCATTGCGCATCTTTTTTTCTTTAAAATTTTTATTGTATTTATTACCGTTTTCGAAATATAAAGAAAAAACTATTTTTTTAAAGAGCGAAATTTTTATGGCTTTTTTCACTTCAACTCGCGATTACTCAGTCAATTTTACGAATTTCTTAATGAAACAAAAACGAAAATACGCGTTATTTTATCCTGCGAGTGACTAAAAAAGAAAAATGATGTTTTAATTATAAATAAAAAAGTTATTAATTTTTTATTGAAATATTGCAAAATTCGCAAACTGAAATTTTCACTAAGCGGGGAAGTTGAGCAAATTTTGAGCAACAAAAAACTTCCAGCGAGAAAGTTGTTCATTAAGGTCTAAAGCGCGTGTTCCTCACCCGTATTATGTATACGCAGAATAAAACTCTCCAGATTACTATAAGATGAGAAACGGGCGCTGGGCGTTCAGCCGCCAACGACTTTTAACATTCGCCATTTGTTAACTAATTGTTTAATTGAACTGTATCTTTTGGGAAAAACTTGTTCAGACTTTAATGAACAACTTTCTCGCTGGAAGTTTTTTGTTGCTCAAAATTTGCTCAACTTCCCCGCTTAGTGGAAATTTCAGTTTACGAATTTTGCAATATCTCAATAAAAAATTAATAACTTTTTTATTTATAATTAAAACATCATTTTTCTTATTTAGTCACTCGAAGGATAAAATTTTGGATGTCCAGGGGACTTCGATTTCGGCCGAGAAATGTTTACGTGCCCTTCTACGATCCGGCGGCTTCTTTTGATATTGGAATCAGAACTAAATAGAGTGGAATTTTGATTCTGATACCCATACCGGAATCAAAACAAAAGTATTTTTCAATTTTGTTTTGATTCCATGACGGTCCCTGCAATATATACAAAAACAATTTTTGACATCGAAAATATATTTTTTTCAAAATTTGAAATAAAAATTTTTTAAAAATTTTTCAGGCAAAAAAATTTTTTTTTCCTTTTATTTTTTTCTTAAAAGTACTTCTTATTATGAGTATTTTGCAAAAAAATCATCTTAATCGGCAAATAAGAAAAAAAGTTGTGTGCCTTTTTTGAAAAACCAACCAAAATTTTGAGTAAGAGGTTACTCAAAAAATTTTGAAAAAACTTTTATATATTCTTATTCCTTGCATATAAAGGAACAAATTCAGAAAGTATTTTTAATATTGCTAAAATCATCAAAAATTCTTATGATCACTTGGCGTGGAGTTGCTCCTATGCAGGTTTATCTTTAAAAATTTTGTTTCCACTGGTAAAGCGGAATAATATTTAGAACGGGTTTCTTAGATATGTCTTATATGTCGACGTCCACATGAAAAGGGCCCATTTTGGCACTATTGGACTTATCTATATGGGCGAATTCCTTGCAAAATTACGAAAATTTTGAGTGGTCATACAACTTTTTTGGTCAAAAATTCGATGAGTTACAGAATTTCAAAGTTTATAGTGACAAATACCTCATTTCGAGAAAAACGGAATTAAAGATTGTGATACCTATTAATTGTGATATCTCTGGTTCTTCTGGGAAGTTATTCAGATAATAATTGTTTTCAGTCCAGGGCACCTTAAAGATGAAAAACCAATAGGTTTAAAATTTTTAAAACCACCACCCCCCCCCCCTTTCTGTTTGAAAATACATAAAACCGACAAAATGGGCCCTTTTCTAAATAGACAATTTTCTTATTAATAAACCATTTTTTTACAAGGTTTATGATTGGAAACGATTTTATTGTGTCATTTGAAGATAAAGAATAAAAATTAAACTTATTTAAAAATTTTTAAAAGTCTCTATTATGAATAATTTGCCGAAATATCGAAAATTTCACTTCTACGACTACGTAATCAAAGACTCTAACATCAATATTTTTGGTTCTTCTCGGAAGTTATTCAGATAATAATTGTTTTCTGTCCAGGGCACCATAAAGATGAAAAACCAATAGGTTTAAAATTTTTAAAATCACCTTACCCCCCCTTTCTGTTTAAAAATACGAAAAACCGACAAAATGGGCCCTTTTCTAAAAAAGGCAATTTTCTTATTAATAAACCATTTTTGTACAAGATTAATGATTGGGAACAATTTTATTGTGTCATTTAAAGGTAAAGAATAGAAATTAAACTTATTAAAAAAATTTTAACAGGTTTTATTATGAAATTTTGACGAAATATCGACATTTTTTACATCTACGACTACGTAATCAATGACTCTAACATTAATATCTCTGGTTCTTCTCGGAAGTTATTCAGATAATAATTGTTTTGAGTTCAGGGTACTTTAAAGATGACAAATCAAGAGGTTTTAATTTTTTTGACCCTCTATTTTAAAAATACGGAATATTTTTGCAAAGGACGGACAAAATGGGCCCTTTTCTTTTTCTAAAGAACCAATAAAGTTAAACACTTAAATTAACGATAAGTTATTGAAAACCTCATGATTTGACTTGTCAAAACATGTAGATTGATAATAAAAAATAATAAAAAAGTTAAGGTTTTTCTCAAAAAAGTATTAAATTGCAAATAACTCGAAAACTAGAACCGACAAAATGGGCCCTTTTCATGTGGACGTCCACATATGATCAGGAAAATTTTTAAGTGTGTTATTTTCATTTCCTGTAAAATCATGAAATTGTGGCTTGACCCCTTTCGTTATGCCACCCTTCAAATGTTTTTTTTCTACAAAAACAACTAATTATAAATCATAAAAAGTAATAAAATTTTCAAGTTTTTCAGGTACACTGACAAAATGTATTTTTGGTACTGCCATAAATATGTCCAATTCTCACATATTATATATGGATATGGAACAGTCATACAGCATTGCTGTTTTGTATTGAATATGGGACAGATTTCGGTACCTGAATAGTGGGTGAAAAATACCGAAAGGAACACCAGCGCTGCATGTGGTTAAATTGTTGACTATGAGAAGCACAAAACATAACCTATATTATTTGTTTATGTTTCACTAATTCATGTGTTATTTTCAGTGTTATAAAGCTGCGGTTTGAAGTCACTGACTCTCTTACTCTTGTACGTTACCATGACAACCTGCAGGCAAGCAGGCTGCCTGCAGAGGTCTAACCGCAGCCTAATTCTATCAATTAGGAATGAACTGTGTTTTCCATTTTTCCCATGCGCAGCGCTAGTGTTCCTTTCGGTATTTTCACCCAGCCCCGTCCGACTCTCTCAATTTTCTATAGGACGTGTAGGAAAATATATGACCACTACTTGACTAGTTCTAACTTCTACCACCGGACGGCGCCACTGCGCTTCTGCCCGTCCTTTCGTAAATATTAATGATAAACATACAACAAAATTATTTATATAAAAAGATTTTGATACAGAAAGTAGTAATTTTACATTATAAATTCAATAATACAGTAATTAAATAAAATAATAAGAATTTAACAGGCCTTAAAATAAAATTAATGCTATTTCGAGAAGATAAACAAAAGTAATGATTCGCATATACTTACAGCTTTACTAATTAATTTATAATTATTATAAATTAATTAAACAAATACTAGTACTTTTTTTCAAAAATACTTTTATAACAGTAAACTAAAACACAATTAGAAATTAAATTTTCCTAAAAACAAAGCATAAATTTTGTAAAGGGACCACACTCCATATTTTTAAATTTTAATTAAGTATAGAAAAATATCACATTGTGCTGTATTTGAATGGCAATATTTTAAGAACAAATTTTAACGAATAACTGTAATAAAATTGACAAAAGTAATTTCAAAATAAAAGTAAATTTTGTTATTAAATTTTTTTAGAATATGAAGTAATAATTATTGTCAGTGTGATATTTCACTTATTACATCTTTCTGACAGGCTGCTTATTTATAATTATTAAGCATGAAGTAGGATAAGGAGATGAAACGGCCTATATTTATTGGCCCCCAAATAAGGGGGTCAGAGTAGTGAAGTTTTCATCTCCCTACTGTCTCGAGCGCCCCTTGAGGGAAAATACAGAATTATAATGTATCGTCTGCTGCACGGTTGTTTATGACATTTATGAGATGACAGCTGAATGAATCGGGTTATATTTAAGGTTTAAACGAGTTTTATGACTGAAATTGGAAATAAAAATGAAAAGTTAGTATAAAATAATACACTGTGTCTATTTAGCCCGCTAGCGGGACGAATAGTGACAGTAAATTATTTATCCCGCTAGCGGGATATAGTGTAATGACGGTAGGTTATTTAGCCCGCTAGCGGGATGAGTGAAAATTTTAAGTTATTTATCCCGCTAATTTATAAAATAGTAAATTTAAAGTCTTTACTTTAAAATTACACATACACATAATAAAAATTATTTAATTTTAAGAAATGTTAGTTAATAAATTAATAACAAAGGTAATATTATGTTATTAAATAATGTTATTATTAAATATTCCTTTTAATTATATCCTTTAATTATTAAATGATTTTTGTTTTCTATTAAAAAGAAAATTTTTGTCAGTAGTTTTATTTATTCGTCTTATCAATAATTTATTAATTTATTTATTTATAATAATTTATTTATTTTTGAGTCAAACTTATAAAATATTCAAAATTAAATTTAAAAAATAATAATAACACAAGCCTGCAAATAAATATATATTTATAGGCAGGAAAAAATATATTAAAATAAGAACTAAATTTCTGTCATCATAATTTCCCTGTATATAACCTTTTAACAATTTTTTTTTATTTTAAAAAGTTATGTCTTATTATATTCTAAATTTTTTAATGAATTACATTATAGTTTTTGAATATATAAATAATTATTATAATTATCAAAAATTGTTAATATTATATTTAAATTTTAAACATTGTTTATTTCATTAAAATAATTTAGTTTTATTATTATTACATATTATTAATAATTAAATTTATCTACTGTTGTTTTGTAAATAAATAATTTTTGTAAATATTGTGCAGATTACCTTTGCATTATTTGAAGAGTAATTACAATTTTTTTTATTATTTTGACATGTTTACAAATGTCAAATAACTTGAATTTATCCTCTTCACATAAAAAGATTTCATTTAAAAATCAAAACGAATCAGTTAATATTTAAACGATTTTCTTTTTTCCAATAAACTTATAATTATATTTATTTATTATAATTATTATATTAATTATAATTAATAATATTTTATTTTATTAATTATATAATACAATACCGTAATTTTGTATATTTAATATTTCAAAACTTTATTTTATTATTAAATTAATTTTTCCACTATAAAATAAATATTACAGTAAAGGAGATTTATAAAATTTAGAAAAATAATTGATTGTAGTCAGTGTCATTGAAATAGTGTTTATTTTAGAGGCAAACTATCATTTAAAGTTCAGCTAATATGTAAATAAATTATTGTGATCAAAATTTTTGTATTAAATTGTCGCTAGAAGTTTACATCAAGGTGAAAATTAAAGTTTGAAATATTTGTAACTGACAAAAATGAATATTATTTAGAATTTATACTCGCGTATACTGAACAGTTTTGTGTCAACTTTTGTGGTGATTAGTATGAAAGTTTGAAAATGAGTGTAAGTGTCGAAAGTTCAGTTGATTTAATGAACGGTAAGTTAACTTATTAATTTATTTACAATTATGATCACAAATTAGGAAAAACATAAATTCATAAAAATTACTTAATTTTAAATTTAAATCAAAATATTTTATGCGGTAAAATCTTTTTTATAATTTTTTTCTTAACGTTAAATTACAAAAAAAATGTATTTGATTCAAATAATCGATTATTTGACTATTATGAAATAAATATTTACTTGAATCAAATAATTTTTTTTTTCAGTTCAGTGAACAGATAAATCATTAAAAAATTTTATACTATATAATTTTTTGTATTCTTATATATTTATAGAAATTTAAATTCACTTTTAAATTTATATTATTATAGATGCGAATACTCCAATTTTAGACAATTGTTGTCTAAAAGTAGGAGATGCGTTTGGAAGTCTGGCAGAGCTAGAAAAAAAAATCAACCAGTTTCAAAACGAAACCTATTCGATTTTTTATAAGAGAAATTGCTTATCAAAAGCAGAAGGGATTAAAAAAAAAGAAAAAAAGTTTTAAAGGATGGCATAGAGTATCACAATCTAAAATTGTGTTGCAAAAAAGATGGCCATAATAAGGGATCTACTTCTGACGGAAATCGGGAATGTTGGTAAGAAATTCGAAAATAATTTTTAATTATGTTTTAAATAATAAATCATAAATTAACTAAATTTTATTCCATTTTTTATAGGACTTTTAAAATCAATTGTCCATCATTTATAATGGTTTCAGCCAGCGACGACGGTGAAGCTCTTTATGTGAAAAATATGAATTTAAATCATAATCACGAATGTACTAAAGTAAATATTAATATTATGTTTAAAATTATTAAATTTTAATTAAAAAATTTTTTTTCACAAATAAAAATGTTTAATTTACAGGCTTTATTCGACTGCTACCCTGAAAATCGGAGAATGTCTTTCGAGATTGCAGAAAAGGTGCGGGAAAATTTAAGCCTTGGCGCCAATATAAAAAGAATAAAACATCACGTAAATGTGATGACAGGAAGAAAAGTTAAATCGAAAGACTTACACAATTTAGTAAGAAAAACTAAAATAAAACAAGATGAGGAAAACAGCCTTTACAATGTAATAAAGATGTTACAGGAAGATTACAGTAAGTAATGTAATTTTAGAAATTGGATAAAAATAATTAGAGTTTACATATATTATATATATTTTTAATAAAATGAATCATTTTCAAAATTTTTCATAAAATTCCTTAAAAAAATAATTTGGCCAATAAATACATTATTTTTGTGAATAATAAAATTGTTATGAGAAATTTATATATTTTCAATACAATTTTAATTAAATTTCTAGGAAAAAATTCAATTATTTTTAAAAATTGTAATAACAGTTTTATAAACAATTTAAATGTTCGCAAAATTAAAAAAAAAATGATTTTTTAATTATGTTCAAAAATTTCAATTATAATTGTTTTAAAAAATTACATTATTTTTACAGAATTTAATGAGATAATTGAATTTATTATTTATGAAAATAATTGAATTTTAATAAAAATTTTATCAGGGCTCGGATCGTCTTTAAGACTCAAAAAAAGTAGCTTTAGTCGCATAAATTCACAACAAAAGTAACGCCGAAAAGGAAACACGAAATTTTAAAAATTGTAAAAAAATCACATTTTTCGCCAACACATACTTTAACATCAAACAATCTAGAATAATATTTAATAAAATTTAATAAAATGCATGGCAAAATTTTAATTAGGTATTTTCAACATTTTAAAAAAAAATCTGTTCAAAATTTTCAATTATTTTTATAAATAATAAAATTTTTTTCCAAAATTAAATTATTTAAAAAAATGTAATAAAATGCCTGTCATAATTTCAATTATCTTTATAAATAATAAAATTTTTTTCTAAAATTAATTTATTTTCAAAAATAATGAAATTCTTCGCAAAAATTCAATTGCATTCAAATTTATTTTTAAATTTCTCGTCAAAATTTTATAAGTAATAAAATTCATCATTGAAATTCAATTATTTTCAAAATTTTTTTTAATTTCTCGTCAAATTATCATTATTTTCATAAATAAAAAAATTCATCATGGAAATTTAATTAATTTTAAAAGTTCTGATAAGATTCTTTGCAAAATTCAATTATCTTCAAAAGTAAGAAAATTCTTCACAGAAATTCAATTATTTTCAAAAATTTTTTTTTTAATTCTCAAAATTTCAATTATCTGTTTAAATATCAACATTTTTCTTCAAATTGCAATTACTTTTAAACATTTAAAAAAAATCTGTTCAAAATGTCAATTATCCTTATAAATAATAAAATTCTTCTCTGAAATTAAATTACTTGCAAAGAATTTTAATAAAAGTATCGTCAAAATTTTAATTATCTTTATAAATTAAAAAAATCATCCTAGATATTCAATTATTTTCAAATTATTTTTTTTTATAAAATCTTATAATCTAAAATAATGATTTTATCACTCGGTCATCTTCAATTATTATAAAACAAGAAGACTTGAATTTGAATCTTTGGAAGAATTTTAATTCTTATAGAAAAATAATAATCAAATATTTATTTAAAAATGAAGTTATTGATGTTTTTTTTGAAAAATTTGAAAAAAATCTGTAAATTAACTGAACATAACATTTTTTTGTTTATTAATTTTCAGATGCAGATTGTGAATTCTTAGAGGAAGATGGAATTTTTGAAGGACTCTTCTTCGTTACACCAGACATGAAAAAAATATGTCTCAGTATCCAGAGTTTGTAGGCATTGATGCTACGTACAAATTAATAGATATTAGATGTCCCGTATATCTCATCGTTAATGAAGATGGTGAAGGATATACAAATTTTGTAGCTGCTGGCATTCTGATTCACGAAACAAAAGAAAGTATTACGTGGCTAATGGACTGCTTCAAAAAAAACATCCTTCTTGGACCTCAATAAAAACAGTCATGGCCGATAAGGATATGACCGAGAGGGATGTTATAAAATCTAGTCTACCAAATGCTAAAGTGAACATCTGTCTTTTCCACACATTAAAAACATTTAATCGAGAAATATCTTGCGACAAATTAGGTATAACGAAAGGACAAAGAGACCATGCGAAGGAAATCATCCAAAAAATGGTCTACTCTAAGTCGGAAGAGGAATATATGACTTTTTATGACACTCTTTTAGCACAGACGCCTAAATCTGTACAAGATTATTTTCAAACAAATTGGCATAACATCAGATCAGAATGGTCTATGTGTGGAGATTTTTTGGTCGAAAGTTATTTAAATACAACTAATAACTGAATCGAATCGTTAAATGCAAAAATTAAAAGCATTGTGAAACGGTTTAGTACAATGGAACAGTTCATAATTGATTTTTTTATATTAATTGCAACGAGAGACACAGAAAATGATGTCAAATTGGCTTATAAACTTTTAAAAACACCAGCAGTTCCTTTTATAACTGGGTCACCAGAAGAATTCTACGTTAACCTTTTAACGACTTATGCATTTAAATATGTAAAAAAAGAATTGAAGGAACGTATTAATTTCAATATTCGGAACGAAAACGAAGTTTTTTTTGTTGAGAGAGAAAATAAAAGTCTACAAGTAACAATCGCACAATGTAATTGTGATTTCCGTCGAGGAATGGGACTTCCATGCCGGTAAATAAATTATATCACAATAAATTAAATAATATTTTTCTATCACATATTAATTATTTTCACTATTTCAGGCATATTTTTGCTGTCAGAGACTACATTCAGTTAGATTTAACTGACATAAACTTATGTCAACAACGGTGGCATAAAAAATACTATTTAAAAAATCATCCGATGAATGATTTGCATGAAGGTGCTGAAGAAATACCACAATCAGAAAATTGCAAATTGCTGCAAAGCTCAAAAAATACTGGAAATAAACCATTATCTCATGGACAAAAGTTGAAAAAAGGCAAATTGCTTTTGGACGACATTACCGGAGTAATGGCATATTATTCAACGCCAGATTTTTTGGAAACATTGAAGTTTTTTGAGGAGGTAATTGTTTAATGCAAATGATACTCGCGGAATGTTGTATTCCATTTATTATTATTATTATTTTGCAAATTACAAAACTTTTTATTTTGAAATATAAATTTTTGGAAAATTTAAGATTCATACTTTCAAAAAATTCAATTATTAACTAATTTGCTAATTAACTATTATTGTTTATTAATTTCAAAATTTTTAACAAAATTCTTTGTCCAAGAATTCAATTATTTTAAAAATTTTTAATAAATCCTTCGAAAGAATACGATCATTTTTAATCGTCGAAATTAAATTATTTATATTAATAATAAAATTGTTCTCTTTTTATACAAAAAAAATTAAAGTTTTGTAACAAAATTTTGGTTGATAATTAAAAATTATATATCTTTTTTATTTATGATAAAAAAAATGTTAATTATTTTACAGAATGTTAAATTGTATTGAGAAAAAGGTAAAAAAATTTGGACAATTTCTTCACAAATTTTCACTATTTAGGAGAATAACTTAATTCTCGCGGAGAATTTCGTTTAAATGTTTAAAATTTTTTATTAAATTCTTTTTGCAGAATAATATTCGAATAGATTAAACAAATTTTTTTCGTTGATCAACGTTGTGGACTGCAACTGCGTTTGAAAAATGATTTTTGGAAATAACTAGTTTCTCTGAATAGTTTTTTTTTAAATATTTAAATTCTTGTGAGAAATTTTGCTAAAATTTTTATTAATAAATAAGAGCAATAATTAATTTTTAAATCGTTAATAGGAGAATGTTTTAAAATTTTTAATCTAAGTTATTCAAAAATTGAAGTTAAAACTTGAAAATAAAAAATTATTTAATTTGCATTGTCTAGTAAATTAATGATTTGTACTCTTTCTGTATTATAGGTAAAGCATCGTTTATTAAATAGATTGCCGCTTCATTTGCAGTGCATAGATCCTCATGTTTCTACTGCAGAAATTGAGGATAAAAATAATAATGAAAAGGAGAGTCCAGAGTTTTTATCCAAAGAGCATTTAATTTTGGATATTCCGGAGCTGTTTTCCTCCTCAAATAAGGAGCAGGAAGTCGTCGAATTTCAACAATCTTCTGACGATAATTTGGTCAAGTTCATAGAACAATGTATTGATGAAGACCAATTAAAAAATGATATTTCAAACATACCGAAACTGATTTCTTTCTCAAATAAGGAGCAAGAAATCGTCGCGATTTTGGAAAACAAAGAAGACCAGCAAGTCGAAGAATACAAAATTTCTGAAGACGTTTTGCAAAAAACAAAAAATATTGTAATGCCGGAAATTCCGAAATCACGAGGACGACCAAAAAAATCTACCCAAACGACAGCAATAGGGCTGATGAAAAAGAAAAAAATTGACACTCATGACACCAACACCACAAAGAAGAGGACACTTCCTTTTACACGACTCCATTTGGATTCAAAAATTTTTGAAATTTTAAGTTGGCTTGTTAAGGCCGACGTGGTTCAGGAAGCCATAAAAGGATCGTATAAAATAGAAGAAGATGATTTTACAGAAACAGATCCAAATTTTATTACTTCGGCAATTATTGACACCGAAGTTGATATAATAATTGTCAAGAACTATTTTAGTGTAAAAGGGTGGCAATTACTTTTGCAAATAGAAAATTTGATGAGAAAAAAAAATTCATGGCACTGTGGAGTTTGCGAAAAGGATATCGAAGAAAAGCCTTGTGTTAGATGTGACAGATGTCTCATCTGGTCACATTTATTATGCATTGGCAGAAAATGTGGTCCAAAAACCAAACACTGGTTCTGCACAGTGTGCAAAAAGAAATAATGTATTGATTTCTTACATCGCTAGCACTTTTAAATTTCATAAAAAAATAAAAATATAAATTATATATTTAAATTATAAGATACATTTTTATAAAATTTTATAAATACTTTGAAAGATTATATTATATCTTAATGTTTTTTTACAAAAGATTTAAACTTATAAGTAAATGCAAATTTTAAATAAAATTTACTTAACACGTAAATGTTTATACCAATTAGTTGATATGCATATTATTTATTTTTACTTTCCTGCTTTTTTAAACAATTTTTACTATGTGTAATTTTAAAGTAAAGACTTTAAATTTACTATTTTATAAATTAGCGGGATAAATAACCTAAAATTTTCACTCATCCCGCTAGCGGGCTAAATAACCTACCGTTATTACACTATATCCCGCTAGCGGGATAAATAATTTACTGTCACTATTCGTCCCGCTAGCGGGCTAAATAGACACAGTGAAAATAATAAATTCATGAGTAAATAATATTAAGTTAATATAAAAATTCATTCTTGCTGTCATTTCACTACAAAAACATTGAGGTTATATTTATGTTTTTCTCCTTAGATCACGTGACAAAATAGTTAAAAAAAATTACCACTGTGAGCGCTGTAACCAATAGGGAGAGAAAAACCGCACTACTCTGACCCCTCATTTTGGTGTCAACTTTTTCTGCTATATACTGCAGGCGTTTCATCTCCTTATCCTCCTTCATGTTATTAAGTCAAGTATTTTGTAAAAAATTTATTATCTTTAATTTAAGAAAATTCTTTACGCAATATTAAAATATCAACTAATATTATTAAATTATTTTAAAACAACAATATTCACATAAATGATTAAATATATTAAAATATGTTTACTACACACTCGAAATAATTTCAACACTTTATTCAAATAAATAAATATATGTCGACGTCCACATGAAAAGGGCCCATTTTGGCACTATTGGACTTATCTATATGGGCGAATTCCTTGCAAAATTACGAAAATTTTGAGTGGTCATACAACTTTTTTGGTCAAAAATTCGATGAGTTACAGAATTTCAAAGTTTATAGTGACAAATACCTCATTTCGAGAAAAACGGAATTAAAGATTGTGATACCTATTAATTGTGATATCTCTGGTTCTTCTGGGAAGTTATTCAGATAATAATTGTTTTCAGTCCAGGGCACCTTAAAGATGAAAAACCAATAGGTTTAAAATTTTTAAAACCACCACCCCCCCCCCCCTTTCTGTTTGAAAATACATAAAACCGACAAAATGGGCCCTTTTCTAAAAAAGACAATTTTCTTATTAATAAACCATTTTTTTACAAGGTTTATGATTGGAAACGATTTTATTGTGTCATTTGAAGATAAAGAATAAAAATTAAACTTATTTAAACATTTTTAAAAGTCTCTATTATGAATAATTTGCCGAAATATCGAAAATTTCACTTCTACGACTACGTAATCAAAGACTCTAACATTAATATCTCTGGTTCTTCTCGGAAGTTATTCAGATAATAATTGTTTTGAGTTCAGGGTACTTTAAAGATGACAAATCAAGAGGTTTTAATTTTTTTGACCCTCTATTTTAAAAATACGGAATATTTTTGCAAAGGACGGACAAAATGGGCCCTTTTCTTTTTCTAAAGAACCAATAAAGTTAAACACTTAAATTAACGATAAGTTATTGAAAACCTCATGATTTGACTTGTCAAAACATGTAGATTGATAATAAAAAATAATAAAAAAGTTAAGGTTTTTCTCAAAAAAGTATTAAATTGCAAATAACTCGAAAACTAGAACCGACAAAATGGGCCCTTTTCATGTGGACGTCCACATATATGCACTTAAAATTTTTTAATAAGATATATATGGGTGATTCTCCCGAAATACTCCTTTTTGCGAGTTACAAACAGAAAAGAAAAAAATTATTATTTATGGATTAATTCAGTCAATTATATTGAGTTTACAAAAATCTACCACCTCTATAGCATGATCATGCTAACATTTTGCTTTTAAAGTATATATTTTAAATTAAAATTAACAAAAAAATTAAGAGGTTAAAATTTAGCGCCGGCGTTTTTTATTATATATATTTTTCCATTTATAAAAAATTATTTAATAATTATAATTTATTAATATTATCTATAAATTTGATAGATTTTGAAATACTTACAGTTATCAAAAAGGAGTCAAGCAACAATTTTATCAAAATCGAGATTTTTTATGAAAAAATCAAATAAATTCATTTACACATTTCTGTAAAAGGATTTTCTGTTTAATTGCGTTTTTAAATGAGTTTTAATACACTGTAAAAAATTTAGGGAGTTAACGGACTCGGGAATTGGGAGTTAAATTTTTCGAGTTAAAAATCAACTCCAAAAGAGAGTTAATTTCTAACTCCCTTCATTCAACACCCGCGCGAGTTATTTTTTCCATGGGGAGTTAGCATTTGGGTGTTAAATTTTAACTCCCTTTATTTAACTCCCCAATGGGTGCGACTTTTATAGAATCCCCTGGAAAGTTAAAATTTAACTCCCTTTTTTACAGTGTAAAAATTATAATCATAAAATAGCCTAAAATTTTACTTGTAAGTATTAATAGTTCAAATTACTTTATTTTTTCTTCGATTTTAAATAAAGAAAAAGAAATTATGCACATTTTTTCATTAATTTCTAGATAAAACTTAAAATAAATTCATTTTTAGAAGGTTAAAAAATTAAATCTTATTAAAGAAATTGTTCAAATGAAATTAAATAATATTTTGTTTTGTAATAAAGCAATGTGAACTGGGAATAGGCATGATATTTTAAAAACCTATTTTTTCATTAATTTTCATTTTTATTAAATTTACATTTGAAGATTATTCATTGAAATTTTTGAGAATTTAATATTATTTCAAAAATTTTGAATAAAAATCTTTGAAAAGTTAATTTTTAAAAATTGTAATAAATACTTGAAAATACGATTGAGTTTGAACTAAATTTTACAGAATTTCAATTATTAACATCTTTATGAAAAGAAAAATATGATTTTTGAAATTGACTCACCTGCAATCACGGCAGACGTGTTCAGCAACAAAGAGATATTCCTCCTTATTATTCGGATTTCCCACTTTGTCCGTTAAATTCATACAAGGCACAATGGACAATTTTGGAAATGAATAACGACTCGCAAGAAAATTCACGTCCTTGTTGTGATTAAACCAATGACTGTAGAATAAGGATCCAATTCCAAAGAACATCACCTTGCAAATATTACACAAAAACGTAACATGTCCTTGACGATTAACCAATGCGTGTTTCTCCAAATGACGACGCATCTCAGGCAGTGAATTCAATAATATTTTGCAGGAACTGCAGAATAATTTCGGCAGACGACTCGATCTGTCTTTATTACACAATCTATTGACTCTATAATGAACCTCGAAGCATTCCAACCGCCGGAAGAGTACTTGACAAATTTCGCAGAGAAGTACCATTTCAATTTGCATATCGTCATTGACTAATGTTGACGTATCATTACTGTGGCATGGACACATTGTTATTTTCTGCACCACCGTCTTCTCCTCTCTCTCACTCGCATTCGTATGCGTGATGACACTCGTTGTATTTTCTTTCTCCTTGTCATTTTTTCTCAATTCCTCGCTGGTCGATGAGCACACAGTGATTTCCTCGGAGGAATTTATGGCGTTTTGAAGAGACGTCGATTCCTCGGTGGAATTATTTTTACAGAATATACTGTCCTTCCACTGGGCATATTTATTCGCCCATTCATTTTCGGAGGCGACATTTTGCTCCTTGCGAATTTCTTCATCCCTCTTGCGTATTGTCGCGCCGTGGAATGCCTCCTGCAGTTCACGTTCCGTATGCTGATAGATGTGATCGAAGAGACTCTCCTTTGTCTCGAGGGTGACTGAACAAACACCACAGCGTAAATTATTTCTCGCCTGGGGTAATGCCTTCTTTTTTGCACTCACATTCGATTTCACACTCGACGACGATCGATTTTTATTTGCCGTCTTCGATTTCGGTTTATCGCTGGCATCGTTCTGATCGTGAATTAATTGAATGTGTAGATTTAAATTCTTCCTGCACTTGTACTGATTGCCGCAGTGTTCGCATTTTAGGGGTTTCTTATTTTTCGCGTGACAACTGGTTTTGTGGAGGGAGAAAGAGTGGTATGTTGGAAAACTAGTTTTGCAAAATTTGCACGAAATGAATTGTGGGTCTTTTATTATATCCGCCTCGGTATAGGGATCACATGGGACGAATTCGATTGAATCGCGTGATGATGGGGCATCTGTTGAGAAGTGTGTAGGTTGGGACTGATCAGCATTGTTGGGTGAACTGTTACTCCCGTCTGAGGCCCAGTCTTCGACGATTGTGTTGAGATCCTCTCTCTCGTTCTCGAGGGCGATTACCAATGCGTTCTCCTCTTCTTCTTCTTTGTCATCATCGTCGTCGTCGTCGTCGTCGTCGTCGTCGTCGTTATCGTTTGTATCGTGATTCATTGCCAGAGCTAATTTATCATCCTCGTCAATATCGTTGTCTGTTGTGTTTATCTGCTCTGTGAAGGCGTTGAGAATTTCGTGATGTTTCTCCCTTTGGCGTTTTGCTTGAAGACGTTTGTAGACATTGAAAAACGATTGCGATTGCTTGTCGTAAGAGAAATTGGAGTTTAGCAAAAAATCAATGTACTTCTCCTCGAGAATTTCAATTTCAGACGCTGAATATTCTGAATCCAGCGCACCGACCAAGGTTTCAAGACGTATTAACAATACTTTTGGATAATTTTCAATAATATAGGATATTTGCTGTTGATTGTGATCCTGATTTATATTTTCTACTGCACAGTCTTGATTTTCTTGTAGGTTGTTCAAATATTTAGCAACATTGAGCATTTCGCCGTTAAATGTGTTGATGCGAATGAAATCTTGTGGATAATTTCCAAATTGAAGGAGCGCCTCCTGGGGTATTGGTTCACTGGACATTGTACCGTCCTCATGCAGAAGATAATATTTTTCATTCTGGAAATTCTCCATCTCTTCCTCTTCCTCTTCCTCTTGTTGTTCTTCTGAATCCTCTTCGATTTTTTCAACTTTAATGCCTCTATTTCTCCATCTAATCACGTAGGGATCGTTTAGCATATTTTCTAACCGTGTTAAAATTATTCGCGCCTCTTTCGTTGGGGTTTTTGGTTTCTTGTAGAGATAATTCAAAATTGATGATTGATTCAATTCTAAATTATTATGATGACTACTTGTTCGAGTTTTCGATTTACTGCGGATGAATTTTTTCTTCTTTCTTGGCAATTCATTTGATATCGAATCATCGCTAGAGGAAATTCGTCGTTTCTTTCTTGGTTTCTCGTCCTCGGCACTTGTTTCGTCATCGCTACTTGAAATACGACGATTTCGATGTTTTCGTTTCACTTTCCACACACTACGATTAATGAACCACGATGAACCTTCTTCGGTGCTGTCGTCACTTTTTCTTCTTTCGTTCGTTTCAGTCTTCTTATTGGGTGGTGATGATTCGGATTTTTTTCGTTTTAAATGATAGTCTTCGGTTTTTGATATTTTTGGACCAACTTTTCTTGGGGAATTCTTACTACCACCGGCTTGTGTGCCGGTGTCGTTTTGTAAATTTAACATTGTTTTGTAGCAAGATTTACGATTGTAGGGAATTGTTCGTCTACAAACGCAGGTCTCTTCTTCATTCTTCATTGCCTCTTCTTCATGCTCAGTGCCAAGTTGTTTCTCGGATTCGGAAGTTTGTGTCACTTTTGATGTCGAAGGTGTTTCATTGCTAACTTCGTGTCTTGCAATTTCTTTATTGAATTCTTTACTATTTGAAATGGCGAATCGTTTTTGATTTCTTAATCTATTTCTATCGAATGGTATCATTCGACAACAGCCCCAAATGTGTGTTGGTCTCATTTCGGGAGAATTTTGACATTTACTTCCATCCGAGGATTTTTCAATTTTTGGCTTTTTTCTCTTGTCAACGTAACCCCTTTGCCATCGATTTCTATCTAGTTTTTTAGTTTTCCGTACATGATTATGTTGTTGTTGTTGTTGTTCATGATGATTTTCATGTTTTTTTGTTAGTCTTGTTATTTCCTGCTGAGATAAACGTTCTAAATTAATTGACACAGGTTTACATAGTTTCAATAAATCTTTAACATGTGCAGCCTGTTCCATTTTTCGTTTCATTGAAGCTGGAGCCGGACGGTTAATAGGTGGTGCTTTTCTATTTACAACTGGTGGGTCACTTACATTTTGCCAAAAATTCATCGGCAATGGCGTTTTCGAACGTGTCATTGGTGGATCGATGTGATAATCGTCGGAGTCTGACATTTTAATATAATTTTCTTTTATAAATTTCTCGTTATTTCTTTAAGTAATTTTTATTTTTTTCAACTATCTTTCCGAATGTCTCGAACTGAAAAAATTCAAAATTTTTACATCATTATTTTCTCATTTCAATAAAAAGTACAAATCTTAAATAAATTGCAAAATATTGTAAAGAATGGAAAAACTCTAGAACAAGACAAATAAAATAAATAAAAACTAAACCAATGAAGTACACAAAAAGTATGTAAATTATTTAAATAAAATAAGCAACAACTAAATAAATAAAATTAACAATAAACAAATAAAAATTAAGCTATAAATAAATATACAAAACTACATAAAAAATAAAATAAAAAGTAAATAAATAAAAAAAACGCAAAAGTTATTGTAATAAACATTAAAAAACTTGAGTAAATATGTAAACAAATAGAAAACAATTTATTTATGAAATAATTTTTAATTATATTAAAGATAAACAGAATAACCAGAAAAAGTAAATAAATTAATTAATTCACAGATGGAAAATAAAATTAATAAAGTATTTTAAATATATATTATTTAATTTTATTTTTCAATTAAAATAATACTAATAAATAGGTACTTTCTTTTTTGTATAAATCTTGAAATTCAAACATTTAAAGAAACTCCATTTGTAACAAAGAAAAATATTTTTTTAAAAACTTATTAATTATTTTGGCTTTTAAAATTACTAACTAAATATTAAATATGAACTATTCTGAGTTAATTCTATAAACATATGTAGAGAAATATAAAAATAATAATAACGATAAGAATAAAAATAACAATTATTGTTGAAAACGTAAGTTGTCACGTGAAGTGATATTCTGTATAGGAAAAAAATCTTGGAACACAAAAATATCAAATTTCAATATTTTCTAGTGTCAGTTAAGAGAATTCTTTTATAATAAATACAAATAACAATAGGATTATGGAAATATTTGTCTTAGAAACAATGAAAAACATGAAATTAATTTCTTTGTGCATAAGGATTTTAATACAAAGAAATAAAAAAATTAGTACATATTGTGTAAATATGTAAAAAAAACAAATAATTTTTCATTGTTCCAGAATGTATTTAATTTCTCCTACTAACTTGTTCACAATTATAAATTAGTCAGAAAAATGTACAAGTCGTCAAAAAATGTAATTAAATTAGAATTAAATTAATTGGACAAATTTTATAACACTGAACAATTAAAAGTGTGTAAATTATCAATTTTAAAGAATAGTGTAATTTTTTTTTTCCATTGAAAAGAATAATTAAGAAAGAAAAAAATCTGTATTAGAAATTAAAAGGACTGAGAACATTTTTCACCCTAAAAAAATGGCGTCCTCGACAATTATGACGCCATTATATGTAAAATAGAGTTAATTTTGTGAAATTATACTTATTTCTAAAATTATAATCAACATGTTTAATTGTTCTCTATTGAAAAAAATGAAAAACAATTGAAATAAACATTAACAATGAATAGTTATTGTACTGTTAGGAAGGTTAAAAAAGTTTGGTTAGAAATTAATTTCAAGCCGAAAACGTGAGAAAAATTTTTAATCAACTTACTTTTTTAGTAAATAGATTTAGATGAACTCGACCGATGTTCTCGTGTGTTGAAAAATCACTTATACATATTAGATTTATAATTTTTTAAAAATTTATTTCCCACTTGGAAACTTATTCATTATAAGAGAGACACACTATGACCACATTTTTCCATGTATAGGTCACTTGCAGCATCTCACACACACAATTATGACAGCTGCAGGTGTTTTTAATCTAAAGTCACGTACATTTACATTTTCCTAAGCGCAAAATCAAACAGAAATTACAAAATTTCATTGGTTCTTCTCCTAGAGAAAGAAAATTTCAAACGATGTTTATAAAATTCAATGTGTTCCAAATACAAATTAAATTATTGTATAAAAAATTCGGATTTTGAAAACATTTTTAATAAAAAATTATCAAGTTTTTGATAATTATTTCAAGAAATATGAATTTATTCTTACTGAATAGAAAATTAGGTACAGTTCCATCAGCTAATCAGGATGAAGTTATTTTCCGCGAATTTTTTAAAATTAACTTAAAAAATTAGACAAATGGACAAATTAGTGGAATTAATAACATTAAATTTGTAAATATTTTTTAATCATTAAATCATGTTTTAATGTTTTCATTATTTATTTATAAAAAAAAATTTTGAATTTCCCGCTGTAAGTTTGCAAAGTGAAAATAGCTCCTATTCCATTTTACCGACTGACATAAATGACAATCTTCAGAGTTGCCAGCAGCAGTAATATTGTTTTTCTGACAACATTGACAACAACAAATTTTTTAAGATTTAAAAACATTGGTGAAACAATTGTTTGAACTTTTCGAAAAATAAACAAATCCTACATGAAAATGATTAAATCAAGTTAAAAAAAATGTGTAATTTTTTTTTGTTATTCAGTTTAAGAAAAAAGATGGAAACTTTATTCTACATTTTATAATTTACCCTCAAAATTCATTGACAAAAGATTTATGTAAAAAAGAATGTGTTTATTAGGTAATTAGTACCTATAATTTTGTTTTATAATATTAAAATAATTTAAATGCAATTTTTTCAAGTGTATGTGAGTAAAAAAACTTGAAAAAAGAGAAAAAAAATTATAACCTAAAAAAAACAGTGCCTGCAATCTGTGCGTGTATCCTGTGTATATATGCGGGAAAAAATCCAATGGAATTTTATATTTCAATAATTTAGTTTCTATTGAGAGAAAAATGGATGATGAAAATAGTTCACCTATTATTTCCGGTGATGTCGAGAATATAATTATTAAATTAGAACCTTTAGAGGAATTTTTTCATGATGAGGATTCATCAACAGGAGATGGTGTTAATTGTTCAAACGAAATTGACGAGAGTGAAGAGAAGGATTTTCATGAAGAATGTCAACAGCCTGACGAAAATCAATCAAATATTGTTCAAATACCATTTTATTTGGAGAATTATTTTGTTGATGACGAGGACGATGATGATGATGATGATGATGATGTGACTTATGATATTGATCAATTAATTTCACATCATATTGAAACAAATCGCTTAGCGTGTTCCTATTGTAGAATAATTTTCCCCACCGAAAAATTGCTGCACGAACATCTTATTCTTCATATTGATATTAATCGAATGGGTTGCAATGTTTGCGATAAGGTACGATTTCTATATTTTTTATTTCAATTTTTAATATTTTAAATAAAATTCAAGTGTCATTTTTTTACTCAAAGTGATAATTTTGTGTTTCAGGATCTTAATATCGCGGAGAAATATCAACTTCACGTCATGGCAATAACACGTCAGAGTATTTACTTTTGTGATTTGTGCAAAAAATCTTGTGCCGGAGTTGTTCGATCCAAGGTTTATTTTAATTTTTTGACTTAAATTAAAGAAAATTTTAATTCAGTTTTCTTTTTAAAATTTTCTGAAAATGTGAATTTTTTCCACAGGATCAAACGCGCACTGAAGGAAAGGCATACGCTTGTCACGATTGTGAAATACAAATAACTGGAAAACCATACATTTTGGGTGGAGCAATTCCAAATAAACAACAAACTTGGAAGCATTCAAATTGCAAGCCAATATTTCAATCAATTAAAAAAGAAGACGGAAATCTCGCGATTGAGATCAAATTAAATGGCTCGAAATTAAATCCAGATATCTTTTTTCACAAATGTACATATTGCGACGCATTCTTTGCTCAATCCGTTACATTATCGAGGCATTTGCGCGTCAGACATAATGTCACTCGTGACATGATGAATGTATTAAGAAATTCAAAATTAGCCTACGAGGAATTAACAATGAGTAATTTTCAATTCATTGACAATCAAAGTGTATTATCCGAAAGTGAAGAACTCAAAAAATTAGAGGCAAAAGAAGTTAGTGAGGAAACAAAAGCAGCAGCAGCAGAAGCAGCAGCAGTAGTAGAAACAACAACTACTACTACTACTACTACTACAACAACAACAACAACAACAACAACAAAAGCAAATGATAAGGAATGTTTCGAGACAAAAGTAACAACAAGGACTGATGAATTTAATCAACGCGATGACGTTACCTATTCTGAGAATTACAATGTCAATAAACATTTACGTGAAAAACATAAAAAGAAACGTGCAAAATACACATGTAATACGTGCCTAAAACAATTTCGCTTAAGACGATGTTACAATAGTCATTTGAATTTTCACGAGACTAGAAAAAATCATCAATGTGATATTTGTGAATTGGAATTTTTTACGCGTTACAAATTGCAACAGCATATGAAAATTCATAATCCAGAGAAAAAAGAGAGTGTGGCGAGAAAAAAGAATTTATACAAATGTGAGAAAAAAACTTTAACCGATCGTAGTCAAAAGAGAAACTTACGACGTAGTCGTTTACGTAATTCGTGATAAAAAAGAATAAGTAAACAGTGAATTTTTTTTATTGTGCAATTTAGAAAAAATTACAAATTTCTTTTTTCTATCATCGTTTTTTTTATATCTATATATTTCTGTGAAGAAAAAAGTTAGGAAGAAATTGTTTTAAATAACTGATTATTTACATAATATACATATATATATATATATATATATATATATATATATATATATATATATATATATATATACGATAAATTTTGTACATTCTTCAAGGTATCCGGTGTTTTTATTTCTATTTTTTATTTTCCGAGTCTTTGGAAACTTCATTTTCAAATTGTTTAAATAATCGAATGATAACAAGGATTTTCTTACAATTTTGAATATTAGTATAGACATTAGATGAAGTTAAAAATAGTTTGTGAGTTTTATAATGACAAATTTTACAACGTTGATGTCTTATTTTTAAAATTCTTTTCTCGGATTGGGTTAAAATAAAATATATTTAATTTTAATAGTATAACTAATAATAACTATACTATTGTTTTGCATTTAATACATCTTTTTTTGAAAAATATTTTTCTAAACATCAAAATTATTATTTTTCCGTCTAAAAAATTTAATTTCTTTCATCATTAAACATAAGCGTTGATAAATTCGCTATTATGAAATTTATTTGCGATTTTGCAATAAGAGCAATTGAGTTTAAAAAAAAGCAAACAAATTATAAATGTGTTTTTTATTCCAGAATTGATAAACATGTCACACTGAAAAAGTTTGAGAAAACTTTATGCCACATTCATTAAAAGTTTATGTTTTTATAATTTTTAGGATCATAAAATAAATATGGGAATGAATAAAAAGAAATATGGAATTATTACATTTTATTTATGTTTAATTTAATGTAAATTTTAAGTATTGCATATACAAGAGAAATATCTCTAAAAGTTAAAATGAAAAATTTTATTTCTCATAAAAATTAAATTTTCAATTTAAAGTGAAATTTTTCTTTCTTCCGATTCTTCAACTTAAATTTATTTTATCAGTTTGATAATTTTTGTCTCTACTTTGAAAAAATCTAATTTTCTAAAAAAATATATTTATTTAAAAAAAATAAAAAAATTACAATTACCTAATACTTATTCATTTTGATTAAGTTAGGAAAATAATTGCTTGCTTTAAATAAAATTTACAAAATGAAATTTTTTTCAATTTTTATACTAAATGGAAAACTGACAAAAAGCTCTACTAACAAACTGAAATTAAATTTACATGCTAATTTCTAAAAAAAATGTTATATCTATTTAACTTTCTCCATTCGGTTTTCATTTCAAATCCTTCGATTTTCCGAATTCTATTATTAACTCTACAAATAAAAATTAAAAAATGTAAAATTTTATTTCTCATAACTGTCGTAGCTGTCGTACCCGTCTTCAACAGGTTTTAGTTCCTATACCAATACATATATAACAGTTTGTCTACCAATCTAGAAAACCGGAAAATAATAGGGAATTTATATTGACAGGAAAAAATAATAATTAGTTATAATTAATTAACTGTTTCAGTAGGAAAATACTACTATTTGAATCCAGGACTAACATTTTATTATCAAATCAGTTATTTTTAACTAATTCAAATGCAGATAACAATATTTATTGTTAATTTGTGCGAATTACGCCTAATATAATAAAATTTTGTTTATAAGAAAATTACTGGTTTAGCTTATTTCTAGTTTTTGTCGGTCACATTAAATTCCTGGATATTTCCCGTTTTTCTCGGCTGGTAGACACCTTGTTACTATAACTTTTGTCTTTACATTGCTCAAAACATTTTTAAAAGTAAAATCTAGAATTAAAATAAAAAACTTTTTAACATCTAAGTTTTTACCCAGTAGCATTTTAATAACAAAAAATTCTATTTTCAATATTTCTAAAATTCTTGCAAGTAGATAATATTGGATAAATTGGATGAATAAACAATTCTGAATTGTATTATTTTGACGTTAAAATCTTAATCACAGATTCCAAAAATACTACTGATTTAAGTTTAATAGTAATTAGTATCAATTATATTTTTCTCGATTTTTTACATTAACTCAAGTATAGAAAGTTTAAAAGCAATCCATGAAAAAATGTAAAACTTTGAATTTTTCTATTTCTTAAAATATTGAATATCTTCCGTTTTAAATCAGTAAACGCGTTTTTGTGTGATTGGGGTACAATGATTTTGTGACAGACAGACATACATACACATACATACATACATTACAATTTTTAAGATTATTTCTGGAAACATTGATGAGAATAAAAACTATTTATGCTAAAATTTAAAATTTTAAGCAATGTACAGACAAAATTATTCTGAAATATGTCTAAATAACATATTATACTCAATTATAGAAAGTTTGAAAGCATTTTAAAAAAATGTAAAATTTGAACATTTTTTATTTTTAATTTTTTGAAAAAATTAAACAACTCCAGTTCTAATTAAGATTTTTCAAATCTGTAAATTTATAAACCTTCCTTAGCCGAAGATCAAAAATTCAAAATAATATATAATCAAAAATATATTCACCATGAGTAAAAAATGAAAATTATAATTTTCAAAACATGTCGTTTCTTTTCTTTCTTCTTTAAAATAATGTCCACAATTAAAAAAAGAAAAAGTAACAATACTCTGAAAATTATTGTTATTATAAATATAATAAAGAAAAATATTGAATGAATTTCTTAAAATTATTCAATAATTATGTCTCGAAATCATAAAAATAATCGGCAGGCATTTCGATTTCACATTCCGATGGCAAGACACATTTTCCTGTTGTTTTATCAAAGACAAAGTCTTCTCTACATTCACATCCACTTTCACATGGCAAAAAGCAGTCAACGGAATTTTGCTCATCGCAAGTGAATTGACAAAGACAATGTGTCCAAATTGATTTCTCGTTGCATTTCCGATCAGCACTGTCGCCAAATATATCCAATTCATCATAATCGTAACCGGGAATTCGATGTTTTGTGTAACGATATATTTTCTCCTCATTTAATAAATTTGATTAATTCTACGCAAATAAATTCTACAGAAAAAAGTCCTACACATTAGAATTAAATAGAACAAAATATATCATTAAAATCTTTTAATTCTACACGATTAAATACTACATCAGAAAATTTGATACAGTAGGGGAGACTGGGGAGAAAAGTTAAACTTCCAAAACCGTTAAAATTCATTATCTTTCGAACGGAAATAGTTAGAGCATTGTAATTTTAATTATAGAAGGGTATTATCACCCTAAATAAATGTACGGAGTTGTGTGCAATTCTGTTAATTTTTGTGGTGTCTATATTGAAAGTTTTTTTTCAACCTACTTTTGAAAATTTTTTCGAAAAAGAAAATATCAACTTTTAAGTATATTTTTTGCATTTATCCTCACCGCGATTTTTTTACTTCATTATTATAAGGGTCCCCTGAAGAGATACCTAAAGGTATTTGCTAAATATCTTTAGTCAGATTTTTTAAATTTGTTGTTAAAGCCAAAAACGCACCTTGGGGAGAAAAGTTAAATGTATTTTTAGATGTATTTAAATTTTTTTTATTTTTCGTTTTTTTGGTTTTATTTGTTTAAAAATTATATATTTAACATTGGGCAAGTAGTCTGTCAAAAAAGAAGACCGTTCACATGAAATAAACAAAAAAAATTTATTTTTTTTGAAATTTCAATTTTTTAACTTTACAACTATTCTAAAGATTTTGTTAAATAAACAAAGATCTTTTATTTACTAAATTACTTGTTTACGTATACTTTAACTTATCTAATACTTATCACCTATCAGAAAATATATTGCAAAAAAAAATCATTTATGCAAAATTTAACTTTTCGCCCCAGTCTCCCCTATATTTTAATTAAAATAAAATTCTAATAATAATTTTTTTATTTTAATTTATAATTCTACGCAGTTAAATTGTACACCAGAAAACTCTACACATTTGAAAAATTTTGATTAAATTAAGTTTTAAAAGATTCTAAATAAATAAATATTCCACAAATAAATGCTCTACACAATAATAATACTAAATAAAATGTAACTTTAAATAAAATTTATTTAATTTTGCACTGTTAAATACTACATTAAAAAATTCTACACAATGTATTTTTAAACGAAGAAAAAAATGAATTATTTTTTCAATTTAATTTTTAATTCTCCACACTTAAATTGGACCCCAGAAAACTCAACACATTAGAAAAATATTGATTAAATTAAGTTTAAAAAAATTCTAAATAAAGAAATTCTACAAATAAATACTCTACACATTAGAACTAAATAAAATGTAACTTTAAATACAATTTATTTAATTTTGCACGGTTAAATACTACATAAAAAAATTCTACGCAATATAACGAAAAAAATAACAATTATTTTTTAAATTAAATTTTTAATATTCTGCACAGTTAAATTGAAAACTAAAAAACTTTACACAATGAAATAATTTTTTAAAGAAATTTTAAAACTCTAGTCAAATATATTCTTCAAAAAAAACTCTACACATTAAAATAAAATAAATATAAAATTTTTAATCTAATTTTATGTTGAGTTTTATTTTGTAGAGTTTTATTTTCATCGTTTATCTAATTAAATGAATTCATTTGTAGAGTTTCTTTGTGTTTAATTTAATTACGTAGAGTTAAAAAAATAATTTCATATTATCTAAAAATAATATGCGAAGACTTTAAAGCTCATTTGTGTAGAGTTTTCCAGAGTTGAATTAAAATGTATAGGGTTAAAAATTAAATTAAAATAAAAAAATAAAGAAAATATTTTCCTTGCTTAAAAATAATTTGTGTACAATTTTGTAATATAGAATTTAAGTGTGTAGAATTAAACAAATTAGATTAAAAATTTTATATTTATTTTATTTTAATGTGTAGAGTATTTATTTGTAGAATTTATTTATTTAGAATCTTTTAAAACTTAATTTAATCAATATTTTTCAAATGTGTAGAGTTTTCTGGTGTACAATTTAATTGCGTAGAATTATAAATTAAAATAAAAAAATTATTATTAGAATTTTATTTTAATTAAAATAAACTGTGTCAAATTTTCTGATGTAGTATTTAATCGTGTAGAATTAAAAGATTTTAATGATATATTTTGTTCTATTTAATTCTAATGTGTAGGACTTTTTTCTGAATAATTTATTTGCGTAGAATTAATCAAATTTATTAAATGTAGTATGTACAATTTCCTGGTGTAGAGTTAATTGTGTAGAATTTTATTTTGTAGGGTTTATTTGCGTAGAATCGCTACCACCCCCTTTAGTTTCAACACTTTTTTTTAATGGATTTGGAAAATCATCGTAATATTCTACATCATAGTCAGAGTCATCAATTTGTTCTAGAAATAAACAAAATTAAAAATTTACAATGTTTCATTTAAATTTATATATAAATATTAGTGTTTAAAATAAATTTTTATTATACCATTTTCATTATAAATTTCTTTTTATAAATACTGACAAAATAAATTAGTGAATATTCGAATTGATTTTTTCATTACATATTTATCTTAATTATTGAATAATATTTAAGGAATAAAATAATTGTGAAAATGAAAATTAGTATGTTAAAATATTTGGAAAATAATAAAGAGAAATAATAAATATTTTGTAAAACTTACGGGCATTGGTTAAATATAAAAATTAGTGTTTGAAGTTAATGTATAAATATTACTAAAATTAATTAATGAATATTCAAAATAAATTTTACCTTATTTACAGAGGTATGCAAAAAGCTCGATCGAGTACTTCAATTTTTCGAGCACTCGAGTGAATTCGAGTACTTGATTAAATTCAAGCTTATAAATAAATGACTAAAAAAAACTAATAAGTAGCAAATATCGAATTTATCCTAAATGTCTTACTAAATGTCTTATTATTGAAAACTTATATTTAAGAAATAAAATAATTGTGATAATGAAAATTAATATTAATATATGAAACTTATTCAGTAAATAATAAATATTTTGCGAAACTTACAAGCAATAGTTAAATGCCAGTAATAAATGCTTAAATAAAATTTCCGTTTAATTAAAATTTTGGAAATTGTAATTATTTATCATTAACTATTTATTTATTACTATTATATTAATTTTCTATTTTATAATATTATCTGACTTTTAAAAAGATATTTAAGTATAAATAATTGTGAAATAATAAATTTAAGGAAAAATCGGAAAAGGAATTTTCATATCAAGGATTAGATTCATTAAAGAGATAAAATATTTTAACTAAATAATATTTTAATATATTAGATAAACGTCACACTGTGTACAAGTTTGATAACGTATGTAAAACTTAACTTCAACGAATTAATAATAATTAATAACTTTTTTATAATAACGATTGCCTGCGAACTCAAATAATTCACGTATTTATAATATTTCATTTTCTTTTCATTGAAAATAAAAAGTCCCAGATATATTATTTCCTTTTTTCTTGTAATTTTACTCCATTACATTACGTTTATCATACAGTAATTTAATTGTACAATGAATAAACATTTTTATTTTCTTTTTCAATATAGAAATCGTGATTCAAATCTTTCATTTAAACGATAAATAACAAGAGTAGAAAAAAGAACTAAAAATCAATACAATAAAATGTCAGTCATTGAATTTTAAAAATCTTATTAAAAAATAATCCATGAAGAGAATTTTCCTTTTTTCATTTCAAGATGTTTAAAAATCTGTAAAGAAAAATTACAAAAAAAAATTTCGGGACTAGAATAATGATATTTTTTTGCAAATTCAAAAATGTGTTTCCTTCACATCCATACATACATATGCATACACACCAATATTTTCTAGATATAATTTGCCGTTATCACAGTTTGAATCACGACTGATACTTTTACACAATTCTTTCTTTTTTTCTTCTTATTCTAGAAACTGTCTTTTAAAACTCTGTACAATTTTTTCTTTTTTCTTTCATTTTTAAAAACGAATAAATGCAGTTTTATAAATATAATTTGTCATAATTTCAAAAGTTCTATCGTGAAAGTTGCACTTGCTGAGAGTACAAAAATAGTTGGTGAAAATAATGAGAATTTTTGTTTTATTATTTTTTTTATCGAACACAATAAGTATATTGTTTTATATAATGTTTATCTCCCTTTCAAAATAATATCGAGTAAAAGAAAAATTAACATTATAATCCATTTGTGTTGATAAAAAGAAATTAAAAATTATTATTTTCAACAATCAGACATGATTTAAAGCAAATTTTTATCCGAAGTTAAGTCTTGAATTCACAACCAAATGAGAGAAAAAATTTCGAAAATTTAATGCATCTCATAATTATAGATTTCTTTATTGTATAACTTTAAGAAAATAGAATCACAGTATGAAAATGAAAAAAGAAGATTTCGAGAAAGCAATATTTTTTCCACTGACAATTAAGTAATTAAAATAACGACTAATATATACGTACTAATTAATTAACACTAAATAACGATTAACTAAAGCTTAATAATTAATGAATACTTAATTCATTACTAATTGATAAAAACTTAATAATAGTAATAATTAATACAATTTAATGTAAATATTATCTAATATCGATAAATGACTGACTGATTATTAATTACTTAATTAAAATCATTAAAAATTGTTAGATAATTTTACAAAATGTTTTCATGGACATTTTTCTTTTTTTAATTTTCAATGTGATTCTTTTCTTCTTTTAAAACTGATTTCTTAAAGAGAAAAATAAATTCTGTTTTTTCTCAGAAACAAAATAGTGAAAAACTAATTTGCTATGTATTTTTACGGAAATTGTTTTTCCCTTGAAAAAATATTATATTAATGCAAAATATCGATTCTTTTCCATACATTTTCTTCAGACAAAAAAAAATAAATATAAAGTTATATTTTTCTATACACGTGTAATCGATAACAAATATTTGCAAACAAAGATTTATAATCTGTATAGCAAATATCCTTGTGCGAAATTTGTCACTTTATCAAGGATCGCGGCCTACTCTTCTTTTTTCATTCTTATTATAATACAATAATTAATTATTATACAAAAGCTAAACCTTTATTTACGTGACACTTTTCCTACTATCTTGCTGGAATTGTCGGCATTTTCTCTAGAAAGTCTTGTTCAATGACAGTCTCTAATTGTGCGACGTTTAGAGGACCTTGAGTATCTCCGGATCTATTGCTAAGTGCGGTGAAAAAATTATGAAGATCTTGTAATGTACGAATGCTGTTTGACGTTAATAATAATTCGCCGACACGTGCTAAACTTGACTGCGAATTTTTTTCCTGAAACTGAGATAAAGAAACAAATTATTTATTTAATATTAAAATATAAACTGTTATAGGAAAATAATTTCCAACAACCAAAATTAAGTGCGAAAAATATTTTTCAATCAATTTTTGAATTTATGAGATTTTTTGGAATTTTAATGTTCTACTCAATAACTGTTTAACTTTAGAAATATTTTTAAATAAATTTAATATTTTTCGCACTCAATTTTAGACTTTAGGAAATATTTTGAAATAAGTTTAAAATAAATAATTCTTGCCTAATAAATTTTCACTTTGGCAATTATTTTTAAAAACTTAATAATAATCAATTAGTTTAAAAAAAGTTTAAAACACAATCTCATTCATGGCAAATTTATATAGAAAGTAAAAAATTAAAAATTTTGAGAAATGATTCGAGTAAATATTCTTGGAAACTTTCCAAAAGAAGAAGGGATTGTAATTATTTATAACTCGAATGAAAACACTTTAAATTTTGAATATTTGGTTTCTTTTTTTCTCCTTTAAACACGTGTTGTTTAATATTACGTTTAATTGTAATTTGTCTAAAAATCAGCAAGTTCATTAAATATCAAAAATTAATTTTTTTCAATAATATTAAATTTTCAATTTTAAACCTTCCATTAAATTGACTTAAATCAATCTATATATTAAATCAATTTTATTAAATTAACAATAAAAATAATGACGATAATTATGATAATATTGTTCAAAATAATAATATTATTAAAAATAAAAATAAATAATAATGATAAAAAAATATTTTAATAAATTAAGAAGTACAATTTTAAACAACGAAAATTGTAAATTTATTTTCAGTTTAAATGGTTGCTCAAGGGTTATTGGCTTAGTTGCAAAAATAAACTTTGTACAAAGTTTGTAGTTTAGGTGAATATTTCAGTTTCTCATGATCATTACAGTTGAAATTTTCAGTTAAAATAGTAGAAATGTATAATGTTGAAAGAACAATCTTTGTAAAATGAATGCAATTGAAGAATAGTTTCTAAATATGAACTGATGATAATATAACTTTGTTGACGAATTAAGGCTCACGTTTTATAAATTCATTGAGCTGGTTCATTGTCTAGATTAGATTAGATTTTACTTCCTTTATTGACGTCTAGTAGAAAATCTTCCTTTGTAATGTTTAAATCGAGCGCCACTATGTTCCTGATTCTAATCGGTATTTTATATTTAACCAATGCCCGTAAGTTTTGCAAAATATTTATTATTTCTCTTTATTATTTTCCAAATATTTTAACATACTAATTTTCATTTTCACAATTATTTTATTCCTTAAATATTATTCAATAATTAAGATAAATATGTAATGTAAAAATCAATTCGAATATTCACTAATTTATTTTGTCAGTATTTATAAAAAGAAATTTATAATGAAAATGGTATAATAAAAATTTACTTTAAACACTAATATTTATATATAAATTTAAATGAAACATTGTAAATTTTTAATTTTGTTTATTTCTAGAACAAATTGATGACTCTGACTATGATGTAGAATATTACGATGATTTTCCAAATCCATTAGAAAAAAGTGTTGAAACTAAAGTGTCAATGGAGAATAATGACGACTTTTACATAGTTAATGAAAAAGTGGGAAATTCCGAATTCTATGAAACAGGAATTGATGATAAACGAGAATTCGATAATCGAAATATTATCGACACGTCGGCAAATAAATATTCAGAAATTTTTTTTGTTGATTCTTTAAAAACAGCAACATCATCGCCCAAGAGAGAAATTTGGCACGAGAATGAGGAGAAAATATATCGTTACACAAAACATCGAATTCCCGGTTACGATTATGATGAATTGGATATATTTGGCGACAGTGCTGATCGGAAATGCAACGAGAAATCAATTTGGACACATTGTCTTTGTCAATTCACTTGCGATGAGCAAAATTCCGTTGACTGCTTTTTGCCATGTGAAAGTGGATGTGAATGTAGAGAAGACTTTGTCTTTGATAAAACAACAGGAAAATGTGTCTTGCCATCGGAATGTGAAATCGAAATGCCTGCCGATTATTTTTATGATTTCGAGACATAATTATTGAATAATTTTAAGAAATTCATTCAATATTTTTCTTTATTATATTTATAATAACAATAATTTTCAGAGTATTGTTACTTTTTCTTTTTTTAATTGTGGACATTATTTTAAAGAAGAAAGAAAAGAAACGACATGTTTTGAAAATTATAATTTTCATTTTTTACTCATGGTGAATATATTTTAATGTAATGTAATGTTAACAAAAACTTTTCTATTTTTATTTCTAGAAATATTAATTGAGTCTGGTAAATTTAATTTCAATTTAACACTTAAATTTTTGTAAGCAATTTCATTTATTTTGGAAATAGTTGAAATTCTTTTCAAAAATTAATTTCTTTTAAAGTAGAAACTAGCGAAATGAATTCAAGTTCAAGAATTCAAACAAAGTAGAAAATCAAGAAAAAACTTATTTAAAATTTAAATTAAATTTCTTCATTATTTTTCTAGTTTAAATTCTTGTGACAATAGAATAATTATTGCACAAATGTTTTTATATTAAAAATTAAATATTTAGTTTTCAAAAATATGTTTTTTTTCAATATGTGGAAGAATTTAAAATTATCTGAAAAATTTTAACTTTGATTCGCTTGAGAAAGTTTACGATTTTAAGACATTTTATTTTAATAATTAATCAATTTTAAGTTAAAATAAAAATATTATATTATATTATTGTACGTAAGGCAAATTAATAATTTTAAGTTTATTGTAACTCTTTCTATTTGTCTGATAATTGTTAGATTCTACTACTTATTTAGAAAGAGAAAGAACAAAAACATTTTATGAGAAATAAAATTTTACATTTTTTACTTCTAGAGATATTTTCTTATGCTATGGGGTCAGTCCACTATATATTTCACCTGAAGCCGTTGCGGCCTATTTTTAAAAAAAACTCTAATTTGTACAAATAATGATTAATGTCTATAGAATACACTATCGATAATTATTTTATAAAATTTTTTGAATTAAACTTAGAATTTGAATTTTTAAGTTGAGTTGCACAGAAAAAAGGTTAGATTGACAATTATGAAAATTTAATAAAAAAGCATGGAAATAATTTAGATAATACAAATTCTTGATTTATATTTGTTAAAAATGAGCTAATTTACTTGTATAAATAGATTATTATGTAAACAAACCCAAATTAATAGATAAAAATTGATTTTAAAACTTAACTATAAAATGTCAAAAGTCACTACATGTTATTTACACTTTTCTAAAAAGTATATAAATATTTAAAAATTTATTACTATTTAATGTAAAGTATTTTTAATGTACTTTTATAATGTGTGCTAACTTCTTAATTTTATAATATAGAAATATAAAAAAATTTACCTTTAATATTGAGTGTTTCATGATTTTCAGTGATTTTAATCACTTATATCTTCTCAGGAGGTTGACCAAAAAATCCAATTTTTGTCTTAATATTTAAGTTTGACCTTCTTTTCCATTCTATTAAATTTTGGTGATGGAGAACGAACTACTTTTCAGTTTAAATTTAGTTTAAAAAATCTGCTGAAAAAACGCATTTTTTTGGTTAAAATGCAAGTAGATTTTTGTAAGACTATTGAGATAGCCAACTTCAGTGTTATAAAAATACTTGCATTTTAACCAAAAAAATGCGTTTTTTCAGCAGAATTTTTAAACTAAATTTAAACTGAAAAGTAGTTCGTTCTCCATCACCAAAATTTAATAGAATGGAAAAGAAGGTCAAACTTAAATATTAAGACAAAAATTGGATTTTTTGGTCAACCTCCTGAGAAGCAATAAGTGATTAAAATCACTGAAAATCATGAAACACTCAATATTAAAGGTAAAATTTTTTATATTTCTATATACTTTTTAGAAAAGTGTAAATAAAATGTAGTGACTTTTGACATTTTATAGTTAAGTTTTAAAAACAATTTTTATCTATTAATTTGGGTTTGTTTACATAATAATCTATTTATACAAGTAAATTAGCTCATTTTTAACAAATATAAATCAAGAATTTGTATTATCTAAATTATTTCCATGCTTTTTTATTAAATTTTCATAATTGTCAATCTAACCTTTTTTCTGTGCAACTCAACTTAAAAATTCAAATTCTAAGTTTAATTCAAAAAATTTTATAAAATAATTCTCTAAAATGAAATCTACGGATATTAAACATCATTTTTCCAAATTATGAGATTTTTTTAAAAATAGGCTGCAACGGCTTCAGGTGAAATATAATGGACTGACCCTATGAAAAAAATATTTTAAAGTTTTATTTATAGTGATAATAATAGAATTCGGAAAATCAAAGGATTTGGAGAGAAATCCGAATATAATAACTGACAGAAATTCAATTTTCAAGTTGCAATTAAATTTAAGTAGTAATAAAGAAATTTTGAAACAATTTTTTAGTAAAATAGAATTATTCAAAAGTGTAAAGATGAAATTATAGAAAACTCCTTTAAATTTAATTCTGTAAAATTACAACTATAAATTTTGGAAGTTAATTATCGTACCTTATTATCCATGAGTTTTGCTATCCTCGTAATGTGTGGGACAAAATCAGAAGATAAATTATTATTTTCAGTTCCAATTGCTGCAGCGTCGCCAACAAAAGCCCATTTATACCTAAACACGATAATTTTTTCATTAGTATAAAGCAATTTATTATAAATGTCTTTCAATCTTATTAATAATATTGTTTTTTTTAATACAAACTTTACACATTGGAAATAGTTACTTTTGAAAAATTAATAGGTAAACAAATTGTCAATTTTTTTATTTTTTAAACCTTCCACTGTAAATTAAAAAATACTGGACTTACATTTGGAACTGAGGAAGTCGATGAGCCGGTAACAAAAGTGCCAAATCGAGTAATTTTGCGGCTGCCAGTTGCAGTTGCAACCAATGTGGATGACCGTGAGCTTGTAAACCATTACTAGCGTTAACAGCCCATGAAGAGTCCAAAGCTGACAGTAATTTTATATGTGAACTGTTAAATAAAAAAAAGTTTTAAATTAGTAAATTTGTTATTAGTAATTATCTTTAATAATATTTATTTTAATAAATTCCAATTAAAAAAAATCTTTTCTCCATTTGTAGAAATAAAAAATTAATGGCAAACCAAAACTCGAAAGTTAAATTTAATGCTTATAAAAAAAAGAATTTTAATACTAAAAAGAATCACAGAAGCCGATGGACCATGATTTAAATTTTCTCATTTAAAAAAATATATATAATAACAATTTTAAAGAAAATTTTTTTGAATTTTAAATGCATAGAATTTTTCTTCAAGAAATAACATTTTTATAATTTTTATTTTTATAAAAAAGTTTTCTCCTGTTAGCTTGTGCTGGTTAAATATTATTAATTATTAAATCATTAAATTAATCAAGTAAATTAATAAATTGCATTGTAAGTTTTGTGCCCACTTTAATGCTCAATTATTATTATTATTACTGAAATTATTATTAAATATTATTATTACTAAAACAGATCAAAATATGAATATAGAAATTTTGCCATCTGCAGAAATAATTGATTTTTTGAAAAGTAGAATATTTTCAGTTTTATTTAGACATATTTTTAACGTCTTTAAATTATTTATGTATTATTTAAAATAATTTTCAGTGATAAGGAGTGAGTGAAAAAAGCGCATATATTGGAAAAGAAATGTTCATTTTATCGAATTTCATGAAGGTTTTCAATTACCTGCTCTGACGACTGCCATCCCAACACCAATCAACCAACATGGTAGCACCACAAATTCCATCAAATCGCGGATGCCAAAACAGAGCCAAAAACATCACTTCATTAGCTATTTATTTTTGTTAGTGGGGAATTTCAACATTAAACATCGGTAACATAAAAGCATCAAGAAACTTCAATTTTATTAGATTATTTGTTAGGTTGAATCTATGAGTTTTAATATTATACTAAAATTATTATTAAATTAATATTATTATCTATTAAATTCTTTGCGATGTTTTGTATTCATTTACAAGAATATAAATATACAAAAGTAATAAATATTTGATTATTTCTATTACTCTTATTTTTGAATTTATACTTTTTATTTACTGATTTTTTTTTCTCAAAATACATTAATTTTGACAAACAGAAATTTTAAGGAAACTTTCTTTTTAGCTAATTCGAAAGTATATTTTTTACAATCAATCTTTTATTAAAAAACACTCAAATTTAATTTTTTATAAGGATAAAGAAAGTAATTATCAAAATCTTGGACACTCATCAACAATACATGAAAAATGAAGTTAGTAAAGCAGATGATCTGGTTTTTGCCACTAACTAAATTACAAGTTCAATTAAACTTACAACTTAATCTTTCTCATTAATAATAATTGGATCAAAACTAAAACTCTCATTTCATCTAAAATACATTTCTTTACTTTTGTCTAAAAATAAATTTCACAAAAAAGTGAATGAAACATAAAATATTAAGGGCCAGTCCCATGTGAGCGTGAAAACGGAAAACGGAAAACGTGTAGCCAATAACAACTTCCGATTCAATGGAAATAATTCTAAAAGAAAATTCTTATTGGTTGAACGTTTTCAGTTTCCCGTTTCACGCTGACATGGGACGGCACCTTTAGTTTTCTTAATTTAAAATATGAATAAAAAACAGTTTATATTAAAAAACCAAATTGATAACAATATAAATATGTAACAATAAAGAAAGGAGAACTCTTTTAAAATCCAATAGGTATTAATGAATGACTATTGTGGAAAAAAACAAATGACAAAAAAACCCCAAAAAGGAAGGAGCAATTTGTGGAAACATGCAAAAAGCCTAGGACTACAAGCAATAATGAGACAATGTTAATGAAATAAGAAAAAAAATTTTTATATAATTTCATTACCTGAACTCTTCAGTGTCGGTTGTGAGTTCCTGTTCAATGTGAAGAAAAACTTGAACCAATTCACTAACAATAACAGGCCACAATGAAGTTGCATGTTGCGGAGACATTCGCAGTAGTAAAACACGAAAACATAAAAAAACTTGAGCCTGAATTGACGGAATCACTTGAGGAAGACGTAAACTGTCCGCCAAACGTTCTGAAAAAATTTCAATTTACATCAAAATCTTTGACACTATCGCTATTAGTTTTAATTTAATTTTGAAACAAAAAAAATTATTTAAAAAAAAAATGTAAAAATTAAAACTTATTTTACAATTTTTAGTAAATTTACATTTGTATTTATTTAATTGTATATTTTATTTTTTTTAAATTAATTAATATATAATTAATTATATATAATAAATAAATAATAATATATAATTTATTTATTTATTTAACCTAAATTAAGTATCAAAATGTAGCTTTAAGTCTGAAAAGAATAGTAAAAGTGTAGCTATCGAAGAGTAAAATTTTATAACATTCTCTGTTAGTTATTGATATTTTTTAACGTTTTTTTAGTCCACAATGTTCTATAAATTTTTATTACAACGTTTAAAATTACATGAATTTTACAATATACGAAGTAAATTTCCATAAAAAATTATTAAAATTAACTTAGGATTTGGAAAAATTTCCATCAAAAGTATGTAAAATGTAATATTAAAAATTGTTATTTCCAAAACAGTTATTTTATATTTGTAACCTTCTATAAAAAATTTCTAGGTTTAAAAACTGAGAAATAATTTAAATAGATTTTTAAGTTTCAAAATACTAATATTTTTCCAAAGTTTAAGAATATGGGGAATTTTACGGGGTTTTATTAATTTAAATGGATAACAAGCGGAAAAGTGGAAAAAACGGAACTAATTCAATTATTTTTTAGAGTTTTGAAATTAAATTAATTAAAGTACTGTAATCTTAATCGATTATAGGTCAGGAAATAAATAACCGTAAGCCGTTTCCCCGTTTTTTACGGGGTTCTTAATAAAAAGGATTATAAAATTACCTTGAATTTCCGGCATATATTTATGATATTGATCCATTTCACTGCAAAGTATAACGAAAGCGAGTCTTTTCAAAAACTGCGCTCTCTGTTCGTATTCCTGTTCTTTGGATGAGAAAATACTGATACTACTGCTTTGCGCTAAAGAAACTTTATCTACAAGAAGGAAAATTGTATATTTAAAGATGAGGAAATAATTTACTTGTTTTATTTTAAATGAACTAAATTATTATTATAATAAGTAAATTAATTAAACTCAAGACTAAAAAAAACATTCTTTGACAAATTTTCATTTTAAAGATAATTTAAGTCGAATAAAATAAATCAATCAAAAGTCGAAAAACTTACTAAGAAGATCTCTAAAAGTCGTATTATCGTGTGTCATTAAATTGTCAATTATTGTTCGCCAATAGGGCAAACAAGCAGGAGTCATTTGAAAAAATGCAGGATCGAGCAACAATTCAAGGACATCTTTTCGCCACGCTTTCCTCGTGTACTGATATCCCGACAAGGAACTCAAAAGCTGTGAGCAGGCAGTGAACGAAGCGATATTTTTCGTCCTATGGGAAAAAATCCAAGCATTTAAGTTTTAGACTCAAGAAAAAAGCAAACAATTTTATTTTTGTACCAGAAAAAATAGAGAAGTGTATCAAAATAATAAAATGTTTTGAAATTAATATTGCAAAAATTACCAAAAAAATCAATTTAATTTAATAAAGAGTCAACAAATTAAAAATAATTTAAAACAAAAATGAATTAATTTTTTTAAAAATTAGTCTAAAGGGTGAAAGAAATATTTTATTCGAAAGAGAAATTAAAATCTAACATTAATTTATTTCTAGATAACATAAAATAACACTGAATGATAAAAATAATACCGGAAAAATTCGAAATATTCAAAATTAAAGTTAATTTATTGAAAGAAAAAGAATAAAATTAGGTTTAAGCAAAGAAGGGATAACAAATTGGAAATTAATAAAGATAAATCAATTAAAGTAAACAGTGATTTTGGAAAACAAACTAAAAGTCAATTTGAATCTAATATTTAAAGAAGAAAATATAACTTTAAGATGAAATTAGAATAGAAAAAAATTACTAACGTGTGATTTTTTAGATACGGTGTAACGTTATACATAAGATTTGTCAATAAAGTAGCGACTCTCTCCTTTTCCTGAGAACCATAACTAACGTCCAATAAAGGTGCTAAGATTTCTGCTAGAACAGTTTGGGCTTGAACACTGTAGGCAGAATTTGGCGGTGTTCCAGGCGTGACTAGAAAAGAAGAACAAAAATCAATTTTTCTTCGTATAATATTTAACTATTTATCTAAAATTGATATACTCACCGGCACCGCTTTTTCCCTCTTTACCTTCGGACGTTACTTCGGCAACATCAAATGCGTCTTCTCGTACTGCCAAATTTCTCCTTAGCCACGTTGTTTGCTCCAAACATGCGCCGGCAATTTGCGAACACGATTCAATTAACTGCAATTTAGAAACGAAATTTTTAAATATTCAAAACGCAATATAGTCTGATAAAAACAAGATTTTTTCCAACCTTTGCAGAAATATCCTGCAAATCGCGAATATCCTTCTTCTCTTGCATAGGAGGACATTTTTGTACGTATTCATTGAGAATAGCGAGCAGAAGAAACTGTGCCGGTGCCGTTAGTGATAAACCATCTTTTAATAAACCAAGCAAGGATGTCCACGATTCTATGAGCGATTGGGAATTATTACTTTGCATGTAGACGTAGAGTAATTCCAAAACTGAAACTTCCAATGAAAAATCCTGTTTTACACCCTGAATTGGAGGTGGACCTTTCACAACTTGTTGCACCGTTTGAACTAAAGTGTCAAATGGCATCACACGAATTGCGCTCACTAAATGAACAATCACCTGCTGATTTGGACAAGCCTCCGGAATTATCTGCAAAAATAAAGAATATTTATTCTTTCAGTTTCAGCGCAACGAGATGTGACACAACTTCAACTATCTACTTCTAAGGTTTAATAAAGCGCTGGATAAAAGTAGTCAATAGAAAGAAAGTCAAGAAAGGATAAAAAATAAATTACTCTTTTCGTGTTGACCGAAGGAAGTCGCCTCTCGTGCCAAGCAACGGCGACAGCAGCAAGAAAGTTCACTCCATGATGAAAAGAAATTGGCGACAGCAGTTCAAGAAGTTGGTGTTTGACAACTCTTGGACTCCCAACAACGCAACTTGCTTGTTCGCTGAGAAAGAAGCAAAACAATGACAATTCAAAAAAGTTGCAAAAAAATTTTTAATTCTTATGCAAACGAAATATATCAAGAAGCCGTTAAATAATTCTGACACTTAGAACCAAATAGTAGACAAAGTTTTTAAGAAGTGTTCTTCGATTTCTGTTCGAATCTCCCATTAATTATGAAATGTTTATTATAAATAAGTCTAAATAACTCCATTTAATCTTATCTTACTATTTTTATAATCTTTGCTAATAAATTTTAACACGAAGTGAAGAAAATTCTATCAGCTTTTATCAGTCACTACTGCTATGATGTTTGCAGAGACACAGAAGAGATGCAAATTTGCAATTTCGATCATTGCCCATGACATATGTTAAAAAAAAAAATTCACGAGAAATTAATTTCTTAAATTATACACTATTAATTCAAAAAGGAAAATTAGAAACGAACAAAACAATCCAGTAACAAGAATCAAAATAATAAGTTGACGATCACTATTTTCTTTCTTGTGACTAGAAACACAGGATGTCACTTCATTTAAATTGTTCTTTCTCTCAGTATATGCTTCCTTCCACTTACTACTAAGTCCACTCTCTATAATTCTTTGAATCACTTGATCCATTCGTCGGGCATAAGGTGAACCAGCGCCAAGAAAAGTTGCTGAAGGTCCACTCAGAAAACTACCCTTTATGATCTTTGCAGCCTGCGGCATACTTTTTGACAAATTTTGCAAAATGAATTCTGCTATTACAATTTCAACTATACAAGAAGTATTCTTATAGTTCAACAAATAATTCAAGCACTTTGATTCATCGCCATATGCAGTGTTTGCTTTCATTAAAATTTGTTGCTCAACGCCATCAACAGTTTTTTCCATTGCAGCTAGATTGTTCGCTGAAATCATAATCAACAAATCCGATTTCAAAACATCGGTCAAAGTTTCGTACTTAAAGGTTGAAGCAGTTTCAAGCTGAGCCTCTGTTATAGATGAAAAAATATCTGAAGAGAACATAAAACACCCGATAAGAAATGTACCAAAAATGATTCTCTGAATTGTTGTTGTTGGCTCTTTTGGTGTGGATGTTCCTAAAACAATTCGAACTAAGTAGTCGATTTTCCAGTTTCCTTTTTCAAATCCCATTACTCTTGACAAAATCCACAAAACAAGGGGCAAAATCATCACTAATAGAATATTTATTATTTGTTTCTCGAATTTTCGTGATTGGGTGTCTTTTCTCATGAAAGGTACTATCAATGCAAACTCAATTGTTTGTAATCCTTTACTAAACTCAATGCCTCTGCCATTGCACAAAGCTCTGAATCTTTCTAAACCCATCATCTGAATTTCGTTCGTAAACAGGCCACGGATGACTCCTGTACTGCCTTCTACTTTACATGTAAGACGACCAAATTTTGAAAGTGTTGATTCCACCAACGTGAAGTTCATCACTTCCTGCAAACACTCAATTTTCGAGATTGATAATCCAACATACTTATGTGACAAATTTTGTTTTGGTAATACATCTGGAGGAACTGGTAACAGAGATACTTTTATTTGGTAGCCGTGCATATTCTTTAACTTCTCCGGAAACCAAACTGTTTTAGCAGTAACTCTTTGTTTTGTCATCTTTTTTAAAAACGGATTGTACTGAAGTACGTTGTTAGCCTTTTTGGGATAACCTTCTTTGGTATTATTCAAATTTGTTGGATTAATAAATTTACGCATTTCAATGACAGTAATATCTAGAAATTGTTGTTCCCAGAGTGTTTCGAAAAATTGGCGATAATTTGTAATCTTTTGGTAAACAAGTAGCAAACATTTTGGTCGCCGTTTTGCTTCTGATAATTCAATCAGAAAATCGAATGATCTTGAAAATTGTGGATCATCCTCCGAACTCGTAAGAATAAATAGCGAAATTTGTGGATTCAGCGAAATAAAATCCGACGACGTGGGTTTTCTTGATTTTGGTATACCAATTTTTCGAACTGAAATGTTTCTGCTTAATTTTTGAAGCAACTTGTCGTGAACTGTGTTTGTTGCTACAATGTTGTCATCAATGAAAAATATAACCTGATGTATTTGTTGATCGTTCTGAATACTTTTAGAGAAACCTACAATCCAATTACCATCATTATATCCTTTTACAAGTTCAGTCAAAAGTATTAATCCAATGGTTGCTATTACTTTTAGCAACATTTTAATATCACTTGGGAATGTTGTATCACTTACATAATTAGCTAATATTAATTATGAAAATAAGAATTCATAGTAACAGTATTAAGGTAAAAGTACCAATAACGGAACACTTTAAAATTTCGTACCTATTACGGAACAGTATCACAAAAATTGAAATAAAAGCAATTAAAATTGGTGGTGAGAAAATTCTAGTCATTTTAATAAATTTTACATGATATAAGAATTATTATTTCTGTATAGCATTTAATTTAATAAGAAATATTAAATTGTATTTTAGCTTTAAAGTTGAGGTGTCCATCAAACTACCGTTCCACATTAGGTACATTTATTATTTACATGCCCCGATTAATGGAACACACAGGAAATATACAGCAAACATAACCTCAAATGTTTTCAGTATTTTCGTATTTATTTTCTACCAGAAAAATTGGCTTTTTAATTATCTATTAAACTAGAATTTGTTTATTGTATTTAATTCTTTATAATTAATATTCAAATTGTTGAGATAGATCAATAGAATTGTAATGACTTATTGAATCAAATAAGGTGTTCTAGGTGTTCCTTAATAGGGACATTCAATTTGGAACACCCGTACATACAGAAAATAATCGTTCCGTAATAGGTACAGTGCAGAGTTTTATAATTTAATTAATATTATTCTTATTTCATAAAAAAGAATCATTTTAGGGCTTAAATACTATTAATAAAATACCAATCTTTCAATATATACCCTAATTATTCATATTAACACTTCTAATTCCATGATATTTATCATAGAAATTTAGTTAGGTTAAAAAGCGTTCCGATCTTACTTATAAATTTTTTTTTAAATTTTGTTAAAGTCCACTTTCTTTAAATAATATTTCTGAACTCCTAAAAATGTGTAGATATTAATATTGACTTATTAAAGCGCGCGTGAAGTTTCTTGTTACATTGACATTGAAAAATTCAATTATTCAGAAAAAATCTGAAAATTTTTTCAAAAGTACTGAAATAATATTTCATTTCGAAATTCATAAGAAAATTCTGAATGTTACACTCCTCATAATTGAAAAGATTTTATTTATTTCAAACTCTTCCTATTTTTAAAAACAATTGAACTTTACAGATTTTTATAAATTATTGTGAAATAATTTTTTATTTAAAAATTCAAAAAGAATTGAATTCTATAAAATTGTGTTTTTAATTTTTTTTTAAATAATATAAATAAGTAGTCCGCCAAACGAAGAATTGAATTTATTATTATTGTTGTGTTAATTATGTAAATTACTATATTTTCACATTTATTTGTAAATAATTTCGAATTTAAAATAAAAAAAATTTAACTTTAATAAATTTCTTCAAAAATGTATGTAATCGCAAAAAATATTTTTAAAAACCAGAAAATTTTGTGCAAAAATTATGCCTATTTTTTTCGTTTATGTAAGAAAAATAAATTTTGTTAAAAATCGAAATTTACAAAATTTAACACTGCTTTGCTAACTCCTACTACTGAATATAAATTTCAGTTTATTACACATGTAACTTTAGTTTTCGTTTACGAATACTTAAATCAAAAGGATTTCCACGCAACTTGAAAACCTGGAAATGTCCGGGAATTTTATTAAAAGTACTGGAAAAATATTCAATTTGTAGAATCCATAGTAAAATTTCGAATTTTTGTGTGTTTTATTTGACCGACAAAGTATGAATATATTTATTATTAATTATGAAGTTTAAAATCCCAACAAAAACATATGTGATGCAAAAAGTTCCGCCAAGTAAAAATGTTGATAATTCTCCAAACAATTAGTGAAATAAAAGTTTACGAAGTAAAATTTATAAATAAAGCATTAAAAATGATTGATTTTATTAATATTACTAATTGAGCCACATTATTGCGAGGTGGGGATTATATTTGTCTAATAAGGAAAATAGATTCTTTACGCTTCTGCACAACTCGGAGTAGAATTTTACTTAAAACCACTAAAAAAACTGAATTTTTGAAAAATTATAAATGTTTGCAAAAGTTCAATATGTTCAAAATTTTTTAAATATTCTTATCGAAATTTCAATTATTTTTGGATTTAAATGAAACACTACTGTAACAATAAAAATTTAATTAACGTTAATTTGAAATTTAAATTATACAATAATGTAAATGACATAATTTTTCGCGAAAAAAGTTTTGTCTGTACATTGCATAGAATTAGAAAATTTATGTTTAGTTTTTTTAGTCGAGTAGTAAGAATTCCAAAAATGACAATAAAAAAAATTATGTATGTCTGTTTGTCTGCAATATTTTGTCTGATAATAATTCAAAAACAATTTGACCGATTGAAACAAAACTTGGCAATCCCTTAGGTATTAGTCTAACTTTAAATCTTAGCCGTATCCGATTGCAAAATATCAAGAGGAACAAAAATTATAACTTTTTTCGCAAAATTTAAAAAATAAAAAAAATGCAATTATTTGGCAAATTGATGTGACATTTTTTATAGCAACTTTTTAGGTAGTTTAAGTACAACAAATTTTCACTATAAAAATAAAATATAAATTTTTGAATTTGACAAAATTTTTAATGAATTTTTTTGTTGAATATTGTTTAATTTTTTATAAAGTTATTATTGATATTGGTTGGTATTTTTAAAATTTAACATATGTTTATTATATTAAGTTTAAAGTCATGAATTTGGTGTCTAATACAAATTTTGTAATCTCAATGAACGTGAGTTTACAAACAATTTCTGTATTTATATTTTAAGGTTTAAATTAAATAAATAGTGTAATTTAACGATCACTCCGAGTCAAAGAAGAAGAAAAAATAAAAGAAATTCAATTTTGTTTACGTTTCGGCAGCACAGCTGTCCTCTTTAGAAACTATAAAATTTATTAAAACTAAATATTAAAAAAATTTTTTAAAAACCATAAGAATATAATCACTACTGCCTATAAAAGAAATGTCACGGTAGCATTGGACAAGACAGACAATATTAATAAAGTTAAAACTTTACTATCTGATATTAAAAGATATAAACTTATTAAAAAGAATACGTTAGCAAAATTAAAACTGATACTTATAGAATCTTAAAACATTGAAACAATAATGGTTTTCTGAATAGTAAATACATTGATATTGAACTTACACAAACTAATACAAACCTTTCGAAATTCTATGGTTTACCAAAAATACACAAAAAAGACAACCCTCTTAGACCTGTTGTCTCTACCATTGGTTCCCCGACATTCTTCTTTTCCATGCATTTATATAGCATATTAAATGATTCAATTCTAAAAGTCAAATCTCATATACGAAATAGTTTTGCTTTCATGGAAAGAATAAAAAATCTTAATATTCCTGATGGTCACATTCTATTTTCTAATAAGCTTGGATGTTACATCTCTATTTACAAACGTTGGCTCCAACCATGTATCGAAAGCGGGTTTCAGTTTTCTTAAATTTGACCAGGGGAAATCGTGAAATTTTTGCCAAAACAGGAATTTTATCAAATTAAAAAAAAGTTTTTTTTATATTAATTCGTTTAAAAAAAATGATTTGTACTTAAATTTTTATTGATATAATATTTATGTAAACAGATCCGAGTTAAAATTTAAGCTCTACTTTCAGCCTGCAAAATAGGTGATGTTTTAGATTTTAGAAGTCGTAACGCAGGGTCTACTTGCGATACAATCAGTTCGAATTACAATCTGTATAACTCCCAAAACTGATGGAATTTTAAGATTAATTAAAGTACTACAAACGCATAAAGTACGGCAATTTGACAAATACTGTTCTTCAAATTTGAAATAGTTAAAAATAGTATTTGACAAATTTCCGGTTGGCAGACACCCTTTTTAAATATATTAGTAGAAACCAAAACGGGTACAACAGCTAGTATTATTTAAAACTGCTAATTAAATTATTTTCTAAGTAAATAATACATTGATATGAAAGATGTATTTCTATTTTCATTTCGGTAATTAAGCTCTTAATACTATTTTTAAGAGCTGGAAAAATTGAATATTCTTTTTATAAAATACGATTTTCTCTGCACTATATTCGTACGGTATTAGTCATATAAAATTCTAGAATATTATGTCGCTTTTTGCACAATAGTATTCATGCAAAATATACAGGACAAACATGGTACTTTACAATACCATTATGGTTTTAATGCGTCACACTTATACGAATATTGGAGGAAAATTTTCACAGCACAAATGCACGACACTCACGGTTTTTCCCGTTGATGTGCTTGCAACGAGCTATTATTCCGTAAGTGTCAGTAGGCGTGGCCTAAACGCCAATCGCTAGAATTTCATCGGGAAATCCGGTAAAATGCTATAGTTGACTTTAAAATTTAATAAAATGTAGATAGTATTTTTCAAAGGTAAATTATTAATGATTAGAAAAATACAACTACTTTGACTACTATTTGGTTATTTATCTTTTTCCTTTTTATTTGCAATGTTTCTACTTTATTTATTACTATTTGATTGTTCTCTTTTCTCTAAATCTAAAAAGTTAATCAGTTGCTATGCAAAATTGTGTAGAAAAGAATATATTAAAATTGAAAATAACTTACTTGTCTCTCGTCGCTAGAACCGCTTGCCACAATGCCGAAAGAGAAGCAATTATTCGTGGCAAATGGCTCAAGGCAGTTCTTCTCGCGTGGGAATGTTGCTCACTGGTTCCTGTTTTATTTGTCGCTCCAAGATCCTAATTAAGAAAAAAAGTTGTTAAGTTTTAATGATTATTTACAACAACAAAAAAACTAATACTATTGATATCAATAAACACAATTACTATCATTATTACATATTTGAAAGAAGAAAAATACTAAATTCCTTTTAATAATTACAATTCTTTTAAATGAGTATATTTTCTAAAAATACTAAAAATACATTTTAAACTGAATTTGCATTTCACATAAAATTTTTTATTTTCGAATTATAAGTAATCAAATTAAATAATAATCTGCCATACATTTGTAATAAAATTGTTTAATAAAACTCTGATTGAATGATAAAATTTTCGAATAAAAATAAACAAAACAAGCAATAAAAGTAAAATAAAATGAAAAAGTCAATAAAAGTAGTCAAGAAAAAAATCAATAAAGGTATTGCAGAACTTTTAAAATAACAAAAAATTGTTTCAACTTTGTAAAGATCGATATAGAAAAAAAAAATTCCTAATTATATAGAGGAAAGCTTTGATATTTTTTGTAAAATTATAATTTGACAAATGAAGCTGGAATTGGCACTCACTTAGTTTTGGAAATTAAATATTTGCTAACAAGCTGCAACTTGCGGCCAATTATCAACACGCACTTAATTTTTTAAATTTAATATCGGTCTTGATTAAAAAAATACTTAATAAATCTGAATTTCCAAAAGGAATTGGGTGCTAGTTTCAGCTTCATATTTGACAAGCGAAGGAAATAAGTAAAATTTAATTTTACCGGTGAAAGTGGACTGGGCATAAAGACGTGTAGTAAATTATTGAAGATTTGTCCCGGTTTAACGCCGGAGACGCCAGTTTGAATTGCTCCGCTCAATGGATGATTAAATGAAAATCCAATTTGCTGCGAAGTATCCAACAGACAATAATGCAAAAGAAATGTCAGAGCTTCTAGATGCGTCACTGTGTAATCGGCTGGCAAGCAACATTCGACATTAGTTATATTCTCCATTTTTGTAACAGACACTGCTTCTTCATTAACATAATAAGACGCTAATTGCTCGATATTGCAGCACAATCGATGAATCACTGAGGTGACAATGTGTGTCAATGAAGGGCCCATAAATGGAAGACTCGACGTCACAAGAGTCGTCCAATATTGATGCAAATGTCTCATGTGATCCTGTTCAAAAAATGCCAGAAGAAAAAAAATTAATTTTAATTTTGTTAAATTATCAATTTTTTATTAAATTATTAATTTATATTTTGTAATCCTTGAACAAAAAGTTACCTTAATAATTAGGACTGAAATATTATATAAGTCTATTTTTTCAGAATTTTAAATAAAACATTTTGAATTTCAATCTTTTTAAAATTATTGAACTAATACAAATTTGAATTCTCTCTCTTTCGATAATAAGTTACTTTAGAATTGAGTTTTTGTATGAAAAAAATAAATAATATTACATAATTATTGACATAAAATTGTCTATAAATGGGTGAAATTAAAGATTAGTATACATTATACAAAAGAAAAAAACTTACCAATTTTAAAGCGCTTATAATACTGGCAAGAAACATTGGTTGTTGTGGAATCGGTGAACCTGTAACGTACTTTAAAGTATTTCCAGTGAGATTATGTGGTACACGTGAAGGAGATGATAAAGTTGTTGGTAAATTCGATGATCCGATTTCTTCTCCCTTTTGTGCGCCAATTTGATGTTCGAGCATTATTAGTGAAAGCATCAATCTGAAATATTTCTTTTTTAAAATAAAATTCTACAAAATTCTATTCTACAATTCTTCTTAGTTATTAATTGAAATTATTATTTTCATTTTAAATTCATGTTGTAATTTAATTTTAATTTTAATTTTTTAATTTAATTTTAAATTATATTTTGCAGAAAATTAATTTTTATTAATTATAAAATTGTGGATTAAGAATTTTGTTGTCTTCTGTATCAAAAAATTCAAGTAGAAATGAAAACGAATAAAAATGACCTTAGTAGTTGCATTTGAAAAGCTTCGGTATGATCGCTGGCTCTGCATTTACATTTATTAACATCGTTTTCAGCTTGCGGATCATTGAAAGCGACAATTTCCTCAGTGAAAGTGAAAGCGTCTTCATTGTCCTTTTGGGCGTTCTTCATATTCAACACACTCGAGGCAAGACAATGAAGGGCGACTTTTTGCACTTTACATTTCGTGAGAAGATCTATAATATAACAACTGAATCCCTTGCCAGATTCGCGTGCAATTGGAATCAATTCGGAAAAGATAAGTGTCAAAAGTTCGACACTCGATAATTGAACCTGCGAAGAAAAATTACAATTTGTTACTTACTTTATTTGGTTATTAATTTAATTACAGGGTTGCTACAAAAAATAAATTCTTTTCTGATATTCAGACAAATGTTTGACTTTTTTCCTGATCCTATTAAAGAATATTCTGATTCACTATAAAAGATACTAAAAAATGTCCTACTACATTTATTTACGAATTTCCTTAATTGTAAAATTATTTTAATAAACAATAATTTCTTTTTTAAATCCTTAATATTTATTTAGTATTATTTTTCCTTAGGAGTTAAGATTTTCAAAAATTCAGTGAATTTTAAAGCTTATTTTATGTATATTTTAAAAATAAATCTTATTTTTCAATTTTTACAAAAACTACTTTGTTTTTCAATTTTTTATCATTTTCCATGTAAAGCTGAGATTTTTTTCAATAAAATTTAATTACAAACTTTACATAATTTCTAAAAAAAAGACTTTAAATAATTTTAAAAAAATTCAATTAAACTTTTCAAGAAAATTAATTCTACAGAATTATTAGTTAAAAGTATGAAAAATTAGATTTTTAAACATCGATGATGTTCAAAAAATATTTTTCTTCTAAAATTGTATTTTCAAAGATTTAAATTTGCAACCTTTTTAAAATCCAATTGTTTCTAAAAATTCATGCTTTAATGCTTTTAATATTCAATTATTTTCTAAAATTTTAACTAAAATTAATTTTTAATCAATTTTTATTTGGAAAATTCTACAAGTATTCAATTATTTAAATACAAAAATAAATAATTCAGTGAATAATTCAATTGGTTTTCAAAATTAAATTCTTATAAAGAATTTTATCAACAAATTTTTAAATAGTCACATAATTGAATTCTTTCCACTAATTTTAATACAAATTTTTAAGAATAATTACATTTTTCGAAGATTTCGAAGATTGAAATTCTGCGATGAGACTTACTATTTATGAAAATATGTAAATATTGCATAGAATTTTATCAAAATGATTTTTAAATAATTGAATTCTTTTGGAAAATTTTTGAAAATAGTTAAATTTCGGAGACGAATTTCATTCCGTATAAAGATAATTAAAACTTTTACGTGAATTTAAAAAAAAATTTTGAACATAATAAATATTTACCTTTAAAATTGAAGGGCTGAATGCTATAACGTGTTACGCGCCATTTACTTAACATGGAGCTTAACACATTATAGCATCGAGCCCCTCATTTTAATTTCTAAAAGTAAGTGGGTGCTGATAACTGGGTGCGAGTTTCAGCTTCATATAAATAAGTAATAAATTGATTAATAGGTAGTCATCTATCTAATCTTAATGAATATTTGTAAGAAATATAAATATTTATATATTAATTATAGTTGTAATTGCATAAAATTCATACTTGTCTGTTCCCTGAGATTTCCTCCTGAGTGAGACGCATTTGTCCAAGATTTGGATAATAACTTCTCGCGAAGTAAAGGCACACACTTATTAATACTTCCAAATACATGCTACTTCGATAGGCTGCTAAAAATTCTGTATTTGCCACATCGCCATAAAAACTTCGTCCAAATATACTTTTTCGATGTCTTGCAAGAAGATTAAGTAGAGCTGTACTTTTTGTATTGTTTGCAATGCCAGTTGTTGCTGCAGCGCACAAAAACATTCTCGCGTTCGTTAACAATTCATTTCTCAATGTTCGGAGAGCATAGAGTGTTCTTTCTGAATCGTAAACGCCACAATAAAGCAGCATATGAGAATGAAGATTGTGAACTCCAACACCCGAATTTCGCTTCACGTCCGTGTCCAATTGCATTGAATCATCAGACTGAAAATTAAAAAAGAATAATTAATTTCATCTTTAATAAAAGAAAAAAATAGTTTAAATTTAATCTTTTTTTAACAAATTGTCATTTTTGTAAAATAATAATTTCCTTCCTTTTCAAATTAGAAACTCACAATTTTCGCAGGCTCACTATCGTCGCAAATCATCATAACTCGATCCATGACTTCATTGAGAACATCTTCAACAACACTGACTGCACTCCAATTACTGAAGTAATCTTCGGCCGTTGTGCTCGCCTCCAATTCACCCTCATCGTCACCCATTGTCCAACTTGGAATTTCACTTGTTGCTTCAAAACTTCCAACATCATTCATATCGTAGCCACTAAATTCACTCGATGTATTTTGATATTTTCCCTTTAAAATCGTACCAGCGATTTCTTTATCACTACCGGGAATAATCATCATTTTATTATTGTTTTTCGTCTGCTTTGACACAACTTCTGGACTACTCGATTCAAAGCTATTTGCCAAAGAATCCAATGATGAACCAATATCGCCATTATATTTCTTCAATTCACTTTTTTCCCTCATTTTTGAATTTGAATTTGCCGTGTCAAATAGACTCTCATCTAAACTTCCAGTTGAGCCTTTATTAAATTTTGGTTTTCTAAAGCGTTTCGCGTGCTTCAATAAATCAGAAGTTGGGGCATTTATTTTTTTCACGGCAACCATTGAATCGTCTTCTTCTAATGACTCATTGGAATTTTCAGTTCCGTTTAATGATAATGGATTGACAAAAACGGAGATACGTCGATTACCGGCAATACTTGAGGGAACTTCGAGTTCCTTCATTGTTTCATTACGTTCGGTAATGTAACGATGTCCATTTTCACCTGATGTTAATGTTGTGACGGCGAAAATTCTCTTCACTTTCACTGGATTAATGCTCTTTTTTTTCTTCTTTCCCTTGCGGGACTTTTTGTCCTCTTCGGAATTATTGCTCACGTGATAAATGACATTCCCATCGACGGAGCTGATTGCGTAAATATTCGTTGCTGCCTCGGTGTCGTCGTGTAATTCGGATTTTTCCTCAATTGGATCGCTTTTTGTCAGGACAATATTGCTGTGCTGAATGCTGACGTGAAGAACGCTCATTCGACATGTTAGGGGATCGAGAAGCATCATGAGAACTGGCGTTACAACACGTGATATGTCGCCTCTCACTAAACTGTGAAGAAGCCACGACTGCGATTGAAGTTTTAGAGGCGAATTGTCGGCCAATTGTAAATTGTCCAGCATTTTCAGGAGAGACTTGTCGAATGTTCGTAGGCAACCACGGAGACGGGGATTTGTCTCGATTTCACGTCCAAGATGCCAAAGCATTGAGAATCTGTTAAATGAATAAAATTATTCATTGTACTCTTGCAGATACATTTTTTCACTTAGAACTAATTTTTCGAATCTAATATTAATCTAACCTAAACTATTAAAACAATAAAGAAATTAATAATTTAGTGCAAAATCTAATTGAATTGATTCGAGTGAGAATATTTTTAAAAAAGTACCTATAATTTTATTGATTCATAAATTTAAGCAATAATTTTTAATTTTAGAACCAAATTTTAATTTAATTTCGAAAATTCTATTCTGGAAATTTAATGAATCGCCGATTATTGTTTATTAAGTTTGGATAATAATTGATTCAAAGTCAAATTGTAGAAAAATTTCAAAAGTAAACAAAGATTCACTAAAAAAAATTGTCGAATTTTTTAGTTACAGTAAATAAAAAAAAATTCTCGGTTTAGAAGATTTCAAAAACTTAATAGAACGGATGCCATTTTTTTAAATGTTTATAGAAATTTACAAATTTTATGCAATTGAGACGAAAAGCACTTTTAAAAGCATGTCTGCTTGCCGAAAAAATTGAGAACTTTTACATAATTGGGGGAAAATAAAAAACCTAAAAAAAATTTGAAACAAAGTTGACACGCATTAGGAAAAATTTTATTAAAAGATTATTAGAAAAATATCAAATATCTAGAATCGCTAAGTAAATTTTGGTTTTTAAAATCCTTGACATCGTTTGATAATAATTGAATTTTAGCAAAACTTTTATAAAATTTATCATTATTTTTTCATAAATGGTTTTTAAGGTAGGGGAGAGTGGTGGAAACCGGACCGGTGGGTAAACCAGACCCTCCTCATTATTTCCGAAATGGCGAAATTGTCAAAAGTGCAATTTAGAAATTTGAAACAACCTTGTGTAGTATACCTTAGTTTTTCAATTCGACATTTTTTACTTTTGTTTGTGCAACGCTGGGAGCAAAAGTATTTTTTTTTAGTTTTTTTTCTAGACTTTTCCGAATTGTTCCTTAAACCCTCCGTCACACACCTAGGGAGGGATTCCCTCTACAGTTTTAGTATTTTTTAAAAAAGTTTTGTTTTCCTCATTGCAAAATAAAATCAATTTCTATACCTTTCGACAATTTACTCCTCAACACATGTCTAAAAAAACATTTAGTTTAAACATAATGAATATTTAATTATGAAGCTTAAAAGCTAGAAAAAACTCGAAAAAGTGAGGTTATGTTGAATAAAAAAATCAAGTTTTCAAAACATTTTTTGTTCCACTGTTGGTTAATGGCAAAATTATATTATAAATATAATTAAAATAAATTATTTTATGATTTTTTTGCTTATTTGTTAATGTTACATTATTTTTACATGTAAAGTGTAATTCCTTCGAAGATGTGCATTCGTGTAATTAATTTTTATTTTTGAGACCGAAAATTAATTTCATTAATTTTATAATTTAGAATAATTTTCTACATATTTGTAAGTTTGTGTTAAAATTAAATTTTTGTTGTTTCCTTTGTTTATGTTGTAATGTCGCTTATTTTACAATGTGGTGAAGGATTTCCTCTAAACGTGTGTAAAGTCGTAATTTTTTCCAAGGTGTGTGACGGAGGGTTAAGGAAATTCTGAGGAAATCGTGTAATATTTTCAAATATTAGTTCTTGGTTTTTGAAGGTACACACTTCAGGAATGTTTACCACCAAAAACTTTGACGAATTTGCAAAGCGTTTCTTTTTGACGAACATTTATTATCAAAATGGGCCTGTGGGGCAAACCGGTCATAGGATATTTCCATTGAATTAAAGTTTCATAAAAATTATATTTAAATAAAATGTTTCATTCATTAAAATATTTACTTACAATGAAAAATAATTGTCTTCCAATAAAAATTGGAACCATTAATATTGTTTCTCTGATAATGACAAACATTTTTATTTTTCTATTAAAAAAAAAAACCTTTATGTAATTAAAATTCAATCCCGAATTATTATTTACATTACTACAACCATTGTTTACATGATTCTTTATGTTTTTTTATTATTATAGATTATGTAAATGTAATATTGTAAATAAAAAACCAAACGGTCCGGTTTACCCCAGAGGGTGGGGCAAACCGTACCGTTTGCAAAATTTTTTAAAGTTAACACAGCAACTAAACAATAAAAGATGAAGTATATGTGTCTCTGGGAAAAAGTTGCGCAATAAAATGATCTTTTAAACAAGCTATCGAAAAATGAAATCGGTTGATTCGTTTAGTCACAAGAGTCAAAAAACCGTTAGGGGGTCCGGTTTGCCCCACTCTCCCCTATAATTTTACTTAAAAATTTGCAAAATTTGTAGAATTAATTTAATTTAAAAAGGTTTCAAAACGCTTAAGAAACTTAAGAATTATTAAAGTTTATTTAGTGAAATTTAAAGCTTTTATGTGTATTCAAAAAAACAATCTTATTTTTCAATTTTTACAAAAACAACATACTTTTTTTAGGTACTTATTTTCAAATTTTTGAAAATAATTAAATTTTGGAGAAAAATTTCATTCTTTATAAAAATAATTGAAACTTTAATGGGAATTTTTTGTAAATTTTTGAACATAAATAAACTTTTGTAACGAACTTTATTAATTTTGATAAAATAATTTTAATAATTAATAAAATATATATTAAAAAATTTAACTAATTTCAAACATATGAAATTAAACATTAATTAAATAATTCACAAATATGTAAATGTTTTTTAAGCATTTTTAGTACATCTAATAATTTTTACAGTGTATGAAAATATTTTTTAGAATTAGGGAAGAAGTTAAAATTCTCCCTGAGATTTAGAAAAAAGTCAGAGAAAAGGAAAATCGAATTTTATTGCAATCCTGTGGAGCAAATAAATATAAATAAAATATTTTTTGGAAAAATTTACAAAGTTTCACTTGATAAGATAAGATAAAAATTTGAATAAAACGAAAAAAATTCTCACCTATCAAAGGCCTCAATTCTCTTCTCAACATTATCGCTCATTAGCGCCGATCCAATTACATCCTCCACAGCATCGCACGATTTCTCCAAAGTATGATGCAATTCATGCATCAATTCAACGCATCGAATTCTGTATTTATGCGCCGGCAATTCGCCCAAATGATGCCAGAGCGAATGAGCGAGCACTTGAAAAACATTCGTATACTGCTCGAGATAAGAAATGTGCCATTTCTTCAATAACGGCAACATCACAACCGAAGTGACGCCCTCGCCGGAATGTTGATTTGGCTTGAATTCCCCGTGCGCCTTCGACAAGGCAATGAGATCCAAAAGAGTGGCAATACTCGTCATTTGCAATGCAGGCTGCTTACTCAACCAACATGAGCAAACAACGAGGACCTTCAGCCAATCGGGCAAATGATTTTTACCCTGTGGCTCGTCCTCCGTGAGTGATCCATCGCCAGTTAAATAATAAGTAGGAAACGTTGACAACTCAACGAAAAGGCTGCAACCAATTTTCAAAACTTCCTCCCACGTTGCAGATGCAATCGACTCTAAATTAAGAGAGAGAATATCCGATCTCTTCACATCGTCCTCCAGGGTATTTTGATCATGACTGAAGTAACCCGAATCTTGATGGGTAATTTTCGAATTCAGTAGCGACTCAAGTAATCTTGTTTTCTCCTGGAAATTGTCCTTGAAGCACACAACTTTTAAATCATCGAACATTTCAAATACTGAACGATCACGATTAATAATTCTCGTGACGATTAGTTTAACGTAAAATTGCTCATACTGACGGAGACATTTTTCCAACATTGAATGTTGAGCCCTGAGTCCTGGCGATGGCCCTCTATTAATCGAAGCATTCGAACCCATTGAATTATTTTTTGATAAATTTTGATTTTCAATTTCGATAAATTCAGTTTTTAAATTTTCCATACTCTTATTGCGTGGCAATGCTTTATCATCGTCGGAAATAATAACGGAAATATTGTCATTAAGTTTTGATGAACTCTTGCTTCCCTTTTTCTTTGATTTCTTATCCTGTTTCTTAGTCGCTCCACTTGAATTTGCCCTTCGTCTTGGACTTGGACTACGATCAAGATTACCATTTGTTTCGGCTTTATTTAATTTACTGTCCGACTGACTTTTCTCGAGGGGAATTGCTGTCAGGGTATTGTCGTTTGACACTGAGACGGAGATATTAATTGATTCGGATTTTGTTTCTGTGTCGCGCTTCTCTAAATGTTGTGATGATGATGATGATGAACCAGTTTCGGTGAGTTGAACTTTTGAAAGAATTTTTGCACAAAGACTGAGACTTTTTTCAATTTCAGTTGGCGATAGAATGTCAACGTGACGAATGAGATTAATGATAATGTCGTGAAATAATTTTGGTAAATGTTCAGATGGTGCATCGATGAATGTGTCAAGTGAAACGGTGTCGAGGAGAAATTCCATGAGTGTACAAATTTCCATTAAACCGGGTATTCCACTGCCAACGGATTTCACACTTGCATCGGCAAATTCACGATTGTTTATTCGTAATTTACACGATTTTTCGTAAAGTACACCGCAATGTGTCCAAACGTACGATGGTTCGAGTGTTGAAAATAAAAGATTCGCTGATTTTACTACTTCGTTGGATTTTTGAATTTTGTCGCCCTGATCGCAGGCATTGTAAAATGTCCTTTAACAGAAAAAGAAACTTCAATAAATTAAATATTCATTTTTAATTCAGTTCATTAAAATATTTTCGAATTTAAATTTAATATTTTAGAATTTTTTTAATTTTAAATTTAAGTTCTCACCTAAAAATTTCGTAGAGAATATCATCAAGAATAACAGGACCAATGTCTGCTTTGTCTAATAATGAAATGAGAATTCTGTATGGTTTCAACTCTTGCGGCGTTTCATCGCATATTGTCTTTAGCATCGATTTTATAGCCTCGATTAGCATTCCTTTTGAATATAATTCGAAGTAAGCTGCCGAAGTTTCAGTGGCAATGGGATCGGCTTTTTTCTTAAGTATCGATGTGTTCACTTCACTTCCCAAAAGCCATGCGAACAACCGTCTGGTGAAAAAAAGGTCTTTGTAAAAAATCAACAAATTGAAGCGTTTAAAAATAGAAAGTAATGAATTTTAAAAGTAAATAGTAAAAATTTGGTAAGAAAAAAATAGTTAATAAAATTTTGTAAATACTTCAAAAATTAATAAGCGATCGAAAACTAAAAGAAAAGAAAATAATTTATTATTTAAATTTAATTCACAATTTTTTAACAACTTTTCTCTTAAAATGTTTTAAATTTTTTAATTATTAAAGTTCTAATTTAATTTCTCGGAAGAAGCATTAAAATTTTTTAATATGATTAAATATAGTTTTAAAGAATTGTTGTTAATACCTATTTTTATTAAAATTCCAAGCAAATAATTGAAAGTTTTTGTAAAAATCTAATTAAATATTGTATTTAAAATCATTGAATTCTTTGGATAAATTTGACTAAAAATGGAATTTAAAATAGTTGGATTTTTGAGAAGAATTTTATTAAATTCATTTTAAATAATTGAATTATTTTTGAAGGATTTCATTACAATTTTTGAAAATAATAATCAATTATAATTAATTAGCTAATAAGTAAATTTTGTTTCAATTTTGAATCTGAAATTATATAAAAATTGAAATTGATATTTATAAAAATAAAAAATATTGTAATTTGCATAAAAATAAAAAATTGAATGCCTTATATCGCAATTTCGCTGCGCGTAATACTTTTTAGTACAATAAATAAAATATAAGAATTGAAAAACAAAATGAATGAGAAAATATTTATGAAAAATGAAATTTGTTCATTTTAATAGAAATTCTTTTTTTAACAAAAGAATTGTTTACCTATTTAAACTCATGTCTCTTCGCAAAATTGTGACTAATGCTGATGTTAACAATGAAACCATATCATCCCGACATAGTTGACTATTGTGAACAGGAAATCCGACTAGTAATAAATCTAAAGCGCTTCTCTGGACCAAAACAGAACTGTCTTGCACTCCCGCACAAATAGCTGTAATCTTAAGAGAAGAAAAATTAATCCTAATTTAATAATACTAGAAATTTTATAATTCCATAAAATCATGAAAGAAAATTTTAAGAATTTTTATTTAAATTTTCTAATATTATAGAAAATAATAAATAGAGCAATTAAATTTGTTTTTAAACTTTTCTTTAAAAATTTCAATACATCAATTCCGAAATATGTTTAAATTTTAATTAATAATAATTTTCTGCTAATACAGAAAAATTGTTTTTAAAAAGAGTAAATATTAAATTTAATAGAAAAATCATAAATAATGGAAAGAATATTTTCGTTTTTTGTAAATTCTTCGACTATCAAAAAATAAATAAAAAAAATAATAATAATTCGTTCTTGTAACCTTGTCCTGTATACTTGTTAAATAAGTAAATAAACAAACATTATGGATAATTATTGCATTATTATTTATTAGTTACTATTAAATAATATAAATGTAATGAAATTTCTAAAAACTGAATTCATTGGAAAATTATTTTGAAGTATAAAAAAATAATAAAATTGTAAAAATTTATTAGTTTTGAAAAAAAATTGTGAAGAAAGTGAGTCAATTTATTAGGTTTATTGACTTTCAATGATTAAATATATATGTATATATATATATATGTATACATGAATGTTAACGTGTAGTAGATAAACTCGAGAACTTGACAGTCAAAGAGAGATAACGCAGAGAGACTTAAAGTAATTGATAAAGAAAAATACATAAGACAATGAATATTTTTTCAAAACCTTTTTTATAATTATGTATATGTAAGAAATTTCTTCATCATACCATTATGTCGACTTTTGTTCCCATGATATAAAGTTGTTCTTCCATTGGCAGTTTTTTATTGAAGTGTGATAATACGAATAAAATAGCGGGTAAACGAATTCCCGAATTTGACGCTAAACAATCCCATAAACATGCATAAAAATGTTCGGCGCCAACTCCGTCGCACACTTTTTCTAATAGAGAATTAGTCCTGGATGGTGAAAAAAGAAAGATAGAAAGAAAGAAATTAAAACTCTTTTTGTTTTCAAGTTTTTTAAATGTTACGTTTTTTTCTGTTATATATTTTAACTATTTTAATTAATTAAGTATTTCAACCATTCTAGTATTTTGACTAACTCAACTGTTTTAGAATTATAACTATTTCGCTCTTTATTTATTGGGAATTATGTATTCTCTTTTTTACCTATCAAAATGATCGGAACCTTCCTCCAAACCAGGAAGAACTCCGCTGAGAAAACCACTGAGTCCTGGTCTCAATCTTTCGCCAAGGGGCACAAAATGAGTTTCGTAAACGGTTAACAATGAAGGTCTCACATTCATAGCCGCATTGCCAAGTAATGGAAAAAGTCCTGCGATTAAGCAAAACATTATTTTCATTTAAATATACGAATAAATCATCATTTACGAAATTAATTACGTAATGTAATATAAATAATATTAAATAAGAAAATCGTTTATTAAATATAAAACAAAAAAGGGCAAAAATAAATTATTTTAATTAAATAGCAAAAGTCACTTATGATTCTTCTTGGATTTCAGAGACTACAATACCTTTTTTCTTCAAACTAAGTGAAAAGAAGATTTATATTTTCCAAAAATATCTATCAAAAGAGAGACAAAAATATTTTATATAAAAAAAATTTTTTTCTCCAATCCTGAGATTTTTATATTTTCAACATTAGGAAATTCATCTCTGTTTGAAATACTAAATCTTTGCACTCGTTAATTAAATCAAAATTAAAAAAAGAAGCTTTAAAACTGAAAAGAAGTATTAAAAAAAGTAGCTACTGAAAAATTAAATTATTCAAAACTTTAATCATTTTTGTCAAATAAATATTTAAGTACTTATTGTTATTGATTTTTACCACAGGGATTAACATTTTCAAATAATTTAATGTAAACCTTTTAAAATTTTAATTTTTACTTTTTATTTTTAAAAATATTTTTTTTTATTTTTATATAAAATTATTCGAAAAACTTTAATAAATTTTGTATTTCTAGAAAATAAATTTCGTTCATTTGAACGTTCAGAACTTTAGGGACATATAGGTGACAAATTGCAAATCCCGAAAATTTTTTTAGACTCACCAGCACTGTAAATAAATAGTTCATGACTGAGTCTATTTGTACCCATGCATTTGAAAATAATGTCGTAGGTATCCAATGCTTTGAGATGAACTCCAGAAGGCAATGCGGGATGCATACATTGCGCTAATCTTTTCGAAATTTTTATTCTTCTTGGAATGACGGGAAATTTCATATGACTCAATAATACTTTATTTAATTTTCCCAAGGCTGATATCAAATCAGCCCATTCGCTTGTGTACTCGAAATTTTTCAATGCCTTGTCCACAGCCGATACATAGCTGCGAAAAAATATATAATAAAAATTATTAATTACACTAATTAGAAATTGAAAGTACAAGAAAAAACATGAGAATTTCAAAAAAGCGCTTAAAAATAAATAAAACGACAAAAAGTGTTGAATTTGATTTTATCTAACCGTTCATAAATGAACAAATTTTTTTTTTTTTAAAACTTTTGTTGGAAAAAAATTCTTTAGAATAAAGTTGTATTTTTATTATTGCGTACACTCTTTAAATATACGGAATAAATTTTTAAAATGGAATTTAATTTATTCTAAATGTGAGAAAAAAAATCTTTGACTAATACTTGCATCCTGTATGCATGATTTACGTAACAATTTATTCATTGTCACATATTTTCATGACACTGGACAATAAATGCTTCACTGAGCGCAAGTAAAAATTATTAAACACACTTTTTTTTCTTGCTCTACTATTAATTAAAAGTACAGTTATTTTCATGTGCTTTCATATTCAAAAAGCAAAAGAAATCAAAAATTTTCATTACAATAATAAATAAATTTCTTTTTCAAAAAATAATTATTAAATCACAATGTAAAAAAATGTACAATACATGTTTCTTTAAAACATTTTTATCGAAAAATAATCTAAACACCAGAGATAATTTTTTCTTATCAATTATGTATTTTATAATTTGTTTTGTGAAGTTTACTTTTATTTTATATAAAACTATTACTCACTTTCTATAAATAAAATATTTTAGTGAAATAATATATTAAGGTGGCCACAAAAATTTAATTTTGTTTTTCCCTGATTCTCAGAAAAAATTTTTATTTTTTCCCTGACCCTAAGAATATCTGATTTTCTCCATAGAATAGAATTCAGATTTTCAAAAAAATTTTAATTCAAACCTTTTCGAAACTCAAAAACTTCTAAGAATATTAAAAAAATGATCAATTTCTTCATTCTTTAATATAATCAAATATATCTGAGTAATAAAATCATTTTTTTATATTAAATGGATAATTTTACTGCAACTTCTTCAAAATTGTTTTCATTATTTTATTTCAATAATTATTTTCTCGAATTTTTCTAATTTTTAACTAAAATTATTTTTCAAATCAATTATTGTTAAAAATTTTTGAAAAAGTTCTTTGAGAGAATTTTCAAATCCATTTGTTTGCAATTCAATTTTAAGTATGTTAATTATTCAAAAAGTATTCAATTAAATATAATATATATATATATATATATATATATTAGAAAATAAAAACTTGAAATGATTATTAAAATTATTTAAAATTCTAATTAAATTCATTGAAACTTGAAATTATATAATATTTTAAAGTGAAATCTTTTAAAGTTCATCTATTTAAGAAAACTTTATACGCAACTCAGTTAATTTCGAAATGTTTAAGTAAAATTATTCATTCTAAATAATTCATAAGTTATAATAATTTGATGATAGTTCCTTAAGAATTAAGTCATTGAAAGAAATTATTGTCAAAAATAGAAAAAATTGAAGATTTTGTATTAGAATTAGTGGTAATTTCATGGTTTATGAGAGAAACAAGAAAGACACAAAAATTCAGAATTTTCTTTTAAATTCTAATAAGTTAATTTTCTCCTATACTTTTAAAAAAATTCCATGAGTTTTCCCTGATCAATTTTACTTTCCCTGCATTCTCTGACCTGTGATAACCCTGCATGTTTATCAAATTCTATATTTAAAAAGTTTTTTGTGTATTATAGTAGATTCTACATGTCCTAGGTATGTGAAGAGAGAAAAGTATTTAATTTCTGATTTCTATTGTAAGACTTTTTTTTTATTTAGTATTAGGAATTTAGTTCAATTTATTACGTATAGTTTAAAACGTCTACGTTCACTTTTGTTAGAAATATAATTATTAAAGTTTGTGTATTACAGATGTTTCAAGTAGACTCATAATAGGTTTTATATCTTAACGCAATACACATTTAGAAAATATGCCAATAATAGTGAAAAATTTAGTGAATTCTATAAAATTTTGTATTTTCCTTTTTGTTTTTTTCTGTTTTGAATTAAATTGAATAAATAATAATTTATAAAAAAAAATAAAAATAAAAAAAAAGTGAGAGTTGTTAATAAACCTCATTTTTTTAAGAGTCCAATTTTATAATTAACGTAAAAGAAAATAATTAAAATTACTTTTTAATAATTAAATGGTGGTAAAAATTATTTTCCAATTTAATAATATTGATAATGAGTTTCAAAGTAACAACAGCTGTGAATATGAATATTTATAGTTTGATGCTTGACAAATAAAAATCTACATGAGAATATCGTACCACTATTATATATATATTGTTATCATCACAATGAAGTGAATTTAAAAATTTCTCAATACATTTTTTTCGTCTAAGTATAATTCTTAAAATTAGATAAAAGTATTTTGAGTTTGATTGTCATTCTTTTCTTATCTATACTCTTATAACGATACAAAAATACTATATTTAAATAGTATACGATTATTTTTGAACTCATTAATAGACCATAGAATTCTAATCACGTTTCCTTCATAATGTCATTGAAAAAAATATAAAAAAAGGTTGTTAAAATTTTACGAGTATATTTATTGCTCAAGAATTTTGTAATAGAGAAATTATTCTATCTTTTAAAAATTGTTGCTATTGTTACATATAATTATTTATGTGAATTTTATTTTAAATAATAAAGAATATTTTAAAAAAAAAGAAAAATTTTCCAAAAAATAAAGTAAAAAATTGTAAAAAATCTATGTAAAAGTACCGTTATATATATATACATACATATATACTTACACTCGGTATTTTGAGTCTTTCATCAATTCATATTCCTCTAAAGCGATAGAACCCATTTTTAATCCTTTTTATTTTGCTTCTTGATAAACAATTTGCTTGTAAAAATTGATTTCTTTTATTTACATAACGTATAGAATTAAAAAAAGACACAATTTAAATTGTCTCAAATAATGTAGTCACAAAGCACTTAATTCTTATATTTTAATAAAACACGCCAATAAGGCAATGATGTAAACGTGAAGTTTGATTTCTTCATTGACGATTACTTCCCAATTCCGTATCATTGTTTTATTATTTTTCTGAACAATAACAATAAATAATTGTTACAAAATCAAAAAATTATTTCTCGCTGGCGATGTTCCGAAGGCGTTCCTAACCAAACTATTAATGACTTGTGTTGTGTTGACATTGAAAACAGTAAGTTCAAGGCATATGCCATTAGTGTGGATAAAGGTAACCGAATTAAAATCAACTCCAATGGTCGAAGGTTATCGGGACAATTATCATCTTATTGAAAATTTAATTCACGTTTAAAAAAGAATCTTTAGTAACACTCGAAATATTTGTATTTTATGAAATCTTATTACACTGCTGTCAGAAGGATATTATAAAGTGCGTTTTCCTTTGAACTTATATCACTCGTACACAATATATTGTCAATTATATTTAATTTCTTGCTATAGTCTCATGAAACTACATTTTAAAAAAGAATATTGAAAACACTATGGCCTGATGTGTAGTTTTATCTATATATTCTTGATAATAGTTTTTTGATATACATACACTCACACTACACATTAAACAAAGATAATGACGTGGTGGGGATTTAAACTGCTGGGCTGCCCTCTTTAAGTTCCCCCCTTTTCTCTATTATTTCATCTCAAAAGAAAAAAAGGTCTTTTTTAATATTTTCTTTGAATCTTTATTATTAATTGTTTGTTATATTTCAATATTTAGAGAAAAGATTTGTATTCCTTCAAAATTTCTCAAAAGAAAAATAGAAAAAAAGTAATTGGAAATCATAACCTTAAAATTTGTAAATTGCTTCTTTCATATCTTCCCAAAGGAAGTATATTTTAACTTCACTTTTTCACTGCTGAAAGCAAATAAAGAGTAAAAAGCAAGTGTTTCAAAATATTTTTTATTAGAAATTTCGTAATTTGTTGACGAATAAGTTTAAAAAATTTGAAAAAAATGTAAAATGTAACGGGTTGGGAAGGTATTTTTTCTACGTTAATACACGGTACTTAAGTTAAGTATAGTACATATACGTACATTTGCAGCACCATAACGTAAACAAAGGTAAAAGACGTAACGCTGAGAATAGAATAGGTTGAACTATAGTTTAATGAAATATCTTCTGCATTGGCCTAAATAAACATGATTAAAAATTAAAAAGAAAACATTGTCAATGTTTAATTTAATGTAAATAAAAATTAATTTCAATTAACAATTTGTGACAAGTGAATATTTAGAATTGATTTTTCGATTCTATATATAAAAATTGCAGGTAAAAACAAATGGAAAACAATGAATGCAATACAATGTGTCAACATCTCAGCGGGTAGAGAAGACGAAAATAATTACAAATTACAAGAAAAAAATGCAATTTAATTTTGGACGCAGTCTAACCGGAATTATTCATCTGGTTAATGAACTCTGTTCCTAACGATTAAATAGTTACTAAACTATGTTACGTCGAAGTCGGTAAGTTTCAATTTCAATTTTTTTTTCTCGATTATGTAATTGTGTCACATGTTCTTTATTTTAAGGAAATCTTTTGTATTATTAAAAATATGGATCATTTTTAGGTATTAAGTATTAGTCATTATCATAATAAAGAGTAATCTTGTGATATCATCACTAATCATTATTCTACAAAAGGTGCTTATTGTGAAATAATAAACACTGTACAGGAAATGAAAAACGTATTTATTATGCTAGCGAATATACAATTTTTAACTATATAAATTTAATTTATTTATGTTTCATCAAAAAATAATAAAAATAAGTATAAGTATTGAAATAATTTTGAATTTAAGATAAAAAAAGGAAAGTAAATTTAAATAGAAAAATAGTAAAAACAAAATATTATAATTATTATAACTATAGAAAAAATAAATTTAAAATAGAAATATTTTTGGAAAAATGAGAGTCGCGGCAATTTTTAAATTATTTATTTTAAAAGAACCAAGAAAAATTCTAATAATATTTTATTTTTTAGGGTGAAATCAAAGCCATTTATTTTCGCTCTGATATTAGGTTCCGTGATTTTATACAATGAATTTATTGTATATGAAATACAAAGTTTAAAGTGGACTTTATTGGAATGCAGCGAATGTGTTCGAGTTTTACTTGTCGCGGATCCTCAAATATTAGGAATAAAAAATGAAAATTACTTTGGATCTTCTGTGGCGATTTGGGACAGTGACAGGTAAAAAAAAATGATTTTCTTCAAATTGATAATTTAAATGAGATACAAATTTTACAAATTTGCGACAGGTCAGGGAAAAGTCAAGAATTTTTATTAAAAATACTGGAAAAAATTTAATTTTTAGAAATCAAAAGAGAAAATTCAGAATTTTGGTGTCTTTTTTAGTTGCTTCATTGAACTGTAAAATTATCAAGAATTGAAAAAAAACTTTCAATTTTTTATTTCAAATATTTTTTGCTGAAGTAAAATTATTTAAAACATTTTTTAATAAAATTCTTGGCAAAATTTGAATTATTTTCAAAAATTTTCCCCAATTCAATGATTTTCAATATCTGCTATTTTAACAATTAATTTTTTTGAAAAAGTTTAATAAAATGTTTTTTTGAGATTATATGAAGTTTTTATTTTCTAATATATATTGAATTGAAGAGTTTCGGAATAATCAAAATTTCTTAAAATGTGTAACTAGAGTCTCTTTCTTTTAATTTCTCTCATTCATTTTTAATCTCTCTCTTTTTATAAATTGATGTCTAAAATTAAAAATTGTTTTATAAAGGTATTTAGAAAAAACATTCTCACGAGCTGTGAGAAGAGCGAATCCTCATGCAATTGTTTTTCTTGGCGATCTTATGGACGAAGGACACATTGCATCTGCTGAAGAATTTGAAAAATATAAACGCAGATTAAATTCTATTTTTTCTACCTCTGAAGATATAATGGTAAATATTATTAATATTTACATTTACATTAATATTTTCATTAAATTAAATACAATAAAATGAATTTTGGTGAATATTTTTATTATTTTGTTTTGCTAATTCTCTATTCTTTTGTTAAGTGTTTAGTTGTAAATATTTTTCGTTCTTGCAAACATGTTCTAAATATGTATTATTTTATATTAAGAAAACTGTATAATTATTTATTTTTATGATTTTATAAAATTGAAAAACTTTTTTTTAATCCCTACTTTTTTTAATATATATTATTAATATTAAATTTACAAATTTAATAATTTTTCTGATTAATAGAAAATATACTTGCCTGGTGATAATGATATTGGAGGAGAAGAAGATACGGTGATGAAAAATATTCATCAAAGATTTAACTTTGCATATACTCAGCCTGATACTTTAGTTTATAAAAGTGTTACTTTTTTCAAGGTAAAAAATGCAAGAATATAATATATGAATAAAGTGTGTAATGTTCTTTATTCTCATTGAATACATTTTTGTATAGGTCAATAGATTAATTCATGAAATGCCTCTTGCTCCTAAGGATGCATTTTTAAACGATTACGCCGAAAGAAATACAACGAATGTCGTACTTAGCCATATGCCATTACTTTTCATGCCCGGTACTTTTGTTCAGAACGTAAGTATAAATTTCCTTCTAATTTAATTTTTTCAATTCTCTTCAAGTAATCAAAGAATTTAAAAATATAGTTTCTAATTTTTTTTTGTAAGATAAACTGATAAAATGAAATTACTAAATTAGAATGAGTAGAATACTTTTTTTTGTATAAAAATGAATAGTTTTATATATTTCCAATTTTATGTTATTGAAGAAAAAACCTTTGAAGTTAAATTTTTTAATTTCTTTGAAGATAAGGAAATAAAGAAAAGCGCAATTGAATTGCAGGTTATTAAAGAGTTATCGCCACAAATAATATTCAGTGCTCACGAACATAAAGGAATGCATACAAGTTTAGATACTGCAACAGATCAACTCAGTGAAATTCAACTTTTCCCACCGCAAGAAGTTTCATTTTATCAATTAAGATTGGATTTGGGCGATGTTCACGAAATACAAATACCAACGTGCTCTTATCGAATGGGAACGAAAAATATGGGCTATGGATTAGCGTACATTAGTAAGAATCATAATATTCATAATTATTAATATAAAAATATTTTTATCATTATTATTATTATTATTACTGTTACTATTATTAACTATACATTTTTTTCTAATTTTACTATTGGTTTTTTTATGCAGATACACAAGAGAAGACTTTGGACTTTACTATTTTATGGTTACCAGAGAGATTTGTACTTTTAAATATTTACGTTATTGTTGGTTCAATACTGGCATTTCTTTCGCTAATAATGATTATCAGTATTCGTAGATCTTCTAATTATATTTCTTATTCTCGAGCTCCTATGTTGTGAACATAATAATGAACATTTTTCTAAATAATTTTTGATATAATAATTTAGAAAATCGAAGGTAAAAATTTACTTCATCAAAATATTTAATTTTTATGAGACTAGTGGCCAAATCTTGTCGTCTTGATAAAAACAATGTGATAGTTTTTTACATTTTTTATACTTTGAAAATAACTTTAAACATTTTTACTTAATTAAGAAGAAACAAATAAAGAAAACAATTGGAGTAAATTAAATTCCAAAAAAATTTAGTTTGTTAAAATTTGTTTTTATTTTTTTTATCGTAAACACAATTATTAAAGTTTTTATAATTTTTCATTTGTTTTATTTATATTTTCTTTATATGAAGTATGTATTTTAATTACATAAATTGAGAATTGAATAAATTTTTGTCTAAATTTTTATAAACTTAATAAAATTTGGAAAAATATTGGAATTTTAGATGAATTGTAACAACAATGTTATGTAGAGAATTAAATAGACTATTTTTTACTTCTACCTTTATAAAACTATCAAATTTTAAATAGAATTTAGTTTATATTAATGATTTAGATATATATATATATATATGTGTGTATATTTATAATTAGAAATTGAAAATGTTTTTTTATTACAATTTTGAATCTTATGAGGATAAGAAATCTCATTATGTGTATGATTGCAAGGAATGTTAATAGTTTGTGGTAAAAAATGTATTTTATTGTGTAAAAAAATAATACTAAATTATACTATTATTTATACTTAATGCAAGTACTTAGAAAATTACAAGAAAATTAAGAAAGGAAATAAATACACACTGTTAAACATGCAAATTGTGTTTTAGTGCCTAAAGAACATGTTTTTAATTTTATATTTTACTTTTAAAAAATAGTGTATTTTTTACGTTAATTACGTAGTTACATAAATAATTATTATCTATAAAATCTATATTAATAATCGTTGTATTCCGGTAACCTGTTCGTAGTTCGTTTGTTTCGTAGTTTTTATTTAATTCTTGCAAAGTATTTATCCAAAAATAAGAAATAATTGAATTCTTTCGATAAATTTATTTTTATTTTATTTTAATTATAAACTGGACATGCTCTACTAGTTATCCATCTAATTTAAATAAAATTCTATTGAAAATAATAAAATTCTTGTGAAAAAATTTATAATAATAATTTCAGATAATTTTCACTGAAAGTTTTAAAAAATAATTGAATATTACAAATAATTTTGTAAAAATTTTTAAGAACAGTTGAATTATTTAGAAAACTTTTGTTACAATTTATAAAAATTATTCAATTGTTTCAAAGAATTTTATCCGAATTTTTGAAAATAATTTGAAATTTTTAAAAAAATAATTGCATTCTATAAAAAATTTTTTAAAATAATTTAAATCCTGTGAAGAATTTTATTATTGGTTGGTCATAATAATTAGTTAATTAATTACAAATAATATGTATTAATTTTTTATTTTGTTCATTAACCAATAAACACAAGAGCAGTTTCAAATTTCGCGCCAAAAGAAATTACCAATAACGCGTAACTTGCGTAACTTTTATAAGGGTGCGGTCACCAAGCTGCTAACATCTTGCCTTGTGGTTGTCATGACAATGTACAAGAGTAAAAGAGACGGTAAATTCAAATCAAATTCACTTTTACCTTCCTAGCTGAGAGTGCAGTCCCATGGTGGTAGATTAGTAGAATAGTGGAACAGTTTTGACCAATCAGATGACTGGATTTTGTAACACTTATTTTGATTGGTCAAATCTCTTACACTACTCTACTATTCTACCCACATGGGACTGCACTAACAAAATTTTACTCCTTTGGAGTCTCTTCTCTTTACCAGTGCGTAACTACCCAACCCTCATTTTAGGGCTGCTCCAGGTTGTCCACAGCAGTGCAAAGCAAAATGGCCGCTCTAACGAAATGTGTGTGACACACGGTGACACTTGAACAAGTGTTATGTTTGTGTCGTCAATATTTATTGAAGCTTTTCAGTGCAAATGCAATTATAAAGAAAGTGACAGTGTTTGTCTATAGTTCATCATTGAGTTTAAGGATTAAAAAACATTTTAATTGTGTAGTCAGGGTGAGTAACGAATTTCAGACGCGATTGCGCCTGGAATGTGATTAAATTATTATCACCGCTTCGTCTCTTTTATTGCCGTGAATTTACAAAATTTTGTTGAGAAAAACTTTTTTTTATTAACTATAGAAAATGAGAAAAAATTTCTATGTTTTCGTTCTTAAGATATTTGCAAATTTTTCACAGAAAAAAAGCAGAAGAAAATAGATTCATTTAATTATTATTTAGAACTGGAATTTGTCCAAGGGGCTCATGTATTTTTTTTCCTCACTATTTTATTTCCTGGCACAATAGCAGGTGTCATTTAAGTATTATAAAATTAAAATGAAGAAAATGATTGGTTACGTTATTCCTAGACAGTGATTGACCCTTGCGGTTTAATAAAAAAAAAGTAAGAGAAATTGCCCGACTTTCACTATGTCCAGAAGTGGCGATACTTGCAGTCAAAATTCTATATAATATATACAAAATACACACGTGTGTACCAATACATTTGACAAACATACACATCACCCATACGGGAATGTGCACATGTCACATTTGTGTCACACTTCATTTAAATTCTTATCGGAAGCGTACATAAACAAAAGAAACATATTAACAGGTATAATAAATTATTTTGCCTCTTCCTTTTTTAATCGTTAAATCAATAAAAGAAAGTAAATAATTTTGCGAATTTAGTATTCATATTGTAAGTGAAGTGTGTTAGAGAGAAAGGTTTGATATTTGTTTTTAGAACGTTCTTAAAAGCTTTGAGGATCTTTTTTGTAATTAAGTTAGCTTTTTCTCTTATTAACATGTTCAGAATGTCACGCTAAATTTAAAGCGAGCCAAGAAAGTTCAAACTGAAGGTTTGATTCGGGACTTCTTGGTAAGTTGCTCTAGCCAAAAATAAAACTGCATTTTTTACCGACTTAAATGGCTTTCTGTGTTTTAAATTATTTCCTTTCATATGCAATTGTGAGTTTTGAAAATAGAAAACAATTTAATTCATGCCAAATGTAGATGTTTGTTAGAAGTTGTCTAAAAATACGATTTAGATTTATTTGTATTAATTTTATTATTTTAATTACTAACAATAACTAAATTTTTATATTTAAAAAAAGAAATAAAAGATAAATTACATTAGTAAATTCTATTTTTTGTAAAAAAAATTATGAACTTAAATTATTTTTCAAGCTTGATTTTGACGATTGTCATGTGCAATTCAGGCAATTCATTAGAGACTTTAAAAATAAACATCAATATAGTCAACGTTATTTACATTTTCAATCAACTTGCATTAGCAACTTCTTTATTTCACTGTCACGTCTGATATATCATTTTTGTATAACAAGAAAAATTGTTTAAAAAGCATTTATCTGAAATTTGGTTTCTTTCTAAATTCATTGAAAAATTGTTTAAAGTCTAATCGAATTTAATTTCGAATTTTTTTCAAACTCAAAGTTATGTATTTATTTTAATTTTATAATTAATTTTAATAATTTTAATATTTTTATATATAATATATATATAAAATTTTTTTATATAATTACTTTTAACTTAAATTCGTATAAATAATGAAATTAATTAATTTGTGATAATTCAATAATTTAAAAGATGTAGGTTTCTTAAAAAAATTGAACTTAATTTGAAACTTTAAAAGAAATTTTCGAAATTTAAAAGTTGATTCTCTTTTCTATTTTTTTCCCTATATTATTATCTGGACAATTTCTGTTATAACGGACAAATTTTCTCACACACTTCGTTCCTTCCTAATAAATTTGCCCTTAAAACGAGTTTCCTTATCAAAGATGTGAGCCATGTTAAATTAAATTCTCCCATTTTACTCTCTTTTTAATTAATTTAATAATATTTCTGCAAATTTTCATAATATTTGCAAATTAGTAAAGAAATGTATAAATTTAAAGATAGTAATTGATAAAAGAATATGATTAATTCATTTTTAAATAATTTTGTTAATTTGTTTTATTCATTCGTTTATTAATTTTTCAGGAGTAATCGATTCTTGCAGGATGAGCGGTAAATTTGTTATGTAGGTGAGTAAAAGTAAATTTATATTAAAAATAATAATAATGATTATATTATAATATAAAATAAAAACAATCTATTTTTGAAAATAAAAAATTTTTTAATTTGCAAAATAATAAATTGAATATCAAAATTTACACAATTAAACAGAAACTTTTAATTAAGGTAAAAATAACACAAACTTAATCTTAAAACGATTTGCTTTTAATTTTTAAACAGGGTCCGGGAATTTTTAAAAATTCTATAAGAATCAGGGAATTTTGATCGAAAGAACTCTAAAATTATCATTATCAAAATCTTATTATTTTTAAAACAATCAATTTTTACGTTGGTGAAGTTCTCAACGTTTATAGTCAACGATTTTAGAAAGAAAATATTTTTTTATGGAAATTTTTATATATTTTTGTATAGTGAATTAAAGTTTTGAATAATGATTCACAAAAAAAAATTTTGTAAATAAAAAATAATTGTTTTTTGGTAGAAAAATAAATTTTTTTCTTTCAATCGTTGATTATAAACGTTGCAAACTTCACCAATGTCAATTTTTAATTATCTTATTTTTTCCTTTATAAATAAAATTGTAACTTAAAAAGCATTATAAATATTTAAATCAACAATGTCGAATATTGAATAATTCAAAAAATTGTTAGTCAGAGAAAATAAAAAAAAAGTCAGGAAAAAGTCAGGGAATTTTGAAAATAAAATTTTGCGGCCACTCTGTTTAAAGTACCTACTTTTTATCGGAAGGTAGTACCCAGTGTGGCTACTGGACCGGGAAATGACAGTGAATTTTTTTCTTGACCGGGAATTTCAAGTTTCTATTAAATTTTTTTTCCAATTTGAAATTCCCGTGGTTATATAAAGTTTAAAGCTATCTCCTATTATTGCTGAGTTTTCAAAAATTTTGATTGGTTATACTAATAGGAAATTTCTTAAAATTGCAAAGTTTGGAAATTTTCTGTGGAAAAAGCAATCAAATTTTGTGAAACACTTTTACGATGTCTTACCGATTCATGTGTTTCAATAGCCGCTAAAGATCTAAAAGGAAAGAAAGCTTTAATTCTAAAAAATGCCTGTAAATGTGCAAAAGAAATTGATTTGTAGCTTGAACAATTAGTTAAGTAAATGTACAAACATGTAGGGGACACTGCGGCTAAATGTTAAATTTTTATTGTAACAAATAAAATAGGTTAATTAAACAATTTGGTTAAGTGAAATAAACTTTTTCTCTGAGTGCATTATGCATTTATTTACCATTAGCTTATTATTGATTATAACCATTTTTTTAGTTTCAATATTACAAGGGAATATTATTTTTAACCTTTTCTTCAAAGTATTTTTATTTACTTACAAAGTATAAATTTTGTGTTTAGTAAGAATTTATTTGTTTGTAAATTTATTTATGATGAATTCATCAATTATTATTATTTAATTGATAACAATTTTAATAATAATTTTTTTAACAGTTTTAATAGTTTTGTAGATTTATAAAAATGAAATTACCAGAAATTTACGAATAAATAAAGTGGTTTTGTTTTTTGACAGAATACTTGCCTAATGTCAAGTAAATAATGTTTTAACAAATAAACCCTCAAAATCGAAAAATATAGAAAACCTGGAAAAATACACTTAACATTTAGGCCCAGGGTGCGTTTTTTGCTTTAACAACAAATATACAAAATTTAAATCTCACTAACAATATTTAGCAATTACCTTTAGGTACATCTTCAGAAGACCCAAATAGGGACGTAAAAAGTGTGATAAAAATAAATTTAAAAAATTACTTAAAAGTTGAAATTTTCATTGACGTAAAAATTTACAAATGTAGGGCCAAAACACACTTTACATTATTGACACGACAAAAATAAACAGAATGTCACATAACTACGGACATTTATTTAGTATTATAAGACCCTTCTAGAGTTAAAATTGCAATGCTCTAACTATTTTCGTATTTGAATTGTTTTGACAATTTAATATTTAGCCCCAGTCCTCCCTAATATAATGTTAGTTAGAGCTCGTTAAAAACTCAAAATCTTGTTTTAATTTAAAAATTTACGAATGGTTAGAAACAATTTTTATTGTCAAAAAAAGCGTTATGTATTTATTTTAAATCTTAATTAAGATACGAAATGTGATTTTAATTTTATTACAACTTTAAAACTAAATGATCTCATGCAATTTGCCAAAAACGTTTAAAAAATAATATTTAAAAGTTTTATATTTTAAGAAAAATAAATTATAAATATTTATTTTAAAAGTTAGGAAGCAAAAAACAAAATATGATATTCTACGATTATTAACAACGTTTAGATTGTTATTACGTATTAAATGAACTGCAATGTTCTTGTAAAAAAGAGTATGTTCTTACCAAAAACCGTTTCTTTTATTAAAAAACATGTATAATTACGTTTCACATGTTACATTAATTAATAAAGTATCAATATTGACTTCATTTTATTAGAACATTTTTAGTGACAATTTGTTACTAGTTGCATTTTGTTAAAGATTATGAACAAAGTTTTGAAGATTAAAATTATTTAATTTAAACATGACTTGAGTCCTAAATTGTCAAAATAAATTTCTATTTTAACCTGTAATTTTAAATATTTTTTACCTGGAAAAAACCTGAAATTTTCAAATCAGTTTTTTGTTGCAACCGATTAATAAAAAAATTATAAAGATTTACAGTTACAATTATATAAAACAATATATTTGAATATGTGACGTAGGTATTTAAAAATAACCAAATTTTAAGGTTATGCTTATAATTTTTAGAGTAAAAATACAAAAAGAAAATCAATTACTATTACAAATTATAAATGTTCAAGTCTTTTTTACGTTCAAAATATTCGATAAAAACTAGTTTCAAATTTATATAATTAAATGGAAACTTTTAATCAAGATTTCGTGTATGTATGTATGTCCGTATGTCACAGAATCTTTGTTCGCGAATCACTTAAAAACGGCTAAACCGTTTGAAACCAAATTTGGCAAAATGTTTGATCTTAGGCCAAGGAAGGTTTTTAAAATTACAGATTTGAAAAATATTAATTAGAACGAGAGATATTCAATTTTTTGAAAAAATTCAAAAATCAAAAATTTTCAAATTTTACGTTTTTTTAAAAATGCTTTCAAACTTTGTATAAAATTGAGTATAACATGTTATTTAATCACATTCTAGAATAGATTTGTCCAAAAATATGCCCTATAACTAAGATGAAAGTATAAACATGATTTTAAAAAAATTCCAAAAATCGCAAATATCCAAATTTTATATTTTTTAATGAACTGCTTTTAAACTATCTATAATTAAGTTTTCCATGTTCTTTAGTCACATTTTAGCACAATTTTGCAAAAAATAGTGTTCTATAACTAAGATTTAAGTATAAAAATGTTTTCAAAAAAGTTAAAAAAAATTGCAAACTTTCAAAGTTTACTTTTTTTAATGAATTGCTTGTATATTTGAATAATACATGATATTTAGTCACATCTTAGCATAATTTTACACAAAAATAGTATGACTAAGATCTAAGTATAAAATTATTTTCAATATCAAAAAATCGAAAAAATTATAATTGTTGTTAATTACACTGCAAAAAATGTCGTCTAAAAACGAGACGTTTAGACTTTCATAAACGTCTTATTTAAATAAGTGTTTTATTTGAGCGTCTTAAATGAAAAACATAACCTCCAAATACATGCATTTTAGAAGGCAAATAAGACGCTTATAAACGTCTTAGAAGTGACCACGTAAACGTCTTAAACCAAGACGCTCTTTTTTTACAGTGTACTATCAAGCTTAATTCAGTACTATTTTTGGGGTCTTTGTTTAAGATTGTGACGTCAAAATAATGCAATTCATAATTATTTATCCAATTCATTCAATATTTTTTAATTGAAATAACTTCAGAAACTTTAAAAATTGAGATGTTTTATGATTTTATTTTCATCATATACGGGCTCTAGACCCTTTTGTACAATTTTGTACTTAACAAAATGTCACTGTGTATTAAGTAAAGCTTACATGGTAAAAAGTTACGCTATTTTACTTTTTGATTGAATTTCTAAAGATATTTTGAGCAATGTAAAGACAAATCTTAAGCAGCAATATACTTGATTTTTAGTTTTTGTCATAAATAAATCTGCAGATGGCTACAAAAATTGATTTATTTTATGAAAATACTCTTTTTTAAGAAAAATATGTTATATAAAAATATTTTATATACCAGTACCAGTCATTGACGGGTTTTAGTTTTTACTATAAGACATTTAACAAAGTATCTACCAATTACGCGGGGAAACCGATAAATAGCCGCGGAAATTTAATTTGACCAGGAAAAATCGGTAATTTTCTTACCAAATTAAAAAAGTTTTATTATATTAATTTGTTTTTAAAAACTGCTTTATACTTTAATTTTTATTGATGTAATATTTAGAACAACAGACCCGAGTCAAAATTTAAGCCCTACTTTTAGCATAAACATATAGATTTTATTTAGGTTTTAACAATCGTAACGTAGGGTCTAATTGCGACACAATTATTTATAATTAGACTCTATTTTGACTCAAAATGCTGGTGTATATTTTGGATTAAATTTTAATACATTAATTGCATTACTACAAACACATAAAGTACTGAAAGTTGACAAATACTATTCCTGAATAACAAATTTGATAGAAAAAAATCTGTCACTGATTTAAATTGTAATATTTTCCTAACGAAATAGTTAATGGTTACTAATTATTAGTTTTTCCCAGTAAAATTTAATTTTTGGTGGGTAGACAGTCTGTCAAATATATCATATCTCGTTTGAGAGACGAGAATATTTTGTTTTTGTTGGAATAATTTTTTTGCACTAGTTACGATGTTGCTCGGATACTGCGGAAGTTCATTCGGGAATTTGATGCGAGAACCTATTGAATGAATTCACTTGTGTGTGTATATATATTTACCCCACCTACTGTTAATTCTTTGCATGACGCCAGATGGAAAACGGCAGATTGTGGAATACAGTAATTCTCAAGTTACGTGTACTGTTAGTAAGAGAGACAAAAAAATATGTAACTCTCCTTTTTTTCTTGCAGCACTGTTCATTTATTTATTTTTATCTTAAGGTACTTTTAAAGTAATTTTCATCTCGATATTTCTTTTCAGAAGATGTTGTGAATTTAACGTTGAAATATTTTCTTAAACAACTTAAAAATAAAATTGAAAAAAATGTTTAAACAAAGGTGGAAAAGAAGGGATTTTAATATTTATATAAAAATAATTAATATTACAGTGATTAGATATTATAATTTGAATTTAAATATTAAAATGAGTTAAATTCTCATTGTGCAAAAGAAAATAGTTTCTGGTTTTATTAATTAATTACCAAAGAGGTTAAAAGTTATATTTTGTTTACATCTTATGATTGTTGGAAAAATTCTTGTATTTTAATTTCAATGTCTCTTATTGTTAGACTTTTAGTGTCTCGCGAAACCGTCTATCTCTAATAATTTTAAGAATGTGATGAATCACGAATGTGGCGTAGTAATTTCCCTCACAAGGTCGTCAGTCTTGGAAAAAAGTTTTTTTTCTCACTATTAAAAATTTGTTCATTCTAATAATCATTATTCATGAAAATAATTTATATTTGCGAATTTGGAAAATTTTTATATTTTGATGTTTTTTCATATTTATTTTCACTTTTATTTGTTTTTCTAAATCTATTTAGTAATATTAATTCAAAAGTCAAATTTCGAAGATTAGTACCTAGGAAATTCTAGAAATAATTAAATTCTCAAACATTTTTTTATAATATTTATAAAAACATTCAAATGAAAATTAACTTCAAAAAATTATTGTAAAATATCTTTTAGAAAAGTAAGTCTTGGAATTCTTTTCCATCATAAGTTTTTCAATATTGAATTATTTTCAATTAAATTTTTTAGAATTATAAAAAAATTTGAGTAAATTAAATATTATTAAAATTTTTAAATAAAACCTTTCAAAGAATTGGCAAAATTTTTAAATTGTCTAATTCTTTTAATGAATAATTCAATTATTTTCTAAAAGTTACATTAAAATATTTTGAAAAGACAAATTGTCATCATTTTTCAAAATTAAATATCCTCGTAAAAGTAAATTAACATTCTTAAAAAATCTATTTTTTTAGACTTTATATTAAAATTTTATATAATGTGGAGAAATAAATATGCAAACAAGAATTAAAAAATTTGTTTAATAAAATTATTGACGTTTTGAATAATTGAATTTAGAAATCAGTGAAAGGTTAAGAAAAAACAGAATAACATTTTTGTGTTAATCTGTAATATAATCAATTTATTTTTTGTATTTGTATCTATAATTGATAAATTATATAAATTGACGACTTTCTAATTAGGGATTTGAATTAATCATGAATTAATCATTTAATTTTCTCGTTGTTTACATGTGAAGACATATATAAATCATTTTGTAATCAATAGATTTTTAATTAGAGGATACGAAAGAGATCCTGCGCGATTTTTTAAAAATAAAGTTCTATATATCTTTTGCTCCACTTTGATCTTGTGTCTCGGGAAATAACCTTGAACACGAATGATGTCATCTAAATGACACGCGTATAGCATCCAGTCGATATGACCCTTAGAATTGGCCCGAAAACGAAACATCCGCTCCTATCATATCAGTGATTTATTTCATTTTTTTAAACCCATTGATATCTTTAGAATTTCGCTGTGCAATTTCCTTTTTTTTATCTTTTCGATCAGTAAATTATTTTTGTATTTATTATTATTTGCAGAAGTTGATGTTTTAGGATCAATGGGGAAACGATATTTTTCTCTGCGAATTGTGATTAATTTTTCCCTTATATTTTTTCAAAGTTTGTAGATTAGTATTACTTTTAAAAGAATTTATTTCACGGAATTTTACCTAATTTGTTAAAAAGAATGTGAATAAAAATGTTTGAAAAGACTAACTTAAACTTAAAATGAATTATTATTAGAAAATTTTTTAAATTTAACTTTTCTAAAACTTTTATTTGAAACATTCTGAAATTCAATCTATATTAATAATAAATTGGTAATATAATTTTAACATTCTAAAATATAAAAATACTAAATTATTGTAGAAATACGAGTTGCTATTAAAATTCATCTTTAGAAGTTTCGTATCACTTTTGTTCTGTTTAGTTCAAATATTTACTAATTCAAATTAATAAAATAACTTGGGAATAATTAGTTCATTATTAAATACATATTCAACCCTGAATATGTATTTTAAATATTCTTTACTATATATAAAACGTGTTTATAGAAGAACATTTAATTTTTTTAATGAAATATAATTAATAAGCTTCAAAATAGATATTTCTATTTTTTCTCACAAAATAGACAGTGAATTTATTTATTTTTTATAAAAATTTAATAAAGTCAAGAAATATTCCATGTTATTTTTTTAAAGGAAATTTAAAACTTTTAAAATTTACCCTCTGTTGAATTCAAAGCTGAAAAATTTGTCTCACTTCATCAAATTTGAAATGGTCTGAATATTCGTAAAATAATCCTGTAAATTATTCTTATTTAAGAATTAATTAAATTAATTAACTAAAATGTCTTTTTATACCTTAAAATTGAACTGAGGTCTAAAAATTCACAAGCAAAAATTTTTAATGAAATATAAAAGGAATGAAATATTGGACTATTTTAAACTCATTAGTTTCTCAGAACCGATTTATGTCAGGACCAAATTAAATTGACAATAAAATTGTTACGCAGAAAACAATACAAAATTTTACTATTTATACAAAGTAAAATTTATATTACCTTGAATTTTAGTCAATTTTTCCTATTTCCGTAGTTAATTTTAGTATTGAAGTAGTAAAATAATAAAATAATTCACCTCGAATAGTTTAGGTTTTACTTTGTAAATAGTAAAAGCTTTTTAATTTTTTTTAATCTCTATAACTCTCCGTTACAAGAAATAACAAATAAATAATAAAAAAAATATAGTTCTTATGGTTTTAATCATAAATTAGAATTTGTTTTAAAATACTCAAAGCAAATTTTGATCTTTTCTTGAGTGTGCATTTTTTCTTCTTTTATTCTTACGTATATAGGGGCCATCCATAAACCACGTAGCTCCGATTTTTGAACTTTTTGACCCCTCCCCTCCCCCACGTAGCCTACCGTAGCATATTACCGAACCCCTCCCCCCCCCTACCCAAAGGAACGTAGCTTTTTTCTTTTTTTGTATATTAAAATCACAGTTGCAAAAATAATCAATAAAATCTTATTTTTAATTTAATTAAACCAAAATAAAAGTAGTCTCTTTGCCATTGAAACATTATATAATTTATATTATTACAATTTTTCAAAAAAAAAGTTTTTTACAAGACTAATTCTTAATTTTAATCAATATATAATCTTCTTTGGTCATGTCTCACTATGGAATTTTTTTAATACTTTCATATATTTTAACATATAGTTTTTAACAATCTGCATTTTGAAAGGGCGAAATAAGCCACTCATTTAAATTTGCAATGACGGGGAGTGTATCATCAATTACTGTCTCAGGTATAAGAGAATCGCTATCCAAAATGTCTAGATCTGTAGCTTCTACCCACTCGATCACTGGCGACAATGCTTCTAATTCGCACAAAACTTCTGTTTCTCGTCTGGAGATAATCTTTTTCGCACGTTGTTTAGAGCAAGTAGCTTGACCATGCATTGCTTTCGAATGCGTTTCTTTTTGCGCCTTTGAAGCAAAGTATATGCCACAAAATATGCAAGTTCTCCCTGAAAATAAATAGTAAGAAAAATAGTACATAATTTTTCGAAAATCGGTGAATAACATGTGATAAAAATAGTTATAAAAAATAAATTAATAATTGAATTAAAAATATTTAAATTACCTTCAAGCTGATCCGAAATTGAGGGACAATAAAAGTCATATGAAACAGAAAGACCGACTTCATTTACTGGTATCAAACCAATCGATTGCCTGAGACAAAAGTCGGGAAAACTATCTTTCTCATTAACTTCTTTCGGATTTGGAATGAATAGCAAACCATCGTTTGTTTTAGACAAGGGAAAAGGAGGTGGTAGAAACCCATTGGTCAATGGGAGAACGTCCCTCAAATTACTCCTCCACTCGCCACAACATTCTCTTTTCGAACACTTGACAATCTATAAACATAAAGTATAAGTATTAAAATTTTTTAATATTTTCTTTAATTATTAAAAAACTATCTTGAAGAACTAATTTATTTTAGACCTGTAGAAAATATTGACTCTCTTGCACATGCAAAGAGTACCATTCGGGTCGAACTAACTCTGGTTCTTCAGAAATGCATTTTGGCTCTGCATACTCTGCAACAACTGGGTAGCCATCTATCACCAAGCTATTCCACACTTCTGCAAGTGTCTCGCCGGCGAACTCGAAATTTTTCAATTCGAGTTTTTTATCCACAGTTTGTGCAGAATTATTTAGATGAGAGCCAAAATGTTCATGTGGAATAATTAGGCCTGCTAATTCACGGCTCAATGATGCCATACGTCTTTCCACTGGGTTATAGGCACTACGTCCTGGAGCATTAGTTATTAAGAAAAGAGCATCCAGGTTGAATGATTTAAAATGGTGAATTGCGTGTGCAATAACCTTTCTGTACCTCGGATTTTCGTCTGGTCCTCCATCTGACATTATTATTAAAACTGGTTTCATTTGTTCTTCATTGTTATCTAGAAAAAAGTAATCATAAATTTATTTCCATATTTACATTTAATAAGTATATTATTTTATAATTAAACCGTTAATCTGTATACTATATAATATCTCTTTGAACGATTCCAAACGAGAAAGCCTTTCCAAATCGAAAGCATGTGAAGCTGCAGTGCTCGAACTATGTTTAGCACTTCGAATGGCAACATATGTCGGTCCAGAATAGGTAATGGACTTTATATCTCCAATTTTCTCATCTTTCATCACGAGTCCCGCATACACACTTGGAATCAGTTTGTGACCTGCCGCTACCACCCAGTCATGGTCAGGCAAGGTCACTCTGTATTCCAAGTGCATAAGTATGGGAGCCTGTTTCTTCGCAGCAGTAATACCAATAGGTACTCTGCTCTTGTCGTCTTGCGAGATGATTGCCACCTGTTTCGAACCTAGAATCGAAGCCACTTGTTGTAGAGACCTGTTCGTGATTGTAAAAATAATCAAAATTAATTCAACAGCATTGTATTATGTATTAAGTAATTTTTTTAAATCGGTCAGATGTAAAAATGTGATAAATACCTTATAGATGCAGTGCAGAATTTTCCATCAGGATGTTCCTTTTTCGCATCCGCTTGAGCTAAACAGAGTTTCACTGGCACTGTTACGACGTGCCTTTTACCTTCATTTGTCCTCGAGTTTCGAGGTATAAGTCGAAGATAAAGTGCACTTCTTGAAATTTCGAATCCTAGAGCTTGTAACTCATCTCGAAGATCATCTAAAGTTTTGCAAGTGCGTATCAATTCGGAACGACGACGAGGGTCTGCCGCTCCACCAAACAAGGCAATATCTACTATTGTCGTTAATAGCTCTGGCTGATCTGCTTCAAGTCGAGGTCGGCCAGGTGTTTTTTGAGCCTGAAAAATGTGTAAAATAATATTTTAAATAATTTTTTTACAAAAATTATTTTTAAAACTCAAATAAATTTTTTATGCAATTCTTTTTTAAAATCGGAACTATATTAAAATTTATATGTTGTACTAGACAATTTCAGATAGAAAAAGCGATTTAAAATTTTTCGGACCTTTTTTGTAAATTGAAAATTAAACTCACAGGCAAATTTGTTGTAATCTCCGGATGTGTTTCTTTCAATTTTAACAAAATTTTCTTGTTTCTGACTCTGTATTTTTTTTGACGCGCAGCTTTATCTTTCTTCGCTTTTACTATTTTTTTCTTTTTTTCAAGTTCTTTCTGTAAAGTTAAAATTTCCTTCTGAATTTCGGGCTTTGCAAATCCTGCGTCACGGCTCTCAATTGCGGCAATCAGTTTTTTCTCCATAACACTTATCTCTAAATTCAAAGCATCTTGAGCAGGAGTGCTATAATTTCTATTATTTACAGTAGTACTCTCTGCACATTCTGCATCGCTTTCGTTACCGCTTTCTTCATCATCTTCGTCACTGGTCACAACAATGGAACTGACTTTTCGACGTTTATTTTCTAAAAATTAGAAATAAATGTTAATGTTTAAAAATAACTGGTGTTCAATAAAAGAATAAATGTTTAAAATTTAATTAAGTTTTTCATACCCCTAATAGGACTATAAGTTTCTTCTGCTTCTTGTGATGTACTCGCATTGCTGTTAACATTTTCAGGTGTCGAAATTACCGCGGTACGAGCATTGTCAGATGAAGGTTTCTAAAAGAATTTTTTAAAAACATACAATATTATTCCAACTTAACCATGAAACATATTTTTCAGAATTTATTTAATGCTTGAATTATACAACTGCCATTTTAGTGTATACTACTAAAATTTTATTTATACATTCAAAACTAGTCAAAAAATTCTATAAATACTTTAGATATTTTAAAATAGAAATTCACTAAAATTATTTAGAAATGGAACAGTGAAATAACTCTGGTAATAATAATAGAAAATTTTTAATTATTATCATAAGTTTAGTTATCGTATTCGAGGTTATTAATTCATCATCATAATTATTGTAATACATTACAATTTCCAAATTGAAAAAAATGACATACCTGCCGAGTAAAAAAAGTAAGACGACGTGCATCTTTTCTTGTTTTTTCTTGTAGAAGTTCAGTCACTTTTTTTTCTACATTTTCTGTTAAAGTCTGTTTATCATTCTTTAGTGAATTCCATATTTCGTTCACATTTGTTTGTATTTTTGTGTTCGTTAATTCACCTAAATAACATTTTTTATAAGCCTCGTAGAACTTATTGTAAAGAGACATATTTATAATTCACTTTTCACTATTAAAAAAGTATATATTGAACCGGCCAAACTCGTTCAAACTTGAAGTGTTTTTGTAAACAAAAACGAATGGACGATAGATAGCAGCGCTGATAGTGAGCGAGAAGAGTATTACTTTTCGATTCAACTCGATTCTCTCGAATTGACTTTCAAGCTGCCCGCGTAATTTAAAAAAAATCTCTGTCAAATAAAAATGCAAAGCTACGTGGCTCAGACTCAAAACCCTCCCTCCCCCCATGTGGTCTAACGTAGCACATTACCGTACCCCCTCCCCCCCCAAGACAGGCTACGTGGTTTATGGATGGCCCCATACTTAGTCAACCTGTCAGCGAGAGATGACGCTTTCTCGATCTGATATAAGGCATGTGTCAAAAAATATCTGAAATTTTTCAGGATTTATTCTAATTCCAAGAAATACGGTAGGATGTTTCATTCATAATTTTGTTCTCCTATTTTGGGAAATTTCGTTTTATCTTTAATTATTATATATTATATATAAATTTTTATTAAATGCAAGAATTTATTAAAATAAAAATATATATTTTTTAAACGTTTTTTAGTTGTATTTTCTCAAAATAATCATTTTTGATATTAGGTAAATTTTGAACCCTATAAAAAATTTTAAATCAAAAATTTTATTTCTAACTTAAAAATTGACTTAAATAATTTTTTTAATAACATTTTCTTAAAAATTCAAAATTCCAAAATTTCTGCACTTAAAATTCATAGGTCATTAAAGTGATTATTGCCCTAGAGTAATAATGCCATCTGCAATTTAATTATTTTTAAAAATGTGTGTAAGAAAGTCACATTTCATTAGAAAAATAATTTTTCTTAATAATAATTAGTGATGAAATGTGTTTTAGAATAAGCACATTAACAATTGTAAATTATTAGTTGTTTCATTCCAAAAATGGATTATGATTATTAAATTACCTTGAGAAAGAAAAATCTCATGAGGTAACCATATGACTATTATGTAGACACTGCCGGTAATAGGCAAGAAGAAGCTGTGACTAACGTCATGTCAAAATAAGTTGTAATTAACATATAAATGACGAACGTAAATATTGCTTAGTGCATGTCAAATATTAAAAACTCAAACAATTCCAACACCTAAAGGAAAAGGCTCTTGACCTGAACATTGTTCAGTAAACAATCACAGAAAAAAATGAACTTTCATTTAATTTTAGAACTTTTTATTTTACTAGAAATTTTTATCGAAAAACAAAAATTTCATAATTTTTTATTTCCTCTAGAAAATTTTTACATAAAAACGAAGTTTTTAAATATTTCGCTTTCACTGAAAAGTAGTTTTAAAAAATTTGTTTAGGATTTTCCATTTCTTTTTGAAAATTGAAACAAAAAAAATGAAGTTTCAAAGCTTTCCGTTTTCCAATGAAAATGTTAATAAAAAAACAAAGTTTCAGAATTTTATCATTTTCTTTTAAAAATTTTAACGTAAGAACAAGCTTTTAGAATTTTTATTTTCATTAGAAACTTTTAAAGAAAAAATAAACTTTCAGAATTTTTCATTTTTATTTGGATAATATCAATGAAATTAGGGTCACATGGGGTAAATAGAAATGGGGCAAATCGAAACAGCAGTTATTTCAGTAAAATAAAAAATTTTGAAAATAAATACGGCCTTAAACCTTGAACCTTAGATCACCCCCAAGCGGGTTCTAAGTGTTTTTCCATTTTTCATTTGTCAATTAGTACAAGTATATACAAAAATATTTCCTATTGCATAAATGATTGAAAATCAAAGAAGATACCCTTTCACTTTTTATTCGCATTTGGAACAAAGTAAACTTAAAAATTCATAATTAAATTTATAATTATCTCTAATTAATACTACAACCAAAATCAACTTTCATTTTTTCATTTTGCAAACTTTCATTAAAAATAGAAGACTGTTTCTATTTACCCCTAAACATGGAAATTTAGGGTAAATAGAAACAGCAGCAACTTTGGCAAGGTTTATGTTTAAACTTATATAATGCATTATTATTTATTAGTTTGAATTATTTTATAACTAACATACCACTTTTATGTAATTCTTTATATCTTTTAACATTTCCATACTTGAAATTGCTGTTTTCTTAAATTTTGTAAAAAATAATCAACTATTTCTATTAACCCCGTATTTTCAGTTTTTAGGGGAAGTGGAAAAATCAAAGTTGATTTTTGTTGTAGTATTTATAAGAGATAATTATAAATTTTAGTACGATTTTTTACTTTAGTTTTTTCCAAATGCGAATAAAAAGTGAAAGGGTATCTCTTCTTTGATTTTCAATCATTTATGCAAAAGGAAATATTTTTGTATATACGGCTACTAATTGACAAATGAAAAATGGAAAAACACTTAGAACCCGCTTGGGGGTGATCTAAGGTTCGAGGTTTAAGGCCGCATTTATATTAAAAATTTTTTATTTAACTGAAATAACTACTGTATCTATTTACCCCTAAATTTTAGCAAAGTAAAAAAATTTAGAGGTAAATAGAAACAGTTGATTATTGCGATTAAACTTTACCCATATTTTTTACTACCCTACACACAGAGAAAATTATTATTTAAACCAAATATATTTCATTTGACTTAAATAAACGTATATTTGTTTCAGAACCAATTAGACTTTTTATTTGTTTTAAATAAAATATATATTTGACATAAATAAAACATATATTTGAGTTAAATAAAATTTTATTTAAACTAAATAAAATTTAGTTGAAAAAAATAAAAAGTCTAGTTGGTTCTGAGACAAATATACCATTTCTCTGGGTGTATAAAATTGTTCCACAGAAGTGAAATAATAACTCAATACACAAGAAAAACGGAAGTAATGCGATTTAAAAGAAAAATCTTATGTTATTTGTGAAACTTATAGCAAATCTGTTTCTATTTACCCCAACTGACCCTATAAACTTTTAAGAGTTTTTATTTTTTCTGAAAAATTTATACGAAAGAACAGAAATTTAAGGCAAGAATAAACTTTTAGAATTTTTTATTGTCTTTAAAAAATTTTAATCAGAAACAAACTTAGTTTTTACACAAACTTGTAGAGCTTTTTATTTCTTTGGAAAATTTTTACAAAAGGAACAAAAAATTAAGAATTTTATATTTTCTTGTAAAAAATTTTAACATAAAAACAAAGTTTCAGAACTTTTCATTTTTTCTGGGGAATGTTAATAAAAACACTTAGATTTTTTATTTTCTTTGGAAAATTTTACCAAAAAAATCTTTAAGAGTTTTTCCATATTCTCTAAAAAATTTAAACGAAAAATAAAGTTTCTAAATTTAATGAAAATGCAAAACTTAAAATTGTTTTATTTTCTTTAAAGGATTTTAACAAAGGAACAAAGATTTTCATAAATTTTCTCTTTCTTTTGATAATTTTAATGCAAAAACTAACTTTTAGAATTTTTTATTTTCTCTGGAAAATTTTACACACGTTATTTATAATATACAATTATTATCATATTAAAAATTTATGAATACTGATTTATATATTTTTTCGTCTTTACATAAATAATTATTTGTCACACTCATAAATTACATATTCGAAAGCACGTCAGCAAACATTTAAATTTCCGACAAGTGAGGCGAATAAAATCCTGAAAAGAGATTCAGGTCATATTTGAGAGAAAAAGCGTAATGTAGACCACGAAATGTGCCAGCTCTTTTTTTTCTCAAGTTTATTTTCAAACGAAAAGCATAAAAAAAGGTGTCACGGAATGTTTCTCTAAAAATCCATGCAACACATACAGATTACTTTTGAACCTTAAAGGAAATTTTTTTTATATCACGAGATACAAGCTTTGACTAACCCAACAATAAATTATTCAGTACGTGGAAATGTTGCATTCCAAAACATTCGTTCAACTACATTTTTTTCTTTATTTATTTTCATATCGTATGAGAAAAAAATACTAAATATATATTCCGATGTTTTTTCTTCTTACAATTTTTTATAACTAAAAATGTCAATTAAAATATAGTTTTTGAAAATGATAAAAATTCATTTAGTGTTAAATTTTTTACAAAAATATTAGTTTTTGTGATTTATGAAAAAAATAATTTCAAATTAACTTGAAAATTTTGACGTATACGTATCGAAGACTTTTTATCCTGCAATGCGAACTTTACTCAAGAGACGTGGCTTGGATTTTAATTTACTATACCCATACAAAAATGTTCGGAATTCTTTTCAATCTAATGAATCCGATTCACCTCAAGTATCTATGAAAAGAAACATCAAAAAAATATTTTCTTCTCCTGAGGATATAAAAAATATCTTCAACTGAAAAAGTAAAACTAATCACTTTATTATAAAAAATAATTTTTTTGTTTACACTACAGCCATTAAATTTTCAAAATGAATCTCAAAAGCTTTATTCTGATATTTTTAAGGTTCTTTTGTAAATCACGTACAATCAAGTATGAAAACATTATTTATATGAAAAGAATCATGCAATATATATAAATAGCAGGCTTCGCACTCTTCTACTAAAAGTTACTATTTGCTACTTTTGGTTTTTACATTTCCATTTAAAAACCATTTAAAAAATCCCTTATGAAAAACGACCGCCAATAAGATAATAGGAAATAATTTTACCAACATTTACTATATCAATAGTGACTGATTATAAATTGTGTTTAACCTTTAAATTCCCCGTTTTTCCCGGTTTTATTTTCTTATCAAATTTTTATTTATTTCATTTCGAACATAAATCTACAATTTAGAAAATAATTTAATTATAAACAAAGAATTTTTTCAATTTTTCAAAAAAAATCTTGTCTGTTCATAATTATAATTGAAAATTCGATTAATTCAATTTCATTAAAATTTATTGATACGAATTGAATTTCTGCAAAGAATTTTACTATTTATAAAAGTAATTGAATCCTTCCAAAGAATGTTATTACATATTTATGAAAATAACTAAATATTTGCGTAGAATTTTATTATAATTTTTGAAAATAATTCAATTGTTTTTTTTTTAATTTTATGGAAATTTATGAAAATAATTGAATTCTTGTTAGGAATATTTTTCAAAAATAATATTTAAAAAAATTTAATAAATCGGAAAAAGTTTGCTATTTATGAGAATAATTGTGACAGTCCACAAGAAAACGTGTCTTAGCTCCCGAATATGAATTCTGCGGGAACAGTATTAGAAGCTGGGCCTTCCTGATTAGTTTAAATTATGCTCATATTTAAACATTTATAAGAAAAACAAGTTGTTCATTTCATGAACATTCAGCTTCCTCAATATATATTATTATATATAATTTTAAAAGTTAAATAATTATAATAGTTTATTAAATATAATTAATAAATCGGGTAAAGTACCCTGAATAAATATTGATTATTCAATTTTTTTATTATAGAATAATTATTTTAAAGTTTTATGATAAAATGTCAAAAAATACAAAATTTTAATTTTTTGTGAAAAATTAAAATATTTATTAATTCTATAAATTTTGATAAAATATATACTTTATATACATGAATCGATTCGTTTTTATGCCAGGAATGCAATTTTGACAAGAATTAATAAAAATTTTAATATAGAAAAAAGTTATTTCAAAAAATCCAAAAATTAATTTTTTCAAAAATTAAAAAAATGTTGAAAAAATTTTTTTTAAAAAAATATATTTGAAAATCCTTTTGTCTGATTCTTGGTATTCATGACCGTAATACACCTACAAAATCTTATCAAAATCCATCAAGATGTGTAATAGAAAATTTGTCCACAAGAATCGGTGACATACACACACACACACATACATACACACATACATCCGGACATTTGTTCCTCTCGACGAATTATATATACTACACTTGAAAATTTGTAAAAATAATTAATTCTAAAAAATTCGGAAATCGACATCACTATAAGGCTTCCTTTATGAGGAAGCAAAATCTAAAAAGGTAAGACTCCGTCAAAAAATATGCGATTTGCATGGGATCCTTGGATTAAGCTGTAATTTGGTGAAATTGTAGTATTGGATACTAGAAATTAATGTGCCAAATTTTTTTTGAAAATTTTGAAATTTGTTGAAGTTACGCCATTTTGAATTTTTTTGCATAATTTTTTTAAATCTTAATATTTCCGAAAGTTATCGATGAAATTTAATAAAATTTAAAAGGCTTATACTTGAAATAATGTTTCTTTTGACTATCACATAACAACAAAAAAAAAAGATATAAATAAGTAATAAAAAATTGATTAATTAATTTTAAATTTATATTTTATATAAATATAATTGTTAATAACAATGATAATTATAAACTATAAAATTATCTTTTAAGAAAATAGACATAAATTACTTAAATAAACATAAATTTGTCTGCAAAAAATACAATTTTTTTTAAAAGGACCAGAGTTATCTATTTGTTAATTAACGAAATTATTTAAATAAACTGAATTATGCATTAGTAATTATCGGGTGGTCATACTAGACTAATTTAAATAGATTTCGATCATGAGAAATGGAAAAATACAAAATAAACACAATTTTTTTTAAATTTTTTGTAAATTGTTAATTTTTAGTAACAAACAAATATATAAACAATTAAAAATTGAAACAACGGGTTTGGGGGAAACTCTTAGAAAATTTATCTTCTATCATTCAAGACCAAGAACATCAAAATCGGATAAAATTTGTAGGCTCTAAGAATCCTACTGTGCGAGGCGTCCCGGGCACTATAACACAGCGATGGCACCGAAACGTGGTCGCGCTTCCACAAAAATTGCAATATCTCGAAAACTATTTGAGTCTCCATCGATTTCTTTTTTTTGTATGAAAGGTGAAATTATAAGGAATATTATAATGGAGTGCGAAGCCTGAAATAGTTATTCAAAAAACTAATACATAAACGTTTTTGAATAATTTTATTTAAAATTTTGAAAAAATTAATATTTTCGAAACTTTTAGTTCAACATCTTTAAAGAAATTGTTTAAATTTTACCAATATTTAATTGCAAAGATTTGTATAAAATTGCAAAAGTAAATATTAAAACAATTAATTAAATCCAAAAACTTTTGTGAAAATATTAAAAAATACAAATTGTTTTGAATAATATTTGCATTTATTTTAGAAGAATTCAAAAAATAAATGAATGTATACAGCACCTTTTTGAACAAATTTTTTTTAATAATTTTTGAAAAAAATGTCTCAAAAGAATTAAATTCTTTTCATGAATTTTCTTTAAAATTCTTCAAAACAATAAACAATTAAATTATTTTTAAATATTTCATAGAAAAATTCTAAGAAAAAATTAAATTATTTCAGATTAAAAATGATATTTATGTTATAATAAAAATTACAAAAGATAATATAAGAGTAACTGTTAATAACATTGAAATATTAACTTATTAAAATTTAAATTGGCTAAAACAACTTTTACCTGCTTCAAAGTTGATCAGAGGTCTAAATTTAAAAAGCTGTTAAAATACTGAATTTTTAAATATTTTTCTTCTAATATTCGTAATTAGTTTAGTTGAAAAGGAAAAAAATTCAATTGAAGAGTCGTTTGAGAGCAAAACGAAGTTTTAAAATTTATCTAAAAAGTAATTCTCAAAAGGCAAAACTCCTTTGATTGTCGGTTCCATTGCTCTAGAAATTCAATTTTCAAAGTCAAAAGCAATTTTCTTAGATCCAAAGTGGCACCCAATGCATGATAATAATAGACTCAAGTTTCGAAATATAATGAGAAACTTTGTAGCGAAATATAAAAACGACATCAATTTTTACTTTTGAACTTTAAAAATTTTATTCAAAAATTGCATCTTTTTTTTAATTTTTATTTTGGAAAAATATAAGTTCTACTTACAAAGTTAATCTATCTATTTTTTGTTTGACATTTTGCTTCTTTATTTTTTAATTTCCTTTTATTTTCAATTGAAAATGTAACAATTATAATAAAAAAGGATGTGATGAAGTTATGTTTATTCAAATAGTGTAATTGTTTCATGACATCTGTGAAAATAAAGCGAGTGTGACTCATATTCTTTTACTGCAATGTATTTATATTCTCGCATATAAACATTAGTTTCAAAGAGAGGATTAAAACACGTAGACGTCGATTGTGTAGAAAATAATATGACCGCTTTTTTCCTCACTCTTCACCTAGAATACGTGTCACTCTGATTTGACGAACTCAACTTCTCACATAAAAGGTGACACTCAATTCTATTGTTTTATGAAGTCGCAATGAATTAGAATTCGAATTACCTTCACGGCACTAAAAGGCTAATGAATCGTTCTGCTTTCACGCTTTTTTTCATTTTCCCGCGACAAAATTGTTTGTTTTCTTATTAAATGAACCGTGATTTTGTTGTTTTTTTGTGCGCATGATTATTCACCCAATTCCAATTTCATATTCTTATTTCTTTTTGTATTAAATTTTTATTGAATCACCACCACTACTACTTAATTATAATTTAATTACACGTATTGGTTCTGACCCACTATATATATATATATATATATATATATATATATATATATATATATATAAAAATAAAAAATACTTAGGAAAGGTTTTCATTGTGGTAACCAAAAACTAATCAAAACTGCAATTTTTTAACGGACAGAATTTTCAACCTAGTACAAAAAAGCAAATATTTTCAGAAGGAACATAAAGAAAAAAGAATTGTTAATACAGAACTAATAAATTTCGTTTGTTGTTACAAAATGTTTTGTTACCTTAACAGATTTATTGTTATTAAAAAACATTTTAATTGTTAGGACAACAAAATAAATTTATTAGTTCTATATTAACAATCTTTTTGTCAACGTAACAATACTTTTTCTCTGTGTACCATTGTGTACCGTACTATTTTTCGAATCAACAAATTCTGTTTTTGACTTAAACGTGGAATTACAATTTAAATGCAAAAAATGATTAGTTTTATGATTACAAATAAATTAAACGTTTTAGGCTAAATTTTTTATTATTACCATGTCAATATCAACAAAAGGGACTTTACCCTACTTATCATTTAAAAAAAATTAAATAATTTTATTCAACTGAATTTTTGCAATATCTAAAATAGTTTCATCTCCGAAGCCTTTTCAACATGTCTCCGAATTTTCATAGTTTTTTTTTAAACTCTTAGAAATTTTTTAAAAATAGTATCAGAAATTGCAATATTGCAAAATTGCAATATTAAAGGAGAAAAATTTTTGCTAATTATTATTGCAAAATATTAATATTTTAAAGAATTAATTTTACACAACCAAAAAATGTTACTCTTGAGTGTGAAATAAAGTAGTTTCAATAGAAAAAATCATATAATTTCAGAAAAAATTAATTGAATAACTGATGTTTAAAGGTGTCACTTTAAAAAAAATCACCCAAATAGATGAAATTCAAAAGATTTTAATTTGAAATTTAATAAAATTCCCATTTGAAATGTATTAAATTTGAATTTTTTTTAAAATAACAAATTTGTAGAAGAATTTCAGTTAAAAACACTAAAAAACTTTAATTATAGAGAAGTTACAATTACACAGGCACACAAAAAAAAGTTGTCTGTTTTTTGAACCAGACATACATATCTTATAGTATTTTTGCCCGCTGAAAACGAATCTGAAGTCAGAATTGCTCCATCACTTATTCAAATTGGTAAACGAATCCGCACTAATTCAGATTTATAGAGAGTAAGCATATAGATTTTATTTAGGTTGTAGCAATCGTAATGTAGGGTCTAATGCGACACAATTATTTATAATTAGACTCTACTTTGACTCCAAATGCTGGTGTAAATTTAGGATTAAATTTTAATACATTAATTGCATTACTACAAACACATAAAGTACTGAAAGTTGACAAATACTATTCCTGAATAACAAATTTGATAGAAAAAAATCTGTCACCGATTCAAATTGTAATATTTTCCTAACGAAATAGTTAATGGTTACTAATAATTATTAGTTTTTCCCAGTAAAATTTAATTCCCGGTGGGTAGACAGTCTGTCAAATATATTAGCAGAAACCAAAACCCGTCGAAGGCGGGTTCGACAGCTAGTTTTTAATACAATTTTATTCGAATTCCTCGAAAAATGTAATTATTCTTAAAAATTTTATTAAAATTCTTCAAAAGAATTTAAATATTTAAAAATTTGTCGATAAATTAGTTAAAACTTTAGATAATAATTGAATATTATAAGTATTGTTATAATATGCATTTTTGGAAATAATTGAAACTTGAAAAAGTTTTAAATTAAAATCTTAGAAAATTTCATTTTTTTGAAAGAGTTTAATTGAATTGTTTAAAAATTATTTGAAGTTTTTACTTTCTACTTTATATTTAGTTAAATAATTTTCGTAAAATTGAGTTGGAAACAAACAAATTTTCAAAGAATTTTTTTAGAAATTATTTTTTGTAAAGATACCCATTAATGACCCTTATTGGCCTGCGGGAATGTATGATAAAATAAATAATTTAGAATAATTGATTTAAAGAAGATTTTGAAGAAGTTACAGTGGCAGTATTCTTATAATATAAAATAATTATTTTATCACTCGGTATAATTTTTAATTATCCCAAAACATGGAGAACATACCTTCTTGTTTTATAATAATACTAGCTGTCGTACCCGTCTTCGACGGGTTTTAGTTTCTGCTAATATATTTGATGGGGTGTCTACCCACCGGGAATTAAATTTTACTGGGAAAACTAATAATTAGTAACCATTAACTATTTCGTTAGAAAAATATTATAATTTTTCTATCAAATTTGTTATTCAGCAACAGTATTTGTCAACTTTTAGTACTTTATGTGTTTGTAGTACTGCAATCAATGTATTAAAATTTAATCCTTAATTTACACCAGCATTTGGAGTCAAAGTTGAATCTAGTTATAAATAATTGTGTCACAATTAGATCCTACGTTACGATTGCTAAAACCCAAATATAATCTATATGTTAAAGCTAAAAGTGGAACCCAAATTTTGACTCGTGTCTGTTGTCATAAATATTACATCAATAAAAATTAAAGTATAAAGCAGTTTTTAAAAACAAATTACTATAATATAACTTTTTTAATTTGGTAAGAAAATTACCGATTTTTACTAGTCAAATTAAATTTCCGGCTATTAATCGGTTTACCTGCGCAATTTAAAAGTATTATAGTAGAAACTAAAACCTGTCAAAGACTGGTACTGGTATATAACATATTTTTCTTAAAAAAAAGAGTATTTTCTTAAAGAAATCAATTTTTGTAGCCATCTGGAGATTTATTTATGGCTACAACTAAAAATCAAATATATTTGAATTTGTTTAAAAAAAATATACCGGGTAAAATTTGGGCACAGCCGGGAATTTTGTTAAACGAACATAGACACCCTGCTTCAGATTTGTCTTTACATTGCTCAAAACATCTTTAGAAGTTTAATCAAAAAGTAAAATAACGTAACTTTTTTCCATGTAAGCTTTACCCAGTAGCATAATTATAGTATTGTATCACAGGTGACTTAAAATTCTAGACATCCTACAATATCATTTTTTTCATGAAATATTTATCATCATCAAATCTATTTATAAATTTAAGGCGAATTTGAGAAGGCACATTTTTGACGTTAGTGATGATGAAAATAACAATGAAAATTAAAATATTTAAAGTCTAACGCCCTTAATTTGTTTTCTATTGTTAATATAGTTTTAATTACTATTATGTTTTTTGTTAAGTACAAAACTGTACAAAACGGTCTAGAGCGCGTTTATGATGATAATAAAATAAAATCATAAAACATCTCAATTTTTAAAGTTTCTGAAGTTATTTCAATTAAAAAATATTGAATGAATTGGATAAATAATTATGAATTGCATTATTTTGACGTCACAATCTTAAACAAATACCCCAAAAATAGTACTGAATTAAGCTTGATAGTAATTAATAACAATTATCATTTTTTCGATTTTTTGATATTGAAAATAATTTTTTACTTACATCTTAGTCATACTATTTTTGTGTAAAATTATGCTAAGATGTGACTAAATATCATGTATTATTCAAATATACAGAGTTTAAAAGCAATTCATTAAAAAAAGTAAACTTTGAAAGTTTGCAATTTTTTTAACTTTTTTGAAAACATTTTTATACTTTCATCTTAGTTATAGGACATATTTTTTGGCAAATCTATTCTAGAATGTGATTAAATAACATGTTATACTCAATTATACAAAGTTTGAAAGCATTTTTAAAAAAAGGTAAAATTTGAAAATTTTTGATTTTTGAATTTTTTGAAAAAATTGAATATCTCCCGTTCTAATTAATATTTTTCAAATCTGTAAATTTAAAAACCTTTCTTGGCCTAAGGTCAAACATTCTGCCAAATTTGGTTTCGAACGGTTTAGGCGTTTTTAAGTGATTCGCGAACAAAGATTCTGTGACATACGGACATACATACATACACAAAATTTTTTATTAGCATTTTTGGAATCCTAGATGCTCAAAACGAATAATTATGTGTAAAATTTTAAGTTCTGAGCAATGTACAGACAAAAGTCTCATCTTATATACATAGATTCTTATAAGCTGTTGAATTTCAAATAAGTTTGTATTTGAAACTTTTGAAAATCTTAATTTCTGTTGAAAAAAAAAATTATAATAATAATAGAACATTTTTTTGAGCATCTAGAATTTTTAGAGTGAACCAGAATATTCTTTAGGGTCAGGGAAAAAGTTAAAATTTTGTCTGTAAGTCGGGGAAAAGTGAGGGAGAAAGAAAATTAAGTTTTTGTGATAACCCTGAATTAATTTGTTTGCTTTAACTTGTTACAGATGATTATTGCCTATCCTGGCGTCAGCAGTAATGCCAACGTATCACAATGCGGGCGGTGTCTACCCAAATTTATCAGCACCAGCCCGTCAAGCAAAACTCGACAGCAACCAAAATCATCACCACACAATTCCATCGACCATAACCAATCTTTCCTTGCTCCATAACACAACCCAACATTCAAATTCTTCCAATCTCACTGCTTCCAACATTTCGTCCCATCCAGTATCCCCAATCATGACGACACATTCAAATATTACATCGCAAAATGTTACCTCTCACATTAATGCTCTTCCCACTCCAGTCATTATCACTTCAAATTCAACAAATAGCGGCAATACTAATGTTCTGCCAACGAATCCTAGGCATGAAGTAAAGCTCAATGCAATGCCGTATGTATTGTTTTGGTTCGTTTATAATTTTATTATCTCAGGGTGGCCTAGAAAATTTGAACCGTATAGGTCGAATAGTCTTTTTCCTAGAGCAGGAAATGTAATTTTGTCTAAAAACCAAAATAATCGGGTTGAAGCTTAAAAAATGGTGAAATAGCTTTGAAAATCTTATTGGAAAATTTGAGTGGCCACCCTGTTTATTTACAAGAAAACACTCTCAGTTGAACTAAAAAGATTTTCCAAATATTCCGCAATGATTGTATACAATTTGAATCTATTAATAAATTGGAAATGTTTTTACAGATGGTTTCATGGTAAAATTTCGAGGGAAACAGCAGAAAGATTGTTGCGACCTCGTGAAGATGGCCTATTTCTAGTTCGTGAGTCGACGAACTTTCCTGGCGATTATACGCTGTGTGTGTGCTATCAAGGACGTGTTCAACATTATCGGGTGAAATATAAAAATAATCAATTAACAATAGACGACGAGGAGTTCTTTGAGAATTTAGCGCTCCTCGTCGAGCACTATGAGCAAGATGCCGACGGTTTGTGTACACAATTAACGAAATCATTGCCGAAACAAGGTAAACAAGATTTTTGCGTTGATCCAAAGGCATTTATTGAAGCTGGCTGGGTAATACAAACGCATGAATTGGAATTACGCGAGTGCATTGGAAAAGGTGAATTTGGCGATGTTTTACTTGGTGTTTATCGTGGGGAAAGAGTTGCTGTTAAAATGTTAAAGGACAATAGCGAAGCTGCGCAAAGATTTTTAGCCGAGGCGAGTTTAATGACATCATTGATACATGATAATTTAGTAAAACTCCTTGGTCTTGTTTTTAATAATCCACATATGTACCTGGTCACCGAATATATGAGTAATGGATCGCTCGTTGATTATCTAAGATCCCGAGGAAGGCTACATGTCTCCAAGAAAGATCAGATTAATTTTGCATTGTAAGATCCTTTTCATTACTTAGAAAATAATTTTTTTTTTCAATAACAGCTGAAAATTATTAGCTCAATTTAATCAAAAGACGTAATAATTCCAAAAGTTTTAGTCATAAAAAACATTTTTTTAATTTAACACACTAAAAGCTACTTTTTTGTTGATTATTTGCACTACACGGTGGTCTTGAATCAACTTTGAATGAAATGTCTTAGCACATCATTTTTTTTTGCTGATTTGGGTTATTTGCATTCTAAATAATGTGTAAAAAATTTATAGCCCATAACTTGTCGAGCCGTTTTTATATATATTACATATAACCTTTTCGTTATTTTTTTTCTGTACAGTAATTTTTATAATTTTCGTAAATTGGCAAAAATATGTGCCTTAACATGTATTGTAATATTTAAACAGAACTGACTTATTGTGTCAGAAATATTATTTAAAATTAAAGAAAAGTATTAGGGTCAGTTGGGGTGAATCCGGACAGTGGGCAAATACGGACAAAGGGTGTTGGATCTTAATTTACAAATTAAAAATTCAGTTCGACGTCAATATTTTAAGCTCAGATCCTTTAAAAGAGATTCTGACTACTTCCATGGTTTTATCTCGACAATTGTCAACAGGATAATTTAAAAACTTAGTGTAAATCTGGACAGAGCTTCTATTACATTTTAAAAGGTGGTGTAAGTATTGTGATTCGATTAATTTTTTAAAAAGTCCGGCATATTGGAACCGGCATTTTGAATTTTCAAAATCTGACTTTGTATTCGTATTCAATAATCCCAAAAACTTTTCTTTGTCATGTTTTATTAAAATCCATTAAAATTTGTTAAAGCTATATATGTTTTTGATTATTACTTTTTGAATCGTTAATTCATTAACTTTTATGATACTACAACACTTAACTGATTCAACTTTTATACATCTAATATGAATTTTATTCAAGTTGTTCTATCCCTTAATAGAGTAGTATACTTAAGATAACTTTATTTTAAACCTTTCTTAGAAACTAAGCTGTCAGGATTTACACCAAATTTAAAGAAATTTTCTAAATCTTGGGGTAAATCCGAACAATAAAATGTAAAAAATTAAATATAAAATTTTATAAAAAATAAAGAATTATCTAGGGAACTCAAGAAAGAAATTAATGCAGTATAAAACGAAAGAATTGCCTTTTATTATAAAAAAAACTTACGTCATTTGTGAAAAATAGGTATTTTGTCCGGATTTACCCCAACTGACCCTATTTTAATTAATATTATGCTTAAATCCATAATTTGATACAAATATGTAACATTTTAAATAAAAAACTGATGATTTTTTTTCAAAATGAGTTTTCTCAAAAACGGCTCGACAAGTTATGGGCTATAAATTTTTTACACATTATTTAGAATGCAAATAACCCAAATCAGCAAAAAAAAGGGATGTGCAAAGACTTTATATTCAAAGTTGATTCAAGACCACCGTGACTACTTTAAATTCGCTAGTAGTTAAACTATAAAAATTGTTTCAAAAAGTTTTAATAATTTTCTTTAAAATAATTAAAAAAATTCTAATAAAATTCTTTGGAAGGATTGAGTTATTTAAACAAAATTTTCATAACATTCAGTTATTATCATGAATAATATTATTTTCACAGGAATTGAAATATTAAAAATACAATTTGCATAAAATTTTTCACAGAAATTCAAGTATTTAAAAAATTTTTGATAAATTTCTTTATAAGAACTCGATTGAAAGCATTTAAAATATTTTAATTCCTGGTAAAAAATAAATAAGAATTTAAATATATATTTCACTAAAATTATTAATGTTTTGATTCAATTTATTCATAAATATTCAGTTATTGTAATTATAACAAAAAATTGGATAAAATCTAGTTAAAAATGTAAGTATATATTCAAAGCAGTTCAACTATTTAAAATATAATTTTTTTTTAATGTTTTCGAAAAAAATCGAACATCTAAAAAGAATTATATAATTCATTGAAAGAATTCAGTTATTTTCAAAAATTTTAATAAATTCTTTGCAAGAATTCAATTTTTTTATAAATAATAAAAGTCATCTCATGATTTTAATTATTTTGAATTTAATTTTAAATTTAGAATTGTGATTATTTTTATTACTTGTCTAAAATGAGCTTTTTAGTCATTTAATTTTTCTATTACAACTGTTTTATTACTTTTTCAGCCTTAAAGATATTTTTTGCTACTCTTTCCAAATTAATTATCGAGTGCGAATCCTTTGAATAAATCTCGAATATGCATATTAAAATAGTGAATAACTTTAAAGAATTTATTACTATTTAAACAAATCTTTATTGTTTTGAAAATACAAAATTCTCAAAATTTCAAAAAATATGCAATTCAAATAAGCATTAACAATTAAATAATGAATTAGAAATAATAAATATTAATGAATCTGGAAAATTGTCTTATGAGACAACATTCCTAAACACAAAAAGCGAAAAAATATTTTATTTCGGCTTAAAATTCAAGTTATTTTTGGCAATTGTCCTTTAAGTAACTATTAAAATTTTTTCTCAGCGATACTTGTGCTGGAATGGCGTATTTGGAATCTAGACATGTTGTACATCGAGATTTAGCTGCGAGAAATGTCCTCGTTGCGGAAGATGGAACAGCAAAAGTCTCGGACTTTGGTTTAGCGCGAGATGAAAACTTTTCACTTGATGGTGGAAAGTTGCCTATAAAATGGACCGCGCCCGAAGCATTAAAACACAACGTAATGAGCTGCTTGACTTTTTTCCACTGAATCTTTCTTATGCACAAATAGTTTTTTCTCTTTGATTAACATACACACAATATCAATAAGAATAATAAATTTCTTAACTTTCTTTACTTTATTTTGTACTTATTATAGATCTTAAAGTTTATTTAGAGTGAAAAAAACTTTCGAAAACAAATTTTAATTGTATTCGTTTGCAATAATTTTTTCCATATATTTTATTCTTACTGTAGATTTTAATTTACAATGAAGAAAACTTTCTATATAAAATGAAGTATATTTTTTTAACAATTTAATTTGCAGTTATTTTATTTATTGGGTTGATTTCTAAAATGTTATAATTTATTTTGCAGAAATTTTCTAATAAGTCTGATATGTGGAGTTTTGGAATTTTACTTTGGGAAATTTATTCGTTTGGTCGAGTGCCCTATCCGAGAATAGTGAGTATATTTTGGTCTAATATGAATTTTAGAAATACAATTTTCTATATATTTAAAGATACATGAAAATTAAAGTTAAAATTTATTTTAAATAAAATTATTTATGTGAAAAATATTATTAATGAAATAATTTGCAGCCCTTGGCAGACGTTGTTAAAAGTGTAGAAGAGGGTCACATAATGGAACCACCTGATGGATGTCCGCCAGAAGTTTACGAGATAATGCGACAGGTTGGCTTAATTTATTAACGGAAATGTTTTAAATAGCTCAAACACCTTCTAGATTACAGAAAATCTCCTAATGACAAAACTTAAATATTTCAAAATTATTTTACTCTAAAAATTGGCATAAATTTCAAAACTAATATTTCTGGTAAAATAAAAATAATTACAAATTTTTTAATGATAAGTTAATAATTTATAACATAAATTAACATTTGAACAATAACCAGCTTGTGATTAGGTTGCCACAGGTTAGGATTTTTATGTATTTTTTGTTTGTCTCATAAACTATCAAATTACTACAAATTCTAATAAAAAAACCTTTCATTTTTTTATTTTTCTGACAATAATTTCTTTTTAAATAACTTAATTCTTGAAGAACTATCATCAAATTACTACTTATAAATGATTTTATGAATAATTTGACTTATATATTTAAGAATGAATAAACTTCAAAAGGTTTTGACTCTTTAACGCCCGACTTCTTTAGAAAAATGCAATTTTCGTTATCATTTAGGAGTCCAACATTTTGAATTTTGAAAAACTGACATCGGATTTATAATCAACAAATTCTGAGAACTCTCAAGAAGTCATTTTCATAAGCTAAGCTTTATTTAATTTTCGATTTTCTAATTTTGTTGTAAATCCTGCGATAAACATTATTTTTTTATTATTGTTATGATTGTTATAATTAAAAATTGTTAATTCTTTATTGTAATATCAATTTTTTTCATAAAGTAGAATAAATTAGTGGGTGCTGGTTGTTTGGAAATCAAAAATATTTCTATTTTTATTTAAGTTATGAAGGTTTCAATCAAAACCGCTGGGCGTTAAAGAGTTTTTCAAATTTTAGACCATTTTAATTTTGAATGAATTTTAGTTATAAACGCTAAAAAAATTGTATTTTAGAGATATCCATTTTAAGAAATAATTGAATTTTAAAAAGATTATAAATTAAAGTCTTTGAGGAATCTTAATTTTTTCATAATTTTAATTAACAATTCTATAGAACTCATTTTGTTTTAATTTTAATATCAATTCTTTTGAAATTAGTCGAATTAGTTGAATATATAATATTATTTAAAAAATTTTAATGCTATTCTTCGAAATATTTTAATTTTCTGAATAAATATCAATATTCTTCATAGAAATTAAATTAAATTCAGAAATTTTAATAAAATTCTTTGCAAAATTCAATTACGTTCATAAATAATTTTATAAATAAATAAATATTCATCTCAAGAATTTAATTTTTTTCAAAAGTAATAAATTTCTTCGCAGAAATTAAATTGTTTTCAAAAATATTTTAAAAAGTTCTAGTCAAGCTTTTAATTATCTTTATAAATAGCAAAATGGCTTTCGGTTAAAATTTTTAAGATTTTCAAAATTTTCAGCTTTAGGTTTTCTGTTTAAAAAAAGAATTGAGCGAAGGTCAGGAAATAAATAACCGAAAGCCATTTTCGGGATCCTTTGTTGATAAAATTCTTTATAAGAATTTAAACTTTAGGAAAAATAGGAAAAATTCAATTATTCAATGAATCATTTATTAATTTCTCCTTTTTTTTTAAACAGTTTAATTATATTTAGTTTGAAATTGTATTTGAAGTTTTTTTAATGCATGTTTAGTTGAAGAATTTCTACATTATCGAAATTTTGTAAAATTGATTTGAAAATAAATTGGATTTGAAAACTCTCAAAGAACTTTGGCAGAAATTTTTAAAAATAATAATTGATTTTAAGAACTACCTATTTTAGTTAAAAATTCTAGACAATAATAATTGAATTGTTATGCTTGGAATAATTTTGAAGAAGTTATGGTAAAAATGTTCTTATAAGTTATTAAATTACAAAAGGTTTGATGTTTTTGAATAATGTTGCAATTAAAGAAATTCGTAAATAAATGTAATAAAACATTTTTTTGCATCTAATCATTTTAAGAAGGAATCAGATTATTCTTTAGGTTCAAGAAAATAGTCATAATTCTGTATGTAAATCGGCGAAATACAAAATTAAATTTTTGTGGCAATTCTTTTAAGTAAGAAGTAATTTTAAGTAATTTTTCAATTTTGAATCTAATTATCGACCACAAGTTCAGTTGAATTATTTTTTTCTGATAAGAACTTTAAAGAGTTTTTAATTCTGCGTCTAATGAGATTTTTTAACAAGATTCGTTAATAGCCGAGTTATTATTCAATATTTTTTCAATTTTTTTTTGCAATAATTTGTAAAAGTAACACGTATATGGGTTAAAAAGACAGTTTCTTTAGCTTTGAAATCAAAATAATATCATTAAGTTTAAACAAATAATAACAAAGGATAACAAGGTATTTTATGAATTAAATTCAATGGTATATTAGCTCTAAAATGAAAATTTAAGGGTGTTTGAGTGGTTTAATACACACCATTTTTTTTTATTTTTCAAGACGAACAAGTCTTATGATAGGTTTGATTTTTGACTGCCACATAAATTTGACTGAATGTGAAATTTTCAGGCCTGGGACTTGCAACCAGAGAAGAGACCAACCTTTCACGATGTTAAAGTGAAACTTGGACAGTTAAAAATGGAAACGTATTGCTGAAAATAAAGGAAAGCCATTACAGAATAAGATGAAGAAAAGATGGGACTTGCTAGTGCAGAATGCAACTCTTATAATCAGGGAAATTTCGGTAGTAGTTTCGAATAGTAATTCAGTTTGAAAGTTGAATTATATTTCGAATGTATATTGTATAGATGTAGTAGATATTACGCGATGCTTGTATTTATTGTTGTTTTTGTGTGATACGCGAGAACGACTGAAGGTTTGAGGTATTTTAAAAAAATTTTTTTCTCTTTTTTTTGTAACGAAAAAATATTTTTTCAAAAAGAATGTTACCTATTTCAAGCGTGCCTTCTATTCAAGTCGATATTCTTCAAAAGACGATCTACTTGCAAATTTTGTCAATAGACTAAATAATAGTCTAGAAATCCCAATGCTTTATCATTAAAATTTTTTTAAACTAATTGCAATTGCTTGCTTTTTTCAATTTATGTATCTAAATATATACATAGACAATCAAGCTGTAAAAAAGTTTGTTAAATTTTGTTATGCAATTATCGTAATTATTATACATTTTATTAATTTACTCGACAGACAGCAATTTTATTGTACATTATTTTTTTAATTTTAAAAGTCAAAAGCTAAAACCGATACAAATTTTACATTAACAGATATATAATTGTATATTAAAATTAATGTGGAATGAACATGGTGTTTATTACATCAACTTTTAAGAATGATTTGGTAAGACATTTTGTAAAGAGAAACAATACTTCGCTCAAAAACTGAGTATTAATGAAATTTTTAATAGTCATTTAAGCTTTTATTTTTCTTCTAATCAAAGATTCTATTTTAACATATTATTGTACATTAATTCTTACTAAATTATTGTAATTGTCGGAGAAATAAGGAGACTTTTAAATTGTCTTGTATGCAAAAAATTGTAGATTATTCTATTAATGAAACTTGAATTTAAAAAAACATGAAAATTTAAAAATCAACTATTAAAAATTACTGTTAAAAATTTAATTTTTACACTATGATAAACATGAATTGTTAAATGTTTAATTAATAATTATTTGGTAAACAATTAATATAAATATGATTCAAGTTTTATTCGTTTACTAACAATACAACTCAATCTTCACAGTGTAAATTTAATTGTAAATATCTTGTAAATATTTATTTAGTGAGAGAATGAGAGTGTATGTTTTTGTGAGATAAAATTAAAATGAAGTGAAAATATGTAAAACGATTAATATCGATTAAGATATTAAATGAAACTGTCCATATTTCTGTTTTAAGATTTGGATGAAAATTGTCCATTAATATGAAATGTATACGCACTTAATATAAATGTCGAATCGTTAATACATGCACCTTTTTTAGTGTATGCGAATTATATATATATAAAAGGAAAAAATTTGTGCGAAACTTTTGGAAAGAAAGAGAGAGAGAGTATTTTTTTTATTTTAAGAGAATGTGGCGCATAATTTATAGATCAACATTGTACCTAACAATTCTAGTAGATTCCTAGTAATCGAGACTTCAAGGTAAAAATACCATCTAGTTATTGCTGAGGTTAAAATAATTGAAGATAATTTTCTTGACACTTTATTAAAAAAACGATACTTTAAGTAGTGCACAAAACAGAACTGAATTATATTGGCAGCTAATTTGCTAATTCGAAAGGCAAATAGTGGAAAAAGAGAATCAAGGGATTCAGGATCGTCGAAGTTCACAATAAATAAATAATTAAAAATGTCCTAAACAGTTCCAGGAATTTATTATATGAGAAATTATTATTGCGATTTTAAATAAAGCAATTCACAGGCGTACATTAAAGCCCATTTAAGATGTAAATTTTTTAAAAGGTTTCCAATTTATTCTATAAATGAGACGCGGCACAAGAAAAGGATACCATTCGATAGATTTTTATTTGCCCTTTCATGTAAAAAATCATAAGTTAAAAATTTGAAATAGCTTAAATAATATAAAGCCCAAAAGTTGAACGTGTCGGCGTAAATTCACGGGTTTTCTGCTCATGTCGTCGCTTTAAATGCTCCCCCCGTAAAATTCTCTTTTGAGGCGAAGGTTCCTTTTCTCGTGTCGCATCACAAATAAAGATCAAATAACATTTTGAAAAATACTTAAAAGCCAGTTTAATCATGTTGCAATCATTAAAAATTTTATTATCTAATCTAATATGGGTTTTGATGTATTTTATCATTCACATGTACTTGTGAATATGCATTTCTAAATTGAAGCATTTACTATTTAAATTTTTATCTTCTAAAAAGTATGAAAATAAAGAAGGGAAAAATTTATTCACACAATGAAAAAATCATCAATTGTATATAGTTTATAATTTTTACGTCTTGTGAAAATCAACTTGATTCTAAAAGTGATATTGAATATTATAAAAACATCTATAAATAAAAGAGTCTCTAACTAAACTGTCTATGATTATTCTTCATTTCTCGATAATTAATGGCTAATACCCCTTTTTATGTATATCGTTTTTAATTCGTCTCATTTAAGTATCCAAAGTTTCCTAAATCGCCTAAGTTCTAAGTTTGGTTAGGTCAAAAGTAATAAAAAAAAATTCTTGCGCCGGGCAGATTTGGTCAAAAGTAATAAAAAATACTTGTACCGGCAGATTTGATTTAAAGTGATAAAAATATAACAATCTGTTAAAAAATTTCAATTTAAAATGTTAACTACTATTTTAAAAAATTTCCCTGCATAAAATCTTACAAACAATCATGTCTTAAAAGTATCTCAAAAATTTTCCAAATGTATCCAAAATACGTTCCCAAAGTGTCTTACCCTACTAAAACAATGAGGAATCATGACAAAACATCAGACATTGATGTCTTCTTACTTCACTTCACAAACCATAGGCTGACCATACTTTTGATGGATATCTTTTAATATCTTCAAATTAATATTTTAAAAATAAATGTTAGATATTTGGAATCAAGAAATATCACAAATTCTTAATTTTTAATTATAAACTTCAATTATTAGTTAAATTAAACAAATTATCCTTTTTGTTGTTCGACTCAACTCAGCAACAATGAGTAATTCGATACACATCTTTATAATCTTTTAATTTATAACTTAAAAGTTCTGCAATTTATCTAATTCAACTTTGCAATATAAAAATTTAGAATATCGATGGTATATTACGATAACTAAAATTTACTTTCAAAATCTTTTATTTATTTATCACCCAATCCTTATAATTTGTTTAAATACATGTATTTAAAATAAATTTTAGACATTTGGAATCCTAAAATACCATTGATTCTAAATAATATAATCCTTGTCTTAAAGAAATCTATTGTGAAAGAAAGATGCGTATCGAATTACTCATTGTTTCTGAGTTAAGTCGAACGAACAAAAAGAGACCATTGTTATTTCCACACATTTATTTTAACATGTGGTTCTGAAAAAATTAAACTTACTTTGTTAATTATCAGAAAGGTTCAAAGAATAAAAAACAATTAGAGAAATTCACTCTAAGTACAAATTTATTTTTTATAACAACTTTCCAAGTGTTTGAGTAAAAGGAGTTAAAATTTTGTCCTTTGCCAAATTTGGTAGGGAAGGGATCAGGTTGCCTAGGATTCGTTGCTTATAGAAAAAACCCGGAGGTATTGAATTTTTACAAGGTTAGAGTATATGTGAGAGTATATATACAACGACGATGAGTTATTGTTATCCTTGTACAATGGTCCTAATCCTAAAGGTAAAGTTATCCATGCTAGGCCTAATACATTTTTATGACGGCTTTTTTCTAAATTTCCACTCGACAATTTAGAATAGCGAAATTACGGTTCTTAGGAAAATATTAGTTTTGAAATAATTTTTTATTAATTTGGAAAAATGTATAATTATATTAAACGCAAAGGATAATCTAAGAATTTATTGGATTGTTGTAAATTTTGAATTCTTGTCTGTTGGAATTCTCTGGTACTGGTCTTCACAGTTGCGAATCGGATGATACCATCAGACCTAGGGTAAACGTTGATAATTCGTCCAATTTTCTATTGAAGAGGAGGAAGGTTGTCGTCATTAATAACAACCATTGTTCCAACCTTGATTGAATGTCCCACGAGAAAATGTAATTTGCGTACCGTCAACTGATGATGCAAATAATCGCGATTCCACCTTTTCCAGAAATGGTGACGTAGTTTTTGACCATGCTGCCATGGTGATAAACGATTGGAAGGAGTATCCGTGAAGTCTACTTGAGGAAAGCTCATTAACGGACCACCAATAAGAAAATGCCCATAGGAGTTAAAGGTTGCAAGTCTCTTAAATTCTTTAGAATATTAAAAGTATTATACATTTGTTATACAAAAAGAATGTATAAAAAAAATATTAATAATATTATATGTGTGTTATAAGAAAAATAAAGTATAAAATTACGATTTCTTCTAAAGTGCTAAATTTACACATTTTTGTTAATAAATAAAAAATGTATTAACTAATTTAATAGAAATAAAGTTTTGGTATTGAGTGTCATCAGGATGTACGAGAAGTTGTCTATACATTTTTTCAATGTCTGCAGTCAGAGCGAAAGGGTAAGAACGAAAACGAGTTATAATTAAAAATAAATAGTTTTGTAATGTAAGACCGATCATTAGTGTCTCATTTAAGGAAATACCCGTCGAAGTTTTTGCTGATCCATTAAATACAACGCGAGTTTTAGTGGTAATACTGTCTTCCTTTATCACTGCATGATGAGGAAGGTAGAGTCCAGAATTTTAATTTTATTTACTTATTTCACGTGACATGTAATTGAGTCTTTCGTAGTCATCTATAAATTCAAAGAAATCATGCTTTAATTTCGGATCCTTGGCAAATCGATTCTCTAAAGATAAAAGCGACTGATTCTTTTTCGTGACTCTGATGATTGGTCATTTGTCTGATTATTTCTGACAGAACTTTTAATATGAATTTGATGTTTTGTGAGAACTCTATCAGCTTCTTACTTCGCTTTACAAACCAGGCAGACTATACTTGAAGGTTCATTATTATATGCAATATTTTCAGAAAAATATCCTTTTACTGTTAAATAATCAATAATAGGGGAGACTGCAGTTAAACTGCCAAAACCGTTAAAATTCATTATCTTTCGAACGGGAATAATTTGAGCATTGTAATTTTAATTATAGAAGGGTATTATCACCCTAAATAAATGTCCGGAGTTGTGTGCAATTCTGTTAATTTTTGTGATGTCTATATTGAAAGTTTTTTTTCAACCTACTTCTATAAATTTTTTCGAAAAAGAAAATATCAACTTTTAAGTATATTTTTTTCATTTATCCTCGCCGCGATTTTTTTACTTCATTATTTGGGTCCCCTAAAGAGATACCTAAAGGTATTTGCTAAATATCTTTATTCAGATTTTTTATATTTGTTGTGAAAGACAAAAACGCACCCTGGGGCGAAAAGTTAAATGTATTTTTACATGTATTTAATTTTTTTTTATTTTTCGTTTTTTTAGGTTTGTTTTTTTAAAAATTATTTATTTAACATTGGGCAAGTACTCTGTCAATAACAAGACCGTTCACATGAAATAAACCAAATTTTTTTTTGAAATTTTAATTTTTTTAACTTTACAACTATTCTAAAGCTTTTGTTAAATAAACAAAGATCTTTTATTTACTAAATTACTTGTTTACGTATACTTTAACTTATCTAATACGTATCACCTATTGATGGATCTACAAGGGATTCGTGAATGACATTATGTGAACCAGGTGTGAGAAATTCCCTAGCTGGCCAATCTTTCACCTTGTACACGGAAAAAATTAGTCGCTGAAGTTTTCAGCTACTACTCGAAGACTCTCGGATATGAAAAAATACTTTATAAACTTATAGAAATACTCTATGATTTTAGCAGAAATTCTCTAAAAAAGTCGAGGACTTTTTATAAACCTAGTAGCGGAAAAAAGTCGTGGAATTATTGTAACACTTTGATACAAAGTTTCGTCGACGAGTCGAGGAAAACGGTGCGCAGAAAAGATGCGCATACTCTCAGGCGATAAACGCGATCTGCAGTCAATTTAATACCGTTCATTTACAAATTCTTGTCTACAGTGTTTGTGAATTATATATTGGAGGATTAAAATCTTTGTATATGTATATATAAAATATAATTATTAATCGTTAAATAAGTTTTTAGAATAATGAACAGAAAATAATTTTATTGCCTTAGTTATTATTTTAATTAAATATTATCATTTTTCTATTCATTTAATAAATTAAAAATAATTGTAAAATAGTCCTTAACGTATACTGAAATACTCTTTAAAATTCTAAAATATGTTGAAGAGAAATATTTGAGATTTTTAATTTTCAAAATATTGCACTTTTTCTCACAAGCGGTAAAGAAAGGTTCCATTTAGTATATAAGGACGATGAAAAAGTAGATTCATATAGCGTGCGAAACAACGAAAGTGTAGGATAATATGCGTATTGGTGTTAGCTATTTAGTTTTAGGCAGGTTATTAGTGATTAAATAGTGTCAAATTACATGTGATGAGTGTCGTGATTATGTATAAATGTAGGATTGTAATTAAATATAAGGCATAAAAGGAATGAAATAAATAAGAACTGAAAGAATTTTTTTTACTGGTCCGCAGAATTTTTCATTTTCCGCGACTATCGTTGAAAGTTTAGAATACTGTAGAAGAAAATTTGGACACGTCTTTTTTCCTCGACTGTCGCCGAATCGTTCGCACTGGCTGTGTTTTCATTTTCCTCGACTGTCGCTGAATCGTTCGCGCTGGCTGTGATTTCATTTTCCTCGACTGTCGCTGAATCGTTCGCGCTGGCTGTGTTTTCATTTTCCTCGACTGTCGCTGAAAGTTTCAAATCCTTTTTCTAAATTCTCTTCGAATGTAGTACATTTTTTCTTCGATCTTTCAATATAATTTTTAAAACAGAGTGATTTAAAAATTTAAATACTTTCGACTACATCCGACTACATTTGATTACTTATTCTTTTTTGCAAATTTTGAAAAAAAAAATTTTGATCTAGGTCAAAAGGGGGGGGAGAAAATTTTTTTTCAAAAAATTCCTGAGCCTTTAATTATTAATATTTTTTATTTTTTTTTTTATATTTGTTTAGTTGATTAGTCATACTAAAGGCTCAGGAATTTTTTGAAAAAAAATTTTCTCCCCCCCCTTTTGACCTAGATCAAAATTTTTTTTTCAAAATTTGCAAAAAAGAATAAGTAATCAAATGGCGTTTATGCCAAATTGTTAAAGTAAAAATTGTTGATGTAGTGTTCATTTGTTTATAAGCCAAAAATTTCTCCCCCCCAAAAACTAGTTTTTTTGTAAAAATTCAATTTGTTACAAATTGTGATTGATAGATTGGCATTTCATGGAGAGAATTCAACAAAAAAAATTGATTTTCACCCGGCCAAAAATGTAGAAATTTCATTTTAAAAAACCATGTTTTTAGTTAACAAATGGAATTTCTGATAAACAATTTATCGAATCGGATTCAAATTTGGCACATGTCTTAAGGGTCTTGAGAGGTATATTTTTGTAGAATATAGAAAGAATTTTTTAACTTTTGTTCATGTTATTAAACAAATAAGAAAGTGCCATTTTTAGTGGTTTAAATTCATTTGCAAGTAAACAAATGGACCAATTTTAACATATGACCCATCATTTTAAAGGTATTTTCGAGCTCTATAACTTTTATTAACAACTTTTTCCCCTATAATTTGATGGGAAAGAACGGTCATCAAAAAACTGTTTTTCGGCACCTTCAAAATTGTTTATAACGCGCAGCATGAGAAATCTCGAGTGGGAAACATATACATATTCATACAACCACCCCACACTATATGAATCCACAATCAGACTTCAGGTATCAATTTTGGCAAAAAATGACTACTTCTTTCACAGGGCGACTGGACTATGTAGAAATTTCAATATTTCCTTGAAATAAATACAATAGAGTCTTTTACATAAAAAGAAATAGCATAACTAATTCTAAAGTAATTTCGTTTAACTTTTAGGTTTATTTAAAATATCGTATTTCTTTTAGTAATACAAAAGATTGAAAGAGAGTAGTCGTAAATCAGTCTCATTAAATAGGATAAAATATATCTTGGTATTTTCTCTTATTTTCCATCATAAATGTAAACACTAAAACGTCACAAAAAACCACTTGAAAAACAGTGATCCTTTCTATACAAAAAGGGACACTTGACACATGTTGACCAGACTAGACTTTTACTAGCTTAGATATAGAAAAGTCACGTACTGGCTAAACAATAAATAAATTCATAACGGAAATGCTTTGTACAATAAACCAATTAATAGTTAAATAATTGTTTATGCATATTCTTAGTAATTTACATCTATGAGCGCGATATACGATTGTATGTATATATTTGAAATTAATCTTATTTAATTACAATTGATAATCAACGCATCAAATTAGATTATATTAGTATTATATTATAAGAATATAATTATAGTGTGATTACATAGTATGATCAATGTTTTTATGGTTTAATATACAGTGTTTGTATGACAAGAGAAATCTGTATATCTCTTATGTATGGGTGAGTGCATAGGTAATACTTAAGGATAGCTTGTTAAGTGTTAGTGAAGTGATACACACATAGGAGCAGCGAATACGCTCCATAGTGTAGCATGCGCATAAACTCAAAAATGGACTTGGTGCGGAGAGCGACTCCGCTGGACCAAAAGTCTCATTGAGTTAGTTCTAATCTTGACTCTGACTTGAAAGATTGAAACTTAGTCAGTTTTGTATCTCAAGACAATTAAATAAACTTATAGGGTTTTACCATCGAAAGGAGAACTAATAATTACTTTTTTTTCGAGTGGGTTTCCCTTCCGTTGTACCGGAATTAACATATTGTATTATTTTAAACCTTCCCGCTTCCTTCTTAAAGGATTTAACTAATGAGAATCCGGCCAATCAAAGTTCATTGTTTAAGTTGCGGCATAAAACGTAACTCGGCTCGTAACATAAATTGAGGGCTCGTAACCGGTTTTTAGTGCGGGAATTTTAAATTTAATAATTTTGAATATTTTATGAACTTGAAATAAAAATAGTGACAAATCCTGAGATGTACAATTATTACATCTAGGTTTTGATAAACTTTAAAATATTTAAAGTGGTTATCGTACTACAAGTGTGTAAAAGAATATTATTCTTTTGAGTTCCTGAACGAAATAGACGTTACTGATGTCCTGGCGAACCGTGGAAGATCCTGAGGTCCTGTGTTCCTGAGAGCTGTCAAAGGCCGCTCATCTGCAAAAAGTGTTGTGTTGTTCGGAAGTGAATCCTCATAGAGGAATAAAAGGTCATTTTCGACCTAATATTCGAATATTATTGAAATATTTAATAAATTGAATATTTTTGAAAAAAATTTAATTTTAGTATTATTTGTTTCAATAATTATTTTTAAAAAATCAGATTATTTTGCTTTCATTATAATAAATTATAATGTCTGAAAATCAGGAAGGAAATAATCTTTATCCTCAAGTGGAGGATATGGAGGAAGAATATTTGGGTGAAGGAATGAATGATGATTTACAATATTATGATGTTCTAAATCATGAAAATCGCTTGAATCCATATGATCACCAACAACCTCAAGGTTTAATGAGTCGTATGAATCCAAACGATCTTCTTCAAATAGCTGATATAGTAAGTCAGCATTTGCAAAATAAGAGTAATAAAAATTCCTCGGAATCATCAACTTCAAAATCGAATCCACCCTCAGTTGCTGAAATTAATTATGAAAGATCGGGTCGTATCCTTACAGATAATGTCTCATAATTAAAAAAATTGGTTGAACTGGTACCAGAATTCGATGGGGAAAACATCCCAGTTCAAAGATTTATTAAGGTACGTTCCTTGTTGATAGAAAGTACAAGCTCTCATATGCAGCCTTTTCTTCTGAAATTTGTAGTGAACAAGATTAAAGGCAAGGCTGCAGAGTATATCTTGCACTCTCAAGTTGAAACTCTTGGAGAACTTCTTGTAGAACTTGAGTAATCATTTTCCTTTTCAGATGATTATGGAACGATTCTAGGCGAGATAACTAGTATGCAACAAGGTGACAATGAATCGGTAATCGATTACGCGGCAACGGCACGTAAATTACTTTTTAAGCTGTCTCAGCTTTCGCGAAAGGATATTTCACATCCGCATTTACAGTTAAAATTAGTAGAAAATGATAAACTAATTACAAAATATTTTACTCAAGGTTGCTTCCCAACATTGAATTTCGAGTCAATCTTCGTGTTCCTACTAACCTTCAAGAAGCTATCATAATTGCGTTAGAACAGGAAAAATATGTTTCCAATGTCCGCAAACGTGGTGCTTCTTCAGACAAATAGAAAAGGAGAGTTCTAAAACTGACGCAAAAAAATCGAAATCAGTTAACAACATTGATAACAATCGTAAAGATAAATGTTGTTTTACGTGCGGGAAAAAAGGACACATCTCGCAAAATTGCCCCAATCGCGCTAAACCTGAATCGTCAGATGATAATCCAACAGACAATAATAAAAACAAAAACGGAAACAACTCCTCAAAAGGCGGTAATAATAATCACAAAGGAAAAAATAACAAATCTAAAAAGGGGGGTTTAATAATAAAAAAGGGGGTGAAAATCCACAAGCTAACGGAAACTCGTCAAGTAATAATAATACTCCCAAACCAGAATGCGAATGAATATATTGAAGATTCTGACTCACCATATAATTCGCTTGTCTGGATTGTTCAGAAAAAACCAGGACCAGACAGAAAAAAGAGATGGCGGATGGTCATTGACTTCCGTCGTCTCAATGACATAACGATAAAAGACTCTTATCCTCTTCCCCACATTACATCAATCATTGATCAATTAGGGGGGGCTCAATACTTTTCCACATTGATCTTGCTATGGGATTTCACCAGATAAAAATGCATCCGGAATCAAAAGCTAAAACTGCTTTTTCCACTTCTTTTGGACATGATAATTTTAATAGAATGCCCTTTGGGTTGAAAAATGCTCCATCCACCTTCCAGAGACTTGTCGATAGAGCACTGACAGGGCTGCAGAACATTGAATTCTTCGTTTACATGGATGACATTGTTATTTATGCCAAAACTCTGCAAGAACACACACGAAAATTAGAAAATCTTTTTAAAAAACTTGACAAAGCTAAGCTTACCTTACAACCTGAAAAATGCTTATTTTTACGAAAGGAGGTAACTTACCTAGACCATGTCATTACCCAAGATGGTGTTAAACCAGACCCTAAAAAGGTAGAAGCAGTTCGAAAATTTCCTCGTCCTAGAACTCCAAGAAATATAAAACAATTTCTCGGACTTGCAGGCTATTATCGTAAATTTATAAAAGACTTTTCTACCATTGCAAAACTTTTCTACCATCTCATTTTCTCAAAAAAGATGTGAAGTTCAGGTGGACTGAAGCACAGGATGAGGCTTTTAATAAATTAAAAAACACTCTTTGTACTGAACCTCTGCTCCAGTACCCTGACTTTACAAAAGATTTTATAGTAACCACGGATGCTTCTCAGTATTATACGATACTAAAAACCAAAGAAAATCCAAGGGGAGATTCCGCTTTGGACCCAAACCGTATGATGCGACGACGGCGAGACAAAGACGACAACCTGGTATTAATTTGAATGACTTACCGATGATGCGACTTTGCAACCAAATTCCTTGACGACACAACACTGACAATTCGAATATAAATTAATAAGCAATTTAATATTCCAACACTATAAATTATTAGATTTAAACTGGTTATAACAATTTTGGTATCGGGCAAGATTCACGATCGCGACGACAATCAATTTGATAATGACGCCGGCAGGCTTCCTCACGCCACGCTTCCTCGAAGATCCAGTGGACGCACTGCTAAACCGCTTCACCCATTGGACGCTGGAAGCGCCGCACAGACGTGACGAAAAACCTCCAGTCCAATCACAAAACCCCGCGCGAATATTCAAATACAAATATTTGACCCAATTAACCAAAAAAGAAAACGTAACGAAATGCTTCGTTGCAGGGTTCTCAGTCAAAATTTTGATGGAAAAATTCTTCCGGTAGCTTACACTTCGAGAACACTGATTGATGCTGAAATTAATTATTTCACAATTGAAAAGGAACTTTTAGGAATTCTTTTTTCAGTCGAATCTTTCAGACCTTATCTTTTCGGGAGAAGATTCCAACTTCAAACTGATCACATACCTTTAATATGGTTGCACCATATGAAAAGCCCTAATTCAAGGTTGCTCCAATTGCGACATCGTTTGAGTGAATATGATCACGGAATCGAGTACATTAAAGGTACTAAAAACACAGGTGCTGATGCATTATCGCGAAACCTATGTGATATGAGTGACGAAATTCTGCAGGGTATCACTAATGACATAACCTTAAATGACGATGTTGATCCATTAGAAATGAATCCTAAACTTTTACACGAGGTGAATTTTACACCTGTGCATCCTTCAAAATCCTTAGACGAATTTGAAAGTGATAACCTACTTGAGGCAGTTTTTCTTAGCATTCACTGGGATAAAGGTGATGATGAATCAGGTAAACTTGATGAAGTAATTTCTGACGAGAATTTTTCAGACCACAAGCATGGAGATTATAGAGAATAATCGAATTTACGTAAACAAGTCAATTACTTACGATGAGATTGATAATCTGCGAGATCGTAAGGTAGACTGCAGCCACGAAATTGATACAGAACAAAATAATAGTTCATGTAACAATTTCACTCATGCTGGATTTGAGCTGGAGGCAAAAAATCCAAGTAGTCGTGAGATTCTTTCTGAAATAAAAAATTATTTCGATGAGATTTCAGAGATGTCTGATGAACAAAATAGTGATCTTGAATTTGAAAATATTAATGCCAAAAATCAGACAGACAAACTTCAATATGTCTTAGACGTTAAAAGTAAACAAAATTCATTTTTCATTACAAAAACTAAAGTAAATTATGACAGAGTAAAAAATTGTTACCCTCTTCATAAAAGTAACATTCCACAAGACAACCCTTCTCCTAACCAACATTTTTCTTGTATAAAAAATTCTAAAGAATATTTATATATAAGAGAAGATCACTTAGCAATTTTTATTCCTGCTGACAGAAAATTTACTACCGAAACAAACAAACAGCTACTTACTGAAAACAGAATGAAAATTGACGATTTACTTAACAAAGACATTGACAATATTGAAGTTGGTAATGTTATTGTTTTCAAGTATGAAAAATATTTCGTTTTTAACATAATAGTTAAACCGATTTTCGCCTCAAAACCAACTTACAATGACGTAGTTAATACTTTAAAAGCTTTAAAGGTTGCTATGGATCAGTTGGAGATTAATACTGTTAGCGTATCCCGAGTAGGAAATGGATTAAATCAACTGTCGTGGCCAAATGTCGAATCTGAGATTAAAAAGATCTTTGGTCAGGATATTTATTACATCACTGTCTGCTATGGTGAAGTTGAAATACCAAATGAAGACGATATTTTGGGAATAATAAGTGAAAATCATGCATTAACTCCAGGTGGCCACAAGGGTGCCAGGCAAACTCTGGAACGAATTAGAGAACATTTTTGTTGGCCTAATATGCGCGAGTACATTAGAAATTTCGTAAGAAATTGCGAAACCTGTAAAGTAAACAAATTCGTTAAAGTAAAAACGCGTCAGCCAATGTAGGCTCCCTCCTTAATCAGATCCACTTGAAACTCGTTACTCAGGGGTTTCCGGGATCGCTGATTACGAATCTGTTATCAGTTTTTAAAAATTCAAAATGACGGATCCAATATGGCGGACGAGTTTTTTAACTGCAGATAAATTAAACCTTTTTATTTTTAAAGCCTGAATATGAGGTTTAAAATTAGCAACATCAAAACCCCCTAGATATGCAATTACAAGAAAATCTATTAATTTTATTGCGTATCGTTTACCTTCTTGAAACCGCCAGAATAAATTTTTCAAATCTGACATTAAATTCGTAATCAGCGACCCCGAAAACCCCCGAGTAACGAGTTTTAATTGGATCTGATAAATTTTTAATAATGACATCCGCAATTGTTAATTTTTGAAATCTAACAACAGATTCGTAATCAGCGACCCCGAAAACACCCGAGTAACGAGTTTCAAGTGGATCTGATAAATTTTTAATAAAGACATTATCCATTTTGAATTTTTAAAAACTAATAATGGATTCGTAATCAGCGACCCCGAAAACCCCCGAGTAACGAGTTTCAAGTGGATTTGATGAATTTTTAATAAAGTCGACCGCCATATTGGATCCGCCATTTTGGATTTTTAAAACTAATAATGGATTCGTAATCAGCGACACCAAAAACCCCCGAGTAACAAGTATATAAACAAGTATAACAAGTATATAAATTGACTTTTGGCCATCGAACAGGTTTTCCTGGCCCACTGTGAACTGTAGGAATTTCAATATTTCCTTGAAATAAATACAATAGAGTCTTTTACATAAAAAGAAATAGCATGACTAATTCTAAAGTAATTTCGTTTAACTTTTAGGTTTATTTAAAATATCGTATTTCTTTTAGTAATACAAAAGATTGAAAGAGAGTAGTCGTAAATCAGTCTCATTAAATAGGATAAAATATATCTTGGTATTTTCTCTTATTTTCCATCATAAATGTAAACACTAAAACGTCACAAAAAATCACTTGAAAAACAGTGATCCTTTCTATACAAAAAGGGACACTTGACACATGTTGACCAGACTAGACTTTTACTAGCTTAGATATAGAAAAGTCACGTACTGGCTAAACAATAAATAAATTCATAACGGAAATGCTTTGTACAATAAACCAATTAATAGTTAAATAATTGTTTATGCATATTCTTAGTAATTTACATCTATGAGCGCGATATACGATTGTATGTATATATTTGAAATTAATCTTATTTAATTACAATTGATAATCAACGCATCAAATTAGATTATATTAGTATTATATTATAAGAATATAATTATAGTGTGATTACATAGTATGATCAATGTTTTTATGGTTTAATATACAGTGTTTGTATGACAAGAGAAATCTGTATATCTCTTATGTATGTGTGAGTGCATAGGTAATACTTAAGGATAGCGTGTTAAGTGTTAGTGAAGTGATACACACATAGGAGCAGCGAATACGCTTCATAGTGTAGCATGCGCATAAACTCAAAAATGGACTTGGTGCGGAGAGCGACTCCGCTGGACCAAAAGTCTCATTGAGTTAGTTCTAATCTTGACTCTGACTTGAAAGATTGAAACTTAGTCAGTTTTGTATCTCAAGACAATTAAATAAACTTATAGGGTTTTACCATCGAAAGGAGAACTAATAATTACTCTTTTTTCGAGTGGGTTTCCCTTCCGTTGTACCGGAATTAACATATTGTATTATTTTAAACCTTCCCGCTTCCTTCTTAAAGGATTTAACTAATGAGAATCCGGCCAATCAAAGTTCATTGTTTAAGTTGCGGCATAAAACGTAACTCGGCTCGTAACATATGGGTATAGGAGCATAGATGTTAGTATTATGCCTTAGCCAAACCTAACTTGCATATGAGATGAGATTCAAGCGAATCCGATAAATTTTTAAAAAACGTGTCCGCCATAGTTTTTTAAAAACCACTCGAATTTACTAAAGAGTTGTCACTCTGGGGCTTTTTGGTCACTGATTATGATCCTATCGTGTCACATCATTTTTTAGTTAAATCATAAAATGAAATAAATAATATACATCTACATTTAATGTTACTTAGGAAAAGATGTTGGATATTTTTAACATCTTGAAATCTGTGTAGAACGGTGTGTAATGTAGGTGGAACACTGCACTATCGTATTAAAAGACTTCTAACATTAACAGTAGAATTAACTGCTTGCGAGTATAAATAGTGCTGTAATCTTAACTAAAGAGAACATTTTCACACTTTTAGCTTTAGAATTGTCCGCCCTATTAAATCGTCTATATTGAATTTTGCAATTCTAACTTTAGATTTGTGATCAGGGACCCAAAAAACCCCCGAGTGACAGGTCTTTAGTGAATGCGAGTAGTTCTTAAAAACTTGTCCGCTATATTGGATCCTCCATATTGAATTTTGCAATTCTAACTTCAGATTCATGATCAGGGACCAAAAAATCCCCCGAGTGGCAGTTGTTGAGCAATTTTGATTGATTTTCAAGTACAGAGCATTTACAAAATAGTGTTAGTATTTTTTAACAATGAGTTACTGTAGCTTAAAACTGTCCATTAAATTAGGATTTTCAATAGTAATGTGAATAATCTTTGTGGGGATTAATGATAAAGATAATTATTTAAAAGGACAAAGTTGAAGAGATAAGATAAATTATCACGATTAATAGTGATATATGGAAAAACATTAGTTATATTGTTAAGAACGAGAAAATTGATATTTTTTTGAATAGTTACTGAAGCGAGATTTTAAAGTGTCTGAAACGGAATTTTTTATCTCAGTAGATATACTATCTACTCCTGAGATAAATATCAACTGTCGTTCTGGGCAATTTGAAATGTGTAGCAACAGCTTCTGTTAAGAAGTTGGCTTGTGAACATGCATCTAAAAATGCTCTACATGTTTTTGATTCTCCTCTAGCATTTACTATGTCTACGATATTTCTAGCAAGTAGACCTCCAGAAGAACCGTGAACATGGCATGCTTGTGAAATAGTATTTGAAATCGCGGGTGATGAAATAATTGTTTTCTGATTTGGTTTATCGAAATGTAAAAGTGTATTGTGCTTTTTATCACACTTACGACACAAAGATCCGGTACAATCTAAAACTAGATGATTTTGGCTTTTTTTGATGCTTCAAAACGCTTTGACGGGAACAAACTTTTGAACTTTTCACACGAATAAATTAAGTGTTCACCCTAACAGTGAGCACAGGCATTTTTTGTAGCCGTAGCAAATAATTGCTGAGATTTTTTATTTAAACGCGGATTCAAAGGTTTTTTCTTGACAGATGATTTATTTTTATTTGAGATTAAATTATGTGGCGTATCTTCAAATTGAGCGCGACGCTGTAAAACGGTAGACAATTCTTTGAAAATTGGATTAATTGAATCACAAATGAAATCTTCCCATTTTTTGCAAAACGTTGAATTTAACTTTTGTTTTATAATTTCGACAAGTAAAGTATCCCATTTGTCAATACGTTCTTTTAAAGCTTCAAGTGCTCTTATGTATGTGTTTTTGGATTTGATCGAGGAACGAACAAACAGGGAACTCTTTAGATAAATTCATAAGTCATAGGATCCATCTAATGCACGAAGGTTTAAACGCTGCAAATTAGCTTTAGAAATGTGATTTGAACTGAATTGATTTACACGATTAATGCCTTGTACATTTGCCGAAAGATTATTTGAATTTTCACGCGTTGTTGAGGCTGCACATAAAAAAGTTAATGCTTGAGAACATGCAGAATAATATTTGTCTTTGACTCCGACTAACACCAAACACTAAATTTGAACATTTCTTTGATTTCTTTACGTCTGAATTAAGAACACTTGAATTACTTCACATTGTTGATCCTGAAATAAGTGAAGATAAAAATTTTAATGATAACATTTTAGAAAAACAAAAGTATAAAGTAAGAGACATTCTCATAAATCACCTAGATCAAATATATCATTCTAAAGTCATTAATTTAAAAGATCCCGTAGAGATTTTAAATAATATTCGAGAGTTAAAAAAATGCGAAAGTAACTTTACATCAACAACTCTGAGAAAACGTTTGTACAATACGCAATAGTTTCCCAACAAAGAAAAAGCCACCGATTTCTGTGACAAGTTTGAGGACTTAGTAAGAAATTACGAAAATCTATCCGGTGTTACACCACTCTCTGAAGGCGAAAAACGAGACGCGTTCTTTAATGCGATCATGACAACGGTTCCAGAGGTGCAGTCAATAGATTTTATGACTAAAAGTTCGACCGGAAATGGTCTCACTTACGATCAGTTAAAAAGATTCCTTTTACAAGCTGAAGCAAATAAAAATCAAACTGCTGCATCGGAAACTCGTACTGTTATGCATGTTCAAAAAAGAGAGACGAATGAGAGGTGTTTTGAATGCGACGCGAATGGACACATAGCAGCCGATTGTAAATTTAGAGGTACTGGCTTAAAGAAATGCTACGAATGTCACCAGATAACTTCACATAAAGCTGCCGATTGTCCTTTAAAAAGAAAAAATCAATCAAGACCTTATGGAAGTAGAGGCCGTGTTTTTACTAGGGGATATAATAACAATTACAATAAACAAATCACAAGAGGAGGCAAGTACAACAATGAAACAATGACCGAGAAGTGTATTCAAAAGGAAAAATGAATATGAGGAGAGAGATGGATATCCAAAAAGGGCGAAATTCAACCGAGGTGGAAGAGGTGGCTACAGAAACGTTAATTTCAATGAGAGAAGCAGTAAAACTCATCAAAATAAACAAGGGAGTAAAACTGTACGAGCAAACTTAGCTGAAAATGAAACGGTAACAGGTAAGTCAAATTTAACTAAGTCACTTAATATATGCGAAATTAATAATGTTGATTTATTTGTTGACAAAATTTATAATAATGATATAGAAAATGAATCAGACCAAAGCAAAATATTTGCTAAATTCTTAGCAGACTCAGGTGCAACCGAGCACTTAACAAATTCGAGAGTAGTTTTCAAGTCGTTTAACGAAAAAGATTGTGGTAAAATTAGATGCGCTAATAAAGATTCGTCAGCAGATTTAAGAACGGAGGCAGTGGGTACAATTGCAGCTCAAACAGGAAAAGAGAAATTAATAGAAATTGAAAATGTTATAAACTCTGAAGCATTAAGCAAAAATTTGCTCTCGTTACGAAAATTTGCTGAGATAGGGTTAGGTATCTATTTAGATGACCGACAAATTGACATATTTGATCCGATTTCGAATAAATCATTTATTACTGGAGTTTATGAAAAGCCTTATTGGATTATTGAATTTGAAATCCACTCTAATCAACAAAGAGACGAAAAATTCTAATAAAATATGTAGGAGAATTGTTGCTAATTTATCCGAAAAACAATCTAATCCACACAATGAGACGAGATATAAAACGCGAAGTGTAACAAAAAAAGAAATTATAGAAAAGGACGATAGATTAATTGAACAAACTCGAAATAAGATTCTTACTGATAAAAATGATGAGATTGAGATGGAAACACCGAGTAAAATACCACGATTGGACGAAATTACAGAAATTGAAGAAACTAAAAACACTGATGATAAAATTGAAAATGAAAAGAAATTTATTTACGAAAATTCAAACTTTGATACCTCAATTTAGGATAGGCAATTTCATGATATAAATGAATTACCGATAGTCGAATTATCAGATAAAGAATCTCCATTTAGCGAAAAATATAAAAAGTTTACAATTAATAATAAAGCTATGCTCTGGCATGTGAAATTTGGACACGCTTCGTTAGCTTATCTTAAAAACTTACAAAAGAAATTTCCAGAAAATAAAGAATTAAGAGATGCGATTTTTGATGAAAAAATATTGGATTGTGAAGTTTGTATGATAGCTAAATTTAACAAAATGCCTTTTAATTCAGTATGAAGACGTGCCACCGAGCCTTTGCAAATAATTCATTCTGATACGATGGGGCCTATTAGTCCAGCATCATATCCAAAGGGATATAAATACATTTCTGTATTTATTGATGATTATTCGAGACTTGCAATGACATATCAAATGAAATCAAAAACCGAAACAGGGCATTGTTTTGAGGCTTTTGTGAGAAGCGCTAGAAATTTATTAGGCAGAGACGCGAAAGTATGCTATTTGAGGACAGATCAGGGTACTGAATACACTGGGGGTTATATTCTTCCGCTAGACTGCCGGAAAATATGTAGGATCTTGCTTTGAGTGCTGCAGTATATGCATATAATAGGACACCACATAAGTCTAATAATATGATCACTCCAATACAAAAATTCGATCCGAATCACAACTACGATATCAATCAATTAAAGCGATTTGGTTGTGTAGCTTACATTAAGGTTCAAAGGAAAACTGGCCCAAAATTTAGATTTGAGGGGAGACGCGTTATACTAGTAGGTTACACACCAACTGGATATCAGTTTCTAAAACCTGAAGAAGGAAAATTTTACGAAAGTAGAGATGCGCGCTTTAATGAAAAATTAGTATATGGAGACAAGTATGAAAAAAACAGTATAAAAAATTGGCCGATCAAAAAAGAAAAAGTCATTACAGAGAAATGGTTTGTTGAATTTGACAAAAACGAGACCGAGAAAATTTTAAAAACGGAGGGAGAAGTGAAAAGAAAGAGAGGGCGACCGAAGAAACAAACGGAATTTTTAAATGAAATTGATAAAACTTTAGATTCTATTAATGACACAAGTTTTGCTAATATAACCAGAGATGAGGAATCGAGAGTTCATTTATTGAATGTAACCCGATTATGTGACCAGGTAAATAAATCAGAAACTATAATAAACAATATTGACGACGAAGTTTATTATTCTTTCTTAGCACAAATCGACGGAGATCCGATATCATATAGAGAAGCGACAGAATCTGAAGAACGTGAATTTTGGCAAGAAGCAATAAAAGAAGAACTGAATTCGCTACATAAAAATAAAGTTTGGTCTTTAATTGAAAAATTCACATTAGGAAAAGATGCAAAAAATCTAAATGTTATCAAATCGAGATGGGTCTTTAAAAGAAAATTTGAAAGTGGTGGAACTACAAAATACAAAGCGAGACTCGTAATTAAAGGTTTCATGGATAAAAATAACTATGACCTTCAAGAGACTTATGCACCTGTCTCACGATTGTCTTTAGTGAGAGCTGTTTTTGCTATCATAAATAAATACAATCTCGATGTTTGTCAATTAGACGTAAAAACGGCATTCTTAAACGGACTAATAGATGAAGAAATTTTCATGGAGTTGCCCGAAGGTGCAAATGTTTCTGAATCTGAAAGAATAAATAAAGTTTGTAAACTAGAAAGAGCGTTATATGGTTTACGAACCAGTTCAAAGAAGTGGAATGTAAGATTCACTGAAGTAGCTTTGAACGTTGGTTTGAAAAATGACAAAATTGAACCCTGTCTTTTTACTTGGAGAGAAAACACAAAATTTTTGATTCTACTGTTATACGTTGACGATATTATTTTGGCGAGCAATGATAAGAACAAATTATTGGAATTAAAAACAAAATTAAAAGCTGAATTTGAGATGAGCGATTTAGGAGAACCAAAAGAATTTCTTGGTTTTTCAATTACCCGAAACAGAGAAAAACAAGAAATCATTCTTAATCAAGAAAAATACATAGATAAAATTTTATCTAGATTTAATTTCAGTGAAGTTTATCCACAGAGGACTCCTATGGTTACAACTCAGGCCACAAATCGAGAAAGAAGAGAAAGAGAAGAAAATATCGACGACTCGATACTTGGTGAATCTAAGACGCGAGAAAACTTTCCATACAGAGAAGCGATTGGAAGTTTGCTATATTTGGCAGGAGCAACGAGACCTTAAAAATGACTGAAAGAGTGTTTAGGTATTTAAAGGGAACAAAGTCTCTCGGTCTAAGATACACAGGTGAGAAAAATGATATGCAAGCTTACTCGGATGCAAGTTTTGCAAATTGTAAGGGTTCTCGAACAAATTGTGGATATGTAATAAAACTTTTCGGAGATGCGATCACCTGGAGAACACATAAGCAACCATATATTGCTGTATCAACTTGTCAGGCAAAATACGTAGCTATGAGCGAGACGTGTCAAGAGTTAATTGCTATGAACAACTCTTTACAATTAATCTTAAACAAATCTTTATGTCCAGTGCTTCTGTGGTGCGACAATAAAGCAGCAGAAGCTAGCGCTAAAACTAATGGAGGCAACAAACTGAGACATATTACTGAAGTAAAAGAACATTACGTAAAGGAATGTGTGGAAAGAAATTTCGTAACAATTGGGTGGATTCCCTCAAAAGATCAAATAGCAGATATATTCATGAAACCCCTTTCCTTTGAAATGCATAAATATTTAACCGATAAAATAATGAATAATAGTTCTCAATAACTTCGACTAATACTTATTTATGTTTTCAGAAGTGTAGACGATGTGATGATTAATCTCAACTTAGATGTTGGAGAAACGAGACATTAAACAGCGATGCGAAGTAGAATTAAGATGTCAAATGGAAACTGAATTATTTAACAAAGAAGATTCGAACAATTAGTTATATACGACGACCGACAAGCGGCGCTGTTACGTACGCTATGTTTCTCTTTTGAGTGTAACATCTGATATGTTCTATGTTCTTTTTGTCTTCTTGTCGTCGAGCTTCTCTCGTTATTACTCGATTATAATAAACGAACCTTCCATAATATTAGTTACTCTATATTTATTTATCTGGGTCCTTATAATTCTAATACATAAGTATGCAGACGATTTTAAAAGTTACTTATCTGGTCCACTGAATTCACTTCCTGACTTGCTTTAGATGGTCCAAGTAGACATTGATTACGTGGTGAGGTGGGCGAGAAATAATGCACTTGTTCTGAACTCTAGCAAAACTAATGCAATGGTATTTACTTCCTCAACCTCACCTACAATGGATACCTTACTGGCCCTTCCTCCCCTTGTAGTAGAGGGTATTCCTATTGTGTATAAAGAAACTGTGAAGGATCTTGGCTTGTTATTAAACCGTACGTTGACATGGAAGGAACAGGTTGATAGTATTTCGCGAAAAACGTTTATAATTTTACAGCAGCTGAATAGAAGTAAGGATTCTCTCCCATTTTCTACACGTTTGGTATTGATAAAATCACTTGTTCTTCTCATCTTTGACTACTGTTGTCAGGTTTATGATGATATTACAGAGGAACTTAATCGAAAACTTGAAAGAGCATTGAACGCCTGTATTCGTTTCGTATATAATCTACCAAAGACTGAGCATATAACTCAATATAGAATTCAATTGGGTTTACTAAATGTGGCTACTAGGAGGAAATATTTTATTGGCAATTTGATGTATTCTATTATTAATACTGGAAATCCTTCTTATCTTTTTGACTTTGTAAAATTTATAGATGTCAATCTATACGCTAAGCTCCGAGAGAGAAAAAATATTTTAGGTATACCTTTTCATCGTACTTGTATCACGCAGAGATCATTTATTGTCAGAAGTGCGAGATTATGGAACAAACTTCCAAATTTTTAGAAAATTATTCTTCGACTTTTTGTTTAAAAAATAGGTTTTTTTGGATATTACATATTGGTAACTGTTATTTTTATTAAAATTTACTTTAAAATCATTGTTTATCAGGAGTTAGAATTGTTTTTGGATTAGTTTTTTTATATTATATTAGTTATAGGCTATGAAATATGTTGTTTAATTTTAAGAATTATACTATTAATACATAGTTGTAAATTCTTGTATACAGTTTTTTAGTGGGCTTCAAGCCCTAGGGACTTGATCTCATTAAATAAATAAATAAATAAACTAAAATTTAAGCAGAATTTGATTGATATTAAACTTTCTGCTTCTTTCTTAAAAGGAAATATTTTTTTTTCTTATTGTAGATTTTATTTAAGTAAAATTCAGTACAGTAAAGTTAAATTAATTTGTGAAAATCAATTTTAAATTTAGTGTGAAAATAATTAAAGTAATAAATTCACCTGTGTTGACAATTTCAATTCCAAGAGGTAGAGAAAGGAATTGTATTAGGTATGTTCAGTAAATAATTATGGAAAATAAATAGAATGGAAACGACAATACCTTTTAGCCAGCTATTGTAACCGATCTTGCGTTTCCTTAAATTAGAATTTTGTTATAGGCACCGCGCTGACAAGAACAGAATAAAATGTCACTTCAATGAGAAAAGAAGAATACTCGCTTCGATTCCAGAGTATAGCCTTGATTTAATTCCCTGATTCAATTCAATATTCAGACAAGCGAAAAAATACACTATTATTATCACCAAAATTTTAAACAAAAGTACAGTTTAAAAATCATAGTGAGGTTTAAGTCCTCACAAAATCACATCAAAGTTCCTTCTCCTCTGGCGATCTCAGATCGAATCCCTCATGTGCGTTGGTACAACAGTGCAAGACTCGATGATCAAATCAATGTGGTCGAGTCAACCAGTTGCAGACGAGGCATAATGAGTGCGATGCAACAAGAATTCTCGAAACTCAGTAGCGAAGTTGCAGAAATCCGAGACTGTTGCGTGTCCCATCAAACGCGCGACAAGAGTAAAACAATGACACTTAACTCGGGTCTTCGCCGCGATTTTACTTGGAGGTTTTTCGTTGCCGACGTTACGAAGCCGATCATCGGCGCAGATTTTTTGGCGTTTTACAAACTGTTAGTAGATGTGAAAAATCGATCTTTAATCGACAAGGAAACGAACATAACCTTTACGGAAAAAGTGCTATTTACGATTACCCTTTGATAAAGATAGTTTCGGGAACAAGTACATATCATGAACTGTTATTGAAATTCCCGGAAATATCCCGCCCTGCAGGAGCTACAACTGTTAAACACAATCTAGTTCACCATATCTGTACGACATCCGGGCCGCCTGTGGCGAGTAAACCGAGACGTTTATCCCTGGAAAAGCTCGTTATAACCAAGAAAAATTTTAACGCAATGGTTAAACTCGATATCGCGCGTCCGTCAGAAAGTTCGTGGTCCTCCTCCCTCCACCTAGTTCCTAAAGAGAATAACGAATAAAGGCCGTGTGGTGACTATCGCGGAGTAAACGCAAGAATGGAACCTGACCGCTATCCGATTCGGCACATCCACAACTACTCTCAAAATCTCGCGGGTAAGACAATTTTTTCGACCATTGACCTGGTAAAAGCGTTTCACCAAAATCCAGTAGCTGAGGAAGATATATGTAAAACCGCTATAACAACACCTTTCGGGTTGTTCGAGTTGCTGTTCATACATCGACGACATCCTCGTAGTCTCGTCCAGACCCGATGAAAATCACAAGCAGTAAAATATTTTATTTGAGCGGTTAAAATTATATGGCGTTGTGATTAACTCGTCGAAGTGCGTGTTTGGAAAGAGTGAAGTGAAGTTTTTCGGTTATTGTGTTATCGAAAACGGTACTCAACCTCTACCGGATAAGGTTGACGCGATAGTGAACTTTCCGAGACCAGAGATAGTAAAACAACTTCGTCATTTTTTGGGAATGATTAATTTTTATCGGCGATTTATTCCCAGAGCCGCACAAGTTGAAACCCCTTTGAATGATCTTCTTCAGGGAAATGTAAAACGCATAACACCTGTGCTGTGGACCAGTCCCAGATAGCACGACTTCTTACTGTAAGGCCACTGTAAGGATATCTGTAGGGGTTGTAAGGCTTACAGCGTAAGGTTGTTGTAGTCCTACATAAGTCTAAAAATTTCCGCATTATCGTAAGCTTATGAATAAAAGTTGATGTGGGATTACACCTAATCCTACTGTAAGCTTACTCGAAAAACTCATAGTAGGCTTACATGTAAAGGTTAATGTAAGCTTACAAGTAAAGGTTGAGGTAAGCTTACAAGTAAAGGTTGAGGTAAGCTTACAAGTAAAGGTTGAGGTAAGCTTACATGTAAAGGTTGAGGTAAGCTTACAAGTAAAGGTTAAGGTAAGCTTACAAGTAAAAGTTGTGGTAAGCTTACATTTAAAAGTTGAGGTAAGGCTGTTGGAAAGTTATTATCATGGTGTAAGGTTCTTGTAAGGTTGTAGTGAGTTTACCTATTATGGTCAATATTAACAAAATAATTTGCATCATAATTAATTAATAAATATTAAATAAAAAAATTAACTTTGTTGTCCTTCTCTTTATGGGAAACCAAACATTCTGTAGAAAATTTTGAAAACAAATTTGGGGAGACTAGGATTCGAACCCGAGAACGACGCGCATTAACCTATCTTCCTAACTAACTGAGCTAAGTTGTGAACTGACATAGAAAAAATAAATTTTGCTTTTAAAGTGATAGTAATTTTCTTAGTTCACTTTAAAAGCAAAATTTATTTTTTCTATGTCAGTTCACAACTTAGCTCAGTTACTTGTAAGCTTACCTCAACCTTTACTTGTAAGCTTACCTCAACCTTTACTTGTAAGCTTACCTCAACCTTTACTTGTAAGCTTACATCAACCTTTACTTGTAAGCTTACATCAACCTTTACATGTAAGCCTACTATGAGTTTTTCGAGTAAGCTTACAGTAGGATTAGGTGTAATCCCACATCAACTTTTATTCATAAGCTTACGGTAATGCGGAAATTTTTAGACTTATGTAGGACTACAACAACCTTACGCTGTAAGCCTTACAACCCCTACAGATATCCTTACAGTGGTCTTACAGTATGAAGTCGTGCTATCTGGGGTGAAGCAGAATCAGCGTTCGACGAGACGAAGCACAGCTTGGCCAACGCTACTCTTCTTTCACATCCTACAGTCAACTGTCCTTTAGTGATCTTTAGCGACGCGTCTGATCACACGATCGGAGCCGCGCTACATCAGCAGGTAAATGGTACGTGGGACCTCTTGCAATTTTCTCAAGAAAATTGAGCGCTACACAAAGAAAATATGCTACTCATGATGGTGAGCTTCTTGCAACTATGAAGCAGTGAAGTATTTTCGCGATATGCTCGAGGGAGCTACTTTTACTATTTTAACATACCACGAACCGATAACGTACGCGTTCCGGAAAAGGATAATCAGTGCACACCGCGCCAATTTCAGTATCTAGATTATATAGGTCAATTCTCAACCGACATCGAACACATCGCGGGAGAGGAGAATATGGTATCTGATGCTCTCACGTATTAAAGAAGTCGGATGCACAATGGATCTTCAGGAACTCGAAGCAGCGCAACGTAATGATCCTGATATCCAAATATATCGAACATGTCCACGTGGACAATATCGTCATGACAAGTTCGGAAGGTTTCCGGTACTGCCTTACGTGCGTGGATAGATTTACTCGATATCTTGAGGCTAAACCCGATGCTAGATCAAGAAGCTGTAACGGTTGCTTGTGCCTTTTACTCAAATTGGATTTTGTGTTTTGGAGCTCCTCTACAGATCAAGACAGACCAAGGGAGACAATTTGAGTCGCAACTGTTCAGAGAACTCAACCGCCTAACAGGTACTTCTCATTTTAGGACGACACCATATCATCCTGCTGCTAACGGGATGCTTGAGAGACGACAACTTAAAGCAGCTATTAAATGCCACAACAACTCACGGTGGATCATCAAATGATGTTATGCAGTCCTCGTTTATGAAACAACTACGCGAGCACATGAACATGTTGCGGCCAACGTAAGGTACAAGACATGAAACCAAATCAACCGTCGTGTTCAAGGACTTACTAACGACTAATTACGTGTTCCTGCCTACAGATTTGGTCAAGTCGCCCTTGCAAAATCCATATAAAGGACCATTCAGGGTCATTTCGCGGGCGGAAAAAACATTTATAATAGAAGTGCGCGGAAGAAAAATGACAGTTTCGATTGACAGATTGAAACCAGCCTACGTCATGGACGACGTTGACGTGAACGACAACGACAGTAAGGATGAGGAGGTTCCTATGTACGTTGCAGAACGTGCTTTGGTACCACCACCGACTATACAACAGCAACCTCCAGTTGAACAACAAGCTGTGGTTCCGGAACCAATTCCAGAACCAATGCAACCGGTAGTGGCGCCTCGAGAGGCGGTTCTTGAGAATGTTGCACGTACGCGCTCAGGCAGCCGTGTGAGTTTTCCAGATTGCCTCCAAGATGGAAAGTGATGAGGTGTTGAAGATGAGAAGGATGTGCCAAATTTGGCAGGTAAGAGATCAGGTTGCCTAGGATTCGTTGCTTATAGGAAAAACCAAAAAGGCGGAGGTATTGAATTTTTACAAGGGTTGAGTATATGTGAGAGTATATATACAACGACAATGAGTTATTGTTATCCTTGTAAAAATAACAATAATGTTTACTTTCATTGTATATCAACTTTGGAATTTTTACAATTTGCTTATAATTCTGCCCTACACGGCGATAGTCCAGGCGCCCTGGCAATAGTATGTGACATAAATCCAATCCAAATGAAAAAAATTAGTAGTACAGAAACAAAGATCCACAGTTTGCACCAACTTAGACTTAGCGCGTTTGTTGTTAAAAATCATTTAAGGCGCAAAAATCGAAATTTTAATGGTTTTTTGAGGATTGCTGCTTTCAATGAAATTTTAGACAAAAAAGTTGTTATTAAAAGTTGTAGAGCTCAAAAATACCTAAAAAATGAGTAGTCGCACGATTATTTCCAACAATTTGTTTACAAGTTATAGAATTAAAACGATAAATTTTTCCTTTTTTTCAATATTTAATCATTCAATTAATTATTATTTAAATTATCTCTTACTTGGTGAAATTACTGGTCCTAAGGCCCTTAATAAGTATACAAAATTTAGACCGAATCGGATAAATAGTTTTGCCAAAATCTAATTGTTAATTAATAAACTTTTTTTATATTGGATGTCAAATTTGTGCACCATGAAAAAATATATTTTCGATGGCTCATTTTGTTCCTAAGGATCTATATTATTGAAAACATGTATTGCACAATTAAAAAAATACATTTTATTGCATATAAATAACAAATAAAAAAAGGTCAATTTTTTCACTGTGAACAATTAAGTATATCTTGTTAAAATTTTTATTTCACAAAATCAGGATAAAAGATTTTTAATTCCTGGCATCTTCCTCCAACTTAAAAAAAGATTAAAATAGCTCAAAGGGTGTCAGAGATAACTTTTTTTTCAATAAAATTCAGGCGATTTGTTTATTAACATTTTTAATTTTTTTATGTCGATTGTAAGATCATAATCAGTAATTTAATTTAAAAAATATAGAAATTTATTCCTTGATTATTAATCTTTAAAACAAGAGATGAAAGTCTAAGTAAGAATTTATCTTAATACAGCGCGTGGGGTGGGAGGCCCAGCTGCAAGCGATCTTCGCTCGCGTCAGAATTGAATTCGAGCATTCAAATTCGCAAAAATTGATGTAACTTTTGAACAAATTAGCCGATTTTGATAATTTTTTTTAAAACTGGGGTGTTTTTTACTCAGCGATTCAAATCCAAGATTCTTTTCTCAAAAAAATATAATTTCTACCGCTAAATTAAGGGGAGGCACCACCCCCAACTTTGACCCCTTTAAATTTGAGTTATTAAAGTAGGTTATATTTTTTTTCTTGCACCATTTTTAACCCTAAAATATATAGGATGGTCAAAAATTTAAAATATTAATTTTTTGAAGAGGTTAGAATTTTTATCTTTTCACTAATTGCATATTTTTGCAAATCCATGCGAGAGGTTGTTTAAAACTATAAAATAAGCTTAGAAAAAAATTTGCGTTAAAAAATATTGAAAATTGTAATAGAAGATTAATTTTGAATATTCAAATTTTACAACTTTTTACATATTTCCAAAGTCCTAGACCAATAATCTTTTTGAGAATATCAGTTCTTACAAAAATTTATTCGTTAAATGCAAAAACCATGTCGAATAACTTATTTACTAGGTTAAAATTTTAACGTCTGTCAAAATTATTTTATTTTCTAGGTTAAAATTTTGACAGACGTTAAAATTTTAATCTAGTAAATAAGTTATTCGACATGGTTTTTGCATTTAGCGAATAAATTTTTCTAAACACTGATATTCTGAAGAAGATTATTGGTCTAGGATTTTGGAAAAAATGTCAAAAGTTGTAAAATTTGAACATTCAAAATTAATTTTCTCTTACAATTTTCAATATTTTTTAACGGAAATTTTTTTCTAAGCTTATTTTATAGTTTTAAACAACCTCTCGCATGGATTTGCAAAAATATGCAATTAGTAAAAAGATAAAAATTCTAACCTCTTCAAAAAATTAAAATTTAAAATTTTTGACCATCCTATATATTTTAGGGTTAAAAATGGTGCAAGAAAAAAAATATAACCTACTTTAATAACTCAAATTTAAAGGGGTCAAAGTTGGGGGTGGTGCCTCCCCTTAATATTTATGTTTTTCAAATAATTATTTTCTTTAATAAATTATTGTAAAATGAACTATTTCTTTCATAAACTATATAAATTTACTAAATGCAATTAAAAAATTAATTTAGTTTAAAAAATCGTATATTTTTCAATTTTTGTACATTCTAAATAAAAAAACCTACTTTTGAAAAAATAATTGAGGATCTGGATGCTATAACGTGTTACGCGCCATTTATTTAACATGGCGCGTAACACATTATAGCATCCAGATCCTCAATTATAAATGTTATTTATAATTTTTTACATTTTAATTAAAAACATATTATTCACACAGATTTATTTTAAATTCTTAATTTCTTAAATATAATAATATTAAAAAATACTTATATTGGCTATTTCGCTCATGAAGATTATCTATAGATGATTGTAATTAATATATTAGGGTCATTTGGGGTAAATGTAAACAGTAGATTTTTCTGCTAAATTTACAAATTTAAAAATAAGTTCGACGTCAATATTTTTACCTCAGCTCACCTACAAGATGTTCTGAGTATTGCCAATATTTTATTTTGACAATTGGCAATGCCATAGTACAAGTTATCTTTTAATGCAAAAAAGATTGAAAATCAAAATTTTACTGTTTCAATATTTTGTCTCGCATTTGCATAAAAATAAATTTAAAAATCAAACTAAAATTTTTCATTCTTCCTTATTGATGCTTAAATAAAAATTGACTTTGATTTTGATTTTCGTCAATTTAGTTAATAATTAATGTTAACGGAATATTTACGTTTTACCAAAAATATTAGTATTTTTTTGTTAAAACGTAAAATGAACGGATTTTTTTTTGCATGAACTTGTTACTTTACTTCTCTAGAAAAATTTTATAAAGTACAAAAAAATATTGATGCACCTGAATCGTCTAAAACTGACTGTTTACATTTACCCCAAGATTTAAAAAATTTTCAAAAATTCGTAGTAAATGTAAACACCACTGTAGTTAAGCGAGGTTTAAGAAACAAGTTTTTTCCAGTACACTACTGAACAAAAATTCTTCGTAGATGTATAGTAAATCAACCAGTTGACTGATAATGTATCATATAGATAAACAATCAAACATTACAAATTTTGTAATGTAAAATTTGAATAACTTGAATAAATTTTAATAGATTTTCAATTAACTTGGTAAAAAAAAGTTTTTAAAGTTGCTGACTAAGAATCTAAAATCGAATTTTTAAATTTCAAAATGGCAGATCCAATAATTTATTAAATTTTTCTTATGCAGTTGAAGTTGTATTTACATTTACTCCGAGTTTTCGAATTCTCGGGGTAAATGTAAACACTTAATTATTTATTAACTAAATTGACGAAAATCTAAATCAAAGTCAATTTTTATTTAAACATCAATAAGAAAGAATGAAAAATTTTAGTTTGATTTTGAAATTTATTTTTATGCCAATGCGAGACAAAATATTGAAACAGTAAAATTTTGATTTTCAATCTTTTTTGCATTAAAATATAACTTGTACTATGGCATTGCTAATTGTCAAAATAAAATATTGGCAATACTCAAAAGTTACATCAATTCTTTATACCGATTTTGTGAAATAAAAATTTGAACAAGATATACTTAATTGTTTATAGTGAAAAAATTGACCTTTTTTTATTAGTTATTTATATGCAATAAAATGTCTTTTTTTAATTGTGCAATACATGTTTTCAATAATATAGATCTTTAGGAACAAAATGAGCCATCGAAAATATATTTTTTCATGGTGCACAAATTTGACATCCATTATAAAAAAAAGTTTATTAATTAACAATTAGATTTTGGCAAAACTTATTATTCGATTCGGTCGAATTTTGTATACTTATTAAGGGCCTTAGGTCCAGTAATTTCACCAAGTAAGAGATAATTTAAATAATAATTAATTGAATTATTAAATATTGAAAAAAAGGAAAAATTTATCGTTTTAATTCTATAACTTGTAAACAAATTGTTGGAAATAATCGTGCGACCACTCATTTTTTAGGTATTTTTGACAAAGATTTTAGTAAAGTTTTGAGATAAATTAGTCATAGGAGACTCTTTGTAACGTGAACGTTGTAAAAATTCTGTTTTTAAATGATCGAGAAATTTTAACGTTTAAAAAATTGTGTCTTGGCCCTAAGGTGGACACTTTTTTGGTCCCAAGGTGGTCACTTTTGATTTTTTATTAAAATGTGTTTACACGCTATATTTATCAACATTTATCGCTGTGAATATGAATTTTATCAATTTTTAAGTTTTATGATGAATAATAATGAAAAATAATTATTTTCAAAATTTTACCTGTCTAATACATACACAAAAAGTATTATTTTTGACGAAAGGACAAAGTGCAAAAAAAATATGTTATATGTTTATGTGATCCTGAAAAACAATTAATATTAAATAAACAACTTAATAATACGTTTTTTACATTTTTTAAAAACTTTTTTATTGGATTTTTGTATGGGACCACCTTGGGGCCACTTTTTTAAAAGACGAATTTTCAACTTTTTTAAAAAAGTACCATAACTTTTTTTTTATTAATGAAATAAAAAAAAATTATGATAGGAAGTTAGGTAATAAGATAAAGTTTCAAACGCCGTATTATTGACTTTTATATATAATTCCATTTGAAATCTACAGTCGTTCAAAAGATGGGTGACCATTACCTGTCTAATACATACACAAAAAGTATTATTTTTGACGAAAGGACAAAGTGCAAAAAAATATGTTATATGTTTATGTGATCCTGAAAAACAATTAATATTAAATAAACAACTTAATAATACGTTTTTTACATTTTTTTAAAACTTTTTTATTGGATTTTTGTATGGTGACCACCTTGGGGCCACTTTTTTAAAAGACGAATTTTCAACTTTTTTAAAAAAGTACCATAACTTTTTTTTATTAATGAAATAGAAAAAAATTATGATAGGAAGTTAGGTAATAAGATAAAGTTTCAAACGCCGTATTGTTATGTCCTATGAAAGGGACGTAATTACTTTATTTTTTTATTTATTAAATAAATAATTATTTAACAAATAATTGTAGTGATTAGAACCTAGGCTCTCGCCCAATAGTTCGGGACACTTCCGAGTATTACCTTGTTGAATATTATAGAGTATTGCCCCATTAAAGTGCAATATAAGGAAGGTTTGGAAAGACAAAAAAATAAGAAATTTTTAATTTGGTACTCACTTTTTATTAAATTTAAAAGTTGGTTTCTTTTTCCTCTAACGTGAAATAATATAACTTTGAAATTTTGAACAATATCGATTTGTACTATCGATTTATCGACACTCGAGCTATCGATATTATTAATCGATTTATCGAAGTATAATAGTTATAGTTGGACTTTGGTTCCGGTTAAAGATATTATTCTGCGTTGGTCTTGAGACTTGAATTTTTATTGTAAATATTTTGACACGTATTAAATGAAACTTTAGATGCTTAGATTTTTTTGACTTGGAAATTTTTTTACTCGAGAACTGATTTGACTTCTTACTTCACTTCTAACTTGACTTCTCACTTGACTTCTGAATATCTACCCTATTGAGGATGCTGTTTTTAAAGATTTATCCCCACTGAATTTTTAGGGAATTTCTTAATTTGGGGAAAATATTTTTAGAGAGATGGAAAAAGAGGTGGGAAATTTTTTAGGATTGGTTTTCCATAAGAAAATGGAGAAAAGAAAATGGAGAAACCAAAGAAAATTTGATTCTATAGTTTTATGATTGGCCCTTCGAGACCTATCCCCTTTACATAGGCTGTATCTTAAAGGGAGGTACCATAAGTCTATTTTTGTTTCAATGTGGTAGGGGAGTTCTCTTTGAATTTTAAGTTAAGTAGGGATATTATTTCACGTTTTTGGATTTTTACAAAATGTTATTATAAATTTGCTTAATAATAATATTACATTAAATTTTATAGCGTAGTTTAATTGTTTATAATTTTTAAATGTATATACCTTTTTGAATTACAACTTTATCATAATTTTTAAGGTTACATTTTTAATTTGTTGATTAACAATAAGTTTTATAATTCTAACCTATACAATTTGTTTATCTAACTAATAAAATTTTATTTATTACTTGTTAATAACAATAATTATTTTTATTTATTGTTTATTTGTTAATAACGCTTCATTACTTTTTTTTATTTATAGGTTATGTTGTTTTATTATTATTTAATTAAAATTCTATGTTTACTAAAATTATAACCTCTTTTATGTTTGTTTGTTTATATTTACATATTTGTTTTTTTTATTTATACTGGAGTTGTAAATATTAACCTTTTATTTATTTTGATTAGTTGTAGAATTTATTGTTTTTCATTTCTAACAAAAAATTATAGTTATTTATTAACTTTAATAATTTTTATTTAGAAATTATTTCAATTATGTGTTACTATAGTATTATGTATATATGGGACGTTTCGCGCTAACCGGGCCACCCGTCTCTCCAAAATTGAGAGCTTTCAAAATTATTGCCCATACCCAAAAATTATTTGTATATATAAGTACTTTTTAAAAATGAGTGGCCTTTTGAAAAATTCAATATGGCGGCTGAAATATAACCTATAAAAGCATAAAAAACAGTAAAAATGGTTACAAACATATAAATAAAAGCGAATATAATAAAGAAATCAGCTCTACATTAACATAAAATTCATCACTAACGAATAGACTTTGTATACCATAAGTGAAAATAATAAATTAAAAAAATTCAAAATGGCGGAAACAATATGGCGGACAAAAATTCTTAATTTTCATTGGATTTGCCTGCAAATTTTTTCTTAGGGGGTTTTGGGGACGCTGATAACAAATATCGTATAATTTTTCAAAAATTCAAAATGGCGGATCCAATATGGCGGACCAAAATTTTTAAAATTAATCGGAATCACTTGAGACTTGACACTAAGGGGTTTTTTGGTTCGCTGATAACGAATCCGGCGTTATTTCTTAGATATATGAGTATTGCTTTTTGTATAATGTAAGAAAAAGTTGGAATAACGAAGGTACTACACTATTCAAATGGTAATTTTTGCAATTATTTAAACAAATAATTTTTATTTATTACATAACGATTTGAAATTTTATTTATTTGTTTTATTTATTTATCGGTTATTATAAGTGGCTTCAAAAATTGTAAAATTTGAAAAAACTATATCTTTCTAGGTGCAATAGAAAAAAGTTACTAAATAACAACAATTATTTGTTTTTACAATTTTTATAATAGCGATTTGTCTTTTATCATTCATAGGTTTTTATAAGTAGGTCCGAAAATTGTAAAATTAGAAAGAAACTGCATTTCTTTAAGGAACTATAGGAATAAAGTTAATAATTAACAACCACTATTTGTTTAAACAATTTTTAAAAATATCGATTTGACATTTAATATTTATCGATTATTATAAGTAGATCCATACATTGCAAAATTAGAAAAAAACTGCGTCTTTCTATGTGCAATGGATAAAAAGTTAATAAATAACAACAATTGTTTATTTAAACAGTTTTATGCAATAGTTGTAAGAAGTTTAACTAAATTTCTTATTTGAATTATTAATTTAATACTTTGCAGTACAAAAAAAAGTTAATTGTTTCATAAAAATTTGTTGATTTCTTGTTTTATTTGAAAATGCTATAAATTATCAATAATAATTATATTATTATTCTATGTAATTAACTATAATTGTTTAAAGTATTTTAAGTAAATTAAATTGGAGGTTATTTTGTAATTGAAATTTTTATTAAAAACTGATTAAAATTCGCAATAAAAAATAAAATCCTTTTACAGAAATGTGTGAATGAATAATATACTATATTTTTGTTTGAAAAATCTCAAATTTGACAAAATTGGTTCTTGACCCCTTTTGTCATTCTACCCTTCAAATTAAGGTTTGAACAAGCATGAGTAAAACCAATTCCAAGAACGAGGGTTTTTGGTTGTTAATGGAAAGAAAAATTTAAATTAAGAATTATATTTTCAAAAAAGAAATCCCAATTTTCATTTATTTTATTTTCTTAATAGAAATCGAAAACTAAATTATTGTAAAAATCAGAAGCAAAAATAACTACAAAACTCTAAATTTTTTATTCTAAATCGATCAAAAATTTGAAATAAAAACTTTAATTACGGAAAAAAATTCAAGTTTAAATTTTTTAATATTTTGCCAGATTCATTCTAAGAATGTGAAAAATAAAAGTCACATACATCAACAAGAAAAAAACTCAAAAGTAAGATTATATGTTCCAAACCATTTAATGATAGAACGTCCAAGCGCCCGTCCTGCCGGAAGGATGTTCCCAAAATAAGGCTTTTAAAAAAAGGGAATTGAATTTTTCTTTTCCGGAATTCCTTGGGATTAAAGTAGTCGAAAAGACGAAAAAATCCATATATTTGACTTTTTAAAATAATAATATTAAACCATTTTTCAAAGCCCTCAAACTTGCTGTTTCTAAAAAGTAAAAAAAAACATTTTTTCGTAAATTTAATGTAAAATCCACAAAAACCAATATATTTTGGCCGGTCTAGCCTTTTTTTCTTCAGAAACGTTCAAAGAATGATACCTATTTGTTTAATTTAAAAAGTTTCATTTTTAATGTTAATCAGCAAAATTGCGACCAATTGAATAAAAACTCTCTTCAAATTTTCTTTATAAAATTAATATGGAAGCAGATAAAAACAAAAACAAATATATCGTTGGAAAGGTAATGAAACAAGCTTTCCAATGATGTAAATATCAAGTTTCTAAATTTATATGACTAGGCTTGGTAGCCTTTTAAACAAAGCGAAAAGCGTCCTGCCGGCAGGACCGGGTTCCATCATTTTGTGACTAAAAATTATATGAATTTTTGGAAAATTCAACTTCTTTAAGCTACCCTGCTCTTCGGTTTGAACTTACAAGCTCGACATTTACATGCGCTGAAAGCTTGTTTCATCACCTTTCCAACGATATATATTACTTTTTGTTTATGTCAATCCATGTTAGTTTTATTTAGCGATTTCGGACGGACTCACCTGAGTCTTTTTGGTCCTGCCGGAAGGACGTTGGACGTTCTATCATTAAGAAATAAAAATTTCAACAAAACATTGGATTCGAAAATTTGATTTCTTGACAGCGTTACAAATACAGGAGTAAAGACTAAAAAACTTGATAAACCCTGAAAGCAAAAAAAAGAAACCAAAAGTGGACTATTCTTAAATTTAAAGCAAGCAAAAATGTAAATTAAAAATAGGAAAAAAATTTGCTTTTCATTTTTTAGTATTTTTACACAGATTTAAATACTTAGCAGAAATTAAAAAATACAAGACCAGACGATTCATCTGCAATAAATGAAAAATAGATGTTTTCTAGTTTTAAAATAATGAATCTCGAAATAAAAGAACTGATTCAGAAGTTGGTTTTAAAAAAAAATTTTTAATTATATGTTGAAAACGTTGAAATAAATAATTTACACATATTACGTTACTTGTTACTTAAAAAAAACAAATTTTAATTGTATTTTAGGAAAGAAGTGAATTAATTTTTAATTTTATGCTAATAAACACTTTCCGACATTTTTTTAATGACTGGTTTTCACAGCTGTTTTTAAAATGAACTACTTACTGGCAGTGAACAAAGCAACAGAAAATTTCACAAAAAAGGTGATAGAAAATAACAAAAAAATGGATTATACTTTTAAAAAACCTGCAGCATATTTCACATTTTGTTCATTAGCTGCAATTTCTGCCATAATCAGAAAAAGAGTTTACCAAACTGCCAAATTAAAAAAAATTGGGTAAAAGAAGTAAACAAAGTATATGTATAAATGAATAATATTAATAAGTAAATAAACTTTCTATCTATACTGCTGCCGTTCCTGTTTGTTGTTCTGCAAAGTTCCTAACATTTTACGATCATTTTTAACTGAAGTGGCAATGATGCGTCAAAAATGTCTTGCCGTATAGCCAAACACTTTTGAATTGCGTTTCATAATTAATAATTCTTGAAACAAAAAAATGTTGTAATATAAGAAATGTAAAAGAAGTTCTTAAAAATCTATATAATACACGGAAAAACTTTGTATACTAGTTCCTGTTAAACTCACAATGTATTTTTAGTAAACTGACTACTAAAGTGGGGAAAAAATGGTCACTAGACAAGATTTATAATTTCATAGAAGTTTTTATAATACTATAAGATTTCTCTTTTTGCAATATTTAGTAGTCAAGTTATGAGAAACTCGCCTATGATATACAAAAGAAAGTAGATATAGAAAAAGTGAATGCCAAAATTTTATTTTCTATATTCGAAAGAATGATATTTTCTTCGCGCCGCGTTTACAATTTAGTAGTCAAACGATCAAAACTGCACGCATACAAACGAGCACCGCTGTTCGTGTAGTCACACATAACCACTCAATCTCATATACATGCGTGCTCAAGTCAAATGGCTGCTGTCATTCCACCTGGTTCTCTTTTAATAATTTAATAATTCATTATACAGAGAAAAATGGATATTAAGAATCTTAATGCATTAGATATTAAAAAAGGATGCTAATGCATATCATCTAGATGTTGTGGTTTAACATCTCAGATGTTAAAAAGTATAATTTGTAAATGTGAGGTTATGTGTCAACAAGTCTTCCGTATTTTCGGTATTTTCCAATATCGAGCTGTCGATATACTACTTGAATTTCAACACTGCAAGATATATTTCACAATTTTATTTCAGAGGATTTTTCTAAATTTCTCTATGTTTATATAATTATTTTTAATAACGGAGAAAATTGTAATTGCCGCATAATTGTGAATTTTTTTAATAATAATAAATTGAAATGTTTCTTTTAAGTACATATAAAGAAAACTTATTCTGATTTGATAGTTTTTAACTTACACTTATTTAATTTAATCTTTTTTTATATAGGGGAGTGCTGTTAGGGTTGGACAGGTGTTAGGGTTGAGCCATCGCGTTTATTTTGTTTTATCATTCTTAAGAAATAAAATATCTAATGTTATGCAAAAATGCACAATATGGGATTTTATTTTAATTTCATGGTTCCTTTCCTCATTTTCAAGTGTCATTCTATTATTTGAAGGACATTTTTAACCATTTACCTAAATATTTCATTGATTTTCTACAGTGGCTCAACCCTTACACCCATGTTCAACCCTTACAACATTATTTTTTTTAAATTGCTTATAACTTTGAAACTTTTGGCCGCATTTTTTTGCAATGTACAACAAAAACATTGCATTTGAGTTGATCTTTCCAACAATATACGCGAAAACGTGAAATTCGCACTGCAGAGGAAGTTATTAAGAAAATTCAAAACTATGTCCAACCCTGACAGCACTCCTCTATTTCACAATATATGCAAGAAATAAACTTTTTAGTTAATAAAAAATATTTATTCTAAATGCTAGCTATAAATTTCTAGAGTATAAAAATTTAATCAAAAGGATAAATAATTTTACGAAATAATAATTTTGTCCATTTCAAAAATTGACCTTATTAATTTTAAATATAATTGATTTTGTGAATTTTATTTAACAAACAAATATTATTTAATACAGCATTTAACAAATTTTCTCTTAAGTGTCAATACAATGTTTTGGATTAGTATATAAGAACAGTAACTTACTTTCTTGATAAGAATTGTATATGCGTTCCCTCGATTAAAGTGTGCGTTACTTTATCAGTATATGTTAGGCATTAGATTACTGCCCTACAACGGAAAAAGACACATAAGCGACATTTTGGTGAAAAATAAGTTTTTGGTATCAATGGATTCGTAATCAAAAACTGCATCTAACTATCGTAATAAAAATGAAAAATTTAAATTATTTAATGTAAAAAATTAATTTTGAAAATATTGAAATTCGCGAAAAATGAGAAATTGCAATGGAAAAAGACACATGAGGTACTTTGCGTAGTCCAGAATCTGCAAAAGGCATGAACTACCTCACAAAATACAGTGAGAAAATACACACAAAGTCGCTCGCGTTCTTTTTCCATTGTAAATGCTGCCGAGCTCGGCTTAGTTTACAACCGCATCCTCCATCTCTCCATGCTTTTTAAATGGGGAAATTACGCAAGCGACTTTTTATTGTATTTGCACTAAAAAAACTTCACAAGTGCATTTGTTTTTAGAGATTGTTTAAAAAATAATTTTTTTATTGCAAAAATAGAAAAAGAACATGTGATTTACCCTATAGGCTTATTTTTAGTCATTAAAAATGAGTTATAAATAAAGTTCTTGGTGTAAACGGTCTTTCTCAAATATCTCCGTTCGTCCTATTTGTCGCTTATGTGTCTTTTTCCATTGTAAGGCAGATTAGGTTGCGTTCAAATAAGTTATCAATCGTCATAGGTAAAATAGATTTCTACCTGACTTATTAGTATGAGATGGCGACAGTCTGCCCCTGTCACTGACATTCGACATTGTTTTTTAGTGAAATCATGAATTTTAAATTTTCGCAACTGACTACTAAATTTTAAAAGTCTGGTTCTGTTCCGTGTTTTAATAGTCAGACTACAAAATATTGATACCTTACTAAAAACACATAGTGAGTTTATCACAAACTAGTATACAAAGTTTCTCCGTCCATACACTGTTCATAAAAGAATGCTTTCTAAATCTAATAATCCTGTTTCTAAAATATTATTATTTTTGTTTGTTAAGTTGTTGTACACTTCCTGACAAAAGTTTATTCCTTATAATAAATATTATAAATGTAAATATATACATTTTACAATTATTCATTTTTCTGAAAACTATTAAAAAATGTTATATCTTTAAAGAAATTAATTGTTTGACATATTAAAATGACTCCGTATTAGTGTTATTTAACACTCCTATGTCACTAACTTTTGATTGTGTGTACCTGTGTCAATAATCCTTAATGTGGAAGTAACTTTCAAAAGTTGAAAAATATAATTTTCCAAATAATTTCTAAAATTTTAAAGAAGAAAATAATTAAAGTCATAATATACCATAAAAATCAAAATCGCTTATGTATCGAAACTGAATTTTTAATCAAATAAAGAGAAAAAAATATTACAACACTTGAGAATAATTGTTCAAAATTTATACTTTATTATTATTATTAACAACTCTATGAGGAAGCAAAGTGTTCATGACCATTTAAGGAACTAAAACTTCGAAAATTGAGTTTTTATCAAATAATGTTCTAAAGGAAAGTTGTTTGTATTATCCTTATCTAAAATAATATGAAATTAAAAATTCCAAAATTTAAAAAAATTAAGCTCCCGGATCAAAAAACTCGATTTGCGCGAGAACGCACACGCTAATACCGGTCGGGTGGCAGTGAGTGCCTCTGGGCCTCTCACTGCTACCCGACCGGTAATAGCGCGTGCGTTCTCGCGCAAATCGAGTTTTTTGATCTGGGAGCTCAATTGAGTTGTCAAAATTTTGAAACTACTGTAGTTTTGGTAGTTTTTGGCTAAAATGTCTGGTTAACGAACTTAGTCTTCATTTTTACACCAACTTTAAGTGTGTTAAATTTAAAAACGATCTGAACCGTCTATAGACGGACAGGCACACAAAAGGACGCACTCGCCGGACCATGTTTTTCGGACTCAGGACACACCTCAAAACCCAAAGATTTCATAAAATAAGCAAAATTTAAAATTTGACTAAAACTAATACCTTCTCATGTGATGAAAATGTAAAAATAATATGGTCAGTACATCAATAGTATTTTGTAACTGTTCCCCTATAAATTAAGACTAGATAGAGATGTCACTTATGTCAGTACAAAGTGCATTCAAAAGTGTGTCAGGAATAATATTTTTAGAGTAGTTTATAAATAATTTAATATACTGATTATAAAATAAATAATCTAATATAAGAATATAAGAATATTATTTTATAATACTTTTTTTTATTATTTGTATAACATTTTGACTTATTATATAAAAAAATTTTATTTTCTTCTAATTTTAAAAAATTTTATTTAATTCACATAAGGCATAATTTTTTATTAAATTTGTTCGTATTACTTTATGTGTAAAATTATTTAATGAATGTTTTTTAAAATAAATAAAATATTATCATATAATTTATATAAAAATGTTTTTATTTATTATACATTATTTTTAATAATTTGATTTTTTAAATTATGTATTAAAAATTATTTTCATATCATCGAAAGCCAAACACCGTTAGCGCGCTTAATTTTTATCGAGTGTAATAGAGTTCAATATAGCGGGTATCTTAATATCACTTTAATATTACGAATAACCAATGTAGTATTAAAGTAATATTAAGATATTTTTACGTACTCTTTGGATAGAGAAGTTTTTGTTACTAGAACTGAACCATTACGGGCTAGTAATACTGGTATTACTGCGCCAGTGTACAAATATTGGTATAAGGAAAAATTGTTGTTTAGGTGGGATGCAAAAGGACCATGTAAGTTTTGTGTTTGATGGACGATATTAGGCCTATTTCATATTATGTGTATTATACCGTAGACGAAGACAAGAAATATCTAAATATAATACAGTCTTCGTATATCATGGTATGCGTTGAGTCCGTATCAATGTCAATCCATTCTGAAAACAGGCCTGAAAGATTGCCTCCTTCTTACAATATATCATATCCAACTACGTATTGACGTTGGTTGCTTGCTTTCAACAAATGTGTCTGGTTACAGTGTGTTTGAGACAGTTACGAAGGCAATACATAATTTATATTAGTTTTATTTAGACGAGTGCTTATTAATTCTACAGAAATGGAATCGAATAGTTCCTTTGATTCTAATTGTATGACTTTAACTCGCTTTGTTCTTGCTGAACAGCGAAAAGTACCAACTGCAACTGGTGATCTCTCACAATTATTGAATAGCATTCAAACAGCTGTGAAAGCTATTAGCTCAGCTGTAAGAAAAGCCGGCATTGCTAACATGTGAGTATACAGAAAATTTATTAAAAATGTTAATGAAAACTATTAAGATACTATAAGAATAAATTTTTATTCAACTGACTATATTTATTTCAAGAAAATAAGTTTTATTATATACTTTATCATAATATTATGATAATATTTTCTTTATGGTCTTCAAACAGACACCACTTTTTAAAACTTTGAATACATGTTTAAATAAAATTTCTTTTTTCCTAAAATAAGTTTATTTTTTAAATTCCTTAATACTTACTCAAGATACATGAATTCCGAAAGATTTTGTGTTACTAATTAATAGTAAAAATGATTAAAAATAAAGTGAGCTTGTTGTTTCTAATTATATTATCGGTTCAATTAACAATTATATTTTTAACTATGCTCCAGTTAGATTCAAATGGGATATATTACACAGGCACACAAAAAAAATCTACTTCTGCTACAACGACTCAGAAACAATGTTAACATTGCTTAAACACCCTTTGTTTTTTATTAAATCGACAAAACTACCCCTAAAATGTAAAAATTAAAAATTATAATATTAAAAGTAAAAACCCACATTGGTTCTCGAAACAATAAAATAAATTTATGTACTTTTCTTTCAACATTTCAAAAGCAATATCAAAATTACTTTATCATCCACTGTGTTTTTATATTGAAAAAACTACCTCTAAAATGTAAAAATTCAAAATGTATACTAAAAAAATGAAAAATCACATTGTTTTTCAAAATAGAACAATAAATTTATGTACTTCTCTTTCGATAACTCAAAAGCAATGTCAAAATTGCTTCATCACCCTCTGTTTTTTTAAATTGAAAAACCAACCCTTAAATTTAGAAAATAAAAGTTTAAAGTAAAAAAATGAAAAACCACATTGCTTTTCAAAACAAAACAAGAAATTTATGTATTTCTTTTTTAACAACTCAAAAGCATTAACAAAATTGCTCCATCACCCTTTGTTTTTTCAAATTGAAATAACTACCCCTAATATGTAAAAAACAAAATGTATAATAAAAAAAATGAAAAACCACAACAAATGATAGTGAAGTGAAAGTGAAGCGCACATGAAGTGAATGTGGAGTGAAAGTGAAGTGAAGAAGAAGTGAAAGTGATGTGAAAGTGAAGTAAATGTGAAGTGAATGTGAAGTGAAGTTACAGAACAGCACCCCTGGTTTAAAAAACAATGTGGTTTTTCATTTTTTTTGCTTTAAACTTCTATTTTGTAAATTTAAGGGTAGGTTTTTCAAAAAAAAACAGAGGAGGATGGAGTAATTTTGACATTGCTTTTAAGTTGTTGAAAGAGAAGTATATAAATTTATTGTTTAATTTTGAAAAACAATGTGGGTTTTTACTTTTAATATTATAATATTGAATTTTTACATTTAAGGGGTAGTTTTTTCGATTTAATAAAAAAGAAGGGTGTTTTAGCAATGTTGACATTGTTTCTGAGTTGTTGTAGCAGAAGTAGATAAATTTATTGTTTTGTTTTAAAGAGAAATCTGTTATTCAATTTTTTTTACTTTTGAATTTGAAGTTGAGGGTAGTTTTCTCGATTTAAAGAAAACAGAGGCTGATGGAGCAATTCTGACTTCAGATTCGTTTTCAGCGGACAAAAATAAGGGAGACTGGGGTAAACCCGCGCACAGGGTAAACCCGCTCACTAGCGATTTGACGCTATAAACTCAACTTAAGATGGAGATATTTGTACTGTGGATGGTACTTAACATACAACTAATGTTAACGAACTTTCGTTTAGTTTCATGAATTCGTCATAAATTTAGAGACTGTCAATTGTTTTTAGAAGTGCAAAAAAGAAAAAACAATCTTCGAATTTTTAAGTTTTTCCATTATTGTTTTTGAGACTCAATTTGTTCGACAAATTTTTTTTTATGCTATTGGATGTCTTTTTTCGAAATATATATGTAGTTTTGTTTGATTTCAAAAAGATTTATTTAAATTTATTCCAAAATGTGAGAAACACATTCGGGGTAAAGTCGCTCACATGAAGTCGGGGTAAAGCCGCTCACTTATTAAATTTGTTTAGGAAGCCGAATCAGTATTAACAGTTTTTGCCTTTTTTTGGCGATCTTAAAATTTTTAATATTAAAAATATTTATGAAAAGATAAATAATATTCATTTCCTAACAATGTTATTGAATAATTGGGTAATTAGTTGAATATTTAACATTGTGGCGATTTTTTTAAATAGATGGCGCCGAATTATCAATATGTGTCCTGACTCGGTGAAAGGGACCTTACGTCCAAACAGTGAATTGTTCAGAAATTGTATTAGAAGATGAGTCAATCTGATTGGTGGAGAATCTCAGTTAAAGTTCTGCCCCACTAGTCGCCACACATTGATATTTGTCCATGTTACACGAATCAAAATAATCGTATGTGTATGGCATGTAAGGTAGTATAAGAAAGTGGAGGGGCTGATATTCTGAATTGTCTTCTGCTTGTTCGTAAAACACAACAAATTGAGCGTGTTTGATTGTTAATAATAAAAAAATGTGTAAGTAAAATCAATTTCTGATTTTTGTATGTGAAAGAGCAACTTAAAATCTATGTAATAGTATTAAAAACTCAAAATTAATTTTTTTGGACGTAAGGTCCCTTTCACCGCGTCAGGACACATATTTTTTTTTGTCATTATTACACGGAGAAAAAAATGCTGTTGAATCAATGACATATGAGTTTGATTCATTGAATAGTGTCATAACGGGCTGCCAAACGTATATGCTGTTGTTTTGAAAGCACCGATTCTAATGATTCGATAGTATCACTTTCATTGAAACAAAAGCATATTTCTCAAATTGACAGCATACTATGTTAATTTGAAGGTATTCTTTTTGAATCAACGATCAAAATTTTTTAATTTAACAGTATATGCTTTTGAGTCAATGACTATAGTTTTTAAATTTAAAAGCATCATTTTTATGAATCAAAAATTTGTACTTTTAATTTTTTCAGTTGTTGCTATCGATTGAATAACACCATACTGTTAAGTCAATTCTTTTATGTGGTTAAAGATATACGAACGATAAATTGAAAAAATGAAATTTTTGTTCACATATTTTTTATATACTATAATTAATTCTCACACCTTTAACACAACACTTCTTATATGGGTGATTCTCCACGTAGCGCACGATTTAGTTATTACTATTACTAATTTTTTTTTTTCAAATTAAGTAAAAGTCGATATAGAATCTTCAAATATAGTGTTTATGAATGAAGTATCAGTGATGGGCCGGACAAAATATTTATAATTTTTCTATTTTTTAAACAAATAATTTTTATATATCTGCGTATATATTTTGCGGCTATACTATTCAGCCATAGTAAAATGAAAGCACCTGTTATATTTACAGGCAAATGGAATAATAATTATCTGTATATGTTATTTTGCAAATTACAATTGTTTAACAATTATTGTTTAAACAAATTATGAAAACAGTAACATTTTTTGAAAAACTATGTATGCTAATCAATTCTACACGAAAAATTAGGAAGGTTGTTTAAGATTCTTTTTTTGTCAAAGTTTAAAAAAAAAATTTTTTTCGGGAATTTATGGAAATTTATCCGGTAATTTATGGAAATTTATATAGAGATTTATGGAAATTTATATAGAGATTTATGGAAATTTATGCTGTAATTAAGAGTAGATTATAAAATAGAATTAAAAATTAAAAAAATTTTTTTGGGAAATTTATGGAAATTTATCCGGTAATTTATGGAAATTTATGCTGTAATTAAGAGTAGATTATAAAATGGAATTAAAATTAAAAAAAAAATTTTTGGGAAATTTATGGTAATTTATGCGGTAATTTATGAAAAATTATGCGGTAATTTATGGAAATTTATATAATTTTTTATTACATTCCTAAACTTCAACGATTAAAACAATTTGCTTTACTTCACTCTGTTGGTGTTATTCAGTTCCCTCTGTTGTTACACGCTGTTTAATACAGAAAAGCCGTACCATGACAAGAAGGCCAGACCATGACGCTCAAGAAAAAGTTATTTTTTAAACAATTTATTTGCGATTTTCATTCTGTTTCATATTTACGTCATTTATATTCACTGATCTAATACTACTACACTTTAATTGACGTAAAATATTAATAATTATTAATTTTATTGAGAATTATGTGAAGCCAGACCATGACGATTCTGTGATTCCCTATGCAAGTTTGGTGCTTTTAATGTGTAAAAAATTAAACAATTAATTCTCAAATTAGTTTCTCTCTTAGTAATTTACTTAGGAGAGTTTGTTGTTGCGTTTTTCTAATATTGAGTAAAGTTTCGATTTGATTTTTATGTAAATAATACAATTTTATAAAAAGGCCAGACCATGACGCAAAAACGAGGGACAAGAATTAACATAAAAAAAAATTGTTTTAAATAAATTTTTTTCGCAAGTTCTTTGTTTTTCACAATTCTATGAACATAAACAATACGAAACTATGAATAGTTTTTAGATTAATTACTGTATTTTATTAAAAATAACAATTTTTTTTATACACATCGTACTGGGGACAGGCCAGACCATGACGTTTTGGTACCTTAAAACAGCTTTTAAAGCAAAATTATAAATTTTTAAATGTAAACGACTATTGGCTTTTGTTTGTAAACACAGAAATTAGATTTTCTCATTCAATTCATTGCAATATGTGCAACTAATTTCTTAAAAAATACGAGGGACATTGAATTGTGCACTACGCGGAGAATCACCCATAGGGGAGACCGGGGCGTAATGGCTAACTTTTCACTCTTTGTTGTTTTACTCGGACACTTTTGTCCTAATTGAATGTTTATCTCTCAGAAAAGTTACTCTGGTATCTCAGCTTACTTTTAAGACTACGAACGTCCCGATATGACTCTTGCTTTTTATTCTACAGCAGTTTTTCTGGAGCAATGCAGAGCTCCAAAATACGTCCCTAACCGGGGCGTAATGGATAACTCCCGGGGCGTAATGAATAATGATTGCTAATTATTATCTACAGTTTCCAATTTTATTGTATATTGTAAATTAAGGTTCCTGGGTATTCCGTGAATGCTATTTTTATTTAGCAATACTTCTCCTATCGCTTTTTCAATAATATTCTGTGATATTGGCACTCTCTCAATTTTTTTGTAATTTCTCATTAAAATCGTAGCTTGAAATCTACTGTTTGTAAATTTTAGACCAAAACTTAAAAATTTTGTTAAAAACACCTAAACATACTTAAACTAAGTGACAAGTAACCGCGAAAACAAACCTACACTTCGCCGATATGGTACGTTGCTTTTTATACATAGCGTATTGCATTAGCCAACACGCCCCGGGAAAAAGTAGCCATTACGCCCCGGGGGTGTTCGGCAATTATTTGTCTTTTTTTAACAATACCGGAAGTGTGAATCAAAAATCTCGAATTGTCCCTTAAAAACAAACGTGTCAAGATCGAAACCTCATTTCAGTTTCTTTTTTAAAGCTATTTTTCAAAAAAATAGAACGAAAAAACGAAAATTTTGAAAAGTTACTTTCGTATGTCAAAAATAGTTTTTCTACTATATTTCTTACAATAATGAATAAATATTAATGAAACTTCCGACAAACTTGCAGTATACCAAGTACAATAACTTGTCTATTGTGCGAAATTATTACAATTTACGGTTTTTAAACAAATTACAATTATTCATTACGCCCCTTAGCCATTACGCCCCGGTCTCCCCTACGCAGATATATAAAAATTATTTGTTTAAAAAATAGAAAAATTATAAATATTTTGTCCGGCCCATCACTGATACTTCATTCATAAACACTATATTTGAAGATTCTATATCGACTTTCACTTAATTTGAAAAAAAAATTAGTAATAGTAATAACTAAATCGTGCGCTACGTGGAGAATCACCCATATGTGTATTAAAAATTTTTCCTAAGTAAAACTAAAACAGATAAATCAAAAATTCTTTTTTATTTTGTTAGTAGAAATCATAAGCTTTCAAATTTATACTAATGTTTGCTGTCACAGCTAACATGTTCGCTGCCACTGCAAACTTCTTAGCTGTGGTAGCTAATTTTCAGAAATTTCATAGCAAACATCTGTTTACTGCTAGAGCTAATTTCTTTTTTTCCGTATTGGATTTAGAGAATAATTTCCTAGGTTTTTACCGTTCTGAAAAAAGTGATCAGGTTTACCCTAGTCTCCCCTACTATAAGATATGTATGTCTGGTTCAAAAAACAGAAACCCTTTTTTTGTGTGCCTGTGTTATTGGTGAGTTTTGTATAATACATTTATTTAAAACTTCTAATTTATGCATTCTAGATAGAATTATATACCACTGTTTGAAAAATAGAAAATAATCATCGATACAAAGGTTCGTTCTAAGAAAAAAAATGTTGCAAGTCGGGACAATTAATGCACTCAGAAAAAGAGTTGGCTGCAATAGCCAATTAAATAGTTGCTATAGCGCGATCCAATTAATTGGATGGGGCAACTATTTCTTGGTTGTTACATCCAACTTTTTAGCTGCATTACTTGCATAGCATATTACTGCATTACATACATAGCTGGGGTACCTTTTCGCATGGATGCAGTATCCAATAGTTGGATGTGCTAACCAATTAATTGGATCGCGCTATAGCAACTATTTAATTGGCTGTGACAGCTAATTAAATAATGGGGTTAACTATTTAAGGGGGTCCCATAGTCGATTGGATTTTTACATTGAGCTTCAATGGGAAAATCACATCGACTTTGACACCGCCTTAAATGTCCTTGTCATTTTAACGAAGTTTCTAGTTGTCGCATTTACTAATAAAGAATTAAGTTGATTTTTTGAAAATGGTGCAAGGAATTTTTTTGTGTATAATAATGTGAGGTAAATTTGACTTAATATTGCATTAATATTTCTTGGCAATATTGTGTCAACATTGACCAGCTATATTGACACAAGGTGGACATGATTATTGTTGAAACAATATAGTCTTAATATTGACATAAAGCATTGACTTAATATGTATGTAAATGTGCTATTTGGATTAATTAAAATCATTTATAATTAGAAAATTAAATATAGTAATAAATCTATTTGATTTTAGAAAATTAATGTATGTATAGTGGGTACGTATCATAGTGGGTCACTTAACGAAAGAAATCAAGTTCTTTCTCGAACTATTGATATCATTTATACGAACTTCATTATTCTATTGATAAGGAACTATAAAAGTTCTAAACTACGAGGAAAATATTAAAAAACCAAGTAACAGTATTTTTGCCTTTTTGATTATAAAATTATTATAAGAATATTACTTTTAATAAAAAGCTAATATTATTATTCTGAATATGTACGTTAAATAGTAATAAAGTAATATTTTATCTTTGCCTTTAAGAATGAATTTATCTCTATATATACAGATTTGACCTATGAATAAATACTATCTCTTAAATATTGAGTTTCATTAATGATAATCTTCTTATAATATCATTACTTGACCTGAACAGTTAAGAAATTTTGCTCCATATATATTCTTATGTAAAATATAATGCTCTAAAAAATATTTCTTACGATTTTTGGATAAATTACCTCCTTTAAAAGTTACTAATAACTAATACTTGAACGCATATATCGCCCTTCTCATCTAAAAATGTTCTATAGAATTTCTCTAGAATGATTCTATACTCTCTAAATCTGAATTAGTGCGGATTCGTTTACCAATTTGAATTAGTAAAAACAGTTACTAATTTAATTGGTTAACGAATCCGCACTATTTCATTAGCAGAAAACTACTAATTCAGATTTAGAGAGTAGAATCATTCTAGTAAAATTCTAGTGAAATAATATAGAATTTTACTAGCACGATTTCATATAAATTCTATAAGAATTCTAGTAAATTTTTGTAATGAAATACACATAAAAATTGTTACGATTCAACGTTTTGTCACTGTTGTAACGGGTTTTCCTCTTTCTGGTGGCATTTTTCACTACTCGTTGCAAAAAAACTTAACACGAGTTTAGCGATCGGAACCATAAATTACACACTCTGGATTTATAATGAGGCCATCGATGATTCTTTTTAGGATCACGTTTTTTGTTTTAATTTCATATCGTTTGAAAAACTTTGATTAGAAAAATACCATTTTTGTGAAATATTTTTTATACGATATTTTTGTAAAATTGTCATTGAAAACTAATGTAAAATTTAATTTAGACATTTTGAAACACATCTATGAGCGATTTCACGTCAAATGATCAAGGGGTCTTACGGTGTAATGTTTATTTTAATAATTTTTTACTCTTAAACAATTAAACATACAAATTTAACAAAGTACATTTTCGAAAGGTTTTTTCATCCTCTTTCGATTGAAAATAAGCATTTTGAAAAAAAAAATTTTTGATCAAAAAAATCAAAATTAAAAATAAATTTCAATTTTTGAGGGGGAGAGATACGATTTTTTTAACGAAAGCTGAGGTTTTTCACTAAAAGGACATATATATGAAAAAGTGAGACTAATTTTATATTTTAAGCAAAAATACCAAGAGTAATTTTTCTCTTAAAATTACTTATATTTTCATAAAAAAAATTAAAATTTTTTTTTAAATTTGTTTAAACAATTGCAAAAAATTTTTTTTAACAATCGGGACTGATTGCATTGTATTTTTAGGACCTTAAACTATAAGAATCCATAATAAAAAAATCGATTTTTTGGTCAGTAGGTCCCTTTTCTCAGTCCCGGTCACATATGTCCTTTCAGTAAAAAACCTCAGCTTTCGTTTAAAAAAAATTGTATCTCTCCCCACTAAAAATTGAAATTTGTTTTTAATTTTGATTTTTTTAGTTCAAAATTTTTTTTCAAAATGCTTACTTCCACTCGAAAGAGCATGAAAAACCTTTTGAAAATGTACTTTGTCTTTGTATGTTTAATTGTTTAAGAGTAAAAAATTATCGAAATAAGCATTGTACTAAAAAACACAAAAATATAATTCCCTTCCCCTCCCTGTAAAAAAAAGTATTGGGAGGTACGGGATTCCGCATTGCGAGTGCCTACCTGTCAATGCGGTATTCGCGAAATAGCGCATTGGGTGTCGTGGTGAATGCGGTAATCAAGGGGTTCCAATGCGGTGCAAGTTTTAAGCTTAAAAAAAAGAAAATACTTGACAGGAATAAATAATGAATGGCAGTAGAGAAAAATGCTAGGTTGAAGGAATGAGAAAATACTAATAGTGAGTGTAAAATTTAAACTTTAAGAGAAAAATGTAAGTTGAACTATCAAATATGAGTCCAATGCAGCATAGGCTGCTTTTAATGCGCCACAGCAAAAGAACTTTGACTGGTTTGTATGATGTGAAATAGGTAAACAAACATTTTCTAACACATTTGTCTCCGAACACAGGCACTTTTCACTAAATCTGTCAACGTACAATTGGTCAGCATCTTCTAAATTACAATAATTGAAAATATTATTTAGATTCATGCAGAAACGTGGTTATAAAATAAAAAATTGGAAAGTAATGTATTGCAAATCGTATGTCAGCTGGGCCACTGTGTTCGTTTGATTCGCTCTGCATGCTTCTGCCCTCTACTGGCGACTTGCACTATGTACCGATTGTGTAATGCATTGAAAGCAGCCTATGCCGCATTGGACTCATATTTGACAGTTCAACTTACCTTTTTCTCTTAAGGTTATGTTGTTCAGTGGTCACGTGTCCCATATTCTTTACTATGGAAAAACGTCACACTGAATAACATGACCTTAAAGTTTAAATTTTACACTCACTATTAGTATTTTCTCATTCCTTTAACCTTGCTTTTTTCTCCACTGCTGTTCATTATTTATTCCTGTCAAGTATTTTTTTTAAACTTTAAACTTGCACTGCATTGGGAATGCAGTAATCAAGGGGTCCCAATGCAGTGCAAGTTTAAAGTTTAAAAAAAATACTTGACAGGAATAAATAATGAACAGCAGTGGAGAAAAAAGCAAGGTTAAAGGAATGAGAAAATACTAATAGTGAGTGTAAAATTTAAACTTTAAGGTCATGTTATTCAGTGTGACGTTTTTCCATAGTAAAGAATATGGGACACGTGACCACTGAACAACATAACCTTAAGAGAAAAAGGTAAGTTGAACTGTCAAATATGAGTCCAATGCGGCATAGGCTGCTTTCAATGCATTACACAATCGGTACATAGTGCAAGTCGCCAGTAGAGGGCAGAAGCAAGCAGAGCGAATCGAGCGAACACAGTGGCCCAGCTGACATACGATTTGCATTACATTACTTTCCAATTTTTTATTTTATAACCGCGTTTCTGCATGAATCTAAACAATATTTTCGATTATTGTAATTTAGAAGATGCTGACCAATTGTACGTTGACAGATTTAGTGAAAAGTGCCTGTGTTCGGAGACAAATGTGTTAGAAAATGTTTGTTTACCTATTTCACATCATACCAACCAGTCAAAGTTCTTTTGCTGTGGCGCATTGAAAGCAGCCTATGCTGCATTGGATGACTCATATTTGATAGTTCAACTTATATTTTTCTCTTAAAGTTTAAATTTTACACTCATTATTAGTATTTTCTCAATCCTTTAACCTTGCATTTTTCTCCACTGCCATTCATTATTTATTCCTGTCAAGTATTTTTTTTAAGCTTAAAACTTGCACTGCATTGGGACCCCTTGATTACTGCATTCACCACGACACCCAATGCGCTATTTCGCGAATACCGCATTGACAGGTAGGCACTCGCAATGCGGAATCCCGTACCTCCCAATACTTTTTTTTACAGGGCTCGGAAAATATTGGACTATGTAAAAAAAATATTTTCACGAAAAATTATTATCTATTAGTACTACAAAAGCCCCAAGTTTTGCTACGATTAGAGAAAAATTTGTCTCCACCTTGATCACTTGACATGGAATCGCTCTTATAAATATCTTCACGCTTTCTCATTAAAAAAGTGATGCAGTGTAAGTAATAAAAACTTTCACAAATGTTTCCACACAAAAATTTTTAAAACATTTATATTTGTTATTTAGAATTGAAATAAATTTATTTTATAAAGTAATTTACTTTATACATATTATAATAAATATAATAATACTTCAAATTTAATTAATTTTATTTTTAATAAATTCTTCGGTGCTTCAAAAATTTTAGATATTAACGGTGTTCGATGGTCTCTTAAATTTCTCGATAATGTGCGACTAACAGTTATCACCCAAAAAATACGGCACTGAACGGTTTAAATGACGTAAAATTAGTAAACATTCATTTTCTAACAAATTTCCCTCTGTTTACAGGCACTTTTTACAAAATATGACAACGTACATTTGACACAAATGATTTGAATTTTCTGAATTGAAAAGATTTTGTTAATCCATACAGAGACACGGTTGCAGCATTGGAATTACCATAGCAATGTAATGCGAATCATTTTGACAGCTGAGCCTTTACGCTCCCTGCTTGCTTCTGCCCTCTACTGGCAAAATGGCTGTAACACACGTCTTGCCGCCTGTCATTACATTACTTTTTTAACTCTAATCCTGAAACCGCGTTTCTGCATGGATTAACAAAATCTTTTGAATTCAGATAATTAAAAACATTTTTGACAAATGTACGTTGTCGGATTTTGTAAAAAGTGCTTGTGTGCAGAGAAACACTAGTTCGAAAACGGTTGTTTACTCATTTCACGTGATTTCAAACAGGCAGTGCCGTTTTTCTTGGGCGATAACTGTAAGTCGCACATAACCTACAAATTTTAAAGACCGTCGAACGCTCTTAATGAGGTTTTGATTGTAGCGTTAGTAACCTTCTCCAATTTTTTGTAGAAGCTATCTGCTTCTACAAAAATTTGTCATTAGATTTCGGCTGTGGTTTTTAGAGTTTCTTTATAATGATAAAAATATGTTTATTATTATTATGCCATAACATTATTGTCAATTAGCAATAATAACAATAATAATAATATATTTTTTGATAAAAATTTATAAGAGTAGAACGTGGTGAAAATGACACTTTTTTACATTTGACGCTATAAAATCTGAATTTATGAAAGTTTAGTTACTAAGCTTAAAAATTCTTGTCAGAAATGTTTTTTATCCCATGAAAAGACTAAGTTATAAGAATTTTACGAAAGCACTACAAGTGAATTGTTTGTACCACCTGGTGGGGGGTACAAAAATTTTAAAAAGGAGAAAATTCTCTAATAAATATAAAACAAATTGTGAATTAAGATGTTTATTACATGAACATTTTGCTTCCTCTTTACGATAAGCAAAAAATTTGTTTTAAAGTGAATTTTTTCATTTTATTTAATTCTATTAATGCTAATAAAATATATTATTTTTATACATCAATCGATTCGTCTTGATGAAATGAAGATTTTTAGTTTGTTAAGTCAAGATTAACATTTTATTATAAGGCAACATGATTTTTAAGAAGGAAATAAATATCTAATAAAAATGCGAATTTTCGGTTTTAATTATGTTTAATTCTATAAATTCAAATACAATATATACTTTATATATACCAATCGACCCGTTTTAATGCAACGGATAAGATTATTGAAAAAAATGAGAACAATTTTATTGTACTGGAATATAATTTTGATGAAAGAACTAAGTTTTTGATAAAAAAGGTAATTTTTCTGCTTTAATTGTCATTAACTCTATAAACTCTCATACAATTTATACTTTATATATACCAATCGATTCATCTTGATGCAAAGAATAAGATTTTATTTTATATAAACTTCAATATTCAGTTTAAAAAAATTTTTTTGAACAAAATTTTTTTAATAGATTTCTTAATGTCCATCAATCCATTTCGAGATATTTTTATGATAAATATGCCTAGCAATTTTCAGACGAATTCGTTGAAACCTCTTCGAGTTATCGTGTTCACAAAAAACGGGATCCACACACACACACATACGGGGGAAAATTCCTCAACTGTTCCAACCTAAAAAAAATTTTGGGATAGGGTTGATATTTGCCAAAATAGTAGTCCTAATAGACCTACACTCAATTACTTAACGGTAGTGGGACTCTATAACTATGCGTTTCGAAGATACAGGAGTTCGAATTTTTTACTTTCTTGCATTATCATAAAACTTCGTCTTTAAATAACTTTTACAAATCTGAACCGATTAAACTTTTATTATATATTTTTGAAAAGGTTTTTTCCTCTACTTTAAGAATATAAAATCAAATTTAAAATATTTTTATAAAAAAGGGTCTTATTTTAAATTTAAGGAAAAAAATTCAATTTTCTTCTCTTAAGGCCGCATTAAAAAAAAATTTTTCTTAAAAAATAGCATTTTTTATGTACATTAAAACCACTTGTTAGTGAAAAATAATGGGATCAGCACATTTTAAAGGTCAAATTTAATTTTTTCTTCATCGAAAATTATTTAATAAATTATATTTTATCAAATTTAACCTTATAAATTGATTAGTCCCATTTTTTCATATATATGAGGGATTCCGCGTCAAGTGATCAAGGGATCTTTTGGTGTAATGTTTATTTCAATAATTTTTTACTCTTAAACAATTAAACATACAAATTTGACAAAGTACATTTTGGAAAGGTTTTTTCATGCTCTTTCGATTGAAAATAAGCATTTTGAAAAAAAAAATTTTTTTGACCCAAAAGAATCAAAATTAAAAATAAATTTCAATTTTTAGGGGAGAAAGACCCAATTTTTTTTATTTATTTTTTTTTTAAACGAAAGCTGAGGTTTTTTCCTAAAAGGACATATAAATGCTAAAGTGGGACTAGAATGTTTAAACATTAAAAAAAAGAGTTTTCTACTCGCCGGAGCGCTCAAAACCCGGTTTTTAGCTCCGTTTAGGAGAAAATTCTTTTTTTCAATGTTTAAACATTCTAGTCCCACTTTACCATTTATATGTCCTTTTAGGAAAAAACCTCAGCTTTCGTTTAAAAAAAAAAATGAATAAAAAAATTGGGTCTTTCTCCCCCAAAAATTGAAATTTATTTTTAATTTTGATTTTTTTGGGTCAAAAAATTTTTTTTTTCAAAATGCTTATTTCCAATCGAAAGAGCATGAAAAAACCTTTCCAAAATGTACTTTGTCAAATTTGTATGTTTAATTGTTTAAGAGTAAAAAATTATTGATATAAACATTATACTGAAAAACACAAAAATTTAACCCCTTCCCCCTCGTAAAATATTGGACTTGGTAAAAAAATATTTTTACGAAAAATTACTATCTATGAGTACTACAAAAGCCCCAAGTTTTGCTACGATTAGTGAAAAATTTTTCTCCACCTTGATCACTTGACATGAAATGCCCCATATATATATATATATTTAAAGCACATTAAAAACTATCTTTTTATACGCGAAAAATTTTTGTTAATCGTTTTAGTTTAAAAAATGGGAACTTTTTTTAAATTTTCATAAAGTTTTTATAAGAAATAAATTAGTCGAACAAAACAACTGAAAACGCAACTTGTTTATTTTAATTAACGTTTGTTATTATTATAATATATAAAATAATAACCTGAATAAAAAATAATAAAACATTAGAATTAAAAAAATATCGTTAATATATAAAGCAACATAAGTTTCACATACTTTTAGTATTAAATTAAAATAAGAAATATCACTTGATATTAAACATCCAATTATTCTCGCTTATAACACCTATTTTGGTTATGACACAAACGATAATTAAAATAAACAAGTTGCGTTTTCAGTTGTTTTGTTCGACTTTTACTGATATATAATAATCAGTAAAATATGTTATTTAAGTTTGTGTATAAAATGTCAAAAATAGATCATATTTAATAATTTATTTTGGCAAAGTAATTTAATTTTAGGAATTCGGAATCATTTAAATAATAAGTATCTTAAATACACTTTAATATTATTTAAATACATTTTTGATTATTGTTAGATATGAATTGAATTATTTATTAATAATTTAATAAATCTTCTTACAAACCAAATTCTACTTTAATTGTTTGGGAAAATTACTTTTCTGAATTAAAGAAAGAATTAAATTAATATTCAGATATCCTCAGATAAACGTATTCCCCCTTCGGAAATAAAATATTCTAAGGTAGAGAATCCCTTTCTTAAATTGTTTTTATTTCAACAATTCCGAATAGACGGTATTTACAAAAAATATAAAAGAAAGACAAAACTTCGTAATGGGTGTTAAATTTCAATGAAACACTTTCCTTTGCAGAAAAACTAATATATAGCTTATTATTATAAATTGTATATATTTTAAACAGAATGTTCATTATTAATTTATATATTTGTTATTGATTATCAATTATAAAATTAAAATATGATATTGTTACACAATAATATGTGATAAGAACTGATTTTATGAAGGTAAAAGTGTGAGGTGTAAGACAAGGTTCAACAACTCACCAGAATGATAATATTATATGTAACTCAATACTGAAAGATCTCAGTTTACTCCTCCAGGTGGAATTGTTTGGTTTGCACCTGTTTGAGATTGTGATTACTCTTCGTTAAATTAATTTCCTTGATTTCCTTATTAATCCAATTAATTTTCGTATATATTTATATTCTTCAAAAATTGCACTTTAAAAAAAATATTATTCTTTCTTTTAATTACTGACAAATATAATTAAACAAAATATTTTTAAAACTCGGGTTCACCGGACTTAAAATTTATCCAATTGATTTATTTTAATTATATTTTAACCTCACTTTATTTGTTTAAACAATTACATTTATAGTAACTTAATCACGCCAATAATACAGTAAACAAACTCAAAATCTCGATTCAAAGAAAATACAATACCATTTAGAGTCTTTCCTTTGAAAAATAACTCTTTCAAAATTAATCAATTTCATTTTGAAATATGTGTTTTCGTCCATGACTTTCGTAATGATTCTTTTAAAATTGACATATCTAAATAATAAAAAAACTAACCTTTCTTCATTTTATTTGCTACTTGCGACAAAAGTCAAAATCGAAATAAAACGATTTTTTTATTTAAAGGAAATTTAAAATTATATTTATGTGAGTTTAAATATATTTATTTGAATTAAAGTTTATTAATAAAATTAATAAAAGTAATTAATTAATTGAAACGAAATGAAACAATTTTTTCAAAGTAAATTTAAATTATCTTTAATTGAGTTTAAACATATTCATTTAAAGGCGCTCACAAGCTCTACTGCCTGCCTGCAGGTCGTCATGGTAACACATAAGAGTAAGAAAATTAAAAAAAGTTAAATTAAATGTTTTTTCTTCCTCACTCTTATTGCGCCTGCCTGCGCAGGCAGGCAGTAGAGGTGAGAGAGTACCTTAAATTAAATTTTTTAAAACATTTAATTTGAATGAAATGAAACAAAAATATTTTTGTAAAAGTCATTTTAAAATTATCTTTATGTGAATTTAATTATATTTATTCGAATAAAATTAATAATTTAATTGAATTTCATTAACAAAATTAATAAAATTAATTGTAATTAATAAAGTTTTCTTAACATTTAATTTTTTTTGAAGTAATAAATTAAATTTTGATATACTAATAAAGTTTAATTCAAATAGATATATTAAAACTTACATAAACATGATTTTAAATTTCCTTTAAATAAAAAAAATCGTTTCATTTAGAATTTGACTTTTATCGCAAGTAGTAAACCAACTTCAAGTTAGTTATAATACTTGTCGGTAACTTTCAAAATAAACGCTTATTTTTAATCAATTTCTTTCGAAGACTATTGCAGAACCCAACGAGAAATTTTTGCAGCAAGAAATATACTGCTTCAAACATCGTGCTCCAAAAATTGGAGCATAATTAAGTTTATTTCTTTTATATTTCTCAGCTGATAATCAAAAAAGTATTTAAATAATATTAAAGTGTATTTAAAATATTTATTATTTAAATAATTCCGAATTCCTAAAATTAAATGACTTTGCCAAAATAAATTACTAAATGTGATCGATTTTTGACATTTCATATACAAACTTAAATAACATATTTTAATGTTTATTATACATTATTTTATTCTTTTATCAACTAGAAAACGCATATTCAACCTTTAAAAATAAATATATTTTTTAACAATATTATAATTGTTATTTTACGTGTGTTATAAATTTGCATTATATTCAGTATATTTTCTAACTAACATTGTAATTATATTATATGTTTATTATTAAAAATCCAGGAAAGAATAGCATTTCAAAAGAATGTCGAAAGAATAACGATTACGAGAAATTCAAGATCGAAGATTCAGATTATTAATATTTACACGCACCTCTCCTGAGAGTCAAAGACAAACGTTGCGACTTCAACTCTATGAAGGTCGAGGCGATGCCCTGCGCAATGAAATCTATTAAAGTCAAGACTCTTATTAGTAATAAGAGTACTTTCTAGTGTTATTATAATTATATTATTATATTATATTATTGCTTCCTCATAAAGGAATCCTTATAGTGATGTTGATTTCCGAATTTTTTAAAATCAATTATTTTTACAAATTTTCAAGTGTAGTATATATAATTCGTCGAGAGGAACAAATGTCCGGATGTATGTGTGTGTGTGTGTATGTCACCGATTCTTGTGGACAAATTTTCTCTTGCACATCTTGATGGATTTTGATAAGATTTTGTAGATGTATTACGGTCATGAATACCAAGAATCAGACAGAAGGATTTTCAAAAATATATAAAAAACAAATTTTTTCAACATTTTTTTAAATTTTGAAAAAATTGATTTTTTGGTTTTTTGAAATAACTTTTTTCTACATTAAAATTTGTAATATTTCTTGTCAAAATTGCATTCCTGACATAAAATCGAATCGATTCATGTATATAAAGTATATATTTTATCAAAATTTATAGAATTAATAAATATTTTAATTTTTCACAAAAAATTAAAATTTTGTATTTTTTGACATTTTATCATAACTTTTTAAAATAATTATTCTATAATAAAAAATTGAATAATTAATATTTATTTAGGGTACTTTACCCGGTTTATTAATTATATTTAATAAACTATTATAATTATTTAACATTTAAAATTATATATAATAATATATATTGAGGAAGCTAAATGGTCATGAAATGAACAACTTGTATTAAATTATTATTGTTTACTATAATTATTATATTATATTAAAATCATTAAAGTGCGACTTTTAATTATGTATGTGATTATTTTTGCGGTATTCAATTTTTATACACTATCTGTTATTTGACAAGTTTTGACATTTAAAGATGTCGAAGAACCATGCGAGAACACAAGATGAAAGTCGTTTAAAAGTCTGCTTATCGTGTTTTCATAGTACGAAAAAAATGTTTGATATTAAGAAAATGTTAAAATCCGACATTGAAATATTGTTTCTTGACTATGTTGACGATGAAAGAATACCTAGCGCTCTATATGTAGTATATGCAAAAGAAATGTTTACGAATTGAAAAGTGGAAAAATAGATAAATAATAAATATTAATAAAGTAGAAAGTAGAAGATCAAGTTATTGCATCTGTAATCGTTACTCGGAGGTTTTAGGGGTTGCTGATTACAAAGATATCAGTTTTAAAAAATTAAAAATGGCGGACATTTTTTTGTAAAATACAGCGACCCCTAAAACCCTCGAGTAACGATTTTCAAGCGGATCCGATGTATTTTACAAAAAAATGTCCGCTATATTGGATCCGCCATTTTGAATTTTTTAAAACTGATATCAAATTATGTAATCAGCGACCCCTAAAACCTCCGAGTAACGATTTTCAAGCGAATCCGATACATTTTTTTAAAAGGTCTCCGCCATGTTGGTTTTCTGTGGTTATAAAAAATCCCTGATCTGATGGTGTTAAATGGACCTCGGATTCGGATTCAGCGACCCCAAAAACGTAAGGTACACATAGTGAAACCTCCAGGTCAAACCAAAATTTTTTTTGTGTGGCAGTGTTATTGAATGCGGATTGAAAGACAAGCTCAAAGCCAAAACTCATTCCGTTGACAAGTATTTCGGCTGCAGAGAATTAAAAATTTTTAATATTACAGCGAATAAAGTTTCCAACGATGCAAAAACTGTAATTTACTGTACAGATCTTTCTGTTTTTATTGGGCATGTCAAGGAAGAACGACAAATGAGCTGCTGGATTGTAGAAGGGCACGTAAAATTTTATTCACTAAAATCAAAATCCTTCAGGTCACTCAAAACTTTACTTTTAACTTTAAATATTTTATATGCGTAATGTTTTTTCCTTTAAGGACATGTATTCAAAATATTGAAACTCAAAAGTTGAATTTTGATTGTCTAGGAGAGCTTTGATTTCGGTCAAAAAAATTTACGTGCCCTTCTACGATCCAGCGGCTCAAATGTCTGAAATTTATTTGAAAATCAACCCACCATTAATTAACACTGATAGCGACAAAACATTTCTCGATCTTATTTCGCCACCAGAACTACATTTGATGTTAGGCGTGGTGAATGTAGTATTTGGAAGTCTTTTAAAAGAATTTGAACAATAAACTTTGGCTTGGGCCACGGAATGTCACGTTCAACGTAAAATACCAAGTTCTGGACCATCTTTTAAAGAAAATTCCTGAAAAATTCTGTTAAACAAAGTAGACCTTCTACGAAGATCGCCAAACCTGGAAATTCTAAAATATGTCAATTATTCGCAGACTTTAACAACGTTGTTGATGCGTGTTTTGGAAGTGATTTGCATACAATTTTTCAAAATTACATAGCAACATTTAAATTAAGCTATACTGATTTAGGAATAAGCATTACTCCGAAGGTGCATGCTGTATTTTTGAATGTTTGGGAAAAACATAAAGTATCTTATAATCACTGAGATTTTAAAGATTATGTTGCAAGAGTTTAAAATGTTTCTCTAAATTTTTCTAGAATGTGCAGCCACACAAACATGGTGCATAAATTGTTAAATGAAAAATTTTGTTAACCATTGAAAGTGCTAGCGTGGTTTTAAATACTAAAACGTTGACTAAGAAATGCCAGCCGCCGAATTAGCCGAGAAAAGGGAAGAAAACGAGGAAATTAGAGAAGAGTAAGACTCCGTCAGAAAATATACGATTTACATGGGGTCTTTCGATTAAACTGTAATTTGGTGAAATTGTAGTATTGGATACTAAAAAACTAGTGTGCCAAAATTTTTTTAAAATTTGTTGAAGTTACGCCATTTTGAATTTTTATGTTATAATTTTTTTAAATTTAATATTTCCGAAAGTTTTCGATGAAATTTAATAAAATATGGAAGGCTTATACTTGAAATCATGTTTCTTCTGACTATCTTGCCCAAACAAAGTCAAAAACAAATTTTTGAATCGTTTTGCCCGAGCGGGACCGATTTTTGAGTTTTTTCATTAATTAATAAAATGTTTCTTATAATTTCACCTTTCATGTAAACAAAATAAATTGATGGAGACTCAAATAGTTTTCAAGATATTGCAATTTTTGTGGAAGCGCGACCACGTTTCAGTGTCAGCGCTGTGTCAGTGCCCAGGACGCCTCGCACAGTAGAATTCTTACACTTTACAGTTCAAAGTTGTCTAGAGCCTACAAATTTTATCCAATTTTGATGTTCTTAGTCTTAAATAAAAGGAGATAAATTCAATTTTTAATTGTTTATATATTTTTTTGTTACCAATTTTTTCTGAGTTCTTTAATAATTTTAAATTATTAATTAATATCGAAAAAATATTTTCTGAAAAAGCAGGTTTCTGTATTTAGGATGGCTGTGCTGTCGATACATATGAAACTCAAGAGCTTAAGAATTATTTTGAGATTGATTCGGATGATTGATAAATTCTTTCACTTTAATATTAGTAATAATTTCCAAATGATAGATTCACTCCCTTAACCAATTTACCAGAATGTTGAAAAAAATCGTGTATTTTTATTTTTCCATTCCTCATGATCGAAATCAATTTAAAATAGTCTAGTATGAACACCCGATAAATAATAATGCATAATTCAATTTATTTAAATGGTTGAAAAACAATTAATCAAATAATGAAAGAACTGTTTTAATTTACTTTAGATAACTAAAGTTATCGCGAAATAAATGTTTTGACAATTTGATAGTCATTTATTTATTTAATATAAAAGGTAAAAGGTGCGGGGGAAAAATTGCAAAAGAAGTGAGAGTGTAAAAGAACTGAATGCAAAAGATCCGAGGATCGAGTGTATTTTGTTAAAAAATAATTTTAAGGTTAATAATTATCGTTGTTATTAACAATTATATTTATATAAAATATAAATTAATTAATTCTTTTATTACCTACTTATTTATATCTTTATTTATATAAGCATAAATTTGTCTCCTAAAAATATAGTTTTTTAAATAACTGTTATTAACAATGATAATAATTAACTTTGAAATTATTTTTAACAAAACAAACATATTTTCTTAAATAAACATAAATTTGTCTGCAAAAAATACAACTTTTTAAAGAAGGAACATAGTTATCTATTTGTTAATTAACATTGTTTTTCAACCATTTAAATAAATTGAATTATGCATTATTATTTATCAGGTGTTCATACTAGACTAATTTAAATTGATTTCGATCATGAGGAATGGAAAAATAAAAATTCTCGATTTTTTTCAACATTCTTGTAAATTGTTAACTTTGAGTAAGAAAAAAATATATAAACAATTAAAAATTGAAACAACGGTTTCGGAGAAACTCTTTGAAACTTTATCTCCTCTTATTTAAGACCAAGAACATCAAAATTGGATAAAATTTGTAGGCTCTAGACAATTTTGAACTGTAAAGTGTAAGAATTCTACTGTGCGAGGCGTCCTGGGCACTGACACAGCGCTGACACTGAAACGTGGTCGCGCTTCCACAAAAATTGCAATATCTTGAAAACTATTTGAGTCTCCATCAATTTATTTTGTTTAAATGAAAGGTGAAATTATAAGAAACATTTTATTAATTAATGAGAAAACACAAAAATCGGTCCCGCTCGGGCAAAACGGTTCCAAATAATTTTTTTTGCCTTTTTTGGGTAAAAATTTTTTTTTTGTTATGTGATAGTCTGAAGAAACATGATTTCAAGTATAAGCCTTCCAAATTTTATTAAATTTCATCGAAAACTTTCGGAAATATTAAGATTTAAAAAAATTATAACAACAAAGTTTAAAATTGCGTACACGGAAAAAATTAGTTGCTGAAATTTTCCTCGACTTTGTAGAAGCGACTCTCGGATATAGTGGAAAGTATTGAAATTTTTAAAATCACTCTGTTTTAAAAATCATATTGAAATCGAAGAAAAAATGTACTACATTCGAAGAGAATTTAGAAAAATGATTTGAAACTTTCAGCGACAGTCGAGGAAAATGAAAACACAGCCAGCGTGAACGATTCGGCGACAGTCGAGGAAAAAAGACGTGTCCGAATTTTCTTCTACAGTATTCTAAACTTTCAACGATAGTCGCGGAAAATTAAAAATCTCAAATATTTCTCTTCAACATATTTTAGAATTTCAAAGAGTATTTCAGTATACGTTAAGGACTATTTTACAATTATTTTTAATTTATTAGATGAATAGAAAAATGATAATACTTAATTAAAATAATAATTAAGCCAATAAAATTATTTTCCGTTCATTATTGTAAAAAATTATTTAACGATTAATAATTATATTTTATATATACTCACAAAAAGGTTTTAATCCTCCAATATAATTCACAAACACTGTACACAAGAATTTGTAAATGAACAGTGTTAAAATGACTGCAGGTCGCGTTTATCGCCTGAGAGTATGCGCATCCGTTCTGCGCACCGTTTTCCTCGACTCGTCGACGAAACTTTCTATCAAAGTGTTACAATAATTCCGCGACTTTTTTTCCGCTACTAGGTTTATAAAAAGTCCTCGAATTTTTTTAGAGAATTTCTGCTAAAATCATAGAGTAATTCTATAAATTTATAATGTATTTTTTCATATCCGAGAGTCTTCGAGTAGTAGCTGAAAACTTCAGCGACTAATTTTTTCCGTGTAGCTTTAACAAATTTCAAAATTTTCAAAAAAAATTTGGCACACTAGTTTCTAGTATCCAAGACTACAATTTTACCAAATAACAGCTTAATCCAAAAACCCCATGCAAATCGTATATTTTCTGACGGAGTCTTACACAGAAGTGATAATAGTGGGTAAGTCGTTTTGCCGATATTGTGCCAGTCGTGTCTCGCCGTTGGCAATTTCTACTTGCCAATCGTTTAAGCAGATTCTCCTCTGAGTGAGAGAGAAGCTCAGGGGTCTTCAAATTGTTATTAGTTGGTCGAGCCAAGTAAAGTTTATTAAAAATCTTTTTTAAATAATTTATTAGCGTCTGACGGCGAGATTTTATGTATTTAATTTTCATTATTATTGTTGTTGAAAGCATCGGATTTTGTCTGACGTAAAGCAGAAACTTTATAATAAATTAAAATTAGTTAAATTCATACGTCACATAAATTTTTTAAAAACAAACATTATTTTTTAATACTTTGTTTTATGACGGAGAAAACTCTTTTTATTATTTTTTAATCGCCTAATGGATTTCGAAAAGAATTTTTTTCAGACAAAGATTCGTTTAAAGTTACACAAACGTTTCGAAATCCACATATTTCCTCTTTAGGGAGTTAATTTAATTTAATAAAAAAATTGAATTCTTTTAAGGGAAGGTAACCGTTCTTAATAATTGAAGGGTACGCTAAAAGAACGCATTAAGCGCCATTTTTTCTTAGGTTATTTTTGCATCAAATTTGACGTTATAAATCTTTTTCTGTACAATATATGGTTAAATCAGTAAGAAATTCTTATTTAGTTAAAATTATGATAATTACAAACAACTTTTTATGCTCAATAAATTGATATTAATTAATGATAATTAGCTCGAAAAGTTGAAGTGTCGTGTTGGCGCTTAATGCGTTCTTTTAGCGCACCCTTCAATTGTAATTAAAATTTTAATCTTATAAATAAATTTATCAAAATTCTTTAGAAAAATTTCTTAAAACAATAAAAGAATTAAAAGAATCAATTCGAAAAAATTTACTTTATTTATTATCTGTTGTGTATTGTTCTTATTTATTGTTTGTTTTCTTTTATTATTTACTTGATGTGTGTTATTATTTATTATTTTACTAAATTTAAAAATAACAAAAAGGATTTTCTTCGTCATAAAACAAAGTTTTTAAAATAAATTTTGGTTTAAAAAAATGTATTTTTAATAGTTTTTATATAATTTTTACATTCTCATCACATGAGAAAGTATTAGTTTTGGTCGAAAATTGACTTTCGCTAATTTCATGAAATCTCGACGTTTTGGAGTCCCCTGAGTCCGAAAAACATGGTCTAAAAAAAGTGTCTGTCCGTATGTCTGTCTTCGTGTCTGTAGACACAATGGTGTCCCTACGATAACTCTTGAAAAACTTATTGCATCAACTTGCAACTTTGCATGCACAAAGTTAGTGTTAAAATAAAGATCGAGTTCGTTAGCCAGCCATTTTCATCGAAAACTACGCAAACTACAGTAGTTTCAAAATATTAAAAATTCAATTTTTTCAAATTTCATAATTTTTAACTTTATATTACTTTAGATTAGAAAAATACAAACAACTTTCCTCTACAACATTTTTTCATAGAAAGTCAAATTTCGAAGTTATAGGCTCTTAAATAGTAAAAAAATACTCAAAAATACTAAAATAACGCTAAAAATCAAAATTTCTCAAAGAGAAAAAAATTATTACATTAATTTCCACATATTCTCACCCCATTGTACTCAAAAAATGCTCAGATTAACCAAAAACTAGTAATTTCCGGAAAAACCACCGTATATATATATTTTTTATCATTTTTTTATTAAAAAATCCATATTCCGACTCAATTATCTCCAAAACTATTGCCTATGGGAGCTTGCTACCAGAGACTTTTTTTCTCGTCTTTCCATCAGCTACAACTTTGCTGTTGACAACTTTTCACTAAACTTAAAACTTTTCGACTTATTTGCAAAAAACTAATTTTTTATTACATTCTCATCACATGAGAAAGTATTAGTTTTGGTCGAAAAGTGACTTTCGCTAATTTCATGAAATCTCGACGTTTTGGGGTCCCCTGAGTCCGAAAAACATGGTCTAAAAAAGTCAACTTGCAACTTTGCATGCACAAAGTTAGTGTTAAAATAAAGATCGAGTTCGTTAGCCAGCCATTTTCAAAATTTTAAAAATTCAATTTTTTCAAATTTCATTATTTTTAACTTTATGTTACTTTAGATTACAAAAATAAATTTTGTCCTTTCTGAAGGACGGTTGCCGTACTGCCGACAAGACGCCGTAATGTGCAGAGGCGCGTCCTGCCGGAAGGCCCTTCCGAAAGTTTAGGCGCTTGGACGTTCTTTTAAAAAAATCATGCAGAAAATTTATCTAATTGTTCATTTTTAAGTCTTCAGTAAATTTAAAGTTTTTCTTATAAGAATTATACTATCACATCCACTCTATCCGGATTTACATGTTTTTAATCATTCATTTGATATTATTTACAATAATCACATATATAGGGTGAACGGGACATAATATCTAAGGGGAGTAATGAATAATTGTAATTTATTTAAAAATCGTAAATTAAAATGATTTCGCTCCAAAGACAATTTGATGTACTGCAAGTTTCTACAGAGTTTGATTATTTATTATTCAATCACTGTTGTAAGAAATATAGTAGAAAAACTGTATTTCACATATGAAAGTAACTTTTCAAAATTTTCATTTTTTCGTTCTAATTTTTTTAAAATAACTTTAAAAAAGAAACTAAAATCGCTATTTAAGCTTGAAACATTTTTTGAGGGTCAATTTGAGATTTTTGATTCACATTTACTGTATTGATAAAAATTTCAAATTATTTCCCAAGTACCCCTAGAGCGGGTTGGCTAATGCAACACGCCATGCATAAAGTGCAACCTATGTCCAAGTAAATCAACAAAGTGAAAAGTTAGCCATTCCGCTCCGGTCTACACTACACAAAAAAATTAATACTTTAAGAATATTTTAGCTGCTTCTGCAAATCATGTATCTGCTAAAAGAGAGTTAGTATAATTAAAAATAACTTCACAATTTTAATCATCAAGACCAAAAATATACATTTAAATCCACTTAATCTTGCAATCATCAGCAAACACAATTTTATTATGAATTATGTGAATTATATTAGTGTCAAAATTTAATAAAAAAACTCACGAAACGAATAAAACTAACCAATTGGAGCAACAAAGTCAATCTTCTTAAAAGAAGAAAAAGTTTAATATTTTTAACAATTAATTTTGCACAACTTGAATTCTTCTTCTTGAGTATGAAATAAAGTAAGTTTAATAAAGAAACCACATAATTAAAAGTCATGCTTGCGAGCCATAAATCGCTTTGCACCGCCACAGTTATTATTTATTTATTTTTTTTTATTTGACGTACATTTTTTTCGAAACGGTTAATTATTCAGGGGAATGTTGGCAATACAAAGTAATTTTTCTTTTTTCTCTAGGAGGCGCAGAACTAAATTTTTTATTAACATTTTATAAACAAATTATATAAAAACTATTAAAAATAAATTTTTTTTTAATTAAAAATTATTTTTAAATATTGGGTTTCAGAACGAAGAATACCCATTTTGGTATTTTAACCCACGGCGAAAAATGGAAAAATGATTTTTGCAGTCAGTGTAGTACTCCTTTATAGAATAATATGTAACAGGTACACACTAACGAATTAGAAGTTTCATAGCTGAACAGTTTGGGACTCAACACAATTTATCCCATTCATCAGCTTAAACAAGACTGTTTATATAGTCTAAGAGGGAATAAGAGTATAAAAAATTGGAAAGAAGAATTACATTCTCATGTAATTGTTAAAAGAGCGCTGGCAGTGTACAAAACACAAGTCAATAATAGAAGCGAATATTGAATATCTAGTACTCAGTCCAGTTCTTTCGAAAAATGGACGCCGTGCACATAAAGTAGATATTCCTATTCGAAAACCACAAGTTATTCTCTCTCTCTCTCACACACTAATGGTCGTTCGCTTATCTTACCGTTTCACTTACTCTTACTACTCTCAACTATTATGCAGTGCAGTTAAGTAAATTAAAGTATTAAATATTGCTTTGAGAATAATTAATTATACATTTCATTCAAGGTCAATTCACTATTTTGTACACGAAAAAATCAAATAATCAAATTTACCATGAGGAGTGTCAAACTGGCCAAACTTAAAAAAGGTTTCAAGGCTAATAAGAAAAAATTAATGTTTTTTATTTATTATTAAATTCTAATAACCGTATCAACTTTAAACTAGTTGACAATATTATTTATTCAATATTATGAATATTGTTGACATTCATACTTACATTAATTACATATTTAAATACACTCATGACGTAATTTATTTGAATGTAAAGGGATGTATCTTAAATAGGAAATTTCCCCTATCGATTGCGTAGCCGAGAGGCTTAATGCTTAATGTAAAAGCGTGCGATTTATAATTATGAGTATATTTAGTTGTATGGTTAGGTAGGTGTTTCAATCCCGTATGATTGTAAGATTTTCCGATATGTTTAAGCTGTTAATTGTGAGTATGAAGATGTGGGAAGAATAAAACTTGTGAATTAATGAATATGAATATGTGAAGAGTGCATTTAACATATTTTTCTTTTTTTAATGATTGGTTATTGTTTTTTAATATAAAATTGACGAAGTGAATACAAGGAATCATTCGTTTCGCGTCGCTTCGGCCATTTATTTTGACAGGTTCCGCGCCTGCGTTCCTTTATTGTGAAAATTTCGAAGTAGGGGACTGAGTCCAGTTTCTCTACTGTGCACACTGCAGCGCGCCTTATAATCTTCGCCTGTGTTTCAATGCTCTTTACAGTGACATTTGGAATTAAGGCCCTCTATACACTATACGCAATACCCTAAGATGCTTGATGGAAATTAATTAAGGAGGATGGTGACTGTCTTTTCGGGGCAGGCGGCGAGAGGGGAATTCACATGCTTTTATATGGTATTAAAACTGCAAATACCAACTGTTTTAATATATATTTTATACGTGAAATATGCAATACTTAATATATTAGACATACAAAATTTTATTTTTAATAATTCCAATTCATTATTCTTAAAAAATATTTTAAAAAATAATTATTTAATTACGTAAAAAAAATTTTATGAGCATGGAGATCGTGACAACAACGCATTCCATTTGCATGCTAGAAACAATGTTGGTAACACTGAATAAGATTTCATTCGTATATGATTACATTGCGACGTTGCCACGTTTCTGTGTATATGTTAGAGAGGTTAGAAAATCTGTAATTTTACGTCAGTTTTAATGTTATTTCTAAAAATCAGGACAGTCGGTTTACTCAATTATTTTTTTAAATTATTCCAAAAGTATTAAACTTTAAAAGAGTATGATTTTTAAAAAAAGTTTAACATTTTTACACAAGTTATTATAAAAATAGGGTATACCAAAAATAGTGCACTTCACATAACACTTCCCATAAGAGCCCATATAAAAACATGCAATTTCAACAATTAAATTCTCGAAAACGGGACAGTAAAAAATTTTAAAAAAGTTATTCTATAATACCCACACAGCACCAAAACTTGCCTGAAAATTTATTAAAGATTTACTTGCAAAGTTTAGTGGAAATTGTGTAAAGATTCAAATGTCCTACTTAAATAAATGTTTATAGTCAAATTTTCCTAAAAATTTAATTTAAAACTTTCCTGAACATTTAAATTAAATTTTCGACTTCTCTCTTATAAGCGAAAATGTAACTTAAAACTTTCCTGAAAATTTAAATTAAATTTTCGCCTATATACAGTAGGCGAAATTTTTTTTTAAATTTTCAGGAAAGTTTCACGCTAAACATTTATTGAAGTGGGACATTTAAATCTTTACAAAATTTTCATTAAACTTTTCAAGTAAATACTTCGAAGTTTACAAGAAAATCTTTAATAAAGTTTTAGGAAAGTTTCGGTGCTGTGTGGGTATAGACATTCTTAACAACGAGTTTTTCCAAATTTCAAAAAATTCTTAACATTTTTATTTTAGTCACCATCCTCCTTAATGTACTTTTACTGGACTAAGTCCAGTTTTTTCAATATTGACTCCCAGTTTTTCAAACTCTATTTTTCTCAGTGCCCTTAAACCGCACACTGACGAATCCAACCTTAAACCGCACACTGGGTGTGCGACACCCGAGGACTTTTAAGTGTGTTCTCTGAGTTGGAATAGGATATTATCTTTTAGAAAAATTATCATATATAGCTCAATACATCTATTTTGAAGGAGAATAGGTTTCATAATGATTTATTTAATTTGAATAATTTAAAAAAAGTTTTTTAAAACTACTGAAATCACCTTAAACCAAAAACTGGGTGTCAGGCAAGCAGAAATTTTTCGCCGTCAACTTCATAAAATTATTAAATACACAAAGACACTCAGCAGACTAATGTCACTGACGAAACATAATGTCAAGTACAAAATGTACCCAGTGTGCACGTACTATAACTGTTCTAGACCAAAAAAAGAACAGTGTTCTAGAATAAGTGTTACAATTTTATTATAGAACAGTTCTAGAGCTTTGTTCTAAATTTGTTCTGGAACAATTGTTCTGTATTTGTTCTATAACAGACATGTAACATTTGTTCCAAATTAGTTATAGAATTTTGATGTAACATTGTTCCTACAGTGTTCTAGAACACTGTTACAAAAATTTAATATAACTGTTCTTTCACTATAAACTCGTGTTTATTTTCACTACACGGAAAAATGTTATTATTAAATTTTATAAAAGTATTTTACAAGTGTAGGACAAAATGCGACAAAGGAAAATTTTTTTATCAACAAAACTTACACAGTAAATCTTATTTTAAGATCGGTCTTAAATTCAGCACTGTCTGCTATAATGTTAAAGGATACAAAAATGTTGTATCTTAATTTAAGCCTGCTTTCCTGCTTTAAAATAAGACTTTCTTTTTACTGTCAAATTTTAACAAAACGTACCTATATAAAATTTAGTAAAGTTATATTAAAATTTGTTAAAAGTTTTCGATATTTGATATAACTTTACTAAATAAAGTATAATTTTTATTAAAGTTTAATACTTCTAATATAATAACTTTCTTTCCGTGTATAGTGCAGCCGCGTTTTTGCATGAATTACAAAAAATCTTTTGAATTTAGATACTTAGAAAGACTCGTATCGATAATTCGTGAAAAATTAAATAATTTTTCACTGTCAGCTTGCATAAATTTTCAAAATTTTTAAAAACATTATTCACCAAGAATAACATCAAATATTTAATTAATTTATTATCAATTATTAATTAATAGGTATATCATAAAAATACAATAATAAATTATTAATATTAACTAATTAATTAAAATTTGTTATTATTTGTAGCATAATTATATATTATTCTTTGAAATAAAAAAAAATATATATATATATATATATATATATATATATATGGGCCCGATTGTGGGCCCACGATCGGACAAGGCTTAAAACATGTTAATTTAGTGCAATATTCTTACAAAAAATTTGAAAAAAATTCATTGAAACATACATTGTTGAAAATGAAATTTTATTTAAAAAATTTTTAAAAATATTTTTATTAAAAACTACGTGTGAAAACAAAACTTTTCATTATAAAAACGTCCAATTTGATCAATTTTTGATGCAAAAGCAAAATAATTTCCGATTTGGCCTAGAGTGCCTCATATATAGTTATTTTTTTAATAAGTATGTTACATTTTAATTTACAATTTTAACGCTGCACATAACGGTCCCTCAATTCAAAAGGAAGTTGAAGTAAAATCACTTCCAAGCTTGCGTGGCTATGCGGTATACGTATTCGACTTGTGTCCTCTGGGTCTAGGTTTCGATCCCCCGTGCGTGCGGAATTTTTCATTCTTAGTTTTAAGTGTTCTGTGTATAATTCTGAATATTGTTATATAAAGTATAAGTTCAAATAATTATTAACAATTATAATAATAATTTAGTCATTAATTTAAATAAATAAGATAGTCTGTTTAAATTATTAAAGAAAATAAAATTTTTTTTTTTAAACTTATTGCAAAAAAAGATATTCTATTAATTATTCATATTTTTATTTATACTTATAAACATTTATTTGTTCTATGCAACTATTAAATTTCTGCTTGGGTATTATTTATGATAAATCGTTTTTGTTATAGAATTGTTATATATTTGTTCTAAAACAATGTTCTAGTTTTGTTCTAGAATTGTTAAAGACTTTTGTTCCTATTTTGTGTCTCCAGGGGGACGACATTTTGACCTGCCTGTTCCTCACTAGTTACAGAACTTGTTCTTTTTTGTTCTGGAATAGTTACAGAATTATTCTGTAACTTTGCACACTGGGTACTGTCAAATATCAACACATGTTCCATTTTTACGAATTTATCCGAAATATTAGAATAAAAAGCTAGAATATGGGTGTCGCACACCCAGGATGCGGTTTAAGGGTTAAAATCAGTAAACTGGATTTCGAGAAGAATATTTTTTTATTTAAGACTACAAAAAAACTAAATTGTTAATAACATTAACAAACAAATTTTTTTTGTTCTACAATAAAAAAATTATTTTAAATGAAAAACAAAATTATTTGGGTCAGTCCATTATATTTCACCTGAAGCCGTTGCGGCTTATTTTTTAAAAAATCTCATAATTTGTAAAAATGATGTTTAATATCCATAGAATTCATTTTTGAGAATTATTTTATACAATTTTTTAAATTAAACTTAGAATTTTCATTTTTAAGTTGAGTTTCACAGAAAGAAGGTTAGATTGACAGTTATGAAAAATTAATAAAGAAGCATGAAAATAATTTAGATAATACAAATTTCTTGATTGTTATTTGTTAAAAATGGGCTTATTTACTTGAATAAATAGATTATTATGCAAACATACCTAAAATAATAGATAAAAATAGATTTAAAAATTTACATATGAAATGTCAAAAGTCACTGCATTTTAATTACATTTTTCTAAAAAGTTTATAAATATTAACAAAATTTAATACTACATAATGTAAAGTACTTTCAATGTACTTTCATATTATGTGCTAACTATTTAATTTTATAATAAAGAAATATAATAAATTTTACCTTTAATATTGAGTGTTTCATGACTTTCAGAGATTTTAATCACTTATTTCTTCTCAGGTGCAAGACGAAAAAATCCATTTTTTGTCTTAATATTTAAGTTTGACCTTCTTTTCCATTCTATTAAATTTTGGTGATGGATAATAAGCTACTTTTCAGTTTAAATTTAGTTTAAAAAATCTGCTTCCAAAAGCGAGTTTGTTGGTTAAATAGCAGGTAATTTTATAAAACTGAAGTTGGCTATCACAATAGTCTTGCAAAAATCTACTTGTATTTAACCAAAAAATGCGTTTTTTCAGCAGATTTTTAAAACTAAATTTAAACTAAAAAGTAGCTCATTATCCATCACCAAAATTTAATAGAATGGAAAAGAAGGTCAAACTTAAATATAAAGACAAAAAATGGATTTTTTCGTCTTGCACCTGAGAAGAAATAAGTGATTAAAATCTCTGAAAATCATGAAACACTCAATATTAAAGGTAAAATTTTTTATATTTCTTTATTATAAATTAAAAAGTTAGCACATTATATGAAAGTACATTGAAAGTACTTTACATTATGTAGCATTAAATTTTGTTAATATTTATAAACTTTTTAGAAAAATGTAATTAAAATGCAGTGACTTTTGACATTTCATAGGTAAATTTTAAAATCAATTTTTATCTATTATTTTAGGTATGTTTGCATAATAATCTATTTATTCAAGTAAATAAGCCCATTTTTAACAAATATCAATCAAGAAATTTGTATTATGTAAATTATTTCCATGTTTCTTTATTAAATTTTCATAACTGTTAATCTAACCTTTTTTCTGTGAAACTCAACTTAAAAATGAAAATTCTAAGTTTAATTCAAAAAGTTGTATAAAATAATTCTCAAAAATGAATTCTATGGATATTAAACATCATTTTTACAAATTATGAGATTTTTTTAAAAATAGGCATCAACGGCTTTAGGTGAAATATAATGGACTGACCCATTTTTTTTAAAGTGATCCGTTTGAGAAATTCTGTCCCTAATACTAATAGATAAGCACAAATAGCTCATGCGACCCGTCACAAAGTTAGTACTAATTTCTTTTGCCGGCACAATAGAATTTTTGTGCCGGGATAGCACTGGGGGAGTACTAATTGTTTTTGCCGGCAGAACTCCTGTGACGATAAAAAACACAAGTAAATTTTTGTGCCGGGACAGCACCGGGCCGGTACTAATTTTTTTTGCCGGCTCAACACCTGTGCCGGTGAAAAAAGAAAAGAAAATTTTTGTGCCGGGCCAGCACCGAGCCGGTACTAATTTTTCTGCCGGAAGAAATCCTGTGCCGGTGAAAAACACAAGCAAATTATGGTGCCGGGCTGGTGGTTTTTTTAACCGGACCGGTACTACTACGCCGATGCTGGTATAAATCCGTCTGTTCCACCGATGCAGTACCATACCGGTTGTAAGCATCGGCAAAACTCCGACTTTTCTGCCAAATCCGTTACCTCGTTAAATTTTGAAACAGCAATCCAAGTCAATATTTCCAGAATTTCAGAGCCTGTGTAGCGTGTTTTTGGTAATATAGACCAAAGAAAATCGTTAAAGCTTTCATTATTGTTTTGTGTATTTTTTTCCAAACAGCGTGTTCAAAGTTCCAAATCCATAAAACTTTAATAAACTTCAATAAATAATTTAATATTTAATAAACACGTTTAACAAATTCTTGAACTTCAGAACTTAATACTGGCTTGTGAACAAATCGTTCATTTAACACTTTTGTAATTAACCACATTAAATAATATTTCAGTTTTGGTGTTGCGGTTAGTTACACAGGCCAACAAAATTTTGTGGCCTAACCAATAGAAGCTGATTTTTTAGGATTTGGTCCGTAGAATACGAATTTAACCGTGAACATATTGGATTGGCTCTAGTTTTTAATCAACTCACATTTCAATACGCAAAATACGCATTTTTATCATTTTTTATTGAATGTACAACCATACACCGGAACAGTAAATCTGTCTGCATACTCTGTTTCATAAACGTATTAAAAATAACATTAGGGTAGAGTAGGGTAAAAAAGCCAGTGGTGCAAAAAACCTATTTGGCTTTTATTTTGAAACTATTGAACTATTTTACCAGACGTTTGAAATATAAGTTTAATTAAGTAAAACTCAACTTTTGATTCTAGTTTGACTGTCGTATCGATAATATTATAGTTGTTATTGTAATTTGTATTTTTTAACTGCTTGTTTCGATGTCTGTGAATTGAAAGCAGGTAAACTTAACATAAAATACAATTTTGGAAGCTAAAAACTTTTCTAAATTATTTATTTGTTATACAGATAAAAGAAAAATATAATATTACAAAATTTTATAACAAAATATTTTAACAAAATCACCAAATGGCTTTTTCACCCCACCAGGTGGTGCAAAAAAGCCATATGCAGAACTTTCGTAAAACTCTTATAACTTTGTCCTTTCACGGAATAGTACCAAAAGTAAAAAAGTGGCTTTTTTACCCCACTCTACCCTACTTTTGACCATGTAAGGCAATTCAAGTAAAAACTAGTGTCTCTGGGGGTTTTTATGATCGCTGCTTATAAATCTGCTATAAAATATAAAAATTACGAATGGCGGATCAATTTTTAAAAATAACTTACGCCTTTCATGATAAAAATGTAAAATTTAAAAAAAATTCTGCCATTTTGAATTTTAAAATCTGAATTCAGATTAGTAAACAGCGACCATAAAAACTCCTAGAGAGACTAATTTCTAATAAAATTGCCTTACCTGGTCAAAAGTACTGTTGTTTTTAATATGTTCCCATATAGCACAAAAACTTCCAGGAAGTTTCCCGTAGGAACCTTCGGAAGTTACCCTTGGTAACTTTCTGAAAATTTCCAGGAAATACACTCAGAGAAAAAGTTTATTTCACTTAACCAAGCTGTTTAGTTAACCTATTTTATTTGTTACGATAAAACAATTTCGTTGATTTAAATAAAAATTTGGTTCATTCTAATAAATACGTAAAATTTGTTTGGTTATCCAAAAGAAATTTTTTATTTGAAGGTGTTTGTTTGATTTTAAAAAAATAGTGTTTTGAATAGAGAATATTATTTAGTTGAATACAATTTGTTTGACACAACACACAAATTTGTTTGATTCAACCAAATCATTTTATTAGAGTCAAACAAAAATATTTGTTTGTCTCAAAAAGTACATGTGTGAATTTAAAAATGTCAATCTCACTTGTCTGTACAGTCCGCGTTCGTGTCAAATTCATTAATTAAATTGGTAAATCGAAGAAACAAAATTATAAGTGTCGGTTTAATAATTGCAATGTGTTCATTGTAAGACTAAGTGTATATTTAATTTGTACTAGTGAGAAGAAAATATCCAATAAGTTTTTGTGAAGTTTTCAGTTGGTTGTTTCGAATAAACTTTTTTCAGAGTGCAAATATCAAAATCATGTATAATATGTTTAAAACCCTCCTGCGCATAAAGCCGAATATATTCGTCCAACTATTTTTGTTAATAACTTTTGTTTAAATTAACATTAAGTGATCTATTAAGTTGCAAATTATTTCTTAGGGATAAACATATGTTATTAAATTATTTATGACACTTTATATTATTTATTTCACAATAAACATTACTTTTAGAATGCTTAAAACAATAAAAAAAAATTTTTTTTTATTGAAATGTATGCGCAAGAGGGTTAATGTAATATTTTAAATGTTTTTTATTATTAAGTAATTTTGTGTACATGAAGAAACAATTATATAATATTTTATTTAATTGTTACTTATTTTCCTCTAATAATGTTTGAATTTCCTAATTTAATATTTTCTAGCATACATGTTATTGGTTACTTTATGATTTATTGTATACATATAATTTTAAAATATCAATAACTATATAATAAATTATAAATCAACCAATAATATGTACTAAAAAATATTGAATTTGGAAATTCAAACATTATTACAGGAAAATAAATAACAAAATTAAGTAAACAAAAACATTTATTTAAATGAACCAAATACGTTAACTAAAACTATTTATTTAAATCAAACAAAAATTAAATTTTCTTTTAAAATAAACAAATTTTTTGGTTATATGAAATAAAAATGTTTGGTTAAGTGTAATAACCATTCCACAGTGGGCCAGATTGCAAAAAACCTGACCAAAAACCTATTTGTGTATAAAACTGTCTGAAATTCGTTACTCGGGGGTTTTTAGGGTCGCTGATTACGAATCTAACCTTAGTTTTTCAAAATTCAAAATGGCGGATCCAGTATGGCGGATGACTTTCTTAAAAATTAATTCAATCGACCTGAAATTTGTTACTCGGAGATTTTTAGGGTCGCTGATTACGAATCTAACCTTAGTTTTTTAAAATTCAAAATGGCGGATCCAGTATGGCGGATGACTTTCTTAAAAATTAATTCAATCGACCTGAAATTTGTTACTCGGGGGGTTTTGGGGTCGCTGATTACGAATCTAACCTTAGTTTTTCAAAATTCAAAATGGCGGATCCAGTATGGCGGATGACTTTCCTAAAAATTGTTATTCAGTGGTTTTTGGGGTTGCTAATTACGAATATGGAAATAGTTTTTAAAAAAATTCAAAACGTTAAATTTATTTCACTACTTAAATTTATTGAATAAAATAATTAATTTACAATTTCTGGTTATTCAAATCCAAAATCATCCTCCTCATCTGTCGACTCGTCGGTGGAGGAGTTCTCATAATAGCTTAAGCCGTATAATCTTCTTTCATTTTCTGCTCCTATTAACATTTTAGTTACTTCACTCGATAATTGTTTTTTGCTCTTAGGGTGATTTTTTCCCTTACTCGAAATAAAGGGATCGGAAGTTACAAGAAGACGATTAAAAACATCCTGCATTGTTGCCGTTCTTGAAGATTTTCTGGCAAAATGTTCTCTGTAATTTCTGATGTCTTTATTTCGAGCTTCTTGTGCATCTTCAGACATTTGGCCGATTGGAAGCGGAGACCAGTCAATAATTGTTGGGCCATGGATTAAAATTTTGTGAACTGTTGTCGACATACAATACCACGGATATAGCGATACACAAAGGACCCCGCACAAAATGCATTGGAATTGGCTTACCGTTAATTTTGTTCAAATTTTCAGAATTAGTAGTTCTAAGTGTCCTAATTAAAGATATAATTTTGTTAAACTCAAAACTTCACTTGTTTGGCTGAAAACTGGGGGTGAAAGTACCCCCTGTCTAAGGCATGAAATGAACATTTCAGTGCTTTTAGCCAAATAAACCATTATTTTTGGTAAGTTTAATGTCAGAAGTCACCAATATACATAAAGAGAGAACTCTTAATGTTAAACAAATAAAAATGTAAAATATCAACCCTCAAAAACTACCCCTTGTACAGTTAAAACCATATAGAAAAGGAAAAAACTATTTTAATCACAGAAAATATTTTTATAAATAAAATATTGACTTTTCATTTAATAATACATATGAAATGTCATATTTACCCTTACAAACAACCCCAACAACAACAACAACAAAAAGCAACCCCTTTTATATTTTAAATAAATCCAGTAAACCAGATAAATGAACATTTTAAACAGAGAAAGACTTTTGAAAATCGACTGGAAGTAATTATTTAATCTTCCGTGATTTTCAGTGCAATGTTCAAAATAAAAAGTACCCTTATGAAAAAAACAACCCCTTAAGATTTAAAGTGAAAAAAGTAAAAAATCCATTTCAACCAAAGAAAACTATTAAAAATAGTAAACAGTTTATTATGTTTGTAGTTGTTAAAGAAACTACCTCCTACATGTAACAAAAATAAAATATTATTTTAAATATTCGACGCTATTTATAATAAACATCCCTCTAAGTATTAGGCTCATAGAAAGAAAATAACTCATTGAAGATATTGCATGTCTTTAGGCTTGTGAAAACTCTCAAATGTTTTGTTTCAATCTTATTATATTGTTCAAAAACATGCCTGCATTCGCTAGAAAAACATTTTCTACCCAGAGTACGCCACGTGGAGGCTGCAGGTACAAGATTTTGTACTCCTTTTCTTGTTAAAAAAAAAATCTCACCTATTTACATATCTCACCTATTTACATATATATACAAGTTGCACTTAGTAGCAAATCTTATTTTAAGGACTTTGCTGCAATGCATCCAAAAAAACTATTCATTGACAGGGTTGTTTCTGTTTCCTGCATCTAACACGCTGTCCAAAAGATCCGTCCAAGGGTATTTCACGTGTTCTTCGTGACGAGCATATCCGAAGTACCATAAAACACTTGCAACGTGAGCACAAGTACCTAAAGTTCTTGCACCCGACTTACAAGTGCAATAGTAACCACGGATAGGTTGCTGCTGTTCACCTCTATTTTCTTCAAGATCATAAAGTATTCATAGCTGATGTCGCGTAGCATTTCGAAATCTGGAATAAATGCGCATTCTTATTAAACCAGGTTCATTCATCAAAGCATCTAGTTGTAATTCTTCATTACCATCTCTATGGACTTTATCCTGAATATAAGATGGTGCCAAGTTTACTTGGTATACCCCGAATGTCAAGTGACGCAAATACTCCATAGAAAGATGAGGAAAATATAGAAGATCGTTTTCGTTTAAATGCACCCACTGTGCGTTTCTTCGGAAAAGTTCCTCTTCTTCAACCCTTGTTTTTAATTCATTTGCTGTTTCAGCTTTTAATAACATTTCTGTTGCTAATTCAACTGTAGCTACTTCCATTTCTATTAAACCACGATATTTATTTATTATCGCGCCAGAAATGCGATAAAAATCACCAAGATGAGGAACATGTGTCATTGATATGGGTTTACCAAATATTTTAAAAATAGATTGCAAGTGCCCGTTTCGCGATTCTACTAACCATCTTATTTTTGTGATTAACCGAGCTTCGTTCGCATCCTCAGTAGAGAATTGTCGTTCATTACGACCCAACAACGGTGGCATTTTGGGTATTAAACCCATCAGTTCAAGAAAAGGAATCGCATCGCGATACCCTCTATCAACAATAATTATATCGCCTTCGTCTAACCATTCTCTGATTTGAGCATCATCTCTTTCACATTCTTGTATTAAAATGTTGGCGTCGTTATTTCGTGCGTCTGAAAAGTATGGTCCGTGAATGTCAAGAATGTATCCATTCGTTGACACCAAAAGAATGGGCTTAACAAGATGACAACTCTTGTGAAGATTAAACGATTGTCGTAAAGCTTGAAAATTGCTAGATTTCCCAATTTTTGCGTCAGTACCGTCGATGATGATAATTGCTTTACGATTTTCTGGTGTCGGATTGTATAATGTATTTGCAAAATCAGGTACATATCTCTCTATGAATTCTTGTCTCGTTATTGCGTTAAGTCCAATGTTTTGAGGAACAAATGATTCCATTAAAAATATTCTTACTCTACTAACAGCCATACTAACACTTTGTCTGCTAGGATAATTAAAAACAACTGAAAGAAATTCATCTGGTAGACCTTGCCGCATTTTGCATAAAAATACTAAAAGGTCTTTCTTTGAAATATATCTCTGACCTGGTACCAGTTGCGCTGGATCGAATAGAGAATATAAATCTCGAAATTGTTCCTTAGTTATTGGAGAAAATGATTTGAACTGATCGTCCGAAAAATCGCTTTCATCTACGAATTTTTTTTCGAATTTTTTTTCACAGAACCGCTGAGACCATTTAAAAACTTTAATAACTGAGGACCTTTAATACAATAAAATCTATTCATAAAACGAAGATGTTGCATGAGATCTGCAGGGATGAAACCGTGTTCATCTAAATGCTCTGGACAACACCTAACATTTTCTTGAACGTAAATGTCTTTCAGGACAAAAATGTTAACACGACATTCGTCTGAAAGTCGTACTACATTATCTATCCGATTGCAAATAAGGCACGTATGGCTCGATGTTTGCGTTAAGACATTAAGTCTTAAACAAAATGGATTATTTTCATTTTCATTAACTTCAATATTAATAAGTCGCTTGCATGTTATGCATACACGTGTATTAATACCAATTGCAAGCGGTGGAAAGCCTCTTTCTTCTCGCCAACGAATTGCAATTTCGCTCTTATCAACATTTTCTTCTCCTTCAATAGATGACATTTGTCTAGGTTGAAAAACTGCATTACAAACATAGCAACGCATTTTGTTTATATTATTATTTACTTCAAGGTAGGAACACCAGTGCAATTATCGAAATGTAAAATAGTATAAAGTAAGTATTGCAAAATACCCGCAATCTGAAACAACGATGCTATGCTAATATCTTTGAAAAATCAATCAAACTCTAAAAATGTGTTTAAATAATGTACTCTACAATATTTTAAACAATGATTAACATATTCTTAATCCAGATATTGTAGGATATACAGTAAGCTGGTAACAAATGTTGCCTTTCAAGCGATGTCATGAGCTGATGAAAGAAATCATATATGTGACGCTCCAAAGCGAAAGGGACCATCTTCAAAATAATATCAGGCGCAGTCTTCCGTGCGCAGAACACAACACAAAGACGGAGCCATATGATATTAGGAAGATTGTATGTACTGCTTATGCTATACTTACTTTATACTATTGTACATATCGATATTCGCACTGGTGTTCCTACCCTTTCACCATTTGGCGTCATTCACACGAAAACACATATATAGTCAATACAGTTTAAAGGCAAGAATTACATACTATAAGATTTTTAAACATAATAAACTGTTTACTATTTTTAATAGTTTTCTTTGGTTGAAATGGATTTTTTACTTTTTTCACTTTAAATCTTAAGGGGTTGTTTTTTTCATAAGGGTACTTTTTTATTTTGAACATTGCACTGAAAATCACGGAAGATTAAATAATTACTTCCAGTCGATTTTCAAAAGTCTTTCTCTGTTTAAACTGTTCATTTATCTGGTTTACTAGATTTATTTAAAATATAAAAGGGGTTGCTTTTTGTTGTTGTTGTTGGGGTTGTTTGTAAGGGTAAATATGACATTTCATATGTATTAGTAAATGAAAAGTCAATATTTTATTTATAAAAATATTTTCTGTGATTAAAATAGTTTTTTCCTTTTCTATATGGTTTTAACTGTACAAGGGGTAGTTTTTGAGGGTTGATATTTTACATTTTTATTTGTTTAACATTAAGAGTTCTCTCTTTATGTATATTGGTGACTTCTGACATTAAACTTACCAAAAATAATGGTTTATTTGGCTAAAAGCACTGAAATGTTTCTTTTCATGCCTTAGACAGGGGGTACTTTCACCCCCTGTTTTCAGCCAAACAAGTGAAGTTTTGAGTTTAACAAAATTATATCTTTAATTAGGACACTTAGAACTACTAATTCTGAAAATTTGAACAAAATCAACGGTAAGCCAATTCCAATGCATTTTGTGCGGGGTCCTTTCTGCTGTTTCAAACTAGTACTCTTGAAAGTTATTCACATTAACTGCGAAACCACTTGACATTACTTGCAAAATTATATAAACCCGTCTCATTAAATTCGCATCGACTCCTAAAATTCTAGCCGATATGTCAGATTTTTCAAAGAAACGTCTAGCCGTATTTCAGTCATTGGAATTGCCTGATCCTTCTTTCGGTTTATCAATAATTAACGCAAGCTTAGTTTTGAAAGCTTCGTGAATGACCCGTTTTCTTTCTTCGATGATAATCTTGTCACCTTTACGTGCCTGCCATGTTTTAGTTTGCATTTTGTAACCCAAATGTAAAAAATATTCCATGAAACGGATCCACGCATGCAAGGAAGACAGGCCTAAACCAAGAGCAGATTGATCAATTTCTTTTGATTTCATTAATTCTATATTGTTAAATTGCGAAGATGTTGCCCTGCATAAATAACAGCGCATTGCTGATGTTGTGTCTGTTACAGCATTACATACCTTGATGTCAATCATAGTAAAATACATTTAAAATTGAATCTTAACTTCCTGTCCATTCATTACAGTAATAAAAGGTTGGAGAGAAGCAATTTGATTATCAATGTTCTGCTTTTACTTACTGTCGAATCTACGGTTTCCTTTTTAAATTGAATATGTATAGGCCTACAAAATCGCGTTGACGAAGGTTTCGGATTTTTCCAAATAATAACAACTTTTTTTAAATCTTCGTCGAAACCTAAAATTTGTAAAGGTACTAACGATTTCAAAAACATTTTTGAATCTGAACTTTCATCACTTGTAAATTTTTGCTTATACTGACTTTGACCTGAGCTACCATCGCAACCCCACTTACAAATTAATCTCAGATTTTTAACTATTTCAAAGTCTAATGAATTTATTAGGGTAAGTCCAGGGGAGATGGCCATACGGGAGAGTTGGCCAGTTCAAATATTTTACAGAATTTCGAAAGAAATATCACTTATTATGGGGTATTCTTCAACCTTCTGTGATTCATATTAAATCTAAACAATAAATTGATGAAAAATAATAAAACTGTAAGTGTAATCCTTGTTTATTTTTTTTGCACGGGTCTAAAATATGTTGAAAATTTTTGATTTCTTGTCACCATATTGTTATTTTTTAATATAATTTTAAATTTTTAATCTTAATGCGTAGTGCATAACCCACGCTTCGATATAAACAAAAAATGAAAGGGAAAATTATTTTATTGATTTAATATTTTTATGTTTACTTTAATCATTAATTATTGGGTAAGATGGCCACTGATGACTTTTATGAAAATTTTTTGATGTTAATGTTATATACTTAAGAAATATTAATGAAAAACAAATTAAAAATGTCTGAGAATAAAATAATTGATCCAATAGACACCAGAGATGGAGATTTATTTGTAGGTTGACGCAAAAGTTACAATCAAACAACGTTAATTGAAGATTGGATTAAGTGCAATATTTGAAATTTTTGGGTACATAAGAACTGTACTGAATGTCATGAAAAATGTTCAAAATACGACCAGAAAAAGAGGAAAGTAATGTGGACGATTAGAAATTAAATTTAAGTTAAAATTAAAAAATTATAGATAGTGGCCATCTCTCCCGCACACATGTGGCCATCTCACCCGGACATTCCGGGAGAGATGGCCGAATGCACTTTTTCGAAAATGTAAATTTTAAGATTGTAGCTATGCAAATATTTTATTTTATGTTTCGTTTTTTTAAAGTGAAGTGTTCAATATTCAATTACCAATAAAAGTTTAGACAAAAAACGCTTTTTCATAATTTTTACAGTACTTTAAAAAAACTATGGCCATCTACCCCGGACTTACCCTACATCTGTTTGTTCAATTCAAATTCGCTCACACGTGTAATTTCATAAGGATTGTAATTTTTACTTCAGCTGAAGTTTCTGTAACTGTGATATCTTGTGATATCCAAATAACTCTGTTTCGTGAGTTTCGCTTCAACAATGTCGACAAGTACTTCTTCGCCAGTCATTTTACATGGGGCAGGTGTTAAAGAAGATTTGTACGCTGATCTATATTTTGATTCTCTTGCCGGTGATGTTGGTAGAACATCTTTTACAATAGCAGCAGCATCAACAGCTCCAGATGATCTCAGACTCATTTGGGTAGCATAAGCCAACTCTTCCGTACTAAAATCTTCGCGCATTTCAGTCGTTTTTCGTCGTTTTGTTCGATCACTGGAACCCTCAAAAGTAGTAGATGGTCGTCCTTTTTTATTTGTTTTAGTTTCATCATTTTGAATGACAGGAGTACACTGAAACATTTATTCAAAATTTTCTGTAAAATTTTTCAAATTCAAAATTTTAATTTTAATCTTAATTAAAAATAATGTAATTTATTTTATTTTCATTTTAAATTGAATGTATTTTATTGTTATAAACTAAAAACATAAACACTAGAAAAACTAATTATTTAAAACCATACAAGTATTTACTTACCACAATACTAACTGCCTTATTTAACCAATCATTATTTTTGTTAAAAAAAATTTTATGACAGAATGTGATTCTGACCACCCAGATTTTATTTTTGATAGTATTTTTTTCAAATCAGATGAAGTCATCTTTATGAATTTCCAAACTATCGCCGTCAGAATTTTCATTAGCATACTTTTCGATAATTTTAATCTGAGCGTCTAAATCATTATTAAATTTCCCTTTCAGTAAATCGAAAATTTCTCTTCTCGTAAAACTCAAGGTTTTTTTTATCAGTATCTGTAACTAAAAATAAAAAAATTAAAATAAATTTTTATATACCTATAACATCACAATATTAAGTAGAAGCTCATAATATGTACTGTAAAATTGAATTGTTTTTAATGATTTTTTTTTATTGTTATATAATAATTTTTAAAAAATTTTATTATTGTATAATTTATTTATTATACACAAATTACTTACACTTGTTATAATTTTAAATTATTATAATAAAATTATATTTTTATTGTCAATAAATAAATATATATATACTTTTATTTATTTATATGCATATATATATATATTATTTATAATACAAATATATATTTAAATTGAAAATTATATATATATATATATATATATATATATATATGAGGGATTCCGCGTCAAGTGATTAAGGAATCTTTTGGTGTAATGTTTATTTCAATAATTTCTACTCGCCGGAGCGCTCAAAACTCATTTTTTCAATGTTTAAACATTCTAGTCCCACTTTACCATTTGTATGTCCTTTTAGGAAAAAACCTCAGCTTTCGTTGAAAAAAATTGGGTCTTTCTCCCCCAAAAATTGAAATTTATTTTTAATTTTGATTTTTTTGGGTCAATATTTTTTTTCAAAATGTTTATTTCCAATCGAAAGAGCATAAAAAAACCTTTCTAAAATGTACTTTGTCAAATTTGTATGTTTAATTGTTTAAGAGTATAAAATTATTGAAATAAACATTGTACTGAAAAACACAAAAATTTAACCTTCTCCCCCTCGGAAAATATTGGACTGGGTAAAAAAATATTTTTACGAAAAAGTACTATCTATGAGTACTACAAAAGCCCCAAGTTTTGCTACAATTGGAGAAAAATTTTTCTCCACCTTGATCACTTGACATGGAATGCCCTATATATATATACCCAGATAGCACGACTTCTTGCTGTAAGGCCACTGTAAGGATATCTGTAGGGGTTGTAAGGCTTACCGCGTAAGACTGTTGTAGTCCTAAATGAGTTTAAAAATTTCCGCATTACCGTAAGCTGATGAATAAAAGCTGATGTGGGATTACACCTAATCCTATTGTAAGCTTACTCGAAAAACTCATAGTAGGCTTACATGTAAAAGTTGATGTAAGCTTACAAGTAAAGGTTGAGGTAAGCTTACAAGTAGAGGTTGAGGTAAACTTACAAGTAAAGGTTGAGGGAAGCTTACAAGTAAAGGTTGTTATAAGCTTACATGTAAAAGTTAAGGTAAGCTTATAAGTAATGGTTGATGTAAGGCTGTTGGAAGTTTATTATCATGGTGTAAGGTTCTTGTAAGGTTATAGTGAGTTTACCTATTATGGTCAATATTAACAAAATAATTTGTAACATAATTAATTAATAAATATTAAATAAAAAAATTAAGTTTGTTGCCCATCTCTTTATTGGAAACCAAACATTCTGTAGAAAACTTTGAAAATAAATTTGGGGAAACTAGGAATCGAACCCAAGAACGACGCGCATTAACCTAACTTCTTAACTAACTGAGCTAAGTTGGGAACTGACATAGAAAAAATCAATTTTGCTTTTAAAGTGAACTAAGAAAATTACTATCACTTTAAAAGCACAATTGATTTTTTCTATGTCAGTTCCCAACTTGGCTCAGTTAGTTAAGAAGTTAGGTTAATGCGCGTCGTTCTTGGGTTCGAATCCTAGTCTCCCCAAATTTGATTTCAAAGTTTTCTACAGAATGTTTGGTTTCCTATAAAGAGAAGGGCAACAAACTTAATTTTTTTATTTAATATTTATTAATTAATTATGTTACAAATTGTTTTGTTAATATTGACCATAATAGGTAAACTCACTACAACCTTACAAGAACCTTACACCATGATAATAAACTTCCAACAGCCTTACCTCAACCTATACATGTAAGCTTACGTCAACCATTACTTGTAAGCTTACCTCAACTTTTACATGTAAGCTTACATCAACCTTTACTTGTAAGCTTACCACAACTTTTACTTGTAAGTTTACCTCAACCTCTACTTGTAAGCTTACTTCAACCTTTACTTGTAAGCTTACATCAACTTTTACATGTAAGCCTACTATGAGTTTTTCGAGTAAGCTTACAATAGGATTAGGTGTTATCCCACATCAGCTTTTATTCATAAGCTTACGTTAATGCGGAAATTTTTAGACTTATGTAGGACTACAACAGCCTTACGCGGTAAGCCTTACAACCCCTACAGATATCCTTACAGTGGCCTTACAGCAAGAAGTCGTGATATCTGGGTATATGTGACGTGCCGCGACAAAAGGGACCTAAGCTCCAAATTGTGAATTTTGCAGGAAAGGCGATTGAAGTAGAGCGTCTCTGATTGGTGGAGACGTTCCACTAGAATTCAGCCCCACTACTCACTACACATTGATATTTGTCCGCGTTACACGAAGCGCTGGAATTGTATGTATATGACCAGTGTAGTTGTATTGGAAAGTAGAATGGGTGCTTTTCTGAACTACCACGCGTAAACACTCAACAAGCTCATTTTTAAACATTAATAACAAAGAAATCTATAAGTAAAAAGTATTTTTGACTCTTGTATGTGAAAGAGCAACTCAATAAATATTGAAAGATATACATAACTCGAAATTAATTTTTTCGGACCTAAGGTCCCTTTTGTCGCGGCACGTCACATATATATATATAATTTTTTTTAACACCTGGTATATATTAATATATATGGACACGGGGTATAAAACACGTTTCTAAACAGCTGGGGTGCTCTATTATTCTATTGTACACACGCAGCTATTTCCGTGCTACACGACGTTTCACACTTTTTTAGGTTATATCTCTTAAAGTTGACAAAAGTTGATAGATTTTTTTTGGATATTCTGTTTTCTTATGTCATAATCTAAATATTATAATTGATGGTTTCACGGGATCTCTTGGATAGATAACTTTTTCAATAGGTCTTTGAAATTTTCGAGAAAAATAATTTGAGAATAGATGAGTTTACATCATGCAATATTTAAATAAGACAATAATAGTTATATTAAATTAAATTACAGTTCATTAATATACATACCTTTAGAATTATTTTCCATTTTAGTTCATTAAAATCAGTGCACTTTTCTTGAAAAGATTAGTCTTTTACGGATACATACGTAAACATTGAACCCTAGAGCAGCGCAACTGTCACTCGAAAGGGAAACTTTCGATTGATGTATCTACTTTGAATGGACCCTATGCTCCTTCATATTTTACTATAGTGTGTATAAATATGTCCTTTAGTGAATGCAATAGTAAAATCAATAAAATTTTTTTAAAAATTTCGATTTTTGCCCAGGTTTTTTGCAATCTGGCCCACTGTGCATTCGGTTAATACAAATAAACGTATGGGAAGAAATTTTTTGGTTGAATCAAACAAACGTTTGGTTGACTGTATAGCAATGCATTTATTTGGTTGATTCAACCAAAATTTGGTTGTTTCGAACGAATTTTTTTCTGAGTGTACAATAATGTCCGCAGGTTAGAAACTTCCCATGGAAACTTCCTGGAAGTTAACAGGAAGTTTCCAAAAATCCTCAAAGATGTAATGAAATATATAATATATAAATTAGCCCTGTGAAGTCAAGTGACGATTTGGTTGAGCGCATAAAGCGCTATCCCAACAACTCACTTTTGAGGCCTATGGTGGTTCGAGTCCCTTTTTTAAATAATAATTTCACTAAAAAAAGTTTTAATAATTTTTGGAAACTTACTGGTAACTTCCAGGAAGTTTCTATAGGAAGCTTCCAGGAAGTTACTAAGCCCTTTAGTAAGATATCGATAAATTTATAAATAATAATTCGGAAACTACAATGTGTAATCTAAAATATGACAACTGAACTGCTTAATGCCACATAGCACAAAAACTTCTAGGAAGTTTCCCATGGGAACCTTCGGAAGTTTCCCTTGGTAACATCCTGGAAATTTTCAGGAAATACAATAATGTCTGCAGGTTAGAAGCTTCCCATAGACACTTCCCTTGAAAGTTTCCTGCAAATTGACTTGGAAACTTCTCTGAAGCTGTCAAAGGAAGTTTCTATGAAATTTCCAAAAACTATAAAAAAATGTTATAGTGAAATTATTATTTAAAAAGGTTTAAAAAAATTGAAACTATTCAAATTTTCCATTGTTTTAAAATAAAAAAGTGGGTTTAATTAAAAAAAATTATCTTCACAACTGCAGCACACATAAGGGTAAGGCGGCCTTAAACCCCAAGTCACATAGGATAACCCTCAAAGTTAGCTGCACTACAACCTTACACCATGATAATAAACTTCCAACAGCCTTACCTCAACCTATACATGTAAGCTTACCTCAACCATTACTTGTACGCTTACCTCAACTTTTACATGTAAGTATACCTCAACCTTTACATGTAAGCTTACATTAACCTTTACTTGTAAGCTTACCACAACTTTTACTTGTAAGCTTACCTCAACCTTTACTTGTAAGCTTACGTCAACCTTTACTTGTAAGCTTACCGCAACTGTTACTTGTAAGCTTACCTCAACCTTTACTTGTAAGCTTACCACAACTGTTACTTATAAGCTTACCACAACTGTTACTTGTAAGCTTACATCAACTTTTACATGTAAGCCTACTATGAGTTTTTCGAGTAAGCTTACAATAGGATTAGGTGTTATCCCACATCAGCTTTTATTCATAAGCTTACGGAAATGCGGAAATTTTTAGACTCATTTAGGACTACAACAGTCTTACGCGGTAAGCCTTACAACCCCTACAGATATCCTTACAGTGGCCTTACAGCAAGAAGTCGTGCTATCTGGGTAGTTATAAAAATTTCGTTTGATTATTATACACGTATAAATCAATAATGATACAATATTGACTGAACATCGCAAATCAATATTTAGATTTTTATTTTTGCTGAAAGTTGATATTTAATATTCTGTCTATGTGGACATTTGAACATCGTCACTCAATGTATCTAACCTCGTTGAACGAGGTACTGCAGAGTTTCAGGAAATCTTCGGTGCTGTGTGGGCTTAAATCGACACTTTTGTGCATTAGGAATAAAAAATATCGTAAGTTATATGGAAATAATGGCAGCCCTATATGTTAGCGTGTGTTACTTGTGTCCCCTTGTTAATTAATATACTATTTTATTATTATTATCTGACATTGGAACTTAGACTCCAAAACGAAATTTTGCATCAAATTAGAATCAATATGTAGAAGAGTCTCATGAAGAACGAGAAGAGAAAATTATCTGTAATAAAATAATTAAATGGATTATTTCTATGGTAAATCGTGTTGCATTAGACTAGAATATTATTATATTTCTTTATTTTCTTATCCTACATTATAAAATAATCACTCGACCTGAAACAATTGTTTAACTACATAATTACCAAATATTTCTAAATGGTTATTTTTTAATATCTTAGGTATGGAATTGCTGGTACAACAAATATTCAAGGAGAAGAAGTAAAAAAATTAGATGTACTAAGTAATGAATTATTCATTAACATGGTATCGTCTTCGTTTACTACATGTTTACTTGTTAGTGAAGAAAATCCAACAGCCATTGAAGTTGATTGCGAGAAGCATGGAAAATATATTATCTGTTTTGATCCACTTGATGGATCTTCCAACATTGATTGCCTAGTTTCAGTGGGGTCTATTTTTGGAATCTACAGAAAACCGAGTAATTCTAAAATACCATCAGTTAAGGATGCTCTTCAGCCAGGTAAAAATTTAGTTTCTGCGGGTTATGCACTTTATGGATCTGCCACAATGATGGTTCTTTCAATTGGTCAGGGTGTTAATGGATTCACTTATGATCCATCGATTGGAGAATTTATTTTGACTGAGAAAAATATGCAGATACCAATAAAAGGAAAAATTTACAGGTATGTTCTTAAATGCAAAAACAAATATTTTTTATTACTATAGTCACTTTTACTTGCGCGATACGCGCGCCCCCTTTTTTCTGCTATTCAATATGAAAATATTTTAACATTAAAAAAGTTTCTAACATTATTCTAAAGATAAACACATATTTATTAAAAGAATTTTATCTTAAATGATTAAATTTTGTATTCCTAAATTGCACCAATTTTTTAGCAATATTGAAACAAGCTTATATAAGCTTACGTATAAAATTGTCTCAAGCTTCAAATGTTCAAATTATTCAAATTTTTATTTATAAAAAATATTTAAAAATTTTTAATTGTTTAAAAAATTATAATTAACAAATAGGAAATATACTCACTTTATGCATAATTTTTATTTCTTAATAATAATATTGTTCACCAACTCATTTTTTTTCTTTTAGGAAATAATTTGCATAGTTTCTACACTAAAAATAATTTAATTAAAACAAATAAAAATTAATTTACTCAATTAAATAGTTTAATTGTCGATTATCCAATAAATATTTATTTGAACCAAGTAAATATTTATTAGAACTGAGTATTTTATTTGACGGTATGAAATAAATATTGATTTGCATCAATAAAATAATTTTTTTAAGTATCTAAATCTTTATTTGTATCAAAAATTCAATTTTTTATCACAATTAATTCTTTTAATTAAGACTAATATTTCATTAATTGAATGAAATAATTAATTTTTTTTTGCATCATCGACTCTACCTTCTGAGAGACTCAAGCTAGAAAGTATTAAGGGGAGACACCACCCCTAACTTTGAGCCCTTTAAATTTAAATTATTAAACTAGGTTATATTAGGGAAGCGCCTAACCAATTTTCGTTTATAAAATTATTTTTTGAGTATTTAATTAAAAGAGATAGTGGATTTGTTTGATATTACGTACTGGTAACTCTATGATCTCTTTATCTTTTCTTTTATTGAATTATATTAATTTTTAGTTTATTGTTAATATGTATATATTTGAATATATGTATGCATATATACATTTTTTAACATTCATTTTCGTATTGGGACATGCCAGGAAACTGAGAATTTAGCACTTGAATGCTAATTTTTGTCAAAAAAAACTTTTTGAAATCAGGTTACGTTTTGTGACATAATAGAAACCATTAAGTTTTAGAATACCCATTAAATATAGTTTTCTTTTTTTTAAATTTAATGTAATAAACAACCTTAGACATCACAAATTCCCTCGTTTGTACAACTATCCATATATTTTTAAAAAAGCCTTACTTTGTAGAGCGAGAGCTAGATACATTTTATAAAAATAATGATATAGATAAATTTATTGACACTTAATAAACATCTATGACAATATATTGACTCTGATCAACTCTTTGCGGATTGACACTTCTGAGTGTCACATTTTTTTCTTCACTTTTTTGTATTTTTTAGCACTATTTTATTTGACTCAATGACAACAAGCATTCTACGTGTATCAGGGAATATTCCTTACTATAACAAAGAAGACAAGAATATTTTTTGTTGATGAAATATTTATTATAAATAAACGAACTTAAAAAAGTACTTTTTTGCAATAAATGTAATTGTGTTTAACCAACTATATGAAATGCTTTAAGAATCATGTTTAGTTTGTTTTTGAGGTTACTGATTACGAATATGAAGTCATATTTTAAAAATTGAAAATGTCGGATCCAATATAGGGAACTTATTTTTTAAAATTGCTTAAAATTACTTGAAATTTGTTACTTCTGGGTTTTTAGGGTTGCTTATTTCGAATATGAAGTCAAATTTTCAAAATTCAAAATGATAGATTCAATATGGCGGATTTTCATTTTTAAATTTATCGAATTAAATTGAAATTTGTTATATGGGGGTTTTTGGATTTGGTGATTACGAATATGAATTCTGTTTTTGAAAACATAAAATATATGATCCATTTTAGAAGACAAAATTTATTTGACTTTTTAGAATCTTGGTAGGGATATAGAGGAACATTGTAGCTACACCTGGTTACTTTCAGCGACCCTAAAAACCTTAGAGTAACAAATTTCAAGTGAATTTGAGCAATTTTAAAAATTCGTCCACCATAACACAGACACAAAAAAAATAAAGTTTCTGTTTTTTGAACCAGACATACATATCTTATTGTATTTTTGCCCGCTGAATACGGATCTAAGGTCAGAATTGCTCCATCACCCTCTGTTTTTTATAAATCGAGAAAACTACCCTCAACTTTAAATTTTAAAGTAAAAAAATCTAAATAACAGATTTCTCTTTAAAACAAAACAATAAATTTACGTACTTCTCTTTCAACATTTTAAAAGCAATATCAAAATTACTTTATCATCCTCTGTATTTTTATATTGAAAAAACTACCGCTAATATGTAAAAATTAAAATTGTATAATAAAAAAAATTAAAAACCTCATTGTTTTCAAAATAGAAGCAAAATAAATTTATGTACTTCTCTTTCAGCATCTTAAAAGCAATCACAGAAAAAAACCGGACTCAAAATGAGTCGCATATGAAACTCATTTTGAACTGCAACAAAAATGATACCCCTTCGACTCATTCTGAGTTTCTAGGGAAAAGACTCAAAATGAGTCTTAAGGGGTATCATTTTTTCTTTACGATAAAACTACAATCACATTGGAAAAGCTAAGAATAATTTATAAAAATATGAATTAAAATAATTGTTTATAACTAATAAACAAGTTGCACTTGTCAAAACATTAATACTTGCAGTCGATTTATTGTTTTTATGAGAAATTGAAAACATTTTTTAGGTTAGAAATTTGTCAATTGACAGACAGGGATGGGCAACCATGGAACACAAAACATGCGAAACTAAAAAAAAGTAACTAGAATATTGTTATTTTACTCATTTTGAGTCACTTGAAGTTGCCGATTACTCATTTCGAGTCACTTGAAGTTGTCGATTATTCATTTCGAGACCGACTTCCAAATGAGTTGCAACACAAATGAGACGGGTTTTTTTCTGTGATGTCAAAATTATTCCATCCCCCTCTGTTTTTTTAAACCTACCCTTAAATTTACAAAATAAAAGTTTAAAGTAAAAAAAATGAAAAACCATATTGTTTTCCAAATAGAACAATAAATTGATGTACTTCTCTTTCAACAACTCAAAAGCAATGTCAAAATTGCTCCATCACCCTCTGTTTTTTTAAATAAAAAAACGAACCTATAAATTTACAAAATAAAAGTTTAAAGTAAAAAAAATTAAAAACCACATTGTTTTTTAAAACAGAACAAGAAATTTATGTATTAATTTGTTAATAACTCAAAAGCATTAGCAAAATTGCTTCATCACCCTTTGTTTTTTCAAATTGAAATAACTACCCCTAATATGTAAAAATCAAAATGTATAATAAAAAAAAATAAAAAACCAAAACAAATTGGTTTAAATTATATTGAGAATTAAAACATCATAATTGAGGAGCTGGATTCTAGAACCGGCTCTTCGCTCGGAACGCAAGCGCAAATACCAGTCATTGAGCAGTGAGCGCCTCTGGGCCACGCACTGCCACCCGAGTGGTATTAGCGCTTGCGCTTCGAGCGAATTATTAATTTTTATAAAAAAACAAATTATGATGTTTTAATTCTCAATATAATTTAAACCAATTTGTTGTGGTTTTTCATTTCTTTATTAGACATTTTGATTTTTACATATTAGGGGTAGTTATTTCAATCTGTTATTTAATATTTTTACTCTAAAATTTGAAGTTAAGGGTATTTTTCTCGATTAAAAAAACAGAGGGTGATGGAGCAATTCTGATTTCAGATTCGTTTTCAGCGGACAAAAATACTATAAGATATGTATGTCTGTTTCAAAAAACAGACAACTTTTTTTTGTGTGCCTGTGTAATGGATCCGCCATTTTGAATTATAAAAATCTGACTTCTTATTCGTAATCAGCGACTCCAAAAACCTCCGAGTAACAAATTTCAAGTGAATTTAAGCAATTTTTAAAAATTAGTCCGCCATATTGGATACACCATTTTAAATTTTGAAAATATGAGAAATCCGACTTCAGATTCTTAATCAGCGATCCTGAAAACTTTCCAAAGTGTTCTTGGTTATTAAATTCGTTTACTAGAAAAATGTATGCTTCAAAGGCTTACTTCTCCGTCATATGTATTATTTGAATATGGGCATTTCCACGTGAAATTTTTGTATGAGATTTTAGAATCGGTTAAACAAATTTTTTTCTTTTTCCTATAGAAAAATATTAAATACGTATTTTTTTATTTTTCCATAATTGCCAAAATTTTCGATATATGAATTTTCGAAATTTTTGATTTTTAAAAGCAAGTCTATTTTCAATAGCTTATAACTTTGAAAGTATTGAGTTTCGAAAAAAGTTGTGAAAGAATGAAAGTTTTGGTTTTTCTTCAACTTTTAAAAGATTTTAAAAAAATATATATTTTAAAATTAAAAAAAATATATTTTTTTATAAACAAATTAATTTATTTTTAATTTGGGCGCGATTAATTTTCATTTTTTTCGTATTTTTTTATACCTGCCAATATACAGAAGATTTTTTAAAAAGATCCGAGATGGGCCGACTCATAGTTTTCGTTCTATAAATTAAAAAAAAAATCTAAAAATTTTTAAAAATATATTATTTTAAAATCTTTTAAAAGTTGAAGAAAAACCAAAACTTTCTTTCTTTGACAACATTTTTCTAAAATCAAAATTTTAAAAATTATAAGCTATTTGGTTTACTAATTCATAGTTTTCGTTCTAAAAAAAATTTATAGAACGAAAACTATGAGTCGGCCCATCTCGGATCTTTTTAAAAAATCTTCTGTATATTGGCAGGTATAAATAAATAAGAAAAAAATGAAAATTAATCGCGCCCAAATTAAAAATAAATTAATTTGTTTATAAAAAAATAATTTTTTTTTCTAAAAAATTTTTAAAAATATTTAAAAAAAAATCTTTTATAAATTGAAGAAAAACCAAAACTTTCTTTCTTTGACAACTTTTTTCGAAACTCAATACTTTCAAAGTTATAAGCTATTGAAAATAGATCTGCTTTTAAAAATCCAATATTTTGAAAATTCATATCTCGAAAATTTTGGCAATTATGGAAAAATTAAAAAATACGTATTTAATATTTTTCTATAAGGAACGAGAAAAAATATGTTTAACCGATTCTAAAATGTCATAGAAAAATTTCACGTGGAATTGCCCATATATTTTTTGTTTAATTTTTCTAACTAATGAAGCTGAAAAATATATTAAAATTCATATATATCTTATCACACATAGATATTATATTTTTATTAATCATTTTACTTCACAAAATTTATTCGTCATTGTATGAATTATAAAAGTTACTTTGTATTATAGCATCAATGAAGGAAATGAAAAATCTTTAAGTTTGGATATTAAAGATTATATCTACTCAAAAAAGTATCCATCCAGTGGAAAACCTTACAGTGCTCGATATGTTGGTTCAATGGTGGCCGATGTACACAGAACAATTAAATATGGAGGGATTTTTATGTATCCAGCAACAAATGATAATCCAAATGGAAAAGTAAGTTTTTAAGAAAAAAGAAGAAATTAGTACCTATATCTTAATTTTAATGAAACATGAGGTTAAAGAATTTAAAGTTGGCTCTTTTCAATGAAACATTCAAGAAATATTATGTGATGTGCGAAAAGTTTGATAATAAAAATTAAAATTTATCCAACTTCTACAATTTTGAAAATTTTTGATACATCTTCAGTCTAAAAACTCCTCTGTTTTATGAAAAATCCCGCGGGGGTCCCGCGCGCAGAATAGGCCTCCTGCGATCGGCTGTATGTCGTAAGAGGCAACTAAATGAGACTCGGAGTGGTGCCACTGCTTGCGGTTAGTACTCGGTTCGTCCCAGGTTTCCTTATAGAGTATTGGCTTACGATGATGATGGTCAGTGCCGTGACTGCCCGGCAGGTCTAATATTGACCGTCAAACCTAACTTGTCGAAGCAAGGGTGGTAAGACTCTTAATCGGTACTTATACCAGAGTGCTAAACGGTACCATGGCGACTTTGCCGAAAGGCTTGTTTCCTTCCGGTCATTGGGTTGGGCTCGTGGTGGCAGTGGTTATAGCCTACATCGCTTGAAGCTAGCGGCGCCATGAACAGGTCGAAGCTTCGGCAACGGTCTTAGTACTGGCGCTTCGACATGTGAGTTGTGGTGCCAAATCGAGCGGTTACCTGCAGAGTGACCAGGGATTGGAAAGGTCCCGCCCTCAACCGAAGGGCCGTAAACGTTCTTACTCAACTTTGCGGGATCAGTAGATGGTCATATGTTGGCCATCGATGCTGGAGAGCGTGAATCTCTCCCCGCGACGCTCGTAGGCGAGCCGTGTTATACGCGTATGCGGAGGTGCTGCACGTATACTCTACCTAGGCGATGTTTTAAGAAAAAAGATTTAAAATTTTCTTAAGGTACAATCGTACACGCTTTATACTTCCTTAATATTTCAGCGAAAAGAGCAAACCCAACAAACCTATTTATTATTCAATTATTATTATTATTTAGTAATAATAAGAACAAAATGTAATAAATTCTATTCCTAATTATTTCTAAAAAATATATAAATCAGATAAAGTTTTTGTCAAATATATGGCGAGGAATATTGTACCAGTGAATAGTAGAATTCTCTGTGAAATGTACCTCAATGAATTCGCTTATACACTGAGAGACCTTTGGGAATGCAACGGAACAACGTATGTGACAGCAGCTCCACTATGGTTTTGGTTCGCTGCGATACATTCCAAAATGTTGGTGAGCAGTTCATTGCAGTGGTGAAGATGCCGTCTTAGGCTTGTAGTTGGGCAACTTCTAGACTGTCACGCGCCCAAAATTGTACCGCAGTAACCCAAAAGTGCAGTCCTATAGCGTACAAATAGAATGGTCAGCAGCAGCCTATCGAAAGTCTGCTATTGACCCAAAAGCCTCTTAGTGTAGCTTACAGTTCTTATAGCTTTTCTGCCCTTTTTAAAAAAATATAAAATAATTAATTATTTTAATAACATTGATAAAAATTGTCTTTGAAAATTTATTTTTAGAAAAAATATATAATACATTTAATTATTGAGTAACATAATTATAAATTGAGGACAAATTTAATTTTTCTTAAGTATGCTATTAGTGGGCAAAATAGTTGTACTTTCAAAATATAGAATAAAGAAACTTTGATTTTAAGCTGGCGGAATCGTAATTTTGAAAAAGTGTCATGTTCAAAATGGCGGATCCAATATGACTGACATTTTTTTGAAAAATTTCTTGGATTAGCTTGAAACTTGTCATTTGGGGGTTTTTCGAGGTCGCAGATGGCGAATCTCATGTCAGTTTTTCAAAGTTGCGGATCCAATAAGGCGGACATTATTTTGAAAAATTATTTGGATTCGTTTGAAACTTGTAACTCGGGGGTTTTTAAATAATAATTTAAAAATGTAGCAGAAGTTCAAATTTATATTTTTAAAAATTTGAAGGCATTCTTAGGTAATATGTCAAATATAATTATCTGTTATTCTTCATTTGAAAAATATAGTCTAGATTTTGAATCCTAATGTTTAAAAAAACATTAACACACCCTCGCGGAATTGGTTTACCCAATGTCTTCCCACGTAGGAAATGTAAATGTATTATAGATACATTAGGGAAACATTTGGTAAATGGTTTTATAAGACAGTTAATAGATATAATTTGATAAAAAAAACTATTAAAAATTGCAAAGAAACATTTATGCAAAGATTTTTACAAAAAAGCTCGAAATAAATATTAATAAAGTTAAATGAGTGACGACAAATTGAAAATTGCACTGTTAAAAATGTGAATTGCAATTTGCTTGTGCCAAGTAATTATGAGCATTGGGTATAGTTCTTGTATTAATAATTCAGTATTTGGTGGAAGTAAATATGTTATTATTACAATCAAATATTTTACTTATCGGAAGTACCAAAAAGGATTGAATCAAGAATATTATGTTCTTAAGCAAAATAGTAAAGTATTGTCTGGAGAATTTGTGTTTCTTAAAACAAATCATTTCATTCATTTGCTTTGAAACTTTTTTTTACTTAACATAATGCCGGTGTTCTTGATCCAAGAAAATATTTTTCTTCAAATGGATGTGCAACTTAAATAGCAGTTTTTGAAAACTATCCATTGAGGCTTGGATGTCATAGTGGCAACGGTATGGCTTCTGACGCGTGCAACCCGGGTTCGATTCCTCCGACCGTGGTAAATTTTCTTTCAAGGTATATTTGTTGTATTTGTGATAAGTATTAATTAAATGTAAATATTATGTAAAATAACAATTGTTTAATTATTTAAATAAAAAATATAAATGTTAATTAATTAAATAATAAAAATGTTTGACCTAAGTATTAGAAATCATGTGATGGGGAAAAGGGGGGAAATCAAGTAAATAATTTACTTGAATTGAGAAAATATTTTTTTGATTGAAATCTATAATTTTCTCAAATCAAGAAAATATTTTCTCAATGCAAGTAAATTATTTACTTGATTTGATACACAAATGATATTGAATTAATATATTCTGATTTTCTTACAAGTTACTTAATTTCTTGATCGAATTCCATATTTTCTTCGATCAAGAACATAATTATGCTCTCCAACCAAGTATACTATGTCAAGAAAATCATTTTCTTGAGCCAATCGCATAATTGGATCGACCCTATGCAATCCCGATATTTACTTGAACCAATTCAAATTTTCTTGATTCAATTAAATTTTTTTTTCAGTGTACATGTGAAAATATTAAAGTAGTTCTGTAAACCAGGGTGGTCGGTTATGAGTTTCCCTGGCAATTTACTGACATTAATATTATTTTCCCCGACAAAATAAAATTTTCAAAAAATAAGAACAATTAAATTTTTGAAGAATTTTAATTGTAAATATGACCATGATTACTCCGAAATTTTAATATATCCATAAAAGTAAATTTTTATTTTCTTTATTCGAAAATAATTAAATCTTAAAAAATTGTCATGTAATTTAATGTCCTTTTTCGAAAGCAAATGAATTTCTTAAAAAAGTTTTTTTATTAAATGGCGCATTCAATATGGCGAACGAATTTTTTATACTTGATCAAATTCACTTGAAATTAACAAGTTTCAAAACTCGGGAGTTTTTGGTGTCGCTGATTACAAATCCGATAATAGTTTTAAAATAATATTAATTTAAAATCTCTTGTCGGACAGCAACATTGAAAAACTCATCTGATTGGTTCCCGCGTATTGTTTATGCACATAATTTATAAAGATATCATGTGTATATATAGTAGTCGATACGTATATGAAAATTCTTTAATTACCCTTGGTAAAAAAAGTTGGATCCTGATAAAATATACAAATGCATCCACATTGGTGACCCCGATTCGGAGCAAGGTTTTTTCAACCGCATAGCAGGAAATTCATCCGACAATATTAACTACATCATTGATGTTTAACACCTATGAACATCAAATGCAACACCACAAAAATTTTTTCACTACATTGACACAAGTTAAAGATCACAAAAAACAGTTTCAAGAAATGGTTCGCTTATAGGAATTTGTAGGCCTTCACGTAGTCTTTGGGCTACCTCTATTTTAATGAAAAGGAAAAAAGATGTCATCACGAGGTTTGGTTTGTACGAATACACCTCAACCACTTTTGGTGTGAGAAATGCCGGACAAACCTTCCAGCGCAATATTTATCAGGCTTTGGGTGAGTTAGAGTTCGTTAATGTATATATAGACGATATCTTGATAGCTACTGCAAATGATAAGGAACATAAAAAACACCTTCGCGAGGTTTTCGAAAAACTAAAGCAATGCGGATTACGTATTAATCCAGCTAAATGCGAATTCAGAAAGTCAGAGATAGAATTTCTTGGTTATATGGTCGATAGACGGAGCATTAAGCCAACAAAAGAAAAGGTCAGGGCAATTTTGAATTATCCAAATCCAAAAACTGTGCCGGAGCAAGTTTAGCCACCACGAATTTTTCTCTCGAGGATCTCGCTAATGCCCAGGAAAAGGGAATTTCGTAATACGCAAGTTCGAGTAAAATGGGATTAAAATTGAAAAAATTCAATTTTGGCAATAGTAAAATTCCAATCGTTTGCGATACGTACGATACCACTTTTCGACTCTTTTTACCTCTTTCTTTGCGCAAACAAGTGTTCGAAACTTATCATGGTCTTTCTCATCCAAGCATTAAAACAACAAATAAATTAATAAAACAAAAATTTGTTTGTCTATCAATGAATACGGATATCGCTAATTGGGTGAGTTTTTCACTAGACCGCACAATCTCGTTAGAAACGCTATTGCCGTTGAGCTGTGAAGACGGGTTGTATGTAATGTGTGGGAGGTGTTATGGCAGCCTCCATGCCAATTTGTAATGACATGAAATAAAGTGGATAATTATAACTCTGCCACAACTGTTATTTCGCCTTCGCACTTCTGAGAGAGTTAATTAAGTCTAAAAGTTGGATCCTGATAAATAATATACAAATGCATCCACAAATTCTTTTTAAAAAATAATATTATTTATGAAAAAAATTAAGTTTGAAAGATAACCTTTTAATTATCTTAAAACACGTTATATCAGATTTTTCTGAAAGTTTTGTCAAAATATAGCTTAAATATTATAGATTAATTTCTTATCAACATTATAATGTTAAAAATTCCTGCGAAGGATCTTATACAGAACCCTGTTTCAGGAATATTCGAAAGATCCTTTGCAAGTTCGTACCCAGGTTCCCTAGTGAAACTTAATAAGATCAAGCGTGTTATCCTTTGTACCAAAACAGACAACAACATAGCATCCTGAACAGTTTCCTTTGTAAAATCATTTGTAAGATCTTGCATTAACAGTCTGGAAGTAAAAAAGTCAGGATCCTTAAAGGATCCTCTTGGGATCCTGTGCAGGTTCCGATGCAGAAACTTAAGCTATTAGATGTTCCTGTACAGGAACACTTGCAGGATCATGTACAGGAAACTTTTAAATTTTTTAAATGTTAAGTTTAAAATTTTTTGTATGTTAAGAAACATTTGACAGACATAAACTTCATTTTTTAATATGTTAGGTCCGTATAACAATGTTGGACAGAAAAATGGTTTGTGCATTCGAGAAACTCATAGAAAACTACTGCGCAGGAGTTAAAAATATAAATAAATTAATTAATGAAACCGTGTAGGATCTTTTACGGGTCACTTACAGGATCCTATACACTTAAGTACCTGCAGTTTACAAAACTGCAGTTCCTGTACAGGAACCTTTACAAAGTTTCCTATACATGATCCTGCAAGTGTTTTGGTACAGAAACCTTTACAGGAACCTTTAATAGCTAAAGTTCCTGCATCGGAAACTGCACAGGATTCTGAGAGGATCCTGTACCGAGATTTTAAGCTGAGTTTTTTACTTACAGATTGTTAATGCAAGATTTTACAAATGATTTTAGAAAGGGGTCTGTCCTATGTTGTTGTTTGTTTCGGTACAAAGGATAACACGCTTGATCTTATTAAGTTTCACTAGAGAACCTGGGTACATAAGAACGCTACTGCGTTCTTGCGTACGAACTTGCAATGGATCTTACGAATATTCCTAGAACAGGATCCTATATAAGATCCTTCGCTGGAATTTTTAACAGGGTATAATGGACAATTCAGGGGATTTTATGAAAACAATTTATTTTTATAAGAATTATAAAGGTTATAATGTATTTTACTGAGCGGAATTTGTTTTTTAAGTATTGTACAGTTTAACCTCTGACATCTTTGTACAATGTAATTAATTTCTTAAATTTTTCTGAAGTGTTCATTACAATGTTGACAGGATATAAAACTATAATATTTAAGCTTTACTTTGACATAACTTAAAAAATCGGATATAACGTGTTTTGAGATATTTAAAAAATTATCTTTCAAAGTTAATTTTTTTCATAAATAATATTATTTTTTAAAAAGAATGTTATACTATCATAAAGTTGAGAAATTTTTTTTTTTGAATACACTAATAGTAAATAAAGCTTGAACACAATACATAGCAGAAATAATTATTTGAAAATTGCTTTACAATGGCAATTATTCATAAAGGGGGTCGTTTTGAAATGGAATGTCTGATATACATGTTAAAGTGTATCTGTAAAATTGAATTGCATATACTTTGAATACAGTATACTTAGTAGAGAGTATGCTTTGTCAAATTGTGTATATTTACGTTTCGCCTACAATATATACACTTGATATCTTTCTAAATATGTGCATAAACAACACCGAGCACTAATTAGATGATTGTATCAATTTTGCTGTCCGCCAAGAGATTTTAAATTAATATTATTTAAAACTATCGTAGGATTTGTAATCAGCGACACCAAAAACTCCCGAGTAATAAGTTTCAAGTGAATTTGATCAAGTATAAAAATTCGTCCGCTATATTGAATCCGCTATTTTGAATTTCTAAAAAATAATTTTATATTCGTAATCAGCGATCCCAAAAACCCCTGAGTAACAAGGATCAAGTGAATTCGATGCATTTTTATAAAACTCGTCAGTTATATTGGATCTGCTATTTTGGATTTTTTTAAAATAAAGATCATATTCGTAATCAGCGACACTGAAAACCTCCGAGTATCAAAACCCATGTAAAAAGATTTCTAGGAAAGTGCTCCTTGAAATTTCTGTTTTTTGACATTAAACCGCCATATTTAATTTCGGTTTGGACGAAATTTATTTTTGACACCGGAATCGGAAAGAGCACATCCAAACCTTAAGAAAATGTACTTCTGGTATAAATTGTTAACAGTTTTATTTATATTTACGTAGCTTAAAAATGACCAAAGAATTTTCAAGAGTTGAGCGTTAATGGGTTAAACTTAAAGAAATCCTTTTATTTTAAGCGAATTTTCCTTTATATTTATTTCAAAGTGTGGGATTGTAGGATGTGTGACACAAATTATAATTCACCAATAACAATTTATTTAACAATTTATTTATTATAATAAGTGCAAAATTCGGTTAAGTACGAAGTTTAAGTTGTAAGAAAAAGATACAAAAATTACTCGCGGGAATCGCCTAGGTGCTTGTCGACATGATCTCAAAATTGAACTCTTCTCTACACAGAAGATCGGCTCTTCTTATAGTAGAAAAATGTATTAAAAACATATTAAGTGTTATTAAAAACTAATTTAAGAGTCTAGACAACTATAACGTAAATAGAGGTTGGAAAATGCAATTCTAAGGCAAAGTTGGAAACGGTTAGTCTGGGTACAAGCCGAACAAAGAAAAAGCGTTAAAAACTCATTAGAAAAGGGCCAGGCTGTACCTAAGCGTTAAAATCGTTTCATGAAAAATTAGACTTAACATTGAAATTTTGTACTTAATAATATAAAAAAATTATATAAAAAATATATTGTAGAGCCGCTACAGTACCCCCCTGCTAGTGGTTAACGATTATGAGAAACCACCTTGCAGGCGGTCAGGGAAGCGTACACGTCTTCCAGACCTTGTAGAGTGTGGTACCAAAACTTCCTCTCATTCTGGTGGTGGTAAATGCTCCGTGGGTGCTGGTATTTGGAGATGATTGGATGTAGGCCTCAGGATCGCCAGCTAATATGTAAGCTGGCTTCAGACGGTCTATTGAGACATTGACGTCACGACCATTTATGTTGACGAGGAAGGTTTTCTCGAACCTTTGGATGACCTTGTGGGGACCGTCGTAGGGCTGCCAAAGAGGTTGCTTAGGAGAATCGTGACTTACTAGAACTTGCTCAGTTGTCGCAAGGTCCTTGAAGACAAAAGTTCTCCTAACTCCATGGCGGGATCCTCCAGTATGCTTGATGTTCCGCAGTTGTTGTTGGAGAGCCACAACAAAATCAGCGCGATTGTCGGAGCTGCTGCTCTTGTTGTCCCCCAGGAATTCACCAGGGAGGCGAAGGGACTGACCATACACTAGGTTAGCTGATGTTGCTTCGATGTCGCTCTTCCAAGCTGCTCTAATTTCAAGCAGCACAGTTAGTAGCATTTCCGTTGATGGCACAATCTACTATTCCATTGGGAGATGGGTGGTAGGCTGTTGTGCGAAGATGAGTTGTACCTAACAAACGATTTAGTTGTTTAAATAAGTACGACTCAAACTGACGACCTTGGTCGGTGGTGATCCTCAGTGGAGTTCCAAATCGAGCAATCCAAGTGTTGTAAAATGTTCGAGCGACGGTTTCAGCTTCCTGATTCTCCATTGGTACTGCTTCAGGCCACCTAGTAAATCGGTCAACCATGGTGAGGCAGTAACGATGTCCCTCAGAAGATGGCATGATGACGATGTCCAGGTGGACATGCTCGAATCGAGATCAGCTTTAGTTGAAGGGAAGATTCTGCATCTTCCAGGATTGTCTAAAGCTCCATGTCATCACGCTCAGCTGCAGCTAGGGCATCGTAGTCCAGGATGGTTTTAATTGTAGGTATGCGAGACAGGGCATCTGCTACAACATTGTCCTCTCCAGAGATGTGGCGGATGTCGGTTGTCGCAGATGCTATCAGGATGTCGTCGATGTATACGTAGCAGAAGTCCAAACCTTAGAGCACTTCGTCCATGAAACGTTGGAACGTCTGCGCAGCGTTCCGCAAACCGAAGGTCATGAATTTGAACTCGAAGAGTCCAAAAGGTGTGGTGATGGCTGTCTTCGGGATGTCCTTCTTGGCGACCGAAATCTGGTTGAAAGCTCGAACAAGATCTATGGTCGAAAATTGGGTCTTACCACGTAGTGCATGTGAAAAGTCCTGAATGTGCCTCATCGGATACCAATCAGGGTAGGTCCTCGCGTTGACGTTCTGCAGGTCCACTAGGAGTCCGTAACGTGCCAGGAAGTCAGCACCGATGATCGGTTTTTCTACGTCGGCGACGACAAATCTCCATGCGAATTGGCGACGCAAACCAAAATTTAAATTTTTTCAAAATAAATGCAAAAAGTGACCCTGCCCCCCTTAACTTCTATAAATTTCAACCTAGTGAGCTAAAATTCGGTAGGGATCTTCAGTTTTAGGTGCAGATTACTGGAAAAATATAGCAAACCTGATTGGTGAACATAAGTACAATAAGAGAAAAATATAAAAGTTTATTAATAAAATAAAATAATAAAAATAATTTAATTATTCGTAATAAATAAATAATAAATAAATAATAAATAAATAATAAATTAATAATAAAAATAAAATATATTAAACAAATTTTAAATTCAAATAAATTTCAATGAAATTGGCAAAATACCAATCATTAAAAAATTTATTATAATAAATAATATAAATAGCTTTTGTTACTTTATATTCAATACTTTATTTTAAATATTATCTCTAATCAGGTAAAATAAATATTTTTCGTTATTTGTAAATAAAACATAAGAATCTAATATGAATTTTTGAAGTTTTTCTTGTAATCTACATGTAATAAAAATACGTATGTATACCGAATTTCAGCTCAATAGATTTATATATGTTAATTTTAATATATATATTTATAAAAAATGAGTTTTGTCTTGGCGTACGGAACCCTCGATCTTAGTGCGAGTGCAACTCGCACTTGTCCGTTTTTTTTACTTTAATTATATAAAAACATGTCTACTATCCGAACTTTCGATTATCTGAACCCGGCCTTGCGTAGATTAGTTCGGATAATCGAGGTTCCACTGTATTATGAAAACTTTTAGTTCATTCAAAAAATGAGACATTTTTAATATAGTAATACTTTATTATTATTTTACCGTTTTGATATTATTATAAGTACGGAACAACGTCAAAAAAATTTACCTCTAAAAAAGATCAATCTTGATTATTTGAGATTAAGAATTTCTGAAACGAGAGATTTCCTAGTAGAATTTTACATAAAAAATGACTATGTAAAAGGATTTTGCAAACAAAATGATTACTCTTGTTATTAATAAATCAAAATTTTTGTTACTTTTTAAGAAAATAAATAATTTTTGAAAAATTTATTGACTTATTTGAATGATTCAATCGGTATTATTTTTGTCTTGAATCCAACATTCAAATAAAAATTATTTTGTTTAAAGATATTGAATTTTAATAAACAAAAAAATTGTTTATTTATAAAAAACATGTAAAAACCACTTTCTTCATGAAATTTTAATTTTAAAAAAATTCTACATATTGTTTAAACCTTTTTGAGCTTTAAAAAATTAAAAACTTTACTGTAGTCTTTAAGTGTTAATTAATTTTTAAAAATAAATTAAATTTGTTGCAATGAATATATTGCATTAATCTATTATATGTGAACGTCCACATGAAAAGGGCCCATTTTGTCGGTTCTAGTTTTCGAGTTATTTGCAATTTAATACTTTTTTGAGAAAAATCTTAATTTTTTTTTATTATCAATCTACATGTTTTGACAAGTCAAATCATGAGGTTTACATTAATTTATCGTTAATTTAAGTGTTTAACTTTATTGGTTATTTAGAAAAAGAAAAGGGCCTATTTTGTCGGTCCTTTCCAAAAATATTCCGTATTTTTGAAATGGAGAGTCAAAAAAATTAAAACCTATTGATTTGTCATCTTTAAAGAACCCTGAACTGAAAACAATTATTATCTGAATAACTTCCGAGAAGAACCAGAGATATTAATGTTATAGTCATTGATTACGTAGTCGTAGATGTAAAAAATGTCGATATTTCGTCAAAATTTCATAATAAAACCTGTTAAAAATTTTTTAATAAGTTTAATTTCTATTCTTTACCTTCAAATGACACAATAAAATTGTTCCTAATCATTAATGTTGCACAAAAATGGTTTATTAATAAGAAAATCGCCTTTTTAGAAAAGGGCCCATTTTGTCGGTTTTTCGTATTTTCAAAATTAAGGGGGAGGGGGTGGTTTCAAAAATTTGAAACCAATTGATTTTTCATCTTTAAGGTGCCCTGGACTGAAAACAATTATTATCTGAATAACTTCCCAGAAGAATCAGAGATATCACAATTAATAGGTATCACAATCTTTAATTCCGTTTTTCTCGAAATGAGGTATTTGTCACTATAAACTTTGAAATTCTGAAAATCATCGAATTTTTTACCAAAAAAGTTGTATGACCACTCAAAATTTTCGTAATTTTGCAAGGAATTCGCCCATATAGATAAGTCCAATAGTGCCAAAATGGGCCTTTTTCATGTGGACGTCCACATATGAGCGATTCCATGCCAAGTGATCAAGGTGGAGAAAAATTTTTCTCCAATCGTTGCAAAACTTGGGGCTTTTGTAGTACTAATAGATAGTAATTTTTCGTGAAAATATTTTTTTACCTAGTCCAATATTTTCCGAGGGGGAGGGGGTTTAATTTTTATGTTTTCAGTACAATGCTTATTTCAATAATTTTTTACTCTTAAACAATTAAACATACAAATTTGACAAAGTACATTTTGGAAAGGTTTTTTTATGCTCTTTCGATTGGAAATAAGCATTTTGAAAAAATAATCTTTTGACCCAAAAAAATCAAAATTAAAAATAAATTTCAATTTTTGGGGGAGAGAGATACGATATTTTTTAAAATCAAAAGCTGAGATTTTTTACTAAAAGAACATATAAATGGAAAAAAATGAATAATTGATTTGTATTAAGTCTTCTTAAATTATAATTTTTTAATTTAGAAAAATTATAAGGTACATTTAGTAAAAACGTAATTTCTTTAGTATAAATTTTGTAGTACAATAAGATTTCTTTTTTTGTAGCTTCGTTTACTGTATGAGTGCATACCAATGGCATTTATAGTATCTCAAGCTGGAGGTCTTGCATCTAACGGAGAAGTGGATATTTTAGATGTTATTCCATCAGATATTCATCAGAGATCACCAATATTTCTAGGATCAAAGGAAGATGTAGAAGAAGTATTGCAATACATAAAAAATCCTAGAAAATGAAGTAATGTATAATAAAATAAATACAAATAAAGTTTCAAACATGTTAACTTATCCAATCCTACAATATTTTTAAACAATTTGTTCATTAATGTATTTCTTGTTCATTTAAAAAAATATTATCCCACATCCATAAAAATGGCGCTTTTATAAAAAATGAAAGAAAATTATGCATTATTATCAAAAAAATTCAAAAAATTTATTTAAAATTTACATTTATTATTTTTCTATTTAATTGCAAAAAGAAACATACATAATTTTTTTATTGGTATTTTTGGAATTCTTACTACCGTGTCAGTTCATGGATGCAGCATCTTTATAACATTACTCTTATAAATTAAGTTTTAATAAATACACGTAGAAGTAATAAATAATAAAATAAATCATTTTCATGTTAATGTGATTTATCTTAACCTATTGTTGTTTTGTTAATAACGTGTTGTAAATAATTAAATTAAATTTTGTTATTATTTTTTGTATTAATTTATTTATTATTGTAAAATGATATTACCCAGGCGCGAAAGACCAATGCTGACGATGGGTTGATGCTTGATTGATCCTTGAACGCCCAGCGTGGGTAATCCAAAGTTGAAGCAGTCTTTAAAACACTGTCACTCAATGTTGGTTCAACATTGGAGACCAATGTTCGTCACATGCTCGATTCAAGACTCGATCAATCTTCGTGTGTGAAGCTTGAATATCCAATCTTTATTTAAGCTTGAATCAAGGCTTAAATCAACCATGATACAATATTCAGTTTTTTTATTACTGTATGCACTGAACAATATATGTGGCGCGATCTGAAGAAAAGGACCTTAGAAGCAAATCACTTTAAGGTTATGTTAGCTTTACTTTTTTTTGTTTGAAAGTTTCTTTTTACTTGTTGCAAATTAAAATAAATTTTTATTAAATATTTTAGTTGTAGAAAAAACTTAAACATTAATGAATCCAATTGAAAATTGATCCTATTTTTTATTTTCATTTAAAACATTGCAAACATAACCTATAATTTTTTGCTTCTAAGGTCCCTTTCTTCAAATTGCGTCACATATTGTCCATCAATAATTTTTAAATAATATAAAAAATTATCTAAATTAATAAATAATTATTAAATATTAAATAATTTCTAAATATTTACATTTAATATATTAAATGTAAATATTTATAAATAATTAAATAATTTAGATAAAAAATTATCTAAATTAATAAATAATTATTAAATATTAAATAATTTCTAAATATTTACATTTAATATATTAAATGTAAATATTTATAAATAATTAAATAATTTAGATAAAAAATTATCTAAATTAATAAATAATTATTGAAATATAAAAAATAGATATTAAGGACATTTGAACCATTATGACGTCACATTTATAAAACACATGCTTTGCACTAATTGTGACGTCATCATGGTTCAAATGCCCTTAAAAAAATAAGTATTATTAAATAATTATGTAATATTTAATAATTATTTATTAATTTAGAGAATTTTTTATATTATTTAAAAATTATTATGGTATATTAAATATTATAATAGTTATATAATAATATAATATAATAAGTATTATTATTAATATTTATAAATAAGTCCATAGATGAAAACGAACACTTTCGGACAAAGTAACAAATTTTATTTACTCTAACTATCTATCTATTCACTTATTTATGAATTATCTCGGACGTTATAGATTATTTAATGAATTATTATTATTTGAAATAATAATACTATAATTATAATATTAAGATATCAATGGTAAATAAATATTAATAATTATTTAGTGTATAATATTTCTATTACTACAACTATTGTTTACATTATTCTTTATGTTTTTTATTATTATAGATTATGTAAATGCAAAATTATAAATGAAAAACCAAACGGTTCGGTTTGCCCCATGGGGAGTCCGGTTTACCCCAGGAGGTGGGGCAAACCGGACAGTTTGCAAATTTTTTTAAAGTTTACGCAGCAACTAAACAATAAAAGATGAAGTATAGGTATCTCTGGGAAAAAGTTGCGCAATTAAATGATCTTTCAAACAAGCCATCAAAAATAAAATCGGTTGATTCGTTTAGTCACAAGAGTCAAAAACCGTTAGGGGGTCCGGTTTGCCCCACTCTCCCCTAATTATAAATAAATATTATTTCTGACAATATACTTTTTATTTCAAAATCCTTAAAATAAAACACTTCCTACTTGACAAGTGTAAAATGTTATACAATGTTTCTCTGAACATTGTGTTGTCACTACCGTGGATGTTAGGTCACTACCGTGGCAGCACTAATCGAATATTTCTAGAATATCTTTGAAAGTTTTACATTTACAGTAGAATCACTTTTACTACTTATTCTACTAGGAAATACAAGTAGAATACAGTTATAAACATTTTTTTATGCAAATGTTTTAAAAAACAATCTAGCATCTGAAATATCAGTTTGCGGAAAAACACCCACGAACAGTGTGTCTACCTCGTCCTGGAAATTTTTGACTTCCTGGAAATGTCCTGAATTTTCATCTTTTGTCCTTGAATTTTTTATATTTTGTTCTTTAATATTTAATAATTATAATATTAAAGCGTAAACAGTGTAACAAGATACTTTGTTACTGAGACATTTGGTGGTTATCTTCGTTGGTTATGTTGGATTTTCGTTCGTCTCATTTTCATAAGGCTTTCCGACGAAACTTTTTACAATTGTGGGTCACTAGGTGACGGGACTAAGGTGTGATGGCGAATTATCACGAGGTCTTCCGGCAAGTATCGAAATTTTTCTTTTAGGTTTCCTTTGTGCGAGTCTGAGCGAGAAAGATATATTGGAAGAGAGTCTATGTTGAACAAGGCGCGAGGACCGGCATCACAGTTTCATTTTGATTTCTTGGCTCAGAGTCAGACCGGCGTGCTCGAGTTTGCTATTTCAACTGCATTGTGATATTAGTTTAATAAATATTCTTCTTGGGGAAATTAATTGTGTAATTTGTGTGCATTGTCTTCATACCTAATTGCATTGTTGGAGTCGTGTTAATTTCTGAATTTCTTGCTCTCTGTCTTAGCGTCTTGCACCAACGTTGGTTTTGGCGGTAGGAAAATAGTTCAGTGATTTGTCGAATAAAAACGAAAGGATAATTTATTAAATAAAGGGTTTAAATTTAATTTTTAGTGATGTCGATTTCCGAATTTTTTAAAATCAATTATTTTTACAAATTTTCAAGTGTAGTATATATACTTCGTCGAGAGGAACAAATGTCCGGATGTATGTGTGTATGTATGTGTGTATGTTTGTGTGTGTATGTCACCGATTCTTGTGGACAAATTTTCTCTTGCACATCTTGATGGATTTTGATAAAATTTTGTAGGTGTATTGCGGTCATGAATACCAAGAATCAGACAGAATGATTTTCAAAAATTTATTTAAAACAATTTTTTTCAACATTTTTTTAATTTTTGAAAAAATTAATTTTTTAGTTTTTTGAAATAACTTTTTTCTATATTAAAATTTTCAATAATTCTTGACAAAATTGCATTCCTGAAATAAAAACGAATCGATTCATGTATATAAAGTATATATTTTATCAAAATTTATAGAATTAATAAATATTTTAATTTTTCACAAAAAATTAAAATATTGTATTTTTTGACATTTTATCATAACACCTTAAAATAATTATTCTATAATAAAAAATTGAATAATTAATATTTATTCAGGGTACTTTACCCGGTTTATTAATTATATTTAATAAACTATTATAATTATTTAACTTTTAAAATTATATATAATAATATATATTGAGGAAGCTAAATGGTCATGAAATGAACAACTTGTTTATTATTGTGTTAGATATACAGCACGACATTTTTTTTTAGTTTTTTATGAATTTTCGTGCAGTAATAAACTGATTGCTGAAAGAGGGGAATATTGTGATGGCGCTGATGGGAAAATCAGCAAGAAAGAGAAAAGGGGGAAATTCAAAATAATTTATTGTGGTTTAAATGGTAGAGAGCAATAAGTCGTTGCAAGTTCTTGTTACCAGATAATTTTGTTTATCTTTTTTGTCACTTACCCCTTTTTCTAAATTCTCGAGTTAGTGAAGGTGTAATTAGGGAGGGAATAATGACAGATCAATTTGGTTTTATTTATTTTATGGGTCATAACAAATTGTTCGTTTGAAGAATTATTTGTTTACTTTTGGTTGTTGTTAATGAAGGTGTGAGGTCGAATTTTAATTATTATACCATATCATATAAACTCAAATAGTTAATATGGTGTTTGTCGATTAGATTTATGCGACTGCGCACAAAAATTATCTTTGGAGCAGTTGTTCATGTGCCATGGTCGTAAAGATTTAATGGTGCGACCTCAAATGAGAACTGGACATGGGAAGTTTTTCCCACTCCAGAAGAATTTGGGGTGATACAGCGGGAAGAAGGGGAAAGTATGGTTATTGCGAATGGTGAGCTTCACAAGGGCTCAAGGTGAGGGTCAGTTAGAGAGAGATCAGACACAAATAGTGGAAAATAACCAACTTGTGGTAACAATGCTACGGTCACTTTTTTGAATGAAAATTCATTCCATAATGGATTTTTACATAGTCTCTTACGGTAAAATTCATACGACCCGATACGTAATATTACCACGACCCTCGACGGTCTTTTATTTTTATTTCTGATCGATGTGATTTTATGGTCTTGCGTAAAATCACATATTAGGTCTACGTAAATTCGCAACGATACCGAAAGTAAATTTCCGTTTTTCTGTTCATGAAATCATTTTTTACAGTGTACAATTTAGTTAGAATTTTGCCCTGTTTCTTTCTAGAAATCATGATATGGAGGTCAATTGGGTCGGTCCGGCGGCTCAAAGGTTGTTAGAGGTTGGTAGTCAAAAGAGTAACTTTGATGATAACTCGGCAGTGGGCAGCAGGTGAATTGTGGCACGGTGCCCAGAGTAGCAAAGTCGGTGACAAATGAGGATGGGTCCAGGGTGGTCGAGGAGAAGTCGCAGCGTGAGAGGGTATGCCAGGCAGGTTCAGCACTCACCAAATTTTAAGGGATGTCGCTAGCATATTGAGGCAGTCAGCGAGTTGTAGTACCGACGACATGTTGCAGCTTATAAAATTGAAACGTTGTCCCAATTAGAGAGGATATTGCGGAGATTAGAGAAGGTTAAGGACTTGGACAGACGTTACAAGCCTTCACCTGCTAAATACAAAATGAGGTTTCCGTTGGCGGCCCCAAAAGCAACCAATAAGTCGAGTAGAGTGGACGCTATGGTGGCGGACTCCAGTTCGGAATCGAGTGTGGGCAGAGTCAAACGCAAGATTAACAAGAAGAGTAAAAACAATAAACAGAAGAGTAAGGTTCCTAAAGGGTCTCAAGAGGGATCTGTTGATTCACTTAGGAGTAACCAAAGGAAAAATAGTGGAGTAGGTGGAGGTCAAACTCAGTTTGACCAACGAACTCCACAACCACCTGTCACGTTCACTCAAGCGGTTGTGACTCAACCAATTGGTGGGCTTCCAACTCCACAATGGGAAGTGAAGCACACTTCTAAGTCACTGGATGGGGAACAACGGTCCTTTTTAGAAACATGTAACGTGTGCCAAGTGGTGAGGCATAGAGCGATCCAATGTCCATACAGGGTCTGCTACAACTGTAGGGGACATGGAGAGATCATACGGTTACACCGTCCGACACGATTTTGCACCCATGAACGAACCAAAGATTTTCGGAAACTAGAGCTAAAAAAAGATACCCGTGTCTGGCCGTTTTTCGAGATCAAGTCGTTTACGGTTTTTAGAGGTAAAAACAACCCTTTAATAGAAGGTAACCAATTGTATTGCAAAAAATATAGAAAAATGGTAAATTTTTATTTAAAAATTCTTTAAACCTTATTGGGACTTTTAAACATATCCTTACTAATATTTCAGGTCAAATAGTCAACCCCAAAAACTACCCCTATTTCTATTTATTTAAAAAAATACTAATAAAACCAAAAAAATTTGGATTTTTTAAAAAGTAATCGTTAGTTAATTGTAATATTATAATACAGCTTCTATCATTTTCAATTTTGAACCCCAACCCTTATCTCAAAACCTACCCCTAAGCTAAATCAATATATTGAATACCGCCCTACAATTTTTGGAATTTTATAAAACTTCGTATTTAAGGGTTTTTGGGGTCGCTAGTTACAAATCTGAACTCGTTATTTAAAAATTCAAAATGGCGGAAAAATTAAAAAATCATCCGATTTTTATAAAATTTAATAACCGTGGTATTTAAAAAAACTACAAAAAAAATTTAAATTAAAAATGGGTTCTTTATTTTTTTTGAGTTGTAATAAATTAAATTATAAATAATTTTTTAAATATCTAAAACAATGTAATGAAAAACAATATAAAATTTTTTAAAATAACTCTAATTTTTTGGAAATTTTGGTTGCTTATTTTTGAGGTTAAATTATTCATTACATTCCACAAGTCCGAAATATAACGGTTATTAAATTTTATAAATACGAAGTTTTATAAAATTCCAAAAATTGTAAAATATTTTCTATATATCTATATCTATATAAAAATTTTCTATATTTTTTGCAATACAATTGGTTACCTTCTATTAGAGGGTTGTTTTTACCCCTAAAAACCGTAAACGACTTGATCTCGAAAAACGGCCAGACACGGGTATCTTTTTTTTCGCTCTAGTTTCCGAAAATCTTTGGTTCGTTCATGGGTGCAAAAAAAAGTTTAATTTTGTCGGACGGTGTTAGCGAGGTTGAGCTGTCTGAGGAGATTGAGGGTCAGTAGGGTAAAAAGGGGAATAATGAAAAGGCGTGTGTTCATGCTAAGGCGAGTGTTGAACCACGTCTGACTTGGAATGTCTCTGGTGGTTCACGAGAATTACCAATAGTGGTGACTTAAATTTCTAAGCGGGCTGGTGAACATAGGAACGAAAACATCGATGAGCAGCCCAGTGCAGTTGCAACCCCAGATGCAAATGAGGCCGTGGATGGAACTAGGTCTGAAAATAGTTATTTTCTTCAAATTTTTATTGCGGATCGACCGTATATGGCTCTTTTGGATCGAAGAGCAATGATATCGGTATTAGGCCCTGGTTTAGTGGGAAAATTCAAGAATAGGGGGTTGCACTCAATCATTTGAATTGCGTGCCATGGATTCTTAAACTCAGGACATCATATTAGGTATAGATTTCTGCCGTGAAATGGATATGTAAGTCTAGTTGGGTAGAGGTCTCTGGAAAGAGGATGGTTGGAAGTGGCATGAATTTGCATCGTCTTCTAAGGACACAATTGGGGTAAACTGGTGACTGAGAGTGCGGGAATATCGGAGCTGACTGCAGATCAGCATAAGGAGGTTCAACACTTGGTTGATGATCTTATTTTGCCTCAAGGCGCTAAGCATGGTGAGACGTTCTTGTCAAGAGTTATCGTAGGGACACCATTGTGTCTACAGACAGACACGAAGACAGACATACAGACAGACACTTTTTCTAGACCATGTTTTTCGGACTCACGTCCAGATTTCATGAAATTAGCGAAAGTCAATTTTCGACCAAAACTAATCAAAACCGCTTAAGCGACAGTTTAAAATTTACAGGGTTTCTTTAAAGGTATAACAGTTAGTTCGTGAACAAAGGAATTTTAATTTATAGCAAAATTTATATTTTTAGGTCAATAATCCAGTTTTTAAAAACCTAAAAATTCGAATTTTTGTACAAATCATTTGCTCACTTTAGTTACGTAAGTTACGCAACTTACGTAGCTCACTTTAGATACGTAAAGTTACTCTATTTACGTAACTCACTTTAATTACTATCTTACTCTACCTGTATAAGTTTTGATAAATTGATTTATTTGTGACGCTCTACGATAAGGAATACCTAACGCGGAAAATTTTTTGGGTTATGTGTGTTTATTTTAAAGTAAAAAAATCATAAAGAGAATTAATTTTGATTTATAACTAATGATATTTAAATCTTAATTATATCTAAAACATTCAATAAGAATTACTTTTAGTTTTACAGAGTACAAAAATGCTTTTTAATCAAGATAAAACGATCACAATCACTACCTGAAGTTTTTTCCGCGTTAGGCGTGTTTTACAGTGGAGCGTCACATTTTATAGATTAATGTAACATAAAAAAGGTAAAATTAAATAAACAAAGAATTTTATTAATATTCATGTGTAAATTTAATTAAATTTGTAAAATATAAATAGTTATTTCACTATTAAAAAATAATTGCATTATCCAACTTAAAAGTGGTGATAACCAAAAAATAGTTCTCAAAACAAATTGACCCCCCTATCCAACAGAATTTGGATAGTTAAAATTGTTCTTTCGTTTTATTATAAAATAAAGATTTTTCTAAAAGTTTTAAGATTGGTCGGACCCAAAAACTTAAACAACAAACTTTACGAAAAATAAGTGGAAAAGTTTACGGTTGGGCAAAAAGTTGTCCATAGCAAAGTTTTAGTTGATGCACAGGGGAGAAAAAAAGTCTCTGGTAACAAAATTGCATATACAAAAGTGTCGGAGATAATAGAGTCGGAATATTGATTTAAGGAAGTATAACTTCGAAAATTGAGTTTTTATCAAGTAATGTTCTAGACGGAAGTTGTTTGCATTATCCTAATCTAAAATAATATAAAATTAAAAATTCTAAAATTTGAAAAAATTGAGTTTTCAAAATTTTGAAACTACTGTAGTTTTTGTAGTTTTTGGCGAAAAAGTCTAGTTAACGAACTTAGCCTTCATTTTTACACCAACTTTAAGTGTGTTAAATTTAAAAACGATCTGATATGTTCTTCAAGAGTTATGGTGCGAACAACATAAACCGTCTACAGACGGACAGACAGACGCACTCGCCGGACCTTTTTTTCGGACTCAGAGCACTTCAAAAGGCAAAGATTTCATAAAATTATCAAAAGTCAAAATTTGACTAAAACTAATACCTTCTCATGTGATGAGAATGTGAAAATATATATGGGGCATTCCATGTCAAGTGATCAAGGTGGAGAAAATTTTTTCTCCAATCCTAGCAAAACTTGGGGCTTTTGTAGTACTCATAGATAGTAATTTTTCGTGAAAATATTTTTTTACCTAGTCTAATATTTTTCTAGGGGGAGGGGGTTAAATTTTTGTGTTTTTCAGTACAATGCTTATTTCAATAATTTTTTACTCTTAAACAATTGAACATACAAATTTGACAAAGTACATTTTGGAAAGGTTTTTTCATGCTCTTTCGATTAGAAATAAGCATTTTGAAAAAAAAAATTTTGACCCAAAAAATCAAAATTAAAAATAAATTTCAATTTTTGGGGAGAGAGACCTGATTTTTTTTTAACGAAAGCTGAGGTTTTTTCCTAAAAGGACATATAAATGATAAAGTGTGTTACGTCATCGTAACGTATTTTTCAATAATAACAATAATTATAATAATAGTAATAATAATGGGAATAACAACAAATAGTTGTTATTAACATATTATTAACAATTATAAACAATTGTTAATTAATGAAAATAGTAATAATAAGAATAATAAAATAATAATTAAATTTAAACAATAATAATGTGTAAGAACGAATACTCATCATTTATAATAACAAAATAGTAATAATTATTGTAACAATAATAACAAAATAATAATATGCAATTGTAATAATAATAACAAAATAGTAATAAAATAACAACAATAATAGTTAATAATAACAAGATAGTATTAAAATGTAACAACAAAATAATAATTATTAATAACAAGTTAATAATAATTTGTAATAACAAAATAACAACAAATAATAGTTAATAATAACAAGATAAAAATAAATTGTAAAAAATAATAATTAAGAACAAGTTATAATAATGTAAGCAATAATAACAAATTGTAATAACAACTCAATAACAAAATGTAATAACAAACAAATTGTAACAACATTTATAAAAACGAATTGTAATAACATACTGCACATATGGTGAGCACGTGTGATCTAATAATGAGTCACCACAAGTGTTCCTACAACAATAGATTTTTCCAAATGCATGGCTTAGCGAACTTTTTCTAAAATACATGGCTTAGCGAACTTTTTTAAAAATACATGGACAGAATTTGGTATAAAAAAAGCCAGACTATCAAACGATAATCAGTCTAAAATTTGAAGTCATCAGAAGTAGTCACCCGCACTACAGAAGTCTTAAAATGTAGTCAACAGAAGAAGTTACCACATGGCAGTCTTTAAAATGTAATCGTCAGTAGTAGTAGTAGTCACCTGTACTACAGTCTTAATTTTTTAATCATAACAAGTGGTTCTCTTCGTAATAGTGCTCTCAATCCCCAGTATAGTAGTTGTCCTGATCTATACGTGAAATTCTAAATTCAGTGCATTTTGAAGTCAAATTTGGTGTTTAGAAATATCGTTCGAGTTTTGACAAAAGCTGAAAGAAACATAATACCTATTTAACTGGCTAATTTACGAGTGTCGTAAATCATCAACCTGCATCACTTACTAACCCATTAAAGGACAATTGATATTGTATCTCAAAAGTCGCAAGCCAGGACCAAATCCCGCTGTTTGAAGGTAAACAGAGAAACCACTTTAGACTCATTTTGGAAAGCTAGTGCTCATTTCATCTTTGCATAATTTTGATCTTTTTCAAATATACTGTCTTCAAATAAATTTATTCTTGTCATTTATCCAACCTCGTCCCAACTTTAATTTTTTCTAAATTAAAGTTAAATAGAGAAAAATTAGGGAATATAATAATAAGGTTAGACATAACACCCATAACATTTTTTAAATCGATCAAAAAATATAAAAAACGTGTTCCGGATAGTTATACTTGAAAAATATCTATTTCTAATTTTCATTTTTTTCGATTTTGAATTTAAAATGGCGCTTGAAGGACAAAAAAATTTCCTAATTTTACGTAAGATTACAAACTTTTTCAAAATTGCTCAGATCTAATTCAAATTTGTTACTTGGGGGTTTTGGGGGTCGCTGATTAGGGCAGACCGAGGTGAGTTGTAACAAAGCCGATTTCTCGAAAACTATGACGTTTTAAAAATTTTGAAAAGCGTAAATTTATTACATTTTTGATTCACTATTTGATGCAAATTTACTTGACCACCTGAGAAAAGTTTTGAAGATGTATTTAATATGTGTGCAAAAAAATTGCTAAAAGTAAGTTTTTGGCCGAAATTTTGATACTTTATTATTCGACACATATTATATTTTTGTTATTCTAATATTTACCATAATAACTGTTGGATATCCTAGTTTTATGAAATGATTTTGTTTTTTTGTGTCAGTCTCGAAATTTAACCCTCCATCCGTCGCATCTTTTTTTGTAACGCGATCCGTCGCAGGTGAGGAAACTTCTCACCCATCATAAATTAATCCTAAATTGTTATAAAATGCCAAATTTTTTTTGGAATGTTCATTATAATTTCCAAACAACATATTGCAAGTAAAATGAACTTTCATTTTCTGTTAATTATTTAAATAAAAAATTAATGACAAATTAAATCGAGTAAACGCGGTCAGTCGCACGGTGAGAAGTTTCCTCACTTTGCATAAAAAATTCTTGACATTTGCTGCTTAAAAATTTAATTACAAAAAAATTAAAATAAATAAAAACACAAAAATTGTTTTAAAATAAAGAAGAAGAGTTTTGAGAAAGGTACTGAGAATATGAAATTATAATTTTTTGTATTTTAAAAGTTATAAATAAAAAAAGAAACTGGGTGAGGAAACTTCTCACCATGCGACGGATGGAGGGTTAAAATAAAAAATAATTATTCGAAGCGATGCAGTTTTTCGCATCTAGGCGAGTTGTAACAGGCTGTTTCAACTCACCTAGGTTTACGCAAATTTAAGCTTGATTGAATAGAGACTGTTTTTACTTTTGCTAAAGTATATTGTTTTATATTATGGTTTTAAAAGTATTTAGAATTTTACAAATTTTCGTGTAAATCACTTTCATATTTTCCAAAAGAAAAAAAAATATTATTAAAAACATTTTTCGAGTTGCTCTTTCACATACAAAAGTCAAAATAATTTCTACTTATAGGTTTTTTTTGTTATTATTGAGCTTGTTGCTCATTTTTTATTTAGTTTTTGGTTTAATTTGATTTATATTGATCTCATAAATTTCCTTACTGTAATTTACTCCTTAATTATTTAAAAATTCGCAGAAAAAATTTTATTATTCTTAAATTTCTATAAAATATGTTATATAATATTATTTTTAGCTATTATACAGCTCAAATTGTTATTATAGATCGTAATTAAATACCAAAGATTGATTTAAAATTTCTAATTAGTGTTAAAGAAAGCGAAATATGTGATAACCTAATTCTAAAAATAATTAAGGTATTAAAACGATTGTTTTATTCTTTTCTATTAATAAGATGACTTTACTAACTAATTAAATATACTTTACTAACTAAACTAAGCATTAAAAATTAATTTTTTTCATTAAAATCACAAAATTTGCAACTGTTACAACTAACGTCGACATGTGTTACAACTCACCTTGGTACTAGGTGAGTTGTAACACCGGGAACTGTTTTCGATTTTGCAATTTTTTCGTAAAACCTTACAACTTTTTACATTTTAAATTTTTGGTTCACATACTACACAAAACTACCTATCCAAAAATACAAATTTCATAAAAATAGGACAATTTTTGGCTGAGTTATACTGGATAATGTAAAAATCGTTTCAACTCACCTCGGTCTCCTCTACGAATCTGAAGTCAGATTCAAAAAATTCAAAATGGCGTATCTAATATGGCGGTCGAATTTTGTGAAATTAATTGAATTTAAGTGAAACTCGATACTCGAAGGTTTTTGGGATCGCTGATCACGAATCTGAAGTCAGATTTAAAAAATCCAAAATGGCGGATCTAAAATAGCTGCTTAATTTTTCAAAATTACTCAGATTTGCTTGAAATTTGTTACTCGGGGTTTTTTTAGGTCGCTGATTACAAATATGACATTCTTTGAATCTGTCTTCAGATTCGTAATCAGCGACCCCCAAAACCCCCAAGTAACAAATTTCAATTAGATTTGAACAATTTTGAAAAAGTTTGTAATCTTACGTAAAATTAGGAAATTTTTTTGTCCTTCAAGCGCCATTTTAAATTCAAAATCGAAAAAAATTAAAATTAGAAATGGATATTTTTAAAGTATAACTATCGGGAACACGTTTCTGATACTTTGTGATCTATTTAAAAAATGTTATGGGAGAGAAAAAATTCTTTTAAAAAAATTGCATTCGAAAAACTTGACATGTTAAAGTATCTTTGAAAAAAGAAGGGTTTAAAATTATTTTTAGAAAATTTTGACTACGCCATTCGAAAGAGCGACCCTAAAAATAGTAGAATATGGACTTTTGAAAAATGTTATGGCTTCTTTCTACTAATTGTGGTCGTTTGAAATTCATGTTAAAAAGCAGCACATCTCGTCGTTAAAGGCTTAAAACTTCAATATATTATTATCTTTCGATGAGAAAAAATGTCTTATCTATGGCATTGACAGGAATTACATAAATTTTGTTACCTGGTGATATGACAAGCCATAAAACATTTCGATTACCATTAGATTTAACTAATATTGGAACAACATTTTTGTAATTAAAATCTGATATACTTCGACTAATGAAATCTGATATTATAATTTGGGATGAAGCTTCAATGATCCCAAAAAAGCTTTAGATATAGTAGATAAAACTTTATAAGATTGTTGTCGTGTTAAGGATATACCTTTTGCAGGTCAATTAATAACACAGGTGAGGCATTTTACGTGTAATGCCCTAAGTTGAAATTTCAACTTCTTGAAAAAATGGAAACTCAGGGAATTTGTTGTTCTATCAAGTAGAAATGTGCCCCAAAAAACATTTTTGACTTTTTCAAAAATTTGAAGGGGGTAGAGGGGGTCCAATTTGACCAATTTTGCTAACACAGGCTACTTTGTGAATTTTTTTAACATACTTTTAATGGGAAAAATTTTTTAGAATATGTTTCGGAATGGGTTTTTCGTCCTCTTTCCAATGGTGAATTTTATTTTTAAAAATTTTAAAAATTTACCCCAATTTTTAATAATTAATATTTCAATTTCCCAAAAAAGGGATAACGCAGCAGGCCAGCATTGGACGTTCCCAGTAGAAAAAGAAGCTCACCCATTTACAAAACATTTCTATGTATACCTCGCATTGTTAATAATAACAGTCGTATAAGAAGAGGAAAAGATCAGACAAAAAAGTGTAATAAAACAAACTGTGTTTACAAGCTTAATTGCATGAATTGTTCTGCTTGCTATGTAGGTGAATGAAAAAAAATGTTAAAAAGAGAATTTATGAGCATCAAAAATCAAAAACCAATGTAATCTCAAAACATAAACGCATTTTCAAACATGACTTTGATTATGATAATGTTTCTATCTTGGACAATGAATCATGTTGGAATAAGAGATTGATATCCGAGATGATTCATATTAATTCACAAAAGAAACCTATCAATAAAAAAGATGATTTAAATAATTTTTATCATTTTTATAAAGATTTTTAAAAATATTTTTAATATTATTTCTATAATATTTTCAATTGATGTTAGTTATTTCGGTTATTAGTTTTCTTTTCACTATTATTCTTTTTGTATGTATTATAATTTTGTTTTCTGCAATGTCCTCTTGCACCTTTGTCTTTTGTTTTAAACTTTAGTGTAGTTAGTTGATTTGTAATCGTTGAGTTGATCGCAAGCTATTTAACAACTCTTACTTTCGGTAATTTTTGTAAAATTTTATTTTGTTAAAAAATTTTTTTTTGAAATTTTATTATTTTTCTAATTGTTAATAAATATTTTCAGCTTCTAAAGAGGACAGCTGAGCTGTCGAAACGTTAAAAGTTTTTTTTTGACTTTAAAAATTGATAAATTCTTTTTTATTTCGAATTAAATATTAATTATTAAAAATTGGGGTAAATTTTTAAAATATTCATAAATAAAATTCACCATTGGAAAGAGGACGAAAAAACCTTTCTGAAACATATTCTAAAAAAATTTTCCCATTAAAAGTATGTTAAAAAAAATTCACAAAGTAGCCGGTGTTAGCAAAATTGGTTCTTTTTTTTAGTTATACTCAAAAAACGACTCAAAAACCAAATCAAAATAAAAAAAAATTTTATGACACTACAGTAGTATTTTTCCATGCATTTTTCCACGCTGAATCCGATTTGACGTCAGAATTAACAGATTTGCTAAAAATTGTGTGGTAAACTCAAAAAACGACTCACAAAACCGAATTATAATTAAAAAACAAAAAATTTGATTCTAACACTACAGTGGTATATTTCTATGTAGTTTTTCCCGATGAATCCGAAATTGAAGGCAATATTGAAACAATTTCTCATAATTTTGAGATGAACTCAAAAAACGACTAAAAAACCAAATTAAAATCGAAAAAACATTTATAACACTACAGTACTATTTTTCTATGCATTTTTTCACACTGAATCCGAATTCAATATCAAAATTAAGAGAATTGCTAAAAAATTTGAGAAAAATTAAAAAACTGATGAAAAAGCGATTTAAAATGAAGAAAGGAAATTTTTTGCTATGATACTATACTAATTGTATGGACTGCAATTTTTGATTAATTCTTCTCCAATTCTTAACTTATTATATTTTTCTTTAATATTTTATTTTGGTTTAAAATATATATTATATTTGACTAAATTTAATATTATTTTTTAATACTTCAAATTGAATAAAGTTAATTTACCTTTTTTACAAGAAGATTAAAAAAATTAAAATTCACATTAAAGTGCATTTAACCCAGTGTGCACGTACTATAACTGTTCTAGACCAAAAAAAGAACAGTGTTGTAGAATAAGTGTTACAATTTTATTATAGAACAGTTCTAGAGCTTTGTTCTAAATTTGTTCTGGAACAATTGTTCTGTATTTGTTCTATAACAAACATGTAACATTTGTTCCAAATTAGTTATAGAATTTTGATGTAACATTGTTCCTACAGTGTTCTAGAACACTGTTACAAAAATTTAATATAACTGTTCTTTCACTATAAACTCGTGTTTATTTTCACTACACGGAAAAATGTTATTATTAAATTTTATAAAAGTATTTTACAAGTGTAGGACAAAATGCGACAAAGGAAAATTTTTTTATCAACAAAACTTACACAGTAAATCTTATTTTAAGATCGGTCTTAAATTCAGCACTGTCTGTTATAATGTTAAAGGATACAAAAATGTTGTATCTTAATTTAAGGCTGCTTTCCTGCTTTAAAATAAGACTTTCTTTTTACTGTAAAATTTTAACAAAACGTACCTATATAAAATTTAGTAAAGTTATATTAAAATTTTGTTAAAAGTTTTCGATATTTGATATAATTTTACTAAATAAAGTATAATTTTTATTAAAGTTTAATACTTCTAATATAATAACTTTTTTTCCGTGTATAGTGCAGCCGCGTTTTTGCATGAATTACAAAAAATCTTTTGAATTTAGATACTTAGAAAGAATCGTATCGATAATTCGTGAAAAATTAAATAATTTTTCACTGTCAGCTTGCATAAATTTTCAAAATTTTTATAAACATTCTTCACCAAGAATAACATCAAATATTTAATTAATTTATTATCAATTATTAATTAATAAGTATATCATAAAAATACAATAATAAATTATTAATATTAACTAATTAATTAAAATTTGTTATTATTTGTAGCATAATTATATATTATTCTTTGAAATAAAAAAAAATAAAATATATATATATGGGCCCGATTGTGGGCCCACGATCGGACAAGGCTTAAAACATGTTAATTTAGTGCAATATTCTTACAAAAAATTTGAAAAAAATTCATTGAAACATACATTGTTGAAAATGAAATTTTATTTTTAAATTTTTAAAAAATATTTTTATTAAAAACTACGTGTGAAAACAAAACTTTTCATTATAAAAACGTCCAATTTGATCAATTTTTGATGCAAAAGCAAAATAATTTCCGATTTGGCCTAGAGTGCCTCATATATAGTTATTTTTTTAATAAGTATGTTACATTTTAATTTATAATTTTAGCGCTGCACATAACGGTCCCTCAATTCAAAAGGAAGTTGAAGTAAAATCACTTCCAAGCTTGCGTGTAGTGTTGGACGACGATACGAGAAACTCATTTGTCTTGCTCATTTTTACTTAATTATGAAGTTGTCTCATTTTCGATCTGCTTGGATAATTTTTGTTTTGATCATCTCGTCTTTTCTCATCTATCATCGTTTCTCGATGTACTTTTCACAAAATGTCACTTGGCGAACCTAAAAATTCTAATTCGAAGGCTATGAAAAGACCGCTGGAACCAGATGCAAATTCCCAACCATCAGAATCTGGAACTGGATTTTTTGCAAAGTTATTTTTTGTCTTTTTGTTAATTTTATATTATAAAAACTAACCAACCTGTACAAAATTTTAATTTTTTCGAAAAAGTTTCCATATCTAAAATGAATGTAATGTAATTAAATTTTCTTTTTGAATTGATTTCAAATACGATATACACCGACACTTCATGTTAAATTAATTCAAAACAAATTCAAGAAAACTTAACCACGAATAGAAAATTAAATCATAATCCAATATTACAAAAAAATAAAATCTTTTTCTCATTTACATAGACAATTATTCTTTAAATTTTTATTTAAATATAAGATTGTAATTATAGTGTTCGTCAGCAAATGACAAAGCGTAAGAAAGGAGGAAAATCTTTAGAAGAATATTTTGAATTTAAATATGAAGATAAATTAAAAGTTGCACTTTGCAAATTATGTTGTTTGGAAAAAAGTTCTCAAGAGTATATTAAAATGACAAGTGGAAACACAACTGGCGTTAAACGACACCTACAAAAATTTCACGAAGCAGAATATTCTGAAATTTGGGAGACTATTTCTACGCATCGAGCAGAAGTAAATTTAAATTAAAATTTTTTACAATCTTTTCTTTAAAATTTTGATGTTAATTAATCTAAAATATTTAATTCTAACCTTTTCTATATTTTAGTTAATAATTGTTTATGTAATCTTGTTCCGAATAAATTGAATTTCATAATTAATGCCCATTTACAAAAGTAAATTAAAACCATAATATTTTATAATTTAATACAATTTTTATCAACTTAAAAACTTTTTCTTGTATATAACGAAACCGTTTAAATCTTAATTCATTCTCATTTCTAAATTTGAATTTTTAATTAATTACTTTTTAACAAACAGGAGTTACTTAACTACAAATGAAACGTAATTAATTAACAATGAATTTTGGTTGATTATTATTATCAGTACCTTTTTCTGTACTGAATTTATATTACTTTTTAAAAATGTAAATTAATTAAATATTTTAGTTATCAAAGCAAGTCATCGGATGCGTTAATTAAATTTGACTGAATTTTTTAAATAGGCATTTTCGCAAGAACGTTTCAATAACATGACAGTAGATTTGGCAGTAAGGAAATGTTTGCCGTATAGTTTCTTTGATGACGAGGAAACCCAAAATTATTTTAAGTATCTGAATCCAGAGGCAGAAGTTACAAAGCGTAAAGCTCTAAAAAATTTAATAAATATTCGATTTATATCCATGCGAGAATCGGCTATGCGTATAGTACAAGATAACAAATCGAAGCATTCGTTTACGATTGACAGTTGGACCTCAATTGCTGGACGCTCTTACCACGGAGTCACAATTCATTATATCGATGAAGACTGGAGTTTACAATCGTTCCTTATTGACTTCATTCCTTCAAATGGAAACCACGCAGGACGTGATATCGCTGATGCTTTTTACCAAGTAGTTCAATCTTCAAATCTGTTGGAAAAGGTGCAGGGTATCACTACAGATAATGCTTCGTCAAATACAACGTTCATGAAGGAGTTATCCTACCTAATGGACTTTGACTCTGAAAATCAACATTTCCACTGCTACGCACATATTCTGAATTTGGCTGCCCAAGATATGCTTAAGCAACTCAAAATTGATAGTGTAAATGATGATTTCGAATTAGATGAAATTTCTGAAGGTTCAGATAATGAAGATGAACAGGAAAAAAATAATGACGATGATTTTCAAAATTTAGAACTAGAAATAGATGCGGTAACGACAGACTGCGACTCTCGATCTCCAATTAAAAAGCTGCACAAACTTTTTAGTGTTTTAAAAAGATCAGAGCAATGGAGGAATAAATTAAAAAGCTGCTGTGATTCATTTAATATCAAAATGTTGTCTCCAAATCTTGATTGTAAGACTAGATGGCATTCTAGCTACGAGATGATCCAAACGGCTTTAAAAATGGAATGTGCTTTAGATTTAATTTGCCGAAACAATGATCTCCTAAATAATTTATGTCTATCTGAGCACGAATGGTCAATTTTGCGAGAAATTTGTAAATATTTACGATATTTTAAAACCGTCTCAGACCTTTTAAGTGGTGAAAAATACGTAACATTACCCTACGTTATCGTCGCATTTAATATGCTTTTGGATAAATTGGAAGATGAAACTACATCTCTGAAAAATCAAAATGCTACTCAAACTGGACAGCAAATAATAGAAGCAATTGACGCAGTTAAAGAAAAATTAATGAAACACTATAACAAAAGTAATTGGATCTATTGCGTAGTTTTGATTTTAGATCCGAGGCATAAAAAGGAACAATTTAACAAGACATCCTGGGGAAAAGAGATGCTACGATATTCTTTAAATATGTTCGAAAATATTTACAAAAACAAATATTACCGTCCTTTTCCTGAGGTAAATAATATGAAAATTTCAATGTATAGTAATTATACTTTCATACTAATTAACTTATATTTAAAAATTTACTTAAAATCTCTTCTTTAATGATAGAACGTCCAAACGCCCGTCCTGATGGAAGGATGTTCCGAAAAATCTTTTCTATAAGGTTTTTAAAAAAAGGGAATTCAATTTTTCTTTTCTGGTATTCTTTGGGATTAAATTAGACAAAAAGACGAAAAAATCCATAAATTTGACTTTTTAAAATAATAATATTAAACCGTTTTTTAAAGCCTTGAAACTTCCTATGTTTCTAAAAAGTCAAAAAAACATTTTCTTGTAAATTTAATGTAAAATCTATAAAAATCAATACTTTTTGCCCGGACAATTCTCTTTCTCTTAAGAAACGTTCAAAAAATTACGAAAATTCGAACCCCAGGTCTTTGTAGCCGTGGGGTTTGAATTTACGCACTCGATATTTACATATGCTGACATTTTCACCTTTCCAAAGATATATTTTTTGTTATGTTTATCTAAATCCAAATTAATTTAACAAAGCGATTTCGGAGGGACTTAAGTGAGTCTTTTTTATCCTGCCGAAAGGACGTTCGACACTCTATGGTTAAACTTCAGAAAATTTAATTTTACCTATGTGGAAGGATTGCCGGAAAACATTTCTGGCAATTCTTACCTATGGGAAATAATTAACATTTTTTCTAATTGACGTATTTAATAGATTGTATTAAATGAATGCCAAGATGAAGATCAAATCATTGCACAAAAGGACCCAGATGATATTGATATATTTTCATTCTATGACAGCGATTCTGAAAACTCAACTCCAACAATTCAAAATCAAAGCAACAAAGAATCTCAATCTAACCAGTGGCGATACGAAATTGATCTATATTTTTCTCAAAAAAGAGCACCTAGAAATGTTGATATTTTAAAATGGTGGAAAGAAAATAAAAATTCACTTCTAAATCTTTCCCAAATGGCTAGAGATTTTCTAGCTATTCAAGCAACATCTGTTCCATCGGAAAGAGTTTTTTCCAGAAGCTCTTTAATTATTCGAAAACATCGAAATAATTTAAACGACGAATCGATTAGACAGCTCAATGTTCTAAATTCCTTCGTTTCATGTTCATTAGCTTCGAAAATACAATCAGGAGTTAAAAAATAAGTGAAAAAAAATTTCATAAGTTTTTTACACATATTTTAATTTGAAAGTTCTTAGATATTAAGACTCCTTTATTACTGTTATTGAACCTTTTATAAATTACATTATATTTAAAATTTTTCTTTGACGAGAAATATATTTTTCTTAAATGCTCTCTTACTTACTACTTTTAAAATAAACTAATGAATTCTTAGAAAAGCAACTTTGTAATTATTACTGTGATAAAGTTAAAGAAAATAAATATTTTGATGATTTGTTAAATAAAGAATTGTTTTATTATTGTTTGAGTCAACGTAGGAGAAAGGCTTGCAGGTTGTCCCATTTCCGTCATTTTTTATTCTACAAGTGCCTTAATTGAAAATGCGACTCAAGTTGTCAAATGATTAGTTATTACTTTGTATAATCTTTTGGAGCAAAAAGAAGTAATAAAAATGTTCTTGTTAAACAAATTGTAAACTTTACTTGTGGAGAAATTGAAAAATTAAAATTGTGACTTTTTCATGTGCTTAAAAATTAAATATTTTTATAGATAATTTAAGTTACATTTTTTCTCAGTTGCTTTTTTAATTAATTTTGATAATCCAAAAGAAATCTTTAAAATATCATGAATTATTTTTTTTTCATTGATTCAAAAATAGAGTTCAAAATTTCATCTGCAATTAATAATAATACAATTAATAATTTGGAGTAAATGTACACGATTAAAAAATATAAATTGAAATTATTATGTTCAGAAACATTAAATGTACCTAAGTGAAATTTAATAAATCTATTTGAGTTTTTACATATTATTAGCAACTTTTGAAGGTTAAAATTTCGAAACTATGATTCTACATCATTTTTTAAATTTGATGAAAAATTTTATTTTTTGCCAATTTAAATTATCTATGAATCAAAGCTGTAGCTTTTTATATCCTCTTTCCAATAGTATGTTCATATGAATTAATTATTTTTTTAAGTAAGTTACGAGCAAAAAAGCTTAGATAGATCAACCTCCAAGCCTTTCCTCTATTAATTTTAAGAAATTATAAAAATATAAAATATGTGACTTCACATAAAAAGAGACCACTTTATCGCAATGGGACTATAACTATGAGCATAATATTGATTAAATTTATATTATTTTGAGAACGATTTTTAGAAAAATTGCGATTATTTCCTAAAATAACATTAAAAAATGAACTTTTCATTCTGGCGAACACAAATATTATATTTGTAATTTACCTATTTTTAATAACATCCAATTTTATATTTTATAAATTAAAAAAATTAGAAAATACTTCGTACATATTATTAGAAAATTAAAATGTATTATTTATAATTGTAATGAGTCATCAAAAAGCTTATATAACCTGGCAGTTATTATTGCAAATTAATTTTTGACAAACTAATGAAGTGTGACACTATTTGCTTACTAAATTTTGAGAAACGCAAGATGCTCATTTAAATGAGACGAGATGAGATGAGAATTTAAACAAAAAACGCCGAATTTTTCTCGTGATTGTTCATTTCTCGTATTTCTCGTTCAAATCCAACACTACTTGCGTGGCTATGCGGTATGCGTATTCGACTTGTGTCCTCTAGGTCTAGGTTTCGATCCCCCGTGCGTGCGGAATTTTTCATTCTTAGTTTTAAGTGTTCTGTGTATAATTCTGAATATTGTTATATAAAGTATAAGTTCAAATAATTATTAACAATTATAATAATAATTTAGTCATTAATTTAAATAAATAAGATAGTCTGTTTAAATTATTAAAGAAAATAAATTTTTTTTTAAAACTTATTGCAAAAAAAGATATTCTATTAATTATTCATATTTTTATTTATACTTATAAACATTTATTTGTTCTATGCAACTATTAAATTTCTGCTTGGGTATTATTTATGATAAATCGTTTTTGTTATAGAATTGTTATATATTTGTTCTAAAACAATGTTCTAGTTTTGTTCTAGAATTGTTACAGACTTTTGTTTCTATTTTGTGCCTCCAGGGGGACGACATTTTGACCTGCCTGTTCCTCACTAGTTACAGAACTTGTTCTTTTTTGTTCTGGAATAGTTACAGAATTATTCTGTAACTTTGCACACTGGGAACTTATTTACCTTATTCACAAAAAGATTTTTAAAAATTAATTCAAAATTTATAGAAACAGTTTATATTTAAATAAAAATTTTATATAAAATATTTTTATTTTTATGAAAGTATTTATGAAACATTACTAATTTTTTTATATACGTTTTGAGATACAACATTGGTTACTTCCCCGTAGTGTATCTTGGAAACAAATTCATTTACAAACAAGTTGTTCATTTCATGACCATTTAGCTTCCTCAATATATATTATTATATATAATTTTAAAAGTTAAATAATTATAATAGTTTATTAAATATAATTAATAAACCGGGTAAACTACCCTGAATAAATATTAATTATTTAATTTTTTATTATAGAATAATTATTTTAAAGTGTTATGATAAAATGTCAAAAAATACAAAATTTTAATTTTTTGTGAAAAATTATAATATTTATTAATTCCATAAATTTTCATGAAATATATACTTTATATACATGAATCGATTCGTTTTCATGCCAGGAATATAATGCTGAGAAAAATTAATAAAAATTTTAATAAATAAAGAAGTTATTTCAAAAAATAAAAAAATTCATTTTTTTCGAAAATTAAAAAATTGCTAAAAAATTTTTATTTTTAGATATTTTTGAAAATCCTTCTGTCTGATTCAAGATATTCGTGACCGTAATACACCTACAAAATTTTATCAAAATCCATCAAGATGTGTAAGAGAAAATTTGTTCACAAGAATCGGTGACATACACACACACACACATACACCCACACACACATACATACACACATACATCCGGACATTTGTTCCTCTCGACGAATTATATATACTACACTTGAAAATTTGTAAAAATAATTGATTTTAAAAAATTCGGAAATCGACATCACTATAAGGCTTCCTTTATGAGGAAGCAAAAAGTACAATTTGAATTTAATTTTTAGTAGCCCCCCTATAGTATATATATATATATATATTCTAAAAGAAAGACTTTGTTTTTAAGTTAAACTCTTTCCGGTTTTTAAAGTACGTGTAAGAACTGAAAGTGAGATACAATAATATTTAAAAATATATTAATAATATAAACAATTTTTTGTGGGGACACCACTGACATGGTGTGCTCGACAAAACAATACTTGCTTTCTGCCACCAACCGTACAAGTTATAGATATGATAGAATGCTGTAATTTTTTTTCTTTAGAAGCTATACACGGAGAGAAAAGTTGTAGTTAATTCTACTTAACACGTTTAGTAAGTCAGTATTTAGTAATAATAATTGAATATTTAGTTACATTTAAAAAACATCGTTTAGTTTCGTTTTGTCGATTTTACTAAACAGTGTTGTCGAAGACAATGAATGTTTAGTTAAAGTTACTGAACACTGCGCAGTACACTGTTTTTTTAAAATGTCAGAATTGTGAAAAGTGATAGTTGGTTAGGAAATGAACGTCAAGGAATTATTGTGTAATTGGGGATTTTCGCAGTACGAGATATTCCCCTTTTAAAGGGAATAACGACAAGGAGCAAACGTTTTCGAATCTAATCCTAATGAAAAATTTCAAGGAACGTTTCATAAAAAAATCAAATAACTGCACATAAGATTGCTCAAAACCAAATTTTTTAACCTCAAAATTTTTATATTTATATATATAAGCAAATAGTGAACATTACAAAAATTGAAATTTACAGAATAAAATTAAATGAAAACTACTGGTGAATATTGCTAATAATATTTGTATCCTTTTTCTGTATTTTGTATCATTCGCAGAAAACCTAACCTTTTAAAAATATGCAAATTAACTGCTTAACATTTTTGTAATAATTGTTTTTGTTTTCTGTTGAAATATAAAAATTCCACGTTTTTTTCTACAACTATTGAAATTATTGCAAAATTAAATGTAGAAAACAATATTTTAATATTTTATACTGAACAGTTTAGTCTATTTGACTTTCTGTGCAGTTGAATTAACTGTTTGCTGAGTAGTCACAATGACTAAACGCCTGTTTAGTAAATCCTACTACTAGTTTAGTCAGCCCAAAATCGACTATTCTGTTTAGTACATTTAACTGCGCAAGTAGTTAATCTGACTACGCCCTTCTCTCCGTGTATACATATCACCAATATTATTAACGCTTAATAAGGTAACTATCTGCACTAGGCTATTTAAATATCAGGTATGATATTAAAAATTATTCTGTCAGTACAATTAGAATATTAAAATATAGACTCTCAGTTGTGCATAATGATTTTTTTTGTATTAAAAATTTGAGAAACAACCATTTTTATTAATAGTTAAAGTTCTCATTTTTTAAGTGCGGACAAGGGAAACCACTGACATTTTGCTTCTAATTCTTCTGCCAAATTTTTTCAAAGAATTTCTAGCGACTAAGAATTGTTAATTTAAGTAAAAGGAGTGATTAAGAAAATTAATTGACTTCGAAAACTTTTATATCCCTATTGAAAATCCCCAAATTGTTACCATGTGGTTTCCATGTCAAACCATATGGGAAGTTGAGACAGGATTTTAGTTAGGAATAGACATGGGAAATTTAAACAGTTATTCTATGCATAAAACCATATGAATTCCCACATAAAATCCTGCATGTTTTACCATTCAAATCCTAAACCAAAATCCATGTGAAAAACATTATCCGCCTTATTGAATATCCCTACATGGGAATCCACTTGGAATTTTACAAGGGATTTCACATAGGATTTTATATAGGAATTGACATAGGATTTCATGCAAGATTTCACACAGGATTTAATATGACATATCACAGAGTATATAATAATAATCCAATAAAGAAATGTTCAAAGGATTAAAAATTATTTAATAAAAAATTAAATAATTAATAGTATTAGTATTACAAATCATCAAAAAAGTAAAAAGATCGATAATTTGAAACACGTCCTCTGTGCTACAGGTTCTCAGCCCTTATATGTCGACGTTTACATGAAAAGGGCCCATTTTGGCACTATTGGACCTATCTATATGGGCGAATTCATTGCAAAATTACGAAAATTTTGAGTGGTCATACAACTTTTTTGGTCCAAAATTCGATGAGTTACAGAATTTCAAAGTTTATAGTGACAAATACCTCATTTCGAGAAAAACGGAATTAAAGATTGTGATACCTATTAATATTGTGATATCTCCGGTTCTTCTGCGAAGTTATTCAGATAATAATTGTTTTTAGTCCAGGGCACCTTAAAGATGAAAAACCAATAGGTTTCAAATTTTAAAACCACCCCCCCCCCCCTTCATTTTGAAAATACATAAAACCGACAAAATGGGCCCTTTTCTAAAAAAGACGATTTTCTTATTAATAAACCAATTTTTTACAAGGTTTATGATTGGAAACGATTTTATTGTGTCATTTGAAGATAATAAATAAAAATTAAACTTATTTAAAATTTTTTAAAAGTCTCTATTATGAATAATTTGCCGAAATATCGAAATTTTCACTTCTACGACTACGTAATCAAAGACTCTAACATCAACATCTCTGGTTCTTCTGGGAAGTTATTCAGATAATAATTGTTTTCAGTCCAGGGCACCATAAAGACGAAAAACCAATAGGTTTTAAATTTTTAAAACCACCCCACACCCTTTTCTGTTTGAAAATACGAAAAATGATTGGGAACAATTTTATTGTGTCATTTGAAGGTAAAGAATAGAAATTAAACTTATTAAACAATTTTTAACAGGTTTTATTATGAAATTTTGACGAAATATCAACATTTTTTACATCTACGACTACGTAATCAATTACTCTAACATTAATATCTCTGGTTCTTCTCGGAAGTTACTCAGATAATAATTGTTTTGAGTTCAGGGTACTTTAAAGATGACAAATCAAGAGGTTTTAATTTTGTTGACCCTCCATTTCAAAAATACGGAATATTTTTGCAAAGGACCGACAAAATGGGCCCTTTTCTTTTTCGAAAGAACCAATAAAGTTAAACACTTAAATTAACGATAAATTAATGAAAACCTCATGATTTGACTTGTCAAAACATGTAGATTGATAATAAAAAATACAAAAAAATTAAGGTTTTTCTCAAAAAAGTATTAAATTGCAAATAACTCGAAAACTAGAACCGACAAAATGGGCCCTTTTCATGTGGACGTCTACATATACTTCCAGAATTGTCTCAACAGCGAGAGAAGTCACTTTCGCCACCTAGCGTTAAAAGTCTAGGAGCGACAGGAATCTTTAACATTATTAAGGAAACCATATGGAATACCACGTAGTATTCCATGAGGTTTCCTAAATGGGGATTTACATAGAATTTTATTTAGGAATTCATTTGGGAAATTTAAAATAATGTTTTTAAATAATTGAATTCTTTGTGAAATATTCTTAAAATAGAAATTATATGATTGGATATTTGCAAATTATTGGTTACAACATACAATTCTAAGTTCTTCGTATTTTCACATTTTGCTTCCTCATATAGAGGAAGTATTGTAATACCAAAATTTTTCGACTTCGATTTTTTGACATATCTTTATGTTATTTGACCTCAGGAGTTCAAAAATGACATTTTTAAAAAAATGTCATTCCGTATGTGTGTGTGTAAACATCACATTTTCATAAATATTTTCAAATTATGAAGAGCTTTTGGACATCTGCGGACATAAAATGACAGTACTTTGAGACAGATAAATAAAGTTTAACCATATATTTTTTTTATTTTTAATTTTTCAAAAAAACGTTTTTTGCCCATAACTTTAAATAAATGTTAGGACACCTATGAATGTTTTTCTATAATTTTATAGTTTATTTTAGTCGCATCTTTTGAGCCCTGAATGAACATTTTTCGTCCATATTCACATGAAATATGAAACTTTTAAAAATAAAAAATTTTGGAAAAAAACTATTATTATCATCTTGTAGAGTATTAAAAAACGCTTCGATTGACCTATTTTTGAAGCTAATTCGATTAGAAGTAAAGAAGTTATTGATATTTTAAAAAACAGAAATTGTGATGGAAATTAAAAAAAAATTTTTAATGTGGAAGTAACTTTGAAAAGTTGAAAAATATCATTTTCCAAATCATTTCTAAAATTTTAAAAAAGAAAATAATTAAAATTATAATATACCATAAAATTAAAATCGCTCTTGTATCAAAACTGAATTTTTAATCAAATAAAGAGAACAAAATATTACAGCAATTGAAAAAAATTGTTCAAAATTTATACTTTATTATTATTATTAACATCTCTACGAGGAAGCAAAGTGTTCATGAAATGAACACAACGAGATTTACGAAAACAAATGAAATGAACACCAACGTTATAACAAAAATATATAACTTGGCAGCGGTTTTTATATTATTTTATTGAAATTAAATTTGTTCATTATTATTTTATAATTGTTTTATTTATATTTATACACTGGACGTAATAAAAAAATAATTCACATTATAAATAATGAACAATTTTATTTTGGGAAAATATGACTTTGAAAAAAAAATTTGGGAATGACACTTCTTTGGGAATAAGATTTTTTGGGAAAAATCTACTTTTGGAAAATGAGTTTGGGAAAAGTGACCCCCTACCGAATATAAAATTATCAATGATTTGTCAACTACGTTTTTATTGCAAATTTAAATTCAAATTTACCTTCGTTTTTTTTCTAAGACACTTAAACTACTTTTATTGGGATAAGTCAACTTATTTTGTCTCTTTCGTTGAGTAATATCACGCGCCTATCGTCTGAAATTTAAAACAAATTTTTTTTATTTTTATTAATTTCCAAACATATTATTTATTATGAAAATACCGCTAATTGATTGATAATAAAATAGTATTTTTTAAATAATTTTAAAAAGTCATACTTACAGCCTAAGGGGTCGTCCATAAAGCATGTGATACATATTTTCGGTAATCTAGACCCCCTCCCCCCCTCATGATGCTTTTTCCATAGACAGTTAACATGGAGTGTGATCTTTTGCTGACCTCCCCCCTACTCCCTAAAGTATCACATGCTTTATGGATGGCCCCTAAATAAAAAAATTTGTTTATGAGACTGCAATAGTATATTTGTATATATTTTCAACTTAATCCGACTTTGAAGTTAAAATTGACAGAATTGCTTAAAATTTTGAGATAAATTAAAAAAACTACTCAAAAAATCGAATTAAAATAACAAAAATTAAAAATAAATTTTATAACATAACTAGTATATTTCTATGTATTTTTTTCCGCTGAATCCGAATTCAAAATTAGAATTTTCAAATCGGTTGAAAATTTTGAGATATTGAAGGAAATCTGCTAAGAAAAACAAATCCCCAGTAGCACGTAATATTACAGCAATATTGAGAGAACTTCCCTAACATTACCAATATTGCATTAATATTACCAATGGTTCTAGAATCATGTTGTAATGTTAGTAATATTACGTGCTACTGGGGATGAAAATCAAGAGATTCAATTTTTTCTTGTTAATATACTAGATTGGTGTATTTTCATAAGAGTTTTAGAGAATGTAATTAAAAATTACCGTAATTTGTAAAAATGTGGTTTTTGATATTTTGGAAAAATTTATTTTTGAATTTTTGATTGCACGGCTCGGGCCATACGACTTGCGTCACCTTTTTTCAAAATAATTTTTATCTTGTAAACTGTTGGTTCTAGGAAAAAATGTTTAAATAAAAATTGAAGAGAATGTATTGCATTTTAATAATATTTTATTAAAAAATAATTTTTTAAACTTTTCGAAAAATGTGTTTAAACAAATATTTTTTAAAGTTTTTTTCATTAAGGGAATAACCAAATTTTATAAAAAAATATTTTTATTAAAGCTTGGAATGTCATTAAATATTACCGCAATTTTTGAAAATCTGTTTTTTTTTAATTTCGAGAAATTAATTTTTGACTTTTTGATAGACGGAAGTTTAAACTGCTTGCGACCGCTGCCAGGTAAGTCGTATGGCCCGAGCCGAGCAATCAAAACTTCAAAAATTAATTTCTCAAAATTATCAAAAAATACATCTTTACAAATTGAAGTAATTTTTAAGAACATTCCAAGCTTTAATAAAAATATTTTTTTATAAATTTTGGTTATTCCCTTCATGAAAATAAACAACTTTAAAAAATAATTTTTTAAACGAATTTGTCGAAAAGTTTAAAAAATTATTTTTTAATAAAATATTATTAAAATTCAATACATTCTCTTCAATTTTTATCCAAAACATTTTTTTCTAGGGCCAATAGTTTACAAGCTAAAAATTCCTGAAAAAAGTGACCAAAAAGTTTTATTAACAATATCTTGCAAAATAATTAAAATTTTGCAAAATCCTTCAGTTTACTTTAAAAGCACCTTAAACACAACAAATTAACCAACTATAAACAAAATCTGTGATTCAAAAGTTCTTCTAGCTATGGAACGCCCCATTAATTCTGATTTCGAATTCGGATTTAGCGTGAAAGAATGCATGGTAATATACTACTGTAGTGTCATAAAAAAAGTTTTATTTTTTTTAATTTGGTTTTTGAGTCGTTTTTTGAGTATAAATAAAAAAATAACCAATTTGAAAATTCTGACTTCGGTTTTGGATTCAGCCGACCAAAATACATAAGAATATACTATTGTAGTGTCTCGGACAAAAAACTTTTTTTTGTGACTGTGTTATTTGTTATTTAACTGAATGAACTGAATGCGTTCAAATCTGATCGCCGGTTTCAGCTTTCAAAGATTTAGATTTCTTATCATAAATTTGCTTAGATTATTACCATTCGGGGTCCATATCCTAACGATACTGTAGAGGGTATCGGTGATCAACATAGACTCTCTAATTCGAGCTCTGCGTAGTTTATTCTAGAAACAACTTCTATACGCTCGAATGAATTGTGTAACGTCTTGTCGGTCTTGTCGCATTTATGGACTGTAGTAACGTTCTCTAATTCGTCGATAGGTTTTCGATAAATTTTGATCTATTATCATATGCTTTTCTGTGATTATAATGTATAATAGATTAAAAGGAACTTGATGTTACCGATGGAACTTACTGTTTCACATACATTTACTTGGATTCATCAAGTTTCTGTCGGTAATGTCATGTTCCTTTTAATCTATTATATCCCGTGTAGAAAAATCTTCTGGAACGTCTAGAGTCAAGCCTGGCGCAAACCAGAAAGCGTCTAGCCTCGCAAGTCTGGAAGATCTGGTTTGGCCCAGTTCTGGTGCTGCTCAGCTACAAGTCAGACCGTAGCTATTTTGTCTGTTCTGGATTGTCTGGCCAGACCCAGCTCTGATTCTAGTCAGAATATCTAGATGACTAAAATTTTTTAGTTTGCCACTTCTGGGCTGCGGCGAGCGATGCTAGTCTGGAAGGTCTGGTCAAACCCAGCTCTGATTCTAGTCAGAATTTCTAGAGGACTAAAATTTTTTTTTGCAACTTCTAGGCTGCGGCGTGCGATGCTGGTTTGCAAGGTCTGATCAGACCCAGTTCTGATTCTAGTCAGAATTTCTAGATAACTAAAATGATTTATTATTTTGCAACTTCTATAGGCTGCAGAGAGCGGTACTGGTCTGAAGAGACTAGCCGATTTTAAGATATCAAAAGCCATCTAATTCTTTATCTCAAAAACTAGACAACAAGTCTCTAAAATTTAATATTTCTTCCACATAATATTTTCTACGGGAGAGGATTGTCCAAAATCACAACATTTTTCGACTTTTTAAGATCAATGTGTAGGTATAAAAAGTTGTAAAACATTCAAAAAATAGTTTTTGAAGAGAATTTTTAAAATTTTTATAAAAAGAATCCCGTTTGAATTTTTAATTTACGTTTACTAAGGGAACCAGAAGGTTCCTCGCAGAATTATTACTGAAAAATGAATTAAATTTGTTGTTAACAACTATAAAAATTTTGCGGTAATTTATAGAAATTATCGCAATAAATCATAAAAATATGTTCCACATAAATTACAATGAAAAATTTTTATTTTAGCAATTTATGGAAATTTTAGCAGTAATTTATGGAAATTTCTAGTAATTTTAGGGATAATTCATAAAGCAAAAAATTATCATTAAAATTTTGGATTTCAGCCATTTATGGAAATTTTCGAGGTAATTTATAAACATTTTGACGGTAATTTATAAAACTATGTAAAACAAAAACGAGAACTAAAAAATTTAACGTCGGTAATTTATGGTAATTTCCTCGGTAATTTATAGAAATTTTTGAGATAATGTTTAAAACTATGTTAAACTCAAAGGAGAACTAAAAAATTTGACGTCGGTAATTTATGGAAATTTTCGCGGTAATTTATAAACGTTTTGACGATAATTTATAAAACTATGTAGGAGATAAACGAGAACTAAAAAATTGAACGTCGGTAATTTTTGGTAATTTATGGATATTTTAGAGGTAATTTATGGAAATTTATTAGGTAATTTACGGTAAATTTACTTTGATGAGTTTAAATCAAGTTTTGTTATTTTTCTTTATGTACCATAACACGAAACTTGCAGTAGTTTCGGAATTACACAGTTAAACACTCTTTATTAATTGTAAGTGTAAAAGGTGTCGGAAATTAAAATTTATTTTCTTGTAGCTTCGATAGAGTAGTGGTTAGAGTGTTAGGCTAGAAGTCCGTAGGTCATAGGTTCCATTCCCCGCAATGTCAAATTTTATTTAGTTATAGGTTTGCGTTTATTCTGTGTCGTAAACATTAATTTGATTGAAAGTTAAAAGTTGATGATTATTACTTGTTTGCAAATACAAATTAATTTTTTTTATTATATTAACATTTAATTTAAATAAACGTTTCTCATATGTTTCGTTTAATAAACGATGTTGGAGGGCTGCTTTATTATATTTAGAAAACAGTAAATATCTATCTTGCGGTTGGCTAGAGCCTGGCTAGACTATCTGAATAGCCTGTCTATTCAGCGGCTGACCGTTCCTAACGTTACACTTTTGGCTAGCCACAGGCCAGAGTTACAGGTCAGCCACTAGTCTGGAAAATAGACGGTCTGGTCTGACTCATGCCAGCGCCAGAAGATTTTTCTACACGGGATGTTGTAGGCACAGAAAATCATACGGTAATCAATCAACATTTTATAATTTGCCTGTCGCATTTAATTTTTTCTTTTTCCTCAAAATTTCCTGTTTCCTTCTCGCAATCGTCATTTTTACACTTCACACGGAACTATAGTTCCTGTTAAACTCACAATGTATTTTTAGTAAACTGACTAAACTGGGAAAAAAGTGGTCACTAGACGAGATTTATAATTTAATAGAAGTTTTTATAATACTATATGATTTCTATTTTTTCAACATTTAGTATTCAAGTTGAGAAATATTCGCTTATGATATACGAAAGAAAGTAGATATAGAAAAAGTGAATGCCAAAATTTTTATTTTCTATATTCGAAAGAATGATATTTTCTTCGCGCCGCGTTTACAATAAAGTAGTCAAACGATCAAAACTGCACGCATACAAACGAGCACCGCTGTTCGTGTAGTCACACATAACCACTCAATCTCATATACATGCGTGCTCACGAAGTAGTATAAGGAGCTTCCACTCAATGGATAGTTTGAAATATTTTGATGACGATTTTTCTTTTCTGTTCGGCTCGTGGTTAGTTAGCGAAACAAGCGCTCTTGCGGGAAAACGGCTACAACTCAGGTGAGAGATCCGCCATTGCAAATGGCGGATATGTGAATTTAAGAAATTCAAAAAAGACCGCGTTGATCTGCGCGTGCGTGTTGCGTTTAGCAGACGAAAAGGAGAAAATTTTTAGAGTTGTACATTTTCACGTTAGATGGATTCTTGTCGCTAACTAACCCATGACGTCAAACAGAAAAGAAAAGTTGGAAACCCTTTTCACGAAGAGTGGAAGCTCCTTATACTACTTCGCGTGCGTGCTCAAGTCAAATGGCTGCTGTCATTCCACCTGGTTCTCTTTTAATAATTTAATAATTCATTATACAGAGAAAAATGGATATTAAGAATCTTAATGCATTAGATATTAAAAAAGGATGCTAATGCATATCATCTAGATGTTGTGGTTTAACATCTCAGATGTTAAAAAGTATAATTTGTAAATGTGAGGTTATATGTGTCAACAAGTCTTCCGTATTTTCGGTATTTTCCAATATCGATCTGTCGATATACTACTTGAATTTTAACGCTGCAAGATATATTTCACAATTTTATTTAAGAGGATTTTTCTAAATTTCTCTATGTTTATATAATTATTTTTAATAACGGAGAAAATTGTAATTGCCGCATTAATGCGAATTTTTTTAATAATAATAAATTGAAATGCTTCTTTTAAATACATATAAAGAAAACTTATTCTGATTTCATAGTTTTTAACTTAAAATAATTTAATTTAATCTTTTTTTTATATATTTCACAATATATGCAAGAAATAAACTTTTAAGTTAATAAAAAATATTTATTCTAAATGTTAGCTATAAATTTCTACAAAGAATAAAAATTTAATCAAAAGGATAAATAATTTTACGAAATAAATAATGATAATTCTGTCCATTTCAAAAATTGACCTTATTAATTTTAAATATAATTGATTTTGTGAATTTTATTTAACAAACAAATATTATTTAATACAGCATTTAACAAATTTTCACCCAAGTGTCAATACAATGTTTTAGATTAGTATATAAGAACAGTGACTTACTTTCTTGATATGAATTGTATATGCGTTCCCTCGATTAAAGTGTGCGTTACTTTATCAGTATGTTAGGCATTAGATTAGGTTGCGTTCAAATAAGTTATCAATCGTCATAGGTAAAATAGATTTCTACCTGACTTATTAGTATGAGATGGCGACAGTCTGCCCCTGTCACTGACATTCGACATTGTTTTTTAGTGAAATCATGAATTTTAAATTTTCATCAACTGACTACTAAATTTTAAATGTCTGGTTCTGTTCCGTGTTTTAATAGTCAGACTACGAAATATTGATACCGTTGCAGTTTTTTGCCACTTTAGGTCCTGACTTTAGTAGTCAATTTACTAAAAACACATAGTGAGTTTATCACAAACTAGTATACAACCCAGGTGAGAACTGACGGCTAGTTCAGGCTTTACGAAGCTTGATTCAGGCCTGGTCAGGATTGATTGATTTACGCGTTTCTCGCGCTCATTCAATATAATATGAAAATATCAATTGATCAATTGATTATAATAATAATAATAAATATTATTGTTATTATTTTTATTCATATTATACATGTGTATAAATTTAATTGCAATATACTATTAGAACAATTATATTATTTTCATGTAAATAATATATTACTAAAAATAAATGTCATTTGAAATAGTAACATTAAAAAAAATAATTTTAGTAAAAAAAGACAATTTTTCTGTTAATTAGTACATTTTTTTCTTGATTTTTTTAACAGACTTTTAATATTATTTACAAACATGTTCACATTTTGTATTCACAACACAACACACAATTTGATGATTTTATATATCGCTTAGAAACGAAAACGGAAAAATATTCGCTCGCATGTGGGATCGAAACCCCGACGCATACCCGACACCCCTATAAACGCACCTATTTAAACCGCACGACCAACGAAGGTTGGAAGGGATCCTGCTTAATGAAGTATATGAATGCCAGAGCATGGTAACTCAACATTGATTCAGCATGGGACACCAATGTTCGTCCCATGCTCGATTCAAGACTCGGTCAATCTTCGTGAGCGAAAATACAATATTCACTTTCTTTATTACCGTGTGCACTGAACAATATTAAATATAAATATTTATAAATTATTTAATATTACAATATTTTTTTTTATAATATGTTTAATTTTATTATATATTATTTCTTTCTTGCACAATGTCAAATTATTATTTTTATAGATCAAGAGTTTCGTTTGTCTGAAAAATATTCTGTGATCAAAAACTTACAGTGTAAAAAATGTTCATTAAGGTGCTATAAATATTTATGCCAAATATTTTTACACTAGGATTACTCTTGAACTTTAAAAATAATAATTTGACACTGTGTAAGAAAAAATAATATATAATTTAACTTTATTTATATGAATCTTCTATAATTAACATAAATATTATACACTAAGACTAAATAAATATTTATATTTATTTATTCATTAATATCTTAATGTTAATTAAATTATTATGGTTTTAAATAATAATTAATAATAATTATTAAATAAATTAATATAAAAAATTACAAAAAAGTGATCGTAGAATATATTATAGTATTAAATAATTTATAAACATTTATATTTAATATTAAGAGCACTCGGTAATAAATAAACTGAATATTTTCTCATGATTGATTCAAGCTTGAATTAAGATTAGATTTTCAAGCTTCACTCACGAAGGTTGACCGAGTCTTGAATCGAGCATGGGATGAACATTGGTGTCCCATGCTGAAACAATATTAAAGTGACAATGGTATAAAGACTGCTTCAACTCTTGGTTACCCACGCTGTGCGTTCAGGGCTCAATCAAGCTTCAACTCATCGTCAACATTGGTCTTTCTCACCTGGGAAAGTTTCTCCGTGCAATATAACGAATTTTTTACTTTGTCTTTTATCTAATGCAACCATTTTCCATCTTTAACTTTTATACTATTCAACCAATTTCCAATTTTGTCTTCTATCGCTAATAATTTGTTTAAAAAATTTATTTTCTTTGAGCGTCATGGTGTAATGAATTTTACATAGGTGTTTATTATAAAAAAGAAAATTATAATTATTTAGTCTGGCCCACCACGAATATTTAGTTCTTGAATGTTAAATTTAAAAATTCTATAATATCGACTTTTACTTTAATTTTGTCTTAAAAGATAGCACTAAGCAATGAATAATCTGTGTTTGCTATTAAAGAAATGTCGGGCAGTGGAATCTTTTTTGCTGATTCTTAAATCTATGATTTCAACGTATTTGGGTTAAAATAAAAAAATCGTTGAAATCTTGTCCTGGATAAATAATAATTTGGTTGTTAAAAATTCATGATTTTAAATACAAACATCTTACAGAGTATAATTTTATCTACAATATCTTGTTATTTAATTTAATTTTTTATTGACACAAAAGGTATAAAATAGTAAAAATATGTGTAAAATGTCATCGTGTCCCGTGTTATGTCCCTATATACATTTTACGATATAAAAAAATTTTTAATTCAATTTTTTATTATATAAAATAAAATTTCTCTTTGTGTACGTATTCTCCAATGTATAAAGTGTAATATAGGAAAGTGGTGAGAATTTTTATAACACGAAATGCGAAATTTACAGAATTTTTAACGAGTCCCCACATTTGAAATTTTTTAATGTCATCGTGTCCTCACACACTTGTTTACCGGTTTTAAAATTGGGATCACAATTAAAAGTTGTAAAACTATGAAATCAATGAAGTACGATATAAATTTGATAATACGTGAGCATAAAAAAATGTCAAAATCAATTTAAAAATCAGTAAAATGATATTTTGATAATAATAAGAAAAGAGTACATCTTCTTTTTGTCATCGTGTCCACAAGTTTTTTTTAAAGGCATACATTTTTAAATAGTAATTAATATTTTTAAAAAAATTCTAGAATATTTATATTATTTGTGTAAATACACAATTAAAACTAAATTCAAGTTTTCGAATAATAACAAAAATAATAATTCATGTTTATTATTTTTTGTCATCGTGTCCCGTCCGACATATCTTTTTTTAGGAATGAAGTCAGACGTTACATAGATAGAAAGAAAATTTCTATAATTTGTTTGGTTAGATATCAAAAAATAGTTTCAGAAATTCATATTAAAACGATTAACACGCTAAATAATTTGTTATTATTATTTAACAGGTAAATTCTGTAATTAAATAATTAAACTAACTAAAAATAAAAAATTAATTATTACTATAAACTTTGTTTTGTAATTTCATCAAATTGAAATAGGTTAAATATGTGATTACTAAAAAAATATTAATAAGCTAATAAGTATTCCTTGATCTTGCATTTTATGATTTTTAACATATTTTAGAACATAACAAACAAAACAGACAATTTTCTTCAATAACATTTCAAAGATTTTATTTCCTTTTAAAAAGTTAGGCACATATTGTCGATTTTTTGATTTTAACCCATTTATTTATGTAAGAAGTAACAATACTTGTGTGGATAAAGCATAAAATTTATACAAGTAAATTTTAAACAAATATTCCACAGTAGCACGTAATATTTGGGAACATTCCAGCAGTATTCTAGTACTGGCAATATTGGTAATGTTAAGGCAGTGTTCTTAATATTGCCGTAATATTACGTGCTACTAGGGTCTATATAATAATTTGTATTCTCTAATTGATTTCCATATTTTTTTTATTTATTTTTTTTTTGAAAATATTAGTCAAAAATGAATTCTATAGATATTTAAAATTAATTCTACAAATCAAATATATTCAGATCAAATTATACAAATAAAAAATTTTTCAAAAATAGTTATCACGAATATTCTTCAGCATATTCGTACAGATTCTCAGTCAAACAGTTATGTTAAACGAAACCTTTCTTGGGTGTATTTCGGGTATTTTCGATTAGGTTCGTATGACTTCGGCATAAGAGGCTTGTGTCGATCCTGAATAGCTTATGGTGTCTGTATTTGAGCTGTGCAAACTATAGTAGTCTCAGTAATGTGACGTGTTTGGCTTCCTTTTTACAATTTTTGATGTTTTTAGAAAATATCTTTATACAGTAGGTTATTGAAAAACGGAGATGATTAAAAATGGTTGATTCTTGTTGACATTGAGCTGATAAATGCTCTATATTTATTTGCTTTTAACAAATATAAGATGTTTTACAAAATTTTCTGCTACCTGTCAAAACAAAACTCTTTCAAGTTCACTTACAAAGTGTAAAACTAAAAGCAATTTTTAACCCACTTTGGCGTTTGACGGAATTACAAACATGTTATTGTTACCATTGTAAATTATGTAAATGATTTAATGCCGAAAATACTAATGTAAGGTTCAAGAGAATGAAAATTTTGATTTATATGACAAAAGTAACAAAGTGAATTATTGTTAAGATATACTTGACTATACTATACTTTTGGATATTATTAGCACGTGGTAAACAGAATGCTGTTTAAGCTGATATTGTTTTTAATCTTTCTTCGACAATGTACAGGTTATTTTAATTTTTTCTTGGATCAATTGGAAGTTCGAAAACTAATGGGTAAGTTGAAAATTTTTATGTTATTGTTCTCCAAAAACATTACAAATTATACTTCACTACGAAAATAAAATTATAAGACAAATTTAAATTTTTATGAAATTTACTTACTTTTCAATCAAACTTTAAAACACAAAATCACTATTTAGATAAAACTTATTTTAATAAGTACAGTAGAGACTCCATTATCCGGACCCCTATTATCCGGATATTCGATTATCCGGACAAATTTAAAATAAAAAATTTTTTTTTTAATATAAAGTTTATAAGGCCTCAAGGTGTTAACAGACAATAAAAATTAAATACCATATAATTCAATTCAAAAGCGTGAATTTTTACACGAAATGTTGCGTTTTAAAGTGTTTTAATTATTTTAAGAAATTGTTTATGTAAATATTTTGAAATATTTATTAATGTTGACTTTAAAAGTTTTAGTTTGTTTTAGTCTTATTTTAATACATATGCAGATAAATACATAAAATTATAAACCAAAAATCTGTTTATTTCGTACTTTACTCGATTATCCGGATTTTCGATTATCCGGACAAGTGCCTGCATCCATTAGTCCGGATAATGGAGTCTCTACTGTAAGTTGTATTTTTAAAGCAATTATTTGTGGAAATTACAATTAATCAGAAATTAGAAATGTGAAAACTTAAATTTTTTTAAACAATTTTAATTAATTATAAATATTTTAACAATCTTAATAATATATATATATATATATATATATAATTAAAAGATTTATGAATCTTTTAGTAGAAGTCTAGCAAATTCTATCAAAAATTCATTATATTCTTCTGAAGAAATGTAGATAATGTTGTTGTTCTGAATTCTATTCTAGAAAATATATAAACCATAATAAATGATGTAGATTTGAAAAAATATTAATAAAAAAATGTGTCGATTTAAAAAAAAATTTTAAATAAGATTATTTCGAATTTTTTTGTTTATGTTTGACGTTAAGCATATTCTAAGAAAAAATTACATGTTTATGCTTAGAAGTAATCTTCATTCTGTAAAAATGAACTTTAAAATTAAGGCTGAGTCCACAACAACTGAAAAGAATCGTCTTCAAGACGATTCTTAGGACGAAACGATGCGCGAGCAACTATTGCCAACTGAAAATAATAAATTTATTTTCCGTGTTCCATGTTTCACTATTCCTGATCCTGATAGTTCAACTTTTTTACATTGTTAAAATTAAAAAAAGGTAATTATGCAGAAGAAGGACTTTTCCCAATTTTTGAGAAAAATGGTAAATTTTTTTTGGAATGTCTTTCATTTGGCTAGTTATTAAAGAATCCGGTGGGGGAGGATGAAAAAGTTACTTACAGAACGCCAGGGCTGGGAAACAAATTTTTTTTTTTGGTTTTTGACCTTTTACTTGGTAAATATTAAAAATTTTAAAAAAAGTTCTACATAAAAGTTGCAGATCTTGTTAAGATACACATTTTATGTTACATGCAATTTTTTCATAAATTGAGTATTTTTCGAGGCAAACACAAAAAACGGAAAATAACCATAGAAACGTTTTAATGCAGAAGGGAGTCAAATTAACTTCCTAGATGGTACTAGAAGGTATCCAACTTAAGGGCCAGTCCCATGTGAGCGTGAAAACGGAAAACGGAAAACGTTTAGCCAATAGCAACTTCCGATTCAATGGAAATCATTCTAAAAGAAAATTCTTATTGGTTGAACGTTTTCCGTTTCCCGTTTCACGCTGACATGGGACGGTACCTTTAGACCAGACCCCCCCCACGTTTAAAAAAGGCGTTTTGAAGGTGCATCCATAACATATTGCTCAAAGGAGGGCGAAGCCCGCCGCTCCTGGTTTCTTTTCACGTTTAATGCAGAAGGGAGTCCAATTTAGTTCCTAGTTTGTACTAGAAGGTATCTAACTTAGACCAAACCCCCCTCCAACGTTTAAAAAAGGCGTTTTGAAGGTGCATCCACAATAGATCACTCAAAGGCGGGCCAAGCCCGCTGCACCTGATTTCCTTCAACGTTTTAATGCAGAAAGAGTCTAATTAAATGAATTTATTTGTAGAATTTCTTTATTTAGAATTTTTTTAAACTTAATTTAATCAATATTTTTCCAATGTGTAGAGTTTTCTGGGGTCCAATTTAAGTGTGGAGAATTAAAAATTAAATTGAAAAAATAATTCATATTTTTCTTCGTTTAAAAATACATTGTATAGAATTTTTTAATGTAGTATTTAACAGTGCAAAATTAAATAAATTTTATTTAAAGTTACATTTTATTTAGTATTATTATTGTGTAGAGTATTCATTTGTAGAATTTATTTATTTAGAATCTTTTAAAACTTTATTTAATCAATATTTTTCAAATGTGTAGAGTTTTCTGGTGTACAATTTAACTGCGTAAAATTATAAATTAAAATAAAAAAAATTTTTATTAGAATTTTATTTTCATTAAAATAAACGGTGTCAAATTTTCTGATGTAGTATTTAATCATGTAGAATTAAAAGATTTTAATGATATATTTTGTTCTATTTAATTCTAATGTGTAGGATTTTTTGCTGTAGAATTTATTTGCGTAGAATTAATCAAATTTATTAAATGTAGTGTGTACAATTTCCTGGTGTAGAGTTAATTGTGTAGAATTTTATTTTGTAGGGTTTATTTGCGTAGAATCGCTACCACCCCAAATCAATTATGAAAATTACTTGATTTAATAATGTATGTTTTTTAATTCAAATAAATATTTATTTGCATCAATAAAATAATTATTTTAAATAACTAAATATTTATTTCTATAAAATATTCAATTATTCATCATAATTAATAAATTATTTTAATTGAGAATAATATCCCTTTAATTGCGTCAAATAATTAATTATTCAGTTCAAATAATATAAATTTATTTTATCAAAACAAAGCATTTTTGGATTCAAATAAATCTCAATTTGCATTAAGTAAATGAATCCTTTTCCACTTTCATACGTTAAGAAATTTTAATTATAAAAATAATTAATTTTATACCTTCTTAAAAGTAATGTTTAACTAACATTTAACATAAAACATTATTACCTAACATAAAATTACCTAAAATTAAAAAAGCCAAAGAATTTATATTTATATAAAATTATCCATTTATTTGATTGACATCAAAAAATCCATATTTTCAAATAAACTCAATTACTATTGTTTTAGTAAGTGTTTTTTATACAATGTTTTTTCATTTGTTTTTATTAGGTAAATAATTTATAAGCATTAAATAATTTAGTTTACTAGAAGTCATAAGGTAAATTAATGGTGGCAATAATTTTTATTTCTATCAAATATCGAATTAATTGTCTCAAATAACTTATTGTTTGCGTTAAATAAAAGTCATGTATTAGATTCAATTAATTATTCAATTGACTCAATTAAGATTTTTGGCACTTAAATAATTATTATATCTCAAATAAAAATTATTTAAATCAAATAAATATTTTTCAAATAATTCGAATAAATTGAATGAAGTAATTTTTTCAGTGTATCATTTGCAATAATACCTTTCTTTTTTAAGAAAATAATCGCATGTGGAAGCTGAGGTTTTAAATAAAAAATTTTTTAATTTATCATGGCAAACTCTCTAAATCTGAATGAGTGAAAATTTACTTATTTCTAAGTTATATATCGTCTTCTCGATCAATAAGTGAAAATTCACTCAAAATAAATGAAAATTCACTCAAAATAAATGAAAATTCACTCAAAATAAGTGAAAAATTCACTTATTAATAAGTGTATATGCGCTTATTGATAGAGAAAACAACTTATAACGTAAAATAAGAGAAATTTCACATATTTATATCTTTTTCGAAGTGTTATTTAGAAATTTTTTAAAATGAACTTTTAAAGTATTTTAATAAATTTTATGTATTAAATCTACACAATTTTCAATTAAACGTATGAAAAATTCAAACATTCAAAGATTGTAATTTGAAACCTTTTTAAAATTCAATTATTTCTAAAAATTCACGCTATAATACTTTCTCTATAAATTTAAGTATATTAAAAATATATAAAGCTTGCACTCCGAGCGAAGAGCCGGTTCTAGAATCCAGCTCCTCAATTAAGAAAAGCTTTTAAATTAATTTTATTAAATTATTATTAATTTTATTAAAATTTTCAAGAAGAGTTGATTTATTTTACAGAATGTTTTTTAGAACTTTTAAAAATATTTAAATTATTTGAAATAATTTAAATAAAATTGTATTGTAAAATGATTGAATTCTTGAGAAGAATTTTAATAAATTTTTTGAAAATAATCAAATGTCTGAAAAGAATTGTGTTATTTCGAAGATAAATATTGAGCCTTCCAATTCTATAACTCGTCCGACGCTCGAATGCACGCGCTAATGCCAGGTGAAATTACAAAAAATTAGGAACAATAAGTTTTAAACCATAGAACTTTCATAAAATGCCACTTTCTTTCAGTTGTGGTGTTTTTTGACAACACTTTTTCTCATTTATATACAAAACATGCATCTGAAGGTATACAATCCTAAACAGGAAAAAGTAGTTAATATTAAAAAATAACAGTTATTGTGTGAATCTCTCAAAAAGGACAAATTCAGAATTATTATTTATCAAATAATAAAAGTATCCAAAACCTCGATATGACTGTTTCTATCAGAAGAGGATGCTAAATAAAGTCTCTATAATATACCTACGTTGTTACGATATTTACGAACGGCTATATTTAAAAAAAATCTGGTTTTAAAATATTTAAAACTAGAAAACTTCTTAAGTCCATTAATCATAATATGAACGCATATACAATTTATATTAAGAAAATAAGTCAGTGTTCTTATATACTAATCCGGCATTTGTATTTCCACTTGGGAGAAAATTTGTATGCGTTACCTAAATGCTGTTTTGAACCATATTTGTTTGTTAAACAAAATTGATAAAATTTGGTAATTACTTAAAATTAATAAGGTCAATTTTTAAAATGAACATAGGGTAACTGCTCCTGTCGTTGGCACTGCGTTCCAGTGGTTGGCACCCTTCTAATAATAAGAAATAACTGAAAACTAGTATATTTTGCATATGATTATTAAAATTTGGAACATTTTTTACTAAAATCAAGTAGGGTCATTTGGGGTAAATGTAAACGGTTTATCTATTTTTTACGAAAAACATCAGTTTTTTTTGTTAAAAGGTAAAATGGACGGATTTTTTTTGCATGAACTTGTTACTAGAGCTCCCTAGAAAAATTTTATGAGGTTCAAAAAAATATTGATGCACCTGAATCGTCTACCACTGACTGTTTACATTTACCCCGAGATTTTGAAATTTGCCTAAAATTCGGGGCAAATGTAAACACCTCTGTAGTTAAGCGAGGTTTAAGAAACAAGTTATTTCAAGCATACTACTGTCTTAAGGGATGGAAAAACTGAAAAAAAATTATTCGTAGACGTATAGTAAATCAACCAGTTGACTGATAATGTATCATATAAAATAAACAATCAACTATTACAAAATTAGTAATGTAAAAACTTGAATAACTTGAACAAATTTTAATAGATTTTCATTCAACTTGGTAAAAAGAAGTTTTTAAGGTTGCCGAATAAGAATCTAAAATCGAATTTTTTAATTTCAAAATGTCGGATCTAATAGTTTATTCAATTATTTTCTTTTAAAATTTAGTTGGAGTACTGTTTACATTTACCCCGAGTTTTCGAATTCTCGGGGTAAATGTAAACACTTAATTATTTATTAACTAAATTGACATAAATAAAAAATCAAAGTCAATTTTTGTTGGGGCATGAATAAAGAAGAATTACATATTTTTGTTTGATTTTTAAATTTATTTTTATGCAAATGCGAGACAAAATACTGAAACAGAAAAATTTTCAATTTTAAACTTTTTTGCATTAAAAGATAACTTACACTAGGGCATTGCTAATTGTCAAAATAAAATATTGGCAATAGTCAGAACATCTTGTAGGTGAGCTGAGGTAAAAATATTGCCGTCGTACTTATTTTTTAATTTGTAAATTTAGCTAAAACATCTACTGTTTACATTTACCCCGCGTTTACATTTACCCCAAATGACCCTATATAATTTAGTATTTTTTGTTATTTAAAGAAAAAAAACAGGGGTGCCAACGACTGGAGCAGTTACCCTAATTAATTTTAATCCAAACGGGATATTTGTAATAAATTATAAAAATGTTTGACACATTGAAAAATAAGATATAATATTATTATTTCGTAAAATATTATTTATTCTTTTATTTAATTATTTAATTAAATTAAATAATATTATTTAAATAATTTAATTACATTATTAATTTTTTTATTATCAAAAAAAATATTAATACGTCATTTACAATTATTTTTCATTAATTAAAAATAATTATATAAATATTATGAAATTTAGGAAAAATCCTCTTAAATATAATTCAAATATTTAAACAATTTGAATTTAATTAAACATTTTAATTAAAAAGCAATTACACTGAGAAAAATATTAATTGTCAATATCTTTGACTAATGTATATAAACATCTTGTTCAAATTTAAAAGACTTGTTCAAACATAACCTCACATTTGTAGATTATACTTTTTGACATCTGAAACATTAAGCAATAACACAATGATGATAAACATTAGCATCTATTTTCTAATATTTAGTATTTTAAGATTTTTATTTTCCACTTTTCTTCGTATAATTAATTATTAATTTATTGAAAAAGAATAAAGAATAAACACATGTTTATGAGGTTGAGTGTTTATGTGTAACTACCCGAACAGCGGTGCTCGTTTGTATGCGTGCAGTTTTGATCGTTTGACTACTAAATTGTAAACGCGGCGCAAAGAAAATATCATTTTTACGAATATATAAAATAAAATTTTGACATCAACTTTTTCTATAGTAACTTATTTCTCGTATATCATAAGCGAATATTTCTCAACTTGAATACTAAATGTTGAAAAAATAGAAATCATATAATATTATAGAAATTTCTATTAAATTATAAATCTCGTCTAGTGACCACTTTTTCCCCACTTTAGTAGTCAGTTTACTAAAAATTAGAGCTGTGCAAAATAATTCGAACCGAACTGTTCGAATTTTATCGCCTAGTTCGAATGTCGAAAATTCGAAATTCGAGTTAGCTAGTTTGAATGTCGTTTTTTCGACATTCGAACTTTCAGATGTCGAATATTCGACATTCAAGTTACTACAAAATTCGAAACGAACCGAGTTGTGTTCGGTTTTAGTACGCAAAAATGTCGAATTCTAAAATTCGAAATTTCAAGGTACCGTCCCATGACGGCGTAAAAGCGTCGGCGTAAAGCAGAAACCATGCGATAGAAAGAGATGAAAAGATATCACGTATTCTTTTACATTACTTACTGAAAAAGGTTAATTATAGGACTTGAAGTTAACCAACCAATTTCACATTGCTCTGTTTCAATATTTAAAATCTGATGGAAATTGTTGCAAATTGATTAAAATTTAAGATTTTCAATATAAGAATAGAATATCTATAAAGGATTTTATTATTATTATTTAGATTATTTATTATTATATTCAAATTATTTTGGATATGTTTGCTGTGATCTCTTTTACGCTCATAAACAAATTTTAAGATCATAATTCTTAAGAATTTTGTAATGCAATGTTTGTGAACGTGAAAGGGATCACAGCAAACATTTCCAAAATAATTTGAGTAATAAATAAAATAAATAATAATAATAAAATCCTTTATATTTATTCTATTCTTATTTTAAAAATCTTAAATTTTAATCAATTTGCAACAATTTCCATCAAATTTGAAATATTGAAACAGAGCAATGTGAAATTGGTTGGTTAACTTCAAGTCCTATAATTCGACGCCTTCCGTTCATATAATGCTTATTGAAAAGCGAATGCAAGATGATTCTTATTCACTTTTTGGTGCAAGACAATGCTTATTCGATTTTCCGTGCAATAAAATGCTTATTCAAAATTGTGTGCAAAACAATTGCCACTGACAGAACAATAAATGTAACCCTAAATCTTCCTATTAATATTAAATTGCAATTAAATATCTGAGAATTTCAGTACGTGTCTATTGTTATAAGAAACTTTAAACACGGATCCTATCACACGTATTAAGAAATATTGTTTAAGCAATTGCAATTATAAATTATACTGAATTGAAAATTTTATTAAATTCATAGAATAAGCTACACTGAAAAAATTAAATTCTAATTTTAAGAAAAACTTCTTAATTATGCGCCAAGAATATTCTCCACTTAAATTAGGTGGGAAATATTCTTACAATAAGAAGAACATTATTATTGTAAGAATATTTCCCACTTAATTTAAGTGGAGAATATTCTTAGCGCATATTTAAGAAGTTTTTCTTAAAATTAGAATTTAATTTTTTCAGTGTAATTTCAGAATGTACATTTTCGCATAGAATTTCGAATAAGCATTTTATTGCACGGAAAATCGAATAAGCATTGTCTTGCACCAAAAAGTGAATAAGAATCATCTTGCATTCGTTTTTCAATAAGCATTATATGAACGGGAGGCGTCGAATTAACCTTCTTCAGTAAATAATGTAAAAGAATAATATTTCGTAAGCGAAGCAAAACACATACGTCAAATTTTAATAATAATAATTGCCGGTGCCGGCGTAAGACTAGCATTACCGTCGGCCCGGAACCGGTCCAGTCAACAATGATAACCCGGGAAATATCTGCCCCGGTGCCGGTAAACCACCGGCTCGATACCGGGCCGGTAGTAAAAAAATTATTAATTATTCTTATTATACTTTTTTACATATATTAAACGTTAAACAATATTATTTATTAATTAATTTAATTGTAAACACTAAATAGAATGCTGAAACATATGAATTATTATTAATTATTAACGAAAAATCTGAAGACATGAGGAATTGAACTCAGGACCCTCGGACAATTTAAAGCTGAATTAATAGAGTTTAATGAAATGTAATTTTTCCAACTAAATAAAAAAAGATTTTAAAAAACATTTGATTTCGAGAGATTTGATTTTCTTATTCTTCCGAATGGTGTAAAAAAAATTTCAAAAAATTAAATATTTACACTTTTTAAGACACAAAAATATTATGCCGGCAAAAGTCCGTCGACAGTGTAAAAACTGCATCTAATACCGGAACCGGGCCGGTGCCGGGCCGGTACTAATTTTGATGCCTGCAAAAGTCCATCGCCGGTTTAAAAACGGTATCAAGTAGTAGTACCGGGCCGGTACTAATTTTGATGCCGGCAAAATCCCGTCGCCGGTGTAAAAACTGCATTGAATGCTGGTGCCGGTACTAATTTTGATGCCGGAAAAAGTCCATCGCCGGTGTAAAAACGGTATTAAAAAGTAGTACCGGGCCAGTGCCAGGCCGGTTGTCTTTTATTAACCGGCCCGGTACCACAGTGCCGGTACCGGTTATTGTTCGACCTTACTACCGGGCCGGTTGTCTTTTAGGAACCGGCCCGGTACCAGTGCCGATACCGGGTATTGTCCGACTTTACCACGGGGCCGGTGTCGAGCCGGTCGTAGGCATCGGCACACCACCGACTTTTCTGCCTGGGAATGTTTGCCATATTAGATCCGCCATTTTGAATTTTGAAAAACTAACGCCAGATTCGTGTTCAACGACCCCCAAAACCCCTGCGTAACCATTTTCAAGCGAATCCGATCAGTTTTTAAAAATTGTCCGCCATATTGTATCCGCCATTTTGAATTTTGAAAAACCGACTTCGAATTCGTAATCAGCAAACCCGAAAAAATGATGTCGGCCATATTGGATCCGCCATTTTGAATTTTGAAAAACCGACTTCGAATTCGTAATCAGCAAACCCGAAAAAATGATGTCGGCCATATTGGATCCGCCATTTTGAATTTTGAAAAACTAACGCCGGATTCGTGTTCAGCGATCCCAAAAACCCCCGAGTAACCAGTTTCAGCGATTTTTAAGAAGTTTTAAACCACCTTTTTTAAGTTGCGAATATATGCGTCAAGAGCACTTTTGGCCAGTTTTAAATCCGCGCATATATGCGTCCGCGACAGTCAAGGGGTTAAAAGATATACATTAAAAATAAAAAAATTGGAAATTTTTCATTATTTAAATGTTTTGAAAAAATTGAATACCTCCCGTACTGTAAATTTATTGTTTATATATATCTCACAAAAGTAATTACTAATTAATTTACTGCAATCTATTAAAATGTAAAAATTGTTTTGCCAAAAATAATGTCCTCTACACTGAAAACAAAAATTTATTTGATTTAAATAATTCAAATTATTTAAAAAATATTTAATTGATTCAAATACTTTTTAGTTGGATCAAAAAAATATGTATTTGATTCAAATAACTTGAATTATTTGAATCACACTTATTTGAACCAAATAAATCGTATTTGATTTAATTAAATAATTATTTGAATTGAATAAATGAATTTATTTAATACTAATAATGAGTTACTTGAAAATATTCTTTTATTTATTTCATTTAAATACTTCGTATATTTGATGCAAATAAAAATTATTTGACACAATAAATTTATTTTATTGATTCAAATAAACTTAATTATTTAATCCGAATAATTCATTATTTAAAGCAAATTGGGGAGTTCTGTTAGGGTTGGACAGGTGTTAGGGTTGAACCGTCGCGTTTATTCTGTTTTATCTCACTAGCGCCATCTGTTTTTGTACTTAAATTCTTGCTACCAATGCCAGTTAACTTTTCACATGAGTTGCAGTCAAGTACACAGAGCCGGAACAACCATGAAGCACGTGCTTCAGGGCCCATACCCCTATAGGGCCCGCTGTCGAAGACAAAAATAAAATTTTTTTTAATAATTTTAAAAAAATAGTCATTAGATGTATTAGAAATTATGTTATATATATATATATATATATATATATATATATATATATATATATATATATATATATTAGAGGTGTGCAAAATTCGAATCGAACTAGCTAATTCGAAATTCGAAGTTTCGAATTTCGAATTGGCCGATTCGGATCGAAAGCAAATTCGAATCGAACTAGCTAATTCGAAACTTCGAATTCGAATTTCGAATTGGCCGATTCGAATCGAAAGTAAATTCGAATCGAACTAGCTAATTCGAAACTTCGAATTCGAATTTCGAATTGGCCGATTCGAATCGAAAGTAAATTCGAATCGAACAAGCTAATTCGAATTCGGAGTTTCGAATTGCACAGCTTAACTCGGTTATTTAAGTAGCACAATTATTTTGACAGAAATCCTAACCTAAAATTAGTAGGCTGGTATTCATAATATAGCTATCTAGTACTTAGAAACTTGTTGAAAATAAAGGAAATATTTCGCTTATTGTTTCTATTACATAAGGAAAAAAACTAATATTGCAATTCTTTTGCACAATTTTTAATAAATAAATAAATTTAATGTTTCAAGAACATACTTCAAAAAAATTTAATTATTTTCTTAAATTGTAAAATTTTTGAAAAAATTCAATTATTTTCAAAAAATTCCACGAAAAAATTCAATTTTTAATTCGTTATAGAGTATATCTAATAAGAAATTAGTTATCTTCTAAAATTTTAATAAATCCTTTTAAATAATTTTTTTTATTAATTCTTTGCAAAAATTGAATTATTTTTAATACAATTTTAATCGAATTTCACGAAAAATGTCATTATTCTTAAATTTTTTTTAGAATTATCTTATAAAAATTGATTTAAAAATGAATTTCAGTTAAAAATTTAGATTACAATTAAATATTAAAAGCAATATAGCGCAAATTTTTAAAAACAATTCGATTTTGAATAACTTTAATTGAATTTTGCAAATATTAATTTAAGTTTTTATTTTCTAATATTTATTTAATTGAAGAATTTAGGAATACTTGAAATTTCATAAAATTGAATATTGTAAAGTAATGGATTTGAAAATTCTCAAAGAACAATCGATTTAAAAAAGAATTTTAGTTAAAAATTCGTTTATTTTTAATTATTAGAGACACCTTATTTTAACACATTATTGGTATTTGTATGTTATTTATATATTAAAATTATAGAATTAATAAAAAATATATTGACATTTTTAAGAAAAAGTTTCTAAGTACTAGATAGATGCACTGTAAAAAATTTTTTTTGTAGATTTACAGTTTTATTTAGAATTTTATAGAAACTTATAAAATAACGTCTTTAAAAGTAGTGAATTTAAAATTTCGTCTGTAAAATTAATACTTTTAATGTGTCAATTTTACAATTTTCTGTAAATTTACTACTCTGAAAGTAGGTAATAAAAAGACAAAAATATTACCTACTTTCAGAGTAGTAAATTTACAGAAAATTGTAAAATTGACACATTAAAAGTATTAATTTTACAGACGGAATTTTAAATCCACTACTTTTAAAGACGTTATTTTATAGGTTTCTATAAAATTCTAAATAAAACTAAATCTACACAAAATTTTTTTAGTGTGTATTATGAATACCGGCCTACTAATTTTAGGTTAGGATTTCTGTCAAAATGATTGTGCGAATTAAATAACCGAGTTAAGTTGTACAATTCGAAACTCCGATTTTCGAATTGGCTAGTTCGATTCGAATCGGCCAATTCGAAATTCGAAACTTCGAATTAGCTAGCTCGATTCGAATTTACTTTCGATTCGAATCGGCCAATTCGAAATTCGAATTCGAAGTTTCGAATTAGCTAGCTCGATTAGAATTTACTTTCGATTCGAATCGGCCAATTCGAAATTCGAATTCGAAGTTTCGAATTAGCTAGCTCGATTCGAATTTACTTTCGATTCGAATCGGCCAATTCGAAATTCGAATTCGAAGTTTCGAATTGGCTAGTTCGATTCGAATTATTCCCGACTCGAGTTTTCTGTTGTCGAGTCGAATAATTTTCGATTCGACTCGATTAAATGCACACCTCTAATATATATATTTATATATATTACAGTAAGTTTCGCATCGGTTAATTTTATTTTTTTATAAATAAACATATTGAATTTTGCATGTCCCGTGATCATCTTGCGTATATCCGACTCCAGGGAAGGGTAAATGTAACAAACTCGAGGTTTTCTACAGTATAATAGAGTATTATAGGTAAAATGCTGAATTATACTTTTTTTCTACGCATAGAAAACCTATTTACTACTATATTATTCTGTATAAAACCCATCTCTGTCCGACTCAGACGTTCGTGAACGCAAAGCATTAGTTAGCATAACCCTGGTGCAGATCATGCATGTGATCAAAGCTTAAGGTTTAAGGCGAGTTTTCACTACAAATAAGTTACGTGCTATGGTACATCCCCGAAGTAAGGTTAAATCAAAAAGTAAACAAATACTTATTTATAAGCTACGTTATTATTGACAAAATAAAACAATGCGTTTTCCCCTTTAACTGATTTTGCTGTTGTCTCTTTCGTCACTAGTATTTTTATTACATCTGTATTCTGTCTGCATCTGTTATAAATTTCAACGTAAGTAATTATTAATTAATGGGCGATTCTGCAAATAGATTTATTTTGCATGTTGTCGTTTTTTTCAATATTTATATTTATAATAATTAATCAAATTGTCAATGAATATTCCATTACCGTCAACAGGGGTTAGATACGCGCGAAGCCAAAGATATTGTATTAGTAAATCTTGTCGCGTATAGTTCACTTAAAAATTTCCATAAAACATTAAATAACTTGTCAAGGTTAATTACACTGTCCGACACTAATTTTGCCCCTTTAATAATTCTGGTCACTTTCGATAGATTTTTTCACGCTGATTAAGAATCTGAAAAGAAAAATGCTCCAGCACGTCGAGTTTTTGAGAAAATTAGTGTTAAAAAGTGAAAAAAGCATGTTTTTGGCTATATTTGATTATGATTAACAGAAAAATAGGAGGTGCTAGAATTTTGTTTCTGGTATCAAATGAAAGCTTGAATTACAACCAACAATTTCCTTGAGGAAGAATTCGAAGGCATTTCCGATAAGGCAATTAAAAATGATTTTTTCTTTTGCATTAAATTTTGTTATTAATCAAATTTTATTAGCACCATGTATAACCTCAGCATTATGAAACAAGTGATAAACAAATGAATTTTTTAGCATTTAAATTCATAACATTTTACATTATTTTCAGGTTACTTATATTTTATTCCAAAAAAAATGCTTAGCAATCTTGACATATATACTCAACAAAATAAATAAATAATTTGAACATATAATTGATGTCTTTGAAATATAAAATATTCCTGTGAATTTAACGTTTTGTTTTTCCAAAATTAAAACATTGTTTTCAGAAATTGTTTTTATCCATTAGAATAAAAGCAGACAATATTAAAAATTAAAATTAATTTCAACATCTAACAACGAGAAAATAATATTTATAATAAACAATTAAATTATAATTAATTTTATGAATAAATTAAGTGTTTAAATATAACAAAAAATTTAATTTGTATGTTCACTGAATATCTAATTTAATATACTTTTTTTTCTTCTATTAGTTAGGCATTTAATTTCTATTAGAAGAATTGATTAATTTCATTTGTTTAGAATTTAGATATAAAAACAGTAAAATACAATGAAAGCTTGAATAAAATTTTAATTAAAAACTTTTGTAGGGATTTCTAAAAATTAGATTGCTAAACATTTTTTTTGGAATAAAATATAAGTAACCTGAAAATAATGTGAAATGTTATGAATTTAAATGCAAAAAAAATTCATTTGTTTATCACTTGTTTCACAATGCTGAGGTTATACATGGTGCTAATAAAATTTTATTAATAACAAAATTTAATGCAAAAGAAAAAATCATTTTTAATTGCCTTATCGGAAATGCCATCGAATTCTTCCTCAAGGAAATTGTTGGTTGTAATTCAAGCTTTCATTTGATACCAGAAACAAAATTCTAGCACCTCCTATTTTTCTGTTAATCATAATCAAATATAGCCAAAAACATGCTTTTTTCACTTTTTAACACTAATTTTCTCAAAAACTCGACGTGCTGGAGCATTTTTCTTTTCAGATTCTTAATCAGCGTGAAAAAATCTATCGAAAGTGACCAGAATTATTAAAGGGGCAGAAAAAAAATTCATTTTTGTCGGACAGTGTTATTCACAAATAAAACACAGTTCTAAAAATTCAAATTCGAAACAATTTATTATCACAGTTAATTTTAAATTAAAGAAAGTACTCCACATTTATAAATAATAATTACAAGTTCAGTATTCGAATTTGTTCGTCTTTACAATCAACCACTTATCATTCACTCTAATGAGAGACTAATTTGTCTATGAAAATGCTCGTCAATCAAGGCCATCACACCTTTTCCCTCTTTCTACATTTCGCAATGAGTCACTACTTTACCAAATTTTCATTCATTCTGAACATACTCCCGACCTTGAACGGATGCGTTCAACAAAATATACTGCAATTAAGTGCATCATTCAATAGGGAGGGGTGATATTTTTCTTACACCTCTTTTAAACATACCCTTCTCTGTTCTTACAGTTACTACTCTAATCACGCCATCATCACCCGGATGCACTTCGACAATTCTCCCCAGTGACCACCGTAACGGAGGCAAATTTTCCTCTCTCAACACAACCAATTTTCCAACTTTCAATTTTTCTGACTCGCCCTTAAACCATTTCGATCTTACATTCATTTCTGTCAAGTATTCTTGACTCCAACGCTTCCATACATCGATTTTTAATTTCTGCACGTGTTGCCATACAGACAGGCGGTTCGTCGGTACATCTGTAAAATCATCACTTGGTATTGTGTTGAGCGGTTTACCTATAAGGAAGTGTCCCGGTGTCAACACTCGCAAATCAGTCGGTTCGCTTGACATAGGAGTGAGCGGACGCGAATTCAAAACAGCTTCGATTTCATACATAAAGGTTCACAGCTCCTCATATGCAAACAACGTTTCCCCTATCGTCCTGCGCATGTGGTGTTTAAGGGACTTCACAGCGGATTCCCATAGCCCCCCAAAATGAGGGGTACGGGGAGGGATGAAATTCCACTCGATTTCCTGATTAATTAAATGATCCTTTATGGTACTATTATGTTTTTTAGAATTTATAAGACTGTGAAGTTCCTTCAACTCTCTATCAGCGCCCAAAAAGTTTGTCCCATTATCGGAGTATATAATTTTTGACCTTCCCCTTCTAGCGAAAAAACGGCGAAGTGCACCTATAAAAGCTTCCGTCGTTAAATCGCAAACAAGCTCTATATGAATTGCTTTTGTCGTGAGACACACAAATATTGCCGCATACACTTTTATTTTATTTTTGTTACGGAAACGCTTCTCTTTAATATAAAAATAGCCACAATAGTCAATTCCTACTCGTTCAAAAGGATAACTTGTTGTTATTCGATCCCTGGGAAGATTACCCATAATATACATTGGCTCTTTTGGTTTTGCTCTAAAACATCTTATACATGTATGAATAATCCTCCTAACAACACTGCGACCATCGACTATCCAATATCGTTGCCTCAACGCATTCAAGGTTGCATTCGGACCCGAGTGCATATTTTTTTCATGAGCTTCTCGTACTATGAGGTCAGTTAAGGGATGTTTTTTGGGAAGCAGGATGGGGTGTTTCTGATCGTATTCAAGGTCAGATTTTTTAATTCGTCCTCCAACTCGTAACGTGTCGTCTTCCACGAATGGATTTAAAGTCAAAATCTTTGATCTCGTTGATACCTCTCGCTCGCTGTTCAATGCCTTAATTTCTTCATGAAACTCATCATGCTGGATCAGCTGTATAATTCTCTTCAGAGCACTCCTATACTCTTCCACAAATGAATCAGTGCTTATGGATTTTGTTCTCCACTTCTTGATAAATCTCAAACATAAAGCAACAAATCTGATCAATCCATTGAGCGACGAAAAACGATTCCACAATTCTGATCGATCAATCTTAGTAGTTATCAGTAGTATAACCTTCTTCCTTTCTGGAACCTCGATTTTTGTTACAGATGACCTTGGCCATTCTTGCTCGGATGCAGTCAACCATTTTGGACCATGTTTCCAAAAGGTATTTTCAACGAAATCACGGGGTAGTTGACCTCTCGAGATGAGGTCAGCAGGATTGTCCTTGGTAGGAACGTGCTTCCATTCCACATCTAGATCAATTGACTGGATTTCACTCACCCTGTTGGCAACGAAAGTTTGTAGAGAATGAGGAGATGTTTTAATCCAATTTAAGACTATTGTGGAATCTGACCACAGTATGATCTTGGAAAACTGTAGCTTTATCGTAGAAATGACTGCCTTGAGCAACTTGACCAAAAGTGTTGCAGCACACAATTCCAATCTAGGGATGGTAATCTTTTTAACTGGCGCCACTCGTGATTTGGCGCACAGGAGTACAGATGAAGTGTGTCCATCATTCGATGCTCGAACATAGAGGCACGCCCCATACGCTTTCTCGCTGGCATCAGCAAAACCATGCAACTGAAGAATATCCGAGGACATGACCTTAATCGAGCGTGGAAGTCTCCATTCAGATGTTAAATTTAGCTGATCACGATACGCTCGCCAAACAGATGATAATTCGTCAGCAACATGATCATCCCAACCAATGTTCAGCCTCCACAGGTCCTGAAGCAGCATCTTCCCGTAGACAATGACTGGTGCAAGCAATCCCAAAGGATCGTATAGTTCAGCGATCTGTGCTAATATTGATCTTTTTGTAACAAGATCATTCGTCGGTTTCACCTGAACCTTGAATTGAAAGGCATCTTCCACAGAGTTCCAGGCAACACCCAACATTTTGTTAACCTGATCCTTGCAGAGTTGTTGATCACCCTTGTCACCACAATTCGGCAAACCCTGAAGCAATCTCTCGTCATTTGCTGTCCATTTTCTCAGTTGCAATCCAGTTCTTCCTACCAATTCCACAAGGTCATCTCTCAACTTTATTGTTGATTCCAGTGTATCCTGTCCAGTTAAACAGTCGTCTACATATACATCATTTTTTAGCACTTCAGCAGCATCAGGAAAATTTTCTCCTTCGTCTATTGCAAGCTGTTTCAAACAGCGAGTTGCCAGGTAAGGTGCTGCTGATGTCCCATATGTCACAGTCCTAAGTTGAAATGCCTGCAATGGTTCCCCACTACTTGCCCGCCAAAGAATTAGCTGATACCGACAATCCTCAGGATGAATCAAAAATTGTCGGTACATTTTTTCGATATCACCGCTGAATACGAAAATGTGTTTCCGAAAACGAAGAATTATTTCAAATATTCCATCTTGAATATTTGGTCCAACTTGTAGTACATCATTCAGAGAGAGTCCAGAATCCGAATCAGCTGATCCATCAAAGACTACCCTGAATTTGGTTATTGAATCGTTCTCCTTAAATATGGCATGATGTGGAATAAAATATTTATTTTTGTCTATAAAAGGCAAACGTACCATGTGTCCGAGTTCTTCATACTGCTTCATAAATGAATTATATTGATCACGCAAGTTCTTGTTCTTATCCAATCGACGTTCCATTGCAAAAAATCGTCTCCTTGCTAATTCAAAATTTGATCCTAAATCCTGAACTTTTTCATTAAATGGCAGGCGAGTCACGTAGCGACCGTCATCGTCCCTTCCAATGTTTAATGAAAAATGATGTTCGCACCTTTCTTCTTCAGATGAAAGATGTTGTTTTTCTTCAAGATGCTCTATTTCCCAAAATTTTTGCAGCACAGTGTCCAATGGATCTCTGATCAAATTCGATTTCAAACCCTGATGACCTTGGGCACAGCCAACTCTTCCTGTCACTATCCAACCTAAGTGTGAATTTTGAAGCATTGTTCGCGGTAAAGCAATTTTAACTCGATCTGTCAATAAAAGGTCATAAAATAAATCTCCTCCTATTAATGCGTCAATTGTTGCTGGCCTATCAAAGTATGGATCAGCAAGTTGAATACGATCAGGAATGTTAAGGATTTTTTTGTTTATCGGATTGCTGGGTACATGACCAGTGATTTTAGGAAATACAAGGAAATCAAGTTCTACATTATAATTTGATTTTTTTGATTTAATTTTCGCGGAAACCCATTCATTACAAGAAAGCTGTTGACTATTTATGACTTCAACCGAAGATTCTAATTTTCTCTTTTTCAATTTTAATCGATCAGCTAAGTCCTTTGTTATTAAATTCGGTTGAGAGCCACTATCGAGGAGAACCCTACACACATGACTTTTTCCTTCACTATCAATAATGTCGATTAAGGCGGTTGACAAAAGAACTTCTGACAAATTTTGGACATTCAAATGGCTATACATATTTGAGGGTGGAACGTCCTTATCAGATTCGTTGGTAGATTTAACGCGAGATTCCATATGTAGTAATGTGTGGTGTTTACGACGACACTTATTGCAATTTCCAGATTTGCACTCATTAATTAAATGATTACCACCCAAACAATTAAAGCATAACCCTTTTTTCTTTGCAAATTGAAATATTTCACTAATTGATAATTTTATAAATTTTTCACATTGTCGAATATTATGATTTTCTCCACAATTTATACAATTAATAACTGATTGAACATTTATAAAAGTTTTGCCTATATACCTTTTATCGTTGTTTATAATATTTTTATTGCCTGATCCCAAATTGTTTTTATTTTGTTCTGATATTTCTCTATTAATTGACTCCAAAATCTGACATTTTTCCCGTAAAAATTCAATCAATTTGTCAAACTTTGGCATGTCAATTCCTTTATTCGATGCTTCCCACTCTCGACGTGTTTCTTTATCTAATTTTGTAACAACCACACATATGAGTGGAGTGTCCCATTGACTTGTTGGTTCTCCGAGTACGTTCAAGGCGCGAACATGTCTAAGAATCGTATCGACTAGTTTTCTCAAATTCGCTACAGAGTCTTTATTATTTAGTGGTGACAGCTCTAAGATTCCTTGCATGTGATTTTGTTTTATAATTCTATAATTATTGTATCGTTCGTCCAAGAGCTGCCAAGCCACATCATAATTAGCCTCTGTAGTTTGTAAATTGTCAATTACTTGAGCAGCATTTCCCTTTATGTATGATCTCAAGTATCTAAGTTTTTGTATTTTCGGAATCGAGTCATCGTTATGAATGATAGCTACAAACGAGTCTTTAAAACCAAGCCATTCATCGTAATTGCCGCCGAAAGTGGGGAGATCGAGTTTGGGTAGTGGGAAGTGTACCCTACTACTTGTCATATCACTGGAAGGTGTGATGGCACGTGACCCCACCATGGCCCTAAGATTTTCAATTTCAGCTTGTCGCTGCGCAATAAGATCGGATTCGAGCTGCGCGATGCGCGAACGATATTGCAAGAGTTCTTGGTCATCAACATTGGATGCTGTAGATTGATTTTGAGGGGAAAGCATGTTAATGAATTTATCTGCAACTGCTACTAATCTAAAATACTCGTCTTCAAATTCCCCGCGCTCTGCTTCGCGAGTTGGAGTAGGGGCCTTTATTTCTAACAAAGTTTGTGCTTTATCGTATTCATCCCAACCCTCTTCTATATTTTTTAACCGTAATCGAATCTCCTCAACACCAATTATTTGAGCTTGATTTGGATCCGCCAATTTTGATAAAAAAGTATTAAATTTAGTTAAACGGGTTAATCGCTTATGATCAGGTGTTTGTTGTTCAGATATCTTGACTAGAGTGTAATCAAGTCGTTTCAATTTTCAATAATTTCAAATGTTCGTGATAAGTGGTAATTTCAATAAAATTGTTGAGTCTCTCATCTATAAACACTAAAAGTTCAATTCCTTGTAGCAACTTCACTAATATTACACAAGGATCCGGCTCGAAGGACCATAGATACGCGCGAAGCCAAAGATATTGTATTAGTAAATCTTGTCGCGTATAGTTCACTTAAAAATTTCCATAAAACATTAAATAACTTGTCAAGGTTAATTATTCACAAATAAAACACAGTTCTAAAAATTCAAATTCGAAACAATTTATTATCACAGTTAATTTTAAATTAAAGAAAGTACTCCACATTTATAAATAATAATTACAAGTTCAGTATTCGAATTTGTTCGTCTTTACAATCAACCACTTATCATTCACTCTAATGAGAGACTAATTTGTCTATGAAAATGCTCGTCAATCAAGGCCATCACACCTTTTCCCTCTTTCTACATTTCGCAATGAGTCACTACTTTACCAAATTTTCATTCATTCTGAACAGGGGTAATTATGGAACATCAGAGGTAAATATGGAACGCGTAATTATTTTTTATGTAAAATGTTTGTGGTAAATTATTTTAATTTGGTTCTTGTTGTAAATAATAGTTTAATATATTGCCTACAAAGTTACTCAGATGTTTATATTTTTATTGTTATTGGCAACGAGAAGATAATTATTAAACATCGAAAAAGTGGAAAGGTTATTTCAAGAAAGTGTAAAAATCTACTAATTTCTTGGAATTAAATTCGCGTTTAATTTACTATTATTATTTTACTCTGCAGTACTAAATAAAGTTTTCTTAATATACACACAAAGAAAATTTGTTATACTTGCTTTTATAATGAATTATAATAATTTGTTCTACAATTGCTCCAAATGCAAGGCAATTATGGAGCAATATTTATGTTTAAATAACTCCGTCAAAAAAATTTTTTTAAATGGAACTTGAAGGAAATCTTTAGAAAAATGTTCACAATATATTTGAACAGTTAATAAAATTTTTTTTGTTCACTTTAGATTTTTAGTGAAGAAGAAACTCAAAAAATCGCGGTTTTTGTTCCATAATTACCCCTGTTGTCGGTAGTTTACTATTTTTTATAAAAAAACCCACAAGAAACAAATGTATATTTTTATCATTTACTGTACTTTTTTTATAAATTTTATAACTCACAAAGCTAGGTTAAATCGTGTGTCACATGACTACTTTCCATTCCCTCAACACTTAAAAATAGAAATTATAATTTGAAATCCAGTATAAAATCAATATTTTCTAAAAATATGAGGTTGTAAAAAATTTCTGCACAATATTAAAAAAATCGGACTTTTATGTTTTTCACAAATGGAAACAACCTTAGTTGTCATTCCTCTGGACCATATTAAAAACGAAATATTAATAGATATAAATTATTTAAAAAATTTTTACTACAAAGTCATCATATAGTTTAGATATAGTTTCCTTATATGCTGAAAAAAGTACCTGCAATAAATTTTAATCTCTTTTTTAAACTTTAAAATAATAAATAGTTTTAAATAGTTATAATATATAATCAGTATAGGTACAGAAATGTTTAATATTACAGACATTAATATGATTTAATGCTTTAGAGCATTAAGAAATTAAGTTTTATTTTTAATTCCATTTAACAAAAATAAATGTATTTGGAGAATCAACTAGTAATATAAAATAAATGAAGTCACAAATGCATTAAAGTTATTTCGTGAATGTTTTTTTAATTTTAGCGAGTATATGAAAGATGAGTTATAAACATGCATCAGGTTCGGAAAAACGGAAAAAAAAGAAAAATTCAAGAAAAATTAGTAAACAAACTACCTAAAATAACAAATTTCTTTAACTCCAAAACTGATGAAGATGTTACATTGCATTTAAATAAGAAAACTGAAAGCGATTTCCCTTTTAAAACAAATTATGATCAGTCTGATTCTTGTTTGAAAAATTCTAGTGATAAAACTGATGGTCTTCTAATTTCTAATAGTCTTGATATTAATTTGACAGGACATTATAATGAGGACGACAAAGAAACAAAACAGAAAACCAAAATGAAACTAGTGTTGAGAATAAACTTGTAATCGAAATCCCTAAAATTTCTGAGTGGAATGCAACAATAATTAAAAATAAGGAAATTTTAAATCTTTTAATTAAGAATATACCAACTAGCGACTTCATTGACGTTAAAGACGTAGAACAAACGTATTAAGATGCTACTCGCACTTATACTAGAGTATAAAAAACTTTTGATTTTTATCGATTAAAATCAAATGTCGGAAAAGAAAAAAGAGAATGGCTTATTTACGACTTGAGTACAAAATCTTTATTATTATCTTAAAAACCATGAGGAAAGTAAATCTCATTTGGCTGCGACTGTAACGTTAATAACGAGTTCTTCTGAATTTGGAGTATTAGAAACTATAAACTGCAACAACAAATTAGTATTGAAGAAAAATATTGAAGTAAATTTCTTTTGCGCGTACTTGCAACTATCAAGTTTCGCTCTAAACAAGGCTTAGCTTTCCAAGGATCTGATGAAAATTTAGAGAGTCAACACAAAGGCAATTATTTAAGTTGTCTTACATATCTATCTGAATTTGATGAGTTCTTAGGGAAACATCTTCGTAGATATGGAAATTAAGCAAAAGGTTGCACAAGTTATTTATCACATCAAATATTTGATGAGTTTATACTGCTGTTGCGAAATAAATTGATTAACACTTTTGTTGACGAGATTAAATTAGCCAAGTATTTTTCGATTATAATAGATTCCACACCTGATGTTAGTCACTGTGATCAACTTACTTTTGTAATAAGATACATTCACAAAAACGAAATAAAAGAAAGATTTATGGGTTTCTTTAAAATTGAAAGTCACAATGCTGAAAATTTGCAAGTAGTATTACTTAATAATATGGAAAGATTTGAAAATTTCTTTCTAACAATTGTATGGGACAAGTTGCTTGGACGGATTAATGCGACTAGCAAAGCTTTGGAAAATCCAAATTTAAATTTAAAGTACGGCGTACAGCTTCTAGAATCATTACTATTTTTTATAGAGGAAATGAGAACTACATTTGATAAAATCGAAAATGAAACCAAAATATTATTGGATATTGAGGAAGTTCAATATCAAAATGAAAGAGAACTAGAAAAAGGAAAGCCTTCTTTGATGAAAGTAGACAAAATGAAACTGTATTGACTGGATGGGAAAATTTTTAAATTAATGTTTTTTATCTGATGTGTAACAGATTAACAGCGGAATTGAGACGTCGACTGTCATCATACTCTGAAATAATAAAATGCTTCAATTGCTTCTTTACGAATAAAGAAGAAGAGATTGAAGAATCATTAACAAAAATACGTGAAACGTATCAGGATGATATTGAACCGGACCACTTACAATTAGAGCAGGAATTTGAGCATTTGAAAGTTTTATGTAAAAATACAAAAGTCGATGAAATTTATAAAAAATTAGAACTTGCACAAAACATTAGGAGTACGTTTCCAAACATTGTTACACTTATTGAAATTTTTTTAACAATTCCATTATTAAATGCATCTGCAGAAAGATCATTTTCTGCCTTGAAACGAGTGAAAACATATTTGAGGTCCACAATGGGTCAAAACAGACTGGATGCTCTTTCTGTACTGCACATTGAACGCGAATGTTTAGATGACATAAATTATGATGATATCATAAAAGATTTTGCCTCAAAATGCCAGAAAAGTGTACATTTAAATAGAGCTGTTTAAATATATAATCGACTTTGTAACTTTTCGTTCCTCAGTATTTAGTTTGTTTATGCTTTTTAATACTATTTAAGTTATTAGCTTCAAATAATAGGTTATAGAAATTATATTGATTTAATAAAAAAATACAATTGATTATTTTTGGTTCCTTCATTCTTTATTAGAATTACTTGAATACTTCTTTCTTGATACTTATAAGGTAATGTAGGAAATTAAACAATATAAAAAATTCATTTAATTAGTTTAGAACATATAATCCTTTTATGCAAAAAGTTATCGAGGAGCCCCTAAATTTGTATGCGCTTCAGGCCTGCCAAGGCCTTAAGCCGCCGCTGAATGTACAGCAAAAACATTGCATTTGAGTTGATCTTTCCAACAATATGCGCGAAAACGTGAAATTCGCACTGCAGAGGAAGTTATGAAAAAAGGCAAACTATGTCCAACCCTAACAGCACTCCCCTAATTATTTATTAGTTTGAAATATTCCATTTATTTGATTTGAATAATTTGTATTTGATTCACTGAGAAAATAATACTGTTGGTTCAATAGCACCGATGCTATTGAATTTAATTTATTTGAAGCAATAATTTCTGTATTGAATTAAGAAAATATTTGTTAAAATATAATAATTCATAATTTAGAACTAGAAGCGTAATGTTGTCTAATAAAACATGCAAAATGGTTGAGATGAGGGGTTGATACAATTTAATTAAAAAAATATTTATTTGTTTGAAATAAGTGTTGCAATTATTTCAAATAAAACTTTGTTAAATTAATAAATAGTATTTACAATTTGTATAGATGTACATTTTAGACGATGCAATATGCTTTTAAATCAATAGCACGTGCTTTTGTTATTACATAGTATGTATTCAAATACGTTCAAAAGCAGATGCTATAAAATTGACAGCACCATGCTATAAACTTTACAGTACCATGCTATAAAATTGACAGCACCATGCTATAAAATTGACAGTGCCGTGCTATAAAACTGATAGTACCGTGCAGTAAAATTGTAGTCATACTTTGTTTGCACATTTAAACTTTATTTAAACAGGATCGCCAATTTGATTATTCTTCAAATATTAGATTTGAAATCTGGTTCGTTGCTGAAACTTCAGCAATTGATGAACCTTTTGCTTTTGCACTTATCATTTTGAAAATTAAGGACCAAACGGACGAAATATTAGTGTTGAATTCGAGGAGTTTTCTTTATATGAAAAGGATCCTTAAAAAAACTAATATATACCATACCTAATGTAAAATTTATCGCTCTTTCAGATTCCGTTGTCAAAATTCGTTTATAACAATTATGAAAAAAGTTATGATTAATTTATAAAAAAACACTATTTTTCGAGAAAAAAATTCATTTAATGGATATTTTCACACAGAAAAATTAATGATATTGTCTCGAGAGCTCAAAATATTTTTTTTGCTGAATTCACGTGAAACTTGTTACTCGGGGGTTTTTGGGGTCGCTGATTACGAATCCGATGTCAGTTTCACAAAATTAAAAATGGCGTATCCAATATGGCGGATGAATTTTTAAAAAATAACTGAATTCACTTGAAACTTGTTACTCAGGGGTTTTTGGGGTCGCTGATTACGAATATAAAGTTAGTTTTCTAAAATTCCAAATGGTAGATCCAATATGGCGGACGAATTTACAAATTTATTGTCTATTTTTTAGTAGCAAGTTATTCTTTTTTTAAAAATGTTTTTGTCCCTTAGCCGTCGATAGTCTCGCCGTTGCCCGACTCTTACCGCGAGTTGGTGGACATGTTGAAGAGTCTTCATTTTTTTTTAATTAAAAAATTTTTTTTTACTTTATTAATTTTTTTTAATTTTTTTTTTATTTAAAAATTTTTTTTTCTAATTTAGAAAACTTTTTGTTTTTATCTTTATTTTAAGAATGAGAAACACCAAAACATGAAACGCACATGTACAAATTGCACTCAATGCACATTCTTAGTGTTCTACATCCACACTTTGTAAAATTTGAACAATTGAAAATGGTATGGTATGGTATATATTAGTTTTTTTAAGGATCCTTTTCATATAAAGAAAACTCCTCGAATTCAACACTAATATTTCGTCCGTTTGGTCCTTAATGGGTTAAATCAACTGGTAACATAACAAGTTCAGAAATTTGTCTTACATACTCTGATTCACTTGTCTTTACTCTCACCACTCGAACATGATTATCGGAACTCGGAAAACATTGGATTACTCTAGCTAAATTCCATTTAGTAGGGGGTAAATTTGGTTTTCGTAATATACCCATTTGACCGACTTTAATAGGTAATTTTTCGATTGCCCATTTAGTTCGATGTTGGAGAGATTGTAAATAATCAGTAGACCAACGCCCCCAAAAATTTTCAAATATTTTTTGTTACTGTTGCCAACGAGACAATCGATTTACATTTAGATCTAGAAGGTAGGGTTGGGGTACTGCGTTGATAGGTCCACCAATCAAAAAATGCCCCGGAGTCAAAGGATCGAGATCGTCGACGTTATCGGTATAAGCCCCTATAGGCCTTGAATTTAAGATTCCTTCAATTTGACATAGTAGGATTGTAAGTTCTTCGAAAGTTGGAGTTTTGTCTAGCAAAATGCGTTTTAAATACGACTTCACACTTTTGACTCCAGCCTCCTAGAGTCCTCCAAAGTGAGGAGCTGCATGAGGGATAAAATTCCAAGCAACTCCATCGTTAGCAAGTATATTTTGAAATTTTGGATTTTGAGAGAGTTTGTTTATAATCATTATTTTAAATTTGATCTGCACCTTTAAAATTGAGCCCGTGATCACTGTACAAATGAGTGTGGATACCGCGTCGTGCCGAAAATCGTTTATACGCTGCAATAAAGGCCTCTGAAGTGAGATCAGATACCAGTTCCAAGTGAATGGCCTTTACTGCAAAACAAATAAATAATGCTATATAACATTTGTGTGATTTCATTCCGCGACCGCCCACCATTCGTACTTGTAACGGACCTGCGTAATAAATCCCGCAATGAATAAAGGGTCTTTCTGGTTTTGTACACTGAAAAAAAGTATTGAACCAAGAAAATTTTTCTTGGTTGAAGAAAATCGTGGGATTGAATACGGCCAAGAGTATTATAGTATTGATTCAAGAAAATGATTTTCTTGGCATAGTATACTTGGTAGGAGAGTATATGTTCTTGATCCAAGAAAATATGGAATTCAGTCAAGAAATTAAGTTACATGCATAAAATGCAGATTATATTAATTGAAGAACATTTATGTATCAAATCAAGAAAAATTTTTTTTGATTTGAGAAAATTATAGATTTTAATCAAAAAAATATTTTATCAATTCAAGTAAATTATTTACTTGAATTCTTCCCCTCCCCTTACCCTCATCCCATCATTTCTAATACTTAGGTCAAACATTTTTATTATTTAATTAATTAACATTTTAATTTTTTATTTAAATAATTAAGTAATTGTTATTTTACATATATATTTACATTTAATTAATACTTAACATAAATTCAACAAATATACCTTGAAAGAAAATTTTCCTCGGTCGGAGGAATTGAACCTGGGTTGCGCGCATCAGAAGCTGTACCGTTACCACTATGCCATCTAAGCCTCAATGGACAGTTTTCAAAAACTGCTATTTAAGTTGCACATCCATTTGAAGAGAAATATTTTCTTGGATCAAGAACACCGGCATTGTATTAAGTAAAAAATAGTTTCAAATCAAATGAATGAAATGATTTGATTTAAGAAAAACGATTTCTTTAGACAATACTTTACTATTTTACTTAAGAAAATAATATTCTTGATTCAATCCTTTTTGGTATTTCGGATAAGTAAAATATTTGATTTGATCAATAACATATTTACTTCCACCAAATACTGAATTATTAATTCAAGAACTCTATCCAATGCTAATAATTACTTGGCACAAGAAAATTAATTTCCCTATTCAAATAAATATGGGATTGATTCAAGTAAACTCTGCCAAGTAAATGCATTTACTTGGTTCAATTACAATTTTTTTCAGTGTAACTCGAGGCTTTGGTAAACTTGCCACGATTTGTGAAAGTAATTCTGCTTTGATTTTTGTACATGGAAGACAGCTAAACAATACAGCTTTGATTTGAGGACGAGCGTGAATTAACCAAATTTTTTGTCGAATGGTACTTAATGTTAATTTTGATCCACCGTGTATGCATTTAAGGTGAGCATCGTGAATCAATTATTATTTAACTAATGGATGTTTAGCAAGAATTACAGGATGTTTAGAATCAAAAGGAAGATCCGATTTGTTTAACCTACCACCCACGCGAATGAGACCATATTTATCAAGAAACGGGTTCAAGGAATGGAGCCTACTTTTTTTAGACACTGGTTGTTCATGGTGAAGGTCATTCAATTCTAAAGGGAATAATTGTTTTTAAAGAATTTTATATAGAACTTGTGCAGCTAATGTCAATTCATTAGCAGTTAGAATATAAGATTCCTTTTTTACTTCGTGATTTAAAATCTGTTTTTTGACAATAGCTTTTTTTTAAATTTGAATATATTTTAGAACAAAGGCGGTGACTCTAACGGTTTTCTTCCAAGATGATTTAAATAGACGATCATTCAAACTGTTGACATCTGGAATATTTACATGATGTACAACGAGTTTAAATTCCAGCATGGATTCATCTGGGAAAGAAATAGTTTGAGTAGGCCATTGATCAGGAGGCTTGATCAACCAATCGGGTCCATTCCACCACAAGGCAGAGGATTCAAGTTCTTCAGGGGTTCCACCGCGTGAAGCTAAGTCAGCTGGGTTGCTTTTTGTAGGGTCGTGCTTCCAAATTTCAGTTGGCAAAAAAGTCTGAATTTCTGTGCCTCGATTTGATACGTACAGTTTCCACTTGGAAGGGTAATTGCTCCACCAAGCGGGTACCACTTTACAATCAGTCCAGCAATGTACCAAAAGATCCTTGAAAGCACGAATTCCTTTTATATATGAAATGAGTCGAGCAAGAAGTAAGGCAGCTAGCAATTGCAATCGTGGAATTGTTTGTCCTTTTAACGGAGCAACCTTAGTTTTAATATATTTGGAAGGGAAGTTAGTGATTAAAAATAATTTAACCATTTATGTTGCAATTGTGTAGATAGAGGATCATCCCAATGAACTTTACTTAACCAAGTATGTTGCATTAGGATTTTTCCACTCACCAAAACAGGTGATATCTATCCTATAGGATCAAACAATTTTGATAATAAAGAAAGTGCGATGCGTTGTGTTAATATTTCAGGGATTGTCAGATTAATTGAGATCGAGTTCCGTATGTTACGGTATTCAACTGATAATCGATCATGGCAGCATCTGATGATGATCGCCACAGTATTCGTTGAAAATCTCAATCTTGGGGATCAATGAGGATTTAGTGGTACATTTTGGCTATGTCAGGCAAGAAGACAAGTTTATATGAACGCCACTGAGAAACAATCATTAACAAATCTGATTGTAATTTTGGTCCGATATGCATGCAATCATTAATCGATTTTCCATTTGTAGTTTTACTAGAACCATTGAAAACTTTCCTAAGTTATGAGGTTTGGCTAAGTTCACGAAAGACTGGGTGATGAGGCAAATAAACGATTAGATTCTTGGATTTAATTTCATTGACGATATGACTCATATGATTTAAGGTCTCATACTCAGTCATAAATTGAGTATATAGATCTTTAAGCGAAAAGTTTCCTTTCAATGGAAATTAAATTAAATTCAATAGCATCAGTGCTATTGAACCAACAGTATTTTTTTCTCAGTGATATTTACGTTAATATTTTTACCTTCGCTCACCTATAAGATGTTCTGAGTATTGCCAATATTTTATTTTGACAATTGGCAATGCCACACGGAGAGAAAAATCAGCCTTTTACAGTATAGGAAGGTTTACATTTAACGCACAGAACTTTTATATGCCACATAGGCGTAAAATTTGAGTAATTTTAGTACAACGTAATGCCTATTTACCAGGAAACTTTTCAATGCTTATAATGTTTGTCAATATAGCCTTTTATTGTATACTTATTATACTTAAAATACAGCGACGCTACGCTGTTATTTCACGTAACATCATCCTACTACGATGGCAGAATTTCTATGATTTTTCGGTATTAGACCCTTGCGACTGGCGATTAGGCCACGCCTACCTTTACTGTTTGAAGTAAGTGTAAATGAGTATTCACATAGGAATGCGCGTGATTCGGTAGTAATCAATTGCCGGTTGATTGCTCGTATTTCAAAAAATATTTTTGTATAATGTGTCTATGCTATTATTTAATTTTTTTGTAGTCGGAAGTGGAAAATCGGCGAATTCAGATACCTAAGTTTTTTTTTGCTTAAAACTTTAAAGTTGTACTAGCATAGGATACGCGCACAAAAGCGCGCGTTCAAATTTTGTTTCGATTGTTAGAAGAATACAATTGTATAATTGAACGAACTTAACTTGTGAAGTTCACTTGAAATTGTATTAGCGCCTCCTCCGAATAGATCAACTCGCAGTCCTCCCTACTCCATGCCAAAGTTACCACAATTTTAATGTATAAAAGTAAAAATCTGCGCAAACGGCGTGCGCACACATCTCACTGATATGAGAGTTGAGTCTTATTTTTTAAAAGCTTGTCGTAATTAATATAGGGAAATATCTGAGGAATCAGATAATGGGTTAATATTTTATCACTAAGAGTGGGATCGATCTATTCTTAGGAGGTGCTAATACATTTTCAATTGAACCTTACAAGGTGAGTTCGTTCAATTTTACAATTGTATTTCCCGCCTCCTCCTCTAGATCAACTCGTAGATGTTAAAAGCTGTAATTACGGCAAAAATAAATGGAAAAGACCATTCTATTAAACACATTTATTAGGAAATTACAAAAAAGAACGAATGTTTTCTTAATTATTTTAACGAAGTAAATGAAAAATATGATTTTATCCGTTTAGAATTGCATTGGCAAATGCTTGATTATTTGTTGCGATTTTCCTATCGTAGAATTTTGCAAAGGTTTTAGAATTCTTGTTTAAACTTCTGGTTTTGCGAATGATATGGAGGTCAACTCCTAATCTTTTGGCGGCGGAAGTAGACGCGTATGGAGTGCTGTGAGAAGAAAAGACTAATGTGTCTATTCCACACGCTGCTATTTCTTGTTTCACCCAAAGACTTAACGACTGTGACGTTATACGTTTGAAAAGTTTTTTATGCGAAATAAAAAGTTTCTTTTCAGAGCCTTGAAGTTTTTCTGCTCTAAGCAGATAACAGTTAAAGGCGGACGTTACACAAATTTTATTTTCCGAAAAAGGTAATGTTAAGAGAGGTTGATTGCTATTTCGAGTAGACGTTTTGATGCAGTCAGGAATCTTAATTTCTATTACAGTATCGGTAGACCTGATATTGGTATTAATCAACGAGAAAGTTTGCATCCTGTGACCTGTAACCAAGGCGAAAAGAGTTATGATCTTTTTCGACAAATCTTCCAAATTCATATTCTCGTTTTCGGGTCAAGATCTATAATAATCGAGTACTGTCATCGTGTACCACGTTGAGTTATATCGAGTTCTAGATGGTATCAACAAAAAAGTTTGCATCCTGCGACCTGTAACCAAAGCGAAAAGAGTTATGATCTTTTTCGGCAAATCTTCCAAATTGATATTCTCATTTTCGGGTCCAGATCTATAATAATCGAGTACTGTCATCGGGTACCACGTTGAGTTATATCGAGGTCTAGATGTTCGAATGCTTGATATAACTTTAAAAAAGCGTTTAATGGCGACGTTATTTGCAATATCGGCATCAACAATCATTGAGATGGCAAATTTGTGCATTTTATTTTACTGTGGGAAAGACCCTTATTGAATCCGCTTGTTAAGAAAGAAAGCAGGTCTGTAACAGACGGATAAGTTGCTTTCCACAGCCAAAATCCGTTTTGGTGACGTATGTTTTCAAGCATTCAATTCCTAGTTTAGACAACCCAATAACCCTGGTATGGATGGTGTCGATTATGCTTTGTTTAAGAGCCTGACTCAGAACTGGATTTTATATATGAATCACTTTTTTAATAAAATTTTGTCTATAGAAAGAGTTCCAAGTGACTAGGGAAATTTAATTACCTTTATGCTTCTTAAGAAGGGGGATCCTTCTAATCCAGCATATTTTAGAGTGATTTCTTTGGAGAATAACATAGCAAAAGTTTTTACTCAAATCATGAATGGCCGTCATGTTTCTTGGGCAGAATCTTTAAATCTCATTCCAGAATGTCAAGCGGGTTTTAGGAAGGCTATGGGATGTCTGGATAATTTGTTTGTTCTTACACCTACTCTGCATATTCATCTGAGTAATCTAGGTGCAGTAGTGTATATATCAGATATGGAGAATTTCTTTATTGATAGAGAATGTAGAGGTATATCAGTGGATGAATCGACAGAGGTTCTCATGCGTGGGTTTGCCGACGATTATGTGTTACTTGCTGACCCTATTTGCCCCTATTATTAATAGTGAATGTAATAATTTGACTGACGTAGATAAATGGCTAAACATTTTGTCAACATCGAAACCAATTTTAATAAAGAAATTTGTCAATGTTCTTATTAAAGCAGTCAAAAGTCTGCTCGTGTGCCTGTTTAGTGATATGTAAATGTATTTGATTGTTTTGGGCGTAACTCCCTTGTATTCACATATAGATGTGTTGTAAACAAGATTATAAATAAATAAATATTACAGAATGTCATGATCATGATTGATTGATCATGATTTCCAAGAATTCCTCTAGTGTTCCGCGTCTAGACATCGCCTCGCTGATAATTTTTAGAATATCAATATAAGGCATTTTCAAAGAGGGTGACGGCTCATGTCAGATGAAATCAATAAATTTTTATCAGGATTAAATATTATAGGCTGATCGATTAACATGGACTTAAATAAAGGGTACCATGGCTGTGAAGGCCATTCTAGAACTACCATATTACCCTCTGCTTTGTCCATTTTAATTTTACGTAAAGTTACGTAAAGTAAAGAAATGTAACGCTTACATTTCTTATTTATATGACTTGTAAATATATCGATATTCATTAAATTTTTCAACGATTAATGAAAAGGAAGATGTGCGCAATTCGAACTCTGTTTCTGGTTCCAAGTTTCTAGACTCCGCATCAGCTTCAAAATTGTCTTTTGAGCTAATGTAAGAAGCAAATATCCAGATGTTGCGTTCTTCACACCAGTGCCAAATTTCTCTGGTAATTTTATTGAAATTTTCATATTGGATGCCCCCCATTTTATTAATGTATGATATGGCTGTCGTGTTGTCAATTCTAAGAAGAATGTTACAATCACGACAGTCTTGAGCCAGACATTTAAGTCTAAAAAGGGCTGCTTTTAATTCCAAGAAATTAAAAGAATATTGACGCTCCTAAGCTGACCAGAAACCGTTTTCTTTTTCGCTTTTACCTACAGCTCCCCAACCCGTCAACGAAGCGTCAGAAAAAATCTCAACGTCGTAATTTTTTCCTTTAATCGAATTGTATCCTATTTTTATGTGTGACTTCTATCATTGCAAATCAGTTTCGTTAGGGCAAAATATCATGTAGGTGTTGTAATTATCACCACTACTACGCAGAGCTACAAAGTTTTGTCTCTCGAAGTCTTTCGTGTAAATCCAGCTGTATCTAATTTCGGGGCAAGAGGCTATAATTGAACCTATAAATTTAGCAAAATCTCTGATTTTGCATTTTACTTTTCTGCTATAATCGTTCAAGAGTTTGTTTATTAAACGCTTCCTGCAAATCGATAGTTGACATAAAACAGTCCTGATCAATGAGGTTAATTGTGGTCCTAAAGTCCTAAAGTTTGAAATGTTGGGTTTTAATGAATTTGTTAAGTTTTTTTAGATTCAAAATGACTCAAAGAGATCCATCAGTTTTCGGGACAAGAAAGATACTATCTAAAAATTGATTTTTTAAGGCATTACATTTTTTAATCATACCCTTATTTTCTAGTGTAAAAATTTGTTTAGAAATTTCTTTAACTTCTGAAACTGACCACTTAGGTTAAATTAAGGGTTCTGTTTGAAAAGGTGGATTTAGAAAAGGAATTTTGTAACCTTGTATCCAAGACAGAATTACTGGGTCCGAAGTTAGTGCTACCCAGTAATTATAAAAGAAATTTAGTCGACCTACGATTCTACTTACGGAAATTGTTAATTTTTCTTTGGATATTTCTTTCTGTAGTTTCTCCTGTTCCCCGTCACTTGAGCTCGATTCGATTTCTGACGTCCACCATAGTTCTCTTCTGCCCGCTCTGTCTTGCTGGTTGGTTCCTGTATCGAGAATGAACAGCCGGGCACTTCCAGTTTTTTGAAGACCCTTGTCTCAATGGTTTCAGCAATTTTTATGTTTTTGTTACTGATTCCAATAGTTTAGATGATCTTACAGTCTCGATGATGCCTTTTTCAAATAAAAATTCGCCTATTTCTGTTGCTTTTAATGTTTCTTTAAAGTTTTCTTTGCTATTGGAGAGAATAAAACTTTTCCGAATAATAGGCTCATTATGCTGCATGTCTGTAAGCAGACGAACTCAGTTTTAAAAAGAGGACTGTCTTATTTTTTTTACTAAGAACAATCGACATCAACTTAGCTGCAGCGGAGATGCAAGCTGTAATTGTTCCTTGCTTGAAAACAATTCTGCTGTCTGTACGCAAACAGGCTTGTTTGTCTTTAAAGGAAATCCTAACTTCTTCGTTTAGCTTCGGTGCGTCGATCGTGGTGCAATTGCCAGGAGGCGGGTACTTTACAAAAAGTTCTTCTAATTTATTAGAAGGTGAACCTAGTTTTATTATTTTTGACCAGCGGTCCACGAAATCTTTATGAGCGTCAGGTGCTAAAATACGTCCTGTCTGTCGTTTGCCTATAAGAATTCTGAAGAGAAGGCGATCTTGCATTATTAAAAATATTATCTTCATCGAAATTCGATGAATTAGATCGAGGACATTTTCTTTTCGATTGTAAATGATTTTTTTGTAATGAAAGAGATCGAGCGCGTTTTCTTTTTGAAGACTTAGAACGGGTATCTATATGAAAAGAAAGGAAAACGTTTTGATTTGATAATCAAATTCTTTTTTTATAATATTAAATTAGCATGTGTCCGATTTTAATTAATCATGTTATAAACATGAATAGTGAACATTTCATTTAGGTTAGAGCCCAGTATTAATGGAACCCTGCGCATTTTTCGGACAGAGCTGAAAAAAATGTTCAGCTTAGAGCCTGTCAGATTGGTATGGGTTAGAGCCCGTATATCTAAAAAATTCTCAAGTTATGTGTCCGATGACGCCCACACAGCACCGAAGATTTCCTGAAACTCGACAGTACCTCGTTCAACGAGGCTAACCTCGTTGAATACATACAATACATTGAGTGGCGATGTTCACGGTAGATTGTGTGAATGCAAAAATCGCATTTAGTAGTGAGGTATGCGCGGACGCCGTGTGCGCAGATTTTTATCTTTATACTTTAACATTGTTGTAACTTTGGCATGAAGTAGGGGAAACTACGAGTTGATCTAGAGAAGAAGCAGTGAAATATAATTATCATCACGAATTAAAATTACAATTTATATTCTCATTCATTTTTATTATTAAATTTTAAAAAATAGTTAATTGTAGGTACCAAAACAATTATTATCGTAGTGTTTCTAATTTTTACAAATAAATTCAGACTTATATCAGTACGCAGTACAAACATAGCATAACAAACATTATGATTATTAAATAAAAATTAAAATAATTTATATTATTTATTTCCAAAAAATCCTAATTTTATTAAAAGTCCTGATTGAAAAATTAAGAAAAGAAATTATTCAAATTTTTTTACCTTTTTCTCAATTCAATTTAACATTCTGTAAAATAATTTAAATTTTTTTATAATAAAGAAGGAAAATAAATAATTTTTGATTATTAAGAAGAGTTGGTCGGGCCCAAAAACTTTAAAAAATGTTAAGAAAAAATGTGAAAGAAAAGTTGTTTGTATTATTTTAAGGTATTTGTAGCGTCGATTCGTTTTTGTCAGTTTTTTTTAAATTTCACATAATTATTCTTTAGATATTTATCTACAAAATAAGGCCTAATAAAATAAAATTGACCATTTGTAAGTCTCAAAAAATGAAATCAAAGTTTCGATTTTTAACATGTACGGTATAGGAAAACCATATGAAAACCACAGATTTTTAATTCTTGCACTTATACTAATCGTCAGATTTTTTAGAAAAACTAAAGTTTTATTTATTGAACCAAAATGAACTTTTATAAAAAAATGAAAATTTTTCATTATCTCGTTTAAAAGATATTTAACATCAAACTTGAAAAATTATTTTAACATTTATTGTAAATGACAGGTGAATTCGAAAACGTGGCAATAGCGCCTGTTCAATACTACAGCTTGTCTGCTACTTTTGGCGCGAAATTTTAAAGACGGCCATACGCCAAAGTTGCGACGTTGCCACGATCGTTTTTCATGCAAGAGGTTATGAATATACTTTGAGAACATCTGTGTGTCAAACTATACGTCTGCAAAATTTTTTCGGAAACTTGCATTCATAATCGTTTCATAAGTACAGTCAACAGATACAAACTTTTGAGAGTGACCATAGTCGCGCGACATATACCTTAACCTAAAATAGTATAAAATTAAAAATTCAGTAACGGTGGTGGATTTCTGTGCAAGACACATTCCTTTTTAAAAAGAAATAAGAATTTTTTGTTTCGAATTTGTCAATTTTAAGATTAACTGTCCGCCATTTAACAATTAACTTTTAAGAGGTTCGACTATGATCGCATCTGATGAAAATTTTTTATTGATTTTCTAAAATGTTAAACATTTTATAAACATCTATAGTTCACAACAAAACAAAAAAACACTTTTAACCGTTTTTGGAAATTTTAAATTTTAGCTATTTATGCATTAACAAAATATTACAACAAATATAAAAAAAATTAATAACTAATATGCCGTTTACAATAAAATAATAAAACATACAATGATTACAGAAAAATGTTCTCTCTTTTAAATAAAAACAATTGCATGATAGTAAGTTTAAAAAATTAATATGTTAAAAAAAATTATCAAAAGTGTTCTTTTGTTTTATTGTAAACTTCAGGCTTTTATTTAAAGTTATAACATTTAAAAACAAGTTGTTCATTTCATGACCAATAGCTTCCTCAATATGAGCGATTCCATGTCAAGTGATCAAGGTGATTTGTCCACAAGAATCGGTGACATACACACACACACATACATCCGGACATTTGTTCCTCTCGACGAATTATATATGAGGAGTTTCATATGAGATTGAGGGGTCAACTCTCGGATTTTTTTCAAATTTCATTTTTCAATAGAGTTTGTTTGCCTATTTAATTATCCCAAATATTAATTAAAAATAATTAATATTTTGCTAGATATTTGCATTAACAAATTAATGCAATATTTTTTTTAAACTTGAATAACTTTTTTATTTTTACTTATAGAAAAAAGTTGTCTGAATGTTTTTTGTTTAGAATGAATCAAATTTTTTGAAAAAAAAATTAATTAAATAAAAATTAACTTTTTTAATAAATTTATTTAAAAAATAAATTTGTTTTTTAATATTTAAAACTGTTATCGGCCTTCAATCAAGCTGAAAAAAAAGATAAATATTGCTTACTATACCACAAAATAACATGCCAAATTTGGCGAACACGTTATTTTTTGTTTTTGAGAAAAAAATTTTCAAAAATTGAAGTGCAGGTAGCGAGCCGACTTAGCTGACGCGACAATGACTCCTGAGACGAAAATTTCCCATGGTCGCGTCAGCTAAGTCGGCTCGCTACCTGCACTTCAATTTTTGAAAATTTTTTTCTCAAAACCAAAAAATAACGTGTTCGCCAAATTTGGCATGTTATTTTGTGGTATAGTAAGCAATATTTATCTTTTTTTTCAGCTTGATTGAAGGCCGATAACAGGTTTAAATATTAAAAAACAAATTTATTTTTTAAATAAATTTATTAAAAAAGTTAATTTTTATTTAATTAATTTTTTTTTTTCAAAAAATTTGATTCATTCTAAACAAAAAACATTCAGACAATTTTTTTCTATAAGCAAAAATAAAAAAGTTATTCAAGTTTAAAAAAAATATTGCATTAATTTGTTAATGCAAATATCTAGCAAAATATTAATTATTTTTAATTAATATTTGGGATAATTAAATAGGCAAACAAACTCTATTGAAAAATGAAATTTGAAAAAAATCTGAGAAATGACCCCTCAATCTCATATGAAACTCCTCATATACTACACTAGAAAATTTGTAAAAATAATTGATTCTAAACAATTCGGAAATCGACATCACTATAAGGCTTCCTTTATGAGGAAGCAAAATGAATACAAATTTTTTTATAGTTTAGCTGGCCTGGCCCAAAAACTTTTAAAAAATTAACTTTTTATGAAAAAATGTTGCAGAGAAAAGTTGTTTGTATTTTTCTAATCTAAAGTAATATAAAATTAAAAATAATTAAATTTGAAAAAATTGAATTTTCAAAATTTTGAAACTACTGTAGATTGCGTAGTTTTCGACGAAAATGGCTGGCTAACGAACTTGATCTGTATTTTAACACTAACTTTGTACATGCAAAGTTGCAAGTTGATGCAATAAGTTTTTTAAGAGTTATCGTAGGAACACCATTGTGTCTACAGACAGATACTTTTTCTAGACCATGTATTTCGGACTCAGGGGACCCCAAAGCGTTGAGATTTAATAAAATTAGCGAAAGTCAATTTTCGACTAACACTTATACTTTCTCATGTGATGAGAATGTAATAAATAAATAGAAATTATGTAAAAAATCCTACAAATTTTGTAAAAACAATATGATTGTCAAAATTAATTACAAAATGGAATAAGTTTAAAAAAATGTTAATTGAAAAATATAAATAGTTCAAATTACTTTATTTTTTCTTCGATTTTAAATAAAGAAAACGAAATTATTCAAATTTTTTCATTAATTTCTAGATAAAACTTAAAATAAATTCATTTTTAGAAAGTAAACAATTAAATCTTATTAAAAAAATTCTTCAAATGAAATTAAATATTTTGTTTTTAAATAAAAAAATGTGAATTGTGAATAGACATGATTATTATAATATTATATATCTATTATAGTTAGAATGAGAAAGTACAAGATCGTTTTTTAGCTAGTAAAATATAAAATATCTTTATATACATAAAAAAATAAAAATTGTAATTATGAAATACAAAATTCTTCCTACACTTTTTTTTATTAATTTAAAATGGAAAAAAAATTTGTTGAAAATTGTAATTAAAAAACAAAAATTTCACAACTTTTTATTTCAAAAGAAACTAATAATTTAAAAAAAAAATAAACAAAAAAAAATTATAAAATTTGTAAGTCAACATTATGAAAATTTCTTACCTTATTTTATAAAAGCAATATCTTTTAACCTTTTTTCTTCTTAAACAACAATAAAAATTGATATTGACAAATGGAAAAACTGTAGAATTTCGATCTGCCAGACACATTGTTTTGAAAAAGAAAAAAAAACAAAAGCATATATAAAAAGTAACTTCATAGTGCGAACGGACAGAATGAAAAACCACAGACTTTTATAAAGTTAGTTAATAATTAATAACACTGGTCGACACGAAAAATGATTCAAAGATCGGACAATGATTTAATCATAGGATTTTCGTCGCTGAACACGAATATGACCTCCAAAAGTTCCCATCACGTCGAGATTTTGAGAAAAATGGACAAAAAGTTTCGAGATCGATGATTACAAATCTTAAGTGAAAATTAAAAGTTCAAATCGTGGTTTCAAAATTCGTATTAATTAGCTAGCTGAAAAATGACGAATAACAATAAATAGCGCAAATAAAATTAATAAGTAATAGAGCCATAGTGTACCGCTCTATCAGTACAAGTAGAGCGCGCGCGCACATGAAAAAGTTGTGCTATATGAAAACTTTTGACTGATTTACAACTTTTTAGATTTGATTCTTATGGTTAACAATTCTAGCTTTAATTTAAGCCTAATTAGAGATTTCTAGCAAGTCGGCATCATGCTCTACACGTAATCAGAAAAGGCCAAAAACAGGGTTTTTTGAGATTTTGAGTCGATTTTTCTCAAAATCTCGACGTGATGGGAACTTTTGGAGGTCATGTTCGTGTTCAGCGATGAAAATCCTATAAGAATATCATTGTCCGATCTTTGAATCAGAGAAAAAGTAAATTTTTGTCGACCAGTGTAATTAATAACTTTCAGAAAAGTTTTTTTTCAGTTTCTTTATAATGAATAACATTTTCTTATCAATATAAATGATATATATCGGGAACCCCATTTGACCCGCTTACCCCATTTTGCCCCACTCACCTCTAATTAATTAAATGACCAAATCAAATTCTAGTTTAATTAGTTTATTTAAAAATAAATCAGGTTAGCATTTCAAATATGATAATCCAAAGTATTCTAATTTTGTTAAATTTTAACAGGTCTGGAAGCAGAATTATTTTATGTGAGAGAGGGTGAAATAAATGATTACGCAATTAGTTTCGTTGTTCCAGTACCAGCACACATTTCCAAATTGCACTTCACATGGCAAAATCTTGTTGGAAAACCGGTGAGATAAAAATTGAAGAAATTTTGTTATTATTCGTCAAACAGTGAAAAAATTATTTTTTTTGCAAATGTTACCCAGTCAAAAAAGTTCTATAGAGTATTCTATAGCGAATTCTATAGAATATTCTATAGAAATTTTGTAGAATTTATATAAAAATATATTTTTTAATTTCTACATCAATTTTATAAAATATTTCTAGTCAAAGTCTATAGAATTCGTGCAGATATTCACAAAAAATATTTCTTTTTACAAATTCTGTAAAATATTCTATAGAATACTCTATAGAATTCTCTATAGAATGCACTATACAGTCATTCTATAGAATGACTCTATAGAAATTTTTTGACTGGGTATGTTTTTTAATCATAATATAATTTTTACTATAATTATGAAATTAATAAAAGCTTATAATGAATTAAATATATTTCTATTAAACATTGAATTCAACGATCAATTCCGAGTCAGGAATAAAAAATAAAACAACAATAGTTGTTTGACGTTTCGACAGCGCGGCTGCCCTCTTCAGAAATGAAATTGTTGTTGTTGTTTTATTTTTTATTCCTGACTCGGAATTGATCGTTGAATTCAATGTTTAATATTTAAAACAACCGAGTGATAATATCATATAATAATTAAATATATTTCTGTTTTTCATACTTTAAGAATAAGTGAATATTTAAATACGATGTCTAACAAAAATTGAATACTTTGAAGTTTTAATCTCCTTTATACTCATTAATTTATTATTCACTTCTTAGATACGGAAATTAATAGGTAATAATTTTCCCACTAAATAAATGTTTTTAACTTGTTTCAAAGCAAAATTAAAATGACAATCATGTACATTCCAAGGAAAGTACTGCTGCACTGGAATGAGCGTATCCCCGTAATTTTTAATTAAAAAAAAATCTATTTCGTATTTGCATAGCTTACAATACACTGAGAGAAGTCCGGGAACTAATACGTCCCCTGCGAGCCTTGAGAGGTACTTTTGAATGTTTTTATGTGAACCCTCGAATCGGAACGTCTCAAGCCCCGATGCGAAACGTGGAACGTCCCAATGCGATATTACACAGAACTTTTAGTGTTTGCCACCAGTTTTTCTTTCCCATGCGAGAACAATGTTTGACTGGATTCGGGGCGTCTCAGCACCAGATTCGGAACATCTCAAACGCGACAAGCAGAGTAGCGCATAGCGACGGATAGCGGGAACTATTACGCCTCGGACTTCTCTCAGTGTATGTATTAAGAAACAATAAAAATAAAAATGTCTTTTCTTAAATATTTTCTTCAAAAGAAATTCTGAAAAACCATCCAATTTAAATGGATTCAGGGTTAGAATGTTGTTAGATACACCCAAGGGGCAAACAACTAAGGAATTTGGTGTACACCTACTACAATAATAATTCAGTAATTCATGGTAATTCACATTGGTAATTCAAAACAAGTGTACACCATAATTCACGAGTTGTTCACCCCTTGGATACACCTCTTGAATTTTAAATTAAATAACCCAGTAAAAAAATGCCGATTTCGATAAGAAACAGTAAATATTTTTTATTTTTTGTTAAAAATTGGTAATAGCAAAGTTTGATAAGCGCGACTGAATTTACCATGTGAATAAATAAAATGGTAAGTTTAAATGGACTAAAAGAAATCTACTGTTACCGTCAGAAAGTTCCTGGATAATATTGTGGTAAATTCAAATGAAGAAAACAAAACAATGAAATTTCATTGTTTACCAAAATTATCTAGGAATTTTCTGTCGGTAAAAGTAGATTTCTTTTAGTCCATTTAAACTTACCATTTTATTTATTCACATGGTAAATTCAGTCGCGCTTATCAAACTTTGCTATTACCAATTTTTAACAAAAAATAAAAAATATTTACTGTTTCTTATCGAAATCGGCATTTTTACATTCCAGGACAATTGTGCTTTCAATTTATAATGTGTACTCTGCTCATGTGATTTTAATTTTAATGCTAAAATAAGTCCGCATTCGGCGGATGAAAAAAGATTAAGTCAAACGTCCTAATACGGTTTTTGCTCGAATCTGTATTGGCTAAGAGCTTCACTCAATTCCTAAACGCTCCACTCAATATTTCTTTTTTTACTGGGTAATTTAAGGAGAATATAATAATAATAAAAAAAAATTTATTTGCAATATAAAATTCAAAGTTACAAGCGAAAGATTGAAAGAAATAATAAATGGAACAATACAATGTCGTTAGACTCACCCTTTCCTTTGCACCTTATTGGTAACTTATCCTACCGCTAAATGTCAATAATTCACCGGGCAAAAATTATTTTGTTGTTCTTTTTCTTTAACAGTTTAATGCTCTAGGCCACGAAATTTCGGGTCGCCTAACAAAGACACACAAATAATTACGACTCGAAAGGAAAAGATTTTAAAAATTACACGCACACAAATGCACTGAATTTTAATTAACCACTTCACTATGGCAGGGCGTTTCAAATGGCATCCCACGCGCCGAGGCCCAGACTGGTAAAAACATATATGTATAATATTACCATTCACAATAATAAACAATAGTTATTTATATATGTCATATTTATATATATATATATATATATTATTTAATAGTTATATTATTATATTATATTATTATATATAAATATCTTTTTTTTAATAAAAATTTTTATTGTGTAAAAATTGAAAAAAGTGGAACGCCATTTGTTGAAAATGATTAAAAATAAACGATTTGAACGTTCGGAAAAACGTTGAAAATCCCAAAAACTAAAATTTTTATTGTGATAATCTTGTTCCCTGATGTCTAAACTATAGAAATATTGCTTTACAATAGTTAAATGTGGTGTACACTCTTTAAAAAAAGTTTTTTTAGGAACGCCATTTCGGTGTTTTTGCCAGTCTGGGCCTCGGCGCGTGGAACGCCATTTGGAACGCCCTTCCAGTAAAGTGGTTAATTAACCTTTGAATTTTTCGTCTGTAAACTCGTGTGAAATAATTTTTAATTTTCGTTAAAAATTATTAAATTAAACTGAAATTTAAATTTAAAACTTTTGAACAATCAATAACTGACAGGCGCAGTACAACTTTCTGATTATTGACATTTAGCGGTAGGATAAGTTACCAATAAGGTGCAAAGGAAAGGGTGAGTCTAACGACATTGTATTGTTCCATTTATTATTTCTTTCAATCTTTCGCTTGTAACTTTGAAGTTTATACTGTAAAAAAAAATTTCATTTAAAATTTTTATTCTTACATTATTCTATTTTCATTAAAATATTTAATTTAAAATTCAAAAGGTGGTGCTTGGAAAATTCTTATAATAGATGAAAACGACCCCCTACAATAATGGTGGCAGCGGTGGGATATTTCTCACATGTTTGCACGGACACATTTTGATTTTTTTAAAAACTTTTTTTGAAAATTTTACGTTTCGAATTTTTATTGTTTTTCTCTTGTTTGTTGTTAAATCACCGCTTAGCGTTTTAGTGCGCTTGCTTGCGAGAAATAGTTTTAATTAAAAACCCGACTATTCGAAATCCATAATTGTTCATCATTTTATTATAAGAAATTTTTCTTTAATGTCAGTCTGAATTTTAAACAGAAATTGTAAAGAATACAGTAGAGACTTTATTATTCGGACTAATGAATGCAGGCATTTGACCGGATAATCGAGTAAAGGACGATTTAAACAAATTTTTGATTCATAATTTTATGAATTTATTTGCATATGTATAAGACTTAAACAAAATATAACTTTTAAGTCAACATTAATAAATATTTAGTTAGAAATATTTCAAAATATTTACATAAACATTTTCTTAAAATAGTTAAAACACTTTAAAACCCAACATTTTGTGTAAAAATTTACGTTTATGAATTAAGTTGTATGTGATTTAATTTTTATTAAAATATTTGGTAATTGTCGTATGACGTAAGCAATTTCTTCTCTTTATAGCAGCTATATCTCTGATTTGTTTTAGTCGCAGTAAGCTTACGGTATCGCACTCTTCTTGTTTTTTAAACCATTGTAAAGCTATTTCTAGTAATATTGAACAAACAAGCTTTTATTGACAGCTTAACGATTCGCATTTAACCAAACTTTTTAATGGCAAACGATCGCACCAAGAAGACTATATACAGGAGAGCGAACTACAGGTTTGTGGTAGGGACATCTTACGGGAACATGGTCGGCGTGCAGTGAGTTGCGCCAGAATTGAATTTGGGTTCTGCGCACAATAAAATATATACATATCTAGCGTATTTGAGCATATGAAACTGCCAAACACGTGTTTTTGTTTTGTTTTTTATACCATTTTCTAATATTGTTCGATTTTTTGACTGTGAATTCAGAGAAACTGATAAATATGATTGAAAATCTGTCTCTATTCTTAAAAAAAATTATTTTATTTCTATCATTAGGGTTTCATCGATATTTCTTAGGATAGGGCAGACTGGGGTAAACCCGCGCACAGGGTAAACCCGCTCACTAGCGATTTGACGCTATAAACTCAACTTAAGATGGAGATATTTGTACTGTGAATAGTACTTAACACACAACTAATGTTAACGAACTTTCGTTTAGTTTTATGAAGTCGTCATAAATTCAGAGAGGAGTACGAATCTAGCATTCGCCGAGTACGAATCTAGCATTCGTTGAATATAGTCACCTAACAGTAAACCTCTCAGCGTCTCAATTTTGACGCTTTCCTGGTTACCAAATAAATAGAAAATTATCTGATAAACGTTTAAAATCACATATAATTAGACGAAAGTTAAAATATCGAAACAATTGCAATCAGTGAAAGTTACCTGTGAATCTAAGGCTGTTGCCTTAGATTAACAATTCTTTAACCTACTCACTTGTTTAACCCCAGCCGGCTAACGGCGACAGAATAGTGCACATAGTCCCAAGGACTGAATAACCATCACCAATCAATATAGTGAAAACCAAAGATCAAGGAGCCATAAAACGGGACACCAACCATTGATGCAACTTGACAAAAAGGCTATAAGAATTAAATTCTAACCTCAGATCCATTATTTTAGTAATGCAACTACAAATGAAGTAAGTCCGATCTGATCACTAAAACTCTCAAAGGTCAACAAAGTAAATACAAACATCATTGACCTCTAAATATTTATCTTTCTCTGAGCAACTGGCTAGTATAAATATCATTTATCATATTACATTCTTCCTATAATTCCTTAAACCAAAATTCACAATTACGATCAAAATTTTTGTTTTTTTCTTCTAAATATTTAAATAATCAGTTAATCAACGCTTGTCTGATTATTTTAAACTTGTTTAAAACTGGCTTAGTTTTATTTCTGTTTTGTTTTGCTTAATACTCTTGTTACCGCTATAAATTAATAAAGGAATGAAGAGACTAATTTCTGTTAAATAAACAAACTTAATTAGAAGGGACAGAATGATGTTACGTTGAATCAACTTATGCTGGGATCGATGACTGGCTTTGATAATCTGCAGTAAGTTTCAAAGTGATCTATGGATGCTTGACTGTGTTCGACCTGATAATAATTGTGAAATCTTTTTCTCTCGCTTGGTTTTTACTGTTTGATCTCCATCGAAGATCTTGATTGCATGGCTTGAATCTGCTCTGGGAGTTTCAGGGACTCCTTACGAGATCTGTAAATTGCTTAAACATTATTGCTTTTCGATTCAATACTAAAACTTGTTGATAAGTGAGTGGATCTGCAAAAAGCGGTTTGCGCTCTCTTCTCACTGCTTGCTATAGTTGGACTTTTGGTTTTTCGGTGGGTTGGTAATTTTGACGACTAGCCTGCTTAACGTTGATAATGAATTATCACTAAAACATAAGAGGCTGCTGATTACTGAAACAAAATAAATTTCTTTAATTTTACTGCTTTTCAGAAAGCTTAGTTGTTAAATTGGTTTTTAATCTTAATTTTAGTTCTACTACTGAAATTATATATTTTTGTGATTCTTCTCAACCATGGGACGGCGAAGCTACAGAGGACGAGGTGGCGGCAAAGTACCTACTGTTGCTGGCTCCGTGCACCCTGGGGTTCGACATACTAGCAATCTCCAAACCGAGTATAGATCCTCCCGATCAAGCACTCCAATGTTTAATGATCGCCCACCCTCTCAAAACCAACAAGACCAGGATCGAGATCCTAACCAAGTTCAAACAAAGGTCAATCCAAACCAGAATGTCCTTACTAAACGAACTAATAAACCTAATCCAGATCTACAATGGAATTCCGAAAACTTTGCTATTAACGATATTAAATTTAATTATGATCATTCTTATGATTCACCTTATTTGGTAATAATGGAATCTACTAACCCCAATCTGCATTTAGGGAAATTATACACTACAGCGATAGGCAAAATGCTGTTCAACGTAATACGAGGAGAGAGAAAGATCTTCATAAGTTGCCTTAATTAAGCAAAGGTCTTCTGTGAGGATATAGAAGATGCTAATCTTCTGCTTTACACAGATCAATTGGCTGGTATGCAACTTGCTATATATATTCCGAAATCTATAATTCTACGAAAAGGTTTAATAACTGTCCACCCCTCCCATTCAGTAACCGAAATGATTAACAATATGGATGCTGTTTCGCGCTCAATTCTAATAACGGCTACTCGTAGAATGCAAGGAGGAGGCAATGTACCACTCGATTCAATAGAGCTGCAATTTGTGAAAATCCCATGTGAAAATCCCTTAGCAGCTAATTATTGTTATGATTGTTCTGGTGAACACAAAACATCCTCGAATATGTGCCCTGTGTATAGGTTTGAGTACCTCGTTATGAAGGAAAGGTATTTAAATAATCTAACAAGAGATGACGCTTTAACTAAATTACAAAAAAAGGAATATATATCTCAAAGCCTAATGTTAACAATCCGAATTCACCCGATTCGGATTCACACTCCGACTCCGGAAGTTCTTATCATCCAATGTCTCTCAAAAATAACCCTCAAATTATTAAAACTCCACCAATAAATAACCAAAACTGCATCAAAACTGAGATCCTTCTCCAAATCTGAACGCATCAACTCTATCAAGCAGCACCTCTCTTCCGTCTAAATTGGGCAACCAAAATCTTTCGGGAAGTCAAATGGAAATATCCATACCGAATGCCTCACTATTTGTTAAACATCGAGAAAGGTCCCACTCTAAGTCTTCAAGATTTGATATCACCAAAAACATAGGGGTATCATCGGCCCTCTCTCAAAATAAGGATAAAGGAAAATAGCTCAATTATCTCTCATAGTATTAGTCTTAGTTTTAAATTTAGCCTTAGTCGTAGTCTCAAATTGGATTAATTTTTAGTTTTTAGTTTTCAGCAGCCTTAACCGTATAATAAGCAGGATCTATAGATTTCAAGTTTAACTTACAAAATGAGCCAAACATTCTCAAGCTCTATATTGAGATGTGCTACATGGAACGCACATAGCATACTCAATAAAAAATTCCAACTCGAAACCCTGATTTTTCACAACAACTTAGATGTCATCTCGATAACTGAAACATGGCTCTCAGATAGGATCGACAGGTTTAATATCAAATCTTATAACACCATCCGAAATGGTGGGGGATTTCAATGCCCACCTTCCAAGCTATCCTTCATACCGTCCAAACCGAATTGGTAAAGCACTTCAACACTTGCAAGATATCCTCGAATTGAATATAATGAATGATAGCCAACCCACTTTTAACCCCAACAGAGAAGTGTCCAGAAATGTATTAGATCTTATTCTGACCTCTCCGGACTTATCAATCATCAGTGCCTCTGTGACCCCTACTGATTCATTTGGTAGTGATTACAAGCCGGTGTTTTTGCAGATACCTCTAGCTCTAGATAAAACCTGCCAAAGCTCAGCACGAATTAGACTCACAAAGGTTGACTGGCCATTGTTTTACAATTTACTCTCAGTTCGACTTTCAGACCCAAACTCTCAAGACGATATCCTAACCAAATACTCTGAACTTACGAATGTTATTAGGGATTCTTTGCTCCAATCAGGAGCCTATATATCCCGCTACAATGGGCCTTCTTCGCCGGTCAAGCCCTCATAGTGGACAGTCAAATGTGACAAGGCCATGAGGGATAGAAAGCTGGCGCGAAGGTCATATATGGCAAATCCTAACGTTGAGAATTTTGAATTATACTTAAAAATCGATTCAGATTCGGAAAAAATTTTGTCCATCCAGAAAAAGAATCATTTAGAGAGCTCTGCTGTTCAATCTCACCTAGTATGGGGACGAAAAAAATTTGGGGACTGGTTAGAGCCTTCTCAGGCAAAATTTCAAGACCGTCATCCACCAATGGCCCCTCATCTGACGAGTTAATGACACTACAGAGCGAACTAGTTAGAAAAGAAATACAACCTATATCATATGAGGTAATAACTCAAATTGACGAAACAGACCCCTATAACAAACCTTTCTCGAAATTAGAATTCTACACAGCTGTAGATCAACTCTGATTAAGTATATCTCTAAACCCGGTAATAAAGACCATCGACCAATTTCCCTAACTTCTGCCCTGGGGAAGTTAATGGAGAGAATGGTCCACATGAGACTCGAACACTTTACGGAACATAACGACCTTATCCCAAATTTCCAATATGGCTTTAGAAGGGAGCGTTCAGCACTTGACTGTGTCTCGTCATTGACAGTCGATATACTCAAAGGATTTACTAAAAAAAATGACAGCAGTACTTGCTCTAGACATTAAAGGTGCCTTCAATGCACTTCTTCCTTCTGCTGTTCTAAACCAACTAAAACAGATTAGTGCGCCGGAAAGAATTATTAATTTTGTTTCATACATGATAACACAAAGGAACCTCCGCTTTGGTCAAGCCTCTGAAACTCCTCAAATCTGTGGTGTAGGTGTTCCCCAAGGGGGAGTTCTATCTCCTCTTCTATTCAACTTGGCTGTTAAAGATATTGGTAACTTGATTCCTATCGGGGTTGATATTTTGCAATTTGCGGATGACATCCTTCTGTACTTCTCAAATGATGACCTAAACAAAGCTTTAGCTGCAATCGAACAAACGATTGATAGACTAGTACCTTGGCTAGCTGAATTGGGATTTAGTATATCACCCTCCAAAAGTCAGTTTTGTGTTTTTACTAGAAAAAGAGTTAACGATGAACAGATCCAAATCAGAGTATCAGACCAACGCAATTCTCCCTCTATATTGTATCTCGGAATCATGCTTGATAGCAAACTGCTTTGGAAGGACCACATAGAGTATATCAATGCCAAGGCAACAAAATCGATCAACGTCATCAGAACGTTATCGAAGGTCATCTTTGGAGCTCACCCTGATTCTATCCTGTTGGTATATAAGGGTTATACTAGAGCCTTACTGGAGTGGGGAGCAGTCCTTACTTCCAAGGCCTCAAAATCAAATCTTAAAATTTTAGACAGCTGTCAATACTTAGCACTGAGGTCAGCCCTCGGCTGCATGAAGTCAACACCTATTCCAATATTACTCTCTGAATCAGGCGAAATTCCACTTGAAGCTAGACGCATGTTGCTACAAAAAAGAAACACGATTAGACTAGTAAGCTGGTCAGACAACCCCTTAGTAAAAAAATAGTCAATTTAACAACTGATTACCACCAACCCCGAAATATATCCAAATTCATCTCAACACTCGCATTGCTCAAATCCTTAAACTTGATAAGAGAAATTTAAAACTCACTTCCTAGATCTAAAAGAACTGCGTACTATGATAAGAACTGGCCTGATTTAATCCGTGACATCAATGAAAACTGTATAACAGACCTGGGATTCCAGATCCGTTCCTCTCCTTCTCCTCAAGATTATTTTAACACAATAATTGGTAGTCAATTCCGGGGTTTTACCCAAATATATACTGATGGATCATATTCAGAGAAATCGCACAAAGCATCATCTAGCTTTTACATCCCGGAGCACAATATCAGACTCGTTACAAAACTTTTGGGATGTTATTCTGCACTCACAGCGAAACTCAATGCTATTTTACTAGCCCTAAAACATTATTTATCAAATAATATTCAACAATCCCTAATTCTGACAGATTCGCTCTGATTAATCAACCAAATAAACAACTGGTTAAATGACTCAAAATCGAACTCCCTGGTACATAAAATTTCAACAATAACCAATCAAATCCTGCCCAACAAACATAATTTCATGCTAATGTGGATTCCCTCGCACTCAGGAATTCAAGGCAATGTAGTTGCCGACGAATTGGCGAAATTTGCTTTGGACTTACTCTGGGGTAAGAAAACTATGTTATCTAAACCAGACATAACTAAACTGGTCAATAATGACTTTCTGGCTTCAGTTAATAATAACTGGCCTTTCTTCCCTCAGGATAGAACCAAACAGCAGTATTTCAAGTATATTACTGTCAAAACAGACCGACCCTGGTTCGGGGCATTCGACCTACCTAGAAGATATATCAACCTCGTTACCCGCCTCAGGACGGGACATTACTGTGTGGGGGAGTTATTTCTTAGACTTAAATGGAACATCCCCCCTCAATGCAGATGTGGCTTCGCTGTCAGCTCAATACTGCATTATATTAACGATTGTACTTTATTTTCAGAAAATAGGAAAGCGTTTTTTGGATTTTTCCGCCGAAAATATGGCATGAACAGAGTGCGATGGCCTCAATTAAATTAATTAATATACAAACCAACTATGGAAGCTGTTTCTGAACTCGGAAACCTTTTAGCAATCGATGATATTTTTATCTAGATCTTTTGCTTAATTTCTTCTCCCTGGTCGAAGAGGGAAATGAGCAATTATAGATTTTATGTTTTCCTGCTCTTTACGATAGATTTAATTATATAAACTACAATTAGACTTGCTGAATATTTAAAATACAACTTTAATTTCCCTGAACAAATTCAAGACTAAGTTGAATTGAAATCGCGGATTGAGGGAAAGTGAGAAATTTATACTAAAACTCGGGTTGTTCATTCATTCTTTTCCCTTCTGGTTGCTTTACAATAATAAAAGAAGCGAGTACCAAATAAAAAGATAAAAGCAAAAAATTAAAAAACAAAAAGAAAAAATCAATTAATTACAAAATAAAAAATTAAATGTAATTAATTTTAATTAGAATTAAAAATTATTAATTATGCATAGAACATAGTTATAAATATCTATTAAAATAACAGTAAATTAATTATTCCAACCATTGGTCCAGCGCAGTTATTAAATAACTGACCACCTTGGAATAAATTAAAATATAAAGGACCCCGCACAAAATGCATTGATTTTGGTTCTCGGTCAAAATGGATGATTTTTGGATATGTTGTAGTTTTAGTCTTTCTGAAGAAATGTTTCCTCTATCAAAATTCAAAAAAATGATAACTTTTCATGTTATCAGCGATAATAGTTTGGAAACTCGTGCGGTATGGTTCATATAAAAACATACAACTGGAACGAAAAAAAGAGATACAAGTTCTTTTTGTTATTATCGTTGGATGGATGAATGGTTGGACGGTAGAATAAATGAATGACTGAATGAATTAATTAATTATTCACTTAATTAATGAGTGAATCACATAATGAATGAAAATATGGATGGATTGATGGATAATCGGTTTTTCTGTTTATTTTTTAACTGATTATCTTCCTGACTCCGAATCTACCTATCCATTTGGCTATATGCTTTGTTTTCTATTTTGTCTGATAAACTCCTTATCTATCTCTCTATTGCCTATTTGTCTAATTACCTATCTGATCTCTCTAGCTGCAGATCTGATTTATCTGTCTACCTAACTATCTTTTAATTCATTATTCCGGCTATCCTAAAATATAATATAACTTATATATAACTGAGAAATGAATACCGCTCGCAAATACTCTACTATTTGGCCTGTATATGGAACGAGTGAGGTATGGAGCCGAAGCAGATGTAGGAGCAGCAGCAGAAGTAGGAGCAGAAGTAGTTAGAGATAATGCTGATAATGATGACGACAATGAAAATGATGAGTGCAATCCAATTGAGGGGTATTATTGTACATGTAGAAGCGGAGTACGCACCATTGGCACATATGCACACATTGCAAGTGTTCTTTGGTACCTTGGACACCGCAAGACACTTCGATAATGTTCGATATCCATCATTAAGACTACTTGAAATGGATAACGATGCACACAACAGACCAGTCTAAAGACAAGTAGCTCTGATCCAATCAAACCAGTTTTATTTTTAAACAAAAGATTTAAACAAAACCCATTCCAGTTAATCTCGTATTATTTGCCAATTAAAGATAACATTCTTTAGTCATTACAGCAATTAGGTAAAACATTTTTATTTTAAAGCGTGCTTCCACTTATAAACAATATTGTTAAACAAACAAAACCATTTATGTTAGAATAGACTATTTCTGGTCTGCAGAAGCACCCACTTATCAGTCAATCATGCATTCTTTGTAACCAAAGATTGTTTACTTTATTATTTGTAGCACTGAAATATTATACTTTTATTTTGAAATTTCAGTTAATCTCGTATTCTTTGCCAATTAAAGATAACATTCTTTAGTCATTACACCAATTAGGTAAAACATTTTTATTTTAAAGCGTGCTTCCGCTTATAAACAATATTGTTAAACAAAAAAACCATTTATGTTAAAATAGAATATTTCTGGTCTGCAGAAGCACCCATACATTTAGAACGAAGTTTGCTCTCCTGTAGGCTGATTCCAGAATAGCTAAAAATCGTCTCGACTTTCAAGACGATTCGATGCGCGTACATACATTTTTGTTTACTGCGCATCAAAATCGAGACGATATATCTTATTGTGGACTCAACCGTATACAGTCTTCTTGGATCGCACGAACGCGGAAACCATTTTACAATTTGGATTTTCGACACAGCGATCCGCATATCTAATCGATACAACTATCTGGTAATCGATTTCTATTCAAAAGTTGGGCGGGGAGAAATTTAAAATAGAAGTTAACGACTTGAGACCTTATGAACTTTATATTAAAACAAAACATTCTAATTTTAAATTTTTTCGGATAATCAAATATCCGGATAAAAGGGGTCCAGATAATGGAGTCTCTACTGTAATTTATTAAATAGATTTTCTTTTCATTTTCATCAATGAACTGGGAGTGAGTTGTATGTGATGACCCTATTTTAATTAGTGGGGGTCCAGAATCTTATTTAAGGTTGTGTTGAATTTTCATATTGACGACAGAAGGATTTTCTTTCTTAATTTCTAAAGGGAAAAATATTTTACATTTTCAGAACAATTATTAAATTTGCATTTAACTTCTTTGCACCGTCTTAAACCTACGTAAAAATTATTTATAAAAGAAATTTTATTTATTAATTTTTCCAGTTCCAACCGGGAGTGCGTAGTATGTGTCAATCCTATTTTTATAGTGGAGGCTACAGAACCTCATTCAAGGTTGAAGCAAGGTTTTGGTCAATTGGGGAGAAATAACTTTGTCATATTTTCTTTTATTATTAAAGGCTATTAATTATTTTCATTACATAATTGTTTGAAATAGGTTAATATAAAGTTCATAAGGTCTCAAGTCGTTAACTTCTATTTTAAATTTTTCCCCGCCCAACTTTAAAATTGAAATCGATTACCAGAGATTTGTATCGATTAGATATGCGGATTGCTTTGTCGAATATCGAAATTGTAAAATGGCTTTCGCGTTCGTTTGACATTAAATAGTTTGGTTAAATTCGAATCGTTAAGCTGTCAATAAAAGCTTGTTTGTTCAATATTACTAGAAACAGCTTTACAATGGTTTAAAAAACAAGAAGAGTGCGATACCGTAAGCTTACTGCGACTAAAACAAATCAGAGATATAGCTGCTATAAAGAGAAGAAATTGCTTACGTCATACGACAATTACCAAATATTTTAATAAAAATTAAATCACATACAACTTAATTCATAATTTAATTTGTATTAAAAAAAGGAATATTTAAAAAAAGTGCACAAGTGTGAATTACTACGAATGTGCTTGAAATTCTATGCGTGCATTACTACGCCGTGCCTATTAATACGGGTGAATTATTACGAACGTTCCAAATTCTAAGTTTTATTACTATAATTGAAATTATTATTTAATAACCTAAATTTTAGCTTTTAATTTATTTCAAAAGGACAAAATAATGTATTTAATTATTTTATTATTAAATTAAACTTTATTCATAATATGAAAATAAATATTTATTTTTATTTAGATAACAAAATTAAATTAAATAATTACTTGAAGTTATATCTGTAAATCATATTTTTTATTTATTTAAAAAAAACTTTAATTAAAGTTAAGGGAGTGAATCTATCATTCGGAAATTATTAATAATATTAAAGTGAAAGAATTTATCAATCATCCGAATCAATCTCAAAATAATTCTTAAGCTCTTGAGTTTCATATGTATCGACCGCACAGCCATCCTGAATACAGAAACCTGCTTTTCAGAAAATATTTTTTCGAAATTAATTAATAACTTTAAATTATTAAATGTAATTATTATGCATTGCCATTTAGTTCCTTTTGTCTGTTTTGGAGGTTTTCAATGTCTTGGAGAATACTTTTTTATTTTAGCTACAAATTATAATTTTCATTGCGGTCGCTACAAGTATTATAGGTAAAAAAAACACGAACCACGATCTGCCACAAACTATCACAACTATATATTTCAGGTTGTGTTACACGGCGTGGAAATAAACGCATGAGCAAAAAATCCTGTGTCTGATTCAACGTTTAAAATTAAATAATAAAAACGTTCAAAACATTACGTTTTCTTTAAATGGATAAAAACTAATGTTATTGCAACGGAAGTTTTATGCAGTTACATGTTACGTAAAATTTAGAAACGTTTTATTATTTTCAGATACATAGACTGAACAATTATTCAGTCCAATTCACCAAAAATTTTGTTACCGTTTCGTAATTTTCAGTAATGGGTAACAGCATAAAACTTCCATTGCTATTTTCTAAAAATTTTGTTACAGTTTCGTATTTTTTCGTAACTTAAATCATTTGAATATTTATGTAAAAAATTTAAACTGTTTATATTATATTCTGATTGATTAAAATAAATGTAAATTAATTTTAAAAAAATTATTATTAACATTTTTACGGAAGTATCTATTTATCTATCTACCACGATTTGAACTCTCAGCCTTATAGTGCTGTCTGAGTGTAGGGTTTTTTATGGAGCTTTCGACCACTGGGAGCGCGCCTAGACGCACTCGACCAAGGACCAAGACGCACTGATCCTATGAGAATATGCTGTAAAGTATCAGTTTTTAGTTACTCTCTACACTTTTTGAAACCATTCCCAAATTTTCAGTTACATTTCATTAAATTTCCGTAAGTTGTTACTGAGTTTTGCTTGGCTGAAGTTAGAATTCCGATACTCCTTAAAGATTTTTACTGAAAATTTTAAGTAACATTTAGAAATCGTAAGAAACGTGTAGTAAATTTCAAGCACATGTAACTTATGAATGCTTTTAATAATTACGTTACATTTGTGTCTGAATTCTATAGGAATTTTCAGAACATTTTTAACAGTGTAGTAATACACACAATCACCCTACATAATGTTAATAAATACATAAAATTATGAATTAAAAATTTGTTTAATTCGTACATTACTCGATTATCCGGACAATTGCCTGCATTTATTAGTCCGGATAATGGAGTCTCTACTGTATTCTTTACAATTTCTTTTTAAAATTCAGAATTACTAGTGGAGGCTCCAGAACCTCATTTAAGGCTAACACAAGTTTCGATAAAAAAGTGTTTGTTAATTTTCTGAAATAAAATAGATTAACGAAAATTATCTGATCAATTGTTTTGTTTATTTTTTTGAATCATTTTATTTGCCTATTGTGTTTTGAAATTAAAATATGATAAATAAAATGTTTCATAATGCCGACCAGGAAAATTTTGGGTTATGTTTATTAGCCAATGAACGAAAAAGAAATTTGTTTTTACGTAGTAGAATCGCAAGGCGCTACCTTGTGCGGTTTAGGCCAAGGCATCTTTAGTTTCGCAGGGTTACTCAAAGCAGGATTTATTCCTAATTCCGCCCTCTAAATTTCCGTTCCGCACTCAAGACAAATTTTCGATGTTACTGACAATTTAAGGGACAAAATTCTACTAATGTAATTATATTTGTTTTAAAAGAATGGTAACTCTTTCGCGCTGGTTGCAAGTACAAAGCCGCACGACTGGAAAATTCCTCGGCTGCATTCGAGTGATTTTCCGAAAAAAAAATCGAGATTAAAAGAAAATTTTAATTTTCTTTTCATCTTCGTACACTCTGGAAGCACTGGTCAAAATACTAGTCACCCGTTTTGGAAAGCTCCTCGGCTTTCGTGAACCTTATTTGTCAAAAAGAGACAAATGCGTTTTCGGAATTGAGTCTGAGATTTTCCTCCTATAAATAAAATCTAATGTTTTTTTCTCTTCCCTTCTATTATTCAGTAAAGACTTTTTTTCTCTTGCTTTGAGTTTTCCTTTAATATGTCAAAATAAAAATGTCTTCTAGCCCATTGAAACCAAAGAGAGGCAAGAAATCTGGATTTAAGCACTCACAGAAACCAACAATTAAGCCAGGCTCTGAGATATTCTACAAGCTCACGCATTCAATAATTACGATCCGACCAGTGTGCACAGTTAAACCCACTCCTAAAGTAATTCCAGTCGTGATCGAACCAGTTCCAATTGTGCGTGAGATTATTGACATATATATCGAAGAGGTCCTAGTACTTAAACAGGTAGCATATACCCAAGAAAACCAGGACAGACCAGGACCTAGTCACGAGCGCATGAAACAGTTACACGATACTGACACAACTGTAGACTATGACAGTGCCATTATAATTTTAGACTAAAATTCTGAGTAATGTGATATCAAAAACCGATCCCTGATATCGTTCCAATTCCTGGACTCCAACATCCCGCTGTTGAAGACGAGATTTTTCCACCTCTAGGGGTCATTCCCATTGCACTGATCCGAAGGCAAAGAAATTTAGGAAGAATCATAAATCAAAGACGACCAAGACCTTACAGAGCCTGATTTTGTAGAAAAACTATTTACATGTCGGAAATATAATACTAAGTTCAATATAGTAATAAATTTCCAATATCAGATCCAGAATTATTTACTCAATCCGCATTGAATAGTATTCCTCTTTTTTCCTTACATCAGCCAGGATAGTTTCAATTGTTCCTAAAAACAAATTGAGAATTATAAAAATAAAAAGTCCAGAACGGAAAATCACCTTTCGATAATCCATGTTTCCCCGTTTAGCCTTAGTGGTGCTGAGTTTCTCTCAGGATCAGTGGTCCGAGATCACCAAAAGATTAGGAAACGTGGAGGGATATTATAGACAACTGTCTGTATACCACTTATCTTTGCGATATAGGGTTGAACGTTTAGAAAAACGAAATCAATTTGTTTCTTTTTGGGTTGTTGCGATTGCGGATTCGCACGTTAAGAATACTGAACACCTGCTCACTCTCCAAAAACAAGCTTTAGCACAACAAAACGTAATTGACAAGTTGACGTCCAGACTTCAAAAATTGACAATAGTATAACTTTTCATATTACTTTAGAGTGGAAAAACATTTATTTCTCAAATTCAGACGAATTACTAAACAGACTGAACGAACGTTTATGCCTCTTTTTTACAGAAAGTATTAAAATTAATCTGCAATTTTTTACTAGAGCGAAGAGTAGAGTATTTGGAAGCACAGCTGGAAGGGGCAATTAGAAATCTTAGCCTAACCGAAAAATGAATGATAATACACCACCCCCTTACAATGCAACCGCGATTAAAATTACGAGAAAAATAGGGCCAGAATTTCTCAAACGGATCACCTAAAACTCAAAAATTTTCTTTTTGAACCAAAATAGTTTTCTTTTTTACTTTTAATATGGTTAAGATATTAAATATTAATATTAATAATGTTAGAATGCAACGCGGCGCGGAGGAAATATACCCATTCTAAGGGAGACCTCGCGCTGCGAGAAGATTGGCATAAAACCAGACGCATCTTCAAGCGGGCTATAAGGACCTAATCGAAACGACCGAGACTGATCCATGGGGTTTGGCGTTTAAAATTGTTACTAAGAAATTAGTTTCAAGGCAACAAACCCCCGGCCTGGGCAATCCGATATGGGTCCAAAATATCATAAAAGCGGTATTTCCCTATGTGGAACCAAGCCCCAAGGAGGATTATACTTGCGTAGTACAGATGGAGGAGCTCTTCAAGCTGGAAGAACTTATAAAGGCGGCAAGGACGTTGAAGAACGGCAAAGCGCCAGGCAATGATGGAATACCGAGCGAGATGCTTCTCAACGTCTTTAATGCATGTTTAAAAGCTGGAGAGTTCCTCAGCGACTCAGCGCTGCTCTGGTTCTTGCGAGTACACCGCCAACAGATTTGTTGGCAAAAGAAAGACAGGTAGTCTTTCGGATCAACAAAGAACGGGCGGTCTCGGGGGAACAACAGAGCAGCGGTAGCCTAAAGATGGCTATCCGCAAGGCGGCAAGAATCAGACTCGTCGATAGTTGGCAGGCAAGATGGGATGGGGAATCCAAAGGAAGGTGTACTTACCGCCTGATTCCCCACCTCGCCACATGGTTAGAAAGAAAGCACGGAGAGGTTGGCTACTACCTTACGCAAGCAATGACTGGTCACGGCTGCTTTGGACAGTACCTTCACAGATTCAAAATCAGAGAAGAGGCAAAATGTGTGTATTGCGACGCTGAAATTGACGACGCGGAACACACTCTCTTCTCCTGCGGGCAATGGAGTGAGCTGAGACGGGCCATGTTTGACTCGGTGAAAACTCAATTCACCGCTGATAACATGGTCTGGATTATGCTCCAAAGCGCGGACTCTGGGCGCCACATCGAGTTCTTCATTACTACGGTAATGAAGACAAAAGGTGTGGATGGAAGAAGAGGTTAACCTGGAGAAATCACTAGGGGTGACTTGCGGGAGGGGGAGGAGGAAATAGTTTTAGTTCCTCTTCCCACTTCCGCAACTCCCCCCCTGGTGGTTAATGGGAAAAATTGTTTAACACGACGGGTAGGGAGAACTAAGAGAGAGGACGTCCACTTACGAAGTAAAACCAATAGGTAGTTCCGCAAGTAGAACAGATGTCCTAGAATAAGACGGGATAATTTTTTGTAAAAGATATTAACAATTGAATTTTTTAGTACTGCTAAACTAATTTTTGAATTTTAAATTGTTTATATTTTTTTGTTACTCAAACTTAACAACTTAAAATATTTTTTAAAAAAATCATGATTATATTTTTATTTTTTTATAGCAGATGATTGGAATTAATTTAAATCGGTCCAGCTTGACGACCAGACAAATAATAATGTGTAATACAATTTATTTAAATTGTTACAAACAATGTAAATTAACAAATAGATAAGTTTTGTTCTTTTTTATAAACAAATTTTTTTTGCAGACAAATGTTTAGTCATTTAAGTATTCTATGTTGATTTTAATAAAAAATGATTTTAAATGTTAAAATTATTATTGTTATTAACAAATATCATGAACAATAATTTTGTTATCTATAATCAAACAAAACTTTACATGATTTTAAACTCGTTAAAATACGAAAAAAAAATTCTTTTTTCATAAATAAGCCATTTATTTGTTTAAAAAGTAAATAATTTATTTATAACAAATGTACAATTTACATTATTTCATAAAGGTTTAATGAGAACTCCTAAAATAATTATGAAAATTACTTTTTTTGGGGTCGAAAAGGTATGTTACCCCTTAAATTGATTCCAATCATCTGCAATGAAAAAAATAAACATGATTTTTACTAAAAATATTGTAAATTATTAACTTTGAGTACCAAAAAAATATTAACAATTTAAAATTCAAAAATTGGTTTAGTGGGATCTCTTGGAAATTTTATCCTCTTTCATTTAAGACCAAGCCCATAAAAATCCGATAAAATTTGTAGGTTACAGACAATTTTAAACAGTAAATTGTAAAAAATGCCAATGTGCGCGAGGCGATTTCAACGTCATATAAAGCCTTACACAGCTGCAGTTTTTAATTAATAACTTTTTTCTATTTGAGGCTCATTTTTTTCGAAACAGTTTTACACTCGGAGACATTTAAGAAATAGAATACAATTTTAATTTTTTTGTTAGGACGTGAAGAACACATTTGTTTATTAACATTTGATTTCTGGACAGGAACCATTCCTGTCCAGAAAGGACTCACTAATGCCTTAAACATTAATAAAACAGACAGTAATGAACAATGTCTGGACAGGAACCACTCTTGTCCAGACATAAATGGTACACGGAAAAAAAGTCCACGGATCTCTCGTGAACTAGTTTATCACTTTTGGATGGGACACAAAATTTCCATTCACTTTTGATTAGAAATGGCAAACGTCAACGAATAGCTGAAACAAAGTTAATGAATTTTTGATGAACTGTTAAGGATGAGTAGTTCGTCAAAAGTAGAGGTACAAGTTGACGAAAAAACCGTGAACTCGACAGTTTCAGTAGTATGCGCAGTTCGCAATGCGCATCAAATATGGCTGATCAAGCATTCATCATTCAGTCGGTGTCATCTGTGTTTACATTCGGGCAAATTCTTTGATAAAAGTTATTATTTAGAATCAGTGTTTTCTATTATTTAGTGAATATTTTTGTGTGCTAATTTTTTTTGTGAAACAAATAATTCATAAAATAAATTAAAGGTTACGACAAGGGTCATTTTCTACTTTGCACGGTCCTGAGTTTGACAGCAGACAAAGCTAATCGTGTCGTTTGCAGAATTAATGTGTATGTAGATTGAGCAGTGGTGGTTAGTTGGTAGAAATATTATGTCATAGGGTATAGGGTACAAGGTTCGAATCCCCTGAAGCGAATTACGAATTTTAATGGCGATAAAATGATGTATTCTGTGTAGTTTAGGTGCGTATAGGCGTCAAGTTATCAAATTAAGTGAATTGCTATAAAAAAGTAGTATCTGGAAATTATTTTTTCTTATTTTTAGCATTTTTTAAAAGTTCGCGAATTTTTCGTTAACTTTGACGAAAAGTTCGGAAACCGTACTATGTTTCTAGTGAAGGAGTTGATGGAATTTTTACGAACTCTGTTTGTTGATTTTCAAGAATTTTGTGTCCCATTCAAAAGTGATATACTAGTTCACGAGAAATCCGTGAACTTTTTTTCCGTGTAATTCGCCGCAATTTAAAAAATCAGTATACATAGGGGTGAGTGGGGCAAACCGGACCCCTCTCAATATTTCAAAAATGGCGAAATTAGTAAAAGTGCTATTTACAAATTTGAAACAACCTTGTGTAGTATACCTTATTTTTTCAATTTGACATTTTTTACTTTTGTTTGTGCAACGCTGGGAGCAAAAGTTTTTTTTTAGTTTTTTTCAACACTTTTCCGAATTTTTTCTTAAGGAAATTCTGAGGAAATCGTGTAATATTTCCAAATATTAGGTCTTGGGTTTTGAAGGTAAACACCTCAGAAATATTTACCACCAATAACTTTGATGAATTTGCAAAGCGTTTCTTTTTGACAAACATTTATTCTCAAAATAGGCCTGTGGGGCAAACCGGCCATAGGATATTTCCATTGAATTAAAGTTTCATAAAAATTATTTTTAAATAAATTATTTCTTTCATTAAAATATTTACTTACAATGAAAAATATTATTAATATTATAAATAAAAAACCAAACGGTCCGGTTTGCCCATGGGGGTCGGACAAACCGGACCGTTTGCAAAATTTTTTAAAGTTAACACAGCAACTAAACAATAAAAGATGAAGTATAGGTGACCCTGGAAAAAAGTTGCGCAATTAAATGATCTTTCAAACAAGCCATCGAAAAATGAAATCGATTGATTCGATTAGTCGCAAAAGACAAAAAACCGTTAGAGGGTCCGGTTTGCCCCACTCTCCCCTACGTATAATAATCATTGAAAACATTTTACCTTAAATTATCTCAGATTTTAAGTTGAAGTACGTTTTATATTATTATCAATGCCTATCTAACTTCAACTATATAAACATATTATATTCATTAACCTTTAAAAAGTATTTTCAAAATTTAAAACATTTATAATTTCTAAACTGGACCTGGAACAAATAGTGTGCATTTAATTAGTGATATAATTTAATTATTTCTAATAAAACCATTTTTTATTTTATTTTACATATATTTTTTTTATTTAACGAGAAAATGGAAGAAAACTTTAAACAGTACTGAAAGTTCATCACTATTTCTTAAGATTACGTAAGTTCTTATTTATTTTTATAATATCATTTTCACATTATTTGTTAATAAATATCACAAAATTAGGTTACTTAACTCATGAACTTTGAGATGATATTTTATTTATTATTTTATACTTTTAAATGATTATATCAATTTTAATAATAAATTAAAACATTGTTAACATTGACCGATTATTTTTCTTTTATTTTTGTACTAAATTGTATGGCTTTTATATTATTTTGTACTGAAAAAAATTATAAAGATATAATTTTTTTTCAAATAATCTTTTCATTTTGTGACTTTAGTAACATCAAAATCATTTTCGCAGAAAATTGTTTTTTCCTTTTTGGACAAGAATGGTTCCTGTCCAGAAATCAAAGAGGGCTGTCTAAAGAAAAAAATTTTTTGGACAGTACCCAGTTATGTTTATTTTTCTCAGTGCATATTAAGAGTAAAAAAACTATTTTGGTTCAAGAAGAAAATTTTTTAGATTTAGGTGATCTGTTTGAGAAATTCTGACCCACTAAATAATTATGTTTTTCAATATTTTGTTTTGAGTCGACATGAAACTAAATCTAATTTGTTAATTTAGTTTCGGGTCGACACGAAACTGAACTCAGTTTGTTAATTTAGTTTCGTGTCGACTTGAAACTAAAGTCACTTCGTTAATTTAGTTTCGTGTCGACTTGAAACTAAAGTCACTTCGTTAATTTAGTTTCGTGTCAACTCAAACACTAAAACGAAACTTAACTTTCGAGACGGTCCCTGAAAGGTAGTGGATTCTTTTTTTTAATCCACTATTATTTCAGTGAATTCGATTTTACGACATTTATTTGGAATATAAAAAGGAGAAACTCTTAATAAAACACTTTATCAATTACCCATAAAACAATATAATATTGATTGAAATATCTTAATAACCTAAAAAAATATAACATCAATTACTAATTTTACAATTATTCTTTTTACAGTAAAATATTCTTGGTGTTTATTAATATTGACAATCAAGTTTTTCAATTACATCCACAATTAATATAACATTATGTAATATTTTAACAGAAAAAATTATTACATCTTTTATTAACCCTTTCGTGCCCCCCAAGAAAATAGTGGATGGATTTTGATGAAACTTACCCATTAGGTGTTTTTGGGGTCGCTGATTCCAAATCTGAGCTCAGATTTCCAAAATTCAAAATGGCCCATCCAATATGGCGGAATTTTTTTGAATTGCTTATATTTGTCTGAAACTCATCCCTTGGGGGTTTTTGGGGTCGCTGATTCCAAATCTGCGGTCAGATTTCCAAAATTAAAAATGGCAGATCTAATATGGCGGATTTTTTTAATTGCTTATATTTGTTTGAAATTATAACTTGGGGGTTTTTAGGGTCGCTAATTCCGAATTTGTGGTCATATTTTCAAAATTCAAAATGGCGGATCCAATATGGCGGATGCTGTTTTGAAAATTTAATTGGATTAGTTCGAAACTGATAACTTTGGGGTTTTTGAGGTAGTATATTTAGAATACGATATTTGATTATCTATTCACGGTCTTCCACACCACTTAAGAGGTTCCGTCAGAGGCGCGTTAGGTTTTTATTAGTGAACCTTCGTCAAGAACCCTATTTTAAAGTTCAAATTCAAAATTAGCGTATCCAAAAACCCTTAATTAGTAAACCTACAAGTAAATAGCAATTTTGGAAAAAAGTCCGCTATTTTGAAATTTAAAAATGTGACTTGTCTTATTTTGAGAAAAGTCAGCCATATTGGATCCGCCATTTTTAATTTTGGAAATCTTACCTGAGATTAGTAATCAGCGACCCCAAAAACCCCCAAGTGATGAGTTTTAGACAAATATAAGCAATTTAAAAAAAATTCCTCCATATTGGATCCGCCATTTTGAATTTTGGAAATCTGACTTCAGATTTGGAATCAGCAACCCCAAAAACCCCCAAGTGGTGAGTTTCGAGAAAATATAAGCAACTTTGAAAAAAAGTATTTTTCTCAATATTATACCTATTGTTTATAATAATTATTATTGTTCTATGTTATTTATTATCTTTTTACATGTAATAGTAACCCTAGTGAATAAATCAAGCCAAACTATTTGTTGTTTTGTTGAAATGCATAAGAGTTATAACTTATTTTGTAGGTGGTACATATATGTACCGGAGGCACGAAGGGGTTAAATAAAACGCTTGTTCCAAAATCTAATTCTTTGATTATTTCCTTTGACTCTTAACCAGATTGAACTCGAAATTTAAAATTCAGGGTCATTGAATTTAAACCTAAATTCAATCTGACAAATAGTGTTATAATGGACAAGACACTTTAATAATTTTTCCACAAATACACCACATGAAAGTTGATACTTTTGTATTTTCTCTCTCAAACAATTTCACTTTAGTGCTTAAAAAACAATTTATTTTTAATCACTTATTTTAACGTTAATTCTCATTTAGCATTTAATTTGCACTTTCAACACTATCAAATATTTTATCACTTTTAAATTGATTTTTTTATATAAATAATATATTAAATATCTTTTATTAAAATTATTTAATATTATTTAAGAGAAAAACAATTTTTACTTAGAATAATCAAAGATAAACACCTCCACTTTTGGAATATAAAGAAAAAATAATAAAATCTAAAGTCAACCGCCTTACAGTGGGGCCAAATGTAGTTTTTGTGACAAAATCAGTCTAGAGGTCACGATTTTCATTGAAATTGAAAACTTTTTTTTTAAATCTTCGTTACTGAATTATTCAGTTTATTAAATTATTCAGTATGTTATAAAAAATGTCAAAATAAAAAAACAATGAAATTTATATTTTTTATGTTAATTCAATTTTTATGAAATAACAAAAATATACTATACATTTAGTCTTTTATAAAAAAGTATAACTCTTTCGAAACTAAGAAATTTCGTTTTGAAATCATTTAAACCAAACCAATTTGCCATGTTCTTGGTAAGTCGCTGAACTGTCCTTTTATGTTGTTTTTAACTGTCTATGACTCTTATATATGAGCTGTTCGCTCAAAAAACGACCTAAGTCGACTTAGGTTTTTGACAAAAAAATTAAATTGAAAATTTACAATCGAATTACTCATATAATTTGCTTATTAATTGTATCGCTAATTTTTTCTATTAAAACGACATTACCGAAGATTACTTTTATATAAAAAAGGTCCAATAAAATATGTTTAGCTAATTTAAAGAAATTATTTTTTAACAAATAACTTAGGTCGTTTTCCCGGCAAACTACTATAAATATGATACAAAACTAAGTATTATTATGAAAGAATATTTTCATTTAAATAAGTCAATACTCCTCTTTATATTAGAACTTTTTGAACAGTTTTACGACATTTTACCGTAATATGTAACTAAATATTAACATAACAATGCACAATTCTCAGATCAAAATTAGGAAAAATTACTCGCTATATTATTATAGCGAGTAATTTTTCCTTGTTTTTAATATAATCCTAAGCTGTATAACCTGTCAATTGCTCATTTAATATTTATAAATTGAATTTTAACTGAGTTTAAATTGGGCTAGGGACCACTCGACTATTGACAGGAAATAAAGGCGATCTTGGTAAATATTTGAGCGCCTGGCTTTAGAAATTAATTGTTGCCATATTTATGTATTTTATTTTACCCGGCTAAGTGGATTCGTAGGATGACTTTATTAAATAAATAAACACAAAGTAAAATTTAATATCACACACAATTCAATTTATTCTAATGAAATAAAACATCAATTTAAATTAATAAAATAGAAAATATAGATAGAAAGTATAATTGAGAGAACACTCAAGGATCCAAGATTTTTGTTATTATAAATTAACCTTTAACGAAAATCTTAATGACACTTTGACTTACCGCCATTTCAATAATTTTCCGGCGAGTGTTTTAACTCCTAAACTTATTGCTCACTTATTTGACATAAAAGTCAAGAAATAATAGTCGACTTTACTTGTCGCTGTTATAAAGCGTCGGCCATGGCACTCAAAACATGAAGACCGTACTATACATTTTTCTCGCCTCATTCGCCTATTCTAAACTCATGTGCGGTGGCGACCCTGCCGATAAGTGTGAAAATAACCTTTTTCGTACTTATAGGGTTAAAAGGTTGCAGCCTCACAGGCGCGTTGTATACGTTAAAGAAGAACAATTAATCTCGGATATGTGTGCAACTTGGACCAAATGGAGCAGTGAAAACAAAATAATAATGATAATAATTATTATTGGTGGTACCGGTCTGCTTCATCCTCAAACTGTTTCTCCTGATTCTACTCGCTCCAACTGAGAATCAATAGCAAATTGGTACCTCCGCGCCAAATTAGTTGAGTTTGATAGGCTGAAAACATTATTGAAAGGCAGTGACGAGTAATATTTAATTTGGATTGCTCTTGGATCCATGAGACGTATCTATTTATGAATTGTTTCAGTTTGATTATTGCTTTGATTATTTTGTACAATTTATTATAATTTTCTCCTTATTTAAATTACAAAATGTAGAATATTAAGGAGAGCTTCACATTTTTCTACCATGGTCGAGGACAAAATTAAAGGAGCAAATTTGCAACGTTACAGCTGTCGTTACACTCTGATGTTGTCATAGTAGTTAAACTGTCCAATTTTCAATATAAAATTGTTAATCAAAAAGAAAAAATACCGAGAGAAAAAAACTATCTGACAGCGTCTAGACAGATACTGTCATAACCTATAGTGTGGCGCAGCGCCAAGCATGAACGCGCGCTTCACTGAAAAAAAATATTCTGAATTTTAGAATACATACTAAAATAGGTGTCAAGGATATTCCCCACTTAAATTAAGTGGTATATATTCTTACTATTAGAATATATTCTTATTGTAAGAATATTTCCCACTTAATTTAAGTGGGGAATATCCTTGGCACCTATTTTAGTATGTATTCTAAAATTCAGAATATTTTTTTTCAGTGTTGCGTATGAACATTAATTTTGGGACCCGGGAGGTTCATACCTCTTATAAAATTATAAATAGTAAAGTAAAACCTCGGAAATTTAATTAATACATTCAATAGGTCTTGTAGAGAACAGTGGTAACAAAATTTTAAAAAACCACCTAAGTCGACTTAGGTCGTTTTTTGAGCGAACGGCTCATATAATTACAAAATTCCCACTTTAATTGATTCGATATAATACTAAACAATTTTACAGAATAAAAAAAATTAAAATGGTTATGTAATTCATACGTAACATGTAGTACTAATAAATAGTAATTTTTCGTGAAAATATTTTTTACCTAGTTCAATATTTTCCGAGGAGGTTAAAGTTTTGTGGTTTTCGGTACAATGCTTATTTGGATAATTTTTTACTCTTAAACAATTAAATATAAAAATTTGTCAAAGTACAGTTTCGAAAGATTTTTTCCATGCTCTTTTGATTGGAAATAAGCATTTTGAAAAAAAATAATTTTGACCTAAAAAAACAAAATTAAAAAGAAATTTTAATTTTTTGGGGGGTTAGTTACGATTTTCTTTAAACGATAGCTGAGGTTTTTTACTAGAAGGACAAAAGGGTAAATGCACCAATTACACCGGCACAAAAAAAATTGAGTGCGAAGACTGACACATGATAGTTTCTCTTCTTTGGGGTGTATCTAAAGAGAAAAAAGTAGTCGGACCAAAAGTTTAGTGCTGGAATTTTTTTTACACGCCCAGTAAGGTGGTGTAGTCTGAGAAAATAATTTGCATGGGGATTTACTTTATTTTTATGGTTTTATCAGACTTTTCGCATATTTTTACTGTTGATGTAAATTTAGTAAATCGAATTATATAAAAATTGAATACATAAAAGATGTTAAAAACGACGGATCCAAAATGGCGGACTTAAAATGGCGGGTTTAAAAAAAAATTGCTCTTATTTCTTTGAAAACAGTACCCCGAAAACAGTAAAAATATGCGAAAAGTCTGTTTCAAACATAAAAATAAAGTAAATCATTATGCAAATCATTTTCTCAGTCTTCACCACCTTACTGGGATTTTTTATAATGCTATTATTTACTATTATAGAATAATATAATATTTAAAAATGTTTAAAAACCTTTTCCAAAAATTTCATTAAAAAACGTAGCTTTTAGAAACATTGTTATTTCTATTAAAACATTTATAAACTTTTCCAGAATCAAATGGAAATACTCTCAACAATATAATATATATCTAATCTTGATCAAAAATATTTTCTGTTAGTCGTTTCCTACGTTACAACATATGGGATTTTTCCGATTATAGATAAATCAGAAAATTCTTTGCTAAATTTAATTATTTTCATAAATAACAATATTTATTACAAGAATTCTGTTTTTTCAGAACTAATAAATTTTTTTAAAGAAATTTAAATTGTCTTTTCATTTTGTCTCTCTCTAACATATGTAGAAATAAGAGATAAAAACCAAGAAATCGGATGCAAGTGGGTATAGCGATGGGTCAGTTTCTCATGATTTCGGATCCCAATATTACTTCTATTATATCCTAAAAATATTTTTACGTAATCAAATGATTTTACTCTTGATAATACAACATATATCTGACCATGATTAAAAACATGACTTCTTAAATGAATGAATATTTTATTAAATGTTATCCTTTGCGATTTATTAATGGTCATTGCGAAAGCCAATATTATAGAAAATTGTCATAATTTAAAAGTAAATGGATATAAAATTTCACAATATAAAGTTCCTCGATGTTAAAAAACAATATTTCCTCTCTTATCTCCTGTTAATATTTAACATTTAATAACATTATGTGATAAGTCTAAAACAAGCCATCTTGTTCCATTACACAATCCCTCATTAATACTAAGATTTCTAATAAGCAATATAACAGAATTAATTCTTAAATGCAATTCATGTGGTGGCAAAGAAGGTGGAAAGAGAGTGTTTCATAAATTTATTCTGTTGTATTAAATGACCATACATTTCTTCAGCAATATCTATATTGTCTTGTTGATTAATATGTTCTGTTACTTGGATGTTATCATCTATATTATTTAATTCACCATTACCAACTTTAAGTAGGAAATTTTACAAATTCTGTTTCCTCTGGTAAAGCTCTCATATTTTCTATTAATGTGTACTTTCGAAAATGTTTCCATAATTTACTATTCTTTATTGATCAATTTATTATTTCTGATCCAGTACCTTGTTCTTTTATCGGTAAAATTTGTCGAAAATCTCCTCCTAGGATACCATTTTTTCCACCCAAAACTTAATTTGATTTCATTAAATCTCTTATTAACTTAGGGGAGAGTGGGGCAAACCGAAACGGTGGGTAAACCGGACCCCCCTCAATATTTCCGAAATGGCGAAATTGTCAAAAGTGCTATTTAGAAATTTGAAACAACCTTGTGTAGTATACCTTATTTTTTCAATTTGACATTTTTTACTTTTGTTTGTGCAACGCTGGGAGCAAAAGTTTTTTTAAAAGTTTTTTTCTACACTATTCCGAATTTTTTCTTAAAGAAATTCTAAGGAAATCCTATAATATTTGCAAATATTAGGTCTTGGGTTTTGAAGGTACACACCTCAGGAATATTTACCACCAAAAACTTTGATGAATTTGCAAAGCGTTTCTTTTTGACGAACATTTATTCTCAAAATGAGCCTGTGAGGTAAACCGGACCGTTTTCGGTGGGGCAAACCGGCCATAGGATATTTCCATTGAATTAAAGTTTCATAAAAATTATTATTTAATAAAATGTTTCTTTTATTAAAATATTTACTTACAATGAAAAATAATTGTCTTCCAATGAGAATTTGACCCTTTAATATTGTTTCTCTGATAATAACAAACATTTCTATTTTTTTATTTTAAAAAATATTTATTTAATTAAAATTCAATCCCGAATTATTATTTCTATTACTACAACCATTGTTTACATGATTCTTTATGTTTTTTATTATTGTAGATAATGTAAATGCAAAATTATAAATAAAAAACCAAACGGTCTGGTTCGCCCCATGGGGGAGGGCCCGGTTTACCCCAGGGGGTGGGGCAAACTGGACCGATTGCAAAATTTTGTAAAGTTAACACAGCAACTGAACAATAAAAGATGAAGTATATGTGTCTCTGGGAAAAAGTTGCGCAATTAAATAATCTTTCAAACAAGCCATTGAAAAATAAAATCGGTGGATTCGTTTAGTCACAAGAGTCAAAAAACCGTTAGGGGGTCCGGTTTGCCCCACTCTCCCCAAATAAAAACATCAGTATTTTTTTTAAAGTGCTTCTTTTGACTGAACGTTAATATTTGAAGATGAATCACTGTACAGTAGAACAGGTAAGCCTAAAACTTTATGAACAGTTTTCCCGTTAGGAAGCAGAGTGTCAGCTATACCTGTAAAAGCCATGTTGCAAACATTTATTCCTTTACTTTTTAATAAATGCTATAATGCCTAATAACTTTTCTTTACGAATTCTTTTTTTCTATTCAAGAGATTTCGTTACTCACGTAAAATGTACTGCTATTTCTGAATAATAATACTGACGAGCAGAAATGTATGGATAAACGATTAACCCTCCGTCACACACCTTGAAAAAAATTACGACTTTACACACGTTTAGACGAAATCCCTCACCACATTGTAAAATAGGCAACATTACAACATAAACAAAGGAATCAACAAATATTTAATTTTAACACAAACTTACAAATATGTAGTAAATTATTCTAAATTATAAAATTGCAGCATTATGACCCTTGAATATATATTCATATAAATATTTAACAGATTTGATACTTGTTACAATTTTAATACTTCTCTTTATTTATTTTATTTTGTAAAACTATTCAATCACACCAAAATTTACAATAAAAACTTTAAAAGATAGGATTTCACTTTAAGAATCGAATTTGAGATAAGAATGAAATTGATAAAATCGTATTTATAAATTATATTTTCGAATAAAATAACGTTACTGTGTGGTCAAATAAATGGGTACAATATGACAATGATTTTTACGCTTTATGCGAATATAAATTCAATCGGAAGTGACTCACCGTAGTTTTGTAATATGATAGAGTAATCGTGGACAACCTTACATAAATATCGGTGTCCCTTTAGTCAATATAATAAGCTACTAGGAGAAGATCCCCTTGTCGTGGATAAAAACGGTGGATATTCGCTTCCTGATTATAGCGTCGAATTTCTGCCAAAAAAACAGGATCTCCAAGAGATTTGATAAGAATCGTCTTCACAATGACGATACAAAATCAGCGTCGAGCGCAGCAACAAAAAACGAGCACAAGGTGCTATAATAATCTCGCACCAACCGCTATAATTTTATAAATTAATTAACAACACTTTTCTTCACAATTATTATTAAAATGAATTATTAATTTCTTACCCCTATCGGGCGTTGTGACAAATTTGATTTTTTGGCTGTTTCGCCAGCGCACTTTAGCGACCTTTCGCACCAAGGTGCGTGTACCAAGGTCTTGACCACACTGTCTTCATATCTAAAATTGCTATTCTCAATTTCTACCACGCACCCTACTCACACACATACATCTCTTATCGCCTTTTCCCATCTTTCGACGAATCGTCTTATATTTCTCTCATACTTGAAACTATTTCCACATTTATATGACAATTAAATAATTCTGAAAGTATAGGACAATATGGAACTACATTAGAATTGTCAACAACAAATCCGTTTGGTCGTTCATACGTTTTATTATTATTTCTTCGCCGACAACGAACATAACAATTTTCTTCAATTGTAGTTTCTTCTTGGTAGCTTTTTGGGAAATGTTTTGAACATTTACTATCAATTAAACACTAATCTTTAAAAGGTCCATGAATGTTATTTTCCATTATTATTTTATGCAAAGAAGGATTGCTATTTTCATCAGGGATTTGTTCAGAAATATAACGATCAACACTGTCAACTTGATCCACTTGTTGTCAACAATAACTGTTAAAAGATGTTTAGCCTTCAAGGCAAAAACTCTAGTTACTATATCAGGTCTATCAGATGCAGTTTGATGAGTCAATAAATTTTCTTGTATTTCTTTCCAATTTGGATTACACGTCATTGTAATAAATAAATCTGGTCTACCATGACGACCAACAATAGCCATGGCATCCTGATATTGCTGCATCATATTACGAGGTGATCCTATAAAAGTTGATGGCAATATAAGCATTTTTCCTACATGTACATTATTTTCTAACTCATGAATTTGTAAATAATCGATAACCCTTTGATATGTTTCACTTCTCAATTGAGCTTGATTGTTTGCACAAAATCGTAATATAATTTTCTCTATTTTTACATAATTGTTATCAACCCATTGTTGAAATAATCTTCCCCGTATAAAAATTGATTAAATTCCTTATCTCTAATAGCTATTTTGTATTTATTTATTTATTTATTTCCGAGTGGATAAAATATTGGATAAATCCACGGTTTAACATTCGTATCTAAATTTCTCACTGATTTTAATTCCTTTGTAGACTTATTATAAACCGTTACATAAGATTCTGGTATTTCTCATTCAGAATTTGTATTAAAAATAACAGCAATTTCATTAAAACTTTGAAAATTGTATCTATTTCGATCAAAACCGTTTTTGAACGTAAACAACAGTTTCAGCTCAGGAATTTCTTCATTTTTTTGAAATTTTCACAAAATCATAAAAGATTTTGTGTATGCATTAAAAGTTCTTATAATATTTTCTATAGTTTGTAAAAGTTCTTCATCCAAATTTTTGTTACTTTTTAATCTATAACGAATTGCTTCTTCAGGATCGTAAATATACAGTTGACCAAAACATGGGTCTTCACGTTTATCAGGATATAAAGCACTATTGATTTGGTAATAAATTTGACCTTGAATTTTGTAACAAAATGGTCCTCTTCTTCTGTTATTAAAATTAATTACGTTAGAATTTAAAGATGTAAAAAAAAGAATTGTTTTACAATCTTATAATCTTTTTAAAATGAACTGATTTTGTATTAAGTCCTTCTAGCAATATTCTTAAGTCTTCTGGATATTGTACAGAAGGCAATATAATACGACCATGACCACAACAATCATTAAAACTGTCTTTTTTTGCCACTAACTCTTTCATCTTTAAAATGCTTTGCTTGACAATTATTACAATAATTATTCATTATTTCCAGATAATTTTCATTAGAATTTGATTCATAAATAATTTTGTCATTTGATATGCCTGGCAGAGGAACAATTGATTTTTGTGGATTAAATGTATTTATTAAATGAATAGATTGATTAGAATTAACATTTCTAGAGTCATCAAACAAAATAGCTTATTTTATTTTCTTTTTTAATTAATTAGAATTAACATTTTTCGAATCATCAAACAAAGAGCTTATTTCATTTTCTTTTTTTAATTTCTTTTTTTCCCTATGTTTTTTTGGTATTCTACCTGGCTCTTTTTATTTTTAGAGATGAAACATCTACTTCGTCTGAATGATTAATAATATTAATTTTTTCCAATTTTTGTTCGGCACGATAATTTCTTTGATTTTCCACTGCACTTTTTCGGACAGTTTTGAATAGCACTATATTGTTGCGTCTTTAAAGGATTATTAATTATCTCTGCATTGTTTAAAATTCTTCCACAAGGAATTTCTTGATCAATAGTTTTATTAGGGTTTATTTTTCTACATAGGAGTTCTTTAACTGAATCACTCAAAAGACACCCCCAATCCTACTTAACAATCAAACGTGGATTAACACAATTTTTTAGTAGGAAAACGACTTAAATTATTGTTTTTAAAAATAAACTTCAAATGATTTCTCATTCATTTTCATTGATTTTCTCCACAACCAACACTGCCTAACGGTTGTCGATGAACTTTTGAAAATACTACTGGTGGTTTAAGTGGATATAATCTAACTAAATAGTCCATTTGATCCTCATTTAAAGAGCCTTTGTTTAGACTGTCAAAAATTTATAGTCTTGTTCCATCATAATAAGTGCAAATCCAGTGACCAGATTTGAAAGAACCACTAAAAAGTATTTGAATGTGTCTCTTATTTTTTCGATTGAAACTATCAGATCAAGCGTTTGTAAACATAAAGTGCTTTTCATATTTTAAAATAAAGTTAATTGTCTTTTTAAAAGCTTTTGAAATTCATGCATATGATCATTATGCAACATTGCATTTTTATTATCTATTATATCATAATTTTCATCACTTAAATTAACTAATTCTTTTTTATTAGCCATGGTTCTATTTTGTAATGTTGACTAATATAGTTAAAATTAATTTAAAAAAAATAACGTCTTTTTGATTAAAAAAAAGAAAGATGAAGCGTTTAGTACAATTTAATTAAAAATGTCCATTTCCAACTAAAATTGTTTCCAATTCTGTCTTTTTTCTTTATTTTCAATTCCCTTGTATCCAATTTCAATATCTATTTCCAATTTTCATTTCTAATTTCCATTTCTAATTTTCGTTTCCAATTTTCATAAAATATATCTAAAGACAATTTATTATTATAGAAAAAAATAAAAGCTGCAAGAAAAGAAAATTTTACTATCTATAAATGGAAAAAAATCAATATACTATGTTAAGATAACTTTTTAATTTTTAAACGAATACCAAAAATTAATTTTTTTATAACTATTATCCGTGATCAGTGGATAATAATTAAAAATTGTTAACGTCGTAGCATGCGTTAACTATTAACATTATCAGTTAAGATAATTTATTGTGAATGGTCTGTTCAGAGTATAAGTATCCGTCGTATTCTGCGAGTATAGGTCCATTATTGAAAACGGTTTCATTTTTGACAGACTTCACACAGTCATATCAGTCTCCTTAGTCTTACTGCCTGGATAATAAAACTAGGTAGCAGTGAGTACCTCTGGCCCGTCCACTGCTACCTGACTGGTGTTATCCCTTGGAACCGCGCGTAGTGGCACATATTTTATCCACGCCTTTAATTTATGTAAAATCTTTTCTTTTTAGTTGTCTTATGAAGTAGAAGTGCTAGTTGGCGATCCTTCAGTTTTAAGTGACACATTAAATATAACAAATTCAGGAGAAATTCCAGTAGGCCTACAGCAAATATGGACCATGACATTTCACTGTGCTCCTTATGATGCAGAAACTGATGTAATTATTCGTTTAAATGTCTCTTTATCAAAAAAGAATGCTACTACACTGGAATTAAAGAGAAGAAAAATTTGCTTGAGAAACAAAACAATTTCGGAAAACCAATCACAAGAAGTTTTAGTCTCAATCCCCGGAACGACTACAGGTGGTCAAATCTTCTATGCTGCAATTGGATGTGCCTGTGCCTTTGTAGCTGCCATTTGTGTTCTAGTAGTTGCTTATTACATTCGAGATAAAAAATCTAGACGGCACAGAGATTCACTTCAGTAAGTACAAAAAAATATTTTATAATATTTATTCTTTAGGATATACAGTCTAAGAATAGTACTAACAAAATAACAGATTGGAATCTAACAGTATGAGGACCCAACTGCACTTCTGAAAGCAGGATAGCTCCGATTTTTTTGAAATTTGGTAAAAAATTATGGTAAAAAATCATTAAAGAACACGATAAAAATGTTGTTTTCTAGTTTTCAGTCCCGAGAAACTCAAAATTTCAAAAAATTGTTTAAACAAAAGTTTTAGGTGTTAGTGAAACACATCTTTTCTTTTTGTACACTTTTGTCCCTACTAAATACTTTTTAAGAAAATCATAAAAAACTATAAAATACAGTAAATTTGTCGAAAACGTGAATTCTAGTAAAACTAAGACAATATGAAATAAAATTTATGTAATTTAGGAGAATGAATAAGCATATCATACAGAAAATAATTTAGCATATTATATTATTTTCATAGTGAAACTCCGTCCTCACGGGCATTTTAGAAGGGCTTTTTTAAAGAGACACGTTGAAGGAGTATTTGGATCTGGGTAAGTACCTTCTAATACCAACTAGAAAGTCAATTTGACTCCCTTTCAACATAATAAATGACGAGGACAAGAGCGAAGTTTGAGCAGTCAATTTTATGGTTTTTTACGATTTTCTCGAAAAGTATTTAGTATGGGCAAAAATATGTAAAAGAGAAAAGATGTGTTTTACTAAGACCTAAAACTTTTGTTTTAACAATGTTTTTAAATTTTGCGTTTCTCGGGACTGAAAAGTAGAAAACAACATTTTTATCATGTTTTTTAATGATTTTTTACCATAAAGATGACCTAGTCGCAAATTTCACTATGACTTTCGTAATCAAGGCACAAAACTACATAATTTCAAAAAAATCGGAGCTATGTTGCTTTCGGAAGTTAACCTCTTATCTTTGAAAAACATTACATCATTCTTACGTCTACACAAATTTCTGAGTTTTTTCAGGATTTATGTTTCCCGTAAAATTTTGCACAACAAAGTTGTTATTACAAGTTGTAGAGCTTAAAAGAACCAAAAAAGTAGCTAGCGCAGGCCCACCTCTAGCCTTAAGTGAGCCCCATGAGTGCAATTTTGATTTCGATGCCCATTACCCTGTATTTGTTTAGCATATTTTCAAATCAAAGTAGTGTATGGATGTAAGTTTCTCGTCTATACCTACTTTGATTTTATAAAATAAGTTTACATTTATAGTGTGTGCATATATTACATAGACGAGGATACATGGTAGCCAAGAAAAACCTGGAAATGACAGTAAATTTTTAACTTTACCGTGAATTAAAAAATTTTTCATTAAAAATAATTACTTTAGCAATGTAAAATTACATAGAAAAGGAAATTAGGTCTTCTTTCATACATCCTTCGTGTTAGTCAGTTGCAGGTATAGACCTGCATGGCATTGCATAGTGCATTTACATGCTTAGAATATAGGAAAACGGTTCTTCACGATTGGTAAATAAAACTCAGGTACGCCAGATTTAAGCAAATTTTATCAATTTTTAGAAATATTTTTAGGTTCATCCGCCATATTAGATCCGCCTTTTTTAATGTTTAAAATTTAATCAATTTTTAACAATATTTAATAGTTGACCGCCATATTGGATCCACATTATGAAATTTAAAAATTCAATTTTAGATTCTTATTCACCAACCTTAAAATTTTCTTTTTACCAAATTAAATGAAAATTTTTCAAAATTTGTTGAAGTTATTAAAGTTTTTACATTACTAATTTTGTAATGGTTGATTATTTATTTTATACGATAAACATTATAAGTCAACTGGTTGATATACTATACATCTAAGAAGAATTTTTTTCAGTTTTTCCATCCCTTAAAACAGTAGTATACTGTTTTACAGTAGTTCATGCAAAAAAATTCGTCCATTTTATCTTTTAACAATAAAAGCTAATGTTTTTCCTGTAAAAAAAGTATTGGGAGGTACGGTATTCCGCATTGCAGTGCCAACTTGTCAATGCGGTATTCGCGAAATAGCGCACTGGGTGTCGTGGTGAATGCGGTAATCAAGAGGTTCCAATGCGGTGCAAGTTTTAAGCTTAAAAAAAAGAAAAAACTTGACAGGAATAAATAATGAATAGCAGTGGAGAAAAATGCAAGGTTAAAGGAATGAGAAAATACTAATAGTGAATGTAAAATTTTAACTTTAAGAGAAAAAGGTAAGTTGAACTGTTAAATATGAGTCTAATACGGCCTAGGCTGCTTTCAATGCATTACACAATCGGTACATAGCGCAAGTCGCCAGTAGAGGGCAGAAGCAAGCAGAGCGAATCGAGCGAACACAGTGGCCCAGCTGACATACGATTTGCATTACATTACTTTCCAATTTTTTATTTTATAACCGCGTTTCTGCATGAATCTAAACAATATTTTCGATTATTGTAATTTAGAAGATGCTGACCAATTGTACGTTGACAGATTTAGTGAAAAGTGTCTGTGTTCGGAGACAAATGTGCTAGAAAATGTTTGTTTACCTATTTCACATAATACAAACCAGTCAAAGTTCTTTTGCTGTGGAGTATTGAAATCAGCCTATGCCGCATTGGACTCATATTTGATAGTTCAACTTGCCTTTTTCTCTTAAAGTTTAAATTTTGCACTCACTATTAGTATTTTCTCATTCCTTTAACCTTGCATTTTCTCCACTGCTATTCATTATTTATTCCTGTCAAGTAATTTCTTTTTTTTAAACTTAAAACTTGCACCGCATTGGGACCCCTTGCTTACCGCATTCACCACGACACCCAATGTGCTATTTCGCCAATACCGCATTGACAGGTTGGCACTGCAATGCGGAATCCCGTACCTTCCAATACTTTCTTACAGGGTTTGTTGAAAAATATATATTCCGTCTACATTTACCCCAAATGACCCTAACTTCTATCTATAAAATTTAATATATTCTGAAATATGAAAAATAAATTTCATATACGTACTGTTTTTGTATTGTGTCCATTTAAAAATTCCTTTTTAATGAACTCAATTAACAAATTAGAAATATTTTTTTGGAAAGTATTTCACCGATTTGAATAGAATTTAAATATGTTATTAATATTGGTAGGGTAAATGTTGGTATTATCGAGGAATTTTGTATAAGTCATACTTCCAAGTGGTTTAAAAATTATAAATGAATATATATTATTTTGTTTTTTATTTTAAATGAATATTAAACCTTTTTTTCTTTATAAAAAATTGCCAATGTTGTAGAAAATAGTTTTAATATTTAAATAAATAATTAAATACAAGACTCATATGCTTGTAATCTCGCGGGACTTAGTATGACTTGAGGGTAATTTTGCGTATCAAATATCGTGGATGAGTCAATTATAGCGCGGTAAATATATTACATAATTTCGGGTAAAATTCCCATTTCTTCTCTTTATAATAATGTCGTCGTTAAAAAGGAAAAAGTAAAACAAAGGAAAACCTAAACTACTGACTTGTCGACTTCTTGAAATCCGTAGGAATTATAATTATTTTTATTCGTCCATGTGGAATAGTTGAGACGTAACCAGTCGACAATACCTTCGTGCCTGATATTACAGTCCGGACATTTAGGGCAGTACAAATCGGAACTTTTACCGCAACCTGCGCATCGCCCCAAAACTAGTTCAGGTTCGACACCATGATGATAAATGCAATCCCCAGTGTCAAAGCCCTCTGCGCCACAGATTGTACAAAAACCTGGTCAATATGGAAGCTTACAATCCCAGAAATGATGCTCCTCCGAACGACAATTCATGCATCCCACCATGTACTGTTTTCCGCATGTTGTGACGTAAGTCTGGGTTGATTGATCCACCAGTGTAGCGTCCTTTCTTGAAACCAGTGACTCTGCCCTTTTCTTAATTAATTCCATGAACAAGTCCAAACTAACAATTCTGCAGTCGACGAAGAATACGGGCTGTTGTGTGCCTCTCGAGTTAAGCAATTCTAGAACTCCGAACTCGTTCAGTACTTCTCGAAAATTAGGAAATTCTGTTACTGAAACTGGATCCACTCTCACTGATGCCATCTGGCAATCGGGATTCTCAGCCATAGATAACAGCTTCCCAGTCAACTTCGATTTTTCTCTAGAATGTCCTACATACTGGATTCTTCTCCTTCGAATATTTTCTGCATAAATATCGGCTTCAGTCAACCTGGAGACCTTGCCGACTTTCACCCAGGATGGCACTCTGGTTCGCATCTCTTTAATTAACTTATCCAGCTGTATATTAGGTGATGAAGACTCTCCTCGAATCGTCAAACTCAAATCCGAACCCTTGGATCTACTTCTTTTCGGTGTGGACGACAATTCTTCCCTAATTTCGTGAGCACGAGTTAGCTCAAAAAACAAGGATTCCTCGGACTGCTACGGCGTTAATATGTAATTTGGTACCTTCCTTGGTACAATTCATTATCAGTCGACGTAGAGAGATCAGATGAGGCATCATCTTTTTCAGCTTGTTGACTAATTTCTAGCGACAATGAGGCCATCATATTCTCCATCTCCTGCTTGCGTTGAAGTAATTCCTTCATGAACCTAATCATATCGTTAACGTCTCTCTTCTTCTCTTGTTGACTCATCTTGTCAGTAGTCCTCAGGGTTGTGCACGTAATATACCTGAGGTAAGTTACATAGGTTTTCTACGTATGTTACATACGTAATATACCCCTTTGGTTTTCTACAAAATGTATAATACATATAGCACGGGTGTGAGATTAAGCTACATAACCTTAAATAGTCACGTGTTCGTATCCTTAGGTCAGTTTTGTTGTTATAGGAAATCTTTTGAATTGTTTTGTAAATAAATGTGTACATTTTTGTCACTATGAATCGTGGTGGTCAACCGAAACATAATTCGTGGAAAGAATTATGTTTCGAATTACAAAAATTGGAAAAAATGTGGCCTTATGCTTGCTTTGCAACAAAACTTTGAAAAACACTTTTATTTTGTTCGTTATTGCAAATATTCCTTTAACAAATAAGCAGTAATTATTCTTTATTTAACACAAAGGGAAATTCAGGATGAATATATTAATTTGAAACAAAAATGTTTATAAAAAAAGATTATAAATTATTTATTCTTACCTATGTCCTAACAGACGTTTGTATCCAATATTTTTCAAAATATTGTTACAGTGCAAACATTTGATTTATTTTGATTTGATTCATCTACTATTGTCAAACGTTCAAATTGCAATTTATCATAAGGGATATATGGATGAGTTGTGGACTTCAATTTTGTTGTCATTTTTGCAAATAGTTTTTAATCTGAACTTTTAATTTCAACTCACAAATCAATAAATATGAATGAATCAATCAATCAATCAATACCAATTAATTAAATATAAGTTTTGAGTTTTTGACCGTTGTTACAATCGTAATTTGAAAAAGTGAGGTTATGTTTGGATGTAAGATGTCAGTATGTAATATACATAGTTTTCTACGTTTTATACAGTATATTACGTCGAAAATGTATTATACGTCGAAAACTGCCAGTGACGCGTCACTGCACAACCCTGGTAGTCCTAAAACAAACCTTACATATTACGTAAACTACGTCTCGGTATCTTTAGATCAGTTACACAATATTTTCCTACCGCCTTTTCAGACTTGTCGACCAATTCTACCGTCGACGGACCCAGAACTCTTTTAACTTTAGCCGGTTCAACATATTTATGAGCTAATTAAGCAGAATAGTTCGTAGATTTATTACTTAATTTTTTATTCGGATAATATACCTCTAAACCCTCCTTTAACTCTACCGCTGAACATTTACCCAAATTGGCAGTGGCAAGGCGCTTCTCATTGTAATTGTTTAGTTTACTTTCAATTTTATGTCTAAATTCGTCAATACGTTTCATTCTTTCCGTCCAAAAGGAGAACGAGTCATGGAAGGGAAGCATTAGCTTTCCTTCCATGATTTAGAAAGAATGGGGAGACTCTAGATCTGGCATGTGGTACGGTGTTATGTGCAAACTGAATTTTCGGCAGATATTCGTCCCACTCTTTATGATCGTGTTTTAAGAAAGCGGCTATCATTGGTTTAACGGTTCGGTTAAATCTTTCAACCGGATTAGCTTGAGGGTGTCTTATCGGCGTAGTTATTTGTTTAACCCCCCTTGCTATCAGGTATGATGGCACTTCTGAATTCACGAATTCTTTACCGTTATCTGTCAAAACAGTCTTGGGCGCTTCCCAACGATCAAACACCGTATCTAACATTCGCACGATTGTTTTGCCATTTCTGGCTCGTACTGGGAACAATTCAAGATATTTGGTATACAAGTCGAGAACAACCAAGACGCACGTATTCCTCCTTTTTGTACGCGTTTGGATCACTATAGTATCAATCGACAGTTGGGCCCAAGGCGACTGTAACGCCCGCGTTGAAAGTTTAAATTTCAAAGGTTTTTGATTGTCTTTAATCTATGATACCAATTTACCAGCCCATTAAACTGTCGAAGTTGTGTCCTATCCTTAGGAACTGGAAATTCGATTATCGGTTTGATCTTTTCGGGATTCGGTCTCATTCCGTGCTCGTCGATAATGTAACCGAGGAACTTCACTTCCTTGCAAGCAAAACTACTTTTTTCACGATTGACTAACAATTTTGCCTCCCGAAAAACTTCAAATACCAGTGATAAAATTTGCAAATGCTCATCAAAGTTTTCACTAACAACAATCCAGTCATCCAAATACGTAAAAACCTGATCGCACCATGTACTTGGTAAATTCCTGTCGTTAATAATCGACTATAATCGACGTTTAAGGGAATCCATCAAACGCTGGAATGTCGTCGGAGCTCCAGTCAAACCGTATGGCATTCATAATCACTCAAATAAACCTTTACCCTCAACCACGAACGCGATATATTTTCTACTAACTTCGTCCATCGGAATTTGGTGAAAAGCCTCACTCATGTCCAGTGTCGATATAAATTTCGCTTCATGTAATTAGGATAAGATAGAGTGCATATTATGTAATGGATGAGCCGGTTTCCTAGTTTTCTTATTAAGAGGCTGATAATTTATACAGAATCGAAGACCACCGTTGGCCTTTGGCGCAACAACCGGGGAAAAAGACCAATCGCTATTACTTCTTCGAATATAATTCTTTTTTCCCGTTTCCCTGCTATCGTTCGCATTCTAAATTCGAGTGACCTATCTTTCTGCAAATGCAGCAAACTAATTTCGGTTCATTTTTGCAATAACGGGGACCATGACCCTTCTGTCCGCAATTGAGACAGATAACATTTTCCCAATTATTTCGTTTCGGGGAATTTTTAAATCCATCTCTTCTCTTGAAATGTTGATGATTTAACGAATAGGGTTCTTTAATGGTTAATTTAATATTTCGAAAGTTAATTTAGGGTTAAATTTTATAAGAATTTGCTTTAATTGTTCCCTAAATTCGGGAGGATACTGCATCCGTTCGAAAATTATTCTCGCCCGACAGGTAAATTCCGCCAAACTTTCCGTTTTTTCCAACTCGAGATCTCTTATCTCGAGTAATAAATCCGCGTCGTCCTTTTTTACCCCCTACTCATACTGGAAGGCACGCGCGAATTGCTGCCATGACTTTTGTTAAGTGAATTTACTTTATAAACTAAAGATTCTTTACCTCACGCGGCCAGGTTCGTCGGCTGTGAGGTTTCAGTATAAAAATCAAAACCGTCAGGCGCCAGTCGACAGAAGGTCGACGCTTTTATCAAATTGTAAAATTAATTTATTATTCTTTAATTGAATTTATCAAAGGGAGGGTGTGTTGGGCGAACCAAGAATAAGAGCAGAACGTGATGATAACATATGTATTTGATCCACTTACTTTACAGCTGCTAAGAAACAATCGTCCTCTCCCTGGCTAACTAAAATTCTGAACGTTCAAATAAAAGTATTTTAGTTGTGTCTAAATGTGTCTCACAGTTACTGTGCAAAATGGAAAACCAATATTAATTCAACATTTATTTAGTTGAAAATTAGTTTTATTATACATATATATAATATACTTTTATTGAAATATAATTTAAAACAAGCAAAAATAATATCGGCTATCATTTCAACGTTTTAAACTTTAGAGACACACTGATAACCTTACTTTCATGGGTTATGATAGGAGCCGCAAAAATACCCACATGTTAAAAAAAAGATGTCTCCATTATCGAGACTGTTAATAACAATGTTCTCTTTTTACAGGCTTGGTGGGCAATGAATTTCAAGAAACTGATTTTTTTAGGAATTTACTAAATTTCTATAAATAAAGCAGAATTTTTGCTTCTTTTGAATGTTTTTTTTAATTCAGTAACTTTAATAACATAAGAATTGAATATATAAAAAATATTAAAAATGGCGGATATAAAATGGTGGATTTAAAAAAAATTGTTTAGATTTTCTTGAAACTCCTTACTCAGTGGTTTTTGGGGTCGCTGATTACGAATCTGATATCAGATTTTCAATACGACTTACTATGAAATTGTTCTCAGATTTTCTTGATTCTTGGTACTTAGCTCAAACTTTTTGAGATTGTAGTATCGCAGAAATACGATTAAATCTTAGTAAAACATTTTCAGTAAAAAATTTTAGGATTATGAAAAATTTAGATTTATTTAAAATTAGCGACTAGAGGAAATACCTAAGTACCAAGTATCAAGAAAATCTGAGAACAATTTCATAGTATGTCGTATTGGATACACCATTTTGAATTTGTAATATCCAACATCAGATTCGTATTCGGCGACCACGAAAATTCCCACGGAGTGGCAAGTTTTTATTGATTTCATTCATTTAAATATATTTTGATATTGAATTTTTATAAACTAACATCATATTCGTAATTAGCGACCCTGAAAACCCCCGAGTAATGAGTTTCAAGTTAATGCGAGGAATTTTTTAAAAAAATTGTCCGCCATTTTGAATTTTCAAAATCTGATGTCAGATTCGTAATCAGCGACCCCAAAAACCCCTTAATAAGAAGTTTCAAGAAAATCTGAACAATTTTTTTTTAAATCCACCATTTTAGATCCGCCATTTTGAATCCGCCTTTTTAAATTTGTTTTGCATATTCAATTCTTATGATATTAAAGTCATGGAATTAAAAAAAAAAATGAGAAGAATCAAAAATTCAGCTTTATTTATAGAAATTAAATAAATTCCCATAAGAATCAGTTTCTCAAAATTCAACCCTATCCCCACCAAGCCTGGAAAAAGAGAACACAATCTAACTTTTAGGACGGACAATGTTTTTCTCTTTAGATACAGCTTAAGGGAGAAAACCTACCACATGGCAGTCCTAGCAATCCAAATTTATTTTTTTTGTCTGCTGGTGTAATAAAATAAAACAGCAAACACTAAGAGCATAAATAACAAAAATTATAAAAATAGAGTACAAACCACTTCTACCAGATCATAAAGACAAATTCAGTTTATAGAAAATGGTTATTTAATGTTAAAAAAAGTTGCACTGAATATGCAGAGAAAACATACACATGTTCATTGACAGATATTAAAAATATCAATATTCCATTTATATTGCAAGGATAAAATGCACAATAACACTGCAGCAAACAACAGAGATAAAAATGTCTATGCTGAATTATTAAAATACATCCAAAAGAGAAACTTTATAAATATATGATTAAATATATATGGGGCATTTCATGTCAAGTGATCAAGGTGGAGAAAAATTTTTCTCCAATCGTAGCAAAACTTGGGGCTTTTGTAGTACTCATAGAAAGTAATTTTTCGTGAAAATATTTTTTTACCTAATCCAATATTTTCCGAGGGGGAGGGGGTTAAATTTTTGTGTTTTTCAGTACAATGCTTATTTCAATAATTTTTTACTCTTAAACAATTAAACATACAAATTTGACAAAGTACATTTTGGAAAGGTTTTTTCATGCTCTTTCGATTGGAAATAAGCATTTTGAAAAAAAAAAATTTCACCCAAAAAAATCAAAATTAAAAATAAATTTCAATTTTTGGGGAAGAAAGATCCATTTTTTTTAACGAAAGCTGAGGTTTTTTCCTAAAAGGACATATATATGGTAAAGTGGGACTAGAATGTTTAAACATTGAAAAAAAGAATTTTCTTCTAAACGGAGCTAAAAACCGGGTTTAGACCGCTCCGGCGAGTAGAAAACTCTTTTTTTCAATGTGTCAACATTCTAGTCCCACTTTATCATTTACATGTCCTTTTAGGAAAAATCCTCAGCTTTCCTTTAAAAAAGATCGTATCTATTTCCCCCAAAAATTGAAATTTATTTTTAATTTAATTTTTTTGGGTAAAAATTTTTTTTTAAAATGCTTATTTCCAATCGAAAGAGCACGAAAAAACCTTTCCAAAATGTACTTTGTCAAATTTGTATGTTTAATTGTTTAAGAGTAAAAAATTATTGAAATAAATTGATTGATCACTTGACGCGAAATCCCCCATATATAAACAAATATATATAAACAAATATATTACCGTGTAAACCCGCCAAATTTGAGTCATTACAAACGATTAGATAAATCATTTTACCATGGAGAATGAAGATATTACAATTATATCATATTTGATATGAAGGACATGATATTGCTTTAAATGTACTATAGTTTTAAAGTAACAAATATTAAATAATACAGGAGTCAAAATTACTGTATGGTTACATAATTATAATCATGTCTGGCAACGCTGTCATTGCCAGTAAATAATTTTAGGAAAACAGATTCTAGGTAATCCTAGTGATTCCTTTTTTCGCAGACTGGTGTAATAATCCTGGTAGGCAACGTCTGAGTATTTAGTTTTTGATAGCTATGGTTAACTTTAAGAAAGATTATACGAATATTATTTAGGATATTTAGATAACAATATTCTATTGACATTGAATGAAATGTATCTGTGATATTTTTTTCTAGCGATGCGAGAGGAATAAGCTCAGCTTGTAGTGGGGATAGAGGTAGAGGAATAGGACCTGGGAGAACTTTTTTGGCAACGGAAACTCCACCTCCACCTTCTAATGCCTCTATATCAACGTACAAAAGGCTTGATGAACGTCCAACGCGGGAGCTTTACGAGAGAATACAAGAAATCACAGTTCAAAGGTACATATAATAATTACCACCCTACTAAAAATGTGCACATGGGCCCTACGTTGGGTCTTATGTGGATTCTTATACAAAAACCCTTAAAAATTTCATAACCCACATAAGAATTCACATACCGACATAGCACAACTTCTCACTGTAAGGTTACCTGAGACGACATTTGTAGGGCTTGTAAGGTTACCAAGTTAGAGTGTGGTAAACACGATGAAGTCTAAAAACTTCCGCCTTACTGTAAGCTTACACGTAAAATTACTGTAAGCTTACTTGTAAGGTCATGGTAAGGTTATACTGTAAGGTTGTGGTAAGGTTGTAGTAAGTTTACAAATTATGGAAAATATTAACAAAATAATTAATAATCTAATTAAAAAATAAATTTAAAAAAAAATTAAGTTTGTTGTTCTTCTAAACTTTGGAAACCTAACATGAAACAGAAAATTTTGAAAACAAATTTTGGACACTAGGATTCGAACCCAGGATCGACGCGCATAAACCTAACATTCTAACTAACTGAGCTAAGTGGGGAACTGAGGATTCAACTAAACAATTTTGCTTCTAAGGAGCTAGCTCTCTTCTTAGTGCACCTTAAAAGCAAAATTGATTTTCTCTTCCTCAGTTCCCCACTTAGCTCAGTTAGTTAGAGTGTTAGGTTTATGCGCGTCGATCCTGGGTTCGAATCCTAGTGCCCAAAATTTGTTTTCAAAATTTTCTGTTTCATGTTAGGTTTCCAAAGTTTAGAAGAACAACAAACTTAATTTTTTTTAAATTTATTTTTTAATTAGATTATTAATTATTTTGTTAATATTTTCCATAATTTGTAAACTTACTGCAACCTTACCTCAACCTTACAACTTAATAATAACTTTACCACAACCTTAAAATATAACCTTACCATGACCTTACATGTAAGCATACAGTGACCTTACCGTGTAAGCATACAGTAATTTTACGTGTAAGCTTATAGTGACTTTACTGTGTAAGCTTACAGTAAGGCGGAAGTTTTTAGACTTCATCGTGTTTACCACACTCTTACTTGGTATCCTTACAAGCCCTACAGATGTCGTCTCAGGTAACCTTACAGTGAGAAGTTGTGCTATGTGGGTAGGTTTCTATTTACAAAGTAAAAAAGGAATTTGTGTTTGTATAAATAAACGTAAATCACAATTTTAAACAGTAAGAAAATAAGGTTCGGAAAAACTCAGTCTGAAAACAGTTATGGTGTGAACAATTTGTGTGACATGACTTGGTCATGTTAGGTATTTGGCTACCTACTGTTTTATAAAAATTGATCTGCGCGTGCGTGTTGCGTTTAGCAGACGAAAAAGAGAAAAATTCTAGAGTTTTACATTTTCACGTGTGACGTTGTGGATTGTCGTCTCCTGTGGTTCGACAATCTGAATCGTCACGTCATCTGTCGGATTTATCCCTGAACCGTGATCGTTAATTGATATGGTAATTCAGAAAGTCGAAACTGCCGTGTGACCCACTATCAGTGGTGAATGTGTGACGCGCGGCTAGTTAGTAGGAGAGAAAGTGGTAGAGGGCAGGGCCCAAGTGAGTAGTAAGAGACAGAGAGAGAAGAGCCAGTGGAACGAGAGAGAAGAAGAGTTGGAGAAGCGAGCACGTGTGGAAAAGCGAGACACAGGTGTCTGTAGTTTTTCCGCCGACATTTTTTTGGTAGTCAGTCGATCTACGAGACGCGTATAAGTATTAGCGGGTCTGAGAGATTTGTCGAAAAAGTGTGTTATGGTCGGTCGAGTGAGTGTTTCGATAAACCAGAGTTTTGTGTGTTAATAGAGGAATTAATAAAGAGTGTAAATAGAAGCAATGTGGTTTTCTTGGATTATTCCCTTAGTTATCCTCGAAAGAGATAGCCGCCGAGGAACCAGCCAGAGAAAGGGATTTCGAAGAGCGTCTTTGGGTGAGTCAGTATCGAGCCAGTGTTGTGCCAGTCGTGTCTCGCCGTTGGCTTTTCTGATGACAATTGTGTTTGGGCAGAATCTCCTCTGAGCGAGAGAGAAAGTCGGAGGTCTCAGAGTCTTGAGTTTGTTGGGCCGAGTAGAGTAAAGTTTATTAATTAACCTTTGAAAATTAATTGGCGCCTGACGGCGAAATTTATATTTATTTAAATTTCAATATTTTGTTGTTGTTGTAAGCGTCAGATTTTGCATTGACGTATGCAGAAATTTTGAATAGAATTTCAATTTGTTCAAAATAATACGTCACAAAATTTGGCGCCCAACGTGGGGCCAAGCTCGAACCGAGACACGACTGGAAATTTATTATTGTAAATTGTGTTGCCAGAATTCTGAAATTTTCGAGAGCCAGAGCCAGACAAAAAGCCAGCCGTGAAAATCCCAAATAAAATTTTCGATTGAATTTGTGCCAGAAGTAAAAATAAAATTTTTTTTGAGCGCCAGGAAAAGCGGCTCAGCAGTAGTAGTAATAGCGGCTACAGAGAGCGAGAGAGAGAGAGAGAGAGAGCGAACGAGAAGAAGAGATAGTGGGACAGTCGAGCCACAAGCCAGCCAGAAACGAAAAATTGTAAAAGGGGGGCCCCGTCGAGTGAGTACGTCCGTGCAATTGAAGCAGTACAGGGCCGTGTATACTAATTGCGCGACCCCCTTGAAATTTGCTAAAATTTTAACTTAGAAATTTTCGTTAAATCTTTTTTAATGGCAAAGGCAATTTGCGATATGAAAGACTATAAGAGGCGCATGCGCGAATTAATTAGAATTCCCAACGTCAGCCATGCATGGGAGGTAATTAATGCCATGCAAGTCGGCCAAGTAGTGACGAGCCTTCTGAGACACCAATTGTGTATCAGTGGCACCTCACAAGTGTTGCGAGAGAGGTTATTGAGGGCCGAGATGAGGTTGGCCTAGCGGAGGAAGTCGACGTGCCATTCGCGGAGAGATACGACCTGGGGCAATCTGACAAGATTTTCTTGTTAGAAGCCTACCCCGAGCCAGAGAGCAGCCCGTTTCCAAACGTCACACGGAAAAGGGGCCGTAGGATTTCGTCCGCGGACGATGAGGAGTCAAGTAGTGGGGAAAGTAGGGCCAGTGATCGGGAAGTTGTCGGATTTGTGCCGGAGGAGGGGGGGAAACGACGACCAAGCGAAGCAACGTACAGCAGACGGAGTCCGACCAACGCTGTTTTGACCCCGCGGTTTACACCCCCACCACCAGTCATGTCGACAGCCAGCATGACCACAACTTCCCCCACCGCCACTAGTGCTCACATGATGGTGACCACGAGCACGATCATGACAGCCCCGCATACCATCCAGTCGGCAACAATGGCGCCGAATGCGCAAAGCATGCGTGGCGCGGTCGCCCGGTTGAGTCTGACCCCCGAGATAGAGCGGTTAGCGGGGTGTACGGAGAGATTAGAGAGCTTGTATAGAGAGGGAGATTGGGGTTGGCAACAAAGCCATAGCCAAACAGCCGTCGGAAATGGTTTTCATATTTCCCACCACCAGGAGTCGAGAATCATTTCGCCCCACGGACCTGGGAAAATTGCCGAAATCCCACACATACCCAACACGGGTGAGCGGGTGAAACCCACTACAGCCCCCCGAAGCCAGTCAAGCCGAAGTAGCGGGAATGAAGACAGTGTAACTCAACAAAGAGTGCCACGAAATGGAGAGCCGGTAGGAGAGTCAGTGAGGAAAGAGACTGAACGATGTATGTGTAGTAGAGGGGGAAGAAATAGAGATCACGTGAGGAAATTGGGTAGGATTAAAGAAGAAGGGCAGAGAAAGGGAGAGAGAGAAACCAGACTGAACATAAGAAAAGAGTACGAGAGCAGTGAAGGAAGTAGGAATAGCGAGAGAGTTAGTGGTGGGGATAGAGTTAGTGTTAGTGATAGAGTGAGTAGAGAGTGCCAAACAGAGAACAACAGGACCGACAGACCGAAGAGAGGTCAGGGGGAGAGCCGAAGATCAATCTTAGATGACTCTACGAGTGAGTCAGAATCTGAGGGTGATCTGAGTCAAGGCCAGAGTAGTGGAGGGAAAAAGCAAGAAATTAAGTCCAGCCGAAGGTCCAAAGTGATTAGAACACTGAAGGACTGGGACTCAAATTTATTTGGTAATGTCGATAATGCCGAGGAATTCTTGGAGCGTTTGGAAGATTGTAAGGATTGGTCAGAGTTTTCTGACCAAGAAATATTGCAAGCACTGCCAATTATCCTTCGGAAAACTGCCAGTAGTTGGTTTAGGTCGTTGCGCAGCGAAATAAATTCTTGGAGGTCATTCCAGAGGGCGTTCAAAAATGAGTACCTGGTAACCGTTGACGATGATGACGTCATAGACGAACTTCGAGCCAGGACCCAAGGAAAAGGGGAGAAAATCTCCCCATATCTGACCAGTTTCCGACTGATCTTGGGTCATATGAAGCGACCTCTCAGCCAGAAGAACCAAGTCAAGATCGCCTATAAAGGTCTGACGCCAGTATACAGACGTCAGTTAGACAGGTTGTATGTCGAATCGTTGAGCGAAATGGAGAAGATCCTGAGAAATTATGAGAAGACCAGGGACTTAGACGAAAGATATACCCCCCCTCCACCAAAAGAGAAGATGCGTTTTCCTGCAGCAGCCGCGAAGAAAACCAGATTTGAGAAAAAGGTGAGAGAAGAAGTAACGACTTCAGAGGATGAGTCAGAGTCGAGTGGTAGTGACCACTCCACCAAAGAGAGCAGAGAGCCGATGGAGGAAGAAAGAAAAGATAAGCCAGGAAGTGTATGTGTGGACGCCATGACACTTATTTCAACATCCCAAAAATCAGCAGTGCAGAGCCAAGCAGTCAGTTCACCCCCACCACAAATCTTGCCAGGACCTATGCAAATTGCATTTCCAGCCATGTATGCAGGAATGGTGTCAGGAGGAACAAAACCAGTTGGTTTGCCAAATGTGGAACAAAATGGTTCACAAGCGGCAACAAAGCAATTTATGGGAGTTTGTTTTCAGTGTCAGTCATTAGGACATCGGGCCAGAGATTGTCCTAAGAGAATCTGTTTTCAATGCCAGCAACAGGGACATTATGCCAAACAATGCCCTCTGAGGCAAACTCAAGTGGAGTTATGCCTAGTGTGCAAAACACCAGGAGTAAACTTTTTGAGATGCCAGAATTGTGTAGAAATACGGAGAATATTGGAAAGCGGGGCCTGGAGGACATAGAGATGCACTGTACACGTGGGCCACGACAGCAGGAGAAGAAGAGTCGAGAAAGAGAACTGTGCCAGAAACGATCGAGTAAAGAGAGCTTACTCTGTCAAAGTGTAGATGAGAACAATGCCGACGAGTGTGGGACTAAAGATACGGATGTGATCCCAGTACCTATAGTCCAGGGGAGGGGAGAGGCTGTGAGAGTCACAGCTGACCCAACCCTATAAAAAAAAATTTTTTTCTTTGAGTTCAGAGATGTTAGAAAGCATTGTAGACAGAAAATTTGATAGGAGAGCCGAATTCCGTGAGCCGAGTGACGTAGAGAGGAGAGCCGTGAAATAGCCAGAGAGAGAGTAGGAGAGCCAGAAGTAATGCCAAGATTTTCAAAGTCATGACGGTCCTATGTAAAATAGTACCAGTCATGGGGAGGGGATTGTGACGTTGTGGATTGTCGTCTCCTGTGGTTCGACAATCTGAATCGTCACGTCATCTGTCGGATTTATCCCTGAACCGTGATCGTTAATTGATATGGTAATTCAGAAAGTCGAAACTGCCGTGTGACCCACTATCAGTGGTGAATGTGTGACGCGCGGCTAGTTAGTAGGAGAGAAAGTGGTAGAGGGCAGGGCCCAAGTGAGTAGTAAGAGACAGAGAGAGAAGAGCCAGTGGAACGAGAGAGAAGAAGAGTTGGAGAAGCGAGCACGTGTGGAAAAGCGAGACACAGGTGTCTGTAGTTTTTCCGCCGACATTTTTTTGGTAGTCAGTCGATCTACGAGACGCGTATAAGTATTAGCGGGTCTGAGAGATTTGTCGAAAAAGTGTGTTATGGTCGGTCGAGTGAGTGTTTCGATAAACCAGAGTTTTGTGTGTTAATAGAGGAATTAATAAAGAGTGTAAATAGAAGCAAAGTGGTTTTCTTGGATTATTCCCTTAGTTATCCTCGAAAGAGATAGCCGCCGAGGAACCAGCCAGAGAAAGGGATTTCGAAGAGCGTCTTTGGGTGAGTCAGTATCGTGCCAGTCGTGTCTCGCCGTTGGCTTTTCTGCTGCCAATTGTGTTTGGGCAGAATCTCCTCTGAGCGAGAGAGAAACTCGGAGGTCTGAGAGTCTTGAGTTTGTTGGGCCGAGTAGAGTAAAGTTTATGCAAGATTGCTGCAAACTTGGATGCAAATTTGCGAACTTTGCATGGAAAACTCGCAGAAAAATACTGTGCTTTGTGGGTTTTGAAGAAATGATTATTTTTGGTTTTAAAAAAAGGGGTTTTCTGTGTTTCTTTTAGTTTTAGAACATTCTGACCTTTAATTTCCTTTTTGTTTTATTAAAAAATTATAAAAATTAACCAAACTACCACAAGTTGAAATTGAAAAACATCAGAGTTCTTTGATTTCGAAAAATGCAGTTTTTTCTAATTATTTTAAAAAGACAAAAAAAAGAAAAAGTGTTATAAAAAAGATGTAGAATTTTATTCTCTACAAGAAACTCTTATAGTCTCCAGCTTCTCAATTGTTTATTACTTAATTACTCTCTACAATAATTAAAAAGTTTCCCTTTTGTTGGTAAAATTTTAACTCGTATATTTAAAAAAAAATTATCACATTTTAAATGCAGTTAACACATTTGAAACACTATTTTGGAAAATGCAAAACAATAATTTTTAAAAAATATGTGGACAATTGTTTAAAAAGATCACTCTTATAAATTAATTGTAAGTTTAGAACGATATATTGGTTGGAAAAAAGAAATTATTTAGAAGAAAATGTGCAAAAAAGCAAACTTCAACATGTTTAAAAAGATATAAATTCTGTTGACATAAATAAAAGTTAATCAAATATCTTTAAAATTAGTAGTGTTAATTAAAATTTTCACCACCATTTGAAATTTTAGGCGTTACAGAAGGGAAATTTTTTTATTATTATAATAAAGAGTAATTAAGGTAATATTATACTGTAGAATAATTTAAAAATTCATTTTTTTAATTGTATTTTTTACTCCTCAAGGCAAGGCTTCAAAACACACCTTCTAAAGTGTTCATTGCCAATTGTAAATATTGAAAAGTATTCATTTTATATTTTATATATATATTCATTGAAAAGTATTCAATGAATATAAAGAGCCATTGACAAATTAAGTTAGGCTTTAAGGGAATTGTGGGGTCCAAATATTTGTTACGACCAGTAGAAACAGTTGTAGTAATGTATATGCAACAGTATCCGACAAGAAAAAAGTGAAAGGGATTCAATTTGCGAAAATCATAGTGATCCAACTTTTTTGAGTCACCGAAATCGACTGAAACTTTTTACTTGGGGGTTTTTGGGGTCACTGATTACGAATATGATGTTATTTTTCCAAAACTCAAAATGGCGGATCCAATATGGCGGACAACTTTTTTAAAAATGACTCCATATTGCTTGGAATTTGTTACTCGGGGGTTTTTGGGGCCACTGATTACGAATATGAAGTAATTTCTTCAAGATTCAAAATGGCGCATTCAATATGGCGGACGAGTTTTTGCTTAAAATGTTATAGTCCGTTTGCCGGCTAATAATTCATCGCTGCCCGACTCTTACGTTTAAAAAAAAGACTCTTTTATGTCCACATCCACGCGGTAAAAGTCGGGCAACGGCGAATTATTCCCCGGCAAAAGGACCATAATATTTTAAGAAATGTGGAGTTACTTTTAAAAAAACTCGTCCGCCACATTGAATCCGCCATTTTGCCTCTTGGAAAAAGAACATCATATTCGTATTCCGTGATCCCAAAAAACAACAAGTAACAAGTTTCAAGCAATATAGAGTCATTTTTAAAAAAGTTGTCCGCTATATTGGATCCGCCATTTTGAATTTTAGAAAAATAACATCATATTCGTAATCAGCGACACAAAAACCTCTGTGTATCAAATTTCAAACAATATATAGACATTTTTAAAAAAGTTTCCGCCATATTGGATCCGCCATTTTGAATTTTGGAAAAATAACAATAATATTCGTAATCAGTGACTCCAAAAACTCCCGAGTAACAAATTTGAAGCAATATGGAGTCATTTTTACAAAACTTGTCCGCCATATTGGATCCGCCATTTTGAATTTTGGAAAAATAACGTCATATTCATAATCAGTGACCCCAAAAAACCCCCGAGTAACAAGTTTCAGTTGATTTCGGTTGTTGTTGTTATAAACCAGGATCCAAAGTCAATTGAAATTTTTTGTCCGTCTGGGCGTTAATGGGTTAATAAAATCAGACATTTGTGTGTATATTGCCCAAAATTAATTTTTTCAACCATAATTTATTATAATATGATGTAAAAGTTGTTGATCAGTGTTAATTTAAATAGTCCAAGTTGTATATTCTGTCATTTTATTCGTCTGATCATGAAAAAAATATTTTCTATAAAAATTAAGCTTTCGCTCCACGACGCAGAGCCTCCTCAGAATTTTATTCTGTGAAAAAAGGAACAAAAATAAAAAAAAAATTATCATTTAACAAAATGTGCGAAACATATAAGAGTTAACCTCAAAACTTACTACACTACAATCAAAAAACAAATATTGCACAGAATAGTAAAAAAACATTCCTTTCTAACGAAAAAAGATGTGTACAAGCCAACCAAATAAATATATAAATAAAAAAACAAACATTAAAAAAGAAAGAAAGGAAGTAAAAACTTCCTCCTTTTACAAGTCATATGCTGGTATAAGACTTTTGCAAACTTTTCACAGTCGCGAATATAGTGCATATGTTAGGTCGATAAACCAGATTTCATTCATACAACCTTTACACAGGGAATAATAGAGTGCGTTACACTCTCATGAGAAGAATTTACCACAAGTATAAAGGAAAAATATAATAATTTTGCAAAAAAAAAATAAAACATTGAAATTTTTTTTTTAAATATAAAATAAATTTATCATTTATTTGTATTCAAAATTAAGTTTCTATAAATGTCATTAAGTGACTTGGTATCAGTTCTTAGATTTACTGAATTTGTATTTTTTACTATTTGGAACATTTCTTTAAAAACTCTACGATAGTAACTCCTTTCTGTTTTTAAAATTTTAACATTTTTAAATTGAAAAAGGTGGTCATTCTCATGTGAGTGTTTTGCAAGCGCTGATTTCTGTTGGTCACGTTCACAATCCTTCTTATGTTTCTTCACCCGATCTTTCAAATATCTCTCAGTGTGACCAATATATACACTACCACACTCGCAAGGAATACTGTAAACAACATGTGATTTCAAATCGAAGGGCGTTAAATCCTTATTTTTAATAAAACAATTATAAGGATCTTTATCGTCAGAGAAAACTACTCTGATGCCGAAAGCATTATAAATATTTTTAAAAGAACCAGATAAATCTTTACTGTAGGGTAAAAACTATCACGTTTTCCACATCAAAATCTGTCCTCTTCGACAGATTCTTACATTCGAATTAAGAGACTGAAATCTCATTTCCACATACTTTTTTATGAATTTTTCTGGAAAATCATTATCTTTAAGTATACTAAAAATTAATTCTAAATTTTCCTCTTGAAACCTGATGTCAGACAATTTTATAGCTCTATCAACTAAACCATAAATAATAGAATTTTTATCTTTAACACACACTTTTGAATTAAAATTGACATATCGTCCTGAAAAAGTTGATTTTCTATACCAATTAGTTATAAGTCTATTGTTTTCTCTATAAATCTTTACATCCAAGAATGCGATCGAATTATTCGACTCCTCTTCGATGGTAAATTGAATCCTTGGGTGATAAGTGTTAGAAATGCCAAGCATGTCGGTGACGCATTCCTCTGGTATACAGGTATTTATGTCATCGACATACCGGAAATAAAAAATATAATCAAAATTTAATCTTTGTAAAATATCAAACTCCAACTTTTCCATGACTAAGTCAGCAATAACAACCAAAAATTTGTTTGAAAAATTTACCCTGAAAAACACAATAGGAATCATCAATGCAAAAATTAACTAAATCCAGAAATTCCTTATCTGGAATGTTTGTATTATCTCTAATATTATTCCATTTTAATTTTAAGCATTTTAAAACAAGATCTTTAGGAATGTTCGTAAATAACGATTTGACATCAAGAGAGATAAGACGATAATTATCAGGAACGTGATAATCCTTAATTTTTTCTACAAAATCAAAACTATTTTTTATATATGCATTTGTATTTCTAATAACTTTTTGTATGGGAATACTAATAAACCTGGATAAGGATGATAATGGAGAACCACAAAAAGATGTTACTGGTCGCATGGGAACGCCCTCGTTATGTATCTTAGGCAACCCATACAACATAGGTGCAACCGAATTGAAGCTCTTAAGAGATTTAGATGTTGGGCAATTAATATATCCCATAAGTAAAAGATCTCCGATTAAATTGTTCAAACCCCTTTGGATGTTATTTGTTAGATCTTTCTTTAGTTTTTGATAAGTAGTTGAGTTATTTAATAACACCATACATTGATCAATATATTCGTTCTTATACAAGCAAACAGTAACATTACCCTTATCTGCCTTTGAGACTATTATATCGCATTATCTTTAAGAAATCTATTAGTATTTTTCCCTAAAATTTCCATGTCTAAAATCTGAATTCTTTTTAATTTAATATTCAAAAAATTATTAAGTTTATTCGTCACATCGGATATAAAAACTGTTCTATTTTCTTCCGGAATCAAAGCAATCCTCTCCTCGATCATCGAAACCGTATTTTCCACAAAAGAACCCTTATCCTTAACATCACTATAAAATTTTTATCCTAAACTTAAAAAATATTATACATCATTCGGATTATCTTTACTGGAAAGATTTTAAAACCATTTCCTGTTCCCATTTTTTGTGTTGTTATTAGTATAATATTTCTCTTTTAACCAATTGTATTTTTCTATAGATTTAGTTGTTAAAAAATTTTCAAATTTATATATAATTCTATTTTGACAATTAAGAAAAGCCTCGAGTGTGACATGTTCAATCTCATTCCTCAACATATTATGCATAACATTAAGTTGTCTTTTTAAAAAACTTACATATTTTAAGCTATCAGAAATTTCAATTTTCAAAATTTTAATTTTAAAAGCAAAAAACGATTTATCAAAAGTATGACGAGACACATGGTGATTAAAGTTAACATGATATTTTAAATTTATAATATGTGCGGGTAAGAAACCATTCGATTTGCAACGCAATAAAAAACTTACATGATTTTGTTGTTTCGCAAGAGTCCTCTTACAACGAATCCATTTATGCAAATGTTCTAGAGCCACCTTGCCAACATTCCTCTTTATATTAGCGAAGAATCCATCACCAGAAAGGTCGTTCGAACACATGATACCATTAGGTGCGATTATATAATAAGATGTAAAAGTTGTTAAACAGTGTCAATTTAAATAGTCCAAGTTGTATATTCTGTCATTTTATTCGTCTGATTATGAAAATAATATTTTTTATAAAAATTAAGCTCTTCGCTCCACGACGCACAGTGTGCCTTTTTCTGAAAATATGTTCAAAACCTAGTTTCTCTTGAAGGAATTAACGAAATTTCATGGTTCTGGGACGAAAACAAAGCTTAATAAATACAGAATACAGGCAAATTATACAAAAACAATGTTAACAAATTTTAAGGTTAAGAAGCAGCGTCAAAAATCAGAAATTCCGTCCAAAAATCACAAATCTTAGTCTGTAAGCTATAAAAATGAATCAAATTAAATAATATTACATATTTTGAAGGTTTTTGGGTCGCTAATTACGAATCTAAAGTCCGATTTTAATAATTCAAAATGGCGGATCCTGTATGACAGCTAAATAAAGCAAAATTTTTTAAATAATTCCATTTGAATGACACTGGGTACATAGGGGTTTTTGGGGTCGCTGATGACGAATCTGATGTCAGATTATAATAGTTCAAAATGGCCGACCTAATATGGCCGAACAAAAATGCAAAAAGTTAATGAATTTACATGAAACTCGGTATCAAGAGGTTTTTGGGGTCGCTGATGGCGAATCTGATGTCAGATTTTCAAAATTCAAAATGGCCAACCCAATATGGCCGATAAAAAAATGCAAAAAGTTATTGGATTTAGATAAAACTCGGTATCCAACGGTTGTTGGGGTCGCTGATGACGAATCTGGTGTCAGATTTTCAAAATTCAAAATGGCCGACCCAATATGGCCGATAAAAAAATGAAAAAGGTTATCGGATTTACATAAAACTCGGTATCCAGGGGTTTTTGGGGACGCTGATGACGAATTTGATGTCATGTTTTTAAAATTTAAAATGGCTGATAAAAAATTCAAAAATTTATTGGATTTACATTGATAAAATAAATTAGAAAAAGCAAAGTGGTTATTTATTTTTTTTAAAAGTATTAAATATTTATAAACGTGACTGTATTTGTTATTCTGCATTGTATATTTTAATTTTGTATTCTAGTTGTCAAAGAGTAAATGGTAACATCTATTTGGCTCTGTGGACTGTAACACTTTTTTGAGATAAAAAAATTACTTATGTGAGATTAAATGTTTAAAAAAATGATGTAATGATTTATTTAAAATCTTGCTTTTTTACTGACAACTTCAAATCATGTTATTGGAACAATCTTTTGTTTTAATATAAAAAATATGTTGTCAAAATAGAAAAAAACTTTTTTGTGAATTGTTTATTTTTTTAAATATTTAAATGCATTTGAGAAAATATTCAAATTTAAAGTTGTTAAAAGAAATACCAAAAATAAAGTTGGACGTCCAAAAAAACAACCTCGTGTACGCCCTAATAGTGGTAGGAAACCAGTTGCTCTTGACAAAGCTTCCAGAAGTACAAAATACAGAAGAGCATTGAATTTAATGAAATTATCAGATAATGATTCGAGCGTTGTGAAATTAACCCTAAAACTATGTAAACAAAAAGAAAATATTGAATCAGAAAATGTTGACAAAATGGAAAATGATGATAATAATAAGATTTTAAGACATTCTGAAGAAAGTGCTTTTACTTTTTATTTGGAAAATAATTTGAATACCCATACTTACAAAGCCTTAGTCGCCAATAGTTTATCTAGAAATTGCAATTTATATCCTTGCTATAATAAACTTCGTGAAGCTATGACAAAATGCTAACTTGAAGAATCTCAATATAAAGTATTAGAAATCGAAATTGCAGTTCCATTGCAAAATATGTTAAATAAAACCGCTAAACGGTTGTGTGATGCTGTGGCTTTGGATTGGAATAAACGTTGCTTAAAAGATTTACAATTGTTACAAACCTCACTATTTATTAGTAGTCTAATTATAATACAATTAAAGAGTAAAATACACGATAAATTATGGATAAACCCGACTCCACAGAGTGTTCGATTTTGCAGACCATTACAAAATGCAGTAGAAAAAGAAAATGAAGCCACTATTCTCAAAGAATATAGTAGATTAACGACAGAAATTGATGGTCTTGTTTCACATGCATTTAATATGACAAATGGGAAAAGCGTTAAAGTACACTATCAGGTTTCGAAGACTTTATTTGATGGTAAATGTGTTAACACAATTGTTGGGAATAAAGCTACATGTAGATGTCCATTATGTAACCGAACAAATTCTGCATTTGGAAATTCGAAAAATGATTTCACTCCAACTGATTCATTCTTAGAATTAGGACTGTGTCTCTTGCATTGCAAAATTAATTCCTTTCAGCATTTGTTACATCTAGCATATAGAAATACAAAAGATATAAAAACTTGGGATATTAATAAACAGTTAAAAGGTAACATCAAAATTATGTACTAAATTTAAATACTTAACATATCTAATTTAAATAATATATTTAATATATTTTATTTAATTTAAATACTTTAGTTAGTTTTAAATTATTTACTAATTAATACCCAAAGAAATGCATTATCTTTTATTCGCTTTTGACTTAAAATTAAAACATTCATTTCTGGAAATATTTTAAAAAATTTAAAGGTATAAATAGCTCGAAAATTTTCATTACCAATGGCTTATTATTCTGAAGATGCTAGCGAGTCATGGCACAAATTTTACAGGAAAAACATGAAATCTCATGCGCGTCAAGTTCGTAGATCATCCCGTCTCCTGGATGTTTTTAATCTTGCAATACACATGAGCGACCCGAAAATTTCATTGCTTTTAATTTCAAAGAGAATAAAGAAAGAGAACAAGAAAAAGAGAATTACACAGAATATGAAAGAATTCATTACACAAGAGTTAGTATTTAAAAATAAATATTACAATTATTAACTTACTATTTAAAGACAAAATTGATTATAAATTATTCATTTTCATCTTTTTTATTATACAAATTTTTTTCTACAAATATTATATTTATATAGAAAGATTATAAACAATATAAAATTGATTATCTTAACAAACAATTACATAAATTCTGTTAAGTAATCATTTAAAAATATTTTAGAGTAAAATAATGTTAATGAAACTGAGGAAATAGATGAGAGTTCTTCCAGTGAAGAGAGCACGTCAGACGTAGAGAGCTAACTTCACTATTCGAGTTGAAATTAAAAAAAGTTTAAACACTGCGTTGAATTTACTTTCTAGTTTTATAATTAATAATATAGTTATTATATTTTTTTTAAAAGTTAATTATTGACTGTTACAAAAATTAAAATGTATATTGATTAAATCATGTTTTATATTGTAAAGTAAAAATAAATAAGTTAACAAATAGAATTTTTAAATAAATTTTAATGCAATGCCAATTCTAAATGTCCCTACATTAAAAACTGATAAAAAAATGAATTTGATCAGTAAATCCAATAATTTTTTTTGCATTTTTGGTCGGCCATTTTGAATTTTGAAAATCTGACATTAGTTTCATCATCAGCGACCCCAAAAACCCCTAGATACAGAGTTTTGTGTAAATCCAATAACTTTTAAAAATTTTTTTGTCGGACATTTTGATTTTTGAAAATCTGACATCAGATTCGTCATCAGCGACACCAAAAACCCCTGGATACCAAGTTTCATGTAAATTCATTAACTTTTTGCATTTTTGGTCGGCCATATTAGGTCGACCATTTTTTATTATTAAAATCTGACATCAGATTCGTCATCAGCGACCCCAAAAACCCCTATGTACCCAGTGTCATTCAAATGGAATTATTAAAAAAATTTTGCTTTATTTAGCTGTCATACAGGATCCGCCATTTTGAATTATTAAAATCGGACTTCAGATTCGTAGTTAGCGACCCAAAAACCTTCAAATTATGTAACATTATTTAATTTGAGTCATTTTTATGGCTTACAGACTAAGCTTCTGACTTTTGATGCTGCTTCTTAACCTTAATATTTGTTAACATTATTTTTGAATAATTTTCCTGTATTCTGCATTTATTAAGCTTTGTTTTCGTCCCAGAACCATGCAATTTCGTTAAATTCTTCAAAAGATACTAGGTTTTGAACAGATTTTCAGAAAATGGCACACTGTGCGACGCAGAGGCTCCTCAGAATTTTATTCTGTGAAAAAAGCAACAAAAATGAAAAAAAAAAATTTGTCATTTCACAAAATGTGCGAAACATATAAGAGTTAACCTTAAAACTTACCACACTACAATCAAAAAACAAATATTGCACACAATAGTCAAAAAAGTGTGGTAGTGTATTTATTGGTCACACTGAGAGATATTTAAAAGATCGGGTAAAGGAACATAATAAGGATTGTGAACGTAACCAACAGAAATCAGCGCTTTTAAAACACTCACATGAGAATGACCTCCTTTTTTAATTTAAAAATGTTAAAATTTTAAAAACAGAAAGGAGTTACTATCGTAGAATTTTTAAAGAAATGTTCCAAATAGTAAAAAATACAAATTCAGTAAATCTAAGAACTGATACCAAGTCACTTAATGACATTTATAGAAACTTAATTTTGAATACAAATAAATGATAAATTTATTTTATATTTAAAAAAAAAATTTCAATGTTTTATTTTTTTTTTGCAAAATTATTATATTTTTCCTTTATACTTGTGGTAAATTCTTCTCATGAGAGTGTAACGCACTCTATTATTCCCTGTGTAAAGGTTGTATGAATGAAATCTGGTTTATCGACCTAACATATGCACTATATTCGCGACTGTGAAAAGTTTGCAAAAGTCTTATACCAGCATATGACTTGTAAAAGGAGGAAGTTTTTACTTCCTTTCTTTCTTTTTTAATGTTTGTTTTTTTATTTATATATTTATTTGGTTGGCTTGTACACATCTTTTTCGTTAGAAAGGAATGTTTTTTTACTATTCTGTGCAATATTTGTTTTTTGATTGTAGTGTAGTAAGTTTTGAGGTTAACTCTTATATGTTTCGCACATTTTGTTAAATGATAATTTTTTTTTTATTTTTGTTCCTTTTTTCACAGAATAAAATTCTGAGGAGGCTCTGCGTCGTGGAGCGAAAGCTTAATTTTTATAGAAAATATTTTTTTCATGATCAGACGAATAAAATGACAGAATATACAACTTGGACCATAATTTATTATTTTGAACAACAAATAATCCAGAAGTTTTTTTTAATCTTAAATTTTTAATTAGTGTTAATTTATAAATTATGATTTTTTCAAGATATGAACAATAAAATTTCAAAAATATTTTGCTAGTTGTAATTAATTTTCTTTTTAATCATATTAATAGGTGTAGAGTACGTTTACTGAGTGTAGAAATGGAGGGCACATTTGGTCGTATTTATAAAGGCAGTTATCACGAAGAAGGTGCAATTACACCAAAAGATGTACTGGTAAAAACAGCTGCTGAACACGCTTCACCATCACAGGTATGAGACTTAAAATTTCTGGAGTGAGACAATAACTGTTTTATAACTATATTTTTACATGTCATATTAATATTATATTTTCTCTAAATTGAAATGTGTTCCTAAAGTCGTTTTAAAACTTTTAATTTTTATGAATAAATACTGTTTAAAGATAATACACATCTAATTTGGCAGTCGTGTTTTTATTACATTTTTGAAAAATGAAAACTATTTAGTACTTAAGTGAAATGATGCACCAGAAAACAAAAAGTGACTAATTTCTTATCAGCTTATTACATCTTTTTAATTCGCGAATTCCTTTTCGACAAAATTGAAGCATTGGAAAATCATCAATTGTCTACCAAGTACTCTGGTGAATTCAGGTCAACATCTTCCGGAAAGCATATGTCACATTGCGAAATCATAATTCCAGGAGGTCACCAAGTGTTCGGATCAATTTAGGTTTTCTTCAAATACAGTAGAACCCGGTTAATACGATTCTGCAAGGACCGCGCTAAGAATCCGTCTTATGCGGGAAATAAAATGTATGTATTTCTTTAATTTCAGGGACCACCATATATAATCGTTTCAAACGGGAAATTGTTTTAAACGCGATCGTATTAACCAGGGTTCTACTGTAGTATTAACTTGTTCAGTAGAATGTTACCAGTAGACATTGTCAATTCAGGTCGCATTAATAAGACAACTTCTTCGGAGAAGTTAACTTCAAAAAGAATCAATGCAACATTTAGAAGTATCCAAGTTTCTGGGTGAATGTAAATCAACTTTTCCTAAAAAATTAATATTCAAATAATAGCAAAAATAATTTAACAGAAAGCAACTAAGTTTCCAGGTGAATTTAAGTCAACCAAAAAGTAACCAACCTATTTCAGAGAAGTTAACTTCAAAAAGCAAAAAAGATCTGCAGAAAAGAATAAAGTTTTCTAGTCGAGTCAAATCAATTTTTTGTGATCTCGCATAGTAAATTAAAAGACTCCTTCAATTTGCATCGGGGACTCTCCGTTACCGCACGAGGCTTACAAACTGTCCACTCTTTACGACCTTTTGCTGTTTTTGAGAGAAATTTGAAATAAAATAAATTTTTATTTTATTTTTTATCAATAGCATTTTTTTTTCTCAGTGTAATCGTTACATTTTTAATGACTATTTGTGACCGCGTTTGAGAAAAGGTACGTCATGACCAAAAAATTCGATTATTATATTTTGACGGTTTTTTACATTTGAAGGTCCAATGCTTCAATTTTGTCAAATAGGAGTCTGCGAATTAAAAAGATCTAAAAAAGTGTATGATCTGCACAAAATTACCGGTAAACGAAAATTCCTAAAAAATTCGCGAAATATCCGCGGATTTTACCGGTAACCCTTTCACGTGGGAGATAATAACAGATATAATAAATGAAGCAAGTGTTACACCAACAACAATTGAACTAAGTAGGACGGAGATTCAAAAATATTATCGTGAGATGCAAAATTTGAAATGTAAAATTCGTAATGTAAATTATTTCGTTAAAGTTCACACTTCGTCGAAGAAAAAATTTTACGCTGAATCCAAGGTAGAATATGCTAAGAACCTAAAAAGGAAAAAAAAGTTAAAAACTTGATTTTTTTACAAAAAAATTGGATTATTTATTATTATTAATTCGATTACAATCTCGATACATGTTTCACGAAATTTCAATACATTTCGTATTTTCCGAAATATTTAAATTTTTTGTAAAAAATTGGAATTTTTGAAATTTAGACAAATGTAGAGCACACACTACTAATTGTATTTTTAGATTAGCCTTGAATATTATTAATTTGAGTGTAGATTAATCAAGTCATGTAAATAACAGAAACGCACGTCTGGAAGGCTGGTGTACAGTGGGAAAAAAGGACTTATTTTATCGATAAGGAAAAGGATAGTGGACAGTTTTTTTCCCTCAGTACAACAAAATATGGAGTAAAGTTTCAAGAAAAAAGGAAACTATCAAAGAAATTTACAAACCAAACAAAAAAATAATTCATTGGCTATGTATGTTGATCTAGATTGTATCAAAAGAAAATATAAACAACTAAGAAGACTTTTTCTAAGAAGAAAAAATATGAAGACTAAAAATACTAGTTCATTCTAAGGAAATTAATTCTAATAATTTGTAACCAAATTATCAGAACTTGTAAGGTCTAAAGCTTCCTGCTACCCAGAAAATATATTCGTCACAGATTTAATAGCAAGTGTGAACTTTATTTCTCTTTTAGACCATACAATAAGGAGAATACTTTTATTAGTAGATCAAATTAAATTAAAAAAGTTTACTCAGTCACAAATTAACATTGATTGGAAAATGGGGTTTAGATGGAGCATCAGGACAGCAAGCTACAAGACAAAAGTGGACTATCGAATCGGAACTAAGTAAAGATAGCAGCGAAAACAATGAAGATAACGTTGATAAAGCTACTGAAAAGTCCATTAAATTAACTGACCAATCCGTACTTATGGTTTCCTTTGTATCACTGCAACTAAAATGTGAGAATTATGTCATTTAGACAAATTAAACTCCAAACTCTTAACATTTTTGCAGACCAATAAAATTCAAATTTGTCAAAGAGAGTGAGAAGAATGTTCAAAAAATTTTTGATCTCTGTACAGCTTCATTAGAAAAAGTTGCAGTTTACAATTTGGAATATCAAGACATCATATTCGAGGTATAGTTCAAAATCAGCTCCACAATGATTGATGTCAAAGTTTGTAATATTCTAACAAAACAAAGAGCAACAACTCGTTGTAACATATGTGGAGTTGGTCCCAAGCTTATCAACGATTTAAAGTTTGTTAGCAATTGCCAAAGTAATAAAGAATATTACAAGTTTGTACTGTCAACCTTACACTGTAGGATACGGTTTATGCGATACCTTCTGCATGTTTCTTATAATTTAGATTTTTAAAAAGGATCTGCCAGAGCAAAAGAAGAAAAGAAATTAAAAAAACGAGAAAGACTTTAATTCATAAGCAACTAAAAGATTTACAAGTTATAGTCAATATCGTCAAGCAAGGAGCTGAAACGTCAAACACAGGTAATGTTTCTCGAACCGTTTTTAGTAAAGCTACCTCAGTTGCCAAAGCTACAGTACTGAATGAAGAGCTAATTACAAGATTAAACTCTATTTTTTAAACTTTAACTTGCTGTAAAAAATTAATTGTGAAAAGTTCAAAAGCTATTGCCTACAGACTTCTAAATTATGCGCGGATTTGTATCCATGGTATAAATTATCGCCTTCACTGCATAAAGTTCTTCATTATGGTAGCGAAAAATCCAAGAATGTGCAATCGAACTGCAACAAATAACAGACATTATTCATTACATGCTGATTTTATCAGATCCGTTGACCAGCTCACTCAGAATAAAGGAACAAACCAAACAGAAATCTTTATCAGGTGACGTAGAAGACCTGTTGTGTTAATGGAAGAGGTGTGCAATTCAGTTCGAGCTCGAGCCGAGCCGAGCCTTATAAAAAGCTCGAATAATTTAGAGTACTCGAATTTTTCAAGTGCTCAAAGCTTTCGGGTACTCGAAATTTTTGAGTACTCGATTTGATTCGAGCCCTTAAAAAAATACAAAATTTTTCTACATTAATTTTTAATTAAAATTTTTTAAAAATAATTTTAATTTATAAGCTCGAATTAAATTGAGTACTTGAAAATGTCGGGCTTCATTTGGTAAATCTTTTGTAAATAAATTTTAGAGAGTAAAATTTTTATTAGCTGTAACATGAATTTTTTCCAACCTTAAATAAACCTTTGACACACCTTTCCCAACCTTTACAAACAACCTTGCCCAACTTTGCAACAAGCTTGCGCAAGGTTGCTCATTTTAACCTTACTGTAAGGTTACGTACTGTCTAGAATCTTTCATTCTTAATTTAAACCCCATATTTACGTTACCAGTTATCTAAAATAATGCCACACGGAAAAACTTTTTTCAAAAGTTATCACTAAATTTATTCAAGAACTCAGGATATGGGAAAAATTTTAAACTTCTTTTAGAAAAGTTCAATATTCATTAAAGAATTTTCAGGTGTTTTTCTAATGGCTTGGAAATAATTGTTTTCGATGCTGTGACTGAGTTCTTCAGTCACTGCGCGCTGAAAAAGTCTCGAACTATTTAAGAAAGAAAACGTAGCGTAACCAATAGGTATACAGCGCCACTTGGCTTTAAACGCTTTAAATACGATCTAAAACTAAAGTATCGTAACGCGTCCCTGCAGCCGAGTGGCATAAGGCGGAGCGATCTTGAGTCTCGAGGTCTCAAGTTCGACTACTCACGCGGGCAAATTTTTTTCGTTAATTTTACATGTTTCTATTCTTAAACCAGTACAGGACTTTTTCAAGAAAATTCAACAAGTAGTTCAGAGATTTACTACAGTTATCCCCGAACAGCTTAAAATAATATTTCAATCTATGGTTTTGTAGCATTTCTTGTTTTATTTCCATATCCTGAGTTCTTGAATAAGTTTCTAAATAACTCTTGAACAAAGTTTTTCCGTGCATATAATAAGTTTCGTAAGTATTTAACAACATTCAGAAAATTTTTGCGCTATTTTTAATTCGTCGATTTGATTTTTTATAAAAAGGTACTAAATTTGAAGGGTGGCATGACAAAAGGGGTCAAGCAACAATTTTATCAAAATCGAGATTTTTTTATGAAAAAATCAAATAAATTCATTTACACATTTCTGTAAAAAGATTTTCTGTTTAATTGCGTTTTTAAATTGAGTTTTAATAAAAATTATAATCATAAAATAGCCTAAAATTTTACTTGTAATGCAACTTAACTGAAAAACAAAAGAAATGCATAGTCAATATTATTATCAGTAAGTCAATATGGTTAAAAATATTATTTTCCCAAATTTGAAAATGCCACGTAGATGCGGGAAAAAAATTATTAATAAAAAAGAAGATGAAAAAAATAAACGATGTACAAGAGAAGCATTTACAAAAAGTAACGGAAAAGAGGTTTTACCTTAACTGTTCAATTTTCATGTTTTTATATTTAGGTAATTTTATTCTCAATGTAATTGTAAACAATATGAATATCATTCTTTTGTTTATTTTTAAATATTTTTGAAAATAATTTGAATTTGAAAAATTTTTAACTGCTTGCTTATAAGTAATCACTTAATTCATTATTTTCTCGAAAACAAACAACTTTTTTAAAGAAAACTTTTTCACATTCGATACTTTTTTAATAATTAATTTTAAAAGAAAATATGCGCAATTGACGTAACCTTAAAACAACACACATTTATTCATTTTTCTCGTTAATTTCTGAGTATATCTCATCAAAATGTTTTTTCTATGGTAAAGCATTATAATATCTCGAAACGGTTTTTTTGGTTTTTTTAATGACCTACAGAATTTTTAAATATGTTTTTTCGCTTCCTGTAAAATCATGAAATTGTTGCTTGACCCCTTTTGTCATGCCACCCTTCATTTATACTTAAGGAATCGCTAAACTCTGTGGTATTTAATTTTAGTGTATTTCCATTGAACAGCGCCTAGTTGGTTAACGTGTTGTACCGCCTCATACGAGTATCACACCCCACGGGCCGCCTACGGCCATAACGGGGTCAACTGTTCCGCATGACCAGACGGCGACGGAACGACTTTCTTGTTTCCGTCTACCAAATTCCTAGGGCGTTCAGTGTTCAAAGACTTACTAACCCGGGGCCCCTTGGTCAGAGGCGGGACCTTTCTAATCCCTTGATACTCTGCCAGGTACCCGCCCGAGTTGATAAAGCAACTCACCACGTCGAGGTCTCCGAAGAGCCTCTGCCTCAGCATGCGAGGCATCAACCACTGTCAAGAGGGGAATGGAAAAACGCTTCTGAAAGCGTTGAATTTCTTACGTTAAGAAAGACAACGCACAGAATGCAAGAAGACGGGTGCCAACGAATTGGAGAAGCAGTTAGTTGTAGTCGTACTGGCCTCGAGAACCCCGAAAAGTTAACAAGGCCAGGCCTCGTACACTACCAGCGGGGACCACGCGGAGGTTCTGCTTCCAGACCGGAGTCTCACCCAGGAAAGGGGACATGGGAAGGAAGAAAGGAGAGGAATGGGGTAGGTAATTGGGAAGCTTCTTTAGTCGTCTCTTACGACACGCGATCGCCTACGGATTTACTATTCTCTTGCCGGTAAAACACGGCCCCGAAATTGGTGGGTCCCATTCAAATCGACGTCACCAAAAACGGGCGTACTGACTAAGGTATCCCGGGTAGGTCACACCCGCAGGACCGAAGTCCCCCTGTCGGATAGCCCTCGATCGTTCGACTTGCCGCAGGCCTTACGGCGCTGCCAGCTGGAGCTCCGGGACTCGCCAGCCCCCGTAGAGACTGATCTCCCTCCTGGAGGACTAGAGGATGCACCGGGCTTGTCACGCCCGTAGAGCTAAAGTCGTTCACTCTCCTCTGATGCAACCGTATTTAACCCCAGGTCAAAGGGGGAGTAGGGCTGGCACCGGGATTCTCACACCCGTCAGGCATCCTTCAAGCGTTTGAAGAATGCCACCCTTTGGTGCGACCGCTTTTAGATCCAACGGCCCGTGATGGCGATACGGTAACCTCAGAGACGCCACTGGTCTGTTATTGAAGATAAATCTTCAACCCTTAGGTTCGTTCAAGTCCCCCGGGGTCACGAGGCCCGTAGAGATTGGGGGTGGGATGAGGTCCCCAACCCCTCTTGTGAAGTACACTCAGGCTGGCACCGGGGTCGTCAATGCCCGTAGGACGCCCTGCGCTCTATAAATAGAGGGGGCCTCCCCCCTGATGCAACAGCACCGTCCCTGCTGTCTGGCTTGGCCTCAGGCAACTCGGGACCGCCAAATCCCGTAGAGTGTCGCGTTCCACTCTCCCTTGAGTAACTCAGGATGCGCCGGGTTCGTCGTACCCGTAGGGCGATCTTTTCAGGAAAGAGAGCTCCGACACTCCCCGTCCCTACTAGGACGCCCCCCATGACGCGACCGCTTTTAGTCCCAACGGCCCGTGGAGGCTCAGTAACCTCGGGAACGCCAATTCCCGTAAAGAGAAAAAGGGCTCCGACACCCTCTTTCTCTTTCTTGAGGTGGCTCAGGAACCTCGGGAGCGCCAACTCCCGAAAGGGAAAAGGAGCTCCGACACTCCAATTCCCTCCCTTGCGGTACTAGGGTACCCCGGGTTTGTCAAGCCCGTAGGATGACGTGCAACATCCTCCCTGAGGGTCGATCTATATTAGACTTGCCGGACCGACACGGCGCCGTCCATCATCATCGTAAGCCACTACTCTGCGAGGAAGCCTGGGACGAACCGAGTACTAACCGCAAGCAGTGGCAACACTCCGAGCCTCATTTAGTCGCCTTTTACGACATGCAGCCGATCGCAGGGGGCCTATTCTGCGCCCGGGACCCCCACGGGAGTATTTCCATTGAACAACAAATATTTTATACAATCACGTTTCAGAAATTGTTTTAGTTATTGACATTTTTTAAGGTTATTTTGAGAAATTGTCACGATTCCGCAATGAAATGTTTTAAGCCAATACTTTCTGAGCATTTAAAAGGGTCAGTCCACTGACTTTCGTCTAAGAGTCGTTACGACCATATTTTAAAAAAATCTAATTTTCATATATGTAAAACTCGATGACTTGCTGAGTTCATTAACCATGATATAATGGTACAAATTTAATTTCGTTAAATAATATTAATTATCAAAAGTAGGTGGTTCACGATGTGATTTCGTAACATTAAATTTTTCAAGTTTTTAAAAGACGTTATTATTCAAAAACTATTAAATATTAGGTGTTGGTACTTACCACAAATATAAATATTTCCATTCTCCTCGTTCTAACGACCAAAATAAACTAAAAATTTTATTATTTGTGGACGAAAATTGATTTTAAAAATTTTTTCTAAAAAAAAATAAGACCCTTTTTTTCCACTGTTTGACGTTCGGTGTTTGCGTTTTTGCGTCAAAACCATATTGTTAGGTTACGGTGAATACATTTTGATTACCGTGAATATATTTCTTTAAAAACTTTAGATTTTAAGATTTCTAAGCAAAGTTGAGAATATTTATGAAGAGCGTGAGTGACGTGAAGTGTAAAAATGACGATTGCGAGAAGGAAATGCGAAATTTTTAGATAAACGGAAAAAGTAAATGTTACTTCCAAAATGTTGATCGATTATCGTATGCTTTTCTGTGACTATAAAGTATTATAAATTAACAAGTTGTTAATTCCAATAATATTTAGCTTCCTCAATATAATATATAAAAATTGCTTGATCTATTATTAAAGAGTAATTATTTTTAAGTAAAATTTCAAAAAATTCAAAATTTTAATATTGATTAATTTTTAAAAACTTGATAGAATATGTACTTTATATACATGAATCGATTCGTTTTCATGACAAAAATACAATTTTGATAAGAATTAATGAAAATTTGTACGAAGAAAAAAGTTATTTCAAAAAATACAAAAATAAATTTTTTTTAAAAATCAAAAAATTTCTAACAAATTTTTTTTAGAAATTTTTGAAAATCCGTTTGTATGATTTTATATATTTATGACCTCAATATGTCTACAAAATTTTATCAATATCCGTCAAAACGTCTAAGAGAAAATTTGTTCACAAGAATCGTTGACATACACACACACATCCAGTCATATGTTCCTCTTGACGAAATATATATATACTACACTTGAAAATTTGTCAAAATATTTGATGCCAAGAAATTCCAAAATCGACATCACTGCAAGGCTTCCTTCATAGAGAAAGCAAAGAGAACTTGATGTTACTGACGGAACTTACTGTTTCACATACATTTACTTGGATTTATCAAGTTTCTGCCGGTAATGTCATGTTCCCTTCAATCTAATATATGTTGCAGCATATGTTGTAACATTTCAGAATTTGCTTGTCACATATACACGTTTTGACGAATTTTGATAAAGTTTTGTAGATATATTACGGTCATAAATATCTAGAATCACAAAGAATGATTTTTAAGAATATCTATTAAAATTTTTTTTTAATTTTTTGATTTTAAAAAGAATTAGTTTTTGTATTTTTGAAATAACTTTTTTCTTTGTAAAAATGTTAATTAATTTTTATCAAAATTGTATTCTTGATATGAAAACGAGTCGATTCATGTATATAAAGTATATATTCTATTAATTTTTATAAAGTTAATTAATATATTTATTCTTCACAAAAAAATTAAATTTTGTATTTTTTGAAATTTTTACATCAAAACAATTATTCTATAATAAAAGATTAAGTAATTGGTATATATTATATTGAGGAAGGCAAATGTTAATGGAATTAACAACTAGTTAATCTATTATACTTTATAGTCACAGAAAAGCATACGATAATCGATCAACATTTGTGACGTTCCACGATGAAAGGGACCTTAGTCGCTTAAAATTTTCGGTAATGTTTTGAGTAGGTGTAGCTTCATTAAAAATTTATTATTAATAACTTAACATCGAAAGCATATTTTTCTAAAAATATTGCATATAATTATGAATTAAATATTAATAGTTTGTAAAGAAAATTAGTCATTTTTATTTATTTATACTTCCAATTTTAGTTCTCTAAAAAACAGGTAAGGCCCCTTTCACCGTGGAACTTCTCATTTTGGAATTTGCCTGTCACATCTACTTTTTCCTTTTTTTAAAAAAAAAGAAAATGTATTTACCGTAACCTACCAATACCACCGATGATACTTTTTCTCTCTTCTGAATACTTTAATTACTGTCAGGAATAGAAATTAAACAAATTCAATCCACCATTCAAGTATTGAATGTGTTAGCGCCTTACTGTACGTAAATCACCGTATGAATAAACGTATTGACGTAAGTTTCGTTTGGTCCCGATAAACCAAAATCGTGGGCAGTTAGCATGACGGCGAGGTCGAGGCGTGATGTCTGAATGAGCGATTATAGAGCAAAGTGCGAATACACGAATATTGTGCAAAAAGTAACATAGTACGAACGAATTAAACATTATATCATTTTTTTAACTATTAAAGTTTTATTTTACTTATCTTTTATTTAAATCAAGTGACTTTTATTATTTTGAACCCGGCTTAGAACCTATTAATTACTAGTTTTGCTACTAATTTAAAGTTTCCAACAAATGGCATTCAGGAATTGTTTAGCATTATTAAGCATTCAAACAACCAGTATTTCAAATGTCACTCTATGCCTTTCCAGCTAAAAATGATTCGCTCGTATTTCGTAAGGAAATCTGGCCGAATATTTTTGAAGATATTTTTAGCCGACGATTTTCATACGAAATTCAGAGCAAATTTTTTTAAATATTCATACTTAATATTTGGGTATTATTCGTACGAACATTCATGCGAAAAAACGTTTCAAAACACCACACGAATTTTAATAGTAATATTCTACGAATTCGATAGGAAAACTGTACGAATCTGGTCGGATTTCCGTACGAATTTTGGAAGGAATTCATACAAAATTCGTATAAATCATTCTTACCTGGGTTCCAATCAACCTGTTTTTACTAGGAGATTGAATCGATTTATTTGTTCGGTTCTTTGTAAACGGACAATTTCAAAAAGGAACCCAATTGTGCCCTACTCTCTCCTACTTACATTTATTAATAAATTTATTTAACATTACAACCTAAGAAAATTGTTATTGTTGTATGCTTTTATTATTAGCCATCAAAGAATAAAAATTATACATTAAATAGTGGAATACTTTTGTTGAGAGGAAAAATTAAAATAATATTTACAAAGTATTTTGCCTCTACATATGGGTTTACGTTTTTAAGGGTATATGTAATAAAAATATTATTTGCTAAATATTCAGTAGAATTACCTGTCGATGAAACATGTTATTTTACATAAAAAAAAGAGACACGTATTTTTTATTTTTCTTAAAAATGTTTTTTAACGAAGTTAGCCACATTTTAACTTTGAGCGCTAAAACCCTAAAAAACAGTGAAAAAAATGGTTTTACTTGTAATTTTTTTTCTACTGAGTGTTAATTAATTTTTCTTCTTGATTCTTATTCATCTCTTCGAACCCCTGTTTAAAATTTATAAAAAACTTCAAAATTAAAAAAATGGCTGCAGATTTTCAAAAAAAACTTAATTTTCTCGAAAACACCACCTTTTTTTGCTTAAATTTTTAGAGTGAATTCGTATGCTTCCAATGCTTATTTCCGGATTGTTCTCACGAGAAACTTTAAAAATTTCCTCAATACTTCTAGTCAAAAAGCGTTTCATCTTTTTCGATTTTTCACCATCAATTTCAACGCTTAAAACATTACTTTTATTAGGACTCTCTCTTGAACAATCTAAATCGTCATTGAGGAAGTACTCTCGAGATTTTAATCTGTTAATTTCTCACAGGATGGCCACAATAAGGATCAGGAGGAATGAAAACTTCATTGTTTCGTTGAAATTTTCTTGATTGGAAAGTAGCGTACTTTTGAAAAGATTTGCAGGTAAAATTGTCAGAATACGGATTTTTTTAGAAATTGTTATTCAATTTTGAAAGGCTAATTTTATATTTTGTATCCATTGTTCTTCTGGCATTTCAGAATTGAATATTCTTAAAGGTGAAACGTCTAAATTCAACATCAAAGAATTTTCGTTAATTGAGCCTTCCAATTCTATAACTCGCCCGACGCTCGGAGACACGCGCTAATACCAGTCGGGTAGCAGTGATAGGCCCAGAGGCGCTCACTGCTACCCGACTGGCATTAGCGCGTGTCTCCGAGCGTCGGGCGAGTTATAGAATTGGAAGGCTCAATTTCGTCCATTTGTATATTTATGTCAGGTTCGAATAAATCATCATTTTCATCTATTTCAGGTTCAATGAATAAGGAATTACAATCGTTGAATTTTTCGTCGATAGGTTCACAAATACTCACATCCGAAAGCACCATAAATTTTGAAATAAAACGCAAATAGCAATTTTTACAATTAATTCTATAAAATAATTAACGTCAGTTTTCTATTTGTATAATTATCAGAAAATTAAAATTAATATATAATTAGAAATAAAAAATACGTCAATTTCCTCAGCGTGTAAAAATATATGTCACTTGAGTAAACTGCCCTACAACGGAAAAAGACACATAAGCGACATTTTGGTGAAAAATAAGTTTTTGGTATCAATGGATTCGTAATCAAAAACTGCATCTAACTATCGTAATAAAAATGAAAAATTTAAATTATTTAATGTAAAAAATTAATTTTGAAAATATTGAAATTCGCGAAAAATGAGAAATTGCAATGGAAAAAGACACATGAGGTACTTTGCGTAGTCCAGAATCTGCAAAAAGGCATGAACTACGTCACAAAATACAGTGAGAAAATACACACAAAGTCGCTCGCGTTCTTTTTCCATTGTAAATGCTGCCGAGCTCGGCTTAGTTTACAACCGCATCCTCCATCTCTCCATGCTTTTTAAATGGGGAAATTACGCAAGCGACTTTTTATTGTATTTGCACTAAAAAAACTTCACAAGTGCATTTGTTTTTAGAGATTGTTTAAAAAATAATTTTTTTATTGCAAAAATAGAAAAAGAACATGTGATTTACCCTATAGGCTTATTTTTAGTCATTAAAAATGAGTTATAAATAAAGTTCTTGGTGTAAACGGTCTTTCTCAAATATCTCCGTTCGTCCTATTTGTCGCTTATGTGTCTTTTTCCATTGTAAGGCAGTAAACATTAACAACAATTTTGGTTATGAAAAAACTTACTATATATTCCCAACAAACTTTCATTTATTATTGTTCTTAGTTTTAAACAAATAACTTCAATAATTTTGAACTTAAAAAAAAATTTCGAAAAAAATTCTCCTAACTATTAACTCTTTGACTGTCGCGGACGCATATATGCGCGGATTTAAAACTGGCCAAAAGTGCTCTTGACGCATATAGGCGCAACTTAAAAAAGGTGGTTTAAAACTTCTTAAAAATCGCTGAAACTGGTTACTTGGAGGTTTTTGGGGTCGCTGAAAACGAATCCGGCGTTAGTTTTTCAAAATTTAAAATGGCGGATCCAATATGGCCGACATCATTCTCAAAAATTAATCCGATTTGCCTGAAAATCTCTACTCGGGGGGTTTTCGGGTTTGCTGATTACGAATTCGAGGTCACTTTTTGAAAATTCAAAATGGCTGATCCAATATGGCGGACAATTTTTAAAAACTGATCGGATTCGCTTGAAAATGGTTAAGTGGGGGTTTTTAGGGTCGTTGAACACGAATCTGGCGTTATTTTTTCAAAATTCAAAATGGCGGATCTACTATGGCAAACATTATTTTGAAAAATTGATACAATTTGCCTGAAAATCTTTACTCGGGGTGTTTTCGGGGTTACTGATTACGAATCCGAGGTTCGTTTTTCAAAATTCAGAATGGCGACTTCAATGTGATAGAATCATGAAGCAAAATTGTATAGAATTGCTTGGAACTCACTGCTCATCAGTTTTTAGCCTTTCTGATTAAAAATCTCAATTTGCATTATCAAAATTGAAAATTAGAATGATACCCAATAAATTGAGTATCAATTTTAATTAAAATTTAAATTATATTATTTCTAGCCAATCCGCCTATTTTTAGTAATTTTGAACCGCCATTTTGAATTTTGAAAAACGGACCACGGATTTTTAATCAGCGACCCCGAAAACCCCCGAGTAACCATTTTCAAGCCAATCCGATTAGTTTTGAAAAATTGTCCGCCATTTTGAATTTTGAAAAACTAACGCCAGATTCGTGTTCAGCGACCCCGAAAACCCCCGAGTAACCATTTTCAAGCGAATCCTATCAGTTTAAAAAAATTATCCGCCATAGTGGATCCGACATTTTGAATTTTAAAAAACCGACCTTGGATTCGTAATCAGCGATCCCTAAAACCTTAGGATACAACACACTTTTGGCCAAAACAGTGGAAATCTCGTCGACAGCCAAGGGGTTAATATGGTTTAGCCCACTTGAAACTCATGTAATTTCTTTTTTATATTAATACGAAGTCACTCTTAAAATTTGAGCAAAAATTGTTTGAAAACCTCCTTGGGTCTAAATAAATTTAAAGTTTCCCAGTGTGCAGTAGGATGTCTTCAAGATATCTTGAGAATGTTCTAAAATATCAAGGTTAACTTTTCATGCCTTTGAGGTCCATAGGATGTTCTATATTTGAGACGAACTTAGGACATTTTGAATTTTGAAAATCTAACATTATATTCGTAATCAGTGACCCCAAAATCCTCCGAGTGACAAGTTTCAATTAAATTTGATAAATTTTTCAAAAAGTCGTTCTTCATTTTGAAAAACTAATGGATTTGTAATCAGCTTCCCCAAAAACCCTTGAGTGACAAATTCTGGCCACATTCCATTAAAAAATTCGACTTTTTGTAATAGAAATTGAAACGCCACTAATATATAAAATAATTAATTATTGTCAACTTTTGAGCCTTATAAAATTGTTTAAATATTTGAAAAAACGTTTTTTAATCATAGGTTTGTTCCGTCATCTTAAAAAACAAGAATACCTTCCGGTATTATAAATCGCCTTACAGAATAAAAAATCGGAGTCAAGTTTTGATGCATTTTTCGTAATTTTTGACGCTTCTGTCACTTCCATGCTGACGCTTATTTTGAAACTCTGATGATCAAGTGATTGTATGATGACCTAAAATATTCAATAAAATTTTGAAATGTGTGACAATTTTGAAACCCTGATGATCAAGTGATTGTATGATCTATGTAAACTATTAAATGAAATTTTGAAATGTGTGACAAACATATCCCACATATGACCTGAAAATGTCTCAAGCATGTCGTCAGTGTGTTCCACGGATGCATGTACCCACTGGGTTTCTAAACAAGTTTATTTTTAAAATTCGTTATTAAAAAAACTTTTATTACAAATTTTAAGATTGTTAATTGTAAAACAAATTACTATATTATTATTATATAAACGATAAATAAGATATAAATTTTACTTTTAATAACAAAAATTTGAAAGATGTTGTTTACATGAATTTATGTTTCAGGTTACTGTTTTGTTACGAGAAGGTCTGACATTTTATAGAGTCAACCACTCTGCACTCTTAACAATTTTGGGAGTGTCAATTGAAGAAAGTGGTGCACCTTTTCTTCTTTATCCTTATACCGGCTATAAGAATATGAAAAGATTTTTATTAAGGTGTAAACTAAGTAGCGAAGGACCTCCAAGAGCTCTTACGACACAGGAAGTAGTAGAAATGGCACTTCAAGCTTCAAAAGGAGTCCAGTATCTTCATAAAAAAAAGTTTATTCATAAAGATATTGCAGCCAGAAATTGCGTGTAAGTTTATAATTAAAGTTTTTATAAAATTTTCTCATACATATTAAAACGGACCTGAGGTAAAAAAAATCAATGTTTACTTTTGTTTCCTCTCCAAAGGAAGCCTTGTACAAAGAGATTTTAAAAATATCTAAATAAAATTTTTTAGCATTTTTTTGATTTTTAAAAAAATCGATTTTTGTATTTTTTTAAATAACTTTTTTCTGCGTACAAATTTTCATTAATTCTTATCAAAATTGTATTCCTGGCACAAAAACGAATCGATTTATATATACAAAGTATATATTCTATCAATTTTTTGAAAATTAATCAATATTTTTATTTTTCACAAAAAAAATTAAATTTTGTATTTTTTGAAATTTTTAAAATTTCACTTCCAAAATAAATACTCTATAATAAAAGATTAAGCAATTAGTATATATATTCACCTCTAGCTTGATTAGTTTTTTAACAACTTTAATGTGCAGAAGAATGAATACTGTTTCTGTTCTTCGTCTCTTTTGATTAATGAATTAAAATCGGTCATTAGTTTAACATTTATTTCTGCAACATCGTTGATTACTCTTAATTTTTGTACTTCACTTTTACATTGTTGGTAAACCGAATTTTCACTCAATGTTGCCGCATATTGTTCTAGAAAGGAAGTACTCATCTCAAATCGCGAAAAGAAGTTTTTGGAATTTTTCCTCATAAAATCGTGCATTTCTTTTTTGGAAATATCTTTCACGAATACAGCAGATAATCTTTTTATTTTTTTTACAATTTGTCTTCTTTCATTAAATTCTTCTGTTCATAAGATAAATCATTATCAAAAAACTCCAAACTGTCAACCTCAGTGGTTAAGTACCATAAATGGTTGTGAATCTTTTTAGAAGCTCTTTAGATAATTCAGAATTAATTTTCGAGTATTGGTCGAGCTCTTTATTAACAGCAAGTCTTGAAGTACTTTTGGTGTATTGAATCAATAGTTCACGTAGATAGACACAATAAAAATGCACACTTCTCTGCATGAACTTTCTTTTTTTTGGCGACATTTTAAATTCTATTCTCAAAAGGAACATCTTTTCTAATTTTTCCAGCATATTCTTCTCGAGATTCTAAGCTATATCTTCGTATTGAGGAGCGATTTAACTTTATCTTGCTTATATCAACATTTAAGGCTTGACAAGTAGCTGTAAGATTGAGAACGGCTTGTCTAAACGGAGAGAAGAGGCACAGTTAATTTTACAGAAAACATTTAGTAAAACATTTATTACGCCGATAGTGGCGCCAACTAATTGTTTAGTAAAATACTCTCTCTCTCTCTCTCTCTCTCTCTCTCTCTCTCTCTCTCTCTCTCTCTCTCTCTCTCTCTCTCTCTCTCTCTCTCTCTCTTTCTCTCTCTCTTTAGTAGACTTAACTGCCACGTCAGTTCAAATCTACTACGCCCTTCTCTCCGTGTATCACTAATTTTAGCCGCATCTAAAGCAGAAGCAAGTTTAGTGGACATAATTTGTTTTTTGTCAGTTGATACATATTCAAAACCCTTTTGACTTCGTGAATCAATTTCCTAAATTGTCGAATCATGAGTACTTCCAATTTTTACTATCATCTTTTGGCGTTTAAACGCGAATACACCATGAATTACGCGAGTTTTGTGAAAAAAGTTCAAAAATCTATCAGAATAAGTAGATTTAGTGAACCAGTCTGTAATTAAATTATTATTTTGTTTTATAAGAAGAACATCGAGGAAACGGATGGAATAATTCGTTTCAATTTCATGCATAAATTGCAGGCGCTCATTATTTGAATTAAAAGTGTCTATAGCATTTCAGAAACCTTATCAAACGGAATAGAACTAATAATGTCGTCCACATAACGGAAATAAAAAGTGGATTAAAAGATATTTTTTGCAAACAAGAAGACTCCAGATCATCCATTACAAGGTTCCAAAGGTTCGAAATATCTGCATATCTTGTTTTAATGATTTTTAAAACTAAATTACAATTAACGTTGGTGATTAAAGAATTTACATTCAGGATAATTAAAACATTAATGTCTGCGATTGTAAGATTCTTGATTTTGTCAATAAAAGAAAAACTATTTTTTATATAAGAGTTTGGTTTTATAATAATGTTATTTAATGTGTCATGGAGCCATTTAGATAAAAAATTTGTCGGAGAGCCAATAACTGAAACAATAGGTCTAAGTGGATAGCCAACCTTATGAATCTTAGATAATCCATAAAATTTGGCAAAATTGGTATCATTCTGTGTATCTTTTCAATGCTATATAAAAAATGTTATAATAAACATGTAGATATCAAAGATACATTGTTATTTAAAAAACTCAACGGCACTAAAATATTTTTGAGCAAACATAAAGACCTAATGTTCCCGCTAGCAGACGAAGGAAATATTACAGTTTTTTATGAAAAAGTCAGACTACATAGAGAAAGTAGAGACCTTACTACCGGATTGTAAAACTTATTTACAATTAAACTGTAATATGTTAGATTCTTTAAAAGCTGATTGTTACAGAATGTGCTTGTTTTTGAATAATAATTCTTATTTGAATAGGGTTGGCTATCCACTTAGACCTATTGTTTCTGTTATTGCTTCTCCGACACATTTTTTATCTAAATGGCTCTATGACGCACTAAATAACATTATTATAAAACCAAAGTCTTATATAAAAATAGTTTTTCTTTTATTGACAAAATCAAGAATCTTACAATTTCGGACATTTATGTTTTAATTATAGCCTGGATGTAAATTCTTTAATCACCAAAACGTTAATTGGGTTCACCTGCTTCTGGATTATTTGCTGACCTTGTAATGGATGATCTGGAGTCTTCTTGTTTGCAAAAATTTTTCATCGATGTTCTTCTTATAAAACAAAATAATAATTTAATTACAGACTGGTTTACTAAATCTACTTATTCTGGTAGATTTTTAAATTTTTTTCACTTTTTTCATTTTTTGTCGGCATGTGTAAATATGTCTATCGACCGGTCTTGAAAGGTAGGTCAAGTTTGTGTTTTGTTATAAAACTATCATCAATATTAATATTTTCATTTGATCCTTGCAAAATGACAAGTATGGTTCTTTGATTTGCAGCTATTTCTTGCACATCAAGATTTCTCATTGTAGCCAACTAGAGCTGATATTTAAAAGACATTATATTTAATTAAAATAAAAAATATGAAAGTTTCGGAGAAAATACTCTGTTCATTCTATATTTTTATAAACTCGATCCACTTAAATTTACAAAACTATTTATTTTCTATAAGACATTAAACATATTGAAGTAAGTAAATAGAGTTAACTAGTGTTTATCACATACAAATTCCTAAAAAAATTTTAAACTTGAATTAAAGATTAAACATACCATTTTTCTGCCTATTTGTATCCGTTTTTCTAGAGGGAATTTGAACAGCTGAAAATAAAAGATAAATAAAATTTTATATAATAGTACTACTGTATATTATGAATTACAAGTTATTAAAAGATATTTGATAAAACGTACCACTTTTCTGTGTACTTTCGTAACTGTAGCATCTGATGTCTTAGAATTAGATTTATTTGATTCAATATGTTTTTTGCTTCCTCGTGAGGAAGCTTTGTAGTCGTTTAATTTACAAAATTTTTAAAAATCCTTTTGACAAATTTTCTTCTATATGGGACTATATTATATAAGACCCTGAACAATTGTCCGGATGTATGTATGTGTGTGTGTGTGTGGATCCCGTTTTTTGTGAACACGATAACTCGAAGAGGTTTCAACGAATTCGGCTGAAAATTGCTAGGAATATTTATCATAAAAATATCTCGAAATGGATTGATGGACATTAAAAAATCTATTAAAAAAAAATTTTTTTTTTACTTTTTTCAAAAAAAAATTTTTTTTATTTGAATATTGAAGTTAATATACAATAAAATCTTCTTCTTTGCATCAAGACGAATCGATTGGTATATATAAAGTATAAATTGTATGAGAGTTTATAGAGGTAATGACAATTAAAGCAAAAAAATTACCTTTTTTTATCAAAAATTTAGTTCTTTCATCAAAATTATATTCCAGTACAATAAGATTTTAGTCATTTTTTTCAATAATCTTATCCGTTGCATTAAAACGGATCGATTGGTATATATAAAGTATATATTTTATTTGAATTTATAGAATTAAACATAATTAAAACCAAAAATTCGCACTTTTATTAGAAATTTATTTCCTTCTTAAAAATTATGTTGCTTTATAATAAAATGTTAATCTAGACGTAAAAACAAACTAAAAATCTTCATTTCATCAAGACGAATCGATTGATGTATAAAAAGAATATATTTTATTAGCATTAATAGAATTAAATAAATTGAAAAAATTCACTTTAAAGCAAATTTTTTGCTTATCGTAAAGAGGAAGCAAAATGTTCATGTAATGAACATCTTAATTCACAACTTGTTTTCTTAATAGCTGAATGTGTATCCTCCTTAAGTACTGCATCGCTCGAGTCACTTTCATCTCTATCCTCTGTGGAAAATAGACTTTGATCATCCATTTTCTCATCACTTTCGTCAATACGAGAAACCTGTAGAGTATTCACTACTTCTTTGTTTATAGGACTCCACTCGGTGTCCACAGAATTTGTTTTCTCATGAGTGTAAATTTCGGAAGCTGGAAAATAAAGCAAATAAAAAAATAGTGACTACATATTTTTACAGTATTTACAGGCCTGGAATCAACTTTAACGAGCAAGAAAAGTCGATTCAATCCATTAAAAATAAAAAAAAAGTCGTTCATTTAATTTAGTGTTGTTACAAAAAGTTGATTAATTTTTTTAAATAATTTTTCAAAGACTACATTTCTATAAAATTAAAAAATGTCAAAAAATTGAAATTTGGTAACAACTTAGAAAACTAATTTAAATTTATAATATCTTCTAAAAATAATCGAGTATTTAAATAATATTAAAAAATCAAATTTTTGAAGAATTTTAATTAAAAATGATTTCAACGAAATTATAAGTCTAAAAATGTAAAATTTTTAAAAATTTATTTTTTCTTTGTTCGAAGCTAATTGAATCTTAAAAAAATTATGATAAATCAATTCTAGGAATTAGTTTTTCATAAATATTGTAGTACTATTTTTCGAAAATATTGAATTTATAAAAAAAAGTTTTGCATATTTTAAAAAAACTAATTTTTTAATTAACTTTAATTTAAAAAATATTTAATTCATTAATATCTCCAAAATGTTAAACAAAATTCTAATTCTAAAATAATATTATTTTTCGTAAGTTTTTGAATTTTTGTAAATATGTAATCAAAAATATTGAAAATACTTGAATTTTAACAAATTAGAATGAATACATTCTGAGAAAAACTTTGTTCAAAAATATTTTATAATTTTTAGAAATTAATTTTAATTTTTGTTAAATTAACACTTGAAGATTTTTCATTAAAATTTTTAAGAATTTAATTACTTTCAATTCAAAAATAATTTTGAAAAAATTTATCTATTATACTTTTCACACTAATAAAAATTGAAATAAGTTGCAGTTTTACAAAAAATGTGGTATTTTGTCTCAAAATTTGTAGAAAAAAGTTAATAAAATCGCGTTGTTTTTTTTATATAAGTCGCATTATTTGAAAATTGTCGAAAAAAAGTCATAATATCCTAGGCCTGTATTTATAAATTGCAAAATATGGAGAAGTATTCAATAAATAAATACCGTACTTTTCTCATTACTATGATGAGGACCATCAAGTCGTGGAACTTTTAAAGCAGCCCGCGTTTCATCTGACACAAAACTCCTCTTTGTGCGAAAATGTTTGGTTAAATCAGCGGCTCTTTTTTCTGGACGTGTATCACTGTCTGTTGTGTAGGCATATGACTTTGTTCTCAAAATCTCCAGTCTTTTTCCGCTTCCTCATATGATTCTAAGAAATACAAAGACATTGTGATATCAGTATATTTACAATAATATTATATATTGATAGATAATATTTATTTTTAATATTTCATTAATTTATTATTTATTTAATTTATAAGCTATTTTATCAGGATGGTCACAAAGTTTCAGTTTATCAATTTCTCTAACATTTCCTTGACGAATTACTGACATTAAAATAATTTTTCGAAATTTCATGAAGAATTAAATTATTTTAATACGAAAATTTAAATTTTTGAAGAATTTTAATTATAAATATGACCATGATTTTAACAAAATTTTAATAAGTCCAAAAAAGTAAAATTTTATTTGTTTTATTCGAAGCTAATTTATAGTTATAGTTAGTTATTTTTCGCACTATAGAAATTGAAATGAGAATTTATAAAAATAAGTCAAAAAAATATTTATTTTCTAAATATCTCTGAAAAAAATTTGTTTCTTGACATTTCCCTGATTTTTACTGACATGTGATCACCCTGATTGCACTATTTCAACAATTAATTTTTGTAAAAATTATTTACTTGCGTAACCTTTTAACACGGTTGTGAAAAAAGGCCAACCTGTAGGAGGTGGAAGTTTATTTTGGACCAGTGCACTTAAAAGTTCATTTTTTTCCTTGGTATAAGGCGGTTCTGGAAATCGGGTTTCCAGTTTGCCTTTTTTTGAGTTAAATATGACCCATGTAGAAGGAATACAATCGATGTCACGAATTTTACCCTTAGGACCTTTTTTTACAAATTCAATTAATTGAAAATCGTAAACTTCTTCCGTCTCTGACATAGTTCTACAAAAAAAAGTACAAATTATTATTGTTATTATCAATAATAATAGTAATAATAATCATGACAGCATATAAACAACCGAATAACATTTTAGGTTATATTAAACGATTGAAACTTTTTGTCTTCTAAATAACTTACAATAATAACATAACAAGTAAAATTACATTTAATCCACTTAACCATACCTTAAAGTAAATTGAAATATGAAAATATAATTGTTAAAAATTTTAAAAGTTAAATTTACGTGATTTTTTTACACTGTCTCACTGGTCTCTCGTATTGATCAACTCACTGCGCGGAAATCATCAGAAATGGCGGGAACTATCGATCGATCGATCGATTGAAAAGATGGCTATTGTCATCCATTAACCAATGAGAGTTCAATCACGTGATCAGGATAGCGCGAAATTAAAATTTTAATTTAAAAAGTATGTTATAAATTAGTTAATCAAATTTAATGAAGAAGCGGCACAACAAACGTTCTTTTATTCCTATTTTCCTCGAATGAAAGCGTCAGTCTAACCATTTTTGTATCAATTTCATCTAAAGGGCAAGAAATTTTTCTTCTTTGATTAATTTGTACTTCCCATATGTTAAAAAACGAAGAATCACTTGGATAATTATAAACTCGTTTTACTATTCTCAACTCTTGACCCTCTACTACAAGTCTTTCAGGATTTCGAATGATTTTTTCCACACTTATTATTCTTCTATAATGGTTTCTTTAATGACTGCTGGGTTATAAGGGGGAACTTAGTACGCGCCTGTACAGATAGATAAAGTGACCATAATACGGCTGAGTTGTATAAAAATATTTATTAATTTTTCTTTTGTTGGAAGGGGGTTGGTTTTGGGTTCGATACCTTCCAGTACCAAATATAAAGTCAATTTGACTCTGGTTTGGACTATCTCTTGCATATATTTCGCGGCCTAAATTTTAAAATCGCTACAAGCAGCGATTGGGCTATATTTTAATTAATGACTGCGGTTTTTTGGCTTTATGTCGATGCATAGCAACTTTCATTTAAAATCATATACAAAAGATCATATTTCTGGTTTTTTCAATTAAGTAAATATCAAAAGATATTATAATTAATACTTCATTAATTTTATACAAAATTAACTTTTTTGAAAGTACACTCAGATGCATTAATGCTGTCCTCCCGGTTTAAATGAATTTCGAACCACATCGGGGCTCAAATAGCATCATGATTTAATTTTATTGTTGAGGAAAACTATTGTGGGACATATAAACACCCTATTAATATCATGTTTTGTTTTTGCAGTGCTACGCACACATGCGTGTCACGTATTTAAATATATAACGTAAGCGTATGTGAGATGTGCAAAATCAAAAAGGTATATTTGGCGCAATCGAGTTCCGCCTTTAGAACCATACTTATACTGACTCACTCCTGTGCTTGAGAAAATTCCCGTGGTGGGCCCGGGCGCAGAATGGGCCACCTGTGATCCGCTGCATGTCGTAAGAAGCGACTAAAACGGACTCGGAGGGTTGTTACAGACAACCTCACTTGCCGAAGCAAGGGTGGTAAGACTCTTAATCGGTACTCATACTAGAGTACTTAACGATACCATGGGGATCGGATGCCCGCGGAGTCTTGTCTCCAACCGGTCATTGGATCGGACTCGTGGTTATATATGTATAGACGCGGTTAATTAATACACTAATACACAACTGCATGCACGACAACGAATTTCACTGAAAGTATACATCTTTGTTTCCTTATATATTGAATGATGATAATTTACAGCACTTACGAAAAAGCAGTTTACTTTTAACAACTTATTATAAGACATAGTTCTTGGGACAGGAATAAATGCAAAATTTATTAATTTCTGAGATAACGAACGACCTACGTTTCACTTTATATTAAATTATTGTAGATAATATCCAAATTTATTTTACATACGCGAAACATAGTCACTGTCAATGATCGGATGGCATCGGCTCATTTACGGAGATTGACGAAGTTAGCAACCAATAGAAATGCAGGCGCCATATGACTGCACTCGCTAGCCACTCTTGCTCACCAAAAATTACTACAGTGGATCGTAGATTTTAGTGGAAAATGTTTTCATTTGTCAGATTCTGTGTAATGAAATTAGAGAAAACTATAATCAATTTTTGCTACATTTACAACTCTTACACAAAGTAAGTGTAGTTACAGCCTACATCGCTTGAGGCTAGAGGCGTTCGGAAAGGATCGACGCTTCGGCGGCGGTTTTAGTACTAACGTCGCGACATATGAGTTGTGGTGCCAATTCGGATAGCAGCCTGCAGAGCTGTTAGGGATTGGAAAGGTCCTGCCCCTCACCGAGGGACTGCAAATGTTCTTACCAACTTTGCGGAAACAGGCAGATGACCTTCGTAGTCATCGCCGTTGGAGAGCGTATCTCTTCCCGTTACGCTAGTATGCGAGTCATGTGGGTATACCAGTATTGGGAGGCCCTGCACGTTAAATACCTACAAGGCCGCTGTGCGTGAGAAAACAGCCGAATTAGCCCTCCTGTCTCTAGTTTTCTTGGGACAGCGTTACCAGCCAGGGTTTCCCAGTACTGATTTAGTACTGGAGTCAGCACTGCTATACTGGCAGTCAGTACTATGCAAGTACAGGGTTGCCAGGTTCCTAGTAAAGAGAACTGCAATTAGAAGACGCTGATGTAGCCCAAAAACCGCGGTAATATTTAAAGCCCAAAAAAGCGTCTAAAAATAGGGATGTAGCCGAAATCGCGGTTTTTAGTAACGTAATTTTGTCTCATTGGAGGTTTTGACGAAGAATAGATATTTTTTAAACACTCAGATGCATTAATGCTGTCCTTCTGGTTTGACGGTATTTTGCAAAGTCCTATGATTTCTGTCAAAATGTTTTCAGTTCATGATATATGATAACATTCGTATGTCACGAACTAAGAATATTTGATAGAAATGACACGACTTTTCAAAATTCCTTTTTAACCAGGAGGACAGCATTAATGCATCTGAGTGTACTTTCAAAAAAGTTAATTTTGTATAAAATTTATGAAGTATTAATTATAATATCTTTTGATATTTACTTGGTTGAAGAAACCAGAAATATGATCTTTCGTATATGATTTTAAATGAAAGTTGCTATGCATCGACATAAAGCCAAAAAACCGCAGTCATTAATTAAAATATAGCCCAATCAAGATAGTCCAAACCGGAGTCAAATTGACTTTATATTTGGTACTGGAAGGTATCGAACCCAAAACCAACCCCCTTCCAACAAAAGAAAAATTAATAAATATTTTTATACAACTCAGGCGTATTATGGTCACTTTATCCACCTGTACAGGCGCGTACTAAGTTCCCCCTTATGGGCGATGTCCAAGTTAGTCCCGTGAGGGGAAGCAGCTTATCCCTACCATGCGGCACACCAAGTCGAAACTGAGTCCCGAGCGACCCTCGCCGCGGGGGCGCTCGGACCCTCAACCCTCATTAAGGAAAACTCTTAATGACTTTTTATATAAATACCCATAACCAACCCCCCTACAACATTTAAAAAAAATCTTTTTTATATTATTTTTATCAATTTAATGCTATTTTTTAATATAGAATGGGAGTCAAATTTACTTCCTAGTTGGTACTAGAAGGTACCCAACCCATAACCAACCCCCCTACAACATTTAAAAAAAATCTTTTTTATAGAATTTTTCCCTTCACATTTTTTCCATGCTTAGGACTGGCAGTAATTTGTTAAATTTCCACATTTTTTGTATTATAACATATGTATGAAATCGTGAGAAAATAAGGAATTTGAATATGTTAATAAAAAATTAAAAATGTTAATATTTAAAAAATTTATATTTTTATATAAAAAGTCATTAAGAGTTTTCCTTAATGAGGGTCGAGGGTCCGAGAGCCCCCGCTGCGAGGGTCGCTCGGGACTCAGTTTCGACTTGGTGTGCCGCATGGTGGGGATAAGCTGCTTCCCCTCACGGGACTATCTTGGACACTGCCCCCCCTTATAACCCAGCAGTCAATAAAGAAACCATTATAGCCCTAGGGAGATAAAGGGTACATTATTGACCGCTCACAGGTCAAGAAAGTACCTTTTATCTCTCTAGGGCAATAATGGTTACTTTATTGACCAGCTAGGTTATATGGGAGAACTTAGCATGCACCGGTACAGGTAGCATAGAGTAACCATAATACGCCTTTGTTGTATAAAGCAACGCATTAACGCACTTGCGTTAATGAGACAATTAAATTTTTTCATAACATCTTATTCTACCTATATCAGTTTATAAACCATTAACAAAAAGAAAGTTTTGTGTTCCGAATTATAGTAATAATAAAATATAGAATTTTTTGATACTGCCTCTCGGCACAGAACATCAGGAACGTTTTTAGAACGTTTCTAAAACGTTTCATGTCTGGTAAGGGACATGAAACGTTCTAAAAACGTTTTAGGAACGTTCATAAAACGTAAGGCGATTTTTGTGTCCACTGGGAATAGTGCGTAGTACCACGGTCCCTCGTGTTGTCATGCTATGCTGTCAGAATATACTACAATTTATTGTTTATTTCTAGAATGTTCTTAATAAAAATTCATGAACTTGCGTAGGGTAAATGCGCCTATAACTGGATTTTTTGTTTAATACAATTATTTACTATTATAGAATAATATAATATTGGAAAATGTTAGAAAAAAATAATTTTTGACCTTACTCAATACCATTGTGCGTAAAGAAACACATTTAAAGTATTAATAATTTAATTATTTAAGAATGAAAATTGCTTATCGTAGTGATTGGGACATTTTCATTGAATATGCATATGCTCCAATTACTGGGAGCAACATAACCTCTAAATACACGTATTTTTATAGGAGTAATGTTTTATTACACTGGGTAACAAAAAATGGACATGTGTTTATTTCAAAATTTTTGTGTTAATTGAAAGTTTGGGTGTCCGTAAACAAGAAAATAGCAAAAAAAAATTTTAATGTATTCAAACCCTTAAAACAGAGGGTTGATTTATTAAAAAACCGTGTTTTTTGCACTTTTTGAAGTCCTGTAAAAAGAAAATGGAAAGACACAAAAAGCTCTAATATAGCTTAAAAGAAAGCTCAAACCTTTATCTTTAAGAACCAAAACTAAAAAGTAATGTAAAAATTGCAGGGGACGTGTATATACCGAGTACCCCCCTAATGATTCATACGCCTTGGTAAAAATGACTGGGAATCTAAGCATTGGTGCATATCAATTTTTCATCATCAAATTGGCTTCAAATTTGTTACTCGGTGGTTTTTGGGGTCGCTGATTACGAATCCGAAGTTAGCTTTTAAAAATTAAAAATGGCGGCTTCAACAAAAACCTCAAGTACTGTGGGGATTGAGATAATTATTGTTAATAACTTATGGAATCGGACCCCCAGATCCCAATAATTAAACTTTTTGTAAATTCCAATTATATTTATTAATTAAATATGTCTGCTGACTGACCATCGATATTACACGTCGTTCCCGATCAAAGACTCACAAAAGAATGTCACTCATACGTTTCACATACACCAGGGAACCAGAGTTAAAGGCACATTCTCACGCAACATGCGTAACGCCTTAAGCCTAACCCACATACTCCCCTCCCAGTGATAACGATATAAAAAAATAAAATTAATATAAAAAAAGAAAATATAAAAGAGAAAAATAAAAAAATTTCTTTTTTTATCGAAGTACGCGTAACAATAAAATATACGTATATACATTTCAGTCTCATATTTAATATTTAAAGATCACAAAATTCACCTTTTAGGTAATAGTATAATACTGTTTGATTCAAAACAGAAGAAAAAAAAATAATTTAATCATTAAATGTTACTTTTTTTCTCTTAAGAATATTAGGAACGAACTTGTGTTTTAAGGTAGTCGTAGGAGTTTTTTTAACAATATGATACTCCACATTTTTATTTGGCTTTGGTTTTTAGCAGACATTTTTCTCTTGATTTACTAATACTTTAGAATTAGTAGGTAAATCGACTAGATTACCAGGTATCGAAGGAACGGGCAAATCAATTTTTTTAGAAGACTTTAACGGAACCAAAAAATCGTTTGGTTTATTCTCGATATTGACAGGGGTGGAAATTGGTGGTTCAACCCTCGTCGTTTCAGAAAAATCGCGTGCAATGTATGCTGGTTTCAAATTCTCTACAGAAATTTGCTTATGAACTCCGTCGATATCGACTTCGAAAACACGGTCGGATATACGGTTAATAACCGTATAAGGTCCTGAGTAAGGACATTGTAAAGGTTTCTTTAATACACGCACAATTCTTACGAATACATGGGAGCAATCTGCCATGTTTTGGTGAATAAAAATCTTTCGTTTGTGATGGTGAGAGACGGGAACCGGCTTAACTTCACGCATATGGTTTCGAAATTCATTCACGAATGAACAGGGCTCGAGAGGAGGATCATCCGGCAACACAAATTCGCCCGGAACACGTAGAACTTTCCCGTAAACGAATTCCGCGGGAGATGCCCCGCAATCTGTGACTAAAGTCCGGAGTCCCAACAATACCGTTGATAAAACACGGGTCCAACTCTGATCAGAGTGGCACATAATGGATGCTTTTAAGGTCCTATGCCAACGTTCCACCATACCGTTGGATGCGGGATGGTAGGCCGTGGATCTGACCCTATAACTACCTGATAATTGTAATAAAGCGGAAAATAATTTGGACTCGAACTGCGTTCCCTGATCGGTCGTTACTGTTTGTGGGGTTCCATATCTTGAGATCCAAAAGTCAACAAATGCACGAGCCACGGTTAATGCTTCGATATTTTTAATCGGAACAGCCTCCGGCCATCGCGAGAAACGATCAATCATAGTTAAACAGTACCGATAATCATTATCGACTGGCAACGGACCTACGATGTCCATATGAACATGATCAAAACGCGACTCAGGAGAGACGAATTGCGCGGGTAAGAGAACATTGTGTCTCGAAATCTTCGCTTTTTGGCACTCGATGCATTCTTTACAATATCGCGAAATCTGCTTGTGCATTTCAGGCCAAACGTATCGTTTTCCAATTGTCTGACGTAAAACGCGCGCACTCGGATGAGACAGCGAATGGAACGATTTAATTATTCTTTCTCGTAGGGAGCTAGGAATAAACGGACGCAAACTATCACCAGAAGTATCACAAAACAGTTCGATTTTTTCAGGACCGAAAACAAACCTCTTTATACGAATGGACCATTCCGAGTTCAACATCGCCTTTTTCAATTCCTCGTCCGAAGCCTGAGCTTTTGCCAGATCGTACAAACCAATTTCAGAAGAGAAGGTCACCGCCTCCACGCGGGATAATGCGTCAGCGACAATATTATCTGCACCGGACAGATGCTCTATTGTCGTGGAAAATTGTGAGATAAAGGACAACTGTCGTTGCTGGCGCGGTGATGATTTCTCCGATTTCTGCTTAAAAACGAATATAAGCGGCTTGTGATCCGTGACTATCCGAAACTCGCGACCCTCGAGGAAATAACGAAAATATTTGATTGACTCGAAAATAGCGGTCAATTCACGGTCGAAAGTACTATAATTTTTCTGAGTGGATGTAAATTTTCTTGAGAAGAATGATAACGGTCTCCATGAACCCGAGATCATTTGTTCAAGTGCAGCTCCCATTCCAAAATCCGATGCATCAGTGACCAATCGGGTGACAGCATTCGATTCAGGGTGAAAAAGCAAAGCAGAATTAGCGATTTGACCTTTGATCTCCTCGAACTCCGCATCAGCCTCGGAATCCCATATGATTGGAGTTTTGTCATTCTTTTTCGAACCGACTAGAAATTTATTCAACGGAGCAAGTACTCGCGCTGCGTTACAAATGCTTCGTCGATAAAAATTTGGAAAACCGACAAATCGACGCATTTCTGAAACTGTCGTGGGTTTTGGATATGAAAGAATCGCCTGAACTTTTTCCTCAGTAGGACGAATGCCCTGATGATCGATCATATGGCCAAGAAATTCCAACTGAGAACGACCAAATTCACACTTTTCGATGTTAATTCGCAAACCAAAATCCCTTAAACGGGAAAGTACCTCGTTAAGATGTTGTTCATGCTCTACAGGGCTGCTGGAAGCAATGAGGAGATCGTCAATATATGCAAACACGTAATCCAAACCATCGAGAGCACGAGACACGTACCGCTGAAATGTGGCGCCTGCATTCTTCAAACCAAAAATCATCATTGGGAATTCGAACAACCCGAATGGAGTGATGATTGCCGTCTTGGCAACATCCTCCGGAGCGACAGGAATCTGGTTATAAGCCATATGAAGGTCGAGTTTGCTAAATACTGTTTTTCCTGCAAGATTAGCAGTGAAATCGTGCAAATAAGGAACTGGGTAACGATCCGGTTCAGTCACAGCATTAAGTCGACGGAAATCGCCACAGGGACGCCATTCACCGTTCTTCTTCAAAACCATATTGAGTGGAGCCGCCCAGGAACCGCTCGATCGCCGACACACTCCAAGCTGTATCCAAGTCCGAAATTGAGCCTTCGCCGCTGACAACTTTTCAGGAGAGAGACGACGGACGCGCTCAGCGAGGGGGGGACCACTAGTAACAATATGATGATAAACATCCTGTGTCTTAGTGGAAATTCCCTGCTCAGGTCCTGTAACCTCTGGATATCCAGATAAAATCTCGGCAAAAGGAACCCCATAATTAACAGTGGTTATACTGCACGATGACACTCTACGAACCTCACAATCCCTAGTCAAATTAGTAACCGAATCGATCAACCTCCGTTGAGCCAAATCCACAAGAATATTATTATTGGCTAACAGGTCTGCCCCTATAATTGGGTAAGGTACTGCAGCCAAACAAAAGTTCCAATTAATGTCCCTCCTCAATCCAATGTCCAACGACAAACGCTTCTCTCCGAAAGTTGGAATTTTAGAATTATTTGCCGCGTAAAGAAAAATCTCTGTAGGTTTGAGTTTCGAATTTGACTGTATCGGAAGAAGAGACACGTCAGATCCAGTATCGATCAAAAAAAGAAAACCTGATTTTCGATCTCTGATGTGGAGACGTTTAGAGCTAACGCCGAAACCGATAGTCTCCGAACGGGGAGGCGTTTTCAGTTTTCCGACTGTCGATTGTTATTATTATTTTTATTCGAAACGGTTGAATACGAGCATGGTTTTTTACATTTGGTGGCATTATCACCAAATTTATGGTGATACCAACAATTCGGTTTATTATTTTCAGAACGCGAGCGACTTCTAACGTTTTTCTGATCATTCCGAGATCGAGAACGAGAACGATTGTTTTCTTTAGAAAATTTAGTACTTAACGCGCTAACTTGAGCAGCCAATTTACTAATCTGATTCTCGATTACCGATAATGTATTTGAACTTGAACTGAAAGATGGCGCACTGACCGCGGAACACGAATTCGGGACATTCATTGTTTCATGGACTTTGTCAGCTAAATCTGCCAATTGTTGAAGATCGTCCACACGAGAAGCGGCTAAAATCGCGCGAGTTGAAGTCGGTAATTGGTCGAGAAACACCGATTTAATAATAGCTTCACTACAATGCGCGTCGCCTAAACCTCGTAAACGTGTTAAGATTAACGTTGGCTTTCCATCGGTCGGAATATCTCCCTTAAGAAGCTGTCTGAGCTTAGTTTCCGTGGATACAGAATAATTAGCAATTATCCGATTTTTAATCTGAGTATAAATATCCGCGGGTGTTGGTCGAATTGATAAAATATCACGGGCGCCAATTAAAATCTCAGGATCCAGTCCTGCAATCACGTGATTAGCTTTTGTTGATTCCGCTGTAATACGACCGTTAAGAAAAACCGATTCTATTTGCAAAAACCAAAATGTAGGATCGTTTGAAACAAACCGAGGTAACCTATGATGTCGATAGTCGTCAACGCGAGGCACGTCCCGCAAATTCGCAATATTTTCGTTAACTCGATTTAATTGTTGTTGCAATTCTGTTAAGCGTTCATCGACGGGCTGAGATCCGGTCGCGCTTTCATCCTCCTCAACCATGATGTTAAGAAAAAAAAAATTTAATATCAATTAAACACGATAAAAATACGCGAGGTACCCGTCACTCACCATAAACAAAAGAAAAAAACAAAGAAAAATATTTAAAATACTTTCAATAAAATCGCGAAGAAAAAATAAAAAGAGAAATAATTCTAGATTAATTTAAAAAAATAAAATTCGATATCAAATTCAGTAAAGTTCCCTCGATAAATGATAAATCAGTCGAAAAACAAATATTCGAAAACAAACAACACTTTAACTCATTCAAGGAAATTCGAAATCTAACCTTGAATCATACTTTGTCATATCACAATAAACATGTATCGTTTAAATTTAAAATTATTTGTGATTAAATCAAAGAAAGAAAAATCTTTTTTGAAAATAAAATTAAATAAAATTATTTGTCAAAATTGAATAAAAAGATAAGAGACAAATCACGACAATAAATATGTAATTACACACAAACTCACAACAAAAATACCATACGCTACGAGTCTTTTTTCGGCGACGAATTCACTGGTGATGCTGGCGGTGAACTGGTAGATGACAACTTCCATAATCGTCCTCCTTGTGGATTAATCAATTGATTTGAGGTTTAACCTCAAAGGAAAGCGCTGAACAGCAAATGACCCTCGAGTATATTGACAGGAAGGAAATGCGCAGCACCAAATTATCTCCTCCGTGCGATTAATCTCATGAAAAAGATTTATTCATAAGGCGCGGAAAGGTGTTTCGCAAAAGAAACAGTAAATAAAAAGAAAAGCAGGTATTAAAATTTACATACCTCTTGCATGGGCTCAACTTTTGTGCCCATGCTTTCTTTTCAGAGCGTTTTGTATTTAAACTCCTCACCACAGCGTACCAGGAATTAGTCGTCAGTGTAGTGTTGAAGTTGGCGAAAAATTGAGTTGAATTGTGAAGTCGGGAAACGGAGCCACTATTCATCAAAGGCGGTGAAAAATCGGCTGCGATAGTCAGTTGCTCAGCATTGATAAAATTCAAAAATGGCAGCGACGTGCTCCAAAAACGTGGTGCGAAAAAAAAAATTCCAAAGTCGACAGAAAATGTGTCGCAAATTCCAAAATTTATATGTTCGCAGGTAGAATAAATTTTCCTTTTTGGAAATCAATGAAATGTAGTCTCGATGCTATTAACCAATTTTTAATATTCATGGATGTAAATTGTATATATACTCCATGCGTGTTCGCAATCACACAAAAATGTATGTTTCGCGTTGGGAAGTCACCAGTGTGGGGATTGAGATAATTATTGTTAATAACTTATGGAATCGGACCCCCAGATCCCAATAATTAAACTTTTTGTAAATTCCAATTATATTTATTAATTAAATATGTCTGCTGACTGACCATCGATATTACACGTCGTTCCCGATCAAAGACTCACAAAAGAATGTCACTCATACGTTTCACATACACCAGGGAACCAGAGTTAAAGGCACATTCTCACGCAACATGCGTAACGCCTTAAGCCTAACCCACAGTACCAAGTCTCGAGTGAATTCGAACGATTTTTAACATTTTATCCGACATGTTGAAGCCGCCATTTTGAAAGCTGACTTCGGATTCGTAATCAGCAACCCCAAAACCCCCGAGTAAAAAATTTGAAGCCAATCCGATGAGGAAAAATTGATATGCACCAATGCTTAGATTCCCAGTCATTTTTACCAGGGCGTATGAATCATTAGGGGGGGGGGGTACTCAGTAAATACACGTCCCCTGCAATTTTTACATTACTTTTCAGTTTTGGTTCTTAAAGACAAAGATTTAAGCTTTCTTTTAAGACATATTAGAGATTTTTATGTCCTCCCATTTTCTTTTTACAGGTCTTCAAAAAGTGCAAAAAACACCGTTTTTGATATATCAACCCCTTATTTGAGGGGTTTGAAAAAATTTTTAAAAATTGTATTGCTAATTTCTTGTTCACTGACACCCAAACTTTCAATAAACACAAATATTTTGAAATAAACACAACATGACCATTTTTTTGTTACTCAGTGTTATCTACATGACAAGAGCTTTCAATTTAATTAGCTTTTACTTCTTGCATTATAATTCCCGAGTTTATTATTTTAGGCTGCTAAATCTGAAAATCGCAGTAGATGGCACATTTACCATATCCAAAAAATCAGTTTTTACTTAAAAAAAATTCATAAATTTTTTCTGTTTTGCAAGACTAAATATTGTGATGAAATGTTGTGGTGTTTGGTTGTATATTAAAGGGTTAAATACGTCTTCCTAAATACATGTAAATTTGTCGATTTTTAAGAAATTTTTTTTACGAAAATATTTCAAATAAGAGATTTTTAGTTTCTTAATACATATTGTAATTTAGATGTAAATACGAAATAATTTTTATAAAAAATTAAAAATAGCGTACATATAAGCGTTCCCGTGTAGCAATATATTCCTTGATGATAAACATGATTGGCATTTCAATTTTAATCGGAAACAAGAAAAAAACCATTTTTTCTAAAAAGTGATAAATTTTGAACAATGTGAAGTTAGATTTAATTTATTGGGCTAATAAAATTTAACTTTAAAATTCTCCCATTTATTAAAAAAAAAAATTTTCAAATGACTACGTCACTCTGTTTAAAATTTATCACTTTTTACAAGAATGTTTTTATGTGTTACAGATCAAAATTGAAATGCCCATCATCAAGGAATATACTGTATCTCCGCCGTTTTTAATTTTTTTAAAAACTCTTTTCGTGTTTATATTGCTTACAATATGTATTAAAAAACAATAAAAGTAAAAATGTCTTATCTGAAATATTTTCGTCAAAAACAAAATTTTTTTTAATCCGTCTAATTTACATGCGTTCCGGGTAGCGTAACCCCTTATACTCACTTTGAATTATTATTGTACAAGTATATACTATTAATGATATTTTCTCTATTTAGGGTGGATGAAGATTTAAGAGTTCAAATTACAGACAATGCTTTGGCTAGAGATCTCTTTCCTCAAGATTATCATTGCCTCGGTGATAATGAAAATCGTCCAATCAAATGGCTCGCTATTGAAAGTCTTTTAAGTGATTCATTTAATACCGCATCTGATGTTGTAAGTTTAATCCAGGCATTAGTATTAAATTTTATATATTAGAAATAAATTTTGATATTGAGAAATATATTACAGATTGATTATTAATTGAACCTGCGCGTGCATCTCTCACTGTAACCTGACTAAAAATTAAATTAATTAATTTAATTTAACCTCGCGCACTTGCTGTTATTGCACACGCGGGCTCAATTATTGTTTTGACTAACAATTAAACACATTGTATTGTTTTTTAATTGTTCGAAAACTTAATGCATTATATGACCCTAAACATCTAAACAATGAACGGTATTTCGAAAAAAGATGTTGACAAAACTATTAAAGATACAACTTTTTAATAATTACATTTTAAAAATACATGTATTTAAGATTGCAAACAATATAAAAAGATAAAAAAATATTCAAAATGGAGGGGATATAACGAGTCCTGTCATCCAGAGCCCACACAGCACCAAAGACTTTCTGAAACTTGACAGAACCTCATTCAGCGACCCTGTAAAAAAAAGTATTGGGAGGTACGGGATTCCGCATTGCAGTGCCAACCTGTCAATGCGGTTTTCGCGAAATAGCGCATTGGGTGTCGTGGTGAATGCGGTAATCAAGAGGTCCCAATGCGGTGCAAGTTTTAAGCTTAAAAAAAATACTTGACAGGAATAAATAATGAATGGCAGTGGAGAAAAATGCAAGGTTAAAGGAATGAAAAAATACTAATAATGAGTGTATAATTTAAACTTTAAGAGAAAAAGGTAAGTTGAACTATCAAATATGAGTCCAATGCGGCATAGACTGATTTCAATACGCCACAGCAAAAGAACTTTGACTGGTTTGTATTATGTGAAATAGGTAAACAAACATTTTCTAGCACATTTGTCTCCGAACACAGACACTTTTCACTAAATCTGTCAACGTACAATTGGTCAGCATCTTCTAAATTACAATAATCAAAAATATTGTTTAGATTCATGCAGAAACGCGGTTATAAAATAAAAAATTGGAAAGTAATGTAATGCAAATCGTATGTCAGCTGGGCCACTGTGTTCGCTCGATTCGCTCTGCTTGCTTCTGCCCTCTACTGGCGACTTGCGCTATGTACCGATTGTGTAATGCATTGAAAGCAGCCTAGGCCGTATTAGACTCATATTTAACAGTTCAACTTACCTTTTTCTCTTAAAGTTAAAATTTTACACTCACTATTAGTATTTTCTCATTCCTTTAACCTTGCATTTTTCTCCACTGCTATTCATTATTTATTCCTGTCAAGTATTTTCTTTTTTTAAGCTTAAAACTTGCACCGCATTGGAACCCCTTGACTACCGCATTCACCACGCATTCCCAGTGCGGAATCCCGTACCTCCCAATACTTTTTTTTACAGGGGAGGTTAGAAACGTTGAGTGGTGATGTTCATGAGAGATTGCGTGGATGTTCAAATGTCTACATAAACAGAACATTAAATATCAACCTTTAGCAAAAATTAAACTTCAAATATTTACTTGCGATGTTCAGTCAATATTCAGACAATATTGGTTCATACGTGTATCATTATCAAACAAAATTTTTATTTTATTGAAAATAGCTTTCAATATTGTTACAATATGACTAAACATTCAAAGTAAATATTTGGAGTTTAATTTTTGATTAAGGTTAATATTTAATATTCTGTTTACGTGGACAATTGACCATTCACATAATCACTGTCGACTTTCAGGAAATGTTTTGTGCTGTGTGGGTACTAGTTTCATGTACCTGACTCGCTAACGCTCTTTCAGTTGTATTTAAACTTATTTGTGTTTATTTATTTGAACTGAATAAATATTTACTGGACATAAATATTTTAATTTATGGTATCAAATCAATATTTATTTAGACAAATAAAGTATTTTTTAAAATAACTAAATATTTATTTGTACACCGAGAAAAGTGGAGGTTTAAATTTAGAAGGTTTGGTTTTAAGTGTTTACCTGATTCTCTGGATTCTCTACCGAGATAGTTAAATTAATCTTCAGAGTGTCTACTTAACCCTCTTAGATGTAGTTATCAAAAAGCTTAACCTCAAATAATGTTTGTTTGTTCCTCCACATACCCACACAGCACCGAAGATTTCCTGAAAGTCAACAGGACCTCGTTCAGCGAGGTTAGAAACATTGAGTGACTATGTTCATGGGAGATTGTGTGGATCTTCAAATGTCCACATATATAGAATATTAAATATCAACCTTCAGCAAAAATTCAACTCCAAATATTGACTTGCGATGTTCAGTCAATATTGTATCAATATTGAATGCAATTTTTGCACAGTTATAAAACTTTCGTTTTATGACTATGCACGTATATACCAATATTGATACAATATTGACTGAACATCGCAAATCAATATTTAGGTTTTTATTTTTGCTGAAAGTTGATATTTAATATTCTGTCTATGTGGACACTTGAACATGCACATAATCTACCGTGAACATCACCAAACAATGTATCTAACCTCGTTGAACGAGGTATTTTCGAGTTTCAGGAAATCTTGGGTGCTGTGTGGGAATTTTATCATAAATTAAAAATGATTTATTTTGACTCATTTTAAGACTTTTCTTCAGAAACTGAGAATAAGTCGAAGGGGTATCATTTTTGTTGCACCTGTTGCACATGAAAATAAGTTGTTACTCATTTTGAATATCTGAGTATCATACTGATTATATGATACTCATCGTGAGTTCGGTTTTTTTTCACATTGAAAGAAAGACTTTGGAAAGAACAGACAAACGTGTATGTTTGGTGGTTTTGGTTCGAACTAGCAATCCATATAGGTTATGTTACACATTGGTGTGTTGACGTTGGCATATGTATGTGTAACGCTCCGATCAGTATAGCTGAACTACCTATAATTTATGTCAGTAGCCGGTATCAGGTTATTACCTATTCCTTATGGGAAAACTAGACATAATTCTATCTGTACCAGCGAATTATTTCTTTCAGTGCAGTAAACCAAGAATCATTTAAAAGCGCCATGAGAGTTAAATTCTTTGTTTACTGCACTGAAAGAAATTTGGTGAAATAATATCATTTGAGAAACCGATAGAGTTTTAGTATCAATAGGCCAATAGAATTTAACCATCTAACGCGACTAATATTAATATGAAAACATGAAAATATTCTAAAAGAGCTTCAGATAGAAATAAAGCAAAAGCCAGTTGTAAAATTTCTATCTATTTGATGTGAAAAATGCTCGTAGGCCTTATTGCAGTTTCATCACAAGTCACCTGTTACTATTCCATTGGCCACCACTAATTTTCAGGCTGAGTTTGTACAACACAAACTAACCTTTATATACACGGGAAAAAATTTTGTGTATTGGCTGCCCACTAGTGGCCATGTGCTGCTGTCTATGCATTGTGTGTAGCTAGTATCCAACTTTGTGACAGGAGATGCCCATTAACAGCGCACGCGCTGTACGCAAATGCCTATCCCATGTGAAATGCGTACGAGTTGTCTGTAACACGGGTAGCTGATGCCCATAATCTGAGCCGCAGCTATACGTAGTCAGTAGAAACGCCGCTGCACAGTTAAAAATACAGCGCTCACCCAAAATTTTTTCCCGTGTACCTGCATGAAGACATACACACAAGCAATATATTGGATGACGGTGAGGTACGAACCCAAACGTTCGTGTGTATTTGTACATGCAGGTATATAAAGGTTAGTTTATGTTTTCATATTAACATTAGTCGCGTTAGATGGTTAAATTCTATAGGCCTATTGATACTAAAACTCTATCGGTTTCTCAAATGATAATATTTCACAAGATTTCTTTCCGTGTACATCGTAAAAAATGACCTAACAGTAAAAATTATCCTTGCACGAATCAAGGTCAATTTTTTTTAGTTATTTCTACCCTGAAAGATATAAATTTTTACCAAATATAAAGTTATAAAACTTTTTTTTCTTAAAAGTAACTTGAAAAGTAATGAGTACATAATGACTCCTCGTTAATGTATATTTAATCAAATTTTTAAAAAAGATGAGGTTATTTATTATATTTTAAATAGTGTAAAAAGACAAAATTTTGTTAGCATGGTTTTGAGCTTCCTGAAGTTATCATCGATGTTCAGCATTAAAAAATAATTTATTTTATTTTTAGTGATAATAAAGATAACATTTTTAAAAATTTAGTTTCTTCTATTCACTTATAGGAAGTAAAAAATTTTTTAAAAGTGCCTTTTTAACCTTAACCTTAACCAAGAATAATTTGTAAATACACTTTTCTTATGTATCTTGAATCCCTCTTTTGAATGTCCGTTTCAGACGATCACAGATAATCTCTGCCTCGCCTACGTTAAATAATAATTATAATATATTAACAAATTGATTTTACCAATATATTTCATTTGAAAAAGTTATTGTCCGCCATATTGGATTCGCCATTTTAAATTTTGAAAAACTAAGGTTATATTCGTAATCAGCGACCCCGAAAACCTCCGAGTAACAAATTTCAAGCAAAATAAACTATTTTTTAAATTTCTTGTCCGCCATATTGGATCCGCTATTTTGAATTTGGAAAACTAAGGTTATATTCGTAGTCAGCGAGCCCGAAAATCCCCGAGTAACAGGTTTTAAGCAAAATTAACTATTTTTTAAAAATCCCTTCATTTGTTTATAATATTGTTTTAAAAAAGTAACTTTAGTCTCCATTTTGTGGCAGCCATTTTAAAATTTAATATCCAAAACAGCGTCCTATGTTGTACTCGTACTATTTTTGACGCGATATTTCTATCAGTAGAAGGTTTGTTGAAATGTTTAGCTATTAAAAAATTGAAAAAACCAAAAAAAAATTCTTAAAAAATCGTGTTTTTTCTTTAAAAATGTTGTATAAATTGTTTATTTAACAATTTTCAGTTTTTTAGTACGACATTCAAAAGAGGGATTCAAGATACATAAGAAAAGTGTATTTACAAATTATTCTTGGTGCTTTTTAAGATTGAAATATGTTCTTAAACATTATGTACAAATTTTGTACATCCCGCCCTTAATGGGCTAAGCCTAAGGAAAAATTGAGTGATATTTTCCGGTTTCCTACAAAAAAAATATTTTATGATGCTCAGCGATTATGTCAACTTTACTCTCTAAATCTGAATTGATATTTTTCTACTAATAAAATAGTGCGGTTTCGTTTACCAATTGAAATAGTAACAATTTTAACTAATTTTTTATTGGTTTTCTACTATTTGCTGGTAGAAAATTACTAATTAATTAGTAAGACAGTTTGCTAATTTAAAATAGTAAAAAATACTAATTAAATTGGTAGGTTTTTACTAGCGAATAGTAGTTGTTTACTAAAAAATTAGCCCGATAAGGAGGCGCAATGCCCCCACATCATAGGGTTTCGTGGCCTAAAATCACAAAAAAATAAATAATAATTTATTTATAAACTTTTTTTGTATGTAAGATTGAAAATTTTTTATTACCAGAGTAACGGTTGTTATAGCAACCATTACTATATCAACAGTCGCCACGGCAACGGTTGTTATGTCAACCATTAACATAGCAACGGTTGTTATGCTGTCTTAAGACATAAGACTTTATACATAAGATTTAAAGTTAAGACATAAAACTTACAACTTATGACGTAAAACTACGGACGGACACTGAAGTCTCGTTATAAAGGTTTTGGCCCTTGGCCACGAAACCTTAAAAACAGTCAATACTATTTATTTAAGTAATCTTTAACATCCGAGATCCTTTATAAATTAAGGCAAATTAAACGAAAACATTCGGACAAGGAATAAAATATTTATTTACTCCAACGTTTCGAATTCTAAATGATTTTCTCTTCAGGGAGTCTATCCAAAAAAATATACAAAATTAAAATAATAAAATAAAATTATATAAGAAAAAAATAAAAGAAAAAATAAAATTAGTTTAATAATAGATAAATAATTATCTTACCAAAAAATAATAATTAAAATAGACGAAGACTTAAATTTCTATGCCCTGACGATGGAGTTGAGTCTGGAGTCATAAAATTATAAAGAAACTTTATATTTAAAATAATTTTAAAAAATAATTGAAAAAGTTTTACATATAAATGACAAAAATTATTAAAAATTGTGAAAATAATCAATAATAATATTAGTAACAAGTTAATACAAATTTAAATATTAATTTAATAAAAATAATAATTTTTGAAGAAAAAATTTTAATTTATAAAAATTAATAGATAATAAATAGTAGAAAATTAATAACTGGTAAAAATAATAATTAGTAAAAGAAAAAGAAAAAATAATAAACAAATAAAAAATAAACATACCATAAATAAATAATCCGTCCTTGTATAAAAACAATAAATAAATAATAAATAACATAAAAATAATAAATAAATAACACTTCACAATAAATTAAAACAAATAGTCTGACAAATCAAATTAAAAACGTATTGCAAACTGCAAAGTCTTTAAAACTGAGCTCCAAACTCTATCTAGTCATTACAATAAACACTTATTAAACGGAGAACAACAAAAACAAATAAAAACAATAAATTAAACAAGAACAGAGAATGAAACTCAATCAGTATTTATTACTTTAAATTGCTGCAAATAAAATTCAAAATCATTTCGTACGATTTATAAAAATTATCTAAGTCAGTCATTTTATTTAGACTGTTTTTGCCTTCCTTTTTTATAAAAAACATTTTTGATTAAATGTGTATCAAGTCTTCATTAAATGTGTATCAACATTTCTTGTTCGGTTTGAAGCTCCTGAATTTTAACCTTCAATGATTCATTCACCTCCGAAATGTCAGAGGCCCTACTTGACAATCTAGCCGTTGCGAAGAAATGTCATTTAATTTTACGGAGTTCTCGTCAATTTTTTCCAGCAGGGAAGGAAGACAAGCAACCTTCACTTTAACGTCATTTAGATCTGATGTGAGTGTTCGCACTTGGGAAGATCAATTTGCGATTGCAGACATAATTTAATCGAACTGAGAAGAAGAAATTTCTATAGTATCCTTATTCGAACTTGTTGGTAGTGTATTATAGATTTTGTTTTTTAAGATTTACTTTGACTGGCTCCTTCTTCACGGTACCCTGGAACCAATCTCAACCCTTAATATTCTCCCTTTCAAAGATTCCTGTTGCAACTTGTCCGTTGTAAACAGACCCTAGATTTTCTTAACTTTTAAATTCAAAATTTTAATTACTGACAAAAAGTTGTTCATTTTATAATATTTTGTTTTGCAAATTTAAAACGTAACTGTTACTTATAGGGAAATTTTAATAATTTTTTAAATTAACCTTATTTTTATCAAACTTGACAGACAAAAAAAGCGCCCGACGGATTTTGATTTTTCTTCTCAGAAAATATTCAGTGAGGTAAACCGAACAAGTTGCAACAGAAATCTTTGAAAGGGAGAATGTTGGGGGTTGAAATTAGTTCCAGGGTACCGTGTCTTGTAAAATCTACACATTTTCGGCATATTGAAAGAATGATCCAGATTCATACACTACATGCCATTTATTTTTCAAAAAATAAAAGGAGATACGAAAAAGCTTAAAAACGGTTAGAAAGCTTATTAATTTTTGCGTAAAATAAGCCATATTAATGTTTGCCATAAGAACCGTTACTATGGTAATCGTTGTTTTTTTATTTATTCATTATCATCATTTTTGTCATTTTAGGCCACGAAACCCTATGATGTAGGCGCATTGCGCCTTCTTCTCTGCCTGATTTTTTATATTCTTCGTGAAACACCGTTTCTGTACCATTTGCCTCCGGGCTAAGTCCCTCCTCTTTTCCATGTCACAGTCTGTGACATACATAGTACATGGACGACCGCTTAACCAAATATTTGTTATAACTTATATTATAACTTTTATTAAAAACTAGCTCATAATGTTTAAATATGCTTTGGAGTGCGTTCACTTACATTTCACTTTAACCAAAAAAATTTGCAGATTACGCAGAAAATTATTACTTTTATTTTCACCAAAAAATAATTTCTTTTCACCTTCAACCAAAAAATTGGCACTCTAAATATCATCAAAAAAATTCCACTTTTACTCAAAAAAAAATTTTTCTGCAAGCTTGGCCAATCTCGCAGCAAATTTATTTAGGTTAAGAGAAAGATTTTTTTTCTTTGATAGTTGGTTTTTTACCTTGTTGGTTAGGATCTTTGATTAGAATCCATCCAATACGAGCTCCATTCCCGACGGGCTTAATAAAAATTTGACGACTTAAAAATTAAAAAATTATTTTGTAAATAAATTTGAGGGGGCGGTGTATTGAACCCATTTTCGATGGATGCTAATCAAATACCTTAACCAACAAGCAACAAACAAATATACTGCGAGATTGTTGTAAGTTTTAAGCAAGCTTTAGAAAACATGATGATTCTGACACCCTCTATATTTCGATTAACATGTTCCCTAAAATGATGACAGATTTCCTCTAGATCGCACATGGAGTTTAATCTCCTTATTACTTTCTGGTGAATGTGAAAGTAACGCGAACGCACCCGTTAGTTTTATTCAAAAATGGTGCTTTTTAAAATTTTCTTGATTTAAACAATATGTTGTAATAATAATTTCTATATTTAATTTAATATAATTATTTTATTTTTCTAATGTTTAACAGTGGTCATTTGGTGTACTTTTGTGGGAGCTAACAACTTTAGCTCAACAGCCTTACGTAGAAGTTGATCCTTTCGAAATGTCATCCTACCTTCGTGATGGTTATAGGTTAGCTCAACCAATTAACTGCCCTGACGAATTATTTGCAGTAATGGCTTACTGCTGGGCTATGTCATCAGACGAAAGACCAACTTTTAATCAACTGATAGTGTGTTTGCAAGACTTTCATATGCAATTAACAAGATATGTTTAATTTCAAAAAAGTATATTAAATAAACATTCTGTACATGCTAGTTATTATAATATTTGTAAATATAGAGTGCAATTGAATGATTAGGAAAAAATATTTAAAACTATAACACTACTATTCTCTTTTAAACTTATATTTAAAATTTATATAAATGTCAATGTAGTATTAGGATGTATATTAATAATTTTAAGGTTTCATGTCTCCTAACTCCACAAATAAACAATTCTAAAATATTTGTAGTCCCCGTTACTCGAGTGTTTTCAGGGACGCTGAATGTACGCCAGTCAGAAATGAAAGATTTAATCTGTGTCTGTTCGACATCTAAATCATCTATGTATATGAAGTCTAAATCGAGATCTACATGAACGTCGAAATTGGTACAATGGAGAATTTAGACAATCTATTCGACATTTAATAAGTAATTGCAAATACGTCTATTAGAAAGCATACGTTTATTATAGTTTATTATTTCCTGCAACAATTTCTGATATTTTTAAAAGTTATCTTTAGATCCATATCGTACGTTTACTTGCTTCCCCAACAGCGTCAATATAGCAAGTACATCAATATAGCGAAATCATTACTCAGTTGCCATAAATAACATTCATATAAAATTATGTAATAATTACGTGTAACTTTTATTTCATTTCGCAACTTATTTTCTTCCGCTTTTTAAAAATTTTAGAGTCAAATTAACTTTTTAGTTGTTGCTAGAAGGTACCAAACCTAGGCCGGCGTACATTTCTTTACGTTTTTAATGCAGAATAGAGCCAAATAAACTTACTACTTGATAATAGAAAGTTGTGTGTCGGGCCTGTGTTTGGTATCTTCTAGTAACAAGTAGAGCATCAATGTAACCACTTCAGCGGCATGGCGTTCCAGTTGACATCGCATGACTAGGTGACAGAAGCAGCAAAAAAATGCGAAAATGGCGTTGCTATTTAAACTTTACTCCTAAACTCTGTAAACAAATTAAGTTTACCATACCAAACGTTATTTATTATTTGAGATTATGAATCTTAAATGGATTTTTAAAAATTAAAATAGGCGAATTCAAAATTGTGAACTATTTTGGGTGAATATTGGAACGCCATTCGTAAAAAGTATTAAAAATTGGCTACATTAAAACCTTTATTAAACTATTTAACATCTCTAAAAAATAATTTTTTCTTGTCCTATTCCTCTTCATTTATCTCAAATAATAAGAATATTTTATTTTGGCACTTTTTTCCGCTTCTGTCACTTACTCATGAAACGCCAATTGGAACGCCATACCGCCGAAGTCGTTAACGCCATTCTACATTAAAAAGCTGAAGGAAATAAACCTTTAAAAGGCCAGTTCTGTAAAGACATGTTGGAAGGGCGTCACCATAAAAAGTGCTTTTTTAAAAACCTCGTTAGAAAGGGTTCTGGTCTAAGTTAGGCACCTTCAAGTACACGGAGACAAAAAACAAGGCTTTTCCCCGTGCCTTCAATTCATGCCTTTTTCAGGTAGCAGTTAGTAGATATACAGGGAGAGTCCTATATACAGACCCCTGCACCGACATGTTACTAACACTTTTAGCCCAGACCCAAACCACCTAGCCAAGACTCAAACTATGATTCTGAGGAGGATATGACATCACGGGCCGGGTTATCGACACTTTTAGCCCAGACTCAAACCATGATTCTGAGGCGAATATGACATCACGGGGAGGTAATATTTAGACCATGATGCTAAGCTGGAAATGACGTCACACTTCCTAGAATTTTTGCTTGTGTAATTTGATATATTCTTATCTAAGGAATTTTTACTATCTACTTGTTGTTTGTAATATTTTTGATTTATTGCTTCCGGTTTATGATTTATTTAAGAAATTTTTCCCACGTGTAATTTTATACTTTTGATTTACCGCAATTCTAATAAAACAAAAAGAAATTCTTGGTCAAATTGGTCATATCTTGTGTATAATATAAAGAAAGCAATTTTTCTAAACAAAATCATTCTTGCAGTTTTAGTTGGCTGATGAACATTTCATGCATAGTGAATATCAAGTGCGAGTAAACAAATTAATACAAGAAATTGATAAAGTTAAAAGTTTAATTAGAGTCTGATCGGAGTGAATCATTTTAGAAAAAAGAAAAAACCAAAGGCTTCAATTCAAGTGATAAAAATGAATTTTGATAAATTAAACACAGCAATTAAAGTTAAAGAAACTGATAAAAGTTCCAGTAATTGTAAAGATTTTGTGAAAATTATGAACGATGCTTTTAAAACATTAGGTAAAAAAACTACAACGGAGAAATTACATTTTTGGATAAATAATAGTGTAGAGAACATTAGATTGCTGAATAAATTGTTAAGAAATGGATCCGTGTCATGTGGAGAGAAAATAAAGATTTTGTCAACTATTGGACTTCTGAAAGCAAACAGCAAAAAGTTTAAGAAATTAAGAAGAATAGGAACGGGTTTATTTCAAAAGGATGAAAGATGGATCAGGTGGGGGCAAATTTTAGTGCTCTAGAAGAGGGTAGGGAAATTGAAGATAATAAGTATTTCAATACAAAAAATTCAAAAATTTTAGAATTAACAAATTTTGACGAATGGTTTGATCATAAAAGTCGTGAAAAGCTTCTAGTTAAGATTGATGATTTTCAACAAAAAAGTCAGGTTGGTCTTTACATGAAATTATAAATTTAAGTGTTAATATAAATAAGTATGTCCCTCTTGCGGTTGGATACTCAACTTTTATAAGAATGCCAAAATTTATAATTGATAAAAGAGCTGTGATCAACGTTAAAAATTTTGATGAATACTGTTTTTTATGGCCTATCATTGCACAATGATATCCAGCTGAAGCGAACCAGAATCTTACAAATTCATATCCTCACTTTAAAGATACTGATTTGAAGTTTGATGATTTTGAATTTTCCATTTCTCTTAGCAATATTTTAAAATTTGAAAAATTAAACAATATTAGTATTAATGTTTATGGAATTGATAAAAGCAGTAATAAAAAGAATGAAATTGTTCCACTTTATTTAAGTAAAAACAAATCAAATGAACCTAGTTATCACTTATTGATGATTGAAAAGTACTGAAATCGATTTAGAGGATGATGATGATGATAATTTTCAAAATAACAAGGTTTATCATTACACAGGAAAATATCGTGATCTGTCACATCAAGGTTGCAATGTAAATTATAAAGATTCACATGTTGTTCCCATAATTTTTCACAACTTATCAGGTTATGATGAGGAAAAAATTACTAAAAAGTATTGTAAAAATGTCGATGAATTTAATATATTAACAAGAAAAGGAATACTTCCTTACGAATATGTTAGTAGCTGGGAAAAATTAGAAGAAGATCAACTGCCTGCAAAAGATTCTTTTTACTCTAAATTAAATGACTCACATATTTCAGACGGAGACTATGAGCATGCTTGCAATGAATGGAAAACGTTCAATTTAAAAGCAATAGGAGAATACTCTGACTTGTACTTACAGACTGACGTTCTACTACTTGCCGACATTTTTAAAAATTTTAGAAAAACATGTTTTACAACTTATAACTTGGACGCGTTACATTACATGTAGGAATGTTACTTTTTATTAAAAAGGGAATAAGATGTGGTGTTTCATAATGCTCAAACATATACGCGAAAGCTAATAATAGATTTATGGAAAAAGATTGTAATCCGTTAATACCAGAATCTTATATAATGTATTTCCATATAAATAATCAGTATGGTGCTTCTATGAGCGAAAGCTTGCCTTATACAGATTTTGAATGGTTAGAAAATTATACTAACGACTTTTTCCTAAATATTCCAGATGATTCTCCAGAAGGAGACATTCTTGAAGTAGATTTAGAATATCCTATTGAACTTCATAATTCAAATAAAGACTTGCCGTTCTGCTCTGAACACTTCATACCTCCTCTCCCAAAATGTACAATTCCTAAATTAATTATAAATTTATTACCAAAGAAAAATTATACTATTCACTTTAGAAATTTAAAGCTATATTTATCTTTGGGAATGAAATTAACTAAAATACATAGAGTTTTAAATTTTAGGCAAAAGCAGTGGTTAAAACCCTACATTGATTTAAATACCGAACTTAGAAAAAAATCCAATAATGAATTTGAGCAAAATTTTTACAAGCTAATGTACAATTCCGTACTGGTAAGACAATGGAAAATGTTAGAAAACACAAAAATGTTAGATTAATAACAAAATGGGAGGGAAGGTATTGCGCGAAAAATGTTATTGCTCGACCAAACTTTCATAGTTGCACCGTATTCGATAAAGATATGGTTATTATTGAGATGAATAAAACAAAAGTATACTTTAACAAACCAATTTACATAAAATTCACTATTTTAGACATATCAAAAATAATAACATGACTTTCATTACAATTACATTAAAGAGACTTTCAGTGACTCTGCAAAATTACTCTACACAGATACTGACAGTCTTGTTTATCATATTACAGTACCAAATTTGTATGATTATATTAAAAGATATTTACATACATTCGATACGTCTGGCTATTCTAAAAACAATATTTATAATATACCACTCGCCAACAAAAAAAAATCCTGGGTCTTATGAAAGACGAAAATAACGGTAAAATTGTAAACGAATTTGTAGGTTTAAGATCAAAAGTATATGCATTTAAGTTATGGGGTGATGAGAAAGCTAAAAAGAAAGCAAAAGGGGTAAAGTATTCAACTTTAAAAAGAATAGGATTCGATGACTTTAAGCATACTCTTAATGAAAATGAAAACCTAATCCGATCTCAGCACTTTATTCGCAGCAAAAAACATGAAGTATTTACTGTCAAACAAAATAAAATTGCTCCAAGTTGGCAGGATGATAAAAGAATTTTGATACCAAGGAAAACTGACACCCTTCCTTGGGGTTACCAACAGCATGATTCAATGGAAATAGATGAAATTGATGTATAAAATGTAAATATTTATTTAAAATGTAGTTTGTATTTGTTTTCTACTATTCGCTTTATACAATTTTTAAAATAAATTATACTTAAAAAATAATGTAATTTATTATAATAAATAAATGTGATAAAAATAAATGTTGTTTCTTATTCCTGAAAATAATAAGGTTAGGTTACAAATAATAATTACAGTTCAATTATTATTTTATAATTTTATTGAGGAAAAAATAAAATACACATTTTCAACTAAAATACTCAAATATTACAGTTTTTTCAGAACTATGTTTTTAAGTTTATAACATTCTGAAGAGCGCAAGTAAAAGTTTTATTGTTGATTAAATGTTTTGAACAAGTTCCAATACATGTTTCAATGTTTTAGTTTTTTAATGAAGGACAATTTAAATCATTCATGTCGATAATTTCAATACAATATTTTTCATCGATTAAGCTTTTTAACCATTTTTTCTTCTCTAAACCTATAACATAAATTGTCTTTGCTTCTTTGAATACATTTTCTAAAATTTCTTTTTAATAAACGTACGGTACATCACCAGAATCCCAACGAATACTATGGAAATTATTTTCTTACCAACGGTTGTTTAAAATAAAAATAAATTAAATTGTATGCATTTTTGTATTTATTTGTCCTATCTATACAATAAATTACCATTTATACATTGAATATTTAACATTTGATAAATAGCTTCATTTGACATTTGCTTGCAGTGAAATGTGACAAGTTCCAGCAATAATGTCTCTAAATTTTAAACAATTTTTGGTATTATATTTCCATTTATGTCTAGTTCTGCTCCAACGACAACTTGCTTTGTAAAACATGGATTCAAGTTGTAAATTTTTTATAATAACATTTCTCCACATGGTAAATACAACATTTTTTGTCTTCTACGGTTCACCTCCCTCAGGAACAAACTCTATCTGATTGTAAGGTCCTCCACGATTTTTTAAATATACACCACCTCTTACAGCTTCTGCTTTCAGACTGTTAAAAAGATTTACATCCTCTTCAAATATTTTTAGCACTCTTGGTGGTAGAAAAATGTTAAATTCATTATTTATTTTAGCAATAATTTTCGGACCAAATTTCGTATCAATTTTTCGAATGTCTGTTACTTCATAGAAGGCATCGATGGTTACTTCCTTTGTTGTTTTGTTCACCAAGATTTTGCTTGCTTTATTTAATTTATCGAAATTCATTGTCATCACTTGAATTTAAATTTTCAAACTTTGACACTAAAATAACTAACTGTGACATTGCTTCACTTAAACTTTTAATTTTAGAAATTTCTCGAATTAATTTGTTCAAGTGCAATTGAATTTCACGACGTTGTTCTGTTAATATGTTCATTAACCAACTTAAACTGCACAGGCTTCACAGCACAAAATTGGTTCAAAATAGGGGAACAGGGAAAACTTCGATTAAAAAAAAATCGGACAAGTGCGAGTTGCACTCGCACTAAGGTCGAGGGTTCCGTACGCCAAAACAAAACTCATTTTTTATAAATATATATATATATATAGAAGAAACATGATTTATTAAAATTAACATATATAAACCTATTGAGCTAAAATTCGATATACATACGCATTTTTAATACATGTAGTAACAAGAAAAAACTATAAAAATCCATATTTCTTCTATTTCGCAAATATGTAGGCCAATCGGGTTCGCTATAATTTTCCTGTAATCTGCACTTAAAACTAAAGATCCCTACCGAATTTCAGCTTACTAGGTTAAGAATTGTAGAAGTTAAGAGGGGGCAGCCCATTTTGCGTAGCTGGGACGGACACACTAGTGATTTCATAAGGGTTCCGTCAGTACACCTATGGTGTACGGAACCCTAAAAAAGGGGGAAAATAGGAGAATTTCTAAATGCATATTTTTAAACAAAAACACTGGTTTTAAACACAATTAAAATTTATTTAATTGAAAGTATTTGTTAATTATAAAAGAATAGATCTTATGCGTAATATTCATTATTGCACAGACGTGCAGGTACCTAAATTTCGAAGAATAAAATATTAAAATTTTTATTTAATTTTAATTCAGCAACCTTACTTCTATCTTCTTTCTCTTTTTTACAAAGTTTTTCTAAACTGTTCATTATTTTGAAAAAAAACTTATTATATTATTATTATTATTATTATTATTCATTATTATCATTATTATTAATTTAAAAAAATGCTATTGCATTGATTCCGCACTCTTTAAGTTCGGATTCTAAGGTTTTAATCTTTGTTTTTTCTTTTCGCATACTATCTAAAACCGCCATTTTTTTTTCCTGATGTTCAGCTTCAACTGTCCTTTGCCTCGTTTTTTCATCAGCAATGCGTCTTTCACTCTCTACAAAGGATTGGTATGAACGATGCGCATTTTGTGCTAAGTATATAAAGTTGTTTGGTATAGAAACTTCATGAACCTTGTAATCGTATTTTTTTAATCCTTCAGAAACCGCTAATTTAGCATTGAGCATTCTTTCTGACATATGTGCTTTATCATCAGTTAACAGCAATCCTGATATAAAGAAACCTCTTTCAACGTCAGCGCAATCATGGGCCAATGCTAAAGTTGCTTGAATGACTTTTTTAATCTCAGGATACCTTATATTACACGACATTTTTAAAGCAAAAATTGATGACCAATAGGAGTCAATTCGTTTATCTTGACCCAAAGTAAACTGAACTTCTTCATCCATCTGGAGTAACCTCCATTCACACATTAGTTTTTCAAGATCCACATCAGTAATTGGCAAACTGTTAACGATATTTTTGACATACCTCACACTTTTATGACTTTTTATTTTATCTGGAGAAAGGCACTGAAAGTATTTTAAAGTTTTAACATTTTTCATTTTATTCAATAAGTGAGTTGTAGATGAAATATAAAACTGTTTGAATGAAAACAATAAAATCAATTTTTCTTTTTGTTGCAAATTAGGTATTAATATCATTCAAATCAATGAAATTTGAAGAGTTTTAAAAAAACTATTAACGTCGATGTCATCTATTGCCAATTTACTTAAAACGCTTTGTTTTATAATGCTGGACATTAAAATCATGATTAGTTTCTTCAGTTGTGGATGAAGTACTTGGATGAGAGGTTCTTCCCTTTGCATCATTAAGGTAAATTCAGTAGTAAATATTTCAAAAATGTATACAACGAATTGTAAACAGCACTTTAGATTTTCATTTTTTAAGTAATTTCTCATGTCTTGATAATTTTGCTTTTGCAAAGTCCCATCTTCCTATTTAGGAATATACTTTAAAAAGTACTCACTTAAAGCAAGCATTTGCTCAATCAGTACTTCAGCAGCAGAACCAACTGCTAGCCATCTCGTATTCACATGTTTAATAAATTTGTGTTCAGGTAAACCTAATTTTATCTGTGACCTGGAATGTTAAAAGGGACCTTAGGTCAAAAAAATCGATTTTCAGTTTTTTAGTGATTCTTATTGGAAACGATATGCTCTTTTCAAAACAATAAATCCCACACCTCTAGCTTTATTAGTTTTTTTATAATTGCGCTTCAAGGATGGACGCAATTGGCTGAAAAAACTTAGAAAAACATCAGCACAAAATAAATGTATAAAAAGGGATCAGATTTGCTTGAAACTTGTTACTCGGGAGTTTTTGGGGTCGCTGATTACGAATCTGACATCAGATTTTCAAAATGGACAATTATAATATGGTGGACAAAATTTTTTAAATTATTTAAATTTTCCTGAAATTCATTTCTTAGGGATTTTTGGGGTCGCTGATTACAAAAGTGAAATTAATTTTTTAAAATTTTTGTCCCCCATATTGGATCCACCATTTTGAATTTTGAAAATCTGATGTCAGATTTGTAATCAGCAACCCCAAAAACCTCCAAGGAATGAATTTCAGACAAATTTAAATAATTTTAAAATTTTGTCCGCCATATTGGATCGGCCATTTTGAATTTTGAAAATATGATGCTAGATTCATAATCAGCGACCCCAAAATCCTCCTAGCAACATGTATAGAGTAAATCTGATAAGTTTGCAAACTGTTTCAAGCGAATCTATTTACTTCTTACATTTTTTTGGCGCCATATTGGATCAGCCATTTAGAATTTTAGAGTTATGATAGCAGATTTAGACAAATTGTTATCGTCTAAAGCTTTTAATAAATGACTAAATAAAATTTCTGCGTTTGCTTTTCCTATAAAATAAGTGACCCGATGTCGACTGACAATTAAATTTTCTGACTCCGACCATAATCTTAATCTGATTTGTAATTCTTTTTTACTTTTAATGTTACTCGTTTCGTCATATTGCAGTGTAAAAAAGACTTTTGATTTTTAAAGCTCTTGTATCATTAAATTTTTAATGTAAGGACCAAGTGCTTTAGTAATTAAATACTGAGCCTTACTAGCTGATAAAGAAAATGATTCTGGCACACATCCAGGAAACATTGCTTGGAAAACTTATTTTTTCCCATTACAACTATAAACCGAGTTATTGGTTTTAATATTTTGCATGCAACAGAACAGTTCAGCTCTAATAGCGGACTCCTTTCTATTAAATAACAAAGCAATATTCACATTCTGACTAGTTGCTGGCGGTTTAGACTGAAGCTCTGTTTGCGGAGTGACTGCTGACGAAGATTTTAATGACTAAGATTCAGGCGCATCTAAAATTGATGTGTTCGTCATGTTCGAAGATGTAACAAATAGTAACTGATTTCCACTAAGTTTAAATAAATTATATTTATTTTTAATTGTCTTTGCATGTTGCTGCAATTTTTCAAATCCCTTTTCAAAAGAAAGCGTTACGTTACAAATTGAGCAAAAACAAGAAAACTCATCGTGTGGAACTATTTTCGCCAATCAGATACCAGAGTGTCATTACAATATTTCATTTTTAACCATTTTTCTTGGAATTTTGTGCGATTCGACGACATTCTAATAATTATTTTCAGCAACTTGCAATATCTGTAAAAATAACCGAAAATGGTACATATAAACAAGTAACTGATTAGAGGTTAGGATACTGCAAAGTAAAGGTCAACACAGAATAGAATCTTTAACCGGAACCCTAATCGTAAGCCTAACCGTAAGAATGAGTTAAAGAAGGATAGGTATATTGTGTATCCTTCTTTAAATCATTCTACCGGTTACGGTTACGGTTCCTGTTAAAGATTCTATTCTGCGTTGGCCTTAAATGTCTTAAATGACATCTATATAATATACATGTCAGATTTACCCTGGAAAAATGTGATTTTGAAATTTGGTATATCTGTATTAAAAATTTTCCCTAAGTAAAACCAAAACAGATAAATCAAAAATTATTTTTTATTTTGTTAGTAGAAATCATCAGCTTTCAAATTATATAAATTTACTTAGATTTAGAGAATAATTTCCTAGGATTTTACCGTTCTGAAAGAAGTAAGCGGGTTTACCCCAGTCTCCCCTACTTTTAATTTTTGTTTCTTGAATATCTTATCTTATTTGATTCAAAGGATCTCCGAAGAGGAGCTCTTCTTTTCCTCTTTGAATTTTCTGCCTCTGCTATGACTCTTTTTAGACTTGGTTTTTCCATGTCCTTTATATCTTGGCGAAATCTTTCGCCTTGTTCTTTGTTGAAATCACCAAGATTTTCGGGAAACTAATCAACATGACAATCTAAAAAGTGGACTTTTTAAATCATTAAGCAACCTAATCGTTTGTAATTGTCTACCATTTTTGCCACAATTTCTTTATAATTATAAAGATACCAAGATATAACCCGTGTGAAAATTGCCCGACTTTGCCTTATTTGAAGGAGGGCACTGATGAGGATTTAGTGAGGCCAACCACACCAGTAATGTCCAGATAGGTGATAATAGGGCACTGCACAGTGGGCCAGATTGCAAAAAACCTGGCCAAAAACCTAGATGTGTTTAAAACGGGCTGAAATTTGTTACTCGGGGGTTTTAGGGTCGCTGATTACGAATCTAACCTTAGTTTTTCAAAATTCAAAATGGCGGATCCAGTATGGCGGATGACTTTCTTAAAAATTAATTAAATCGACCTGAAATTTGTTACTCGGGGGGTTTTGAGGTCGCTGATTACGAATCTAACCTTAGTTTTTCAAAATTTAAAATGGCGGATTCAGTATGGCGGATGATTTTCTTAAAAATTAATTCAATCGACCTGAAATTTGTTACTCAGGGGTTTTGGGGTCGCTGATTACGAATCTAACCTTAGTTTTTCAAAATTCAAAATGGCGGATCCAGTATGGCGGATGACTTTCCTAAAAATTGTTATTCGGTTGCTAATTACGAATATGGACGTAGTTTTAAAAAAATTCAAAACGTTAAATTTATTTCACTACTTAAATTTATTAAATAAAATAATTTACAATTTTTGGTTATTCAAACCCAAAATCATCCTCCTCATCTGTCGACTCGTCGGTGGAGGAGTTCTCATAACAGCTTAAGCCGTATAACCTTCTTTCATTATCTGCTCCTATTAACATTTTAGTTACTTCACTCGATAATTGTTTTTTGTTCTTAGGGTGATTTTTTTCCTTACTCGAAATAAAGGGATCGGAAGTTACAAGAAGACGATTAAAAACATCCTGCATTGTTGCCGTTCTTAAAGATTTTCTGGCAAAATGTTCTCTGTAATTTATGATGTCTTTATTTCAAGCTTCTTGTGCATCTTCAGACATTTGGCCCATTGGAAGCGAAGACCAGTCAATAATTGTGGGGCCATGAATTAAAATTTTGTGAACTGTTGTCGACATACAATACCATGGATATAGTAGATATGTCAGATTTTTCAAAGAAACGTCTAGCCGTATTTCCGTCATTGGAATTGCCTGAGTCTTCTTTCGGTTTATTGATAATTAACGCCTAAACCAAGAGCAGATTGATCAATTTCTTTTGATTTCATTAATGCTATATTGTTAAATTGCGAAGATGTTGCCCTGCATAAATAACAGCGCATTGCTGATGTTGTGTCTGTTACAGCATTACATACCTTCATGTCAATCATAGTAAAATACATTTAAAATTGAATCTTAATTTCCTGTCCATTCATTACAGTGATAAAAGGTTGGAGAGAAGCAATTTGATTATCAATGTTCTGCTTTTCACTTACTGTCGAATCTACGGTTTCCTTTTTAAATTGAATATGAATAGGCCTACAAAATCGCGTTGACAAAGGTTTCGGATTTTTCCAAAGAATAACGACTTTTTTTAAATCTTCGTCGAAACCTAAAATTTGTAAAGGTACTAACGATTTCAAAAACATATGCGAATCTGAACTTTCATCACTTGTAAATTTTTGCTTATACTGACTTTGGCCTGAGCTACCATCGCAACCCCACTTACAAATTAATCTCAGATTTTTAACTATTTCAAAGTCTAATGAATTTATTACATCTGTTTGTACAATTGAAATTCGCTCACACGTGTGATTTAATAAGGATTGTAATTTTACTTCAGCTGAAGTTTTTCTGTAACTGTGATATCTTGTGGATAACATCGGGCTTTCGCTTCTACAACTTTTCTGTACGACGGATAAGCATCGAAGTTTTTACGACGCAACAAACTCCTAATATCCAAATAACTCTGTTTTGTGAGTTTCGCTTCAACAATGTCGACAAGTGCTTCTTCGCCAGTCATTTCACATGGGACAGGTGTTAAAGAAGAGTTGTACGGTGATCTATATTTTGATGCTCTTGCCGGTGATGTTGTTAGAACATCTTTTACAATAGCAGCAGCATCAACAGCTCCAGATGATCTGAGACTCATTTGGGTAGCATAAGCCAACTCTTCCGTACTAAAATCTTCGCGCATTTTAGTCGCTTTTCGTCGTTTTGTTCGATCACTGGAATCCTCAAAAGTAGTAGATGGTCGTCCTTTTTTATTTGTTTTAGTTTTATCATTTTGAATGACAGGAGTACACTGAAACATTTATTCAAAATTTTCTGTAAAATTTTTCAAATTCAAATTTTTAATCTTAATTTAAAATATTGTAATATATTTTATTTTCATTTTAAATTGAATGTTTTTTATTGTTATAAATCTGTTATCTGTAACTAAAAAAAAAATTAAAATAAATTTATTATATTTATTATATAAATTTATTATAATGCATCTTTCCTCCATAACACTTTATTAAAAAATTTATTAATTTATTACTTCACATATTTAATTAATTCATGAGTTAAAATAGAAAATTATTATTATTAATAGAATAGACCTTCGAGATTATTTAATTAACTATAATAAATAAATTATTTATTAATTATTGTTAAAACAAATTTTTGCAAATCATAAAAAAGTGAAAAATTGGTATCATTTTTCGAATTTTTTAGGAAAAACTATATGCTTGTAAATTGTGTTAATTTTCTCGCTCTCTGTCGCAACCAGGAATAACCAACGTGGAGGTGGCGAGTTTCTATTTCATTGCTTTTTTTTGTTTTTAAATTTTTTTTGTTTTTAGTTTTAAACATTTTTTTATAGTTTTCAGGTTTAAAATTTTATTTATGGCTCTATCATTAAAATTTCCATCAAATGACGTGCTTTTTGCAGCAATGAGGAGAACTTTCATTTTTTGGATCAAAAAAATGATTAAAACACAAAAAGTTAGTGCACCAGACACACCTGACGAAAGCATTTTCGTCACAATTTGTACAAGTGGTATCGCAATTCTGGAAGCAGTAATCAACTTGTGTCTGGCATTTAGGCGGTTTTTCAGAAATATAGCCACTTTGGAACCAGGAATATTTAAAGAGATTAATGAATCTTGGAGCTGAAAACTGATTATGAGTCAGTATTGTACAAATTTGAACGTTTTTTCCATTCGTATTTACATTGTCCAAATTTTTCTTTGTTTGGCCTGTCCAAGAATCTAAACAAAGTACCGAATTTTTAACCAACAACGAGTAAGTATATTTCATCGAACCATTGAGCTGCTAGATTAGATGTTAATTTATCTGACGCTGTAGGAACCACAACGATATTCTCTGCTTTATACAAGTTTTTTTCAACAAGTGGTCCAAATTTGCTTCCCTTTTCTTGTAAAACAATGAATAGTGGAGATTTTAATACCCAACCAGCAGATACAATAGGTTGTATGGTATAACTGTGCGTTAGGGAATTTAAGGATTGGGCTATGCACTCAATTTTTGTATCTCCTTCGAAAGACAATGTTCTCCCACCATGTGTTTCCAAATTAAAGATTACATACAAACTGATCAGCCTTTTGCTTCAAGACATATTTATTTGCTAACTGTGTTTTAGTAACAAATTTGTTGATTTTGCGGGAAACAATTTTGTGCTGCTTCTTAAAATTGTAAATCCATTTCGATGAGGCTGTGAAGAGTTCTTGAGATAAATTAACTTGAATCCTTGCTTTCACAGCCCATCTTTTTATATCTATATCATGAATCGGTAATGATTCCTCATGAGCATTTTGAAATTCAGTAACGACATATTTGCTAATTTCTGATAATTTCTCAATTCTGTTTCCGCCTTCTTCAACTTGTGATGCCCATCTATAAAGTGTCTTCTTATTTTTCAGTTTCTTAAACTGATTTTAAACACTCGCAAATTTTAATTTTCCCTTTTTCCCAGATTGACAATACTGAGCAGTTTTTATCTTATACTCAAAATCAATACTAACTTTTACTTTTTTATTATTTGCATTAATTATTTCTTCTAAATCATCTTGAAAATCTTCATCAACTGCAATAGGATGAGGAATTACATTTTCTTCTTCATAGCATAAAGTGGACGAAGTTTCAAAAAATAAATTACATTCTACAGCATCTTTTGTAACATTCTCTAACTGTGTCGCAAAATCTTCTTCAGCAGCAGTGGTAATGTGTTGACAATCATCTTGGAAATCATTAAAGCGTTCTCGCAACAATTTTACAATATTTCTAGGATTTATCATTTTTACTTAAACGAATATAAATACAAATAAAACCAAAACATACAAACCTTCCAACAGCTAAAATAAAAAATATATATCCTCTAAAATTACATGGACATGTACACTACAATACAAACAATTATGTTCTGTAACTTTTCTTTGTGAAACTTAATAATATATTGTAGTCTTAACTTCGAAGTACAATGTTCTTTGAAATATAAAATATATGTCAATATATAAAATTTATGACTTATTTTAGAGAAACACAGTAACTATCAATAAAAACCATTGAAGTTACTGTAGTTATCCAATGTTTTGGAAATTACATAGGAATATAAATACAAATAAAATTAAAACATACAAACCTTCCAACAGCTAAAATAAAAAATATATATCCTCTAAAATTACATGGACATGTATACTCCAATACTAATAATTGTGTTTCACAAAGAAAAGTTACAGAACACAATTATTAGTATTGTAGTGTACATGTCCATGTAATTTTAGAGGATATATTTTTTTTATTTTAGCTGTTGGAAGGTTTGTATGTTTTGGTTTTATTTGTATTTATATTCGTTTAAGTAAAAATGATAAATCCTAGAAATATTGTAAAATTGTTGCGAGAACGCTTTAATGATTTCCAAGATGATTGTCAAAACATTACTTCTGCTGCTGAAGAAGATTTTGCGACACAGTTAGAGAATGTTACAAAAGATGCTGTAGAATGTAATTTATTTTTTGAAACTTCGTCCACTTTATGCTATGAAGAAGAAAATGTAATTCCTGATCCCATTGCAGTTGATGAAGATTTTCAAGATGATTCAGAAGAAATAATTAATGCAAATAATAAAAAAGTAAAAGTTAGTATTGATTTTGAGTATAAGAAAAAAACTGCTCAGTATTGTCAATCTGGGAAAAAGGGAAAATTAAAATTTGCGAGTGTTTAAAATCAGTTTAAGAAACTGAAAAATAAGAAGACACTTTATAGATGGGCATCACAAGTTGAAGAAGGCGGAAACAGAATTGAGAAATTATCAGAAATTATCAAATATGTCGTTACTGAATTTCAAAATGCTCATGAAGAATCATTACCGATTCATGATATAGATATAAAAAGATGGGCTGTGAAAGCAAGGATTCAAGTTAATTTATCTCAAGAACTCTTCACAGCCTCATCGAAATGGATTTACAATTTTAAGAAGCAGCACAAAATTGTTTCCCGCAAAATCAACAAATTTGTTACTAAAACACAGTTAGCAAATAAATATGTCTTGAAGCAAAAGGCTGATCAGTTTGTATGTAATCTTAGGGAACAAATAGCATTATTTGGAGCTGATAATGTTCATAATTTAGATCAGTCGGGTTTTAATTAATTACAGTCACTGACTCATAATCAGTTTTCAGATCCTAGATTCATTAATCTCTTTAAATATTCCTGGTTCCAAAGTAGCTATATTTCTGAAAAATCAATTTTTCACTTTTTACGATTTGCAAAAATTTGTTTAAACAATAATTAAAAAATAATTTATTTATTATAGTTAATTAAATAATCTCGAAGGTCTATTCAATTAATAATAATAATTTTCTTTTTTAACTCCTCAATTAATTAATTTAATATGTGAAGTTCACTGCTCATTAATTGAACCGATTAAGGATTAAGACAATTGTTTATTGATTTTTTATAAAAAACCGAATTTTTTTAAACATTTATTATTGCTATATTGTATTAACATATTTTTTCCTGTAAAAAAGCTTGAGGTTCTTATTTTTTCTATTTTAAAAAATTTTCTTAATTTGTTTAAACAATAATTGTTTAAACAATGAAGCAATATGTGTTTTATTTCATGATTAACTTTCTTTTCATCTCATAACCTTTTCTTTTTTAAGAATCCCATTAGTATGGTCAATTAGATTTTTGCATGGGTATAAGAATAGTAACTTCAACCCCTATTTACAACCCCTAAAACATCATGTCTGCCAAAATAAAAAATTACGTAACTAATATTTTAATTAAATAATAATCTCGAAGGTCTATTCTATTAATAATAATAATTTTCTATTTTAACTCATGAATTAATTAATTTAATATGTGAAGTAATAAATTAATACATTTTTTAATAAAGTGTTATGGAGGAAAGATGCATTATAATAAATTTATATAATAAATATAATCAATTTATTAATTTTTTTTGGAAGGGGGTCGGTTTTGGGTTCGATACCTTCCCGTTTTAAACATAATATCAATTCACTTTATATTTAAAACGTGAAGGTATAGAACCCAAAACCAACCCCCTTCCAACAAAAAAAGTTAATAAATTTTTTAATAAAGTATTATGAGAAAAAAATGCATTAAGACCCGGAATTGCACGTTAGACGTTTTTAAAAAAGTTATTTTAATATATTCTAAAAATTCTATTAAATACCTTAATTTTTTGGCTAACGAAATTAAATGCCTCCATTTTTTTTGTTTTTTATCAAAATTTTTTTTTTGTTAACTCATTTCTTTTGAGTTTTTTGATAATTTTTGGTTTGTCTTGAATTGGTAACACCCTTAAAATTTAATAAGAAAAAATAATTAATAGACTTTTAATTATTGTACAAAAATTATTGTAATAAAAATAAATTTAATTTCAACTTTTTTACGATTTGCAAACATTTGCTTAAACAAAAATTAATAAATAATTTATTTATTATAGTTAATTAAATAATCTCGAAGGTCTATTTCATTAATAATAATAATTTTCTATTTTAACTCCTGAATTAATTAATTTAATATGTAAAGTTCACTGCTCATTAATTGAACCGATTAAGGATTAAGACAATTGTTTATTGGTTTTTTATAACAAACCGAATTTTTTTGAACATTTATTATTGCTATATTGTATTAACATATTTTTTCCCGTAAAAAAGCTTGAGGTTCTTATTTTTTTCTTATTTTTTCTATTAAAAATTTTTTTTTTAAATTTGTTTAAACAATAATTGTTTAAACAATGAAGCAATATGTGTTTTATTTCATCATTAACTTTCTTTTCATCCCATAACTTCATTCCATTATTCTCTTTTTTAAGAATCCCATTAGTATGGTCAATTAAATTTTCGCAAGGGTATTAGAATAGAAATTTTAACCCCTATTTACAACCCCTAAAACATCAAGTCTGCCAAAATAAAAAATTACGTAACTAATATTTTCCAATTATCTTTAAAACGCACATAGTCTCAATGTTATTTGCGATTGACACTTGGGTAGTGTTACTTGTAAGCTAACTGACGAACTGTGGTCTACATTTTTCATGCAATGTTCATGCTTAGATGTTTATTCAGAGCTATTAAAAATAGCCCAGTTTTTCTTTGCAATCCCGGTTATAACGCTAATGTTAAGCGGATATTTTCTTTTATTAATATTCAATGGAGTAAGGAGAGGAATCGGCTAGACATTTCAATAGTGAAAGGAATCGTTGAAACAATGTTTAATTTTAAAAACATGGATTGTTTTCAATTTTAAAATTTTGCACTAGAAAATGAGAATTTGCTGAGAGAAATAGGTGGATCACTTAAGTAGGGTGCACCTTAAAAACGTGTCTCTTAAAAGAGTAACAAAGGGACCTAAATAAAGACATTTTTCTAGTGTTAAATTCGTCCCGGTATTTTTAAAAGTGTACCATTTCTGACTAATTGTAAATTAAAAGTATTAAAGTTGTTTATTTTTATTTTTTAAAGATTAAAACAGTATTATGTATATAAATATAAAAAAATACTCTTATTAAAAGTTTTTAATTGTTAAAAAGCGAGATATAATTAAAAAATTGTGAATTAAAAAATATAATTGTGTTTATATTTTAATAAAAGACATAGATTTAAATGTCCTACTTTTGTACTCTTTATTTATAATCGTTTGTCCTCTTTTGTCCTCTTTTTTGGTTAATAATGTCCTCCTTTTCTTGAATATCGTCTGTTAACTCTCCTAGACCAGATTCGTACAGATTTCCTATTGAATTCGAATGAAATTACTAGTAATTTTGGAAACGTCAACTAAAAGTTTTTTCAAAAATATGCGGATAAATTTTCTTACGAAATTTATACGAAATTCAAACGACTTGCGAAAGGATTAATTAAATTTTATTTTTCAAAATTCTGCACCAAAATTTGTATGGATTTTCGAACAAATTGTGAGCTAAAAATTGCTTAAAAATGTTCGGAAGGATTTCCTTACGAAAGCCCATACAAATTTTCGTGCAACATTTTGAAAAAAAATTAATTAATTCGTTCACAAGTCGTTTAAATTTCGTATAAATTTCGTAATAAAATCTAACCGAATATGTTTAAAAAAACTTTTAGCTGACGTTTCGTGCGGTAATCCATAAGAAACTTCGAGCGGAATATTCTCTAACAAATTTTATATTATCCGTTCGCAATTCGCTCGAATTTCGTATGATTTTCGTATGGAAATATAGCCGAATATTTTTTTTGAAAAATTTTTAGCTGACAATTCGTTAGAAAATTCATACTAAATTCCAAGTAAATTTTTTTTAAAATATCTATACTTAAAATTTGGGTATTATTCGTACGAATATTTGTGCGAAAAAACGTTTCAAAACATCTGAAATGGTATTTCAATAGTCAAAATTAAAATGGTTAAAAAATTATATAAATAAAAGTAAATTATAAATGATAAAATAATTATTTTGTAGAAATGAAAAATACATGATAATTTTGAAAATAAGAAATATAATTACTGTTAAATTTAAAGTAAAATAAATTTAATACAAGATCAACTGAAAACAAATGTACTTTTGCATACTAATACACAGAAAAAGCACAGCTGATTCAAGGCCAAGGTTAGGAAAAAGAAAATAAATTTTCATATTTTAAGAATTTAAAAATTGTTTAAAGATAAAGTAAATTTTATACACAAGTTATATGGAATTTGATATAATAATAATTTTTTACTTAGAATTGCATATTTTATTTTATATAAATAGTATAAAGTTTAACGATTAAATTTATATTGTTAATTATTAAAACTAGTTGGAATAAATAAAGTAACAGCAAAATTTATATGGATAAATAGATAAAAATTAGCATATTTTATTACAAAAAATTAGTTTGTTGAAAATTCATTATTTAAGGATTTATTTAAATTAAAAGAAATAGAAATTAATTCTGAGAGAAAAATGATGGACAGGTAAACAATAGCATTGTTCTCGGAAAACGTTAGACACGTTGGAGACCAGAGAGAGAAAAAATATATCTCTGTCTTTACGTAAAAAATTTAAATATTATTGGTGAAAAGAAGATGACGCGTAATGAATTTCCTTGAGTAGGGAGAAAGATGGCTTTGCGGAAAGGAAATGACAATGCTTTACCGGAAGTGAATAAGGGCCAATAATAGAAATAGAAACTTCTAGAAAATTCGGGAAGTTTCTATAGCGTCTGAAAAAGGGTATAAAAGACATGAACACGAAGGCTTCGCTCTCTTAGTCCAAATTTACATTGCTAGTGGTAAGTTGATTTACATTAACACTTTTCACACGAAGAATTATTCAGGAGTTTATTGCATTTGCAATTTACAACCTGATAATTTTTAAATTATTACATATAATACACATACACTAACAAATCGTAAGAATTATTCAAGAATAAGTTGTTTTATAACTTATAACTTGTTAAAAAAAATAATCTTCAAAGTCAAGCCCTGGAAGAGAAATTTGAGGAACTCGTTAAATTCTTTTTAACTTTTAACCTCAGTTTTAATTCCTAAAGGGGTAACAAAAGCAAATCGTAAGTTTATTGAATATTTTTATGAGCTACGTTCATATAGTAATAGGCTATATCAATGTAGCAGTTTGAAAGATTCAATAAATATTGAACCTAACCCACCAAAAATATTATTTACAATAGGAAATAATTAATTTATTTCAATTAATTATTTAGTCAATTTTACAGAGAAATAAATAGATTTTATTATATGAATTGTATAAATTTTAATCATTTTTCGATATTATAAATTTATCATATCCTAAATAAATCAAAATTGAGAAAAATTTATAATTTTAAAGAATATTTATTTATTGATAGAATTGTTAATTTAGGGTTTAGGGAAAACTTGACCTTTGTAGGCAGGATTTATAAAATTTAAATATTAAATTTTATTTAATTTTTATTTTTAGATTTCTCAAATTGGAAAATAATTTACTTATTGTAATTATTGATATTATTGAGAGAAAGAAGAATACTTACGAAGGTGAATAAATATTATTATTTATTTTTATTTTTTTGTTTATTACTGAGTCAATTCATATAGACCATTGCAAACCGAACCTACAAAGTTATTTTATAAATTAACAAAATTGTATCATATGAAAAGTTTGAATAATTAATATATTTTAATTATTATTTAAATTCTAATTTTTATTAATTATATTTTTGAATAATTATCCTACGAAAGAAAGATAACAAAATGATCTATTTTAGTAGTGGATAATTTAGAAAGAATAAAAAGCTGCATTACTGAATAATTATTGGAACAATTTCCTCTAATTTAGTAACAAAGCAACAAATTTTTTCTACAAAAGAAAATATAATATTAAATTAAAGGAAAAAAAAGATCATTTTAATTTATTCATAAATTTAATGTGTTGTCAAAATATAATCTTATCAATTGATACAGTTTGACGCGTGCCTCATTGTTAGAGGAGCTTTAAATTTTGAAAACAATTTCTCTTTAAATTTAGACAAAGACATTCTTTCTATTCATATTATATAATTATGAGAAATATTTAATACACATGTATAAGATATTTCTCACATTAGAAACACGTGAGTTTTCAGAAGTTTACCTACTTCCCCGTGGTAGGAAAAAATTTATGAAACTCAGGAAATTTAATGAAAAATAATTAAATGTTTGCATGAAAAAAATGAATAATATTTACATTGTGTTGCGAAAGGAAATAAATATTATATGAATTCAGAGGTAATAAGAAGTCTCCATGATATTGAAAAAATGTTTATGGACATATGTTTATAGAGATACTAACTAAGAAGTCTTTGATCTATTAAAAAGTTATTTGAGGGCTATGAATCCTACATAAATTTAAAGATAAGGAAAAGTTTCCAATCTATTAAAAAAATTTTGAAGGACAATGAATCCTACATGTTCACGGAGATAATAAAAAAATCTCCAAAATATTAAAAGAAATTATTGCTTAAGTAATGAAACTTGTAACGTTATAAAAAGAAATCATCGAAAAATGCAAGAAAATAATAATCAAGAGAATATAATACAAGAAATCCAAGAAAAAGAAATTAAAGCACACACAAAAAAATAAATGCACCTTGCGACTTCAATCTTGTATAATGTTTCATTTATCATAAAATGTACTATATACCAACAAGAAAGAAAAGTACTGACAAAAATACAATGAGTATAGTTATAAATTATAAGGCTTACTTTTAAGAATAACGATTACTGGTGTTGAACGATCTGATGATATTATCTAATAATCCGATCTTGAATGGCGTTGGAGCTAGTTGCAAAGGGGCCTTAAACAGTTGTTCTTAATGTTCGGGTATTAGTCCTCTTGTTTACACTAAGGAGATAGTGTATTGTATTTTGGTAATATTTACTTTCTTCTAGACGGATGTCGCCTCCTAAACAAATTTCGATGGTTCGAAATTTGGAATCTGTTGTTTCAATATGAGATTTGAGAATTATAAAATCTTAAATTTCTTTTCAAATTAATATTTTTGAAAATAGTAAAAATTAATTTTAGGGAAATAATTGTCTTTTAACCGTAGTACATTTCATAGTAATATTTAAAACTTTTAAACGAAGCACTTTCAAAATAATACTTGGAGATAAACTGTTGTTCACTTTTTAGAATATACTTGGGGTTCACTGGATGATTACTCTCTGTTTTAATTGGAGATGTTCACCCTTTTTATATAATTTCCTTATTAGTCTAATGCTCGTCGCTACTGGCATCGTCTCGACCTTAATAGATTTTATTGCGCAGGGAATCGCCTCAACCTTCATAGAGTTGAAGTCGCAACGTTTGTCTTTGATCCTCATGAGTGGTGCGTGTCCATAAGAATAATCTATATGGGTGATTCTCCAGAAAGATTCATTTTTTTCATATGGAAATAAAAAAAAATTTAATTTCTTGAACTGTAAAACGTAGGATCATATAAAGATTTTTAAAATTCAACACTTCTGTACCTTGATCATTCAGTTTTCTATTTTATTGCACTTAATGACTAGTAGATTTAACAACACTTAACGACAAAAGAAAATCTTTTAACCTTCAACAATTCATTGACAATATGTACGATGAATAAAAATCTGCAATTCCTTTGCCAAAATCGCACATAAACAACAGCTTCGAGTTGAAAGATAAATTGAAAAATGTTTCGTTACCAGATGATTTTGTATAGTCAGTTCACTCTTTACGAATGTCTCATACGATCTAGTTCTCCAAAACTTAGATAAAAGAATCACAAATATTCAAAATTCTTGTAAAATTACATTTGTTGATCTAACTAATTGTGTTACATTTCTTTTCGATAATACTATATTTCTTTTTAATGAAAAAATTTACCAACAAATTTACGGCACCCCTATGGGTTCTCCAATATCACCACTAGTTGCAGATTTGTCATGGATGACCTTGAAAGTGATTGTTTAAAAATACTAAAAAAATAAATTTAACTGCTTTCCTGTCTTATGAATTAGAGGTTGATAATCAAATTAGTTTTCTCGATATAACATTGGTTGATATTACTAATTGGTTCCAAAAACAATCATCTTCTAATAGAGTTATCAATTATTTTTCTGGCCATCCAATCCAACAAAAAAGAAACATTATTTATAATTTGTTGGATAGAGCTATCTTATTGTCACATAAATCTTTTCACAAATGTAATATCGAAATGGTGATCCAAATTTTACTTAAGGATGATTATCCATTGGACTTTATCAATAAACATAAAAAAATTATAAAGAAAAAATCAACTACATATTGACGTAAGTATTATTTATTTCTAATTATATATTAATTTTATCTTTCTGATAATTATAGAAATAGAAAACTGACGTTAATTATTTTATAAAATTAATGTGCTGAGTTGCTATCATAATTAACAATGAGAAAAAGAAGAAATGAATGCTTTTCTACGAATCGTAAAGTCTGTTCTTATTTCAAAAATGTACATAAGAAAAAATATTCAACATTAGCAACAACAAATTTATTCAGAAGAATTGTTTCGTTTATTAAAACCTTTATTTCCTGGAAGAAATATTAATTTCGATGATTCTGTATGTAAAAATTGCTATTTGCGTTTTACTTGAAAATTTATGGTGCGTTTGGATGTGAGTATCTATGAATTAATCGACTAAGAATTCAGCGATTGTAATTCCTTATTCCTTGAACCTAAAATAGATGAAAATGATGATTTATTCGAACCTGACTTAAATACACAAATGGACAAAATTAACGAAAATTCGTTGATGATGAATTTAGACGTTTCACCTTTACGAATATTCAATTCCAAAATGCCAGAAGAGAATGTGAAACAATATGTTTGCCAAAAAAGAAAGAAACTTGTAGATTCATTTTCGGAATCAACAACGAATAAATTGTCTAAAATAATCGAAAAAGATGAGACGCTTTTTGAACGATCCTTGAATATTAAAGAACTTCAAAAAATTCTGTTCTCTGCAATATTGTGTGTTTCATCAACTGATAAATGCATTTGTCAAGAATGTAATTTATGTCCTGGTACAGAAGCAATTACAAATCAATTATTGAACATTTCTGAAGAAAGATCTACTAATGAAATAACTTTTGCCCTATGAAATAAAGCTTAATTAGAAAAATGAACTACAAGTTTTAACGCATTTTTAGATCAGCTAAGAGATTTCACGCTTAAAGTAAGTGTTCATAAATTCATCAAGGATATTCAGAGGGAAGAAATAGCAAAAGTTAAAGATAAAAATAAATTAAATTCAGAATAACTGGTTTTGCACAGCGACTTTGCAGAAAATTGGAACATAATAAATAAAAATGAAATTCAAAGCGCGTATTGGAAAACTCAACATGTTTCAATTTTTACAGCAGTATGTTATAATAATAAAAAACGGGAAGTTTTGCTATTGCTATTGATTCTGCTCATGCGTTATTGGCTATGAATCGCATAATTGAAAGTTGCAAGGAACAATTACAACTAGAGTCGATACCTGACATTACAATTATATCAGACGGAGCCTCTGCTCACTTGAAGAATCGTTTCCAGTCCCATGAGTTGTCAATATCACCTGTTAAAAAAGTGGCTATTCTCTGCAACAGGACATGGCAAAAGAGCCTGTGATGAAATCAGGGGAATTGTCAAACATCTAGCAACGACACACAATTTGCAAAAGTCACATCTCGAATCCATTGATAATGCAGAATCATTTTGTAAGATAAGTCCAGAAGTACACTTCTTTGATAAAACTACTTCTAATTTCAACTGCAGAAATCGAAAAATTTCGAAAAATAAAAAATCGCTAATGGAAAAATGTTCAGACGATTCCAGGAACTCGAAAATGTCATGTTTGGAAGGTTGAAATTAACGAAAACAATGAGAAAGTATCGTACATGGCTAGAACAGCTAAACACGATTAGGAAAAAAATGTCAATGAAAATGTCCGGACATGGCAAAGGGCACAAGACCAAGGGTTCTCTTGACCAAGAAAACCGAAAAAAGCTTAAATTTTTTATCCACTTTCCATAAAAAAAATTGGCCCTTATCAGGGCCACAAATTTCTTTATACGTTTGAATAACTTCAATAATTTTGAACTTAAAAATTTTTTTTTTTAAAATTCTCCTAACTACAAGTATGGTTTAGCCCATTTGAAACTCATGTAATTTTTTCTTTATATTAATCCAAAGTCACTCTAAAAATTTTAGAAAAAAAAGGTGGTGTTTTCGAGAAAATTAAGCTTTTTTGGAAAATCTGCAGCAATTTATTTAATTTTGAAGTTTTTTATAAATTTTTTGTTTTTTTGTTTTTTAAACAATTAGCCAGATATTAAATAAAAATAAAATACAAATGACAGTTAAGAAAAGAAAGTATCATTATCGATGAACAGTTAATGCTTGGAGTTCGGTTTGTTTAAACATCGATATTTTCAAAACTTTTCAATAAATCAATTAAAAATTTTTCATAAAACATCGTTATTCATTGAAGAAAAAATGTCTCACTGGAAGTTCTTTTAATTCGATACTTCCTCACTGACTTTTTGACGGCGAAGGTATACCCAGGTAAAAAAGATTAGTACGCATTTCTTATGAATTTTCTTCGAAAATCGGACCAGATTCGTATATATTTCCTTTTGAATTTGTATGAAATTACTAGTAAAATTCGTGTGATGTGAAACATATACGTGTATTAGTTAACAGACCAAGGGAAGTATATATCTATATATTTTTCCTTTATTTAGATTTAAAGCCCACTGCTCGGTAAACTTCTGAAAACTCACGTGTTTCTAATGTGAGAAATATCTTATACATGTGTATTAAATATTTCTCATAATTATATAATATGAATAGAAAGAATGTCTTTGTCTAAATTTAAAGAGAAATTGTTTTCAAAATTTAAAGCTCCTCTAACAATGAGGCACGCGTCAAACTGTATCAATTGATAAGATTATATTTTGACAACACATTAAATTTATGAATAAATTAAAATGATCTTTTTTTTCCTTTAATTTAATATTATATTTTCTTTTGTAGAAAAAATTTGTTGCTTTGTTACTAAATTAGAGGAAATTGTTCCAATAATTATTCAGTAATGCAGCTTTTTATTCTTTCTAAATTATCCACTACTAAAATAGATCATTTTGTTATCTTTCTTTCGTAGGATAATTATTCAAAAATATAATTAATAAAAATTAGAATTTAAATAATAATTAAAATATATTAATTATTCAAACTTTTCATATGATACAATTTTGTTAATTTATAAAATAACTTTGTAGGTTCGGTTTGCAATGGTCTATATGAATTGACTCAGTAATAAACAAAAAAATAAAAATAAATAATAATATTTATTCACCTTCGTAAGTATTCTTCTTTCTCTCAATAATATCAATAATTACAATAAGTAAATTATTTTCCAATTTGAGAAATCTAAAAATAAAAATTAAATAAAATTTAATATTTAAATTTTATAAATCCTGCCTACAAAGGTCAAGTTTTCCCTAAACCCTAAATTAACAATTCTATCAATAAATAAATATTCTTTAAAATTATAAATTTTTCTCAATTTTGATTTATTTAGGATATGATAAATTTATAATATCGAAAAATGATTAAAATTTATACAATTCATATAATAAAATCTATTTATTTCTCTGTAAAATTGACTAAATAATTAATTGAAATAAATTAATTATTTCCTATTGTAAATAATATTTTTGGTGGGTTAGGTTCAATATTTATTGAATCTTTCAAACTGCTACATTGATATAGCCTATTACTATATGAACGTAGCTCATAAAATTATTCAATAAACTTACGATTTGCTTTTGTTACCCCTTTAGGAATTAAAACTGAGGTTAAAAGTTAAAAAGAATTTATCGAGTTTCTCAAATTTCTCTTCCAGGGCTTGACTTTGAAGATTATTTTTTTAACAAGTTATAAGTTATAAAACAACTTATTCTTGAATAATTCTTACGATTTGTTAGTGTATGTGTATTATATGTAATAATTTAAAAATTATCAGGTTGTAAATTGCAAATGCAATAAACTCCTGAATAATTCTTCGTGTGAAAAGTGTTAATGTAAATCAACTTACCACTAGCAATGTAAATTTGGACTAAGAGAGCGAAGCCTTCGTGTTCATGTCTTTTATACCCTTTTTCAGACGCTATAGAAACTTCCCGAATTTTCTAGAAGTTTCTATTTCTATTATTGGCCCTTATTCACTTCCGGTAAAGCATTGTCATTTCCTTTCCGCAAAGCCATCTTTCTCCCTACTCAAGGAAATTCATTACGCGTCATCTTCTTTTCACCAATAATATTTAAATTTTTTACGTAAAGACAGAGATATATTTTTTCTCTCTCTGGTCTCCAACGTGTCTAACGTTTTCCGAGAACAATGCTATTGTTTACCTGTCCATCATTTTTCTCTCAGAATTAATTTCTATTTCTTTTAATTTAAATAAATCCTTAAATAATGAATTTTCAACAAACTAATTTTTTGTAATAAAATATGCTAATTTTTATCTATTTATCCATATAAATTTTGCTGTTACTTTATTTATTCCAACTAGTTTTAATAAAATTATTATTTATTTATTTACTCTCCCTGCTCACGCAGGGTTCGAGACACCCTAATACACGTTTAGCTACTTAACCTAAAAACATCCAATCCTTACAACTATAACGCCCGCATACCTTACACTACTTATGCTAACTTAATAATAAATTATCAAATTAATAATCCGCCAGAGCCCTGGTTTCCGCTTCCAGTTCCATATGCCCTTTACGGCTTCGTTAAAATAATAAATCTTCTCGATTACCCAATTCCCACCCTTTACATTCCCTACTTCATTCTTTCTTTTCTCAATCTCTCCAACTCATTCAACCATCTTTCCCCTTTCCCATCTTCATTCAAAATCCACATCAATCTATCACCCACTCCACACAACCCCCTACCCACATCCATACCTCCCATACATCTATCTAACACATGCTCCCACCCTTCCACTTCATACCCACACATTCTACACATTTTTTCATCTCTGTCCAACCAGTAACTACACTCCTTTATCCCCTCCCCCATCCTAAACCTACATACCCTATTCCATCTCTCATACTTTCCCATTCTCAACAGATACAACGGCACACTCCCCCCTCTCACCATTCTATACCATTTATTGTACCTCGAATCCACAATTCTTTTCCATCTTTTATCCTCATCCATTTTCCTCCAACCCTCCATAACATCCCTACTATCCCCCCTACATTTATTCCCCTGTTCCAATGCATCTCTCCTCCCTCTTTCCCATCTTGACACTCCTTCTCTTCCTTTCCCCTCTCCTTTCTTTATCCACCTCAAACATTCCCTAGCTATATCACTTCCTCTCCCTTGCTCCAACCTTTCCTCCAACCCCAATGCCCTCTTTCTTTGTCGCATCACCATCTTTTCCCTACCCAGTTCCTCCCTTATCAAGTACCCCGGACAGTTCCACTCCACCCCCATAGTCCATCTTAAAAATCTCTCATGCAACCTCTCTATCTTACCTATCTCCTCCCACCCCCAAACTTCCACGCCATATCCAATCACTGCCCACACTAACATATCAAACAACCATACACGTTTCCTCCAATCATTCTTAAATCTTCTCTCTCCAATCCCCCATACCTTCCCCATCATCCTACCACCCATCTCCACTCTTCTTTCCACATTTAAATCCTGCCCCCCATTCCAATTAAACCAATAACCCAAATAACAAAATTCATTCACTTCTTCCACTCTTCTACCATTCAACTTCCATTCCTCCTCATCTATTCCTCCTTTCTTTCTAAACCTTAATACTTTCGTTTTTTCCACATTCACCATCAAGTCTCTCTCCCTAACATATCCTTCGAATTCTTTCATCAGCAACTTCATTCCTCCTTCGTTCTCGGCCATTAATACCACATCATCCGCATACGCTAACACATATACTCTCCTCTTTCCCAGAATCACTCTGCCTTTGCCTTTTCTTCCCATTCTCTCTTCCACATCCGCCAACAACACGTTAAACAAAATTGGACTAAGGGGGCAGCCCTGCCTCAATCCCCTCCCCATCCAAAACACCTCCCCTAAACTCTCCCCAATTTTCACCCTCTCCCTCGTGTCCTCATAAAACTCCTTCACCCTTTCAATTAACCCCTGCCCTATTCCCCTCTCCCTCATTGCCCTCCATAAGATCCCCCTGTTAACTGACGGAAATGCCGCCTTAAAATCTACAAACGTAGCTACCATTTTACCCCTTTCTTCCCTTAGCCTGCTGTTTACCAGATAATTTAATACGAAGATGTTGTCCACTGTCCCCATTCCCTCCCTGAACCCCGTTTGGTTATGTGGAATCACTCTCCCTTTTTCCACCTCTTCTTCCAGTCTTCTTCTGACTACTTCCGCATACACTTTGTAGCCCACCGATAACAGCGTGACCCCCCTTTAATCTTCCACCCTGTCCCCATTCCCTTTCTTTACTATTGGCACGATCAAACCCGTCTTCCTTTCCTCCGGCCATCCCTCCCCCCTCCACACCATGTTTGCAATCCTCCACATCTCATCCCTCACCATTTCTCCTCCATATTTCAAACATTCCCCTTCCACTCCATCACCCCCTGCTGCCTTATTCTTCTTAATCCTATCCAATGCCTCATTTATTTCCTCCTTTGATATCTGTCTTTCCTCCCTCCCTATATCTTTATTCCTCCCCTCCCCTCTTATTCTACCCTCCACCCCCCCACTTAAACCCTTAAAATAATCCGTCCACTCACTCATTTCTATGTCACTATTTATCCCCTTCCACCTCTTCCTTTCCCTGTTAATCACCTCCCATTCCCTTCCCTCCTTAATCGCTAATTCTACCTCCTGCAGAAACCTAACCTTACCCTCCTCTCTTTTTCTCCCTACCAGCTTTCCATGTTCTCTATGAATCTTGTTATAAACCCCTCTATCTGTCCTACCCACCCTCCAATCTTTAACCGCCTTTCTCAACCCCATCCTACTCCAGTCACACTCCTCATCCCACCACCCCCTCTTCTTTCTATTGCCTCCCTTTTCTCCTTCCTCTATTTCCTTCTTCACCTCCATCAAAACCCTTCTCAATCTTTCTAATCTCTCATCGACCCCCCCTCCCTCTTCAAAATTTTCCGCTTTTTTCTGCACCTTATTTCCAAACTCTACCAGTTTCTCTCTTGCCCACTTACCCATTTTTACCCTACTCTTATTTCCCCCCCCCCTTCCTCCATTCGCCCGTCCCTGCCCTACTACCCCCCTCCCTTCATCTCTACAATTAATGGAAAATGTCCCGAATCACTCTCCAACCCCACCGTCATCCTTTTTACCCTGCACTTCGTCTCCTCATCCGTTACCACATAATCAATCACGGTTTCCCCCCTCCCTATAAACGTATATTCCCCTTCCCTGTCCCCCTCTATACCCCCATTACAAATTTCCCACCCCGTTTCCCCCAAAATACCAATCAACTTCCTCCCATCCTTATCTACTTCTTTATGCTTCGATACCCTCCTATACCTCTCCTCTGCCCCATTCCAATCCCCCCCTCCGAGTTCCCCCGTCCACGCATTGAAGTCCCCCCTTATCAGTATCCTTTCACCCTTACCCCTCTCAATCCAATCCTCCAATTGTCTCCATCCCCTTCTTTCCCCTCTTCTTCTATATATACCTACTACCTTTAATTTCTCCCATCCATATTTAACCCCCCTTACCATGCATCCCTCCTCCTTTCTATAACCACCCTTTATATCTTTCACATTTAACTCCCTTTTCACGCCCGACACCATTCCCCCTGCACTTCTCCCCTTTACCTTTTCTTTCTTCGCCCCTTGACATTCCCAAATAAACCCTTTCGGTAGTAGACCCTTAACCCTTTCCCATTCTTTGTCTTCTACCCACGTCTCGCTTAACATCACCACATCCCACTTACCCACCGCTTTCCAGAACCCTTCATCCTTATTTTTCATACCCGAGATGTTCCAAAACCCTATTTTTAACCCTCTCCCTCCTATTCCTTCTCCTTCTCCCCCCCCATTGCCCCAAAACCCTTATCCCTTTCCACCCTACCCAGCTCCCCATTTTCCCAATTTACCCCCCACCTCTCCCCATTAACCCACACACAGTCCCTCCCTCTTCTTACCACGTTCCCTTTAGCCCTTTCCTCCCACACTTTCTTGTTTATTTTCCAATTGATCTTTCTTTCCTCCCACGTCCTGTCCTCTTCAATCCAAACCTCCCTCCCCTTCAATCTCCCCTTAACCCTCAGCACCTCCTTTTTCTGCATCTCGTTCTCTAACTCCACCACCCATAAACTCAACCTACCCTCCACTTCCCCTCCCACTCCTCTCACCCCTTTTACTTCTACCTTTACTCCTATTTCCTGCAATAAACCCTCCACCTTTTCTCTTCCCCCTCCTTCTCTACTTTCAACCCTCTTATCAACAAGTTGTTCCTCCTTTTTTCCCTCTCCATTTGCCCTAACTTCCAAGCCAAATTCTCCACTTTCCTTTCCATTTCCTCCCCTGTCCCCCCACTTTTTCCCCTTCTCCTTTCATTTTACCCATCTCCTTTTCTAAATTTTCCATCCTTACTTTACACTCTTTTAATTCTTTTCTCAATTCGAAATTCGCCTCTACCTGATCCTCCTTCACTTCCTTCAACTTCCCCCAAATTTGCTCCTTTTCCTCTTCCCATTTTTCCTCCCATTCCTTCCACACCCTTTTCAATCCAATTAACTCCCCCCCTACTTTTTCCAGTCCACTATCCACTTTTTTACTAAGCGCTGTAATGCTTTTATTCGTTTGTTCCCCCATTTTTAACATTTTCTCTATCCACCCTGAATTATCCCCCCCTTCCACCACCTCCTCCTCCTCCTCCCCTCCCTCCTCCTCACTTCTCGCACCCTCTCTGACCGCCTTGACGTTCCCACCCCCGGACTTTAACCACGCATGCATCTTCGCCGGTGACTTACCCGGGTTCACGTATCCTAACAGCTCCGCGTTAGTTTTTCTACCCCTTCGCTTCGCCACTGTAACATTAAACTTCTCTACGCTGTCAGTCACCGCTTCAGCCAGAGCTCGTTTCTCAACTTTCTCCTTACTCACGCCTTCTCTCTCTCCCTTCTCCCCCTCGACCCCTCGCCGATCCATCAGCTTTACCTCACTTGCTCCTACCGCCTTCCCCTGCCCTCTAGCTTCATTTGGCGGTGTTCTCTCCACATACGCCATCACTACCTTACCTACTAACCACGCTAGTCAAACACTCACCCACTCTTTCCCAATTTTCTCTCCCTCTCTTACCTTTTCACCCTTACCCTTGCTCACAAACCACCCCTAACCCGCTTTACCTCTCTCTTCTTCCCTTTTAATTTCCCCGGCACTCACACACTCGATTTCCTTATTACCACCCCACTCGTTCCCACCACTTTCTCCACCTAACCTACACTTTCACACCTCAACTTTTCACTATTTTAACCCACAACCCTTTCACCTACCTTCCACAACTCACACTTACTCCACAAACAACCCCTGGCACAACTGTCAATCTCACTAAACTCCCTCCCTCTACCAAAAAACCATAAAATTTTCCAAAAAATTCACGACCGCGTTACAGCACGTTTTACTTAAACCGGTACCGGAAACGGAAACCAACTAGTTTTAATAATTAACAATATAAATTTAATCGTTAAACTTTATACTATTTATATAAAATAAAATATGCAATTCTAAGTAAAAAATTATTATTATATCAAATTCCATATAACTTGTGTATAAAATTTACTTTATCTTTAAACAATTTTTAAATTCTTAAAATATGAAAATTTATTTTCTTTTTCCTAACCTTGGCCTTGAATCAGCTGTGCTTTTTCTGTGTATTAGTATGCAAAAGTACATTTGTTTTCAGTTGATCTTGTATTAAATTTATTTTACTTTAAATTTAACAGTAATTATATTTCTTATTTTCAAAATTATCATGTATTTTTCATTTCTACAAAATAATTATTTTATCATTTATAATTTACTTTTATTTATATAATTTTTTAACCATTTTAATTTTGACTATTGAAATACCATTTCAGATGTTTTGAAACGTTTTTTCGCACAAATATTCGTACGAATAATACCCAAATTTTAAGTATAGATATTTTAAAAAAAATTTACTTGGAATTTAGTATGAATTTTCTAACGAATTGTCAGCTAAAAATTTTTCAAAAAAAATATTCGGCTATATTTCCATACGAAAATCATACGAAATTCGAGCGAATTGCGAACGGATAATATAAAATTTGTTAGAGAATATTCCGCTCGAAGTTTCTTATGGATTACCGCACGAAACGTCAGCTAAAAGTTTTTTTAAACATATTCGGTTAGATTTTATTACGAAATTTATACGAAATTTAAACGACTTGTGAACGAATTAATTAATTTTTTTTCAAAATGTTGCACGAAAATTTGTATGGGCTTTCGTAAGGAAATCCTTCCGAACATTTTTAAGCAATTTTTAGCTCACAATTTGTTCGAAAATCCATACAAATTTTGGTGCAGAATTTTGAAAAATAAAATTTAATTAATCCTTTCGCAAGTCGTTTGAATTTCGTATAAATTTCGTAAGAAAATCTATCCGAATATTTTTGAAAAAACTTTTAGTTGACGTTTCCAAAATTACTAGTAATTTCATTCGAATTCAATAGGAAATCTGTACGAATCTGGTCTAGGAGAGTTAACAGACGATATTCAAGAAAAGGAGGACATTATTAACCAAAAAAGAGGACAAAAGAGGACAAACGATTATAAATAAAGAGTACAAAAGTAGGACATTTAAATCTATGTCTTTTATTAAAATATAAACACAATTATATTTTCCAATTCACAATTTTTTAATTATATCTCGCTTTTTAACAATTAAAAACTTTTAATAAGAGTATTTTTTTATATTTATATACATAATACTGTTTTAATCTTTAAAAAATAAAAATAAACAACTTTAATACTTTTAATTTAAAATCAGTCAGAAATGGTACACTTTTAAAAATACCGGGACGAATTTAACACTAGAAAAATGTCTTTATTTAGGTCCCTTTGTTACTCTTTTAAGACACACGTTTCTAAGGTGCACCCTACTTAAGTGATCCACCTATTTCTCTCAGCAAATTCTCATTTTCTAGTGCAAAATTTTAAAATTGAAAACAATCCATGTTTTTTAAATTAAACATTGTTTCAACGATTCCTTTCACTATTGAAATGTCTAGCCGATTCCTCTCCTTACTCCATTGAATATTAATAAAAGAAAATATCCGCTCAACATTAGCGTTATAACCGGGATTGCAAAGAAAAACTGGGTTATTTTTAATAGCTCTGAATAAACATCTAAGCATGAACATTGCATAAAAAATGCAGACCACAGTTCGTCAGTTAGCTTACAAGTAACACTACCCAAGTGTCAATCGCAAATAACATTGAGACTATGTGCGTTTTAAAGATAATTGGAAAATATTAGTTCCGTAATTTTTTATTTTGGCAGACATGATGTTTTAGGGGTTGTAAATAGGGGTTAAAGTTTCTATTCTAATACCCATGCAAAAATCTAATTGACCATACTAATGGGATTCTTAAAAAAGAGAATAATGGAATGAAGTTATGGGATGAAAAGAAAGTTAATGATGAAATAAAACACATATTGCTTCATTGTTTAAACATTTATTGTTTAAACAAATTCAAAAAAAAATTTTTTAATAGAAAAAATAGGAAAAAAATAAGAACCTCAAGCTTTTTTACAGGAAAAAATATGTTAATACAATATAGCAATAATAAATATTCAAAAAAATTCGGTTTGTTATAAAAAATCAATAAACAATGGTCTTAATCCTTAATCGGTTCAATTAATGAGCAGTGAACTTCACATATTAAATTAATTAATTCAGGAGTTAAAATATAAAATTATTATTATTATTAATAAAATAGACCTTCAAGATTATTTAATTAACTATAATAAATAAATTATTTATTAATTTTTGTTTAAACAAATTTTTGCAAATCGTAAAAAAGTTAAAATTAAATTTATTTTTATTACAATAATTTTTGTACAATAATTAAAACAGTCTATTAATTATTTTTTCTTATTAAATTTTAAGGGTGCTACCAATTTAAGACAAACCAAAAATTATCAAAAAACTCAAAAGAAATGAGTTAACAAAAAAAAAATTTTGATGAAAAACAAAAAAAATTGGAGGTATTTAATAGAATTTTTAGAATATATTAAAATAACTTTTTTAACAACGTCTAACGTGCAATTCCGGGTCTTAATGCATTCTTTCCTCATAATACTTAATTAAAAAATGTATTAATTTTTTTTTGTTGGAAGGGGGTCGGTTTTAGGTTCTATACCTTCACGTTTTAAATATAAAGTGAATTGATATTATGTTTAAAACGGGAAGGTATCGAACCCAAAACCGACCCCCTTCCTGCGGTATTTGCAGCACTTATAGCCTTTCCAGCAGCCGGTTTAAATGAACAAGAATTGTAAAAAATATTTCCGAGGTAAGTATACTCCTTGACCACCTCAATGCTACTCTCACCAAATTTAAATCGTTTAAATTTTTTTGCCTTTGAATTACCGGATTTCGATAAAATAACTATTTTTGTTTTTTCTGTGTTAACTAACAATTTATTTATCTCGCAGTAATCATAGAGTACATCCAATTTCTTTTTAAGTTCTAAAGGAGAGTCGGCAAGTAACACATAGTCGTCGGCAAACCCACGCATAACAACTTCTGTTGATTCATCCACTGATATACCTCTGCATTCTCTATCAATAAAAAAGTTCTGCATATCCGATATGTATAGCAAAAATTCAAATGGACTAAGAATTTCGCCCTGTAAGACGCCTCTCGTGACCTTCACCATTTGAGTTGAACCTTCCTGTGTTTTAATACACGTATATGCCTTAGAATAAAAATCTTTCATTACGTTAATTAATTTGGAGCTCAATCCCAAAGAATACAATTTATTCCATAGCAGTTGGTGGTTGATGGATGGAAAGGCCCCCTTAAAATCTATAAAAGCCGCGTGCACGATTGCACCTGGATTGCTCCGATGAATCTGCAAAGTAGACATAAGAACAAACAAATTATCCAGGCAACCCATACCTCTCCTAAAACCCGCCTGAAATTCTGGAATGAGATTTAAAGATTCTGTCCAAGAAACAAGACGGTCATTCATGATTTGATCTGAAATTTTCTGGATTAGAAGAATCCCCCCCTCTTAAGAAGCATAAAGGTAATTAAATTTCCCCAGTCATTTGGAACATTTTCTGTAGCCAAAATTTTATTAAAAAAGTGATTCATGTATAAGATCCAGTTCTGAGGCAGGCTCTTAAAAAAGGCATAATCGACTCCATCCATACCAGGGGCCTTTCCATTCTTACATTTAGCTAGGCTATTAATTAACTCTTCATAGGTTATTGGGTCGTCTAACACAGGAATTGAAGGCTTTAAAATAGTCGTCTCCAACACGAAATTGGGCTGGGGAAAACGACTTTGCAAAAAACGCTGCCATGTATCAATATCTACTTTATATTGATGCGAAGATTGCGCCCTAGTGCTCTTTATAATTTTTCAGAATTCCGATGGATTTCTGCAATGACTCACCGCTTCGATTCGAGCTAAATCATACGTCTTTTTTTTACTTTTAAAAATTTTTGTTACATTGTGTTTTTCTTTGTAATAAAGGTTCCTGGAGGAGTTAGAAAAATTATTTGATTTACAAACTTTTAACGCGTCTGAAACTCTTTTTCTTGCCGATTTACATTCAGCGTCGAACCACGGTTTCCGTTTAATACCTCTCATAGAAAAAGAAGAACAACTCGACATATTTAATTCAGACGCTACATTTTGAATCGCAGAAATAATATTAGAATTCATGCAGTTAATTTCCAGTCCCACGTTCGCAACTTTCTCTCTCCAAGCCATTTTGGAAGAATATAAAAGAGCAGAGTTTGTATTAAAATATAGTCTTTTAGAGTTTAAGTTAACAATTTTTTGAGGTTCTAAAGAGAGATATAACGCCACCGGAAAATGATCCGATGAGGTAGCCAACTGAATAACTTCCAAATCACGAATGAGAGGAAGCGCATCCTTAGAACACCACACCAAGTCTATCACACTCGAACCAATCGGACTCAAAAAAGTGAAATTAGCAGGCGTATCACTATAGCAGCGACCATTTAAAAGAATTAAATCACTAGTTTCAAATGTATTAATTTGTTTACCCTTAGTATTTGATACTTTGTCTAAAGAAAGTCTTTGGGGAAAAACAGAGTATATGAATTGAAAAATATCAAAGTTCAACTGGCTCAAATTTGCTACTCTTCCATTAAAATCACCCCCCAAAATAATAGGAAGGTCAGAAAATTTAGTAAAAAGATTGTTTATAATAAAATTAAAATTGTCTAAAAATTCATCTATATCGTCATCTGGAGCAAAATAACATAAACCCAGAATAAAAATACTCTCATTTGAAAGTGATTTAACCTTAACAAAAATTTGGTTACAAAATTTATATATTACCGACATTGACTATATTTTAGGGTTGAAAATGATGACAAGTCCTCCCTTTGCTCTGCCTTGCTTGTGAATTCTTGTAGCTGTGGCCTGGATGAATTCAAAAAAATTCCTGTTTAGAAAAGGGATCCTATCAACCTCATTCCAAGTCTCACAAATACACAAAATGTCTTGCATATTAAAGAAGTGATGAATGTCCGGTAAATTACCAATACCATGGATGTTCCAAAACAAAATTTTTCTGTCCTTGGAGTTATCCGAACCAAAATGGCGTTGTGGTGAACCTACAAGAACACATGATAGTTGCTATTTCCTCTCTTCCTCATCCCACTTTAACTTTTTGTGAGCAAGGTCACCTCCCACCTGCGAAGCCTCATGAAACGACTTGGGGGTATTAATTAAAAATTTCTTGAGTGATTCTTCCCCTTTGGGAGAGTCCTTGCAATTGCGGCCCCTCTTAACACTGTTTTTTGAGACCGAAGATTCCTCTTCTGGGTATTGGGGGTGGAAAACTTCTCCTTAGGGTGCTCTGTTTGATCCACTTGCATATTTGCTGACGAATCTTCTAAAATTTTTATCTTGTTATTTAAAATTGTCGCTCTTACGCCCTCTTTTTGCATTTCTCTTAACTTCATTACTAGCTGTCGTCGATTTTCTCTTTCTTCTGGTAAACGGTCATTCGTGATATATAAATTATTATCCTTGAAAATTTTTACCTTGTCAAAAACTTTTTTACCCATCTCTCTGCAATAAATTTTACAAGAATTGGGCGATTTCCTTTAATCTTGCCGAGACGAAAGGCATCTTCAATGGCCAACTCCGGAATATCAACTCCTACTCTTACGAATAATTAAGAAATTGACTGAAAAAGATTAGAATTAATTGTGTCCGAATCTTCCAGTTTAAAGAGGATAATGTTTTTGTGACGATGAGCATCAATTATTCGAGACATTTTATTCTCTATAGCTGTCAATCTCCCTTCATTATTTGATTGCTTCTCATTAATACTTTCCAGCATATCATTAGTAGCTTGAACTTTCTTTATCAAATCTAAGTGTGATGACGATAGTTCGTTAATTGATGTAAACAATTGTTTCCATCTATCCTCGTCCTTGGGTTCCGACATAATAGTATACGATGACAACAACACTCACAAATTTAGTAAAATAAAATAAAATCTCAAATAATTTAACAGATCTTTAGCAAAGTAAAACACCAAAGCCAATAAATGCAACAACTGCAGAAAATGCAACAAATATAGCAACAACCATATAAACAACTGCCTAAGACAGAAAGTTAAATTAAAATGGTTATTCCAATCCAGGAGATTAAATCATAGTCACAAAACAAAAAAAAGAAAAAAACAAAAAGCACTAGTCGAACAAATAGATCGCACAGTTTAACATTTGCTTTACACAAAATAATAAGACTTGCTACAATAATCGAAGTTCAAATCAGTACATTTGGTAGTTAAAGGCGTAAACCAGACAACGTCAAACTGTATTAACGGCAGTAGCTAACTTTCAGTCACTGCACAAAACTTATTTTAAGGATTTTTCCTTGATACTGACTTGATATTGATTACCTATAAAATTGGTATATATATAATAAAAGTAGGGGATCGGTTTCGTATAACCCATTTTGGCCAATTTCGGAAGATACAAAAGTTTCTTTTATTAAAAATAATAAATATTCAGAGTAAATTTAAAAGTTCTTAAGGGGTTACAGACTTAAAATAACTTAAAACAACGATTTTTTATATTTTTTTAAATGGAAAAAGATATGCAGTAACAATGTTATAAGTAGTTATTAACTTATGTTTTTAAGATAAACATTACAAATTTTTTATTAACAAAATATTTCTTGTGTATAAATGAAACATAAGTATTCATTTACAGGCAACCAATGCTTGCTATTGACTCTTCGGAACACAATAAAGAACACATCTTCAAGTTTTCTTCCAAACAGTGTCATATAAATCAGTGCGCCTTTGTTTAGAAATTGGAATTTGTGACCTCACCTCATCGATGACACTTAAATCTGTAAGATAGTAAAGTGAAAAGGCTTGATAAAATTCTGCGTGAATGATTATTGCGATTTCAGAGATACACAATTGTTCTATTTACACCAGAGTAGGAGACTCAAGTAAGTTACATGGGTTGTCTAAGTATGTTACATATTTAACATACATACTTCTTTGGTTTCCTTCAAAATGTATTAAACATAACTGCGTGATTAAATAAAAAATTATTACATGAAATTTTTTTTCACTCCAAAAAAGTCCATAAAAGAATTATTTTAAATCATAAAATGCTATAACTTTCTAGTCGTAACTTCCCGTCTAACTGGTAACCTATGATTGACAGTGTGAGTGTAAGCTGCATAACTTAAATAGTCACATTTTCGTATCCTTAGATCACTATCATTGTTATAGCAGTAAAATTGGTTTTAATTAATAATCTCTCTAAATTGTTAATTTAGTTCGTTAATACAAGAACCATGGTTGAAAGAGGTACTATTACACCTAGTACATGTATTATTACTGAGGGCATCAACACAATTCCACTGTTGGACCTGTGTTCGAGTGATCTGATGGTGGTCGTAACTGACCCAGAAAGTCATCCAATAATCGAAGAGACTCTAAATAAGTTGGCTAGTAATTTTACAAAAGCCATCAAGGGAGCTTACGAAAGTAGTTGCAAACCGACAAAAGTATTTTTGGGAAAAGAAGAGTGCTGGTGGAATGAGAAGTTAGATCATCTCAGAGAAAAAACCAAGAGACTTTTTAAGCAGGCTAAACAAAAACCCACGACTAGTGGTTGGACCTAGTTTACTACAATGAGGGACAACTACAGAAATGAAATTAGGAAAGCAAAAGAAAATAGTTGGAAATCTTTCTGTTTTAGTATCGAAAAGGGGAAGGGAGCGGCTAGACTTGACAAGCTGCTTGTCAGAAACCCGGATGAAATTTTAAGCACAATTAAGTCTGAGGGGTACAGCTCCGATCATGAACCTTTACATAACCATTCACCTTTATCGGTCTTAAAGGCAGCTGTCTACCCTGTCCTTCTACAAAGGGCGATGGACGACAATGTGGAACAGCTGGTGAGACTAACTCTGAGATATGTCCCTTACATCTTTTATTCTGAGATCTTAAAGAGGCAACGGCTACACAAAGATCAATATGCGTATTGAGCGAGATTTTCTACGGAGACAGGTCTGGCTAAAGCGGTAGACCTAATTAATGGTCAAATACAAAACCATGGCTTTGCAGTAGGGGTCTTTATGGACATTGAGGGACTTTTAGTCAGGCCTCTACAGAGTCCATAAAAAGAGCTGTAAAAGATTTTAATGTTCCTACAGTATTTATTGATTGGACTTTCCATATGTTAAAGAACAGAACAGTTAATTATGGATGTCCCCAGGGAGGAGTTCTTTCACCATTGCTTTGATCTCTGGTAGTGGATGAACTACTAAGACTCTTAACTGAGACAGGGTATCATGCAATCGGCTATGCGGACGATGTTTTGTTAATTGTAAGTTGTTCCCACCTTGATATAATACTCAAGGTGGGGCAAAAGGCATAAAACCAAGTAGATGACAGTGTTAGAACTGTTTAGTGTTAGAAGCAGAAATTATTGCAATATTCTCTGATGCTGTCAAGGCCCTAGAAAGTTGTTATGATAAAAAAGTTGTATTGTTTCGGATAGCAAAGCAGCAATTCCGTAATTCACCAGGAAAGATATGAAAATTTTAACAAAGCTGCTTACCGATCATAGACATAAAATGAGGATTGTGGAGAATCCTAAATGCCGTAAGGGTGGAGAGTCATAAAAATTGCTTATTACTTTAATTTGTATTGATGTACACTACCGTCGGGAAATAGCGGTACAGTTGCACACGCACGGCCCAAAGCATACCAATCTGTAAATCACGATTTGTTTGTAAATACGAATGTTAGAAAATTAACAAATATACCATACAATAGTATATTAAGCAACAAGGGTGTAAAGACAGCCATTTGTTTACGGCAATTTTTGTGACACGAGTGGAGATCGTGGGCGCCGTAAACAAATTGGAATACCTTTAAGGCCTAAGCACAACTGCTTCGCAAATGTCGTTCGCGAACGCAAAGCATGAGTTAGAAAAGGATACAACTATATCTCTGTCTTTTTCTAACCAATGCATTACGTTCGCGAATCAATTGTGCATTGGTCTTTATTCCCATGTTAATTTCGATATTTTTTATTCCTAATGTACAAAAGTGTTCGACTTATATGAAAATTGACGCCATTTTCATATTATCGAACAAATGAGTGACTTACTCCCTGTCGTCAGCTATCTAACGAGAAAAAATTCCGTGACAGGAAAATCACGGAGCCAGGTCCTTTTCGGGAAAACAGTTCTTCGCCCGGGACAGTGGGTGATCACGAAAAAAGGCCAAACAGAAACCGATAAGGCAACTCGCCTAAAGGAACGCAGGAGACCTCCGACCGGTTCATTTGAGAAACCAACAGGATCATTCACCTCCGGAAGAGGGACACGAAATCGAACCTGATGGAGATCAAATGGAACCACCGAAGCGAAAAAAGAAACCTCCCAAAGCGGAAATGAAGCGTGGTGATAAATTGGAAACCGTACCGACCACTACCAAAAATCTCTCGATATTAAAAAAGGGTCCAGAGAAAATTTTCGATGAAGACGGGTAATTGCATGGAGTTTATTTTTTCGAAAAACATCCTTTAAACGTATCTGCGCCTGTAAAGGGTAACCAGACTTGCAATGCGGCTGAGATTCAATTACTGTTGCTGGCTGTTAGTGATGCATTCAATCGATAAAGTCGAGAAAAAAACTATATCAATAATTTGTATTGAACTTCAAGAATAATTGTCAACCTATTCTTGACAAACTAATCCCTAAAGTCAATAATTAAGCGATATAAATTAATATTATTGATTATTGTTCTTTTAAATATGAAATTAATTAAATAAAATACGTATATTAATAAGTAATTGAAATGCAAATTATGGTTATAATTATTTTGTTAACAAAATTCTGTTCATTTAAAAAAAATAATTAAATTATTTTTATACAAAAATTTCCAAAATAAATTTATTTATAAAACAATTTAAAAACAATTTAAGGGGCCGTTCAAAAAATACGTAACGCTTTAGGGGGAGGGGGTGGACAAGCTATTTGTTACGGTCAGCAGAAAAAATAGCGCTAATGTATACAACATTGCGTTACATGGGGGGTGGAAGGGGTCCGAATTTATTAAAAATAGCGTCACGTATTTTTTCAACGGTCCCTAAAATATTTTTAGGAAAAATTACCAATAATTAACATAATTAGCAAAGAGGTTTTTGTTCAATTAAACAACTCAGATCTGAAACTCTAAGAACGGTTAATCTTTTCTTTAATATTTCAATGTAAACTACATGTCATCCAGGAATTGAGACAGATAGACATTCTAGTAGATTAATTATTCAATTGATTCCGGTGTTTTCTCATAATTAATCCAGCTTTCGAAAATAGGCGTTCTGCTGGTACAGAAGTCGCTTGAATGCTGAAGAGATCTCTGGCCACGCGACTTAAATTGTGATACCTATTTTGATTTTGCTTCCACCAGAGATATTTAAATCTAGGATCAAGAATCAAAATCTCTAGAGACCATCTCGAAATTTAATGTCAATTAAATTTCTCGAATTTGTTCGGGGTATTAGAGTTTTTTGAAAAGATTTCTTAGTCTAACCATGACTTTTGACCCTCGAGTTATTTCTGCGTTCTCTACATCATCGTTCTCAAATCCATCAACAGATTCACCGTCGTCACCCATAATTTCTTCAGAATCTTCATCAATTTCCAGTTCGCGCAACAAATCTTGAGCACCTAAGTCGACTACGTGTGCAAGACAACGAAAATGCAACTCTGTGGCATTCAAATTCATACCAAAAGTCGTATTTAGTGGTTTCACAAGCTGTTCCATAAAAGTCGTATTCACTGACGCGTTGCCAACAGTTATTGCTTGTAACTTCTCTTCCAAACCCTTTTCTTTCAAAACTTCTAAAAATAAATCGGCGATGTCTTTGCCTGTGTATTTTCCATTTGATGGTACGAAATCAATTACCAAAGACCTCAAAATCTAATATTTAGAATTTAATTATAATCTACTATGAAAACTTAAAAAACAAGTAATTAATTAATAATTATTTTAATAACAATCAAAATTTTCAACAAATTAAATTGATATTTAATTGAATTGATATTTAGAATTTAATTATAATCTACTATAAAAACATAAGAAACAAGTCATTAACTAATAACTCTTTTAACCACTGCTTTTAAAATTATATTTGTTAATGTCACGTCATCGCGACGTATGGTTTTGATATTTGTAAAGTTAGAATCTGATCAGAATAATGTCTTTGTCTAAATAGCAGATGCCGAAAATTGGTCATCTGCACATTGTCAATCTTTCTATTGGTTCCCCACTTAAATGTAATAAAAATTTAACTACCTTGACCCAAAGGTAATAAATGTGGGTGGTATGTTCCCTTGTGAAGGAAACATATATAAGGGGCCACCCTTGACGAATTCGTCAGTCCAGAAAACGCCGTCAACTTAACTAGTCCAGAAGTCATCCTCAAATCAGCAAGTCGCGTTTTTCGTGTCTTTCGCGATTCCGCGACCAAGTTAACAAGTTGTATACTACCCCTAAGCGTATTCTTCGTGTCAATACAAAATCTCTTCAAGTACCAAATACATTCTTCAAGTCTTACTCAAGTTATTCAAGAAGAATTTAATCAAGGAGATAATTTCTATTGCGAGGCACATTACTAAAGATTGCATTATTTCAACTTTAACGTCAAATCAATAATTTGAAACCTGGACTCCGGACCTTTCACTTTGACTGGCCCGAAAACAATTCAAAGGAAATCTACTGCATATTCAGTTTTCGCTAGACAACGTCATTTCTTCAACCTTACTCTGAAGGAGGTATCACCTGTTGGGTCTACGATTCTAATGATAATTTTAAAAGGTAAGTTACTAATACTTCAAAATCTTGTCCCTTTCAAATTCTCGATTGATCCCACAAAGTAATAATTTGTTACAGTATCCCTGAAGACATCTGGATTTACTCTTTCTCTTGATTCTAATTGTAAAGGATTCAAATAAATAACTTTAATAATTTAACTTCAATTAGCAGTTACTCTTTCTTAAAACCTGTCCCTTAATATCAAAGCCCTCAGCTTTGTGAATAAATCAGGTTCAATCACCGATGCCGGCCAAATTAAATATGTAAATTATGATTATGTTTAGTTTCATTTCTTGAGACGTAACATTAATCATAGAGCAATAAAACTTTAATTAATTATATTATTGATATACTAAAAAAGAACAGAATTTTTATAAGTTAATAAACAAAAAGAAATTGTTTACCTATCTGACAACGAATCAGCTTTTCTTTTATCGGAATTCAATTCTTCCATTTTTGGAGTCGAATAAATATTTTTTATGATAGAAACTCAATATATTAAAAAATTATTTTGAAAAATCAAAAAAATTTCATCTGTCAAAGTGACAATTTTCAAAGTCAATATTGTACAATATATCGCTTGTCTCATTTGACAAAACAAGGCAATACAGTTTATTGAAAAACAAAAGAAAATTCAATATTTTGTTGACAAGATCATTTCAATAACAATCGATAACACTCAATAATAAAAAATATTGCATCTTGACATTCTTCACTACTGGCTGCTGAACAGGCAATAAAGCTTGGAGCAAGAAAACTAGTAATCAACACCGACTACAATCTACTGATCAACAGTTTTGAAAAGTGGATACCAAATTGGATTGAACGAGGTTGGGTTACAGCAAAGGGCAAACCGGTCAAAAATATGGAACAGTTCATTCGACTACATGAACTTTTAAGACACTTCAAATCGGTGCACAGTGGGGCAAAATGCACGCCCGTGGACAAATTATTGATTTGTAGACTACAATTTTAAACGGATTTAGCTAACTGTTTTTGGAAAATGAAGGTAGATAAATTTGTCATCGAACGTTCATCTCGAATTTTTGAAAAAAATTTGTTTGTTGAAATATTTAATAAACAAATGGAAAAAATAATTTTTTTAAGGAGTGCTATTTTTTTAAAATGATGAGAATTTGTTTGCAAATTATTGGAATTAGTGAACAAGATATTGAAAAATAGTTTTTAGCAACATTGTTATTAAAATAATATTTTTTATTTTGTTATAAACAAATAAATGGTAAATTACAATTTCATCGTTTTTAAAATCATTGTTTGCAATTTTTTGATCAGAATTTGACCAAATTGATAGTATTTCAAACTAACAAATGATTTGTTTGTAAATCCATTTGTTATTTATAAAAATTAATAACAATTAATAATTAATTATGAGGTTATTGACTTTGAGATTATCAAAAATATTATTTTTTTGAGCAGAATAAACTGTTAATTATTATATTATGAGCCTGAATTCACATCCTAACCTTTTAAGGATATTTCACAATTGTTTAAACAAATCGTAATTAACACTTTCACAATTGTTTAAACAAATATTAATGAACAAATGTACTGGTTCGACATTTTCTAACTTAGGCAGTTCGTTTTTTCTGTTTTATTTTTATGTGAGAACTTATTATATAATGTTTCGCAACAGTGATTAATTAGTACCAATCTAATAATTATTTAAACAATTATTAATTAACAAATACATCATTTAGATCTTTTTAGTGGAAAAACTTTGTTCTTTTTAACATTTTTTGTTTAAATTGAAACATTTTATTATTATTAATAGCTGCTAAACGGAACTTCTTTAATAATTATATTAACAAGTATTAATTAATAAATAAATTATTTTGAGCTTTTGGACCGAGGAAAATTAGTTTCGTAATCATGATTTTAAAAAATTATATGACGACTTCTCAAAAAAGAAGAAAAGCTTTTGCTATGAAAAGTAATGGTTTTGCAAATTTCCGAACTGATGTTCTCAGAGAGTACATTTTTTATTAATGCGATTTGAATTTCTGGTATGCATCTCTCTACAATTTTAAAAATCTTTATTTCTAGCTTCTAGACCTTGTATTTTTATCATGTTATAAGAAAATTGTTATTATCATTTTATGCAAATAATTACTCAAAATCTCTCTATGTCTATTTGTCTGTATTTAGATGATATGTACTTTGTGAATATTCTCCTGAAGAGGAACTAATAAAGTTTGAAACTAGTTGAGAGAAATAAAGAAAAGTTCTTTTTTCACATACAATTAACACCAAAAACCCGTAACTAGGCCTTCTTCATCACCAAAATTTAAATTACTCAAAATATAGAACTGCTAATTTTTGCAATAGATTAGTTTTTAAGGTTAAAATTTTTTTTTTTTAAAATATGTTATTATATTTTGTGAACAGTTTACTTTTTATAAATATTAATATTTCCTTAATATTATTTTATTTTAAGAGATAACCGCAATTTTCAAAAAGTATTATAAATTTTTCATTTCTTGTCGTTGAAAACCGAACTATAAAATGTCTAATGCTTTAAATTGCGCGCCTTACTTCCAAACTTACGTTACTGGCCGCTAGATGTCACATTCAAGTGTTTTGTCTGTATTCTCATAAGTGACACTGACAGCCACAAGTATAAGTAGCTAAGTCCTGTGCTGTTCTAAATACAATTTTTTCTTAAATATTAGTACGTGTATTATATTGTAAAGGTAAAGGCGCTCGCACACCTCTACTGCCTGCATTAGAGTAAGAGAGAAAAAACATAAAATTTGAATTTTCTGACTTATTTACTCTCATGTGTTACCATGACAACTATGCATGCATGGGCAGAGCTGTGAGAGCGTCTTAAGTGATTTTGTTTTTCAAATTTTTAAAGTTTTTATTACAACTGCTAAGGTAAAGAGATTTTCTCTTTTTTAAAATCTAGTATTTTTCATCTTTTTTTAATAACCATACCAATCAGTCCTTTTAAGGACTATAAAAAACCAGTAAGAATTTTATTGATTGTTATTATTGAATAATGACTTAGTTTAAAATTTTTAATGTAGAAATAAGCAATATGCTTATAAATTCAAATTCTTCTTCAGAAAATTTACTTTTAAATCTTTTATACAAAAAGTACAGTTTTTCTAAGAACTTAAAAGACTTAATTCGTCTTCAACTGTCTCGCTATTTTATCCCTCAATTTAATAGAAGATGGAATAAAACTATTTATGCTAAAGAAAATCGAGTAGAGAAGTTTTTCTCGGTAAATAAATCTTGACTGGAATCTGAATTTTCAGTAGAGTTAAAAGATGATTCCCAAAATGTTCGAAAGAAGAAATGCTATGATAACTGTTCAGGCAAAACTAAAAAAAGAAGAATTGAAGAACTTAAGAAATCTGTGTCAGCTGATGAAGTTGATCTTTTTCAATGTTTACATACTGTAGATTAGAAAACAGCAGTAGATATTGTTCGGAAATACCACACTGCTGCTAGATTATTGCAAAGAAAAGATGCAACACCTTCAAAAAATGAGACTCATTTTAAACTGATTTCAAAATATGGTGGTGATGGAACATCCGGGTTTAATGCTTATAAACATAAGTTTGAAGACCCTGAAAATTTAGATGAAAGTCTTTTTTTAATGTCCTTAGTTCCTCTTCGACTTGAATCTTTAAATACGTCATCCTCCACTATTATTTGGGAAAACCCTCGATCATGTTCTCCAAAAAATTGTATGCCTATTATGTTTGAATACATTAAAGAATCGAAAACTACTGTCTTGCGTGAATTTGGTAATATTAATATTTAAATAAAAAAGGTTAAGCCAAGCAAAGTTGAGATTGACGGCACAATTTATAATATAAATCACGAATTGCTTGGAACAATGATCGATGGAAAAGTCTGTCAATAGGTGGCTGGAACTTCTTCTTCAGCAAATTGTATTATTTGTGGTGCAAAACCAAGCGAAATGAATAATTTACAAGAGTTGATGAAGAGAGAAAAAGATATAGGAGCTTATCAATTAGGACTACAAATTTGACATCAGTGGATTAGACAAATGGAATGCGTGTTACAAGTTAGTTACCGTTTACCATTTAAAACTTGGCAGTGCAGAGCTCCTGAACACAAAGAGATTTTCAAAACCCGAAAAGAGCAAATTAAGAATGAAATTCAAAAACGACTTGGATTCATACTTGATACTCTTAAACAAAATGCTGGAACTTCCAATGATGGAAATATAGCTCGGAAATTTTTCGAAAACTACGAAATTATTTCTGAAATTACCGGTTTTGAAAAGGAACATTTGAAACAACTGTATATAGTTTTACAGACATTGTCATCAGGTAAAGCAATTGAGGTACAGAAATTTTAAGAATACATTCTTCAAACTGCAGAGTTGTTTGTCAAAAACTATAACTGGTATAATATGCCAGCATCCATGCACAAAACATTGGTGCATGGTGGTGAAAAAATAGAATCCTTTGTAATTCCAATCGGAAAATTATCTGAGGAGGCTTAAGAAGCTAGAATTGTTTAACTAATAATTGTTTAAATAATTATTAGATTGGTACTCATTAATCACTGTTGCAAAACATTATATAATGAGTTCTCACATAAAAATAAAACAGAAAAAACGAATTTCCTATGTTAGCAAATGTCGAACCAGTACATTTGTTAATTAATATTTTTTTAAACAATTGTGAAATTGTTAATTAAGATTTGTTTAAACAATTGTGAAATGTAATATGTTCTCATATAAAAATAAAACAGAAAAAACCACCCCTATCTAACGAGCCTAAAATCTTTCGTCCTATCTCGGTTCTACTTTGTTAGTACCTTTATGGCGGCGCCACCTCTGTTCTTATATGTTCTTTGTTTACATTGCTGTCATTGAAAATTTGAAAATTAATTGGTCTGTCGTTTTAATTATTCTGTATATATACCAATATTGTCTGAATATTGACTAAACATCTCAAGTTAATATTTGGAGTTTAATTTTTGCTAAAGGTTGATGTTTAATGTTTTGTTTATGTGGACATTCGAACATCGACGCAATCTCTCATTAAGATCGCCACTCAACGTTTTTAATCTCGCTGAATGAGGTTCTGTCGAGTTTCAGGAAATCTTTGTCGTTTGAAAAAAAAATTTTTTATTAACAAATAAAAAATTTTAGATATAATTTATTCCAAAACAACCCTGTGGAATCGAGGCACAATTTAATAAGCTTTAAAAAAATTTAATAAAATTTGGTTAAAAATTGTGGCTCCAAAGTTGTTTTGTTCAAAGCCAACTGAATTATTTGCCATTTGAAGTAACATACAAGAGAAATAAAATTGTTTAAATTCCTCAATTCGTTTTATTCAAAAAATCAGTCTTCAAAGGCTGTATATATATTTTCTGTGCATATTCAAAAAAGAAAAGGAGTTTTCTAAGTTGAAAAATGGGCCTCCAATCTTAAAGGCCGTGATAGAAAATTGGTCTTATTACGAGAAAGTTTCAATATCATATTTTCGACATCAATTAAAATTTATTACCAACTGACAATTTAATTTTTCCATTATACTAACAATTATAACAATTATAATATATATAATTATATAACAATTATAATTTTTAACACTGTTTCCAAGATCGAAAAGGCATTTTCAATTTAAAAACTGTTTACGGTTTCAGAATATACTCAAAAACGGAGAGGTATCATGCTCGAAAATTAGAATATTCCTAGGATGTCATAATTTCCAGACATCTTCATAAAGTTTGACGGATATCCAGAATATCCTGACATTGTTTGGAGTTTCACACTTTTGATTTATAATAAAAGAAACATTTGTATTAAAGATTTTATTTTTGCTTTTAGGAGTTGCGTTTAGTCTGTCGAACCGAACAGACGTGTTTACAAATCGACCTGTTTTTCTGTCCGTCTGTTTTCGGTAGTTAGATATTGTTGTATTGTGAAGTTTTTTCTTTTTTACAATTTTACAACTTAAAATGACTTCAAATGAAGACCTTATGAGGATTTTAAAGGATATCCAAAGTGATACAAAATCTCTAAGTGGGAAGATGGATAAAGTGCAAGGTGATTTAGAAGTGTTAACTAGAGAAAATGATCAACTCAAGAAAAATGTTATATTAATGAGTGACAAAGTGAGTGATTTGGAGTTAAAAAACAAATTGCTTGAAAATAAAATAAATAATTACGAAATGAAATTCGAGTTATTTTTTAATAAAGATAGAAGGAATAATAGTGTATTATACAGAATGCAGGATACTCCAGCAGAAAACGTAAATTTACTCGAGACTGTTAAACAAATATTTTGCAAAGCTAAAGTCTCCGTTAACGCTGATAATATAATATCTGTAAAAAGGATTGGAAATACTGAAGGATTTAGACCCATACTTGTAATTTTTAAAAATCAGGATATTAAATACGATATATTCCGTAAAGTAAATAATTTTAATATTTTGAACATTGGAGTTTCGAACGATCTATCGAGGGAACTACGCGAAAAGAAGAAACTGCAGTACAATAAACTCTTAGAATGCAAGAGTTTATTAGAAGAACAAGGAAAATCCATAAAAATACAGGGCCATTATATTATCATAGATCATAAAACTTATGATTTGGATATGACCTTGAAATATCTCCTGTCTTCTCAGCATGTTCCTCCAACTTTTGATGAGCTTTCCGATGGAGAGGACGATGACACGGCGAAATCAACCATTCCCATGGGGAATAAAAAAAGAGGCAGAACACCTGGCTCAAAAAATGATGCAAGGAAAAAAATCAAAACTCTGTCGTCGAAGGTAGATGACGGTCCAATAAAAAAAGTCCCATATTGGGATTTATATACACTTCACCTAGCTCTGACTTTGAATATTTCTTGGCTACACTTGATAATCAAATTAATCAAATAGTATTTAAATTTCCTTTCTTACCAGTATATGTAGCTGGTGATTTTAATTCTAAGGTGGGGACTCTGAATCAGCTTTTGACTGAAATAGTTGTAGATAGTTGGTATATCTGCGAGGAGAGGAACAGCTTGGATATGAAAATCGATAGGAGAGGGGATAAGCTAAATTTTATGATGGAAAGTAACGGCCTTATTTTAAAAAACGGTAGATCCGAGTGCGATTGTCCTGTAAACTATACCTTTGTTAGTAAAATTGGAAAATCGATTGTTGATTCCTTTTGGTCGAATTTAATGGGGGCACAGTTTATTAGGGATCTTAACGTTGATTCTATTGCGACTTCCTCGGATCAATTTCCCGTAATAGTTTCTTTCAATATTTATACAAATTCTGACAAAATTACTTTGGGAGTTAAATGGAACTTTAATAAAAAAAATTAATACATTACGCTTATGCAGTCTTACACTTTTAAAAAAAATGATAATGAATCTGTCAATAAGTTGGAAAGTGATCTTTAAAAATTTGTTTAAAAATTTGTAAATTTAATGGATTCAAAGACAAGAAATTAACAACGTGTTATCATACTAAAAAAGAAGATTATAAGAATTTATTGTTAAAAAAAGAAAATTTTAATAATACTTTATTGGAACAATTGTCAACGATTAGAGACTCGGCTTCGTTCTGGAAAATAATAAATCGTTTTAGATATCGTGCAATCAATGTGGATGTAATATATTTAGATACCTGGCATCTATATTTTGAATTGTCATTCACTCACACTACCCATAAAGAACCTTTCGTTAGCGAGCAACTGTCTACGTATAATGAAAGTAATCCATTTTTAGATCCTCAAATAACACAAATTGAAGTAGTTTTGAGTCTTAAAAAATGTAAAGATAGTAAAGCGCCCGGCTCAGATAATATTACATACGAATTTTTGAAAAGCTGCCGGATAATGGTTTAAATTATTTAACTTTTTTGTTTAATAAAATATGGAACTTAGGTATTGTCCCGGACACGTGGGCTGAAATCAATTTAAGAATGCTCTATAAAAAAGGTGATAAAAAGGACTCTTCTAATTATCGCCCGATCGCCCTCGTAAATTGTATTACAACAATTTTTACACAGATTTTGACGAGAAGATTAAGCGACTGGGTTGATTTTGAGAATCTGTTACCCGAACACCAGGCTGGTTTCAGAAAGAAGCGAAGTTGCGCCGATCATATTTTTACCCTGAATGCAATTATCCAGATTCGGTTAAATGCTAGCAGGGGTCAATTGTTCGTTCTCTTCGTGGATTTTAAAAGTGCTTTCCCTTCAGTTTGTCACGACCTACTGTGGGAAAAGTTATATAGACTCGGTGCGGGTGATAAGATTGTTAAGATTTTGAAAAGTCTCTACAGCAGAGCCACGGTTGCAGTTAAGGGGACGAGTGGTGTTTCAAAACCGATTTTGGTGACGAAAGGGGTTTTACAGGGAGAGTCAATGAGCCCATTACTATTTAGCCTTTTTATTTCAGATTTTGAGGAATTTTTAAGAGCTGAAGGTGTAAGGGAGGTCTCGGTCGACCAATTAACAGAGATCATTGTTTTGGCTTTTGCGGACGATATCGCGCTCTTAGCGGACTCGGTATCATCTATGCAAAAAATACTTAAAGCCCTTTATAAATATTGTAAAATGAATCATTTAAGCATTAATATTGACAAGACAAAAATAGTTATCTTTAGAAAGGGGGGACACTCCCATGACAAAAAAATCAGTCCTTTTAAGTATGGCGATGAAGGAAATATCGAGGTTGTTTCTAATTACGTTTATTTGGGTATTATGTTTTCTAATTCATCTGTATTTTTAAATGCTACTAAGGCAATGGTATCCAAAGCTAATATCGCGCAATTTAATACGATTTCCTAAGCCAACAGAATGAAGATAAATTCTTGGTCACCAATTGAAAAATTATTTGACAGTCTATCGTTGAGTGTATTAATGTATGATGCCCACATTTGGGGTTTAAGATATGAAGACGAGATCGAGAAATTTCAAATTCAATTTTACAAGAAACTTTTACAACTCCCCCCTGGCACACCGGGTTATGCTGTGAGACTAGAAACTGGAAGGTGTAAACTTATCGCTACTGGTTTTAAGCTGGCCCTTAATTTTATTGAGAAAATACTTACTATGGACAAAGACCGTAATCTGAGAATATGTTTTATAAAATTGAAACGATTGTCAGAAAATAGAGATGTTAATTTAAAGTTTAATTGGTGTGCTCAAAAAGAAAAAATATTTAAATCAATAAATAAAGTCGATGATTCGAAAAATATTACATTGGCATCGGTAAAAGCAAATAAATTGTATTGGCTGACTGAGTATAAAAATTTTCTGTATATGAATGATATGTCGCGTCTGTGTGAATCACGTTCACTACTGCTTCTACCGCATTTGACAGTGAGAGTAGACATCCAAGAGTATTTTAAACTCTGTCTATCATTAAAATATTTTCGTGTAGTTGCCCAATTAAGATTGTTAAATGTTTTTCAGTCGAAAATTAGGATAAATAATACTTTTTACAATTGGAAATGTGATGGAGTATGTAATGGATGTGGTTTGCTTGTAAATGATTTTAGTTACCATGTTTTAATTGAGTGTGTATTTCATAATGAAGAAAGAAAAAATTTTATAACCGACGCAGTAGATGAATCCTCCATATTGTCAGAAGTTTTTGATATCCTAAATAATCCTGGGTTGGATTTAATTAAAAGAATCACTGAATTTATTCAATGTATTGTGATTGAACGAGAGAATAATATGTAAAATTAAAATTTAGTCGCAACTTCTTTGTTTAGACAAATGTCTTTAAACAAATAAACAATTATATACATATATTTTTGCTTTTACCTATATCTTCAATTATCATATCCTCTTTTTCTTCCAACTCTCGCAAAACAGATCCCCATGGATCAGTAAGTTGGGTATGTCCATATGCAATGTAACCATCACCTGTTCCTCTTGCAGGCGAAATACACGCAACATATAATTGATTATCATTTGCTCGAGAACGTTGCAAAAGAGTCCAATGTAGATTGCCAGTTGTTAGATTAAAAGCTCCAGGGTATATTAGCATATGACATCCTACAAAATTTTATACGTCATTATATAAAACTATATTTGAAACTAAAAGCAACAAGTTTACACTGACAGCAAGTGCTGTTGAATCAAATAACTCCATGCTATTAAATTTAGTTAGTGCCCGGGACGCCTCGCACAGTAGAATTCTTACACTTTACTGTCCAAAATTGTCTAGAGCCTCCAAATTTTATCTAATTTTAATGTTCTTGGTCACAAATGAAAGGAGATAAATTTTTTAAGAGTTTCCCCGAAACCCGTTGTTTCAATTTTTAATTGTTTATATATTTTTTGTTACTCAAAGTTAACAATTTACAACAATTTTGAAAAAAATCGTGTTTATTTTTTATTATTCCAGTTCTCATGATCGAAATCAATTTAAATTAGTCTAGTATGATCACCCGATAAATAATGATGCATAAATAATTTTTTTAAAATAATTTCGTTAATTAACGAATAGATAACTCTGGTCCTTTTTTAAAAAAATTGAATTTTTTGCAGACAAATTTATGTGTATTAAATTTATGTCTATTTTGTTAAAAAATAATTTTATAGTTAATAATTATCATTGCTATTAACAATTATATTTATATAAAATATAAATTAAAAATTAATTAATCAATTTTTTAATACTTATTTATATCTTTATATACATCAGCATAAATTTGTCTCTAAAAAATACAATTTTTTAAATAATTGTTAATAACAATGATAGTCATTAACTATAAAATTATTTTTTAACAAAATATACATAAATTAAATAAACATAAATTTGACAGCGAAAAATTCAATTTTTTTTAAAAGGACCAGAGTTATCTATTTTTTAATTAACGAAATTATTTAAAAAAGTTGATTTATGCATCATTATTTATCGGGTGGTCATACTAGACTAATTTAAATTGATTTCGATCATGAGAACTGGAAAAATAAAAAATAAACACGATTTTTTTTAATTCTTGTAAATTGTTAACTCTGAGTAACAAAAAAAATATATAAACGATTAAAAATTGAAACAACGGGTTTCGTGGAAACTCTTAGAAAATTTATCTCCTTTCATTTAAGACCAAGAACATCTAAATTGGATAAAGGACCCGCACAAAATGCATTGGAATTGGCTTACCGTTAATTTTGTTCATATTTTCAGTATTAGTAGTTCTAAGTGTCCTAATTAAAGATATAATTTTGTTAAACTCAAAACTTCACTTGTTTGGCTAAAAACAGGGGGTAAAAGTACCCCCTGTCTAACAAGTAAAACTACCCAAGTGTCAGACGCCGAATTTATTGAAACTTTGCATACGTCAAGAGGGATGAAAAATAAGATATACGTGTTTTTTTATATCGGCGGATATTGACTTTAAAGGGTAGAAACTACCCTTTTAATTTTAAGGGATGTAAATTCAATAGTTATCTTAAAATTTCTTAAATTCAATGGAAACTGGTTACTCGGGGGTTTTTGGGGTCGCTGATTATGAATTCGATGTCAGTTTTTCAAAATTCAAAATGGCGGTTCTAAAATGGCAGACGAATTTGTTCAAAATTCATTGAATTTGCTTGAAACATGTTACTCAGGGGTTTTTGGGGTCGCTGATTAAGAATTCGATGTCAGTTTTCAAAAATTCAAAATGGCGGAACCAATGTGGCGGACAAATTTTTTAAAAATTGCTTAAATTCGTTGGAAACTGGTTACTTGAGGGTTTTTGGGGTCGCTGATTATGAATTTGAGGCTACCAAATCCTTACAGTTCATAAATTATATTATATAAAAGTTGCGTCGTCGTACCGTAGCATTCACCAAAATAATAACATGGATCTGTTAGACGATAAATATGGGAGCAGCACTTCTGCCATTCATCACAAATTAAACGGTACAAATTACAAACTCTGGAAGTTCCAGATTTACGCTGTAATGCTGCCCTACAACGGAAAAAGACACATAAGCGACATTTTGGTGAAAAATAAGTTTTTGGTATCAATAGATTCGTAATCAAAAACTGCATCTAACTATCGTAATAAAAATGAAAAATTTAAATTATTTAATGTAAAAAATTAATATTGAAAATATTGAAATTCGTGAAAAATAAGAAATTGCAATGGAAAAAGACACATAAGGTACTTTGCGTAGTCCAGAATCTGCAAAAAGCATGAACTACGTCGCAAAATACAGTGAGAAAATACACACAAAGTCGCTCGCGTTCTTTTTCCATTGTAAATGCTGCCGAGCTCGGCTTCGTTTACAACCGCATCCTCCATCTCTCCATGCTTTTTAAATGGGGAAATTACGCAAGCGACTTTTTGTTGTATTTGCACTAAAAAAAACTTCACAAGTGCATTTATTTTTAGAGATTGTTTAAAAAATAAATTTTTTATTGCAAAAATAGAAAAAGAACATGTGATTTACCCCATAGGCTTATTTTTAGTCATTAAAAATAAGTTATAAATAAAGTTCTTGGTGTAAACGGTCTTTCTCAAATATCTCCGTTCGTCCTATTTGTCGCTTATGTGTCTTTTTCCATTGTAAGGCAGAATGAAGTCCAGAGGTTTGACAAAGGTCATAGCCGGTAATGTTCCCGAGGAAACTGCAGCTGAAAAGAGTCAATATGACAGAAATGATTGCAAAGCAATGGCCATTTTGATTTCATCGGTGGACAGTGAACAAGCAAATCACATTCTAACCTGCAAAAGAAATTGCGGATAAATTGTCAAGTTTACATGAAAAACGCAGTGAAGTACATATCATGAGTATGAGAAATATTTTTCATTAAAAATGACTGAAGATTAAACAGTCGCGGAATATGTGTCAAAAGAAAGTCGAATGACACAAGAAATTGAAGATCAAGGTGAAAAATTATCCGACAACATAAAAATGGTGCGTGTTATCAGTAGTATCACACTAAAATTTCGCAATTTCAAGACGGTTTGGTACAACATCAAAGAGGCCAGAACGTTAGATAGTTTGCTCGCACGCTTGCAGTTAGAAGAGAACCAGATAAACAAAGTCGATGATACACCATCGTATGCCGCTTTTAGTGCAAAATTCAAATCGAAGCAACAACGTTTTACTAAGAAAACGTCAAAATCAATCGACGAGTTGAAGAAGAAAACGAAGTGTAACAATTGCCATCAAATTGGTCATTGAAAGAAAGAATGCCCGAAACGTGTTGAAAAATATTTCGAGAAGAAATCGAACAACAACGAAGTTGCATTTTGTGCCATGGATGAAAAGGAATCAACTAGATTATGAAAACATTTGGATCGCTGATTCTGGTGCTACAGAACACATGTCACCTTACATTGAGTGGTTTACCGATTATAAAAAATGTGATACTCAGCGTTTTGTCCAAGTAGCAAATAATGATCGTCTAATGATTCGTGGGACGGGTACAATCCTAATTGAGACCAAGGTCAATGGTGAATAGCAGCGAAGAAAATTGAAACAAAATTTGTTTTCAACGGCGTCTGCTACGTCAAAGGGTTTTAAAGTGATGATCTCCTGTGATGGCTGCAGTGTGACAGATAGTGACGGTAAAATATATGCAGTTGATGTAAAAGATAACAACAGACAATTAAAAATGATATTTCGTCAAAGAATTGACGAGAAAGCAAGTGGATCATCTTGTCTCTTGTTCACAGCTCAACAGGGAATTCGGTGAAACATATTCGTTTTGATAACGGCACCGAATTTGTTAACAAGGAATGTTTACAAACATTGGATATGGATCGACTACGTGTGCAGGGATGATCAGTTAGGGATGTGTTTACGAAACCGTTGACAATACAGAAATTCACGAAGAACATCGAGATGTTGGGAATGAAAGACTTAAAATAATTAGTGGGAGTGTTAGATTTTTGAATTATTTCCACTTTCATGTATCACGCGACGCCGCCTATCAGTAAATATATACACTGTGTTCTCTTTTTATGTCACAAGTTTCCAGTCTTTTTTTACTACCAATGTAATAACACGAGTCTTTAAATTGTTTATTAAACTACTAAAATATATGTGTAGTATTTTTACTCAAGTGCCACTCATAGTTTTCAACATGTGTTTAGTGCATATGTGTGAGTATACATGTGTATGTGTTTAGTGTAGATGTTTGAGTATACATGTGTATGTATTGTGTGTATATGTGTGAGTATACATGTGTATGTGTTTAGTGCATATGTATATGTATTGAGTGTATATATATGTGAGTATACATATACATTACCCCATAAAAAGAGAGACGACACAGAGCGCAATAAATAAATTTGAGTAACCCTGTAAAAAAAAGTATTGGGAGTACGGGATTCCGCATTGCGAGTGCCTACCTGTCAATGCGGTATTCGCGAAATAGCGCATTGGGTGTCGTGGTGAATGCGGTAATCAAGGGGTTCCAATGCGGTGCAAGTTTTAAGCTTAAAAAAAAGAAAATACTTGACAGGAATAAATAATGAATGGCAGTAGAGAAAAATGCTAGGTTGAAGGAATGAGAAAATACTAATAGTGAGTGTAAAATTTAAACTTTAAGAGAAAAATGTAAGTTGAACTATCAAATATGAGTCCAATGCAGCATAGGCTGCTTTTAATGCGCCACAGCAAAAGAACTTTGACTGGTTTGTATGATGTGAAATAGGTAAACAAACATTTTCTAACACATTTGTCTCCGAACACAGGCACTTTTCACTAAATCTGTCAACGTACAATTGGTCAGCATCTTCTAAATTACAATAATTGAAAATATTATTTAGATTCATGCAGAAACGTGGTTATAAAATAAAAAATTGGAAAGTAATGTATTGCAAATCGTATGTCAGCTGGGCCACTGTGTTCGTTTGATTCGCTCTGCATGCTTCTGCCCTCTACTGGCGACTTGCACTATGTACCGATTGTGTAATGCATTGAAAGCAGCCTATGCTGCATTGGACTCATATTTGATAGTTCAACTTACATTTTTCTCTTAAAATTTAAATTTTACACTCACTATTAGTATTTTCTCATTCCTTTAACCTTGCTTTTTTCTCCACTGCTGTTCATTATTTATTCCTGTCAAGTATTTTTTTTAAACTTTAAACTTGCACTGCATTGGGACCCCTTGATTACTGCATTCACCACGACACCCAATGCGCTATTTCGCGAATATCGCATTGACAGGTAGGCACTCGCAATGCGGAATCCCGTACTCCCAATACTTTTTTTTACAGGGAATATATGCAAGAAGTAAATAAGCCGCAGCGTATATTAAGAGGACATTCGAGTTCAAAATGTCAACAAAATCGATTTGTTTTGTTTCTATTTTAAGATTTCTTATAGTGTCAAGAATACTCTTTTAGGAGAGTATTCTCCTAATTTTGCAATAATATTTTAGATATTATTGCAAAATTCGAAGTAAAACAAAAGTTATATACATTCTTATTCTTCGCCATGTCAAAGATGTTTTTGTATGCGCATAAGCAATCGAACGATTTAAATATTTTCTCATTAGTATTTTTTAAAAAAGATGAACAAAAATGTATTTGGTGTTGCTGATTACAAACTAGATATCAAATTTTCAAAATTCAAAATGGCGGATCCAATATGGATTTTAAAAATCTGATTCCATATTCGTAATTATCGACTTCAAAACCCCCCGAGTAACGTTTTTGGTTTTATCTGTTTTAGCAAGCTTGGAATAGATCTTACCACCCAAAATGGGCATTTTCGAAAATAGCGTATATCGCCGCCATTTAAAAATGAAAATAAATTTTTTTTTACAAATTCTTAAATAAAATATTTATTACATGTAAAAGAAATTTTTTAAATAAATGTCATAGTTCTTTTTATAATATGTACTAAAAAACCTTCTTTTTGCCTGTTTTGAACTGGAATGTCCCCTTAATGGACCATGGGACTCAATTTACATCATCCGCGTGGCGAAAATCGTTAAAGGAAAACGATATAAAAGCAGTATTTTGTTCAATCAGACATCCCCAGTCAGATCCGTCAGAGCCCACAATGAAGGAAATCGGAAGATAGTTTCGTACAGTTTGTTCCCAACGACATACGGCGTGGGAAAAACATGTTAAAAATATTGAGAAGTGGTTAAACTTTTCGGTAAGTAGTGCTTCGGGTTATACCCCATTAGAACTACATTATGGGAAACGAATACGTGACAAAATAGAAATAAGTGTGAAGTTTCCTGACGGCTATGACGAATCTCAAGAGGTTATGGACGAATTAGATATAAAAAAGATGAAATTGGGAAGAAGGCATTGCGAACGACCCCAAGAATCAAAATCAAAAATGGAATTAAATGTAGGTGAACAAGTGATATTGAAAATACCTCGATTGTCGAGCAAACTGGATAGAAAGATAGATAAGTTTTTTTACATTTTTTATGAGCCATATGTTATCACTAAAAAGTTTAATGAATAATGACAATGCATTTAAGCATCATTATCAAGATGCAATATTCTTGATTATTGAGTGTTATCGATTGTTATTGAAATGATCTTGTCAACAAAATATTGAATTTTCTTTTGTTTTTCAATAAACTGTATTGTCTTGTTTTGCCAAATGAGACAAGCGATATATTGTACAATATTGATTTTAAAAATTGTCACTTTGACAGATGAAACTTTTTTATTTTTCGAAGATAATTTTTTAATATATGTGACCTGGAATGTTAAAAGGGACCTTAGGTCAAAAAATCGATTTTCAGTTTTTTAGTGATTCTTATTAGTGTTTCACGTCGATACGAGGAATGAATTTTTTTCGCTCGATGTCGCTCGTAATCGGATTTTTTATTTCGACGATCTATCGTCTTTTCATTTGTTTTATTTTATATCGTATCGTCTCACTTTTTCGAACCATATCAAACGAATTTATCAAAACGTCAATTTGATAGTTGTTAAAGTTTAATTCAATATAGTCATTATTGTTATGAATAATTGAAAATCCTTTGAAGAGAAATCTTACTGGGTAAATAATAATAATTATTATTAAAATTTAAATGAAATGAAATTATTTTTATCAATATATGCAGTTTATAAATTCAAAATTTCTTTTAGAGATGAGTCTCAGAATTCAGAAGATGTTTTACATGGAAATGTTTGTAAAAGAAATTTAAAAAAGAAACATTAAATGGAATTTCCGAATACGCTTTCACAGAAAGTAAAGAAAATTAGCTTTTTAAATATATTAATTTTATATCTAAATATTTTTGTACTGAACTCATAAATAATATGGTAAAGAGAAACATCTTATTGTGAAACAATTTTGGTGTCGTCAACATATTAAAACATCTCAAAAACTGTCTGTTTTTCAATAATAAAATTATGAAATAAATACAAATAAATAAAATTAAATAATTAGATGCTCTGAGATCATTGATTGATCATTACAACAAGATGTAATGGACAATTTGCATAGGAATCAATAAAAAATATCCTTTACCTTAGACGGTTGGACATCGGTCTCAGGTTCTAGCTTTTATGGAATCACGGGTAAAATAATTGAAAATAATGTTGTTTATGATAAATTATTTACATTGACAAAAAATTGAAACAAAATTTTCAATAAAATCTGAAACATTTAATCAGGTTGCTACAAAAATTTAAGTTGTTTTTTCTCTGACTTTTCTTTGATTTTCAGACAGAATTTTGACTGTTTTCCTGACCCTAAAGAATATTTTATTGATTTACTCTTAAAATTATTAGATATTGAAAAAAGTGTTCTGATTCATTTAGTTACAAATTTTTTTCATTCTTCTTTAAATAAATATTTAATCATTATTACTTATCCATAGGAATTAGGAATTATTTTAACTTCCTCGAAATTATTTTCATCATTTAAATTTAATTAGTTCTAAAAATTCACCCAATAATGCATTTATTTAAATACAAAAATAAATTATTGATTCCATAATTGAATGTTTTTTAAAATTTAACTTTTACGAAGAATTTTTTTTTTTTTTTTTATACTCCGGCCCTATTGGCCTTTCTCGCCAGAGGAGAGGGAAACTGTAGAAAACCTCTCTTGAGTACAACCGGTTTATCGACAACAACAGCATAAACAAAGGTAACGAGTATTGCAAAAATGATTGAAAATCAAAGATGACACTCTTTCAGTACTTTGTCTCGTATTTGAAGAAAAAGAAGCTAAAAATTCATTTTATTATTTATAATTGTTTGTTATGAATACTAAAACAGAAACTATTTTTGATTTTTGCCTTCTGTTAACTTTTATTAATAATATCAGACCGTTCGTATTTACCCCGGAAAATTGGAAAACCGGGGTAAATCCGAACGGTATTTTCAATAATTTTTTCTTATATCAGAGCCACACAAAATTGTTTTTATTTGATTACACTATTATTTTAACATTATAAAAGTACATAGAAAAAAGTTTTTCTTTCTATATGTATCCTCGTTAGTAATTAATAAGCAGAAACTTAATCTCCGTTCTCTCGAAGGAGTGTTCCACTTTTTTTGCCAAATGGTTTGTTGAAAAAAGTTTTTCAGGATCTTAATAAAATTTAGTATTCTGGGGTTTTTGGGGTCACTGATAACCAATTTGAAGTCAGTTTTTCAAAATTCAAAATGGCGGATCCAATATGGCGGACGAAAATTAAAAAATTCATTGGATTCGCTCGAAAATTGTTACTCGAGGGATTTCAGGGTCGCTGATTACGAATTTGAAGTTAGTTTTTTAAAATTCTAAATAGCGGATCCAATATGGCGGACGAAAATTAAAACAAGTTGTGAATTAAGATGTTCATTACATGAACATTTTGCTTCCTCTTTACGATAAGCAAAAAATATTCTTTAAAGTGAATTTTTTCATTTTATTTAATTCTATTAATGCTAATAAAATATATTCTTTTTATACATCAATCGATTCGTCTTGATGAAATGAAGATTTTTAGTTTGTTTCTAAGTCTAGATTAACATTTTATTATAAAGCAACATAATTTTTAAGAAGGAAATAAATTTCTAATAAAAGTGCGAATTTTTGGTTTTAATTATGTTTAATTCTATAAATTCAAATAAAATATATACTTTATATATACCAATCGATCCGTTTTAATGCAACGGATAAGATTATTGAAAAAATGAGTAAAATCTTATTGTACTGGAATATAATTTTGATGAAAGAACTAAATTTTTGATAAAAAAAGGTAATTTTTTTGCTTTAATTGTCATTACCTCTATAAACTCTCATACAATTTATACTTTATATATACTAATCGATTCGTCTTGATGCAAAGGGGCCATCCATAAACCACGTAGCCTCATGAGGGGGAGGGGGGGTCAAGTAATTGACTACGACAAGAGGAAAAAATGGCGCTAATACATGTAATAGCCTACTACATGGGGGGAGGAGGGGGTCAGAATTCCCAAAAAATGGGGCTACGTGGTTTATGGACGGCCCCAAAGAAGAAGATTTTATTGTATATTAACTTCAATATTCAATTAAAAAAAAATTTTAAAAAAAAATTTTTTTTTTTGAAAAAAATAAAAAAAAATTTTTTTTTAATAGATTTTTTAATGTCCATCAATCCATTTCGAGATATTTTTATGATAAATATTCCTAGCAATTTTCAGCCGAATTCGTTGAAACCTCTTCGAGTTATCGTGTTCACAAAAAACGGGATCCACACACACACACACACACACACACACACACACATACACACACACATACATACATCCGGACAATTGTTCAGGGTCTTATATAACATAGTCCCATATAGAAGAAAATTTGTCAAAAGGATTTTTAAAAATTTTGTAAATTAAACGACTACAAAGCTTCCTCACGAGGAAGCAAAATTCATTGGATTCGATCGAAAATCGTTACTCGGGGGTTTTCAGGGTTGCTGATTACGAATTTGAAGGCAGTTTCTCAAAATTTAAAAAATCACTTAAAAATTAATAGAAGCGGATTAAAATTTCTAAAACTGGAGAAATTTTTATGAAATTTGTGTATCATATTGTACCCGCCATTCTGAACGATGATGCTCTGATGCCCAATTCGTCATCAGCGACTCCGAAAACCCCCAAGTAACGATTTTCGAGCGAATCCAATGAATTTTTTAATTTTCGTCCGCCATATTGGATCCGCACATTTTGAATTTTAAAAATCTGACTTCAAATTTGCATTCAGCGACCCCGAAAACCCCTAAGTGGCAAGATTCAAACAAATTTGATCATTTTTAAAAATAAGTTTTAGGAAAGTCTGCCATATTGAATCCGCCATTTTGAATTTAAAAAATTTGACTTTCATTTTTGTATTTACATTCAATCACTTCAAAATACTTTCTGTACCAAGTTTTGCAAAAATCCGTTATGATTTGATAAAGTTATTGAAGGTTTTAATTGTGTAATGCTTTTTAATTTTTAACCTGTTTGATTTTTGTATTTATATACGATGTATTATTACGTAATAGGTTTATTATCGTTTTTTTTAGTTTTTATATAAGTTTAAAAATTGCAATACTTTAAATTTATTTTCCCTAAGATTTTTCTGAAATACAGTGGCGTTCGTATTTACCCCGGTATTTTAGGAAAGTTGCAAAGTATCGGGGTAAATACGAACGCTAAGTTTCCTGCGATTGTAATTTATCAAAAAATTTTGCTACCCCATAAAATTGTTCTATGGAAGTAAAGCAACAACTTCATGCAGTAGAATACCGGAAGTATTGTCTTATAAAAGAAAAAACTTATGTTATTGTTGAAACTTACTAAAAGCGTTCGGATTTACCCCGGCTGACCCTAATGATTTTTAAATGAATTTAATTTAAATTTAACTGAAATATATTATATTAAAGTATTTTATAACATTTTTTGAAAATAATTAAAAACTTTTTAAAAAATTTTATTAAAATTTTTAAAAATAACTGCATTCTTGACGAGTTTAATTTATTCTTGTCATAAATAGAATAGAATGTTACTTAAATAATTAAATAAACCTGAATAAATAAATAAAATGTTGAAGGTTTTGAATTATAATTTTTGGTAGTTTCATTATTATTTATGTGGCAAACAAAAAAGACACAAAGAAATCAGAACTTTCTTATGAATTCTAAAAATTTAATATTTTCCAGTACTTTTAATACAAATCTCTTACTTTTTCCTGATTTCCTGACCAATTCTACTTTCCCTGACTTTTCCCTGAATTTCCTGACATGTGGCAACCCTGATTTAAATTTTCGTAACAAGATTTGTACGAATAAATAATTGATTAAATAATAATAAATAATAAATTAAAAATAATAATTATAACAAAAAGTTTTATTAACTTAAAATTTATTAAATGCAAAAAATAACCTGGATTTATTTACACGCAGCAGTGTTTGAATATCAATAATAAATATTAGTATTAAGCAAATTAATAATTAAAAAATCAATTATAATTTTTAAAAAATAATAATGAATAAATAAATAAAAATTGAACTTCATAGCAGGTTAAAAGTTGAAAATTATAGAAATTTCTTTATTATTTTCTTAGGTGATTACATCAATAGCAATTGGGTTTTACAGTCTTTGACATTAGACTTTTCTCATGCAAATGGTGCTCACACAGGAATGGACATTGCAATAATTTTTCAAAAGTTTTTAAAAGAATATAATCTTCAATACAAAATTCAAGGAATAACCTTGGACAATGCTGCTAGCAACACCAAATTTATTGCAGAATTTAAATTACTTATGGATGAAGACGGTATCGAATTTGATGTAAAAAATCAGCATTTCAAATGTATTGCACATGTCAAAAATCTGGGCGTTCAAGATTTTTTAAAAGAATTGCAACTGAAAAATGAAATTGAACTTGATTCTGATTATGAAAATGCCGATGACGAGGAAACGGAGGATTTAAACGAAATGGATGAGACGATTTTAAATTATTCGCCTATTCAAAAATTAAGAAAATTGTTTATTAAATTAAAATATAGCGAACAATTAAGAAAAAAATTGGAATGTTTTTGCATCACATCGGACGTGCAAATGATATCGCCTAATAATGACGTTAAAACTAGATGGTATTCAACGGATGACATGATATCGAAAGCACTGAAAATGAGGAAACCAATTAATTTACTCTGTGATTCGGATTAAAAAAAAGCAAAAAAATTATGCTGCCAAGGAGCAAAAAACTAAAAATAAATCTTCGGAAAAATGGAGAAAAGAAATTAATGAGTATCTGTCATCTGATCTAGTTGATGAAACGGTAGAGATACTCTCTTGGTGGCGAAATCATCAAAATGTTTACCTAAATTTAGCACGTATGGCCCCTGACTTCCTTGGCATACAGGCAACATCAGTTCCCGTCGAACGTCTCTTCTCGCGATCGTTCATATTAATAAGAAAACATATAAACAGGCTAAACTCTGACATTGCTCGCGAACTCTTATGTATAAATGATTGGACGACAAAAAAAATTACTCAAGTTTCAACTGCATAAAGGCATCCGGAATATAAAACGTTTAAATCAATTATTTATATTAATATGTTTTATTACGAATTTCAATAAAATTAACAAAAACCTTTTTTCTTACAAAGAATTAATTAATTTTATAATAGGGTCAAACCATTATATTTCGAATAAAGTCGTTGCGGCCTAATTAAAAAAAAATTAATACTTTTAGAATTGAATCTGTATGATCTCTGAATAACGAAATGAAAATAATTATATTAAAATATTTATTACTTTTTTTTAAATATGAGTGTAAAGTGGAGAAGGTGCGAAAAAATGGCACTTTTTTAGCAATTAGAAAATATTTTAAAAAGTATTGATAAATTCTTAAAAGTGCAAAAAAATTTATTGATTTATGTTTAAAATTAGTTGAAAAATTATTCTTTAATAATAAAACTAGTAAAAATATAAAAATAATAGATAAAATAGGTTTTTAAAGTCGATCTACCAAATAACCTAATTTTGACGTTTTTATCAATTAATTACGAGAAGGTGGAATTATTGAATTAAATAAAAACTCACCGAATATAGAGTATTTTTTATGAACTTTCAGAATTTCTTATCACTTTTTTAATTTTTCTTTTAAATATACAAGAAATATTGAGTTGAAAGTACGCGATTTCTGAATTGTTGCGTACTTTACAACTTAATAACTCTGATAAAGAAAAATAAAAAAATTTGGCACTGTCACAACTTCTAAATAACAACGAAATCTATAAACTAAAAAATTTTCGTTTTGGTCCCGAGACTACTTTAAAAAATATTAAGGTTTAAAAATTGCACACTTTTTCAGGTTAAAACTATTTATTTTCTTAAAATTAAAGTTGGATGTTAATTTAAACACTATGATCGGAACGTGATTAACAACAAGAAACCAACTTCAAATTTAAGAAAATAAATTGTTTTTATCTGAAAAAGTGTGCAATTTTTAAACCTTTATATTTTTTAAAGTAGTCCCGGGACCAAAACGAAAATTTTTAAAATTTATAGATTTCGTTGTTATTTAGAAGTTGTGAGTTATTAAGTTCTAAAGTACGCAACAATTCAGAAATTGCGTACTTTCAACTCAATATTTCTTGTATATTTAAAGGAAAAATTAAAAAAGTGATAAGAAATTCTAAAAGTTCATAAAAAATACTCTATATTCGGTGAGTTTTAATTTAATTCAATAATTCCACCTTCTCGTAATTAATTGAAAAAAACGTCAAAATTAGGTTATTTGGTAGATCGACTTTAAAAACCTATTTTATCTATTATTTTTATATTTTTACTAGTTTTATTATTAAAGAATAATTATACAACTAATTTTAAACATGAATCAATAAATTTTTTTGCACTTTTAAGAATTTATCAATACTTTTTAAAATATTTTCTAATTGCTAAAAAAGTGCCATTTTTTCGCACCTTCTCCACTTTACACTCATATTTAAAAAAAAGTAATAAATATTTTAATATAATTATTTTCATTTCGTTATTCAGAGATCATACAGATTCAATTCTAAAAGTATCCATTTTTTTTAATTAGGCCGCAACGACTTTATTCGAAATATAATGGTTTGACCCAATATGTATGTGTGATTACTTCTTAAATGAGTAAAATTGTGAAATACTGCTTTCATAAAATCCTTTCATGTAATTTATTAATTAATTAATAATAATCACTTAATTAAATAATTAATTCTAATTTTTTTATTGAATTCTTTTTCTTTTCTAATTTTTAAAAAACAAAAAAAAATAACTAAAATAAAAACAGTATTATCATTTTCTGATAATTTCGATAACTTCTTGAAGTAAAAGAAATTAATTTAATTTATTAATAATTCATCATTTTAAAGAAATTAATTAGCTGCACTTATAGTGTATTTTCAATAATAAATTAAATTTTGAATTCTGGAAAACTATTTTTTAAAAATTTGCATGACAATTTTTTGTAAAATTGTAGATTTAAAACATTTATTAACGAAAGGTTAAAATATTTATTGATTTTGTTTTCTTGAGATTGATTATACTTCCTTTTTAATTTTGTATTTTAAAGTGTTATTACATTCTCATCAAAAATGAGAAAGTCTTGGATTTGTGCGATTTTGAGCATTGTCTAATTTTGCTAAATCTTTACGTTTCATGACCCCCTGATTCCAAAAAAATGGTTTTTAGAAAAGTGTCTGTCTGTCTGTCTGTCGTCTGTCTGTAGAAAAATTTGTCTCGACGATAACTCGAATGAATTTTAATGAATCGACTTGAAATTTGGCACTCTTTCTTAGTCCGTAAAAATAAAGCCTAAGTTCGTTGGGCAGCCAATTTCGTCAAAAAACAACAAAAATACAACATTTTGAAATTTTCAAAATTTTGTAATTTTTGGAATTTTCAAAAAAAAAATTTTTTTTATTTTTTTCCTCAAAATATGAGCAAAAACAAACAACTTTTTCTTTCAACACTTTTTTGTACAACAAAAAACTAAAAAGTTATAAATTTTTTTGAAATTTCGAAATTTTCAAAATTTTGTTTTTTTGACAATTTTCAAAAAATTATTTTTTTCTATTTTTTTCCTCAAAATATGAGCAAAAACAAACAACTTTTCCTTGCAACACTTTTTTGTACAACAAAAAACAAAAAAGTTATTTTCAAAAAAGTGCAAAAAATTGAGATTTATAGTGAGTGAAGCATTAGCCGAAACATGAAGAAACGTTAGAAACATATAAAAACCGTCCGTTTTTTCTTTTAGATGCCAAAGTTAGGTAAATATACGAAACTAGGAACAAAAAAGAACTTCAAATATGCAAAAATTTTGCTCTTTTTAAATTTTTCCGTAAAATTTGCTTTTTACATTCTCATCGAAAATGAGAAAGTCTTGGATTTGTGCGATTTTGAGCATTGTCTAATTTTGCTAAATCTTTACGTTTCATGACCCCCTGATTCCAAAAAATGGTTTTTAGAAAAGTGTCTGTCTGTCTGTCTGTCGTCTGTCTGTAGAAAAATTTGTCTCGACGATAACTCGAATGAATTTTAATAATTAATAATAATAATAATTTTTTTAAGTTTTTGGGTCAGACTTTTTTTATAAGTTTTTGGGCCAGACTTGTTTTTAATGTATCCTTGTTGATGTTAAGGTCATGTTATTTAGTGGGTAAGGATTTAGTATAAGGAGACCTCACGCCAATGCTTAGCAGCGGCAAAAATCAACACATTTTAGGGGGGTTAGAGTTATGAGTATTTGCACCACTAGCAGAGGTTGCGCCATTACGACTGAAATGTAAACCATGGTCGCCATTACACTTCGTCGTATTTCTTTAATTTGTAGGTTATGTTCATATACAGTAGCAGACGAAAAATGTTAGTACAATACTTTAACCATAGAGGCGCAAACTCTGTTAGTGGTGCAATCTCTGAGATCTCTGTAAATTGTATTGTCGCGTAATGTATATGAAAAATGGGGAAAATTGACAGTTTTACATGAGAAAAGAATAATAAGTTTTTCTTTAATGGAAAAATTTTAAATAAAGCGCGCATAACCTCAAATTTTTTTTTGGAGAATGTCAGGCTATAAATTCGTAAGAATTCTGTGCAATTTTTAAATTTATTTTTGTTTAAACAAATTATTAATATTATTGTTAATTACTAACTTTTTACATATTATACCTAGAGAGGTGTATTTTCTTTTAATTTTGCAATTTACCAGAGCTAACATAAATACTTATGCATGATTTTACTGTTTATGAATGACTATAGCCAAAAATTTTAAACCGATTAGAGTGTTTTTTGTTTAAAATAAAAGTGGACATTCCTGAAGTCAATTAATAAAACATAAATTATACAAATTAAATTTTTTTTTAAACAGTGCCAAAAATGAATTATCTCAATTACAAGTGTTGTTCCTTCTGTGATAATCTTCAAATCAACACATGTTTGATGAGAATGTAAACCTTAAAGTCGTAGTAACTTTAAGACAAATAAATATTGTAGCCTCTCAAAAAAAGTACGGCGTGTCTAATACAAAGTCGCAGTTGATTAAATTCGAAATACAGCGAAATATCTTTTGTGGAGGAGTCAGGAAATTGAATTTTAACTTTTTTATAAAATATATCTAATATATAGCTGAGATACCAGAGTAACTTTTCTAGGAGATAAACACTTAATTAAAACAAAAATGTCCGAGTAAATCAACAAAGAGTGAAAAGTTAGCCATTACGCTCCGGTCTACACTACACAAAAAAACTTGATACTAATACTTTAAGTTTAAGAATATTTTTGCTACTTCTGCTAATCACGTTTTTGCCAAGAGAGTTAGTATAATTAAAAATAACTTCAACATTTTAATCATCAACATCAAAAATATACATTTAAATCCACTTAATATCGCAATTATCAGCAAACAAAAACAAGTGATGAGAATGTACTCCTTAAAGTCGTAGTAACTTTAAGAAAAAAAATATATTTTATGAAATATATAATAGGAAACAAGAACAAGAAAACAAATAATGCATAACAATTGCAGAACACCGCGAGCGAAGCGAGCCATTTGCGCGCGAAGCGCGCAACAACACACGGAGCGCGAAGCGCGACGTACGAAATTATCGCCGGAGCGCGAAGCGCGACGATCAGTATTCCCGCGCCCCGAGGCGCGCCGAAACCTGCGAGCGAAGCGAGCCCCCGCGCGAAGCGCGGATGAGAATGTGTCCGCGCGAAACGCGGGCAGATTTTTTTTAAAACGAGCATCTCGGTTTATTGATCGTCTTGTGCGAATTAACGAGATGTTCGTTTAAAACGATATGAACAAAAGATTCAGCTCGGTTGTCAAGACGATCAATAAACAATATTTTAATCGTTCCTCGGATCGTGTCGCTCGAATGAAACACTAATTCTTATCGAAAACGATCTGCTCTTTTCAACACAATAAATCCCACACCTCTAGCTTTATTAGTTTTTTTATAATTGCGCTTCAAATATAGACGCAATTGGCTAAAAAAACGTAGAAAAACATCAGAACAAAAGAAATGTATAAAAAGTTATCAGATTTGCTTGAAACTTGTTACTCGGAGATTTTTGGGGTCGCTGATTACGAATCTGACATCAGATTTTCAAAATTCAAAATGGCCGATCCAATATGGCGGACGAAAATTTTAGAATTATTTAAATTTGCCTGACATTCATTTCTTTTGGGTTTTGGGGTCTCTAAATACAAATCTAGAATTAGATTTTTAAAATTTTTTGTCCGCCATATTGGATCCGCTATTTTGACTTTTGAAAATCTGAGGTCAGATTCGTAATCAACAACCCCAAAAACCTCCAAGAAATGAATTTCAGGCAAATTTAGATAATTTAAAAAATTTTGTCCGCCATATTGGATCCGCCATTTTGAATTTTATATTTTGATATTTATGGTTGCAATAAATAATAATTAAAAACAATTAAATTTTGTTACTGCCTAATAATGCTGAAATATGGTTAAAAATTTTTAGTTATCTTTTCAATATTTTTCATTATTTAAATAATATAATTTCTAAAATTAATTCGATAATTAAGGGGAGGAATCAGACATGCATAAACTTTTTTCTAGCGTCATTAAAGATTTAAATAAAAAATAATAGAAATTCTGAAATAACATTTTTATTTTTTAAATTTTTTGTTGTATAAAATTTTTATTGTTATTAAAAGAATTATTAATTAATTACTTGTTTATTAAGTATTCATGTTAGATTAAAATTAAATTCTAAATATCAATTTAATTTTTTGAAAATTTTGATTGTTATTAAAAGAATTATTGATTAATTACTTGTTTTTTAAGATTTCATGGTAGATTATAATTAAATTCGAAATATCAATTTAATTAAATATCAATAATTAAATATTATCATTTTGATTTTTTTTATTTTAATTTTTTGAAAAATTTGATTGTTATTTACACTTTGAGGACCAAATTTTTTTCTTAAAAAATCGCGATATTTGATTTTTAAGCAAACTTTTCAAGGACAGTTATTGAAGTTTTTTTTTGAAGACCTGTGTCTGTCATACGAAATTTTTCTGATTACGTGACAATCATTGTTTCAATATTTAGTTTTGAAAATTAGGAAATTTATGCACGAGTTAATAAAAAACTGTTCATGTTGCCTGAAAGCAACACTGGTCCTCAAAGGGTTAAAAGAATTATAAATTAATGACTTGTTTTTTAAGTTTTTATAGTAGATTATAATTAAATTCTAAATATCAATTCAATTAAATATCAAAAATAAAATAACAATTTAATTTTGCTTAATTGTTTGAAAATTTTGATTGTTATTAAAATAATTATTAATTAATTACTTGTTTTTTAAGTTTTCATAGTAGATTATAATTAAATTCTAAATGTCATCAGAAAGAAATAAAAATGATAAATTATATAAATTATGATGGATTAAAATTTTACTGGTCCTTCCTCTTAACTCTCTGCTGATGCTAAAATTCCCCACTCTTGGGGCATATCACGTGGTATGCACACATATGTAGAAATTGCGCGTGTAGTAACATATGTTTCAGAGCTGTATCGTATAGACAGAACGAAAATCTGACGCATACGTGATTTTTATAATTACAACAGAAACATGTAACAGAATGAAATAATTTACTTTAAAATATGAAACTGCATTCACGTAAAACATTTTTTTAAATTAATTTTAGTAAAAAATGTGAAATTTATAAGTTTAGTTTTTACCTTTCAGCTGTCAAATTTATAGGTTATGTTACCGTGTTTGGAATTTTCATGCTATATTCTTTTAATAATTTATGAAATTGATTCTTTTATTGTTAAAAATGAATTATTCTTGTAAATAGCACTTATAATTTAAAATTCTATACTTCACAATTATTGTTTTTGATTTTTTAAACTGAAAAAAACAATTTAGGCGCTGGATCATATAGATACGCTCCTGACATAAAGCTTAATAAAGTTTGAATTTCACTCTACACATGTTTACTCGTATGTTTGAATGATTTGATTGGTTATTCTCCCTCTATACAGTCCAAGTGACGATTTTTGACGATAACGGTCGTTAGCATCAGCAGAGAGTTAAAAATCAATTAATTTCTTTTACTATATAGCTAATCATGAAAGCAATTAACAATTTTAATAAATCTTTTTAAAACTAGATATTATTTGAGTTTTATATTAATTCATAAATGAGCAAAAAATACTATTAAAATTACAGTAAATATAAATTTTTATTTTGTACCAAGATATTTATTTTTTTAAATTACAAAAAATTTTCTAATTTTGTAGATAACTTTCAATCAAGAAACCTTCGAACAATCATTGGTGACGATGTGTGCAAAAAAGTGCCTCCCATTTAACTTTTTCGACGACGCTGCATCCAGAAGTGTTTTTGAGTATTTAAATAATGCAGCTCAATTACCTCAACGCAATAAATTAAAATCGCTATTTTTATCTTACATTGAAGAAAACAAAAAAATTGTATTAGCAATTTTACAAAATAATACTTCGAAAATGTCATACACTGTTAATGGATGGACGTCAATACGGGGGAAATCGTACTACGGCATTACTGGACACTTTATTGATGAAAATTGGATTTTGAGGTCTTTGGTAATTGATTTCGTACCATCAAATGGAAAACACACAGGTAAAGACATTGCCGATTTATTTTTAGAAGTTTTGAAAGAAAAGAGCTTGAAAGAGAAGTTACAAGCAATAACTGTGAACAACGCGTCAGTGAATAAATTGATGAAATTGATGAAGATTCTGAAGAAATTGAGGGTGACGACGATAAATCTGTTGATGGATTTGAGAACGATGATGTAGAGAACGCAGAAATAACTCGAGCATAAAAAGTCATGGTTCGACTAAGAAATCTTTTCAAAAATCTGAAATACTCCGAACAAATTCGAGAAAAATTAAAGTCAGCTTGCGATGTAATGGGAGTGAAAATGTTGTCTCCAATTTTAGACGTTGCAACAAGGTGGAATGCATCATATGAAATGATTGAGAGAGCTCTGCAGATGACACCGGCTTTGGATTTTCTTTGCAGTAGCAGTGATTCAAAATTGAAATCCTTCGTTCTTACGGAAACAGAGTGGACACTTCAAACAAATATTCGCCAACCTCTGCAATGTTTTAAATCATTGTCAACAACTCTTTGCGGAGAAAAATATATCACCCTACCACTGGTCGTATTAGGGCTTAATTTACTTTTGGACAAATTGGAACATGATTTCGAGATGCTCTCCAGAGAGCTGTGGACAAAATTTTAAAACATTACCGAAAATTCAATTGGATTTACAGTGCAATTTTGATTCTTGATCCTAGATTTAAATATGAAATGTTTCAAAAGACAGAATGGGGTCGGGAAATGGCTTCTGAGTCTTTAAAAAAATTTGAAAAGATGTTCGAAGACTTGTACGCACCCAAACAATCTGAAAATCAACCAGAAGATAACTTTCAATTGCCATCAGGAAACAGAGCAGAACGAGCTAATGAAGATGATGAAGATAAATTCAATATTCTCACGGTTTTTGAACTTGTTTCTGTACCTGCATGGCGTGAAGAAATTGATGTATATTTAAAAGCACCACTCGCTGATAGGAATACGGATATCGGTCTCTGGTGGAAGCAAAATCAAAATAGGTATCACAATTTAAGTCGCGTGGCCAGAGATCTCTTCAGCATTCAAGCGACTTCTGTACCGGTAGAACGCCTATTTTCGAAAGCTGTATTAATTATGAGAAAACACAGGAATCAATTGAATAATGAATCAGCTAGAATGTCTATCTGTCTCAATTCCTGGATGACATGTAGTTTACATTCAAATATTAAAGAAAAGATTAACCGTTCTTTTTGAGAAATAGTTAGAAAATATTTTAGTAATGTAAATTGCTCAATATAAGTAGTGGTGCATCCAAGTCACTGAACTCGGATCACGCCACTGCCTAAATCTGCAAGCTTGCAGAATTTTCTTGGCAACAGTCAAGTGCAATAAACTTAACATACGATTTCCCCACTTAAATCGTCTTTCAATAAAATTGATTGACACAAGGAAATCTGGGCAGTTGAGTTTAGGCCGTGTAGCTGACAGCTAGCCCAGGCAAATAAGCCTGTAGTTTTCTGTCTAGGCAATAGAAGCCTGAAGTTTAAGTCCGGCAAGTTAGCCGTGTTGATGTGAAATAATCTCAAAAGTTTAAAGAATTTAATAAGAAGTTTGTTGAGAAAAGCGAATTTAGTTGAGAAAAATATAAATAAATAATAATATAAAAAAGAAGGTTGAATTTAATATTTATATGATTAAAATAATAAAGAATAAATAAAGTGATATAATTGAAAAGATAAAAAGTAAAAGATAATATTGAACTTAAAAATAATTAAAAAATAAAAAGAGTTAAAAAGAAAAGAATTTAAAAAATAAAGGATCTGTAAAAAAATTAAGTTATTCATAATTTCGTCGTGAAAAGAAACAACTACATTCGATTAAAGTGACGAATTGAAGGAAATACTGAGTAGTGAGTATTATATTTCTACTCTACGATTTACACATATTACACTTTTCATTCACACATATATAACCACTGTTTTTATACATACACCATCATTTAATTTCCTTGCACACATAAAAATTAGAATTTATTTGTATTAGGTAATTTCTCGGATAAAATATAATTACTGTTATTTTCATCTTAATTTGTTTATGATTTTCATAACCTAAAAATTATATTTCCTTTTCCTTTTTATTAGAATAAGGATCTCAACCTATTAACTGAATAATAGTTAAGTAGAGAGGGGATTCACTACCATTTACGTTTTGCGTCCGAAGGACACGTTTAGTTAGAGTCAAAATAACATCTTTTTATAAAAATAATTAATATTAATTAATTTCGTTTCTAAGCGACCCTGTAAAAAAAAGTATTGGGAGTACGGGATTCCGCATTGCGAGTGCCTACCTGTCAATGCGGTATTCGCGAAATAACGCATTGGGTGACGTGGTGAATGCGGTAATCAAGGGGTCCCAATGCGGTGCAAGTTTTATGCTTAAAAAAAGAAAATACTTGACAGGAATAAATAATAAATGGCAGTAGAGAAAAATGCTAGGTTGAAGAAATGAGAAAATACTAATAGTGAGTGTAAAATTTAAACTTTAAGAGAAAAATGTAAGTTGAACTATCAAATATGAGCCCAATGCAGCATAGGCTGCTTTCAATGCGCCACAGCAAAAGAACTTTGACTGGTTGGTATGATGTGAAATAGGTAAACAAACATTTTCTAACACATTTGTCTCCGAACACAGGCACTTTTCACTAAATCTGTCAACGTACAATTGGTCAGCATCTTCTAAATTACAATAATCAAAAATATTGTTTAGATTCATGCAGAAACGCGGTTATAAAATAAAAAATTGGAAAGTAATGTATTGCAAATCGTATGTCAGCTGGGCCACTATTTTCGCTCGATTCGCTCTGCTTGCTTCTGCCCTCTACTGGCGACTTGCGCTATGTACCGATTGTGTAATGCATTGAAAGCAGCCTATGCTGCATTGGACTCATATTTGATAGTTCAACTTACATTTTTCTCTTAAAGTTTAAATTTTACACTCACTATTAGTATTTTCTCATTCCTTCAACCTAGTATTTTTCTCTACTGCCATTCATTATTTATTCCTGTCAAGTATTTTCTTTTTTTTAAGCTTAAAACTTGCACCGCATTGGGACCCCTTGATTACCGCATTCACCACGACACCCAATGCGTTATTTCGCGAATACCGCATTGACAGGTAGGCACTCGCAATGCGGAATCCCGTACTCCCAATACTTTTTTTTACAGGGGATATATAAAACAATAAAATTGTGTGTTGTGTTGTGAACAGGGACCGTCACGGAAATCAAATTTTGATTTCGTTACGATTTTCCAAAACAAAACGAAATTATTAATGTATTTTGATTTTGATTCTGTAACGAAACAAAATTTACTTCCTATTTTGATTCTGATACTGTAATACTGCAATTCGGTTTTCTTATAGAAACAGAAATCGATTCAAATTCTATTTCAGATTTCGTAAGTAAAAACGATATTATCTTCTGATATATTTGACATTTGCAACAAAATTTAGGTTCAATCACACTTCTACGTGCGCAGTATTATTTTATTAAAATTAAAACAAAAAAGAATATTGATTTTGATATTAGAACCAAAACGAAATAGAGTAGAATTTTGATATTGGAACCAAAACGAAACACAGTTGAATTTTGATATTGAAACCAAAACGAAATAGAGTGGAATTTTGATATTGGAATCAGAACTAAATAGAGTGGAATTTTGATTCTGATACCCATATCCGAATCAAAACAAAAGTATTTTTTAATTTTGTTTTGATTCCGTGACGGTCCCTGGTTGTGAATAAAAAATGTGAACATGTATTGTATATAATATTAAAAGTCTGTTAAAAAATCAAGAAAAAAAATGTACTACTTAAGAGAAAAATTGTCTTTTTTTACTAAAATTATTTTTTTAATGTTACTATTTCAAATCACATTTATTGTTAGTAATAATATATTATTTATGTGGAAATAATATATAATTATAATAGAAGTAACTTATTGTCATTAAATTTATACACGCATATAATATGGATAAAAATCATAACAGTAACATTTATTATTATTATTATTATTAGGAATGAATATATTCATATTATATAAAAGGAACGCGAGATTCTGTTTTCTGCTCAGTATGGGACAGCACCCTGAGCCTTGGTGTCCAATGTTCAATCAAGGCACGCGCTGCAGTCTGGAATCGGTGTTACATTAAAGCTTCGATCAGTCCTGCTCTCGCTGTCTCACTAAAGGCGCTTGTACACTTCCAAATTTTTCGGCGAGCAGCGAATTTTTACGGTTGTGAAAACTCACGTCACTAAATATGATTGGTTCTGCAAAAAGCTGTGTGAAAATGAACCTTTGTCAGAGCCAATCATATTTAGTGACGTGAGTTTTCACAACTGTGAAAATTCGCTGCTCGCCGAAAAATTTGAAAGTGTGCAAGCGCCTTAAGTCTCAACGAATATTGACCAATGCTCGGCAAATCTTTATAAAGCCTGAACTCGGCGTCACTTCGCGCCTGGGTTTCCGAAGGAACCGATGTAGCAAGGATTGGTAAATAATCATCGCATCAAGAAAAAGGAAATTAACCTCAATTAGTTAAAGAAGGTATCTGCATTTACTATACCCCAGTAGCACGTAATATTACAGCAATATTGAGAGAACTTCCCTAACATTACCAATATTGCCTTAATATTACCAATGGTTCTAGAATCATGTTGCAATGTTAGTAATATTACGTGCTACTGGGGTATTAAAAATTAAAGTAATATTGTTATAATTCTCCAATTCATTTAAAATTGAAAGTGTAATTTTTTATAATAATGAACAATATAATTTAAAATAGTACGTTGGACGATCTTTTTAAAAGTTTTCAATTTACATTGGAGTTAATGTATTTGATTCGTTGACGTCCAATTTTTTGGAACTTTTCAATCGGCAAATCCAATCAGCGACATATACGTCTATGTTCGATTCTCAAGAAAGAATCGAATCCGTAATCGACTTTTTCTATTTAAGAATCGATTCTAAAAAATCGACTTTAGGCCGTCGAGAATCGATTCTTCATAAGAATCGGAGTCGATTTACCCATCCATATTTCATACATTTAAATACGACAAATTTGTTCTAAAAAAATTGCTTCAATCCTTCCTAACTCCAATCCTATATTTAAAATTAAAATAATTTACGTTTTTTTTATTATTTTATTATAAAAAATTGAAATCAGAATTTAATTCTTAGAATAAATTGTATTAGAAGCTTTTTAAATAAAAAAAAAATTTTTTTTTAATTTAAAAAATTAATAATTATTCAAATCAAATTTTTTTTTTGCAAAACTTGGGGCTTTTGTAGTACCCTGTAAAAAAAGTATTTTCTTACAAGTAAAGGTTGAGGTAAGCTTACAAGTAAAAGTTGTGGTAAGCTTACAAGTAAAGTTTGATGTAAGCTTACATGTAAAAGTTGAGGCAAGCTTACAAGTAAAGGTTGATGTAAGCTTACATGTAAAAGTTGAGGTAAGCTTACAAGTAAAGGTTGATGTAAGCTTACATGTAAAAATTGAGGTAAGCTTACAAGTAATGGTTGAAGTAAGCTTACATGTATAGGTTGAGGTAAGGCTGTTGGAAGTTTATTATCATGGTGTAAGGTTCTTGTAAGGTTGTTGTGAGTTTACCTATTATGGTCAATATTAACAAAATAATTTGTAACATAATTAATTAATTAATATTAAATAAAAAAATTAAGTTTGTTGCCTTTCTCTTTATTGGAAACCAAACATTCTGTAGAAAATTTTGAAAACAAATTGATATTAATTTTGTTATTAAAATAATACTATATAATTTTAATAATAAAAAATTTGTAAATGGTTGAAAATTGAAAATTATTATAAAAAAATGTTTTCTGTACTAAAAAATTTATTTTAACATTTAATCTTACTTTTTGTAAATAATAATTTAATTTGTTTAAACTTGTATCAATTCATTTAATTTATTTAAATTTAAACAAAATAAAAAAATGTTTAATTTTCGCGCCAATAAAGTGAGTGTCTTCATCTGCTCCATTTCCTTTATTTTCAATTTGCGCTTAAGCTATCTCATTTACATACGAAAGTGTCCTTTCTATGTTTCAATTTTTAATGTTTTAAGGGAATTCGAGATTTTTGATAGTTGATTTCATTAAATTCGAGATTCTCGCTCATGTCTTTCTTTCTAAAAACGATTCCTAAGGGTGTATTTATACGACTGTCGGTAGAAAAAAAGTTTACCGAAAAAAGTCAAAATCGCCTTCACACCAAATTGTAAAGGTGTTTCTGCAATAGCTTTAAAATGCAATTGCTTTTTCTAATTTAAAGTAACTGCACATTCTGCTAAAAAATTCACTTGAAATTATTAAATACAAAGCAAATTATCGTAAATTTATAAGCAGAATATCAAATTACTTCCAATCAGACAAAACAAAGTATTTTCAAACTATTGTAGATACATCATTACAGATTCCTGTGAAGGCGATTTTGACATTTTTTGGCAATTTTTTTTTCTACTGACAGTCGTATAAATGTACCCTAAAAGCTGTAGCCATATGCTGAGTTACAGTGAGAGCTCCTTATACTACTTCATGGGTTGAGGTAAGCTTTAAGGCCAACGCAGAATAGAATCTTTAACCGGAACCGCAATCGCAAGCATAACCTTAAGAATGAGTTAAAAAAAGATAAACAATATACCTATCCTTCTTTAACTCATTCTTACGATTGCGGTTCCGGTTAAAGATTCTATTCTGCGTTGGCCTTAAATGGTAAGGCAAGAAGACTAGAGATAGAGACAGGAGGGCTAACTGCAGTAGTGGGGGTAGAACAAATATAGAGGGATTATGAAGTCGTGTTTTGATTCTGCACTTCCACTCACACACCCCAGGCGGAAAATTCGGACGAATGCCGTATTATCCAACCATCAAGGATCCGCGCCGATTGAATTGGAGAGTCAATGTCCGTACAGGCAGTCTGTGCCGATTCGGATGTTAATGTCTGCTGGCGCAGTACAAAGACGGATCCGACCGCCGGATTAAAATTTATACTGTGTTGTAATGGCTGTGCGTCCGGCTCGGTACAGATTTGATGCCGCCAAACAACCGGCATTGCACTGGCATTCGTCCGTCTGACAACCTGAGCGGGACAGACATTCTACCGACTGCGAACTAATATCATTTATGTTATTATTATAAGATTTCAATTAATAATAATATACTAAGAATATGGTCATTGTCATTGTTTTTTAAAACAATTTAATGTTTTCTAGAATAATTATTTTTTTAATTAACACATTATTTAGAATCTTCAGAAATAGATTTTTTACAATGCAAAAATTTAGCTATAGTCTCATTGTTTTCAATAAAAATTAATAAATTAAAATGAATAAAATAATAATTATAGTAGGGTCAGTCCATTATATTTCACCCGAAGCCGTTGCGGCCTATTTTTAAACAAGTCTCATAATTTGTACAAATAATGATTAATTTCTATAGAATACACTTTCGATAATTATTTTATAAAATTTTTTGAATTACACTTAGAATTTTAATTTTTAAGTTGAGTTGCACAGAAAAATGGTTAGATTGACAGTTATGAAAATTTAATAAAGAAGTATGGAAATAATTTAGATAATACAAATTCTTGATTTATATTTGTTAAAAATGAGCTAATTTACTTGTATAAATAGATTATTATGCAAACAAACCCAAATTAATAGATAAAAATTGATTTTAAAACTTAACTATAAAATGTCAAAAGTCACTACATTTTATTTACACTTTTCTAAAAAGTATATAAATATTTAAAAATTTATTACTATTTAATGTAAAGTATTTTTAATGTACTTTTATAATGTGTGCTGACTTCTTAATTTTATAATATAGAAATATAAAAAAATTTACCTTTAATATTGAGTGTTTCATGATTTTCAGTGATTTTAATCACTTATATCTTCTCAGGAGGTTGACCAAAAAATCCAATTTTTGTCTTAATATTTAAGTTTGACCTTCTTTTCCATTCTATTAAATTTTGGTGATGGATAATGAGCTACTTTTTAGTTTAAATAATCTGCTGAAAAAACGCATTTTTGGTTAAAATGCAAATATTTTTATAACACTGAAGTTGGCTATCTCAATAGTCTTACAAAAATCTACTTGCATTTTAACCAAAAATGCGTTTTTTCAGCAGATTATTTAAACTAAAAAGTAGCTCATTATCCATCACCAAAATTTAATAGAATGGAAAAGAAGGTCAAACTTAAATATTAAGACAAAAATTGGATTTTTTGGTCAACCCCCTGAGAAGATATAAGTGATTAAAATCACTGAAAATCATGAAACACTCAATATTAAAGGTAAAATGTTTTATATTTCTATATTATAAAATTAAAAAGTTAGCACATATTGTAAAAGGACATTAAAAATACGTTACATTAAATAGTAATAAATTTTTAAATATTTATATACTTTTTAGAAAAGTGTAAATAAAATGTAGTGACTTTTGACATTTTATAGTTAAGTTTTAAAATCAATTTTTATCTACTAATTTGGGTTTGTTTACATAATAATCTATTTATACAAGTAAATTAGCTCATTTTTAACAAATATCAATCAAGAAATTTGAATTATCTAAATTATTTCCATGCTTCTTTATTAAATTTTCATAACTGTCAATCTAACCTTTTTACTGTGCAACTCAACTTAAAAATTCAAATTCTAAGTTTAATTCAAAAAATTTTATAAAATAATTCTCAAAAATGAAATCTACGGATATTAAACATCATTTTTACAAACTATGAGATTTTTTTAAAAATAGGCCGCAACGCAGTGTGACCAGACTGCAGACTCGGATCCCCCCCACCATAGCGCCACAGTTACCCTTTCTTTTCTCCACTAACACAAAGACACACGGTGCGTTTCAACTCGTACGTGAGCCTCTTTTTCGTCTTTTTCGTTTTTCTCTGATTTCTCGACAAATGTCGCGCGAAATTTAAAAAGGATAATTCTCTGAGAATTATTATTTCAAAGATAATTATAATAAATATTGCACGTTTCATCAAAATCTTTCATGTAAATCCTTTAACAAGTATTTCATACATTTTTTTTCATAATAAAATATACATATATGCAATGTAATTATTTCGACCTGTTAAAATTATTTCTAACCTAAAAATAGTGACAGACAGTATGCCGGCGAGCACACAGACGAGAGACAAGTGGATCTATGTGTCAGTGGTCCAGGAGGTGGCGCCAATTCCTGCTCTAGTGGCCGCGGCAGAAGTAGCTTTGCAAAATTATCGTAAAAACGGAGAAAGACTGCTTTTTACGGTAATTTAATTAATTATTTTTGCTTTGTAAAATGGAATAAATAAAAACCTTCTTTGGAAGAATTCAATTAATTTTATAAATAGTAAAAATTTTTGCAAAAATTCCATTAGTTTTAACAAAATTTGAATAAAATTTCAGAAATGTATTAAATTAATTTTTAAATACTAAAATTTTTCACAAGAATTGGAATATTTTTACAAATATAGTAAAATTCTTTGCAGAAATTCAATTATTTTTAAAACTATTTTAATTGAATTCTTTGGCAGAATTACAATATTTTAAATTATTTACTAAAATTTTAATAAATTCTTCGAAAAAATTCAACTCTTTTAATAAATACTAAAAATTCTTTGCAGGAATTAAATTATTTTTAATCTAATTTAATTAAAATTGTACGAAAGTATTTAATTATTTTCACAAATTTTCATAAAATACAATTTCAACAAGAATTTAAAATTCTCTAAAAATAATTCAATTATTCTCCAAATATTTTTTAAAAATTCTATAAAAATTTAATTACTTTTAATGCAATTTTGAAATATTTCCTTCAAAAAAATTGCGAAAGAATTTCATAAATTTATTTCAAAAAATAATAAAATTATTCTGATGAATACAATTATTCTGAATATGCTTAATTTTAATAAAATTCTTTATAGAAATTTAATTATTTTCGAAACAATTCAATCTTTACTAATATTTTAATAAACTTTCGATCATTTTAATTAGTTTCATAAATAGTAAAATTCTTTGAAGAATTTTAATTTTTTTAAAAACAATTTTAATAGAATTCCTCAAAAGAATTTAATTACTTTTAAATATTTACATAAAATTAATTAATTTCTTAAAATTTTTATAAATAGTAAAATTCTTCGCAAGTATTATATATTTATTCTATTTATAAAAATAGTTTAATTAAATTATTTTTATAAATAATAAAATTCTTCTCAGGAATTCAATTATTTTAAATACAATTATAATAAAAATTTGGCAATTGCTTTAAAATTTTTTAATTATTATCAATAAAGAAACACCATTATTTTCAAAAAAAAATTAAAAGAAATTCTTCAAAAAAATTTAATAGAATTTTAATCAAATTCATAGCGAGAACTCAATTATTTTCATAAATTAAACAAATTCTTCGAAAGAATTAAATTTTTTTCTTAAATTTTTTTGATAAGATTCTTACCAAGAATTCAAAAAACGAAAACATTGAATGTTTTCGTTTTATTATTTTTTGCTATAATTACTATTTATCGGACGTAAAAGATTGAATTTTTATATATATTATTCACAAAACATTTAATTATGTAATTAATAAAAAATTAAATATTAAATTAAAAAATTACTATTTTTAGTTTAGTCAACTAATATTAAATGTATTAATAATTAATAGTAAAATATTTTTCCAAGTAAATTTCAAATTAATAATATTTTTGTCGTAAAAAAATCTTTTTATCTAATTTACTGTTGAGTTTAATTGTACTATAGGTAATATTTTTATCAGAAAATGTTTAACAGGTCGAAATAATTACATTGCATATATGTATATTTTATTATGAAAAAAAATGTATGAAATACTTGTTAAAGGATTTACATGAAAGATTTTGATGAAACGTGCAATATTTATTATAATTATCTTTGAAATAATAATTCTCAGAGAATTATCCTTTTTAAATTTCGCGCGACATTTGTCGAGAAATCAGAGAAAAACGAAAAAGACGAAAAAGAGGCTCACGTACGAGTTGAAACGCACCGTGTGTCTTTGTGTTAGTGGAGAAAAGAAAGGGTAACTGTGGCGCTATGGTGGGGGGGATCCGAGTCTGCAGTCTGGTCACACTGCCGCAACGGCTTTAGGTGAAATATAATGGACTGACCCAGTAATACAAATTTTTTAATCCATTATATTGTAAAACATTTTTGTAGGAAAACGTTTAAAGTTTAAATATTAAAAAAAGAATTAACAATACCAGAATAGAAAATTTAATTATAAAAATTAATGAATTTGAAAAATAAGTTTTAATTATATTTTTTATTTATTAATTGACAAATAAATTAAAGAATTAAATTTTTTTGTTATATTTAAATTTCTTTAATAATTATAAATAAAGTATACAGCTAATTATTTATAAATATAAAAAAATTAATAATAATAATAAATAAATATAATAATAATAATAATAATAATAATAATAATAATAATAATAGAATAATTGAAAAAATTAAAATTTAAAAACATTGTTTTAAAACACACTAGATTTATTTACATAATATTCATAAAATGCTAAAATATTCCAAAGTAATTGTAAAATTATTATTTAATGTTGTATATAAGTTGCAAAAATTGTTTGCTTCGTAGCGGTATTGCATATCACGGTGGTCTTGAATCAACTTTGAATAAAATGTCTTAGCACATCATTTTTTTTTGCTGATTTGGGTTATTTGCACTCTAAATAATGTGTAAAAAATTTATAGCCCATAACTTGTCGAGCCGTTTTTATATTTATTATATATAACCTTTTCGTTAATTTTTTTTCTGTACAGTAACTGGTATAATTTCCGTAAATTGGCAAAAATATGTGCCTTAACATATATTGTAATATTTAAACAAAACTGACTTATTGTGTCAGAAATATTATTTAAATTGTTATATTATATTATTTAAAATTAAAGAAAAGTATTAGGGTCAGTTGGGGTAAATCCGGACAGAGGGCAAATACGGACAAAAGGTGTTGGATCTTAATTTACAAATTAAAAATTCAGTTCGACGTCAATATTTTAAGCTCAGATCCTTTAAAAGAGATTCTGACTACTTCCATGATTTTATCTCGACAATTGTCAACAGGATAATTTGAAAACTTAGGGTAAATCTGGACAGAGCTTCTATTACATTTTAAAAAGTGGTGTAAGTAGTGTAATTCGATAATTCTTTAAAAAAGTCCGGCATATTGGATCCGGCATTTTGAATTTTCAAAATCTGACTTTGTATTCGTATTCAATGATACCAAAAACTTTTCTTTATCAAGTTTTATTAAAATCCATTAAAATTTGTTAAAGCTATATATGTTTTTGATTATTACTTTTTGAATCGTTAATTGATTAACTTTTATGATACTACAACACTTAACTGATTCAGCTTTTGTACATCTAGTATGAATTTTTTTCAAGTTGTTCTATCCCTTAATAGAGTAGTATACTTAAGATAACTTTATTTTAAACCTTTCTTAGAAACTAAGCTGTCAGGATTTACCCCAAATTTAAAGAAATTTTCTAAATCTTGGGGTAAATCCGAACAATAAAATGTAAAAAATTAAATATAAAATATAAAAAATAAAAAATTAATCTAGGGAACTCAAGAAAGAAATTAATGCAGTATAAAACGAAAGAATTTCTTTTATTATAAAAAAACTTACGTCATTTGTGAAAAATAGGTATTTTGTCCGGATTTACCCCAACTGACCCTATTTTAATTAATATTATGCTTAAATCCATAATTTGATACAAATATGTAACATTTTAAATAAAAAACTGATGATTTTTTTTCAAAATGAGTTTTCTCAAAAACGGCTCGACAAGTTATAGGCTATAAATTTTTTACACATTATTTAGAATGCAAATAACCCAAATCAGCAAAAAAAAAGGGATGTGCAAAGACTTTATATTCAAAGTTGATTCAAGACCACCGTGATATCGACATTATTATGCTCACATCCGCATGCTAGCGAATAGCGTAGGGGTTAGCGTATCACGTATTTAAATATATAACGTAAGAGTGTGCGAGATGTGCAGAACCGAAACAAGATATTTGGCGCAATCTGACCACGCCTTCATAATCCCACTAATTCTGACTCACTCGGGTCGCAAAGTTTCAGTACATTTTGACTGTTTACTTGTAAATGCTCGCTCCACTTCAAATTCAAATATTTCTGTAAAAATAGATGCAACAGCTATCAATCAAGGATCATTTTAAAGCTCAATAAATTTAGAGTCAAATAGGCGAAAAAAATAACCAATTTAATATTGTAAATTTGAAAATATAATTCTTTAAAGTTAGATATTTTTTATGAAAATTGCGATTTCGTAATCTGGAGTTTAAGCGAACGCCAATTAATGAAAAAATTTCTTTAAGATTTGACAGTTTTACAATATAATGTACAAATTTCACTCTTTAATTCGAGACCAAAATCTTTTATAAGTATTCAGTATTTGCCTTAAATTCTGTAAAAATAATTACTCTTGCTTTCTAAAGTTTTCAAGGAATATAAATTGCAAATTCGTCATTTCTGTTCACTTGTTTTATCAATTAACCAAATTTTTAAAAAATGTGCATCTCTTTTTTATTGTACAATTTAAAAAATTGCACCTTGAAATAAAATAAGTAATAATGCGAGTTAAAATTTGTAACATTATAAGAAGAGGGATAAATTTCATGTAAATAATTTAAATTTATTACAGTCAATAGGTTCAATATTTTTCAAAAGTGTGGTTAATTGATAAAACAAATGAATAGAAACGACGAATTTGCAATTTATATTCTTCGAAAAATTTAGAGCAAGAGCAATTATTTTTTTACAATTTGAAAAAAATACTTCATATTTGTAAATGATTTTTGTCTAGAATTAAAGAATGGAATTTGTACTTGTTATTGTACAACTGTCAAGTCTTAAAAAATTTGTTTCTTCAATTGGCGTTCGCTTGAACTCCAGATTCCGAAATCGCAATTTTCATAAAAAATCTCTAACTTTAAAGAATTATATTTTCAAATTTACAATATTAAATTGGTTATTTTTTTTGCCTATTTGACTCTAAATTTATTGAGCTTTAAAATGATCCTTGTTTGATAGCTGTTGCATCTATTTTTACAGAAATATTTGAATTTGAAGTGGAGCGAGCATTTACAAGTAAACAGTCAAAATGTACTGAAACTTTGCGACCCGAGTGTAGGAGGGAACCAAACTTCATTTTTTAATATATTTATTTATCAACTATGTTATAAATTAGTTTGTAATTACTGATGTTAAGTAGTAGCCTATAACCATAAACTTACTTTAACCTTACATTATGATAATAACCTTACTATTTAAGCTTACCTCAATCTTAAAGTGTAACCTTACTACAACCTTTACTTGTAATTTATTACAACCTTTACTTGTAATTTATTACAACCTTTTCTTGTAACCTCACTACAATCTTTACTTGTAACCTCACTACAATCTTTACATGTAACCTTACTACAATCTTTACATGTAACCTTACTATCATGGCGAAACTTTTTAGTTTACCATAAGTTCACTGCAGGTTTACTTCGTAACCTTACATGCGCAAATTGAATTAGCCTGATTTTTCGAAGCCACAAACGAAATACAACTCATTGTAGTAAAGAAGAAGAAGTGTGTTATGTTGTGCTAAATGTGGGTTATTTATTTAATAATAGCATCTCAAAGAAACGCTTAATTCTAGTTCCCAACAGTGGCCTAATCCCTTAAGAAATATTAGAGGGGTTCTAAACTTTTGCCACACTCTGTACTTTGTTTTAAATCTTAAATGAACAAATTATTATTTTTTTATTGTTTCGATTCTTTCAATTAATGGCGAAAAAGTAGCGTGTGTAGCTCATTCTTTTCGGTTTATCTAAATTTTTAAGAAATTAACTTTTTCTTAGAAGACAGTTACTGACAGTTACTGGAACTTCATATTTTCTAAATAATTATTGTTTTGTCTATTTTTTACAATATTTGTTTATTTCTTATATACGGAAAAAACAATCTAGCTTTAATAGGTAGAATACGGCCCAGACTATTTTAGCACGGACTATACACACTCCAATTGCAAGAAAACTACCTCAAAAAGCGTGACGGATTGCTTTTTGAGGTAGATTTCTTTTCATTAGAGTGTCATTAGAGTCCATGCTAAAACAGTATGGGCCGTATTCTACTTATTAAAGCTAGATTGTTTTCTCCATGTAGAAGATGTTATTAAAGTAATTTAAAATACCTTGATTTCTATAAATTCGTGCTAATTCCTCAAATCTAAGGTCGTAACAAATACCAATTCCGATTTTGCATCCTTCGATTTCAAAAGTTGATAAATTTTCTCCAGGACTCAAAATATCACTTTCTCGGAATGTAATTTTACCCTTGATATCAATGTCAAATAAGTGGATCTAAAATGTATTTTTACATATTATATTTCAAAATAAAGTTTTGAGTGGTTTTTCAATTTGTATTGAAAAATTTGGATTATTCGTCAAAGAAACTAATAAAAAAGGGAATATTTAAAGGTATTTAACATATTTTAACACATATTTTAAATTACAGTTTTCTTTAAAATTTCAACTTAACTATACTTTTTGTATAATAAATTATGAAAGCATGTCAAAATAGTATAGTCCATGTGCCTTTATTTTAAATAAAATTTGTAAATCGAAAAAATTCTTCTACACACCTTTCTGTACTTTGCAATTAATTTTCCCTGAGGATCCCAAACGGTGGCCGTGTTGTACAACTTATCATCATCTCTTTCAGGAATTGTACCGCCAATAACATAAATCTTATTCCTTTTGGCAGCTTCTGATAATGCATTACTTGTTTCGCCATTAGGAATTGTTTCCGCATATTTTGAAAAGTGTGCTAATTATATAAACATAGTAAACAATAATGATAAATACTTAATAAAAATTTAATAATATTAAACAATATTTATCAAGTAATTTAATTTAAATTCACCTGTTCCATACGGAGAATTAAAACACTCCGGCAAAGTGACAATATCAGCTCCCTTTTTTTTTGCTTCCTCAATAAATGTAATTGCTCTGCTTATATTTTTAGATTTTTGATTTCCAACTGCAAGTTGAACTAGTCCTAAGCGTAATTCTGTAAAAAGAATTTTAACTAAATATAATATTATCGTAAATATGTATAGAAAAATAAAAAGTAGCAATACAAAAATATTTTATTATTATTATTATTATTATTAATTAAATAAATTTAACAATGTATTATAAGTTATAAATAAAAAATATATGAATAATTAATAAAATTGTCAAAATATAATTAAAATTGCAAACAACTTTATTAAAATAAAAAAATTGTTTTTAACTATGTACATTTAACAATTTTTTTTAATCGTATATTATACATTAAAGTTATTTAACCTAACCATCTAGCGTTTGATAATAATTACGTACTTGTCATTATTCGTCTCGTGATGTTATTTTGTAGCATATCCCTAAGGTTATGTTAGGTTTAACTGCATGGAACTCAACATTTTACGCGATTTTTATGTATTCTGTTTACGCTGTTATCACGTGGTTTGTGGTAAAGAAATTCGTCTTACAATTTTAAAGTCATAAGATATAACAAAGTGAACTATGACATCGATATTAATTAATATTTAAAGAAGTGTGTTTGGATTTTTACAATGAGCTTCAATGAGAAAATCAAAACGGCGGAATCATTTTTAATAAATTCTACAGAAGCGATGTAGAAAAAGATTTGGAGATATATATATATATATATATGGGGCGTTCCACGCGAAATCGGACAGTATTTGACTTTTGCATCTCAGATTTTTTTCAAAAATTTTTTTTCTTTTAGTGCTCATTAAAATAGGCTACCATATTTTTTTTTAAATTTTTTCATCAAGCCGTTTAAGAGATACAGATTTTTGAAAAATCACGTTTTTTATGAAAATGTTTTTTTGAAATGGTTATAACTCGGTCAAAAATTGACCAAATTTGACGTTCTATATATGAAAATTTTTGTTTTTACACGTATTTTTTGATAAAAATATTTAAAAAATATATTTTTTAAATTAACGATTTTTTTTTAATTTTTAAAATAAAATTTTATTTTTAAGAATGTATGTATCGATCGATTTTTTCAAAAATTTTTGTAAGAAACTAGAACTAAATTAACAACTTTTAGGCGTTGTCTGATTGTGGGCAAACGATGGGATCTATTTATTTCGAATTTTTTAATTTTTATATCCATATAATATAGCAAACAATAGGGATCTGAAATCATGACGTCACAAACAAACATGGCGGTCGACAACGGGGTCAAATTTTAACAAACACACATGTTTCAGACTTCTTTTGAATTATTTTTTATATAAAAAGTTGAATAGAATTAATTAAGGGGCTAAAAATTGTTTCAGTTTGTTTATGCGCATGTTTTAAAAAATTATAAAATGCAATACGCTCCAAATATTTAATATATTCAGTAAAATAAATCGCATAAGTAAATGCACCTGTCAATAAAAGAATTGTTTTCATATCGAAAAACATTATTTACTTGAATAAAAAGTTAAAAAATATCTACTCTAAATATTTAATTAAAATTTAAAGTGGAAATACAGTGTCCTTTTCAAGAAAAGTAAGGATTAATCGAGTTAAAGAACAGTTTTAAGGTTATGTTTTAGGTTATGTTGTGTCTCTTGTTTATACCAATCTGAAAACATTAAATAAATATGTTGTTGGAGACACATTGTAACAAAAAAATAATAATTATAAACTACTTTTAATTAAAAATCTTGATTAACTGAGAATACAATTAATTAAACATATTTTAATAAAGTATTTATTGTGACAAAATGAAGTGAGATTATTGCTTTCACACTTTGCTTATGAATATCTCAAAATATTAAGCAATATTATCTTTTTTACTGAATGTGACTGCTTCGTAGTATTTTCTTTTTTACAAATTAATTTAATTATTAAATATCATGCTATATTTTAGGATTTTTAAATATAAAACTTGCGAATTTAGAAATTATTCCATGTAAAATGTCAAAATCGACCCCGTTGTGTTAGTTAAATTTTCTGGCACCAGAATGCGTATCGCAGTATTTCAGATCCCTATAGGGCTTTTGAGCTAAAATTATTAATAACACAGGTTAACAAAAAAAGACTTACTTTTTTTATGAGATATCATAGTGTCCGTAAAACCAAAAATAATTAAAATTTTTTTCAAAACATGAGGTTGAAGTTATCAAAAATGTGATTTTTGGGTTGCTTTAATGGACTTTTAAAATTGTTTTGCATTCGCTTCAAAATTGTTATCGGGGGTTTTTGAGGTCGCTGATTACGAATCCGATATCAGTTTTCGAAAATTCAAAATATCGGATCCAAAATGGCGGATGTCAAAATTTATAATTGATCGGATTCGCTTGAAAATTGTTACTCGAGGATTTTTGGGGTCGTTGATTACGACTACGATATTAGTTCTTAAACATTTTAAATGGCGGATCCAAGATGGGGGATGGTACAATTTATAATTGATCGGATTCGCTTGAAAATTGTTATTCAAGGTTTTTTAAGGTCGCAGATTATAATCTGACGTGCCAGAAACTTATAAAATGTTATAATCTGATGGATATAATCAGCGACCCCACAAATCACATTTTTGATAACTTCAACCTCATGTTTTGAAAAAAATTTTAATTATTTTTGGTTTTACGGATATGGGTCTTTTAGTGGACAATTCAAGTTTTAATTTAGGTCTATTTAAAAGTTTCCGGCGCGACAGGTGTAGGATAAAAAAAATTTTGAAAACCCACAAAAACACTTTTTTGGGGTCTTTACCCCCCACTTTTCTCAAAATCATGACGTGATGGCCAATTTTGTGACCCGGCATCGTGTTCAGCGTCTTTAATGGACACTATGATATCTCATAAAAAAAGTAAGTCTTTTTTTGTTAACCTGTGTTATTAATAATTTTACCTCAAAAGCCCTATTGTTTGCTATATTATATAGATATAAAAATTAAAAAATTCGAAATAAATAGATCCCATCGTTTGCCCACAATCAGACAACGCCTAAAAGTTGTTAATTTAGTTCTAGTTTCTTACAAAAAATTTTGAAAAAATCGATCTATACATACATTCTTAAAAATAAAATTTTATTTTAAAAATTAAAAAAAAATTCGTCAATTTGAAAAATAAATTTTTAAATATTTTTATCAAAAACTACGTGGGTCATTCCAGCGAAAATCGTCTAGAGCTGGTTGCTCGATGATTTTAAAAAATGCTGTAATTAATATATAATATTCTCCAATACAATTAGATTATCCTTTGGTGGTTTATAGCTCTAAATATATTTTACATTCTTTTAAATAATTTTTTTAAATTTCTAACTGGTTATGAAATCTAACATAACCCACTTTTCGAAAACTCAGTATAAATAACTAAAACAGATTAAAAATACTGCTTAATTTTTATTTTAAATATATATACTTTTGTTAAATACAGCTAAATAAACGAAAATTATTTTAAAATAACTCACCAGAACATTTAAATCAGTATTTTTTTCTACTTGCACAGTATAATAAACATCATTTTCTTTTTCTTATATCTTCTGTGGAGAAAAAGGAATCTTCACGACTAGACTGAAGTTCATCACCTTATCGTTCGTTTAAAGAAAACAAACTTCAGTCTAGTCATGAAAACTAAAATTCATTGAAAATCAGGTTAAATTTATATAATTTTTCATATTTATTAAATAATTAATGAGTAGAGTGCCCAAGAAAATTTCAATTAAAATAAATTTATAATTTTAAAACAAATCCAGTTGAAAAGGTTTCGTGAAGATTCCTTTTTCTCCACAGAAGATATAAGAAAAAGAAAATGATGTTTATTATACTGTGCAAGTAGAAAAAAATACTGATTTAAATGTTCTGGTGAGTTATTTTTAAATAATTTTCGTTTATTTAGCTGTATTTAACAAAAGTATATATATTTAAAATAAAAATTAAGCAGTATTTTTAATCTGTTTTAGTTATTTATACTGAGTTTTCGAAAAGTGGGTTATGTTAGATTTCATAACCAGTTAGAAATTTAAAAAAATTATTTAAAAGAATGTAAAATATATTTGGTGCTAAAAACCGCCAAAGGATAATCTAATTGTATTGCAGAATATTATATATTAATTACAGCATTTTTTTAAATCATCGAGCAACCAGCTCTAGACGATTTTCGCTGGAATGACCCACGTGTCAAAACAAAAATTTTCATATATAGAACGTCAAATTTGGTCAATACTGTCCGATTTCGCGTGGAACGCCCCATATATATACATTTTTTGATTGGCAATTATTTTTCTTTAAAATTAATATTTTTATTTTCTTAGAAAATACTATTAACACTAATATTTTAATTATTTAAGTGTTAATTTATTCTTTTTTAAGGGTCTACATTCTTCTGGATAAACGACCGTAACTTAATTAATTATTTACATATCTTTCAAAACTATATCATTGTAGTGTAAAATTGCCCCTGACAGTTGGCAATGCGAAAAATAATAAACATTACACAAAACTAAAATAACGATATTTTTAAGCTTTTCTTTAGAAAATAATATTTTACAATACATATTTCCATTTCTTCTTTTATTTTAATAAATTTAGAGAAATTTTGGTTAAAGGGACTTTCTGATCAAGGATTTTAAATAAATCGATTTTTCTTTTTTTGCTTTCAAATGTTCTTTAATATCATAAAATTACTGTCCCAAAAATTTTTTTTAAATATATAAGAAAAAAAAGTCTTAAAATATAGTATAAAAAAAACTCTCTGAATACATGTTATGAAAACTAAGGGGTTACATACCTTTTTGGGACTCAAAAAATCAAAAAAAATTTATTGCTTATATATTTTCGAAAATGTTTTCCCCAATTTTCATTGAAATCGGTGCATTAGAACCGAAGTTATTGATATTTTTAGCGCGGTACCCCTCAGCTATTATCTCTGAATCTTTTTTTTTAGTACGTGAACGAAGGAATTTTAATTTGTACCAAAATTTATATTTTTTCGGCTAAAAAACCAGTTTTTACCTTAAAAATTCGAATTTTGCTGAAAATCATTTGCCAGTTCTAGAAAAAAATTTTTTAATTGTTACTAACAATTCTTTTAAACAATTACAAATTAAAGATTGTTCTCAATATTTTTGAAAGATTAAATTACCATGTATTGATGCGCAATTTTTCAAAGATTAATTTAAAAAAAAGAAAAATGAGTAACCTCCGATTTTATAGAAATTGTGTGAATTTTCCTGCCAAAATGCAAGCTAAAATTGACTCCTGTTCCTGGAAACAGATTAAATTGGACACTAATAAATAAGATCTTCTTTTGTTTTTTTAGAAATCTCACCCTTTCAAGCGGATTTTCAAAATCAAAAATCTATTTTCGTCTGCATTTTGGTAGAAAAAAATAATTTCTTAAATTTCTTTAAAATCGGAGGTTACTCATTATTCTTTTTTTAAAATTAATCCTTGAAAAATTGCGCATCAATACATAGTAATTAAATCTTTCAAAGACATTGAGAACAATCTTCAATTTGCAATTTTTTAAAGAATTGCTAGTAACAATTTAAAAAGTTCATTTTTTAGTAATCGCTTTATTTTATCTTCAAAATATAGACTTCAGGCTTCATTTTTAAAGGGGGAGGGGGTTAAATTTTTGTGTTTTTTAGTACAATACTTATTTCGATGATTTTTTACTCTTAAACAATTAAACATACATTACATTTGTCAAAGTACATTATGAAAAGGACATATATATGAAAAAGTGGGACTAGAATGTTTAAACATTGAAAAAAAGAATTTTCTCCTAAACGGAGCTAAAAACCGGGTTTAGAGTGCTCCGGTGAGTAGAAAACTTATTTTTTCAATGTTTAAACATTCTAGTCCCACTTTTTCATATATATTTACTTTTAAGTAAAAAACTTCAGCTTTCGTTAAAAAAATTGTATCTCTCTCCCCCAAAAATTAAAATTTATTTTTAATTTTGATTTTTTTTGGGTTAAACAATTTTTTTTTCTAAATGCTTATTTTCAATCGAAAGAGCATGAAAAACCTTTCCAAAATGTACTTTGTCAAATTTGTATGTCTGATTGTTTAAGAGTAAAAAATTATTAAAATAAACATTACACTGTAAGACCCCTTGATCACTTGACGTGGAATCGCTCGCATATAAAATTACAAAACATTAAAAAGAATATAATTTTTGAGGTTTGTTATCTATAAAAATTCAAAGTAAAAATCCAGTTTGAATTTTTAATTTATGTAAAACAAGGTTACCTTTTGGACGACGCCACCTACAGTTGCAAAAATGAACTTAAGCTCTCAAAAAATTACTTTTTAAAATTCTTTTCTTATAATATACTAGCTGTCGTACCCGTCTTCGACGGGTTTTAGTTTTTTCAAATACATTCAATAGTGTGTCTACCAGTCTCCAAAATGGGAAATAGTCGGGAATTTAATTCGACCGGAAAAAATAATAATTAGTTACCATCAACTATTTATTTCATTAGAAAAATATTACTATATTTTAAATCAGTGATTGACTTTTTATCATCAAATAATTTATTTTTAAAGAATTAAAATGCAGAAAACAATGTTTGTCAATTATTTGTAGTAATTTAATTATAGTATTATAAGTTAATACAAAATTTCTACTAATTTTCGACTAACTAATTCGACTAAATGTCGAATTCGAATTAAGGTAAAAGTCCCAATTATGGGACATTTTACAATTTCGTCCCTATTATGAGACAGTATTACAAAAAATAAAATAAATGCAATTAAAATTGATGATTAGAAATTTCTACTTATTTCAATAAATTTTACACGTTATAAGAATAATTATTTCTGTATAGCATTTAATTTAATAAGAAATGTTTAATTGCATTTTAGCTTTTTAATTAAGGTAAGCCAGGTTTTTTGTCAGACTACCGTCCCACGTTAGGTGCATTTATTATTTGCATGACCTATTATGAGACACACAGAAAATATGCAGCGAACATAACCTCAAATATTTTCAGTATTTTTGCATTAATTTTCTACAAAAAAATAGTTTTACAATTATTTAAAAAACCAGAATATGTTTATTGTACATTATTCTTTATAATTAATAATCAAATTATTGAGATAAGTTAATAGAATTTTAATTACTTATTGAATTAAATAAGTGTCTCATAATAGGGGCATTTATTATGGGACACCCGTACATCAGGAAATCATTGTCTCATAATTAGTGCAGTGCAGAGTTTCAGAATTTAATTAACATTATTTTTACTTTATAAAATATAACCATTTTAGGGCCTAAATATTATTCCTAACATACAAATCTTTCAATCTATACCGTAATTGTTCATATTAACACTCTTGATTCCAAGAAATTTATCATAGAAATTTAGTTTAGCTAAAACAGTGTCCCATAATTGGGACTTTTACCTTAATTGTATCATAATTGTTAAAATCTAAAATAAGGCCTATATTGCATAAGCTGAATTCACAGTTTTTCCCGATTAAATTGAATTCCTGCATATTTCCCGTTTTTTTCCAGTTAGTAAAGTATTAGTTAAAAGTATTAGTAAAAACAAAAACCCATTAAAGAGTGTTTTCATAAAATATGTGAATTTTTGTAGCCATTTGAAGATTTATTTATCGTTAATACTTATATCAAGAAAATTTACATTTGATACAAAAATACACCTAAAAAAATTTTGACAAAGCTGGGAAAAACCTGATAGTTTGTAAAACAGAAATAATAATAGACACCCTGTTTAAATTTTTCCTTTACAATGCTCAAAAAATCTTTAAAAGTTAAATCAAGAATTAAAATAACAAAACATTTTATTATCGAAGTTTCTTCCCCGTAGCATAATCCAAGTATCGTATCACAGGTATTCTTGAATTTCTGCAGTATCTATTTTATCATAAAAAATCTTCATTTTTAATAATTAAAAAATAATTTTAATGATATAAATTAATATTTCTTAATATCATTTACCATCCTTATTAATAAAATCAGATGTCTGTGTGTACATTGCTTCAAACTTCAAAATTATAGCATAAATAGTTGTTATTGACATCAATAATACCAGAAATACAATCTTAAAAATTTTAATGTATGTATGTATGTAAAAAAAATTGGAGGAATAAATAATTCTGAATTGTATTATTTTGACGTTAAAATCTTAATCAAAGATCCCAAAGTATTAATAAAATGAAAATAAAATGACCCAAAACTTTAACACCTGATTACTTCAAAAATAAATTTTTTTTAGAAAAATATTTTAGGGGCAAAAAGTGTACTCATATATCTACCAAAAATCATAGTTAACTTAAAAATTGGAGACAAAAATTTTAAGTGGCCGGTTTCACTTATTTTGGCTCACTAAGATGTAAGTATAATTTATCATAATTTTACAAAAAATAGTGTCCTATAACTAAGATTTAAGTATAAAAATGTTTTCAAAAAATTCATAATTATTAATCCAATTCATTCAATATTCATTAATTGAAGGAACTTCAGAAACTTTAAAAATGGGGATGTATTATGATTTTATTTTATTTTCATCATAAACGGGCTCTAGACCCTTTTGTACAATTTTGTACTTAACAAAAAACATAATGCTAATTAAAACTAAATTAACAATAGAAAACAAAACAAGGGCGTTGGACTTTAAATATTTTAGTTTTCATTGTTATTTTCATCATTACTAACGCCAAAAATGTGTCTTCTCCAATTCGCCTTAAATTTATAAATTGATTTGATGATGATAAATATTTTATGAAAAAAATGATATTGCAATTTGTCTAGAATTTTAAGTCACCTATGATACGATACTATCATTATGCTACTAGGTAAATCTTACATGGTAAAAAGTTACGTTATTTTACTTTTTGATTAAACTTCTAAAGATGTTTTGAGCAATGTAAAAACAAATCTTAAGCAGGGTGTCTATGTTCGTTTAACACAATTTCCGACTTTGTCCAAATTTTACCCAGTTTATTTTTTTTAAACAAATTTAAATATACTTGATTTTTATTTTTAGTTTTAGCTGTAAATAAATCTGCAGATGGCTACAAAAATTTATTTATTTTATGAAAATACTCTTTTTTAAGAAAATATGTTATATACCAACCAGTCTTTGACGGGTTTTAGTTTCTACTACAGTACATTTAACAAAGTGTCTACCAATTGCGCGGAGAAACTGATAAATAGCCGTGGAAATTTAATTTGACCAGGAAAAATTGGTAATTTTCTTACCAAATTAAAAAAGTTTTATTATATTAATTTGTTTTTAAAAACTGATTTATACTTTAATTTTTATTGATGTAATATTTATGACAACAGACCCGAGTCAAAATTTAAGCCCTACTTTTAGCTTAAACATATAGATTTTATTTAGGTTTTAGCAATCGTAACGTAGGGTCTAATTGCAACCCAATTATTTATAATTAGACTCTACTTTGACGGGTTCGACAGCTAGTATAGCATAAATTCATATCTTTTTTGCATTTCAGTGATCACAGAAAAAACCTAAGACTAACATGCCCTTTTTCCATGAATTGCAATGGTTTAAACGCGTGTCGCCTTAGGTATATAGCATGAAAACTTTCTTAGTACATTTGCAATTGGACTTCTAGGGATATTTTCGGAATAATTTTTCTAATAACGTTTAAAATGTTCACTTTATAAACTCTGTTTATTTACCTATTACTATAATAATGTGAAAGTGCAGTGAAGTCCAGTTAATATTCTCTTAGTTCTGTTGCTTGCCAAATTTCCAATATTTTTTTGTTATATCATCTTAATTGAGTCTATAAATATTTACTTCAAATAAATTTTAAATTATTTATAGGTTAATAAGTTTAGATTAAACAAACCTGTTTTACATTACCTTAAAAATAAATTTTATACAGAAAAATGATAATATTTTAAATCACGTTATAACTAATCTTTATGCAGTCGATAGGCGTAACCTAAAAGGCCCTTTGCAGGAATATCTTGGCAGAATACCTTGATGGTCTTGCAAATGTGCTAAGAAAGTTTTCATGCTATATCGCTACAATGCGAACGAGGTATGATTTCATCCCAATATTCTGTGAAACCTATACTAATATACTATGAAACAATCCCATGCGTTGAAAGCATGATTAATCATACTACAAACGCTAGATTTTTCTCTCCGTGTAGAATAAGAAAACGCAAGTGAGACAACCTGCCAGACTTTCCCCTATCAATATCTAAAAGGAATATTTGCAATAACTGCAATACATTTTTACAATATAGAGTTAAAAAAAGTGTGCTTTTTACCAATTCTTCACCAGAAAGTCCTCTTTAGTAAAGAAAAATTCTCGATTAATACTTTTCTTTTTCTTTAAAGAATTTGTGTCAAATGAAAATATAAATCTCGATATTACGTATAAAATGTCATGTATAAAAAATAAGGTTTATTTTTAAAGATAAAAACGCAAATAAATTTTTAATTTACATTATTTGGTAAAATTACACTTTACGTATTTTCTATCTTAAAAATTAATATTCATAAATATGAATTAAAAAAAATTAATAATTCATAAATCAAATATTTTCTGATTTATTAACAATGTTATTATTTCAGAAAAATGTCATTATTCTTAAGCTTCTTATTAAAAAATAGTAATAAATAGTCCGTTACTTGTATTTTTATACATCTTTCTCTTTGACGATTAAGGAAGAAATACATTTGGAAATTTTTTGTTTCCGAACGACTTTGAAAATCAAATTATTTTAAGAACTAATGATCAGATGGCTGCTATCGCCTTCTTGGGGAACGCGATCGAGATCTTCTGTTTTTATATTTTTCCGACTTTTTTGAGTTTTTCGACTCTCTGTCTCTCTCTTTATGTTTTCTTTTGTCTCTATTTAATCGTTCTGCAGAACAATCTCGTGTCTTGTGTCTTTTTGTTTTCTTCGACTTCTTTCTCTTATGATCGGAATCACTCTCGTCTGACTTTTTCCTTCTTCCAGATCTTTTATCAGATTCCGAATCGTCATCACTTGAGTACATTTTACGCTTCTTTGATTTTTTCCGATTCCGAGACTTATCGTACCTGTCTCTTCCGAGTTTTCTATTTTCTTCTGTACTTCTGTCACTCTTTACTTGATCCTCATCGATAGAATTTTCATTTGTCTCTTTATTTTTAAATTCCTCATACTTTTTAGAATCTGGAATCATTTTATAAAAATATTAAACGCTACGCCTGCGAGGTAAATAAAATTTCAAAATTATTTCATGGGACTTTTAAATAGAAAAAACATGTTCAACAAAAATAGATTATGCATTTCACGTCAGAAATATCTTAATTTGCAAAGGGTACGCAGACTTTCAAGAAACTTCGTGGGATTATATTTCTATATAAGAGACTTCTTTTCCCCAATTTTTTTTTATAATAATTAAAAATTGTTGAAGATACACCATTTTTAATTTTAATATTAATTTTATAAATATAAATAATTTTTATAAAAACTTTTAAAAGCAAAAAATAATTTAAAAATTTTTATTTTTGAATAAAAAAATTTTGTTAACATGTTTTTGTTTATTTACTCCTCTCTGAGAAGAATGTTATTAACATATTTGGATTCCTTATGAATTCACCTTTAATTTCATTTAAAAAATTAATGGTGACTCAACTGGTTCCAGAGATATTGAAGTTTTTGTAAGAGAAAGCGTCGCTGCGCCATAGCACCATACCGCACAGGTCGTGTAGTATGTTTTCGGAGTCGTCTATTGCTGCTGCAAATAGGTCTTTTCTTTACAAAAGCTTTAATATCTCTTGAACCAGTTGAGTCTCCGTCAATTTTTTTTTCATGAAATTAAAGGTGAATTCATAAGAAATCCAAATATATTAAATATCCAATTTTAAAAATCCAAATATATTCTTCTTAGAGTGAGCAAACAATTTTTATTGTTTAAAAGGTTTTTTAAAAATTTTTTTATTCAAATATAAAATTTTTTTTTATTATTTTTTTGCTTTTCAAAGTATATACTTTTATCTAAAAAATGTTTAAATTTTACTAAAATCCATAAAAAATATTCCGAAATATTCAAAATCTTAGAAAATTAATATTGAAATTAAAAATAGTGTATCTTCAACAATTTTGAATTTTTTAAAAAATAATTTGGGGGAAAGAAGTCTCTTATATAGAATTATAATCCCACGAAATTTCGCGCAAATCGGCGTCCTCTTTGCAAATCGTGATATTTCTGACGTGAAATGCATCAGATAGAATTTTATTTGGACAGGTTTAAAAGATTTTTATATGGAGCCCTGACTGATGCGAAAATTCCTTTTTCAAACGCAAAGCGAGTTTTTTGATCCGGAAGCTCAAGTTTTGGAATATATACTTAAAATATTTGAATGCAAAATTTATCTAATTAAAAGTCCCTACATTTGCAGTTTTTAACTGAAATTACTCACTTAACACTTTTGAGTATTTATCGAATTCAGTTTTTGTAACTAGTTGGACTAAAGACTCATTGATTGAAATGATACTTCCTCCAAGAGCTAATTTAATTAATAAACGGCCACCGTCATCGTCGAGTCCTTCTATATGACCATAGTTACCCGACTGTTTACCAGTAATAATTTTAATGCAAGCCCCTTTAACAAGTTTCAAATTTCCTTCTTCTGCTTTCTTGGACGCAGCTATTTGCTTTTGTATCGTTATTTTGTCTGCCCCTAAACCCATTCCTCGAGGTCTTAATTCTGGAATTACTGCTGCTACAATTCTGATAAATAGAATTTACATATTTAAGCCAATATGATAGTAAGTTCCAATTTAAAAAATATTTTTAAAAGTACAAAAATTACATACTTTTCATTTTTACCAATTCCTTTCCCTGGTTGCCATCCCATTCCTCGTAACATTGCTTCTCCAAATTTTTCAATTGGTATTTGCTCATAGTCGTCAAGTGTAGACTAAAATGTTCATATAATTTATAATAGTGCGATTCCAGCTTATTGTTAAATGTTTTTGAAGCAGCCTCATCGACTCACTTGTAACTTGGTAACTTTCGCGAAACTTCGTGGGATTAAAATTCTATATAAGAGACTTTTTTCCCCAATTTTTTTTTTAATTTAAAATTGTTGAAGATACGCCATTATAATTTTAATATTAATTTTATAAAATTTTGAATATCTCGGAATATTGTTTATGGATTTTAATGAAATTTACACATTATTTAGGTAAAACTATATACTTTAAGGATTGTCACCGGCAATTTAAGGAAATGAGAGAAACTTATAAAAATTCAACAGTTTGTTCTTTATTTTATTTTAGAAACAAATGATTTTTTTCAGAATTTTTCACCACGTATTTTTTTCTTAAAAAAATAAAATAAATTTGCAATTTAACATAGGCTCTTATAGGAGATCAGATAAATCTTAGAAAAAAAGTGTGAAGGAAATGAGAGAAAAATCTGTGGCTTTGTATATAGATAGATAATGTTAAAAAGTTGAAACTGGAAGAGTTTGAAGAAAGTTTACCACAGATTTAACGAATAAATAATTGTTAAAGTTTTAGTTTTCAGAACAGTAATAAAAACACATGAAAATGTGGCAACATCGCAAAAAACACACAACCTCAAAAAAATACAAATTTGATCTATTCGCTTGAAATTAATAATATTCCTTAAACATAAGTTAATAATTTTTATGTTTTTTGTATCATAATTATATTTTACATTTATTTATCGTAATTTTCGTGTTCTCGACACTAAAAAATTTGAGGTTAACCTCTGGCAATATATACTAATATTCCAGTCGTACCAACCATATGTCGACTATGTTGTGAATTGATTTTAGCACTTTTTCCAAAAAATTAAAAAACTGCATATTTTAATATTTAATGCTTGAAAACATTTTATCATTAATTTTTACATCTTTTATGAATGTCTTTTTTTCATTGAATAAAATAAATATATAGTTTTTTTTATTTTAATTATGAAACTGAAATTTTTTTTTGAGGTTGCAAACATGCAAAATTTTACATGGGAGCAATGGGAACAATCCCCTTGCCCCTCAACACTCCTTGGACAATCCTTAAAAGGCAAAAAAGTTAATAAAAAAAATTTTAATTTTGAATAAAAAAATTTTGTTAACATGTTTTTGTTTATTTACTCCTCTCTGAGAAGAATGTTATTAACATATTTGGATTCCTTATGAATTCACCTTCAATTTGATTTAAAAAATTGATGGAGACTCAACTAGTTCCGGAGATGTTCAAGTTAAAAATTTTATAAAATTAATATTAACATTAAAAACGGCGTATCTTCAACAATTTTTATTTTCTTTTAAAAAACTTTAGGAGAATGAAGTCTCATATATAGAATTATAATCCCACGAAGTTTCGCAAAAATCGGCGTACCGTTTGCAAATCGTGATATTTCTGACGTGAAATACATCAGGAATGTTTTGAACTTTAAATCATTTAATTTGATCAACTGCGCTGAAATAAGTTTATTTTATTTAAATAACTTTGTTAATTAAGAAAATATTGTAATCATGTTAATTTTTATTTTAAGAAATTTATTCCCTTAGTTGAATGCAAAAAAACCAAGACTTGTTCATCTTTAATCGTTTAAAAGATATGAGCAATTGTTGTATCTTACAAATAAACAATTGTTTTTGTCTCAAAAAGTTGATTTTCTGAAATCGATCGATTTTCTTTATACGAACAAATGTAATATTACCAAGTTTTAAGTATGCAATTGGATGAGGCTACTCTAAAAATATGTAATAATAAGCTGGAATCGCACAATAATTAAGTAATGCATCTTAAAAACAATTTACAATCGTTAAAAGATATTATTTTATCAATAATAGGTGTCAAAATTTTTTTTCTATTTAACTTATTTAATTTACTTTCATTTTTTTACTTTTGTTATTATTTACTGTTAATGTTAAAACTATTATAGGAACATAATTCAAAATATTTGTTCACATCGAATTTGCTGTTAAATTGTTAATTAAGAAAAAAGTAATTTTTTAATTTAAAAAATAGAAAAATACTTCTTGTTTTCCAACTAAAGAATCCTCAGTAGGTAAAGGAACAGCAGAAATTTCTTTAGTATCTTCTTGTTCCTGTTTCAAATCCTGTAAAATTTCGATAGCAGCTTGTTCTTCTAAGGTTTTTACAGGTTCATCCTTATTTTCTTCTTTTACGTTTACAATTTCCATTGGTTGTGGAATATCGGTTTCAGGTACAACTCCATTGTCATTAGTTTCATCAATTATTTCTTGCTTAACTTTCACATTAATTACGTTTCCATTTGTCACTGGATCTACTTTCGGCTCATAAATATCTGCGTTAACTTTATTTAAAATTCGATCATGCCATGTTTTCGAACCTAGCATAGGAATCACAAGAGGTTCATCCCTTTTTTCATCTCCTCTGTAAATAAAAAAAAATTGTTAAAAACATTTTTATCTCGAACAAATTATCAACTAGTATTTTACCATTTAAAGATACAAATTATATTAAAACGAAAAAGTTTAATTTTGACACATTTTCGTTAAATAAAAAAATAAAAAAATTAATAATACTTAATAATAATAATAATAATAATAATATTAATAATACTTTAATTATAATTTATACTTATTTCCAGAAATTACAGAATATCTCGTTTAAAAAAATGTTTTGAATTTACTGAATTTCTAAAACAATAATTTAATTGTTTTCTTTCATATTATATGGAAACAATAATTTATACATATTTATTATCATTTAGTATTTTAAAAAAGAAGGTATATAAATCGTTTTTAAATATTTACCCTACAACTTTAATTGATTTTTCATCCAGGCATTCAATGTAATCAACTTTCTTCTCTGGTTGAGGATTTTTGTTTAAAACAGGCTTCTTTATTGACTTTGAAAAGCCAAAAGAGATTTTCTTTTCACCGCTTTCACAACTTGCCATTGTTGCGTTTTCTTTAACAATGTAACTCTCATCAAATCAAGAATTAAGGAACTATTTGCACATTTTTCAGAAAATAAAAAATATTGTTAAGTTAGAAAATATACTAATATTTCAAAGTAATGCGTTTTTAAACGTCAGTAAACTCACGTTAACTAACCTAACACACGGGGAAACACGAAGTATAAATTAAGTTTGACAACTCCTGCGTAGTTTAATGTTTTGGAAATTCTCTATGAGCATAGCCAATCAAAACGCTGGAAGTTTCTGAATATACTCAGGGGCCGTATTCTCGAATCGATGACCCTAGATGTCGCATGCGACAGACCATGCGAGATCGAAAAACTTATTCTCGAACGCGTGTCGCATGCGAGATTTCATGTCGTGTGCGACAATTTTCGAATGGTTCATCTCGAGTGGGTAGTGACCACTCGAGATGCAAAGTCGCATACGAAATGCTAGTGAGAAATAAGGTTGTGTGTCATATTGATAATAAACGTATATAATACAAAGTAGTATTAGTGTGCATAAACCGTATGCTAAAGTAAGAAAAACTGTACAATATAACCAAAATGTAGGATTTAAAAATTTAACGTAATCTTATAATGAAATGAAAGATTATGTAACAATTTTTCAAATTATCTTTTAAGCTGATTTTAATAAGTATCATTTATAATAAAAAATTAAAATGTTTTTGTTATTTTTGTAAATATAATATATAATATAAATTTTCAATTATTATTAATTATTTATTATTTTTAGCAGCTATCTGTTAACACTTTTAAGTTAGTTTTTATGTATATGCTTTGGTTTTTGTTTTTATATTGTTTGACAAATTAAAAATATGCAGGTATTTTCTTGATTGTATATTCCTGTTTCATTTTTGTAGAAAATTCTTAATTTTCATAAGGAAATAATTTGCATTATTTCTATTTCTTAGTATTGCAACTGCTTTAATAAAATTGAAAATTTTTCATAGATCAAGGGAAAAAGGTTTATATAAAGTCCATTTGTCTATTAGGTACAAATTTTAATTAAAACTGAAATTTTTAGAAAATAAGGAAAAAATATTACTTAAAAAAATGTTCAATTACATTTATTTATTAACTAATTTAATTTTAAAGTTATTCGAAAACATCAGTAACTTTTTTTTTAAATAATAATTATTTTTTCCCATAAGATTTTACGTTATTTAAAAAAAAATGTGAAATTAATTGAATTTTGTAAGAAGAATTTTATTACTCTTTATTTAATTATTTTAAAGTGAACGGGCATGATCATCGCTCAATAGTACAAATAAGTACTATTAAAACAATTTCACATAATTAATTGACCGCATTGTTGCACACTACTAACAAAAAAATTTAAGTACGCATCTTCCCAATGAATTTATTAACTGACACTAAAAAAATTTTTAAATAATTAATTTAATATATTCTGCAATCATTTATATGTATTGACAAATTTAACTAATTTTAGAAGAATTTTAATTTTTAAAGTTCTTCAAAAATCTGAGTATTAAAATTGTTAATTAAATTCCTTAAACATTGAAATGTTATGAAATTGTAAAAATGCAACTTTTTTAAAATAGAAAAATTAATATTCATATTTAATTTTTCTTTGCGTTTTTTCTATATGTCAAATTCTCTTCTACCTTAATTCTTATTGGTATATAAGTATTTGGAAACGACGGCAACGCTGTATGAATGTCGCACACGGAAATTTCCGAACAACCTATCTCGAATGGTCGTCGAGAATATACTTTTGAAGTCGCATGCGACATTAACCATTCGACATTTTACGCATACGAGAATTGTCGAAGGCTTTCGAGAATACGGCCCCAGGCTGCGGTTACACCTCTGCAGGCAGCCTGCCTGCCTGCAGGTTGTCATGGTAACGTACAAGAGTAAGAGAGTCAGAGTGCAGTCCCATGGTGGTAGATTAGTAGAATAATGGAACAGTTTTGACCAATCAGATGACAGGATTTTTTAACACTTATTTTGATTGGTCAAATCTATTACACTACTCCACTATTCTACCAGCATGGGACTGCACTCTCAGTAACTTCAAACTTCTGGGTTGCATCCATTTGTATCAGAATGAAAAGAGCATAATGGCTATTATATCGAATTCACAAACGTTAACTTTACGAAATAATTTGTATCGAATACAAAATTTAAGAAAATTATTTTCTCGAATTAATATTTGACATAATTTTTATTTTTACTAAACAATAGTTGATAGAATTTTAAAATAGTCGATTTCTTATTTAGTCGAAAGTTTAAAAATCCGAAATTTAATTAAACCTAATTTTATTTTGTCGAATGGTGGTTCAATATAATGTGAATATTAATGAAATATATGATAGCCGAATTTATAACTAACCTAAATGTAACTGAACCGAAAATTAATATTACATATTCCTTATTCTATAGAAATTAAAAGTGTTCAAATTATTATTTAATCGAATATTATTATCACGAATTAATTTTAACCGATACTTTAAATTATCGAAATGTAATTTAATCTAAACTAATTTTTAAGAAAAATGCAACTAAGCGAATTTCTAATTATCCGAAAGCTAATTTGGTCGAAAATTTTTATGGGTGAATTTAATTTGAGCCAAAAAGCCACTTCGTACATTTTATTACTAAAGGCATTTTCAATGTGAGTATACTCTCTTACAATAGTTTGTTTATAGAGCAGTCTGAACATAGCGTTTTTCGGCGAAATCAACATTCCGCAAAATCACCTTTCGGCGAATTCACCTACTACCCTGCAGAGGCGTAACCGCAGCTTCAAGGCGCAAGCACACCTCCACTGTCTGCCTGCCTGCCTGCAGGTAGTCATGGCAATACATAAGAGTAAGAGAGTCAGACAATTCAAATTTTGAATTGTCTGACTCTCTTACTCTTATGTATTGCCATGACTACCTGCAGGCAGGCAGGCAGGCAGTAGAGGTGTGCTTGCGCCTTCAGAACGGAGGAGGTGTACAAGCGCCTTCAGGCAGAGTCCCATGGTAGCATTTTGCAGAGACGCATGATTTTCCCCTAAAATCGCCAAATGGTAGAGATGGAACATCGACATCGAATGTTTCCTTTTCGATGTCGATGGTTTTTTTCTGTGAGGTTGAGTCCACAATAGGCACTTTTCTTAAATCGATGCATACCCTCTACATCGATTTCCATTGTTTGAACAATAGAAATCGATGTAGAGGGTATGCATCGCTTTAAGAAAAGTGCCTATTGTGGACTCAACCTGAATTCGCCAAAGTTTGTTTTCACCAAAGCGTGAATTGACCAGCGTTTGCTGTATTCAGAGTGCTCAGTATGTGGCAATGTAAACAAGATATGTAGAATGTCATGCGTGCTCCTGAAATTGAAAATGTCGGTAAATAAACTGCAATTTAAGTGTGCCTAATAGAAATAGATGGCGCAGTAAGAATAATTCTACAAATATTATTAAATGAAATTAAATAAAAATTATTATTAAAAATGTGTTTTAATTAATTTACAAAAATTGTGTATAGAGCAATTCCAAGCCAAGTGATCATGAGGATTTTTGATGATTTTAGCAATTTTAAAAATATTTTGTGAATTTGTTCTTTTATATGCATGGAATAAGAATGCATAAAATTTTTTTTTAATTTGGAAAATATTCATAATAAAAAGTACTTTAAAGAAAAAAATACAAGAAAAAAAAAATTTTTTTTTGCCCGAAAAAAATTTCAAAAAAATTTTTGAATTTAATTTTTAGAAAAAATATACCTTCGATTTGAAATTTTTTTTGTAAATATTGTCAATAAAGTAAAGAATACTTCCTATAAATTTAATTTTGGGACAACAATAACTTTACGAGAAAAAAAATAAAATGTCCAGTGCGGCGCGTCGGGACGTGTGCAGTATAATTTACTTATAGCCGCGCAAGTTTTGTTTTAAATCTTTTTAAAGGTCATACTTTCTTGCTAAAATGATTTTTTTTTATAAATTTTGTAATTAAAATTAAAACTAAAAATTTATTTCTCGAGTGTTATTTTTGAATTTTGTTTAAAAAATTTTTTAAATAACAATAATTATTAAAATAATGATAAGACATATTTTTTTGGCTTTATTGATTAAGAAAATTAATCAAAAATCTTATTAAAATATTATTGGATTCATAAAAAAATAGAAAATTATTTAGTTAAATATTATTTAAACAATTAAAAGTAATTATTATCATCATGCAGTGTACTTAGAGCTAGAAATTTATAGTGTTTTCTATATTTTGCATTGAATTGTATTTTGAACATTGAAGTGTAAAATAAAAACTAAAAATTTATTTGTTAAACATTATTTACACAATTTATTTTAGTTTTTTTAATTTACTACAATTAAAACAAGAAATTCTTAGTTTTTCTTAATTGTTAAAAAATCAATTGCAATCCCTATTTTTTAATCAAATCTACTGCATTAGTTTATCCTTATTTCTCGTACTGAGATGATAGTCAACATTTTTTCTAACAATACAAAAAGCACAAAAAAATTATAATGTTTAAAACTTAAAATTGTTAACCCTATTAAAAAAGATTTAATTATTATTTTTTTTCACTTTCAATTAAAAAAAGGTGTCGCTTTATGTTTTGCTAATGCAGTAGATTAAAATAAAAAATAGGGATTGCAATTGATTTTTTCACAATTAAGATAAACTAAGAATTTCTTGTTTTAACTGTAGTAAATTCAAAAACTAAAATTAATTGTGTAAATAATGTTTAACTTATAAATTTCTATAATAACTAATACGAACGAGTGATAAAATCATATTACCTTATAAATTTTTAGTTTTTATTTTATACTTCAATGTTCAAAATACAATTCAATGCAAAATATAGAAAACACTATAAATTTCTAGCTCTAAGTACACTTCATGATGATAATAATTACTTTTAATTGTTTAAATAATATTTAACTAAATAATTTTCTATTTTTTTATGAATCCAATAATATTTTAATAAGATTTTTGATTAATTTTCTTAATCAATAAAGCCAAAAAAATATGTCTTATCATTATTTTAATACTTATTGTTATTTAAAAAATTTTTTAAACAAAAATTCAAAAATAACACTCCAGAAATAAATTTTTAGTTTTAATTTTAATTACAAAATTTATTTAAAAAAATCATTTTAGCAAGAAAGTATGACCTTTAAAAAGATTTAAAACAAAACTTGCGCGGCTATAAGCAAATAGTTGGCCACCCTGAATTTGCTTCAATTAACTTTCCAAGAATCAGACAATAGTTTTCCGAAGGATTTCGACGTGCTGAATCCGAATCCGACCTCAAAAGGGACCCATCACGTCAGGTTTTCGAGATACTTTAACCTAAAAGTGCAAAAAACCTGTTTTTAGTTATATTTGATGTCATGTAACATCAAGGAATAATTTTTTTCTCTAAAAGGTCAATATTGAGCCTGAAAGTGCTACTCTTCCCCTTTAATATCCATTTTGAAAATTTAAAAAATTTTCTATTCTCTCTAAGTAATCGTTTATTGGATTTTCTGAGTTTGTCGAATTCTTCGAAAACTGAGTAGAAACAAAGAAACTTTGATAATAAAGCAGAATTTAACTACAAATATCTAAATTTTTAATAGTTCTGAGGATTTTCGATGTAATTGAATACGAATTCAACATTAGATTCACAACATTCAAAATGGCGTATACAATATGGCAGACGATTTATTTAAAATTGATTGTATTTCCCTAAAATATGCCATTTTTGAACCTGTCAATCTGATATCGAATTCGTATTCAGTTATATTAAAAATCCTCAAAACTATTTAAAATTTAGATGTTTGTAGTTAAATTATGCTTTATTATCGAAGTTTTGTCTATTTCTACTTGGTTTTCGAAGAATTCGCCAAACTTAGAAAATTCAATGAACGATTACTCAGAGAAAAATAAAGATTTTTTTAAATTTCAAAATGGATGTTAAAGGGGAAGAGTAGCACTTTTAGTAGCAAGATTGATCTTTAAGAGAAAAAAATTATCTCTTGATGTTACATGACATCAAATATAACTAAAAACAGGTTTTTTGCACTTTTAGGTTAAAATATCTCGAAAACCTGACGTGATGGGTCCATTTTGAGGTCGGATTTGGATTCAACACGTCGAAATCCTTCGGAAAAGTATTGTCTGATTCTTGGAAAGTAAATCTTGTCGGCCGGTGTTATATAATAAAGTATAAATTAACGAGTAATATGTACTAGAAAATATTAAATTAGTAAATTCAAACAATATTACGGAAAAATAAATAACAAAATTAAGTAAACAAAAATATTTATTTAAATGGACCAAATACGTTAACCAAAACTATTTATTTGAATCAAACAAATATTTTCTCTTAAAATAAACAAATTTTTTAGTTATATAAAATAAAAATTTTTGGTTAAGTGTAATAACCATTTGGCTAATACAAATAAACGTATTGGAAGAAATTATTTGGTTGACTGTATAGCAATGCATTTATTTGGTTGATTCAACTAAAATTTGACCAAAAAACCAAATATATGTCATGTACTTTAGGAAGAAATTTAAGCGTGGAAAAAACTCTTGGAATAGAAACCCCTGTTTCTATAGCAACCGCCTTGGTTACGTTTACTGCCTCGAAATAGTAAAGTATTAGTCCGAAGCAAAATTTATAATATTGCGTTGAACTTTTAAAAGAAATTAATATTATACAGCCAGTTAGTTATAGTTTCATCTACTCAACGCAACAATTTATACAATGTCGGATGGTTTCGCTGTGAGCAATAAATTGTCTCATCACGTACGTGACAAGGTGAAATGAGAACTTTTCATTAATATTTGTTAAACATTAGTTTTAATTAACATTTTCAACAATGTTTGAAATAAAACAAGTTTTATGAATTTAAAAAATTTTATAGTTTTATTCGCACTCGAGTAATTAAAAAAATGAAATAAAAAGTTTCAGTTTAATATTCTAAAATACTTCTAAAAAAACTTCTAAAATCCTTACAATACTATAATAGTAAAAGTAGAACTCTTCAAAGATATCAATTCAGCCACATGAATCATTGAGGTTTTAATGTTTAATATTTCATAGCATTCATTTTTTCAAGAGTTCTTTCTTTCTCAATTTTACATGAATTTATAAATATTTAAAACAATGGCAAAAAGATGAACATACAAAAAATCTATTAAAATTGACAAAAAAATGTATTAATTTTTAATTAGGAGGAGAAACGTGCGCAAGAACGACGAAGGAATTTGCTTTATCTCGTGACTGATTTTCTGCGACAACAGAGGTATAATGATTTCCATTCACAAAAAATAGTATAAAATAGTAAAAAGTATTAATAATTATTATTTATTTACAATAAGATTTGGTAGCTTTTGATTGAAATGTTAGATGTAGATTTAATATAAAATATGGAAAATATTTATCTTCATATCATTAAATTCTACATATTCAAAAATGACAGATGACAAATAAAAAATGAAATACTATCAGTATTTAACTGATGTTTATTAATACTGTGTTACTAAAAGGTCAAAATACAACAAATCCTAATTATCAAAAATACAATTGGCTACGATTTAATTATATTAATAAAGTTTATATCTTGAATAATTCTATTTGCAGGTATATAAATTCTGTGCAAAGTTTAATAATTGAAGCTCGATTATCAGAAGATGTTCAAGTTTGTGACAACATAGACCTTGAAACAATTTTATTGGAGTATTACGATTATTATTTTGCCAAATTTAATAAATATCCAAAAGTTTGTAAAAAAAATGAGACAGTGACAAATCTTGAATCAATTTTAAATGCGTAAGTTTTATAAAAAAGTATGTTTTGTAGTTCGAAATAAAATATCATCGCTTGTATTTTAGTAAACCTATAAATTGGATCCATTTCATTCTTGAGATTATTGTGTAAAATTTCCTCATTGTTAACAGAACAGTTCCAGGTTTCACTAGGAGAGAAATTTATTCCTAGCTTACGTTTTAAGAACATATTTTCTGCTTTTTTCAGATGCCTTGAAATTTCTTATTACAAATGAAAAAAAAACTTTTTTAACTTTACTATAGGCAAAATTTTTGTAACAAAATTTTTAATACATTTTTTTCTGAAGGGACAGAAAATGTTTTTTAGAACGTATCCAAGAGAGGTTCTTGTTCTAATGATACCAGGAACTATTTTCAGAACAGTCAGTTCTATTATTAGGATCATTATTAAAAGTATGAAATTGTTTAAGAGGCAAGAAGGAAAAGACAAATAAAAATATTAGGAAAGTGGATGGCGAAAATGATGTAATGAAATTAAATGTAGCCAAAATAGCAGTAAACACAAATCTTGACACTAATCTGGAAATAACAGCTACGTCTATTAATGCAATTCCTCATCAATTAAATCAACAGAGGATTCTAAATAAAAACTTTACTGAGGAAGACGTTGAAGAGAAGGTTCTTAAGCCTATTAAAGATTTATATCCACTTGGATCCAATTGGAGCGAGATTGCAGAAATTATTTCTAACGTATTTCAATTTACAATAATAAATTCTAATAATATTTATTATTTTTGTCTATTTAAAATTTGTTTTCAATTTATTAAACTAGAACAAAACAATTAAACCTCTTGATGCAAGAACTAGACGCATTCCATTTAATTTCAAAGGGCTACGTCTGGTTCATGCATCAAGGGGTTCAATTATCAGTCACTAACCTTTAAACTGAGTTTTTTTTAAATGTATAATTTTAGGAAATTGTGTTAAAAAATTTAAATGTCCACTGGGATGACGTTAAAGGTTTAGATGAATGCAAGACACAACTGAAAGAGGCGACAGTCTATCCTTTAAAATATCCTACGCTATTTTCCGGAAATGTTGCTCCATGGAAGGGAATTTTGCTTTACGGACCACCTGGAACAGGTGAAGCAAATTAAATCATTTTAGAATTGTGATTGACAGAATCAGCGATAAATATAAAAAATAGTGGATACGGAAATTATCTTCTAGGTAAAACTATGTTAGCAAGGGCTGTCGCTACAGAATGTAAAGCAACCTTCTTCAATGTGACATCAAGTTCAATTGTTAGCAAGTGGAGAGGAGAGACAGAAAAATATATACGCGTAAGTAATTAATTTTCATTAAGATGAAAATGCGTTTAAACCAATTTTGTCAGATAATTTATGGATAATGTTTCCCAAAACTTTTTTTAATAAAACTCAAGAATACATTTGGCTTTGAAAAATTAAAATTACCAGGTTCTTCTGGATCTAGCGAAACATTATGCACCGTCAATTATTTTCATCGACGAAATTGATTGGACAGCAATTTGTAGTGATGATTCTTCAGCATCGAAATCCGAGCCCAGTCGAAGATTCCGAGCAGAATTACTTGCTAGACTGGATGGATTATTAACAATGGAAAATGCCAATATATTATTATTAGCAGCAACAAATATACCATGGTATATTTATATAACATTTAAAAATTAAATTTTATAACTAAACGGGAAAAATTTAGGGACTACAAAAGCACCCATATCAACTTAAGTGCTCTTCTTACTATCCTTGCACAAGTAATATCCCAAATGGGAAGCTTTAGTCTCCCCAGAAGTTCAGTTGTATAAAGATAGCAGTACAAACTCTGTGCGTGATTATGCGACTCTGGAGTCCTTAGATTTTTTTTCCCAAAGCTTTTATATAAATATTACCACAAAATTAATTTATTATTTATCACTTGGTTGCGTTTCAAAATTTTTATTTATTTTGTTATACATTGACATAAAATCAATTTCTTATAAATTATAGGGTTTTAGATGCTGCTCTACTGCGAAGATTAGAGAAACATATTCACGTAGGTCTTCCAAATGAAGAAACCAGGAGAGAAATTTTCAAAACTTACATATCCAAGGACATATCACAATTAGCGGAATTCTCAAATTTGGTAAATCAAACAAAGGGATATTCATGTGCTGATATTAAATTGTTGTGCAAGGAAGCATATATAAAACAATTACGACCAATTTGGAAGTACCTTGAAAGTAGTAATACTGTTAAGAAAAAAATAGATTGCGACAATTTTATAAACCATATAAATCACCTGAAAGAGTCCATGAAAATAATCAAACCGATTTCTATAAAAGACGAATATAAGTACAAAAACTGGAGCAGAAGAAATGATTACCTTGTAGAAACTGATGAAAGTGATTTCGAATAGAATATTATTCAGATTATAAAGTATTATTATTTAAATAAACAAAAAGTGCATTTTTTTATAATGTATATTTTAAAACCCAAGTAGCATTTCTTACAAAGTTTATGAAAGTAAAAAGATATTTTACTTTTTGCGCTTCTCCTGCAAACTTTTTGCTTGTTGCAAACCATGATAATATCCTGCACATAAAACAATAAATTATATTTGATACATTAAAACATTAATACAAGGTAATATATACTATTTATAATTAATTTCTACTATAAAAGCAAAAGCTTTTCTACTTTAAAATACAAAAGGTAGAAGAACAATAAATTATTAATATGTCAAAGAATTTTAATAAAACCGAATGTATTTAAATGTATTAAAACCTATTTTTCTTTCAACTTTTTTTAAGCGAATGTTTATTTTGTAGAATATACGTTAAAAATCTTATTTAATTGATAGCTCCTGAAAAGAAACCCAATATTTTAATAAGTAGGATCATTTGGGGTAAATGTAAATAGTAGATGTTTCAAATAAATTTACAAATTTAAAAATAAGTGCGACGTCAATATTTTTACCTCAGCTCATCTACAAGATGTTCTGAGTATTGCCAATATTTTATTTTGACAATTGGCAATGCCATAGTGTAAGCTATCTTTTAATGCAAAAAAGATTAAAACTCAAAATATATTAAAATATATTAAAAAATCAAACTAAAATTATCCATTCTTCCTTATTAATGACTTAACAAAAATTGACTTTGATTTTTTATTTCCGTCAATTTTGTCAATAAAAAATTTAGTTTTTACATTTACACCGAGCATTCGAAAACTCGGGGTAAATGTAAACAGAAGTTGAACTCCATTTTAAAATAAATGAATTAAATAAATTTGCTGCTATTTCACAATTTCATTACTTTGGCAATGTAAAATTTCATAGAAAAGGAAATTAGGTCTTCTTTCGTACCTCCTTCGTGTTAGTCAGTTGCAGGTATAGACCTGCATAGTATTGTATAGTGCATTCACATGCTTAAAATATGGGAAAATGGTTCTTCACGATTGTTAAATAAAACTCAGGTACGCCAGATTTAAGTAAATTTGATCAATTTTTAAAAATATGTTTAGGTTCATCCGCCATTTAAAAAATTTTTAATTTGATAAATTTTTAACAATATTTTATGTTTGGCCGTAGTATTAGATCTACCATTTTGATATTAAAAAATTCGATTTTAGATTCTTATTCAGCAGCCTTAAAAACTTTCTTTTAACAAGTTGAATGAAAGTCTATTAAAATTTGTTGAAGTTATTCAAGTTTTTACATTACTAATTTTGTAATGGTTGATTGTTTATTTTATATGAAACATTATCAGTCAACTGGTTGATTTACTATACATCTACGAAGAATTTTTTTCAGTTTTTCCATCCCTTAAAACAGTAGTGTACTTGAAATAACTTGTTTCTTAAACCTCGCTTAACAACAGTGGTGTTCACATTTACCCCTAATTTTAGGAAAATTTCAAAATCTGGGGGTAAATGTAAACAGTGATATTTAGGCGATTCAGGTGCATCAATATTTTTTTGTACTTCATACAATTTTTCTAGGGAAGTAAAGTAACAAGTGCATGCAAAAAAAATCCGTCCATTTTACGTTTTAACATAATAACCTAATGTTTTAGGTGAAACATAGATATTCCGTTTACATTTACCCCAAATGACACTATTATTATTGTATTTTCTTAATTTTAATTTTATTCATTATTATAATTTTTAATTAATTATTTTTAAATTAAAGACCCCGCACTAAACACACTGAAAATGGCTTTCGGTTATTTATTTCCTAACCTTTGCTCAATTCTTTTTTTAAACAGAAAAACCTTTAACCCTTTGCCGTGTATAAGTTTTCCCCACCTTAGAAAACATCAGTTTGACAGTGGAATCACGTGGATAATATCAGGGCCGGAAATTAGTTTGATTTTGAGGTTATGTTTACATAAGTTATGTAGATTTGATAAAAGTCTTTAATAATCAAATGTACCTATGTTTAAATAGTAATAAATTGCAAATACACTTCCACTTTATACAAAAAACAGATTTTTAGGTATTAAATATTATTTTTAAATATAATTTATTTTATAATATAAATGGATTCATTTTTTAATTAGGTATGCACGTTCTTGCAAATTCAGAATACTTACATTCTCACACATAACTAATTTATCAACACAAGCACACCGCCTTTTCTCATTGGTTGTTCCCCTAGAAAAGACTCTAAACGACATTTCGTAACACATCAACGGCAAAGGGTTAACTAAAAATGTTGAAAATCTTAAGAATTTTAACCGAAAGCCATTTTTAGTTTATTTAGTGCGATGTCCTTTCTATTATTAATCTTATTATGTAATTTTTTGAATTTAAATAATTTGTGAGAGCAAGGGGCGCATGAAAAGACCCTAAACCAGATTTGTTAGAAATGTTATTTAATAGAATTTTATTACCTAGAATATCATTATAGTAGAATGTATAATTGTTAGAATGATAGCTTGACTGAAAGAAAAGTAGAAAGAATTTTAATTTAGTAGAATATTTATTCGTCCGAATTATAATCTGATAGAAAGTCAATTTGATCGAATTTCAATTTTCCAGAAATCTAATTTCACCGAATATCAACGTCGAAAACACCCCAATATCAATTTGATAGAATTATTTCGGCGCGAATTTTAAAATTGACTAATCACAATTTTCTTGATAATTTCTGATTGGTCAATTTTAAAATTCGCGCCGAAATAATTCTATCAAATTGATATTCGGATAAGTTGAATTTCTAGTAAATTAATATTCGAACACATGTACATTCTGATAAAGTAGATTTCTATCAAAAACATTTTCGGCAATATTCAGATTCTATATAATTACGCTTCTGTAAAATTACGATTCTACGAAAAAACGATTCGCATAAATTGATATTCCGTGAAATTAGATTTCTGGAAAATTGAAATTCGATCAAATTGACTTTCTGCCAGATTATAATTCGGACGAATAAATATTCTACTAAATTAAAATTCTTTCTACTTTTCTTTCAGTCAAGCTATCATTCTAACAATTGTACATTCTACTATAATGATATTCTAGGTAATAAAATTCTATTAAATAACATTTCTAACAAATCTGGTTTAGAGTCTTTTCATGCGCCCCGAGAGCAAATAAAAAACACTAGTGCAAACAAATAGAATTCTGAATAAGGTAAGTTAAAAATCAGAGAACATCAATTTTACAAATTATAGATATTATATTCTTATAGCGCAGGTTTTGATTGTTTTAACTTCACTTTAAATAATTTTATTTTTTGCGTAAAATAGTCCTCGGCATGAATAATATGTAATCCTAGTAAAAAGAGGCATATTGGGCACAATGCATTAGCTAATTGAACAAGCCGTCTGCTCAAATGTCCAACGCGGGATTTGGACAATTAAGGTGGTTGTTCAATGAGCCAATGCATTATACCCGATAATCCAAAACTTATTTCGCGATTAAAACTGGAAAAACACGACTTAATTGTTGAGCAAACATTAAGGAACGTTAAATTATTGATAAACACACAAAAACTAGTTATAAAAACACTTATAATAATAAGAAATCGCGATTTTTCGGAAGTTCAGAAATAAAAAGAGCGAATTTAATTAATTAAATCAATTGGAAATTGGTAAGTATTATATTAATTTTTAATAATTATTTATTAATTCCATTCTTTAAACAAATTATTCATTATTTATTGTATAGTGTAAAAGATTTTTTATAATTATTTTTATTTAAATTTTATTACTGAAAAAAGAAACCTACAATCATGTATTATCAGTTGAAATACATATCAAGAGTCGATAAAAAGAATTACTCTTTATCATACTTATTATAAGTGTTTTTATAACTAGTTTTTGTGTGTTTATCAATAATTTAACGTTCCTTAATGTTTGCTCAACAATTAAGTCGTGTTTTTCCAGTTTTAATCGCGAAATAAGTTTTGGATTATCGGGCATAATGCATTGGCTCATTGAACAACCACCTTAATTGTCCAAATCCCGCGTTGGACATTTGAGCAGACGGCTTGTTCAATAAGCTAATGCATTGTGCCCAATATGCCTCTTTTTACTGGGATTACTCTGTAATGAAAAGGCATTTCTTCTCATAATTGTAAGCCTGTTGACACATGTAAATAATCATAACTTAATTTGTAAATCAATTAAATAAGTAATTGCTAAAATATTTTGATGATTTAAAACTTTCTTACCAGTGTGAAATCCACTAATATACCAAGACATTAACATGCTAGAAAGAGCGTCTGCGTCGTTTTGAGGCAATCTGAAAAATATTTGACAAATAAAAAGTCATTCATGTAATTTGATAAAATATTTTTAGTACTTAAACTTACACCCTGCTGGAAGTAAAGAGATAGAAATCCTATCTCTTTGAATATTTTTTTATCTCTAAGATAGAAAGAGATAAAATTTCTCTATCTCTTTCTATCTATAATTTCATCTAAGAATATACTTATCTCTTTTAATAATCTTGTCTCTATATCAGGCAACCCCTTTTTTATTCCCCTCAGTCTCTTTCTATCTTCCCTTTTTATTCAATCTCTTTTAATAACCCTTACTTACTTACAAAAAATGTATTTAAGAAACTTTTTGAAAAAAAATTTAAAAAAAATTTTTTTTCATTTTTTTTAGTTAAAACAAGTGGCATTAAATGTTTTAAAGAAGATTAAAATTTTAAGAAAATAAATGAGAGATTGTGTTCTCCCTTTAATTTTTTAACTAAAAATAAAAAAAATAGACAAGTATGAGTTGTACTCGCAATTCAAGGGCGGGTTCCGTACGCAAATATTAAAACAATACTTGCAACATTTATCGATAATACTACCCTGCAAATTTCAATGTTTTTGATGCGAATAAGATCGGACCTACGGTTTCCGACGGGATTTTTCATGCTGAACACGAATCTGAGATCAAAAACTTTCCATCACGTCACGTTTTCGAGATATTTCCCTGACTTTTCCCGATTTCCAGGTACAAAATTAACTTTTTCCCTGACTTTATAGATATTAAATTACAGATAAAATAAAATAGTCGCAAAACATATGTGGACGTCCACATGAAAAGGGCCCATTTTGTCGGTTCTAGTTTTCGAGTTATTTGCAATTTAATACTTTTTTGAGAAAAACCTTAATTTTTTTTTATTCTTTATTATCAATCTACATGTTTTGACATGTCAAATCATAAGGTTTTCATTAATTTATCGTTAATTTAGTGGCCTATTTTGTCGGTCCTTTGCAAAAATATTCCGTATTTTTAAAATGGAGGGACAAAAAAATTGAAACCTCTTGATTTGTCATCTTTAAAGTACCCTGAACTCAAAACAATTATTATCTGAATAACTTCCGAGAAGAACCAGAGATATTAATGTTAGAATCATTGATTACGTAGTCGTAGATGTAAAAAATGTCGATATTTCGTCAAAATTTCATAATACAACCTGTTAAAATTTTTTTAATAAGTTTAATTTCTATTCATTACCTTTAAATGACACAATAAAATTGTTTCCAATCATAAACCTTGTAAAAAAATGGTTTATTAATAAGAAAATCGTCTTTTTTAGAAAAGGTCCCATTTTGTCGGTTTTATGTATTTTCAAAATTAAGGGGGGTGGGGTGGTTTTAAAAATTTGAAACCTATTGGTTTTTCATCTTTAAGGTGCCCTGGACTAAAAACAATTATTATCTGAATAACTTCCCAGAAGAACCAGAGATATCACAATTAATAGGTATCACAATCTTTAATTCTGTTTTTCTCGAAATGAGGTATTTGTCACTATAAACTTTGAAATTCTGTAACTCATCGAATTTTTGACCAAAAAAGTCGTATGACCACTAAAAATTTTCGTAATTTTGCAAGGAATTCGCCCATATAGATAAGTCCAATAGTGCCAAAATGGGCCCTTTTCATGTGGACGTCCACATATATGCTTTTTAAACTTTATAACCAACATTAATAACCATTATTCAAGTAAATAAAATCAAAATTAGTTGAAAATCTATTATTAAAAATAATAATTTTAACACAAAATAAAAGATGCGTAAAGATTTTTGATCATTTTTACTAAAAACTTTAGGATTTGGATTATAAACTTAGCAAAGTTTACTTTTGAAATCTTGAAAAACTAAGACAAAATATACTTTGTAACCAATTTTTTTAAAAATTCAAATTAAATACATTTACGTTTTTAAAATATATTTTTAACAATTTGAGCGTTTTATTAAATATAATAATTGTGTTTTTACTTTGATGAACACTTATGAACCATTTCTTAAACAACTTATTTGGTATCTTCCTAATAGGTACATATTTCTGCGCCTAACAGGATTTATCAATCGATCGATCTATTTTTAAAATCGTATAGCGCGGCAATTTTTAAAATAAAAATTGTGAAAAATAAATTTAAATTTAAAAAATAATATTTAATTCGATTTGAAATAATAGGGGAGACTAGGGCGAAAAGTTAAATTTTGCATAAATGATTTTTTTTACAATATAATCCGCTTAGATGCAAATATTTGTATATCAATATTATAGGGCAACTTGTCCTCTACAACTTTCAACAAAAAAGTTCCTGATATTTTCGCACAAAATACATGTTTTGTCCTTTTTTGAAAATTTTGTTTTTTTTAACTTTTCGCCCCATGCTGGGGCGAAAAGTTAAATTCTATTTTTAGCCTACTAAAACTATTTTCTGATAGGTGATAAGTATTAGATAAGTTAAAGTATACGTAAACAAGTAATTTAGTAAATAAAAGATCTTTGTTTATTTAACAAAAGCTTTAGAATAGTTGTAAAGTTAAAAAATTAAAATTTCAAAAAAAAAAATTTTTTGGTTTATTTCATGTGAACGGTCTTGTTTTTTGACAGAGTACTTGCCCAATGTTAAATAAATAATTTTTAAACAAACAAACCTTAAAAAACGAAAAATAAAAAAAAATGAAATACATGTAAAAATACATTTAACTTTACGCCCCAGGGTGCGTTTTTGTCTTTCACAACAAATATAAAAAATCTGACTAAAGATATTTAGCAAATACCTTTAGGTATCTCTTCAGGGGACCCAAATAATGAAGTAAAAAAATCGCGGTGAGGATAAATGCAAAAAATATACTTAAAAGTTGATATTTTCTTTTTCGAAAAAATTTTCAGAAGTAGGTTGAAAAAAAACTTTTAATATAGACACCACAAAAATTAATAGAATTGCACACAACTCCGGACATTTATTTAGGGTGATAATACCCTTCTATAATTAAAATTACAATGCTCCAATTATTCCCGTTCGAAAGATAATGAATTTTAACGGTTTTGGCAGTTTAACTTTTCGCCTTAGTCTCCCCTAAATATTTGATTATTTTGAATATTTATTCTATAATATAAAAAAAATTTAATGTAAAAAAAGGAAAAAATTTCCCGGTTTTTTCATCGTTTTCCCTGACTTTTCCCGGTTTTCCAGGTACTTTTGAATTTTCCTGACTTTTCCCGGTTTTCCCGACCTGTGGAAACCCTGTGTTTTTAAAAAATCGTGGGGCAAAATCCTGACTTGATATAAACTTTGCTATTATCAGAAATTGAAGGCTGAAACAAGACCTTTCAAATAAGCCCTATGCCAATTCAATCGCATGCACCCTTAGAGCGGCGGGTGTGTTTTTGTCTAAGGGTGGAGGTAAAAATGAAAGCAGAAAGGTACTTTTTTAAAATTTGATTGTAATCGTTTAAAACTTGTTACTCGGGGGTTTTTGAGGTCGCTGATTACAAATCTGACGTCAAAATTGAAAAATTGAAAATGGCTATCCAATATGGCGGACCACTTTTTTAAAATTTGGTCAAATTTGATTGAAATTTGTTACTCGGGGGGTTTCAACCCCTAATATCTCGCAAACGTGACGTGATGGAAAGTTTTTGATCTCAGATTCGTGTTCAGCATGAAAAATCCCTTCGGAAACTATAGGTCCGATCTTATTCGCAAAACTCATGTAGGCCAGTATAATTTATTTATTTTATTTAAATTTTGAAGTTCCTAGGGGCAATTAGCCCTCCAAGGAACATTACATGATACATAGATTTAAATGGTATAATACATCGAAAAAGAGATGGTAATAATAACAGTAAAATGTTGAGTGTTAAAAATAAAAAATAATTACAATTGGTAGAATTAAAAAAAACAGGGATTAATTTTGAAAATTTTGTTCCTCTACTTATTATGGTTTACAATATTAGATAGGGTAAGTCCAGGGTAGATGGCCATAGTTTTTTTAAAGTACTGTAAAAATTATGAAAAAGCGGTTTTTGTCTAAACTTTTATTGGTAATTGAATATTGAACACTTCACTTTAAAATAACGAAACATAAAATAAAATATTTTCATAGCTACAATCTTAAAATTTACATTTTCGAAAAAGTGCATTTGGTCATCTCTCTCGGAATGTCCGGGTGAGATGGCCACTATCTATAATTTTTCAATTTTAACTTAAATTTAATTTCTAATCGTCCACATTACTTTCCTCTTTTTCTGGTCGTATTTTGAACATTTTTCATGACATTCAGTACAGTTCTTATGTACCCAAAAATTTCAAATATTGCACTTAATCCAATCTTCAATTAACGTTGTTTGATTGTAACTTTTGCGTCAACCTACAAATAAATCTCCATCTCTGGTGTCAATTGGATCAATTACTTTATTCTCAGACATTTTTAATTTGCTTTTCATTAATATTTCTTAAGTATATAACATTAACATTAAAAATTTTTAATAAAAGTCATCAGTGGCCATCTTACCCAATTATTAATGATAAAAGTAAACATAAAAATATTAAATAAATAAAATAATTTTCCCTTTCATTTTTTGTTTACATCAAAGCGTGGGTTATGCACTACACATTAAAATTTAAAATTAAAAATTATATTAAAAAACAACAATATGGTGACAAGAAATCCGAAATTTTCAACTTATTTTAGACCCATGCAAAAAAAAATAAACAAGGATTACACTTACAGTTTCATTATTTTTCATCAATTTATTGTTTAGATTTAATATGAATCACAGAAGGTTAAAGAATACCCCATAATAAGTGATATTTCTTTAGAAATTCTGTAAAATATTTGAACTGTCCATCTCTCCTGTATGGCCATCTCCCCGGACTTACCCTATACAATACTTTAATTTTTTTACTTACCTTTTTTATCAAATGATTTTAATACATTTTTTAAATTGTTTTTTTAATTCTACCAATTATCGATAAATGTTGCAAGTATTGTTTTAATATTTATGTACGGAACCCGTCATTGCAGTGCGAGTTCAACTCGCACTTGTCCAATTTTTTTTCCTTTCTATCCCTATTCAATTCTATCCTCATTTTTATTACAACTATCGCTTTTTATCTTCTCTTCTTCTCAATCTTTTTGAATAACTTTTTCTTATCTTCTTCAATACTTTTTCCATCTACTTTCTTTCCTTTCTGTCGCTGTTTTAATCTATTTAATCTTTAAACTTTAATCCAAGAACACACTGATCCCTGCTTATTACCTTCCTTTATTCCAGACTTTTCCTTTTTTAATCCTTTCAATCTCTTTTTATCTCATATTTTTTCTCAATCTCTTCTAATAACCTTTATTTCATCCTTCTACTATTTACTTCATTCTCTTTCTATCCTTATTTAAATCTTAGTATTTACTTTTTTCCTTATCTTTATAAATAACATTTGTTTTATACCGTTCTATCCTTGTTATCCTTGTACTTCTCTCTTTTTATCCACATTTTAATCTTAGTACACACTCATCACAATTTACACCTTGGGTTTAATCTAAAGGTGCCGTCCTATGTCAGCGTGAAACGGGAAACGGAAAACGTTCAACCAATAAGAATTTTCTTTTAGAATGATTTCCATTGAATCGGAAGTTGTTATTGGCTAAACGTTTTCCGTTTTTCCCTTTCACGCTCACATGGGACTGGCCCTTTAGTCTATAACCTCTCGATTCGATTCAATCTCTTTCCATCACCTACTTAACTCAATTGCAATTGGTTGCAATAGACTGCAATCTATTTCCTTCCTATACATTGAATTAGTCACGTGACGATTTCATAATAAATAAAGAGAAATTAAAACTTTAAAGAGGAGATCAACTGATTGTGAGAGATAAAGAGTGATAGAGTAAGAGATAAAAAGAGATCAATGCAGTCCCAAAAGTACAAAGGTATTTCAAGAAAAATATCTTCCAAGCTAGCGTGGCTGAGTGACATGTGTATTCGACTTGCGTCCCTAAGGTTCAGGGTTCGAGCCCTCCTGCGTGCGAGATTTTTCAAATTTGGTTTCAAGTGTTATGTGTACAATGTTGGTTAATAATGTGAAATGAAATATAGATATAAACAATAAATAATAATTTCATAACAAATAAATAAATAATTTGATTTGTTAAAAATAGGTTAAAAATAGAAGTACGAAAACTCTAAAAATATTTTTTTTAAATAATAAATTCAATTAAAATTGTAATACTTCATAAAGTCTTTAATATTGTTAATTATATTGGTTAATTAATTCTTTATATAATAAAAAGGATAAAAATTTGCAGCAAAGAGAAATAAAAAGAGATGAAAGTACATAAGGTATAAAAAGAGATAGATAGGGGATAATAGGGTATAAAAAGGGATAGAAATTTGGAGATAAAAAGGTATAATATTCCGGGTATGCAAATTGTCTATTCCAAAGGGATAGAAAAAACTTTATCTCTTTCTATCACCAAAATTCTATCTCTTTCTATCATTTTACTTCCAGTAGGGAAAGCATTGTATTAAAAATAAAAATCAACTAGCCTGCTCATAAGATGAGGTGGTATTGGTGGGGCAGGTGGTGCTATAGGAAGATTAATATCAGTCAGTCGATCATATGAAGTAAACGTTTTTGACGATTTATTTTCGGTATAATCACAGTCCATTTTATCTCCAAGTACTCCATTTGCATCCCTCAAATTGGAAAAATGTTTTGAAGTTTCAGCAGTTGAAGTACTTTGTTGAATCTCGTCATTGTCTAGCATTGCCGCTTTTTGTTGTGCAATTTGATTTTGAAGTCCTTCAGATTCCAAGATTGAAAAGAGTTCTACTTGTTCTGTATTATTATAGCCTAGAAATGTTTTAAATAATGAAGTACAAATTTTTAAATGTTTGTTTAAGAATTAAAAGTAAATAAGTTTTTGGAACCTATAAATCTAACAGTACATGTGCCAGTATTTTCGTGCATTTCTGTAATTATTGCTTCGTACAATTTTCCATCTTCGGAATAAATTGCTCGACAAGGACACCCAATACACCATTTCTAAAAAATCATTGTTACATTAATACATGTTTATTTAGTAATAAATTTTTCATAAAATTTGAAAGATTAAATTATGTCTGTAGTATCTTTCTGAACAATAAGTACTAAAAAAGAAGATGAAAAATAAATTATTGATTAATTAATACTATAAAAATTTATATACTCTTTGATTTTTGCGAGATTGACGATGTTCTTTCGGAGTTGTCGATTTACTAGGTTTGTCGGGAGATATTTCTTGGATTCCCATTCGTTTTGCCACTTCCTCTTTAGCTAAATTAATAGCTTTATCGTATGCTTTTATTAATACAGAATCATCCCAGATATCTTCATGATCTTCATCGCTCATTGACTAAAAATGATGTAAATGATTTCAATTTATGGTATTAACGTTATTGAAATAAAAGAATTTTATTAATTCAAATTCAAATTTTATTAAAACAATATTGTATTATACATTAAAAATATTAATTATAAAGGACTCCGCACACAAAGCATTATATTACGGGCCCGGTTAAATTGGCTATAACTTTAGTATGTTGTAGTTAAAGACCTTCTGATCAAAAAATGTTAATAACAAAAGTCTCAAAAATCAATATTTTTGAGATAACTGATGTTATATGTTAAAAAAACACCAAATTATGCATTCAGAAAATAATCCACTTTACGCATCTTTTGTGTGTTTTCTATTTCTTGTGAGAAAACTAGTAATAAATACTTAATGTCAATGCAGTAAATGTGTTAAGTAGGATTAATATAGGAAAATGAATCTCTGCTGTCCTGGAAAATCTTTTACCAATTGAGCAAGGATTTAAAGATGAAAATGCAGTACTAGATTCGTATAAAGAAACCAGTACTGTTTAGTTGTGTGTTCTAGGAAGAAAAACTGGTACAATATTTTAATTGTCTGTCGAGTACATTTGCAAAGTAGGTTAAAATAGAAAAGCCAGTCTCTGTTTTCCTAAAGATACTTAAACCAATTGAGTAAGGATTTAATAAAGAATCTACAATACTACCCACGAAAAAAAACGTTGGCTACCTCAAAGCTTTCTCAAGGCTTACTTAAGGCTCAAGTCTTGTTTGATGCTAAAAAATTATCTAAAACTTAGGACTTAACTCATAAGGCTCGCTTCAGCCTAAATACTTCTTTGAAGCTAAAAATTCGTCTAAGACACAAGATTGGCTTGAGACATTTAATGCTATCCTACATCGCTTACCTACATCGCAAGAAATGTTTAAGTACAAAATAAGGTCATAAGCAAAGTTAAATCTTCAGACAAGCCTTGAGCGAGCTGTACATCTTAGTCCAATTCATAATCTTGGAGGAGCTTCCAGGCTCAAACAGCTCTTTAGTCTTAAGCGAGTCTTAGAAGAATGTTTAATTTTAGACGCGTTTATGGTTTTAAAAAATGAGCAGCCTTAAGTGTGCCTTAAGCGACCTTTATCTTCAAGTGAATCTTGAACCTTAAGTTAGCCTTGTCTAAGTTGAATTCTAAGTTTTAGACAAGGTTTTAGTTTAGTCCTAAGGTTTAGACAATTTTTTAGTTTTAATTTTTAAAGTAGAATAAAATAGTCTTAAAAATATAATTCAATTATTTTGAAGCTTTTTTGTGAATGCTTTTCAACGAAAATTCCACTGCAGAAACGAGACGACTATGCTACGATTTTTTTCTACTTTTGTAATTTTTTATTTTTTTTTACTTTTTTATTTTTATATAAAAATGAACAAGTAACAAGTAACGTAATGAGAAACATTAAAACATTAAAAAGACAGGTGTGCTTTTAATTTCTGTTACCTGCATCTGTGATGCTTTCAAGCAACGCTGTTGATGGATACTTCACATGAGCTTCGTGTCTTGCAAATCCAAAAAACCATAAAACGCTGGCGACATGTGCACAGCACCCAAGAGTTCTAGTTCCAGTTTTACACGTACAATAGTATCCTAGTATTAACTCATATTCATCATTTTCTTCATCATTGTTTTGAGGCACAAACGCTATAAATATTTGATATTTTGTAGCATTTCTGAAGCGAGAATAAATCCGTATTCTAATGAAGCCTTTTTCATTCAACATTTCATCAATCTGGAATTCTTCATTATGTTCTCTGAGAAGTTTGTCTTGAATGTAACCAGGTGCAAGACTTACTTGATAGACGCCAATCGTTAGGTCCTGTAGGTAATGTAGCGAAAGTCTTGGAAAGTGAGGCACCTGCTCTGCATTTAGACGAACCCACTGTGCGTTTCTTCTTTGCAGATTACCATTTTCCACTCTTGCTTGAATGACATTCGGTTGTAATGATTTTTCCAAGATCTGTGTCGCAAGTTGTGCTGTTGCTCCAGCCATATTATAACTTCTCTGTATTTATTAAGAATAGCGCCTGCAATTTTATAAAAGTCTCCAATATTAATGGCATGGTCCATAGAAATAGTTGCTTGGAAGAACTTGAATACCATTTTAATATGTCCATTTCTTGCTTCTACAATCCATCTTGACTTCGTTATCAGCCTGGATTCATTTGCATCAATAGTATCAAGCTGTCGTTGACCTCGATCAAGAAATGGTGGCATTCTATGATGGATTCCTAAGTTTTCTAGCAATGGTAAAACATCTCTATACCCCCTATCAACAATGACGATATCACCTTCTCTAAACCAATCTCGAAGATCTGCATTGTTGTGCTCCAACTCATTTTGAAGCATTGCTGCATCATTATTTCGAGAGTCTGAGAAATAGGGGCCATGAATATCTAAGATATAACCGTTTGGAGCTACAAGTAAGGCCAGTTTAATTAAATGACGCCCTTTGTGTACAGAGTAAGTCTGTCTCAACGCTTGAAAATTACTTGCCTTATGCGTATAAACGTATGTTCCATCGATGACTACAATTGCAACAGGAACATCAGGATTAGGATTATAGAGTCTATTTGCAAAATATGTTACATGATTTTCAATAAATTGTTCTCGAGTAATAGCGATTATCCCAATATTCTGAGGTACAAACCTTAACATTAGTGATTTTCCTACAGTAGCAATTACAGACGAAACAGCTTGCCTACTTGTATATTTAAAAATGACTTTCAAAAAATCATCATTTAAGTTTTGTTGCATTTTACAGAGAAATGTAAGAAGATGTTTTTTGCTAACATTTCGAACTGTATTTCGACCAGGTTCAGGAACTGGGACTACATAGTTTGTATACAAATCGTGAAATTGTTGACGTGTTATTGGGCTAAAACTTTTAAATTCATCTTCTGAAAAAGTTTCTTCGTCATTGAAATTATAATCATGTCTGCTGCTTAAATCACGTAAACCATCTAAAAAAGCTTGCAATTGTCTACCTCTTAAACGATAAGGTGGATTTATGAATTGTAATCCGTTTAGTAATAATTGTGGGATTAATCCATTGTCATCTAAATGAAAAGCACAACATCTAACAGATTCTGGAATAAATATATTTTTCAAAACAAAAACATTAATTCTGCAGTTGATCGAAAGTCGTACTAATTCTTCGTGATTATTACAAAATATGCATACATTATTCCTTCTCAATTTGACCAGATTTAATCTTATGCATTCTTGATCCTCTTCTAATAAACGTATCTCTGTATTTATACTTTGATTACAGTTAAAACAGATACGACTGTTAACCTGTACTTCTTCAGGAGGTCTATTAAGAGATTCGCGACGAAAAATAGCGATTTGACGTTTTTACTCAATTTCGTCTCCAAAGATGCGTACCATAACACGTTGGTTATGCCTTGCGTTGCATATATAACAGTTTAAACGATTGAGCCCTGACATTTCAAAAATATTACCAATATTTTTTGTTAATATAAATAAATTATAATCAAATCAATTGAAATAATAAACACTAACGAATACAGAGCTAATATTAATTTAAAGAACACATTAAAAAATGATATTGTATTAATTGGTTTAACAAATCAAATAATAAATGACTGCGAATTAACTGCACTTATTTATTTTTATTGCTTGTTTATTCAATAAATCACTTAGCAACTGATCGTCATTTTTTATTATTCGATTTATCAAACTATTTGATATGAAATTGGTTTTCTAAATATGATCTCTGAGAAAATAATAATGTTACATTTGTAAATGTTTATTATTTTAATTACTTTGATTATATTTTATATATATTTCTATACTTATTTATTTTTATTAACAAACAGATTTAAAAAACATCGTCGAATGGGGGGTTTAACTTTTTAAGTTGTTTTTTGTGTAACGCCAGGTATAACCTTTTTTTGTTGCGAAACTCAATAACCTTCCGGGTGAAGTACTGGTTAACAGTCGTATCTCTTTTAGATGTTAGACAATTATAAATATGGAGATACATTTATTAGAACATTTATATTGCATAAGATTAAATCTCCTCTAGCTAAAAAGGAATAATGTGTATATATTTTGTAATAATCGAGGAGCATTAAAGCAACATTCGATTAACTGCAGAATTAATGTTTTCGTTTTAACTTAAGCAGCACAAATGATTATGATTTCAAGGACGAACAAATAATATCAGAAGATGAATTTAAAAGTTGTAGCGTTATAACACGTTAACAATTGCATGACTTAGACAAAACTTAGAAATAACTTATGTGATGATCTTTTGAAACTCATTCAAAAGTACACAAATAGATAGCTATTTTATCTGTAATTGGAAGACGAAGATGTAGGTATTTGAGACAGGTTTAGATAAGGTGATATTGTCATTGTTGATAGAGGTTATAGAGATGTTTTACAGTTTCTAGAAAACTTAGAATACCGTCGTAAGATGCCAGAATTTCTGAAGCAGCACGGAGAAAAAGGGATTGTTGTATGTATTATTCGGCTTGTTAATATATCGGATTAGTTGCTGTAACAAGATTTAAATTGTCTCAACTATTTAGAACTGTTATAGTAACAAAACCACTTTACCTTTTTGCTGTAACAACAAACTCAATTGTTGAGACAACTAAAATGTGGTTGCAGCAACTAATCGGGTATGTTAGTTCTATATTAACAACCCGAATGATACATACAACAAACACTTATTCTTCTTAAGGTTTAACATCAATGTTATACTATTACTGCAAATGAACCAAGGGTAATAACAAAGTCTAGATGTATAGAAGAGGCCTCTTGAATTGAGAAACAGCACAATTTGCGACATAAATCTTAATAAATTCTTTCAGTTCCCAACACTTTTGCTACATTACTTATAAAATCCATAGGTTAGAGTCTACCAAGTATTACAACCAAAAAAATGTTCTATGAGAACATACTGTATAATTCAAAATTAACAATTCATCACATATTCTCTAAAATATTTTTTGTTTACAGTCAGAGATCGGCTTTCCTATATTTTTCTGCGTTACACTTGGGCAAATTAAATGTATTTCTGGCACTACCCTTGATATTGATTATCTTCCAGGGTCTGGAAAATGTCTGGATAAAGAGAGGCAAATTAACTTATCATTTATATTTCACATTAAAGCTTGCCAAAACCGTGGATAAATAAACCACCGTCTCTACCATGGCAAAACCATGCTCGAGACTTGATTAAAGCTGTTCACCTAAAATTCAAGGCTCGCTTGAGCTTTAAGGGAATTTTTATCTTTAACCAAGTCTTGAGCCTTGAGCGATTCTTGAGTTTTAGGGGAACTTTTAGCTTCAAGCAAGTCTTGAGCCTTGAGCGAGCTTTGAGCTTTAGGGGTATTTTCAGCTTTAACCAAATCTCGAGATTAAAGAGAGCCTTCAGCAAGTCTTAAGTTTTAGATGAATTTTTAGCTTCAACCAAGTCTCCAGTCTTGAGAGAGCCAACATTTTTTTACGCGGGTTACTAGTTTTCTTACAGGCAATAGAAAACACACAAAAGATGCATAAAATGAATTATTTTCTGAATGCATAATTTGGTGTTTTTTTAACATATAACATCAGTTATCTAAAAAAATATTGATTTTTGAGACTTTTGCTATTAACATTTTTTGATCAGAAGGTCTTTAACTACAACATACTAAAGTTATAGCCAATTTAACCGGGCCCGTAATATAATGCTTTGTGTGCGGGGTCCTTTTTAAAATATTTATATAAAAAATAAAATATTTATTACTACACGGAAAGAAAGTTATTGTCAAATTTTATAAAAGTATGTTACAAGTGTAGAACAAAATGCGACAAAGGTAAATTTTAATATCAAAAGTACTAAATATTAAAAAAATAATAAGATATTTAGTAAAATTATATCAAGAATCAAAAACTGTTTACAAATTTTAATATAACTTTACTAAATTTTATATAAGTTTTTTTAAAGTTTAGTATTTCTGATATAAAAATTTACCTTTATCGCATTTTGTCCAACACTTGTAAACTACTTTTATAAAATTTGATAGTAACTTTTTTTCAGTGTACAATTGTACATGTGCCTGCAAGTAACTAAAATTTTAATTGATAAATACATGCAGTTTTTAATGAAAGACACTTAATACTTTTTCAAGCTCATAAAAATTTATGAAAAATGTCCAAGCTTGATCAATGTCTGTATCACAAAAGTAGTAATGGTCGAAAGGCTAGTCTTATTGTACAGTAATACGAACTCATGCATGCATGCGGATCTGTACTTGTAAAAATTTTATTTCAACTATATCTTCTAATACAAGATTATTAAAAAATAGTACATTTTTATGAGTTTGAAAAAACATTAAGTGATTTTCATTAAAAATCACACGTATATAATTCTGAATGTCAATTTTGTTAGACATCTGGCGAAATATGCAACTGTAATTGAATCTCCGGTAAGAGAAAATATACAAAACGTAACTGTCAAAATAATATACCAATAGTATATTCTATCAATTGAGGAGGTCAATCAAATAACTCGATTTACGCTCGGCTGAAATGTTGTGAAGCCAGTCAGTCGAGTCAAAAGGGAGAAAAATAAAAACTCAAAATTTTGGTTTTTAAAGAACGGCATCTTGTAGATAATAAAAAAATACATCTTTTTTCTCAATGAATTTTTTTTGTAGAGCAAATATTTCTCATATTAAAAAATAAAAACCAAAAAATTTGTGTTTAGAAATTTAATTAAGTTTTAAAATGCAAACGGTCTTTTTGCATGCAAAATGTTAATGAATTCGCTCGGAATTTTTTGTACATACTCATTTGGGTCTGCTGAAAAAGAGAAAGTCATAAATCATTTAAAAATTATTTTTTGTTTAATTGTTTTTTATTATAAACAATGACCTGTCAGCAATAAGGTTATCTTATTTTCGATGAGAAAAAGTATCGAGGGAAGTTTTGAGTTGAATAAACTTCCAGTGAGAAAGTTGTTCTATATTATTCAACGAAGTTTTTCTAAAAATTTTAAATAAATTTGTTTAAAAATAACAAAGTTATTCAATTTTTAAAAACTTCCTGCCGCGTCACGCATATGCCACAAGAGACAGCGCCTTAACTTAGGCAATGTGTTGGCAATCTACTAGCAACAGCCATGTTGTTAATTTATTTTATTGTCGCCCGAGCGTTTTAGGAATAGAAAATTGAATAGAAAATCATAAATTTATTCCAACAATTTAACCTAAAAACCTAAGAAAATAAACGGTTAAAACATCTCATCCGCCACAAACGTTTAAATATTCATTTTATTAAAAGAAATTGATTCATTTAAAATAATAAAGAAACATTAATATATTGATATCTATTTATTAAATTATAGTAATAATTTTTATCTATTCATTTTTTCTTAATTGCCAAATTGTTAAATTCTCTCCTCTTTTGCTCTTGTCCTTGAATCAGCTGAGTTATTCTCGCTGTATTTTGTGTTTCTTAGTACATTTGTACTTAATTAACCTTATTTTGTATTTCTTGAACTTTTACGTTTATTAAAATTAAATTTCATATTGTCAAAATTCTCTTTAATTTTGTTCATATTATTTAATGATTATTTTATCATTTATATCTTTGTTTAATTTTTCAGTTTCACTTTATTTTTTTATATATTTTCAATTTTGACTATTGAAATACCATTTCATGTTAATAAAATTCTGGAGTTTACTGGCTGCTATATTAGTACACGGAAAATTTTTTTAAAGAGTTATTTAGAAACTTATTCAAGAACTCAGGATACGGAAATAATACAAGAAATGCTACAAAACCGTAGATTGAAATATTATTTTAATCTGTTCGGGGATAACTGTAGTAAATTTCTCGACTACTTGTTGAATTTTCTTGAAAAAGTCCTGAACTGTTTTAAGAATAGAAAAATGTGAAATTAACGAAACAAATTTGCCCGCGTGAGCAGTCGAACTTGAGACCTCGAGACTCAAGATCGTTCCGCCTTATGCCACTCGGCTGCAGGGACGCGTTACGATACTTTAGTTTTAGATCGTTTTAAAGTGTTTAAAGCCAAGTGGCGCTGTATACCTATTGGTTACGCTACGTCTTCTTTCTTGAATAGTTCGAGACTTTTTCAGCGCACAGTGACTGAAGTACTCAGTATCAGCGTCAAGAACAATTATTTTCAAGCCATTAGCCATATCCTGAGTTATTGAATAAATTTCGTAAAAACTCTTGAAAAAAGTTTTTCCGTGTAGTGCATTAGTGATACAAATTTTTTTGTCTATTGTTACAGCAGCTATGGAATGTAGCATTTATATATAAAAAATATATTATAAATTAATGTAAAATGAATCCTTTATTTGATGCTATATTATACGATTAAAAATATTCTATTTTATTTAAAAGAAATTTGTTTGATTATAAAAAGGAATTTTAAGTTACAGAAACTTTAGTTATCTTTGAATAAAAAAAAATAATTCTCCGATGGATTTTCTTAACCAATCTCAATTGGGCATAATATAAAACAAATTTTCGTACACTGAAAAAAATATATTTATGGTACTGCCATAAATATAGCCAATTCTGACATATTATATTGGTAGATATGATACTGCTGTTTTAGCCATACGCAGTGTAGAACAGCAATATGTATTTGAGAGACAATAATATGTATGCGGAGAACACGAATACTGTATTTTAAGAACAGCAATACGGTATTGCTGTTTCAGCTATACATCCTAACCATCCTTGTATGTCAAAATTAACATTATCATTTTTTTCAGTGTACTTGTCGTTACCTATTTGTTTTTTGAATTCAAACTATTACTATATGATTAATATTTACCGAGCTTCATGAAAATAGGCAATTTGTAAATATAATGAATGACTATTTTTACTTAACCAATTTGTTTAAAGTTTATAATTGTAGTCGGTAAATTTTTAAAAAACTTAGTTGATTACATAAATATTAATTTTAATTCACAGAAAACCACCTTTGCATTAAAATACAATTTTTTAATCAAATGAATTTATTTTCAATAAAAAAAGTATTTCTTATAAAGCAAATATTTTTTTATACTAGAAATTATTTTGCTTTTTTTAACCGAGACAATTAATACTCACAATTAAATAAATAGGTTAAAAGGCTTTATTATAATCGAGTTGAGAAGTTAAAATTAATTAATTTACTTGTTTTATTGTAACAGAACTAATTGACTGCAGTACCTAAGTTTATACTATTACGTATAGCCTTTCTAGGTGACTACAGTAACCGAGTAACTTGGTTGACGCTTTTGAGTCATCAATCCTTGACTATTAGTTGCCGTAACCGATTAAGTTTTTACCGTAACCGAGTAATCTTAACAAGTTTCAACCGAAACTTATAATCGTATTTGATCGGTTACTGCAAACAATTCACATTGCAAGTGCTATATTAGCAGCATCGCTCGGTTGTTTTTAACTAAAACTTGGTTATATTTAACTTTTATTTTTCTCAGTGTATGTAGGATCCCGTGTTGGAACCATTGTATTTTGCGTATTATAAAATTTTCTTATCCTTCTTTGGATCTGATGTGAAGGTTCCCACACAGGAATCGGCAAAGGGTCCCAACAATTAAGGCTCCTACACGAGTTCTTATGCAGGTTCCTACGCAGGAACCTTGTCCCAATATCCTGTATGGGATCTGGTCGGGATCCCGTACAGGACAAATCAAGGATCCCGTGCGGATCCTGTACAGGAACAGGATCTGTTGGGGTTCCTTTAAGGATTCTGTATGGGAATTTTAAGCTGGGAACACTATTTAACATTATACATGCAATTATGATTCATGTCAATGATGTTGAATTACTCTACTAACACTGAAAAAAATACTTTGACATTATCAACAAAAAAAGATAGGTTAGGAAACTCTTATTAACCTACAAATAAGGCTCCTTTATTTTAGCCATACGCATCATAATAACAATAAACACAATTTTGAAAAATATAAGTACTACTTTGACTGACAAAAATGTTCAGTTGAAACATTTATTTTATCTATTTCACAAAGAGATAAAATTAATAATTGCTCTGACGAGCTTGCCGAACGGTCATTATAAACATTTGTTATCCAGTTCTCCCAGTGTGCACGTTTCGGAACAATTCCGGAACCGTTCTGTAACTGTTCTTTATTTCCATTAACTGTTACAGAACAGTTCCAGAACGTGCACACTGGGCTTGTAGTATTTTCTTTTTAAATTTTTAATGAACCAAGTTATAACAATTAGGTTTCTAGTTGTAAATTATGCACTGAAAAAATATATTCTTGGTACTGCCATAACGATAAATATGTGTAATTCGCACATATTATATTGGTGGATATGGGACAGTCATACAGTATTGCTGTTTCAGCCATACGCAGTGTAGATCAGCCATATGCATGTAAGAGACAGTAATATGTATATGTGAAGAACACCAATACTATATTTTAAGAACAGCATTTCAGCATTGCTGTTTCAGATTTACGTCCTAATCATACTCGTATGTCCGAATAAGATTATAAAACTAAAATTTTATAATTACCTAAAAAAATTTAAATTTCATTTATTAAATTTAATTTAAGTTTTATAAATAAATTTGAATAAATTAATATTTCATAATTATAATTTTTAGTTTTATAATTCTCAAGTGCACGGAGAGAAATTTGTAGTAGTGGATAACATAATGATGCGGTTAGGGTGACCATCTTTAATGCTACGTATACAGACATAATATTACACTGAGAAAAATAGATATTGTGCTTTAATATCTAGATATTAACGGTCAATATCTGTGACAGTGAAATACATAAACATCTTAGATGTTTAAATTTAATATCCACAGATATTGGAAAAGACATGTTCACACATAACCTCAAATTTGTAGATTATACCTGTTAGCATCTGAGATATTAAACCACTACTGAAAAAAAATTGTAATTGAACCAAGTAAATGCATTTACTTGGCAAAGTTTACTTGAATCAATCCCATATTTATTTGAGGAGAAAAATTAATTTTCTTGTGCCAAGTAATTATTTGCATTGGATAGAGTTCTTGAATTAATAATTCAGTATTTGGTGGAAGTAAATATGTTATTGATCAAATAAAATATTTTACTTATCCGAAGTACCAAAAAGGATTGAATCAAGAATATTATGTTTTTAAGCGAAATAGTAAAGTATTGTCTGAAGAAATCGTTTTTCTTAAATCAAATCATTTCATTCATTTGATTTAAAAATATTTTTTACTTAACACAATGCCGGTGTTCTTGATCCAAGAAAATATTTCTCTTCAAATAAATGTGCAACTTAAATAGCAGTTTTTGAAAACTCTCCATTGAGGCTTGGATGGCATAGTGGAAACGGTACAGCTTCTGACGCGTGCAACCCGGGTTCGATTCCTCCGACCGTGGTAAATTTTCTTTCAAGGTATATTTGTTGTATTTGTGTTAAGTATTAATTAAATGTAAATATATATGTAAAATAACAATTATTTAATTATTTAAATAAAGAATTAATATGTTAATTAATTAAATAATAAAAATGTTTGACCTATTTATTAGAAATGATGGGATGGGGGTAAGGGGGGTGGGAGAATTTAAGTAAATAATTTACTTGAATTGGGAAAATATTTTTTTGATTGAAATCTATAATTTTCTCAAATCAAGAAAATTTTTTCTTGATTTGATACACGAATGTTCTTGAATTAATATAATCTGCATTTCTTTCATGTAACTTAATTTCTTGACTGAATTCCATATTTTCTTCAATCCCACGATTTGCTTCAACCAAGAAAAATTTTCTTGGTTCAATACTTTTTTTCAGTGCATAACATCTAGATGTTATGAAATACCATCTTTTCTTAATATCTAGTACATTAAGATTTTTAATATCCAATTATCTCAGCTCCCTATTATATAAAATCATTTCGCCGCCGCTGCCGCCGCAGACTCAGGATTTCTAAGGGCTTCCTATAGTAAGGGCCGTCAAAACTTATGTCAAAATCGACCTATTTTTTGACCTATAGGTCAAAAAGAGGATAAATAACGGCCTCACATTACGCCAAAATCTATGTCTAATTTGACCTATTTTTTGACCTGTAGGTCAAAAAGATGACAAATAACAGCCTCACATTACGTCAAAATCTATGTATAATTTGACCTATAGGTTAAAAAGTGGTCTCCTTACATTACAGTGAGGAAAAAGTGGAAAAAAATGTTCAAAAAGTTTCACAGGTCGTAATTTTTATCCGATTTACAATTCTTTTTGTTTAAATTGAAGCATTATAAATTCCCAAGAACTATGTCGAGTCCGATTTTGAAAAAAATAATTTGTTTATTTATTATTTTAGTTTAAAGTTGATAAAAAATGATAATTTTTCATATTTATTGAGATCCATTATGGCGAACAAAAATTACAAAAATAGATTTAATTTCACCAAAATCACTACTCGGGGGTTTCCAAGCTCGTTGATGACGAATCTGATGTTAGTTTTTCAAAATGTCGGATCCAATATGGCAAAACAATGCTGTTTTGTAGCCCTGAAAAGGGCTGATTGATAGTAACTTCAAAATGGGGAATTTAATATGGCGAACAAAATTCTAAAAGTAGCTTTTATGTTTTCAAACCGAAAAGATTCAAAATGTTTTCTTATGAGACTTGAGTTTTTTATTTTCTTCGTCAGCTATATTTTTATACAATCAACAGATCTTGCGCTTATGGATCTATAACGCAAAGAATAGCTTTCCATTGTCTTCGCAAGGAATTAATGAAGGGATCAGACATTATCAATAAGTTATGTACTATGTGGGTATTCGTAGCAACTCTACGGATTTTTCGAGTATTAAATTCCCTTATTCTCTTGAAATTTTTGTTGTTGGCTTCTAGAGCTTCTTCGGTTGGCTGACCTATGGGAAGATAAAAATATTCTTTAACTTTGGGTCTGTGATTAAGAATTTTGTCAACTGTCACAGGCATATAGTACCAAGGATACAAATGTACGTATAGCTGAGCAGTTTCTTTACAACAGAAGTCAAATCTTTTGACATCCATCTGTTCTCCTGACGCCATAACATGAAGAATGGTGCTGAACTTCTTTATCAAATTCTGATCAACTCCTGTCATTTTTGAAGTCAACTCAAGATCCTGGAAGAATCTTCGAGCAGTATTTCCATTATTAGATGTTCCAGAACCATGAGTTGGGACGTCAATGATCAAACCCAGTTTCTCCCAAAATTCTTTTTGGATTCTTTGTTTGGTGATTGCGAGTTTATATTCTTCCTCGAGCGTTCTTCATTTCCACTTCTTAAACAGCAATCGATATGCTATATGGAGGATGCACTCCATAAATCGTATCCACGCATGAAGTGTTGAAAGGCTAAAACAAAAATTTTCCACTTTTTCAGCTTGCTTTTTAATGAAATCTAAATTGCTCATTTGAGAGAGTTTTGCATTGCATATGTAACAGGTCGCTGATGATGAAGTATCAGTAAAAGCCTGACAAACTTTCTCATCAACCATCGTCATCAACATTATGTGAACGACCGAAACAAATAAATGTTGAGCAGAAATGTTTTTAGTGAGTAGCTTTGATGTTTCTGCTAAACAACTGAAACAAATGAATCCTGAACAGAAATGTATTAAATGAATAGCTTGAAATTTCTAGTAAACAACTGAAGCAAATGAATGCTAAACAGAAATGTCATCAGTGAATAGCTTTAGGTTTCTGCTAAACAATTGAAATAAATGACTGATCTACAGTAATGATTATAGTGACATTCAATCTACTTTCTAATTTTTTTTGTCTGACATATTGGATCTGCCATTTTGAATTTTAACAGACAAACATCGGATTCGTAATCAGCGCACCCGAAAACCACCGAGTAGTGATTTTGGTGAGATTAGGGGCCATTCATAAATTACGTAACACTTTTAAGAGCCAGTTCAAGACCCTCCCCCCCTATGTAATAAAGCGTAACACATCATCGAAACCCCTCCCCCCTGTCATTGTACGTAATAAATAATTTTTACATTTTAAAAATAAATATTTATTATAATATTTAATATTTCTTTAAATAAGCAGCTTTCGAAAAACGCCAAAAATATACTTGGTGTTTAATTTCAAAAACTTATATCAGTATTAATTACTGGTATTTTGTGTTTCGTTTTAAAAATTTTTTAAAGTACGTACAACCACAAAGCACCCCCCCTCCACCATGTAACAAAGCGTAATATACATTCGAAACGCCTCCACCCCTATAAGCTGTTACGTAATTTATGAATGGCCCCTTAAATCTACTTTTGGAATTTTTGTCCGTCATATTGAATCCACCCCATTTTGAATTTTAAAAAACTGACATCATATTCGTAATCAGCGACCCCAAAAACCCTCGAGTAAAGATTTTTGTAAAATTTAATTCACGTTTTCAAGCTGTTTTTTAATTTGTTTATTATTTTGTTAATAATAATTACGTAAATAATGTAATTTCATTAGATGTTTATAATTATCACTTGATGGACAGAATGTAAGTCATTCCGCATAATCTTTAGAAAGTTTTGTCATATGATGCACATGTAGCTTAATAAATATGAAAAATTATCATTTTTTATCAACTTTAAACTAAAATAATAAATAAACAAATTATTTTTTTCAAAATCGGACTCGACATAGTTCTTGGGAATTTATAATGCTTCAATTTAAACAAAAAGAATTGTAAATCGGATAAAAATTACGACCTGTGAAACTTTTTGAACATTTTTTTCCACTTTTTTCTGACAGTGGGATTCTTAAACTTTACCGTTTAAAGTTATCTAAAGCTTTCAAATGTTATCCGATTTTGATGTACTTGATCTTAAACTTAAAGGAAAGAAGATGAATTTCCTAAGAGTTCTCTCCAAACCGTTTGTTTCAATTTTTAATTGTTTATATGAGGCATTCCATTTCAAAACGACCCCCCTTTATAAACAATTGCCATTGTAAGGCAATTTTTAAATAATTATGTATTGGATTCAAACTTTATTTACTATTAGTGTTTTCAAAAGAAAAAGTTCTCAACTTTACAATATTATAAATTTCTTATTAAAAAATAATATTATTTATGAAAAAAATTAAGTTTGAAAGATAACCTTTTAAATATCTCAAAACACGTTATATCCGATTTTCTTGAAAGTTATGTCAAAATAAAGCTTAAATATTCTAGTTTCATTTCCTGCCAACATTGTAATGGACAATTTAGGGGAATTTAAGATTTTAATTAAATTGTACAAATATATCAGAGGTTAAATGGTGCAAAACTTAAAAAAATCAAATTCCGCTCAGTAAATTCATTATAACCTTTGAAATTCTTATACACTGAAAAAAAAGTGCTGTTGAATCAAATAGCTCCATGCTATTGAATTTCCCGTTATTGATTCAATAACACATTTATTAATCGAACAGCATTTTGCTTAAAACGAAAAAATGAAACTGTTTAAATTAAAAGTACGGTACTGTAAAATTAATGATATTCTACAAATTGTTTCTATAGTTCATCTATATATAGCAACAGAATAATTTATTGCTTCTTTGACATTATTCATTTGAAGCATCTGTTACGTCAAAACGAGAAACCTTTAATAAATATACCTAACGTTCCTCGTTTTATATTAGTTTCAAATAAATTGAATCTAATTTGGGATGAGGATAAGTCAATGAGCCTACTAAATGTTGTGAGAGAATAATTTATTTAAAACCCAACAAGAAAGAAAAGTATTGACAAAAATACAATGAGTATAATTTTAGTTTATAAATCTTACTTTCAGAATAACGATTAGTGGTGGTGAATGAGCTGGTGATAATAATCTGTTAATCCAATCTTGAGATGGGCCTTCACAAAGTGGGCCTCCGACAGTTGTCCTTAGTGTGGGGTTTTATCACTGTTGTTTACACTAATGTGATAGTGTATTGTATTTTGAAAATATTTGCTTTCTTCCAAACGATTGTCAGCAGTTGAGCAAATTTCGATGGTTCGAAATTTGGAATGTCTTGTTTCAATATAGATTTTATCGAAACTTGAATCTATCTCCCAAATAATAATTTTTGAGAATTATTAAAAGTTCTATTTTAAGAACAGGGGAAAAAAGTCTAAAACGAAGTTCGTTTTAACTTAAACACTTGGAAAAATACTTGTGTTTACTTCAAATTATATTTGTTTGGAAATTTATACTTGTTAATAGACTTGGGTTGATTTTAAAACACTTGGGAGTTCACTTTTAAACTTTGTACTTTTAGTTCACTTGTAGACGATGTGTTCAACTTGATGGTTCGATGACTATAACTTGGTGTTTCAAAAAATTACTCTCTGAATGTAGAGAGCTAGTGCCCTTTATTTATAAGACTTCCCCCATAAGCTTTGTGCCTTTGGTGCTAAATGGAATTGTGAAGAGATGGTTATTCCTTATTGTTTTTCTAATTTTATGCGTGCCTCTGGAGTTATCGCATGTATTGTAAGTGGGGATATGTGCCGCTCGTTCGGTTAGCTGTTCCTCACAGGTTAATCCCTTGATGGATTATTTCTTGCTCGTTTGTTGATTTCCTTGCTTATAGAAAGGTCGTTGAAATGATGCTTAATCGTTATTCTGATTATATTATTCAAGGTTAATATTGTCTGTGGCAAAGTTTTTACATACTTCTAAATATTACTCTTCTTTCTTGTATTTGATACAATTTATATATTCGTTGTAAGACCATAAAAATACTGAATATAATGCAACAATATGTAGAGATTGTATTAATACAATAACAAGCATTTTAATAACAATAATAATATCTTACAATATATAGGTAAGATTCAATATTTAAAAAGAGAATAAACACGTAATTATTATAAGTAAATGTAGTATATTAGGAATAAGTTACGGACGTAACACATCTAATAGATAAATTTGAAGAAAATGCGTGTAAATTTGAATCAAATGAAAAGTTGTTTGCTCCAAAGAAGCGCGCTTTTGAAAATGAAAGCATATGCTTTCGTTTCAATGAGTGGCGCTATAGCGGACTGCCTATAGCATATGCTATAAAAATAAGGACACTATGCGTTTGAGACATTGACAGGTGCTAAATTTATTGAAATACTTATCCACACATATTTATATGTCGTTTTTGAAATTCTTATATAAAAAACTATTATTTAAATTGTTTTAAAGAATTAAGGACTAGTTAAATATAAATTCCCTTATTCACGAGAAAAATCTCGCGCACGGTATTTAACTACAAAGTAACTGCTCAATGTAAGAAGCGAATGTATTACATTGCAGCGCGGCAGTTCTCGTCTATCACGAAAGTTAAGCACGTTTGGTCGCGGTTACTACATGGATGGGTGACCGGTTGGGAACAGCGTATTTTTCAGACTCAAAAAAATATAAAGTCTGTTTGAATGTGTATGTATGTGTGTTTGTCGTTGGAAAAAATAAAAAAAGTAATAAAGATATGTATGTTAGTGTGTAAAATTGAAAAAAAGATGTATATAAGAAGTGTTGTGTTAAAGGTGTGAGAATTAATTATAGTATATAAAAAATATGTGAACAAAAATTTCATTTTTTCAATTTATCGTTCGTATATCTTTAACCACATAAAAGAATTGACTTAACAGTATGGTGTTATTCAATCGATAGCAACAACTGAAAAAATTAAAAGTACAAATTTTTGATTCATAAAAATGATGCTTTTAAATTTAAAAACTATAGTCATTGACTCAAAAGCATATACTGTTAAATTAAAAAATTTTGATCGTTGATTCAAAAATAATACCTTCAAATTAACATAGTATGCTGTCAATTTAAGAAATATGCTTTTGTTTCAATGAAAGTGATACTATCGAATCATTAGAATCGGTGCTTTCAAAACAACAGCATATACGTTTGGCAGCCCGTTATGACACTATTCAATGAATCAAACTCATATGTCATTGATTCAACAGCATTTTTTTCTCCGCTCTCTAAATCTGAAACAGCGATAAGTATACAACTGATTCCAATTAGCGTATATACGCTGCGAATTAGTGAAATTTCGCTAAAAAATCCGTGAATTTTCACTAATTAATTAGCGTATATACGCTTTTTGGAATTAGTTGTATACTTATCGCTGTGAAACAGTGAAATTTCGCTTATTCAAATTTAGAGAGCGTGTAGAAATAAATTAATTTTATAAAATCCCCTGAATTGTCCATTATAATGTTGACAGGAAATGAAACTAGAATATTTAAGCTTTATTTTGACATAACTTTCAAGAAAATCGGATATAACGTGTTTTGAGATATTTAAAAGGTTATCTTTCAAACTTAATTTTTTTCATAAATAATATTATTTTTTAATAAGAATTTTATACTATCGTAAGGTTGAGAAATTTTTCTTTTAAAAATACTAATAGTAAATAAAGCTTGAATCCAATACATAGGAGAAATAATTATTTGAGAATTGCCTTACAATAGCAATTGTTTATAAAGGGGGTCGTTTTGAAATGGAATGCCTCATATATTTTTTTGTTATTCAAAGTTAACAATTTACAAGATTTTTGGAAAAAATCTTGTTTATTTTTTATTTTCCCATTGCACATGATCAAAATCAATTTAAATTAGTGTAGTATGACTCCTTGATAAATAATAATTTATTTAAATGGTTGAAAAATAATGTTAATTAACAAATAATAACTTTGGTCCTTCTTAAAAAAAATTTTTTTAAACAAATTTGTGTTTATTTTAGTAATTTATGTCGATTATGTTAAAAAATAATTTTAAGGTTTATTATTATCATTGTTATTAACAATTATAATTGTTACTGAAAACATTATCAAAAAATAAAAAGAAAAAAAATTTAAAGTTAATAATTATCATTTTTATAGACAATTATAATTATTAATAACAATGATAATAATTAACTTTAAAATTATTTTTCAACAAAATCGATATAAATTACTTAAATAAACACAAATTTGGTTAAAAAAATTTATTTCTTTAAGAAGGACCAAAGTTATTCGTTAATTAACATTATTATTCAACCATTTAAATAAATTGTATTATGCATTTTTATTTATCGGGTGGCCATACTAGACTAATTTAAATTGATTTCGATCATGTGCAATGGGAAAATTAAAAAAAACACGTTATTTTCCAAAAATCTTGTAAATTGTTAACTTTAAGTAACAAAAAAATTTATAAACAATTGAGGGGCTGGATGCTATAATGTGTTACGCGCCATGTTAAGTGAATGGCGCGTATCAGATTATAGCATCCAGCCCCTCAATTAATAATTGAAACAACGGGTTTCGGTGAAACTCTTAGAAAATTTATCTTCTATCATTCAAGACCAAGAACATCAAAATCGGATAAAATTTGTAGGCTATAGATAATTTTGAACTGTAAAGTGTAAGAATTCTACTGTGCGAGGCGTCCCGGGCACTGACATAGCGCTGGCACTGAAACGTGGTCGCGCTTCCACAAAAATTGCAATATCTCGAAAACTATTTAAGTCTCCATTGATTTCTTTTATTAAATGAAAGGTGAAATTATAAGGAATATTCTATTAATTGACAAGAAAACTCAAAAATCGGTCCCGCTCGGGCAAAACAGTTTCAAAAATTTTTTTTTTACTTTTTTTGGGCAAAAACAAAAAAAATTTAAATGGCGTAACTTCAACAAATTTCAAAATTTTCAAAAAAAATTTTTTTTGACTTCTTTTGGGCAAAAAACAAAGTTCAAAATTTTCAAAAAAAAATTTTTTTGACTTTTTTTGGGCAAAAAACAAATAAAAAAATTTTAAATGGCGTAACTTCAACAAATTTCAAAATTTTCAAAAAAAAATTTTTTGACTTTTTTTGGGCAAAAACAAAAAAAAAATTTTAATGGCGTAACTTCAACAAATTTCAAAAAAAAAATTTTTTGACTTTTTTTGGGCAAAAACAAAAAAAAATTTTAATGGCGTAACTTCAACAAATTTCAAAATTTTCAAAAAAATTTTGGCACAACAGATTTTTTGGCAAAAAATCTGTTGCCAAAAATAAACAAAGAAACCAAAAAAAATTCACTACGTACTCGAAAGCATTAGTAAATTACGAAAAGAAACTTTACCCGAAGTCAATCCGATCAAAACTGTTCTAGCTAAACTGCCGACCGTTTTGAAAAACGTCATTTCGAGAAATTCTCGTTTCAAGTTTTGAAAAAGCATTCGAGTGCTCTTGGACACATTTTGCATATTTGATTTTTTTCACATAGAATAAATTCGAAATCAATTCTAATAATATAATTTCTGTTCTACACATTATCGTAAAAGAGGCTAATTTCGCTCAATTTTTCAATTCTTTTTTAAATAACTTCGGGAAACGATAAAAATAAACATTGGCTCTGAAAATATGTAATCTCTAACCCTTTCTCTTTCCTATTACGGCACAAATAAAGAAATTAAAATGTGTTGCAGAAAATTATTTATAAGCTGTTATGTTGTGAGCGACTTTACCTTTAAATGGGTTCCAAATTAATTCAAAGTTATTGAAATAAATAATGGGTAAGACGCCGTCAGAAAATATGCGATTTGCATGGGATCTTTGGATTAGGCTGTAATTTGGTGAAATTGTAGTATTGTTGTTAAGGAGGTTCTCCGGCAAATCAATTTTCTTCGAAATTTTACCAAATTTTGAGAGAATATGTATTTTTGTATACTTTATAAGTGACAAAATCCTCAACACCCCTTACCATGCTAAAAGCGAAAATATTCAGGTTTAAAGTTTCAACAATTGCATAGGATCCCACATGAAGCATTTGAAAATGTGACATTTTATTTAATTGCTGAAAAACTTTTCTTACAATTTATTTTAAAAACTAGTATATTGTAGAGTCAAATTAATAGAATAATATGAAACAGTTTCAAGAGCTTAATTTTTTAATAGAGCACTTTTATGTAGAAAAGTCAGGTTGATTTTCCATTACGCGTGAGGCGGTAAGAGAGACAACTGCTGTCACGCGCTTGAGAAAGAGAGAGAAAGCACAAAATCGTTCTCAACTAATACTTAGGTGGCGGGAGTGGTCGATTCGTATAAAATGTGTCGCGCTCAACTGATTGTGAGCACCACTGGAGCCGGAGAACCTCCTTAAGGACAATTATTATCTATTTTCTTAAATTAAAAGTTGCTAAAATAATTGATTCTAGGGAATCCAAAAATCGACGTCACAACAGGGCTTCCTTTGGACAGGAAACAATAATTAACAATTATACTACAGTTAAAAATTTATAAAAATAATTGATTTAAAAAATTCCAAAATCGACATCACTACAAGGTGACTTTTGGAGAGGAATAATAATATAATTAAATAAATACAATTAATGTAATATTGTAATTATAATAATAAAGCATTTAGGGTTAATAAGAAAAAAGCTTGACTCTTTTAATTGAATTTACCGTCAATTTAATTACAATTGCTTATTAACACTTAGTAATTAATTTTTATCATTCTGTATTTTAACAAAAATTTACGAATTTATTTTATACTATATTTAAATTACATATTTATTTTTATGGTTATGTTCGACTCTTAAAACATAATTAAACATATTTAAAATTCAACTGTTGATTTATAAAGTACGTGTACAACAAAATAATTTGCAATGAATAAATGTAACAGCATCACTTTGATTAAAGCAATAATAAAATAATTTCAAAATATAACCTACTTTACTGTTCCGCCTGATAAACAAAATATTGTCATCTTCCATTGCAAGATTAATGTTTTAAAATTTATTTAAAACAATAATAAACATTATATTTTTACAATTATTATATATTATATTTGTAATTGATCTCTTTGTAAATAACACTGTACAAGAAAAATTATTTTATGTTTGTTGACATTTTTCATGTTTTTCAACAGAACCAACCATGAACCAACACAGTGAGACGGAGATAATGTAAATAGAGTAGGAACCATTAGGCTGCTTCTACAACAACTTTTTTTTCATCGACACGAACAAAATGCACTGTTAAAACCATGCAAAATAGTTGCGCGCGCAACGTTTTCTCGCTCATGTCGATGAAAAAAAAGTTATTGTGGGTGTTTTCGACGTCGTCGGTCGTACCGGTCAGTTGCCACATTAAGGTGCTCAAATTGTTTATTTCAGACTATATAGTTCAACCTAAATAGTCTCAAATAAGCACCTTTTTGTGGCAACTGACCGGTACGACCGACGACGTCGAAAACACCCTGTAGAAGCAACTTTAGGCTGCGGTTACACCTCTGCAGGCAGCCTGCCTGCCTGCAGGTTGTCATGGTAACGTACAAGAGTAAGAGAGTCAGTGACTTCGAACTTCTCAGCAGCGTTTTGCGTTGCATTTTGTAACTAGGCCATGAGTGTGAGAGAGATACAGATATATGTTTGCTCTGTTTGCACTCATAGCCTAGTTACAAAACGCTGCCATGGGACGGTACCTTAATGCTGTCCTTCCGGTTTAAAGGAATTTTGAAAAGTTGTGTCATTTCTATAAAATATTCTTAGTTCGTGACATACGAATGTTCTCATATAGGCCAACGCAGAATAGAATCTTTAACCGGAACCGCAATCGTAAGCGTAACCGTAAGAATGTGTTAAAGAAGGATAAACAATATACCTATCCTTCTTTAACTCATTCTTGCGGTTACGCTTACGATTGCGGTTCCGGTTAAAGATTCTATTCTGCGTTGGCCTTATGTCATGAACTGAAAACATTTTGATAGAAATCAGACGACTTTGCAAAATACCGTCAAACCGGAAGGACAGCATTAATGCATCTGAGTGTACAAGTACAAGTGGGAACCAATGCTAAAGATATAGGAATCGCACTCTTGGACTTGCTACCTGCCTTTTGCACATATTGTGTACTCTCCATTATACTACTTCGTGGTTTGTCTATCGAAAAGGGTAACACAACGCACCCAGTGGCGGGCGATCGGACTTTACGTTTACATGCAGCAATTGAGAAGCGAAATACTGTAAAAGTGGGGAGACAGACTTCTTAAAGGTTTTTCCGTGTACATGCATACACATTATAAACAAAAAATATTTAAAAAATTAAATCAATTCATTTAAAATACTTCTATAAAAATAAAGTTTGAATAACAATAAAGAATGTACCTAATCAGTACTTTGTTTTTTTTATAAAATGAATCAAACTAATCACAATTTTTTTTGGGTTAAGAAATGCTGAAAATAAAAAACCTGTTTTTTAATTGTCTCATATCGGGTGTAATCGCTCTGTGAGCTGTGAGTGAATAATGGAAAAAATGAAACAATCTGTATTTTGGTTATTTACTCTGTTTGGAATACCTGTTATGCTTCCCTGGTTATTGTATTACTTTTTTACCGCAATGATGTATAAAAAAAGAAAGTCTTCTCTGAGAGGAAAGGTATCTACTTTAATTTCTACTATCTGATATAATTACTTAATTGCACATAAAATTTTCTTAATGATGAAATTCTTATAATAATTACAAGAGTAGAAATCATCAAAGGTGATGATAATGAAATTTAAATAATTGCTTTATACTTGCTTGTTAGGTGGTGATGATAACAGGAGCAAGTTCTGGTTTAGGAGAAGCATTAGCGCATGTTTATTATAGTTGTGGTTGTCGTTTAATTTTAATATCAAGAAGAAGAGAAGAATTGCAGCGAGTTAAGGATACTTTAATGAATATTCACTATGTAAGTTTAAAAAATAAAGAAAAGAAAGGAGTAAATTTTTTAAAATTGAAATTTATACCTAATAATTATGATAAAAAGAATGATAATTATTATTATAACAGCAAAATAAATTGTTTTAGACGGTCCCAACACATCCGCCAGTGATACTTTCATTAGACTTAACAGAAATAAATTCACTAGATTCGGAAGTTGCTAAAGTTATAAAAATCCATGGTACAATAGATGTGTTAATTAATAACGCTGGCATTTCATACAGAGGCGAAGTAGAAAATACAAATGTCGATGTCTACATTAAAGTGATGCTCATAAATTATTTTGCTCAAGTTGCAATAACTAAAGGTTTATCTTAATTTCTAATTATTCTAAACATTCTTGTCAATGGAAAATTTTAATTTTATTTATTAATCGTTTGATTAGCCGTACTGCCGACAATGGTAGAGCAAAAATCAGGTCATGTAATTTGCATAAGCAGTATTCAAGGAAAAATAGGTCTTCCAGGCAGGTAAAATCCAAAGACTTTAATTCAATTTCATAATTTTTAAAACATCGAAATGTCATTTTTCATAATTTTTATATTTCAAAACACCATTGAACATAATTTTTAATTACTCCAATTATTCTTTATCTTAAAATTTAAGAATTTGATTTATCCTTTGACATCATTTTTAATATGTCGAAAAATTATTTGACATCAATTTTTTGTTAATCCGAATGACTATTTGTCATAATTGAAAACCTCCACGGAATAACGATCTATGGCACATTTTGACATAAATGCAATTGTAATGAAAATATGTGCACGTATTATTGAATTTTGAGCCTAAATAACTGAAATAGTGTAATTAAATAAATAGAGAATATAATTTATTGGTTTTCATTAGATATTTTGGTTGCAATAACGATTTATAGCAATTCAAAGTTGAAAATTGTAAACATTTTAAAATGTGCCATAGATCGTTATTCCGTGGAGGTCTTTAATTATTAATCCTCCGAATTTCTATTTAACATAGTTTTCAAACCTTCGAAATATTATGTTACATAAATTTCATTTTTCTAAATTATATTTGCCAGAATTGAAATAACCTTTAAATCTTTAAAATGTCATATTTAAGAAATTTTTATTTGTCATAATTTTTGTCTTATGTTAAATGGTTATTCATGTAAATGAAAATTATGACATAAAATTTCTATAAATTGAAATTTCTGAAATATGACATTTCAAAGATTTAAAGGTTATGTCATATGGGAATTCGGTTAAAAATACTTATATCATATGGAAATTCGAATAACTAAAAATTATGATAAATAAAATTTCTATAAATCTAAATTTCTTAAACATGACATTTCAAAGATATTGAAGGTTATTTCACATGAGAATTCGGATTATGACAAACAGTCATTCGGATTAACAAAATAAATATTCCTGAGGTGTGTACCTTCAAAATCCAAGAACTTATAATATAGCATATTCTCCATCGTCACCTTAATCTGCGAATCTCGTAACTCCAGTTTTAGTCAAAAGTAACCTCTTAATGTAAAAAGTAGCATTTTCAAAAAATGAATATATTTTATAAATAATTGAGGGGCTGGATGCTATAACGTGTTACGCGCCATTCACTTAACATGGCGCGTAACACATTATAGCATCCAGCCCCTCAATTATATCTCTTACACAATAAAAAATGTCAAAAATCATAAATCAAAATTGCGAAATAAGTTATAAACTTGTAAAATGAATATTGAAACTTCAGTCTTAACATCTTATATCAAATAAGTCGAAACGAAAACAATATCTATTCATTGTGGTTATAAACATAAACATTTAAATTACATATTTATAAAACTTTTTTTAATTCTTGTGTATTTTTATAGGTCAGCCTATGCAGCTTCAAAACATGCTTTGCAAGCTTGGAGTGATTGTTTGAGATCAGAAATTGCCAATAAAAACATCCAAGTTACTGTAGTTAGTCCAGGTCACATTCAAACTGCTCTTTCTCTCAACGCTTTGACCGAGAGTGGTAAAAAACACGGTGGTCAGTATATGATATCTAATTTGTTTCAGATAAACTTTGACCAATTCATTAAAAATGTAAAATCTATGTCCCTTGGTCGAAAAAAGTTTTTAGCTAGCAAATGAATATTTTTTGATTTATTTTATTAATATCTAACATACTCTAATTTTTTATTATTTTAAAAGAACTTTGAGGTGCTTTAAAACGAAATGACAGACTAAATAATAGGGGAGACTGGGGTAAACCCGCTCACTAGCGATCTGACGATATAAACTCAACTTAAGATGGAGATATTTGTACTGTGGATGGTACTTAACATACAACTAATATTAACGAACTTTCGTTTAGTTTCATGAATTTGTCATAGAATCAGAGACAGTCAATTATTTTTAGAAGTGCAAAAAAGAAAAAATGATCTTCGGATTTTTAAGTTTTTCGATTATTATTTTTGAGACTCAATTTGTTCGACAAATTTTTCTATGCTATTGGATGTCCTTTTTTGAAATATACATGTAGTTTTGCTTGATTTCAAAAAGATTTATTTAAATTTATTCTGAAGTGTGAGGAATACATTCGGGGTAAAGCTGCTCACTTATTAAATTTGTGTAGAAAGCAGAATCAGTATTTGCGTTTTTTTGCGATCTTAAAATTTTTAATATTAAAAATATTTATTTTAATTTTTTCTTAATAAAATATTTAAATTCACAGTTGCAATTCATGAAACCTATACTTATTATTTAATAAACCAATATTTATTGTTTATAGAACTCATAATTTATCATTAATAAATCATACTAAAGACGGAAATAAGGAGAAATTTAATATATACAAAATAAAACTGTCGGAATTACCTTAAATTCTTAAAAAAATCAAGTGATCGGGTTTACCCCGAGGGGTGAGCGGATTTACCCTGGAAAATTGTGATTTCAAAATTTGGTATATGTGTATTAAACATTTTCCCTAAGTAAAACTAAAACAGATAAATCAAAAATTCTTTTTTATTTTGTTAGTAGAAATCATAAGCTTTCAAATTATATAAATTAACTTGGATTTAGAGAATAATTTCCTAGGTTTTTACCGTTCTAAAAAAAAGTGAGCGGGTTTACCCCAATCTCCCCTACTAATTCAGATTTAGAGAGTAATATATATATATATTCTTCATGAAATAAATTATTGTTACAGTCATGGATGAAGCAACACAAAAAGGATTTTCCGCAAATTATGTAGCCGAGGAAGTTCTCAAATCTATGTTGAATGGGAGCAAAGATGTAGCAATATCACCACTTTCTCCAAAGATTGCAATTTTACTTCGCACATTGTGTCCTTTTCTTTATTTCTGGATTATGGAAATACGGGCTAGAAAATCTAAATCTAGTTTATCAAAAAATAACTAGGTCATTTCTTCAATTTTTGTACATACATGTATTATATTTTCTTTGCTTTGGTATTTTGGTGAAAATTTACTAAAAAAAAATTTTATATATCAATGTTATTCTTTAGAATCAATAAAGAAAAAAAATTCAGAACAATGTCTAAAGTTATTTAAATAAATACTCAATATTGTTTTATCAATAAGTAATTAGGTTCTATCATTCAATTAAACGTACTCATAACCATAAAAAATTATTTTATTGTTGTATAATAATTACTTTTAAAAAATTATATCGTTCACTCCAAGTAAAATGTACTTATATTTAAAAACCATTTTGGTAGTTACCCATCTCCCACGTTTGTTTTAGAAATCATGTAAGTTAGAGAATAGTTTTGGAAACTACGTATCTTTTTGTTCTGTGCAGAGACTACGTACAACTTAATTTTTCTTGAAAATTAGCTGATTTTAAAATCCATGACTAATTTTGTAGAAAATATATTTTTGTATTCACAATGGTAAAAATACAATTGTTGTTCAATTTTTTTATGTGAATTAATCACGTATTAAAATTAATTCATTTTTCATGTATAAAATTCTCACTTCTATAGTACTTTTAAAAAAATGCATAATAAAGTAATACATAGTTAAAGTTTTTATGTTTATTTATAGAATATTTTTAAAGAGTGTAATCTTTTGAAAAGCATATGTTTAAAATTTAAACTTTATTCTGAAGGTAAATAATTATATGACTGCTCTCAATTTTATAAAACAAGTATTCTAGTTTTTAAAAAATTGTTAAAAAATAATAACGAGTAAAAGTAAATAATTTTATTTTACGATTCTAAAATTTATTTTTAAATTCTAATCCATTAATGTTTCGTTAGTTTGTGTTGGAAATAGAAATTTGTTTTATTCTTTTGGACTATTTAAAATTATACTTTATTTCTGTAATCTGACATTTTTATTGGTACAGGTAATGGAACATGTTTACACTATTTACAGCTTATGTGCGATCATAAGCGATTGAAACTTACTTCAGTAAAGGTTAGTGCATCTTTTTCATTTTTTATAACAGAAACATCGTAGAGAATTAAATATACAAGAATGCACTCATTTCCAATCCGTTAATTTTTCCATTTGAATTTACACCTATTTCACATTATTTACAATAGAACGCATAATAAAATGTTCCTTTCCTGTGACTGAAATAAAATTAAGGAATCAGTAAATGCAGAAGAAATGCAAAATAGAAAGCTCAAATAACTATCACATTATTTACACGAAGGCTCTGATCGTAGAAAATCTTTTCAACATTATTATAAGAGGATTCAGTTACAGAAAAATTTATTGATCTATACAAAGAATGTTTACCTTGGATAATTATCAATTCAATGTAATTGAAATAGACTATCGACGTTTAAAATATATTTTGGGTCCATTACAGAAATAAATTGGTATATAAAAAAAGTAAGCTACATGTACAATCTTTAACAATTGTTAACTAGTTACAGCCGTTGCTTTAGCAGCATCGCAGAACCGACAAAGGTTTCTTTTATACTTTCAACCCTATTTAAATATTATAAAGAAAACCGTTTATTCTTGTCGATACTGATTGTTCTCTGATGTCAAGTATAATGTATAAGACTTCAAGTCAGCGTAAAAACCTAAAATTTGTGTTGGATTTCGTGTCAAATATCAACTTGCTGAGAAAAAATGAATCTTGAAATTGTTTCTAAAAACATGACTCTATAATTGTCAAACTTTTACATTTCATTATTTTAACAGTAGGACTTGCTTTTACAAGAACTAGGAAGAATACAATATATAATTTCTTTGAAACATGTCAAGCAGAAAAACGTCATTTAATTGTTTTTTCAAGAACTAAATGGATTAACTACCTAGAGAAATGTTGACAGTTTGGAATGAAAGAGCTTTGCTTTAATATATTACCTTATATTATAAATGTACAATATATATATAATATAATTATATTGTAAATTATAAATTTAAAAAGAGTTCTGTTTCATTTATTATGTAATTCAGAGATAAAATATTTTAGTAAATTAATTTGAATTTTTAAAAAATTAAAAAAAAATGAGAAGCACTTTTCTATCTTTGAGTTTAGATTAGATGGAAAAGTAAATAAAAAATATTCCATCAACTTGAAGTTAACGTCGATGGATTTCAAGCCTACCGATTGTTCAACACGAATTGTATTTTTCCTAATTCAAACAAATGCTATTCTACGTCTTTCTACGATCATACGCAAAATTTAGTTACGCCCTACCGCCTGTCTCTGTATAAAAAGCCCACAACTTGCAGGAAATTTGTTTCATTTGAACGCTTGATAAACTCGCCACGCAGTAACACTAAGTGCCATTAATGTAATTGTATTGTGAAGAATTCTTCTTCTTCTGTCATCTTTTCTAACAAGAAATGTAGGTGACGAAGGTCCTAACTTGGCGAGTACTTCAACGTGTGGCAGTTTACTCGTGTCAGTTTCTACCTGATATTGACAACATGGATCAAACTGCCAAGAAACTGTATACAGGCCACACGTTATAATAGAAGTAAAACCAAAAGGTCCACAAAGGTAAAGTTTATTTCCCCATACTAGGCCTAAAAGAAACTGTTTCTTTAAAATCAACTCAAAAACAATGCTTTTTTCGATAATTAAACAAATTTTTTATTTAACTTATCACTTATGAAAATCTTCGAAGATGACTTTTAGAATTTTTATTGTCATTTTTTTTTTAATATAAGAAAGTAATACCTGCAATTATTGCAGCTGCACCTGACAGTGCAGCCGTTTTGTGAAGACAATTTCCAACTGTTATCCATCTTGAAGTTTCATCTCCTAGTTTAGATGGTTCTATTACAATTAAACTACATTCTGACTCCAATGCCCTTTCCAATTCGTATTCAAAAGTCTCATTTGCATTTTCACTGTCGTAAATCTCTCTAATTATGGCAACGTTTCCATCCCTAAAAAGAAAATTTTACATTAGTCTTGATTAATCTTTCAATTACTATTATCATCATAATTATTTTTCATCATTCATAAGAACCAGTATATTGGATTGGGATTAGAATAAATCGTGAAATTAAAATTAAAAGAGAACATTGCTTACAAAATGATTTTCAGATTTCTCTCAAAACTGAGTTTGGTTGCCAAATTTATTTCCGTTTAGGAATACACTTTTTTGTGAAGATATATTTTTTCTTGAAACATTTGTGTAAGAGGACTTCCGTTATGGATATAAAGCACTTGATTGCACCAAATGATCACGGATTAGAACAAAGGTTTCTGTCACGATTTATTTCACTTTAAAATGTGTTATGTAAGACATCGATTAAGACTATTACATCCTAAATTTGTTTGCTTTCTAAGAAATTTCTAATTTTAACAGTGATTATTCAAATACTATATTTAAGGTGATAAAAGAACATAATTATTTAAATATTTTTATTGTTTAAGGAGCATATATATATATATATATACATATAAATTTTTAATGAAATCACTTGTGCATTTTAGTTGACTAGATATAACCAAAACTCATTTGAACGAAAAGATTCTGTTAGTAAATAATTGATAATCACGTAAAATTTGAATCATAAATGTGGATAATTTAGAATAATTTAAGAAAATCAATCTTCTAATAACAACAACTAAGTATAAAAAAGAAGAAAAAGAGGAGTCAACACCTGGATGCTGGAAGCATTGTCAAGTTTATGTTCATTTGAGGTTAGTTTTTCATATGACTGCTAAAATATTCATAGACGAAAGAAAAGAAATAAAACACACTGATTTCTAAAGAAAATTAATGATTTTAAACATTACAAACCTGTCACCTGCTTCATCAACCACTGGAACTACCATCTTTTCCATAGATTTTTACAAATACTGAAACTGAGAACTGACTGAAACGGTGAACTAGGAACCGGAAAAAACAGTCGAACAGTTAAATATCGAACAAGCAACAAAACGGATGTCAGCTGACGAGACTAAATGGTTGTGTTTTTGACTTAAGTAGCTCTGAAATTTGTGCGTTAAGTCTTGAATTTCTAAGAAAAAAGATTTTTCCAAACATTATATTATTAATATTTACTTGCATAATAATAGTTCACTGTATGTAACCATTAAAGGACACTACACATTAACACAACGAGCGGTAGTATTACAACATTGTAGAAAATAAATATTACATTGACATTAAATGTACATAGAGCGAATGTAAACAAAAAACCTTAATGTAATGTTACATTTAACCCATTTAGTCCCAAATGTCCGTATTTCTTTGTACAAGTTTGAGCTTTCCGTTCTACGAGTTACGAATTTGGAAAAAATCGGGACATAGGTTTTTTTTTAGATTTGAGTGTCCTCTTTTAGAATCTGAAAGAAAATTTCAATTTCAATTTAATCATAAAAAGTTGTAATTGTTTAAACAAAAAAAAGCAGTTTTTTAAAGTGTTTTTTGTCATTAAAATTAGATTATTTACTTGAATTCGGTTGGGAAAAATCCGGGACAAGAAAATATCGCGTCCAAAATGTTGGGACTATCAAATAGGCATAATGCCGAAATTTTTTTTTTCTAATTTCAAAATGGCGCCTCCAAAATGGTTGCCAAGTTATTGAAATTTGGAAAAATAATATTAAAAAATATAAACATTATTTTTTTTAACTTTTATGCTTTATTTAAATAAAAAAATGTTGTTTCAACAAAAAATATTGTTATCTGATATTATTTAACAATAATTTAAACATTTTTTATAAACAATTTAAAATCTGTGGGCCAAAATGTTAAACAAATTTTTATTTTTATCAATTCTCATTTCTTTTTGCAGTAAAAATGAATAATAAAAGTTAATAAATTAATTTAAACTTTTTTACAATGTTTAAGAATGTTATAAACAATTTTTATAAACAATTTGCAAAACATGAAATAGAATCCTAGAAAAAAATTATTTTTTGATTATATTACGTTCTTTTGCAATCAAACTGTTGCTAATGGTTCAAACTTTTATTTAACGTTATTTAACAATATTTAAAAATGTTATAAACAATTTTCATAGAAAAAACAGTTCAGGGATAGAAGAATAAATGTTTTTTCACTTTTTGCTTGGTTTTTCATCAGAATAGATATTTGAAATAAAAATCTTCGTCTGAAATTTTTTACCATTTTTTACATTTTTATAAACAATTATGATAAAAAAAGGATTTTCTGAAATTATTTTAAAAATTTTGTCAATAATCAAAAAATAATTTTTTTATAGGATTCTATTTCATGTTTTGCAAATTGTTTATAATATTCTTAAACCTTGTAAATAATTTTAAATTAGGTGATTAACTTTTATTATTTATTTTTACTGCAAAAAGAAATGAGAATTCATAAAAATAAAAAAATTTTATACCACTTTGGCCCACAAATTTCAAATTATTTATAAAAATTGTTTATAACATTTTTAAATATTGTTAAATAATATTAAATGAAAGTTTATCTCTTTAACAAAGATTATTAATATCTCTATGAGGAAGCAAAGTGTTCATGAAATGAACACCAAAATTATAACAAAAATATATAACTTGGCAGCGGTTTTTTGATATATATTTAAATGCGTCATTTTATTTTTGAAAAAAATAGAGAATCTTATTCCAAACAATTGTTTTTAAACATTTTTCGATCAACAATTTTCAATTTTGAATTTAATTAAAAAAAACAAATTGTATTTATATCTTAAACAAATTGGAAATTCCTGTATTTAAAAGTTCATTAACAATTTTTTTCAATAATAATATTAATAATTATTATTATTATTAATTTACAATTAATAATATTATTACAAATAATAAATATTATTATTATTAGGATTTATAATTAGTTGAATTGACTATAATATCAATCAAATATTTAATGATTGATATTTATTCTATTTATTTATTACATTTATATTTATTATTTATTTTATTTATTTGGTGTCTGTTAATCGGTTATCTCAGTCAAATTAATTTTTTTTTAGTGTAAATTATATCCTCAATATTTTTTATGATAGTGACTGCTGAAAAAAATTAAATTTTTTTGATTCACAAAATTATTATTTTATTATCTTTTGATACAAAATATTTCTTATTTTTCAAAATTTTTCTATTTTTAAAAAATTTACTTTTTTTATTTTAACAATTTTTAGTATTTTTCCGACTAGAAAATGACAAATAAAATATTACTAGAAATATGACTTTAGGTTTTTGTGGTTTTGAAAAATTTAACCTTTTTAGTAGTTACTATTGAAAAAAATTTGGGTTTTTTCTGTAGTGATTATCAGTAGTATCTCAGCAAGAATTATGAATTTTTAATTTCATTTCTAAATGTAATATTAAATTGTAATTTTTTAAATATATATTAAATTAATTTTGTATATATGATTTTATTTTAAAAAATCTATTTTTTACTTTTTATTCTAAAATTAAAATTTTCTTTTTTGTAAAACATTTCAACTTTTTGATTGACTAAAGATGTCTATAATTAAAATATACATTGTATGTAATCTAAAAAAAATTTAATTGATTCAAATATCCAGTTAATTGACAATCATCAATTAAATATTTACTTGAATCAAATAATATTTATGAAAGTCAATTAAATAATATTTGTACCAATAATTTCAGTATTTGAATCAAAATCTTTTGAAATAATTACAAATAATCGTTAAATGTAATTGTTGCATTAACTTTGTAAAAATAAAAATAAAATAAATGGTTTAGACCAGCTCAATTGTGGTGTTACAAAAATTTCATTAATTTTCTAAAATGTTAAAACTTTTATGAAAATCGGTAGTTCACAACAAAACAAAAAAACACTTTTAACCGTTTTTAAAAATGTTAAATGTTTGTTCTTACATTAACAAAATAATACAAAATTAAAAAAAAATTAATAACTCAAAAGCCGTTTAGTAGTCTCGTCTTGAAGCAAAAAAAATTTGGAATTTTGAATTTGAAATGTACATAACGAATTTTTAATTAAACACGTGGGTCAACTCAACAGAGGGAGAAAGTTGATTGTCATGGACAATTCAGTCTACAGGTGACAAATATTATTTGTTTTTAATAATTTTTTTTAAATGAGAATTGAGCACCAATCTGAGGCGGTAGAATTTTGAAAACTATTTAAAAAAATTTTCTTAATAATATATATTAACTAAGGAGAACAAAATTTACTAAATATTAGTTAACAAATGTGTAGCATTCATATTTTTTAAAGTTAAGATATCAGATGTGATCTGATTGGTACTCTGATTTACCACTTTTTAATAAATTCAAGTGATCCATTACGCCTCGCACAGGAAAAAAGAAGTGTTATTTTAACACTAAAAGTAGTGTTAAAACGACACGCAACATTTTTAACCGACGATGTGTGGTTTTAACACTACATTGATGTTAAAATAACAATAGAGACTGTTAAATTAACACTAGAGGGTGTTAAATTAATATACATTTTAAATGGGGTTAAAATAACACAAAAATTGTGTTAAAACAACATAATCTAAAAACTACACGCAACACATTTAACACTTATTTTTTTCTGTGCGCGGTCACCCATACATTTCAAACTGAGAATACCAAAATTTTTTTTGGTGCTTCAAGACGAGACTACTGAGTACACTTCCTATGAGTTTCATTGCAATTGGAGGGGAAAAACACATCAAAAATTGAAATTGTTTATAAAATTAATATTAAAAATATAGAATTTTTAAATTTACAATCTTGCAAATATTTTCTTTTAAAAGAGTGAACAATTTTGTGTAATTACTATATAAGTTTCATTAATTTATTGCTTTTTTAAAATTTTTTATTATTTTGTTAATGCAAAAACAATAACAAAAATTTCAAAAAACGGTTAGAAGTGTTTTTTTGTTTTGTTGTGAACTACCATTTTCATCTCAGTTTTAACATTTTAGAAAATCAATAAAATTTTGATAACACAGTTGAGCTGGTCTGACCCAAATATTATTCAAACTTATATCAAAGTCTTACTTTATGTATTTTTAGCCCCCCCCCCATTCCCATTCTATTAAACACAATTTTTAAATTAAAATTCATTATAAAAAAAAAATTTTATAATAAAAATATTTTATTTTCATTAAAAAAAAGTTAATTAATGATTAAAAAATTTTGTTTCAATTCAAAAAAAGTAAATAATAATTTTTTTTTATAAAAAAAATGAATCACAGTTAATTATTAGAATATTTTATTCTAATTAAGAAAGTGAATTAGAAATAATAATTAGATTTTTTGTTTTAAATTAAAAGTTTTTTATTTTTTTAAATTTTGTTTTAAAAAATTGTTTTATGAATTTTTATTGCTAGGGTAAGTGCACTAGTTTCTGCGGCATTCATCTAGCCAAGACATCTTTTTCATAGAAAAAGAAATATTTATGTCATAGAAATTGAATTAAAATTTTTATAAATTTATTGTTTGTATTCTTAACCCTCCTGCGCATACGCTTCCACCCACAAAGTCGCTTGCAAATGCATACATTTTTCAGAACGCAGGATTTGCACGGCGATCGGAATCTAGGGGTTTTCGGGGTCACTGATTACGAATCCGGGGTCAGAATTCCAAAATCCATAATTTTATTAAAACTGTTTTTTGACATATAGAATTGTCCATTTAGATTTTTTAAATTTACCCTCCATATTTGTAATCAGCGACCTTAAAAAACCTTAGATAGCGATAGACGGGACGATTAGAAAACTTTTCCATAATTGTCAGCCGCCATATTGGGTTTGCTATTTTGAATTATGAAATTTTGACCTCGGATTCGTAATGAGCGACATCAAAAACCCCTAGATAACGATAGACGGGACGATCAGAAAACTTTTTTAAAATTGTCATTCGCCATATTGGATCCGCCATTTTGAATTTTGTCATTTTGACTCCATGTTTGTAAGCAGCGACCTCTAAACCCTTCGATAATAAGTTTTGGTAAAATTCTATAAATTTTTGTAAAAGTCCACTTTTAAAAAATATAATTGTCCGACATTTTAGATTCGCCATTTTGAATTTTTGAATTTTGACGTTAAATTCGAAATCAGCGCACCCAGAAACCCTTTGATAGACAATTTTTGGAAAATCCGATTAACAAACAATAATTTATAAAACAGAAATTTAAAATTTTTTTTTAAACATTTTATATGCAATATTTATTGTTAAGTAAATAATATATAGTGTGCTTAATAATTCAATTAGCTTCGTTTGTTCATTAAAAGCAATTTGCAACTTGCCCGATGTCTTAATATTTACTATAACAAAAGTTTTTAACAAAAATGTTTGGACGAGTATACTCGTCCTCATGCATACGGTAACGGTTCAGTTTGGACGAGTATACTCGGCTTTATGCGCAGGAGGGTTAAAAAAATTTTTACAAAAATTAATAGACTATATAATTAGATCATTAAATTAAAATTAAATAATTAAAAATAATATCAAAATCATCTAATCCTGCGGACTGGTGTCAATTGCTGCGCGTCAGTTTCTGCGGCCAAAATTACATGCATTTAGATGTCACTTTGCGTGTTATTAACCCCCTGAGGGGCTTTCTACAACAGCTATTTTTTTATCGAAAAATGTATGTATGTACCCAATCAGCACATAAGCTTGCCACAAACTTGCATTAGGTTTGCTGTGCAAGCTTACAGAGCAAGCTTGTGACAAGTTTTTGGCAAGTAACAAAATGTCCTATTACTGCAAGCTTGCACTGCAATCTTGCTACAAGCTTGTGAGACAAGTTTTCGACAAGCTTATTTGGCAAACTTGTTACAAGTTTGCCGGATAAACTTGCTGCAAAGTTGCTGCAAGCTGCCGGATTAATTAAAAAACTTGACACGATGCGCAGTTGAATTCTATGGCATTTACGGCTGCGCAGTAAATTTCTTTGACACCTGGATATATTGCTGACAATGAGTGTATATTTTGAAATTTATAAGAAAATCTCCAGAAAAAATAAAAATTGATTCAATTAAATTGTATATACTTGTGCAGCAAGCTTGCAATAAGCTTACTGCAAACTTACACTAGAAATTTGTAGCAAGTTTGCCAAATAAGCTTGTCGAAAACTAGCCTTACAAGCTTGCAGAAAGCTTATATCATAATCTTGTAGCAAGATTGCAGTGTAAGCTTGCAGCAATAGGACATTTTGTTACTTGCCACAAACTTGTCACGAGCTTGCTCTGTAAGCTTGCACACCTTGCACAGCAAACCTAATGCAAGTTTGTGGCAAGCTTATGTGCTGATTGGGTACACTCAGATGCATTAATGCTGTCCTTCCGGTTTGATGGTATTTTGCAAAGTCGTATGATTTCTGTCAAAATGTTTTCAGTTCATGACATATGAGAACATTCGTATGTCACGAACTAAGAATATTTTATAGAAATGACACGACTTTTCAAAATTCCTTTAAACCGGAAGGACAGCATTAATGCATCTGAGTGTAAAATGTCAAATTACATATAAACTTTTATAAAAAATATTTAATTATTTATTTGTACAACTAAGAGAATTATGACACCTAGAATTACGCATTACATTTTTTCACCTACATGCACATTTTTTAGTCTTACATTTAGTTAAGCAAGAGCATTTTACAAAACCTTGTCCCCCCAGAGTGAAGCCTTGTTGTTTGCAGATAGAAATCGTAATATCAGGAACATCGTCAATTTTTAAAAAGTCTGTATTTGTTGGTGCCAGTCGATTTCGACTAAACATCTGTGCAATAATTCCATTTTTCGTCCAAACTTTATAGTAACTATCTTCCGTTACGTCAATAATATCACCTATAAAAACATGCAAGACAATTAAACTTTTTAAATAAGCGTATTGAGAAATAAAGGAAATAGATTTTTATAGTAAATATAAAAGTTTTAGACATACCAATGAGATTCCGGAGGTCACATTTACTTCTAACAATATCCGGTATGGGAATAGTAATATTACTTCACTTTTACTTAATGGTAATATTATCTTTTTTTCTTCGTTAACACATAATAAGTCAAATCTTTTTAACCGTCGGATAATCACTCGAATTTTTTTTTAATATTATTTTTTGAATTCAACATTTTTTTATTATTTCATTGTAATCGTTTTCATTTTTTCATGAATGTGTATACTTTACTCGTATTGCTGTTTACGGTGAGAGTTTTTCAGTTTTCAGTTTACTGTGTAGGGTTTTAGGATGTTGTATTTACTTCTGTAGCATTATTTTTTTTAAAACTCTGTTGAAAGATTTCTCGTGTACAGTTAGCGGTGTAGAATTTTCTTTTGTAGAGTTTATTTGTGTAAAATTAATACCGCCCTAAATAAAAATCCAAATGAATATTGATTTGATTTCTCTTATTATAGTTTTTTAACACAATTTTAAATAAATCCTTTGAAAAATTCAATATTTCTTAAAAATGTTGATAAAATTCTTTATAAAAATATACTTTTAGAAAATAATAAATAAATTAAGTTGTATTGAATTTCTAGCGTACCTTTAATAATTCGTTAAAAAAATAGTCGAAAATTTTTGTAGAGAATTTTCCAAATGCACCTTCCAATTCAATTAGTTATTTCTTACGATTTCATTTTAAGAAATAATATATTTTATTTAATTATAATTATAATAATGTTTTCACAGTGTTCTTTCAAAAAAATTCTACTAATTATCTCAACGAATTTTGTACAACATTTGTGCTAATTACTAACTTTTTTGTAAATTTTTCAAAAATGCTCCCAATTTGATTAGGGAATTCTGCATTCATTTTCTTTCTAATTTCCTTTTAATAATTTTTTACCACTTTTCGGAACGAATTTCAATTATTTTTCGAAAATTCCGCACGAAATATAAATTTAATTCCACACGCAATTTTTCTCTTATTGAGTAAGAATTTTTAAATCGTGCTACCTAAAATTCAAAAAATTTATTTTTGGCCAAAATGTTGTTTTTTCTATAGTGTTTTATATAAGAAAACACTATATCAAAGGATTTGCCAAAAAAAAGTTTTGTTATTGTTATAAACAATTAAACTATAACAATTTATTTAATTGTTTAAACAATTAATTATTTTTATTTTTTCATAAACAATAGTTAGGGCTAGAAATTTCTAGTCTTCTCTCAATTGCTCAATTTTTTTAATGAGTAAAACATTTAATATTGATAAAAAATAAATAAATTAAACATTTTCAAACAATAATTAATTGTTATTATTTTTATCATAAACTGTACTTAGGGTTAGAAATTTAGGTTTTTCAAACGTTCAATTGTTTACGAAGAAAATCTACTGATGATAAAAAATTATTTATTTAAAAATAAATATAAATTAAATATATATAGTTTTTTTTACTATAAAAAGTTGCATTATTGGCAAAAATTCAAGAATTTCTAGCCCTTTAATTTATAATCAATTGAAAAATTATTCATTGTTTAAATGTTACGTCCCAAAAATATGAAAAATAACAATACTTGTTTTAGATTTAATTAAATATTAAAATTTAATTATATCAGAATTTATTTTAAGCTTGAACTGTTACGTCCAATAGCTTAGGAATACTTTCAATAATTATTTCTTTTATTTAATTCAATTAATATGGAAATGACAAAAAAAATATTAGCAGAAATAATTCCATACATTTACATAAGACGTATGAAACATTTCCGGTTTTAGGGATGTTTAAAATAGAGAAAAAAAAGAAAGAACACAGCAAATTTTAATTGGTGCTCACTTTTTAATACAATTTAAAGATGGAAAAATGTTGAAATTGGATCTGGATTGAAGACGAAGTTGATATCGGTACAGTTGGATAATATTTGATAAAATATAGCGTTTTAAAAACATGGAGAAAATTTAAAAGACTTAATTTTTTGAAAAAAACAACTTTTTAGAAATTAAGAATTTCGACACTTGTTTATAGATCTTGTTAAATGATGAATGAATATTTTTTGGCTGATTGAACTGAGAAGTTTAAAGAATTGAATTTTTTTAGAACTTAAAGAATGAGTGAGACTGACTATTACTTACACAGAAAAAAACCCGATTTTTGTTGCAACTAATTTGGAAGTCGGTCTCGAAATGAGTAATCGGCAACTTCAAGTGACTCAAAATGAGTAAAATAACAATTATATGTCACAAGAGTCAAAAAACCGTTAGGGGCTCCGGTTTGCCCCACACTCCCCTATTTATAATACATTTATAAATTATAAATTTTAATTTATAAATTATAATACCTTTATTATTAGTAATAATATATTATTTATGTGGAAATAATATATAATTATAATAGAAGTAACTTATTGTCATTAAATTTATACACGCATATAATATGGATAAAAATAATAACAATAATATTTATTACTATTATTATTATTATTATTGCTTCCTCATAAAGGAAGCCTTATAAGTAGTGATGTCGATTTCCGAAATTTTTAAAATCAATTATTTTTACAAATTTTCAAGTGTAGTATATATAATTCGCCGAGAGGAACAAATGTCCGGATGTATATGTGTGTGGTAAGTTGCCAAATGCGCCCCCGGTCAAATGTTTCAGAAAATTCCTATTGGTTTGAGGTGTTTAACATTTTTTTTCATTTTGTGAAATATTTTCACAGTATTGCAGAATCTTTATGTGTAATATTGCAGGAATATTTCAATGAAATATTTTCTCAACTTTCGCGTCAATATTTCCACATAAGCGGACATTTTCCTGTTTGCAGAAATATTTCCTGAATATTTAGGAAATATCATGTGCTGTGTGGGTTTGTCTTTTTAGTCTATACCGTCAAAATGAAGATAAAATTCCATTAAGATAAACCTTATTTTAAACAACAGTCCCTTTTTACACAATTTTATCGACATATGTTTTCACGTGAATAATATTAAATTCTTTTTAAAAATATTCTATTTAGATTTAAACAATGTTAATAAAATTCGAAACGTCAAATTAATTAATTATTATTAATTAACAATAAAAATTATTAACAAAATAATTATTTTTAACAAATTGAAAATATTTCTAACTATATAAATTGACATAAATTAATTCATTAATTTTGATGTTCTGAATATTATAAACAAATAATTAACAATAATTAGAATAAATTGTTGAACAATTAAAATATTAAAAACCGAAATTAATAAATAACAATTTCGACTATCTGTTTTATTAATTAATAGAATGTTTAAACAAATTATCCATATTTTATTGTCAAATAAAATGTTAATTAACAAATTATTATAATAACTATTAAATAATAAAATAATAATCAGAATTTTTATCAAATTAGTTAGTTCTCTCTAAGATTCTATTTCAAGTTCCAAGTTCTAATTCTATTTCAAGTTCTATCTGTGTATCTTTTCTATTTTCTAACCTCCAAATTACCCTAAATGTGTAAATCCTAGTTCCGGAAAGGTGTTCTTCGTCGCTATAGAATGTAGTTCACCTATTCCTATGTTTAAAATTCTATTTTTCACCTTTTTCCAATTGAATAAAAAGAAAATAACTAATTGAAAGTAGTCCCAACCCTCACAACATCGAAACTTTCCTAAAGATTTCCTAAAGATTTATTTGAAATGTTCGATATATTTAATTGCAATATTTATTGAAAGTTGTGTAAAGATTTAAATGTCCCGATTAAATAAATATTTAGCGCGAACCTTTCCTGAACATTTCAATTACATCTTCGCATAATTATAATTATAATTATAATTAGGCGAAAATTGTCAGGAAATGTTCAGGAAAGGTTCGTGCTAGACATTTATTTAATCGAGACATATAAATCTTTACACAACCTTTAATAAATATTGCAATTAAATATATCGAACATTTCAAATAAATCTTTAGGAAATCTTTAGGAAAGTTTCGGTGCTGTGGGGGAAGCTATTGGACTTAAAAGTCTAGGCTTAAAATTAAATTCTTTAATTAAATATTAATTATTTAATTAAATTAAAGATTATTTATGTTATTTCTAAATTATTTGACATAACATCCCCATCCCACCAAATTTGTTTTAAAAGTTTTCTCTGAAGTGTTAAAATATCTATATAATTCTAAGCTATAAATAAATTTTCCACAATAAATTATATAAATTTTTAAAAAAATTAATTTTTTTACCTAAACAGGATCCTACATAGGAAACTATATAAATTCTTATAGGTTTCCTTATTAAAAACTACACATGATCTTACATAGAAACCAATAGAAATCCTATAGAAGCCCCTGTAAAAAAGTATTGAGAGTACGGGATTCCGCATTGCGAGTGCCTACATGTCAATGCAGTTTTCGCGAAATAGCGCATTAGGTGACGTGGTGAATGCGGTAATCAAGGGGTCCCAATCCCGTGCAGAAATTAAAATGTGGGCCTGATAGGGTACTGGACAGTTTTCCCGATCTCTGGTGTGGCTCTGGGTAGAGAAACTATCCAGTGCCCGACTAGTGTGTGACGCTGTTCCCGACCAATGCCCTACTTAGGGAAAAACTGGTCAGGGCCTCGTCAGTTTTTCTTAAAATTGCCCTATTTTGTGAGGTTAATTTTATTTAAAAGAAATTACAATAAAATTACGGTACTTAAAAATATTATTATATTAGAAACATAATGAACATATTCATTATATATACAACATATTTATACATAACATAATGAGGTATTATAGTCATTTTGACTAATTTAAAAGTGAAAATGATAAAAATAATATAATTTCAAGAATAGAAAAACTTAAAAATTTTTGAAAAATATAATTTTTGGTTTTATGATTAATTCATTTTTCTTGTGGAGGTTGTCGCTCCTTTCTGCTTCCTTAATTTTATACTATTAATAAAGGTTATAATTTTTGTTTCCAAATGTATAAGTAATAATTAATATTTATTTAATAAATATTTTATTCAAATTTATTAATTATGTTTAAAAAATAGTTATTAAATATTGAAGGTGTTAAGTTTAACAATCTCTTCGAATCATTTTCTCACTTTAAAGTGAGCTAATATAATATAAAACAAGTTGTTCATTTCATGACCATTTAGCTTCCTCAATATATATTATTATATATAATTTTAAAAGTTAAATAATTATAATAGTTTATTAAATATAATTAATAAACCGGGTAAACTACCCTGAATAAATATTAATTATTCAATTTTTTATTATAGAATAATTATTTTAAAGTGTTATGATAAAATGTCAAAAAATACAAAATTTTAATTTTTTGTGAAAAATTAAAATATTTATTAATTCTATAAATTTTGATAAAATATATACTTTATATACATGAATCGATTCGTTTTTATGTCAGGAATGCAATTTTGACAAGAATTATTAAAAATTTTAATATAGAAAAAAGTTATTTCAAAAAACCAAAAAATTAATTTTTTCAAAAATTAAAAAAATGTTGAAAAAAATTTTTTTTTTATATATTTTTGAAAACCCTTCTGTCTGATTCTTGGTATTCATGACCGTAATACACCTACAAAATCTTATCAAAATCCATCAAGATGTGCAAGAGAAAATTTGTCCACAAGAATCGGTGACATACACACACACACATACACACACACATACATACATACACACATACATCCGGACATTTGTTCCTCTCGACGAATTATATATACTACACTTGAAAATTTGTAAAAATAATTGATTTTAAAAAATTCGGAAATCGACATCACTATAAGGCTTCCTTTATGAGGAAGCAATAATTATATATATTAAAATAATATAATACACTCAGAAAAAGAGTTGGCTGCCATAGCCAATTAAATAGTTGCTATAGCGCGATCCAATTAATTGGATGGGGCAACTATTTCTTGGTTGATACATCCAACTTTTTAGCTGCATTACCTTAGCTGCATTACATACATAGCTGGGGTACCTTTTCGCATAGATACAGTATCCAATAGTTGGATACTCCAATTAATTGGATCGCGCTATAGCAACTATTTAATTGGTTATGGCAGCCAACTCTTTTTCTGAGTGTATATATACAAAGCAAATGATAAATTCATCCTATAAATTAATAATTATTAAAATTCATTAAGTATAATTTATTAATTATTGTTTATTAATTATTATTTTTCGAATTAATAATTTTTATTTTTAAATAAATGTATAATAATTAATTATTTAATAACTATTATTATTCGTTATTTATAATTTAGCTGTTATTATTAATAAATAAACTTTATTATAATATTGTACTTAAAGAAAAAAAATTATATGTATTTTCGTTTTTTAAATATATTACCATAATTATTTTATAAAGTGTTTTAAAAGAAAACGTTTTTTTAACTTTAATAACTGTTTTAAAAAAGTTAATTTTAAAAAATTAAATTTATTTACATGCCTTTAAAACGAGGAAAACTGTCGAGGCCCTGATCAGAGCCCTATTTCATATCTAGTGAACACCCCACTTAGGGTTTTCGCCAGAATTTGTGGTCAAACCCATAAGATAAAAAAATTCTTAAAAATGTAGTATAATTACTCCGTTTAATTAATTTTTTCAATTGTTTATAATTTTATTATGGGAACTAATTAAAAAAACTTAATTCATTTACATTTTATTCAAACGAGGAAAACTGTCGAGGCCCTGATCAGTACCCTATCTAAAACCTAATGAACACCCTACCTGGGGTTCTGGCTAGGAATTCTAGTCAAACCCCTAAGAAACAAAGTTTCCTAAAGGAATCTATGTAGGAATCGTATAGGAATACATAAAGAATCCTATAGGAAGTTTCCTACATAGGAACTTACACAGGTTCCTATAAAGAATCCTATAAGAATTTACATGGGATCTTTATAGGATTCCTTGTAAGTACCTATGTAGGATTTTCCAGTAGGGGTTTGTGGCAATCTTACTCTGCACAAAATTGAATTATTAGTACTTGCAAATAGTGATCCCACAATACTCGAGATTTTCGAGACGAGACAATCATCGTCAAGACCAAGACCAAGATGAACTTTTTTCTCGTCTTGTCTATTTCCGACAAGACGAGACAATAACTGTCAAGGTCAAGACAAAATTCAAGACTCGAAAATTATCGTTAAATACAGTGTCGGATTAGAAAAATACGAAAAACTAACACTTGAATAAGTTATTATACCATAAAATATAGTAAATAGTACATCTATATTTTATGAAATTATTCTGAATTCAAGATTTAAATTATTTTAAATAAATTCAATTTCAGAATCTGTAAAGATCAATTTTATTGTTAGAAATGGAAAAAATTTAAAGTTTAGCATTAATATTTGTGGTTGATTTTAAAGTTAATAAGCAGAACATAGAAAATTAAAAAATAATTAAATGTTTTTAATATCTTTCAAGGTTGCTGAACACAAAAAATTAAAACATTTTCTTCAATTCTAGGAAGTTAATACTTATTCCAGTATTTTTATAAAATTCTCTGATTTCCTATAGAATACTTTTACTTTTCCTAATTTTTTATTAAATTTCCTGTTTTCCGAACTTGTAGTAGCATTCTTAATTGAAAAAATATCGAGACTTCAAGACGAGACGAGATTCTATATCTCAAGACGAGACTTTTTCGAGACAAGATTCTTAGTTGGTATTGATATTTCAAGACGAGACGAAATGGAGAAGAATCTCGTCTTGTCTCGTTTTTATCATTTTTTATTATTTTTTTTTATTATTTTTTCAGGAATAATATTCAAAATTTAATGTCATATCTTTATTCCTTACAAACTAGTACTATAAAAGTTAAAACAAAATTAAAAATGAACGTTTAATGAAAATTAAATAAAATTTTAACGTTTCTTTTGAATACCTCCTTGATAGTCACTAACGTTTCAGGAACAGTTCGGTAAAATTTCCTTGACTTGCCTGAATTGTTAGTTTTCAGGATTGAAATACTTTTTTTAATGCCCCGTAGTAAAAAAAACTTTGATGTTAATAGTTAGTTGTTTTTAACTTATTTGTCCTCATTAACTGATAATTAATAATTTCATTTATAGCAAAAACCGCTTTTGAAACAAAATTAAATAGAAAATTAATTTCGTTTTAGTTCAAATAATCCAAAAACAAAAGTATTTGAAACTATTAAGTTTCGTGTGAACTCGAAACAAAAGATTGAAAAACATAATAATTTAGTGACAATTACAGAAAAATTGTTTCCGCATACTTATCTAACAAGAGCAACGTAAGTAATTAATGTAACTTACGTGACCAGAGTAATTTACGTAGCTATAGTAATTTACATAATTACAGTAAGTAAGTTACGTCAAGGATATAACTTACGTAAGTTACGTAACTACAATGACTTACGTAAAGAATACAACTTACGTAAGTTACGTAACTACAATAACTTACGTAAAGAATCCAACTGACGTCAGTTACGTAACTAGAATAACTTACGTAATTTATCAATTTGACGTAACTTACGTAAATAATCAAGCTAATGCAACTGACGTAATTAATATAACTTACGTAAAAATTAAACGTATGTACCTGACGAAAGTTGGATCCTTTACGTAAGTTATTTTCTTCAGTGTACGATACAATTTATTTATTGGATTTATTTTGCAGTTCAAGATTGCGTTTAATATCAGAAATGAAGCCGTATAAATATTGCGATCAATAAACTATCTGCGATCAAAAGTCGTTTAAGAAACATTCATGCCTCTTCAAATGACAATGTTCCGAGGTGGAATTTTAAAATTCAGCGCCAGTTGCGATGTTACAGACTCTCCATAAGAGATGGGGCGGCAGAGGCGAAAAAGCGGGGACTGCGTTGCAATCTAACATAATCCTACCATTCAGTTTGATTCAGTTCGCCTTCTGCGGTCATGCGAATGAGTTGAGCGCTCCCATTGGATATAATTGGAGTTAACGGATAGTTCACACAGATGGATGCGTGCACGAGCGTTCTGTCATGGAGTACCAGGACGTAAATAAATTGAAAAGTCCTTGCTCCAAGAATGTGCCGGGTCGCATATTCAGAAAATGGGAACGGATAATGTTGCGTAGTTGTTGATTTATTCTAGTGTCGGTAGTGACTTTTCGACGAGATCTTCTGTGTAGGTATTGCGATTGTGACAGAAGGTAGACACCTCTGTAGCCACGTATTTTTGAATATTTGTTTTTTCTCCTCAATTTTGCGTTGATTACGTGTATTGCATTTATGAAATCACATGATAACGAAAGGAGTTTATCTGGTGAGAAATATAAGTTGCTAGAAGTTGTAGTAGGTTAGTTTTTGAGGTTATGACAGTGCTCTTGGCTCTTTAATTTTTAAAACCCGTTCTACTCGTGGAACCAAGGTATTGGAACATGTGATTGTCAAAACGTAATATGTTAACAGTGTGTCGAAAAATGAGTTTCTTGTGTTGATATCACTTGTGATTAAAGTGGAAGTAAAAGGATGTTTTAAAAAAATATTGCCACAGTGGGAAGTGAAAGAATGTGTTTATAAACACGTGCGGAGTGGTAAAATTGTTTTTGGTTCTGGGAACGGCGGGAGTAGCAACACAGACTTGCTCCAAAGAGGGATTAAAGAGTTGGAACGCAATGACAATCGAGATTCGCGGGGGTTCGACATATCCAGCGGCGGCACAGGAGTTGAGAGCCTCTTGTTGGAGGTAAATAAAAAATCGAGTCTTCCTCTGGACCTTTACACAGATTAGAGAAAATAAGCGAAATGGATTGAGGCGAAGGAAGACTGAAACTACGTGGAGCCGATCGAAATATCAGGCAAACTCGAGAGAAACCCTCGTATCGAGGTTACCTCGTACTTCAAGGTCGAAGTACCGTAAACGTCTCACGTGCCAGTTGGAAATAAGCAACGACGAGGACGAGGACGAGGACGAGGAACCCTTTCGTGCTGGGATTTTCTCGCGATATCGGCGAAGACGCAGGCCATCTCCGGGGGAGGAATTCGCTAAGGAAATCGCAGTGACGACCGATCGGCCACTGGGCGATGCTGTCGGTTTGCTAAGGGCCTCTTATTTTTTTATTTTGTTGTGTTTTTTGTTGAGTTTTTTGTTGACCTCGCGGAGATGTCAGGAGGTTCCGCGTGCAGTGCTCGGGGCACTGGCGCCGAGTGCAGGAAGTTCGCACCAAACATATTCAACAAGAGCAAGTGCAGCAGCTGCTTCAAGCAGAAAGAGGAACACAGTGCCGAGGCTCTGGAATGCAACAGGGTGAGTTTAGTTGATCGACTCTAAATTGAATGTATACAGGGGTCTGACTCAACGCTCGCAGGTTCTTTTTTTCTTTCTCCTTTTTCTCCGCGTGACAAACACACCAATACTTTTCAAATCTCGAATTCCATTGATAATAACGCGGATCGAGACCCTTTTCAAAAATCTTAATATAGGTTAGAAAGGAATAGAACCTGTTAGGATTCTTGTTTTGTTATTATTATTATTATTATTGTTATTATGCTTTAGAGGTTTTTTATTGTCGTACGTCTCCATAAAACTGGGTCTCGGTCGTACTTCTTGACAACGATAAATTTTGCCCGGTCTGCAAGTTTTTCAAAAACTGTTAAATTAGTCGGGTACTTTTTGTCGACAATCTTGGTTTCTTAAAAATTATAGTTTTCTTTTCCATGTAAATCAATTTTTTAAGAGGTATGTAGTAATTTCGCTTTATATTCAAAGTACACTAAAAGAGGAAAATGAAAAAATAACTTTTTGCAATTGCCTTAAGGGAGCAGTAGGTAAAGTAATTATTCTATTCACATATCATAAAAAGGAATACAATGTTTCATTGCAATAAGGTTCTTAATGTAATTCTAATGGTTCAAGAAATTATATTGACATAATCATTATTTAAATAAAAATAATCGTCCAACATTAAAAAGTACTCCCAATAAAAATTTTTCTAATATTTTTAACCTTTGAGACAACTTAGGCAATGACAAATGGAAAATTTACTTTATACATTGATGGAAAAAATTTCAGAAATTATGACTGAGAATATTTTTGAGAGATATTTTTTTTATTTCATACTTTAAGTTCCAAATCAAATATCAATGCAGTGTGAATAGTACAAAATAATTGTTCAAAGAGCATTATACATATATTTAATATGAAAATTTGGCGTCTTTAGCAAACTGCTGCACGTGGCACATTGAATATCATTAATTAAACCATAAAATATTGAATAACATAAAAATCATATTATACTATCTTTTGAATTAGCATCTATCTTGTACTTACTTAATAATTCCTATTATTAGTTTAGACATTTCGATTTTTTTTACGAATTGAAATTATTGTTTTCTCCACTCGAAAGCAATTTTTTTTCTCTTGGTGATTGTTTATTTTATTGATAGAAGCTGTTTAATAAAATTGTAGGAGAATTCAAGGCGAGGAAAGAAGTGATTTTGATTTTTTCAATAATACATTTAAAATTCATGGATTTTTAGAAAATCCGTAAAAAATAAAAATTATCGCTTTCTCTGTCTTTGATCTCTTTGCAATGTTTCCAAATCTTCTAATATTAAAATAAAAAATTAGGTTTACTTTAACCACTTTCTTAATAAAAATTGCATCCTAAAATTCTGTTTATTTTTATTTCAATTCCTTTTTTTGATGTTTGTGTATTTAATCAAACTGGTTGTAATCTTTAAGATTTAATTTTGTGGCTGTACTATTCATACTTTGAACTTGTTTGCCCTCTGTTAGTCGAGCTTATCTTGCGAATTTTGGAATGTTAGCAGCCTTGCGACCTGTCCCGGTGCATTCCAATCGGCTTCCCTTTCTTATTTTCTTTTCATCTCTTTCTTCTTTCTCTTCCACTTTCTTGTAAGAGAAGAAAAAAGACTAAAAAGAGTTAAAGTTGGTTAGTCGTATTTTACGATTGATATCAAATTGATTTAATTTAATTTTATACTTAACAGCAATATACATTTTAATTATTTTGGTTTTAAGATATAAACCAATTGAAAACCGCTCTACTATAAGAGTTGAAAACTGTTGTATAATGTTCAATTAATGCGTGACCGTAACGGAAATAAATTCACGATTGAATCTCCGCGCACACGATCTCTGCAAAGTAAGGAAACATTTTCACAATATTCAAATATTCTTACTTTCTTATCAATGAGTGTATTTTCCGTTTGATCTTTCTAAAAGAACGTCCTACATACATAAAAAGTGACTATACTACTATTGGCTTAAAAAGTATAGTCAGTTGGCTCTAAAAACTTATATCTCAAGTAAAAAAAACGGACAAGTGCGAGTGGAACTCGTACTAACACCGAGGGTTCCGTACCCTTGTTTAAAACTTTTACTTTTTTGCTAAAAAATATATAAAGATCAACTCTACTTTGATTCATCATATTTGTATTTCAATTTTTAACTAAGATAAAATAACTACACGGAGAAAAAAATGCTGTTGAATCAATGACATATGAGTTTGATTCATTGAATAGTGTCATAACGGACTACCAAACGTATATGCTGTTGTTTTGAAAGCACCGATTCTAATGATTCGATAGAATCACTTTCATTGAAACAAAAGCATATTTCTCAAATTGACAGCATACTATGTTAATTTGAAGGTATTCCTTTTGAATCAACGATCAAAATTTTTTAATTTAACAGTATATGCTTTTGAGTCAATGACTATAGTTTTTCAATTTAAAAGCATCATTTTTATGAATCAAAAATTTGTACTTTTCATTTTTTCAGTTGTTGCTATCGATTGAATAACACCATACTGTTAAGTCAATTCTTTAATGTGGTGAAAGATATACACCAACGATAAATTGAAAAAATGAAATTTTTGTTCACATATTTTTTATATACTATAATTAATTCTCACACCTTTAACACAACACTTTTTATATACATCTTTTTTCAATTTTACACACTAACATACACATCTTTATTATTTTTTCATTTTTTCCAACGACAAACACACATACATACACACTTTATATTTTTTTGAGTCTGAAAAATACGCTGTTCCCAATCGGTCACCCATCCATGTAGTAACCGCGACCAAAGCTGCTTAACTTCCGTGATAGACGAAAACTGCCGCGCTGCAATCTAATACATTCGCTTCTGACATTGAGCAGTTACTTTGTAGTTAAATACCGTGCGCGAGATTTTTCTCGTGAATAAGGGAATTTATATAGGGAATTTATATTTAACTAGTCCTTAATTCTTTAAAACAATTTAAATAATAGTTTTTTATATAAGAATTTCAAAAACGACATATAAATATGTGTGGATAAGTATTTCAATAAATTTAGCACCTGTCAATGTCTCAAACACATAGTGTCCTTATTTTTATAGCATATGCTATAGGCAGTCCGCTATAGTACCACTCATTGAAACGAAAGCATATGCTTTCATTTTCAAAAGCGCGATTCTTTGGAGCAAACAACTTTTCATTTGATTCAAATTTACACGCATTTTCTTCAAATTTATTTATTAGATGCTTCAAATGAATAATGTCAAAGAAGCAATAAATTATTCTGTTGCTATATATAGATGAACTTTAGAAACAATATGTAGAATATCATTAATTTAACAGTACCGTACTTTTAATTTAAACAGTTTCATTTTTTCGTTTTAAGCAATATGCTGTTCGATTAATAAATGTGTTATTGAATCAATAACGGGAAATTCAATAGCATGGAGTTATTTGATTCAACAGCACTTTTTTTTCAGTGTACTGTTTTGTTTAAAAATCTCAAATACTTATAATAATTGTTAACCATTTAGATAATTTTGTTCATAAAGTGTCATGAAGTAAAGAAATAATTTGGGAACCTGATATGACTCTTATTGAACATTCTACAAAGTCCGAAAGTAGATACAAGTGAAAATGATGTCAAAAAACATGTACTTTTTTGTTTCAAAAATTAATAACTCTCGAAATAATTTTTTTATATTTCTTTCCTTATCTACAGTAACGTAGAAATGTTGTAGCTACTGCTTCCAAGTTGTTGCAATATTGTGCGATTTTTTTTTACTTGAGATATAAGTGTTCAAAGCCGACTGACTTTACATTTTACACCGATAGTAGATAAAAATCTCTTATTAAGGTAAATATACATATTTACGGCACGTTAAGGCCCTTGCTGAGAATTCTATTTCTGTTATTTTAGCTAATAACTTAAAGTGCAAGAAAACAATGGCATCGTAAAAGTTAATTAATCATTCTCAGTTTTTCATTGTTTGTATCTGTTTAGAAACTAAATTTATATTAATTTTTTAAAACACTCAATTGAACGTTATTTCGTGTAAAAATGTTGCCATGTAGGTAATTCCGTTCCAACTTGTCCATAATTGCGGCACATTCCGTTTTCACGCATTTTTATATATATAAAATATCAATCTTTTTGATAATAATTATTCTTAATGAAATTAATAACATAATATACTTCACTGTTATTAAATAAAACATAAAAATTTAGTTCTTTACAAACATTTTGAGCATTGTTTAGATGAGGATGTCGTCTCTATCAATCGGCCATAGCAAATAAGGTTAGGGGGGAGTGGGGCAAGACTGGGTACCGGCCTTATTTAACAAGCAAATTAACCAATCGCGATTATATTTTACATAATACTACACCGAGACGATGGTTTCTTGTTTACAAAAACCTAAAAACCACGAGAGCAAATCTTTGATCTGTTTTACTAAAAAACTGTTTTCGACGATTTTCTTGTGATTTTTTCACTTTTTTTAGGAGGTGTTTACAGTGCAAGCCCGATCAGCGGTCACTTGTTTACGTCGTGTGTTGATGGGGCGGTCGAGGGGCCATGAGGGAGTCGAAAAGAGACGCATGACTATTCCCGAAATTTAATTTGATATAATAGTCATTTGACAAAAAATTTATTTTGTATAAAAAACATTTGGATATACTTCCGAAAACAACCCCCGCCCGATTTTAATGAGGTAAAAAATCACAATTGTATGCATTTTTTCTTATCGTATTTGACCCAAAGAAAAATTCGGTTCAATAAAAAATAGTTAAGACGATTGAATGTTATATTTTTTAAAAATAAATATTCAATCAAAGGATAATTCGGTTAGGTAAATATTCTGCATGACGAAAATTTGATTATATAAAAATTCAGGTTGGTAAAATTTTGAGCGAATGACAATTTTGTTAAATGAAAATTCGGGCTAGTAAAATTTCGATCGGACCCAAATTTGTCTTAATAAAAATTCAGCTAAAGAAAATTTTAGTTAAAAAATTTTTTCTGCTGCAACAACTAACCTTAAAAATTCTAATTTTTTTGTAAATTGTTAACTTTGAAATTACTTGAATTAATTGAATAATTAATAAACCAATAAATATGTTCTACATTTATAGTAGAAATATATTATTCTATTTTTGTATATACACATATATAAACAATTTAAACACACTTTTTGTGATAAAAAATTTTTCTCCAATCAGCTGGCCGTATTTCTTTTTTGTTAATATTATGGAATAAATAAATAGAAATAAAATTGATAAATGCATAAACATCATTACGTTGATATTCGACGATTCATTTTTTAACTTCTCAAATCAAATAACATGGTTAATTTTTAAATTCGCGAAATAAAAAGTTTTGACAGATGAAGTTATGTTTGCAATCTCGCACTGCGAGCCGATTGCGAGGACGGCGCGAGACGACAAAGGTGTTTGAAATGCTAGTAGCGCCATTACAGTGCAATGGAACACTAGCGTGGTTCCTGCCTAGCTCCACGAAATTTTTCTACACGGGATGTGTAAATTTCATTAAAATGCATAAACAATATTCGGAGATTTTCGAAATTTTATAAACTTTATATTAAAATTAAAAATGTATCTTCAACAATTTTAAATTTTTATAAAAATAATTTGGGGTATTAATTTTAGAGATTGAAAATGATTTTCTAAATTTAATATAAGAACTCAAATTTTTATTTGAAATTCGAATGACAATTAAGAAATGATTAAGAAGATACATGCATTCTGTACTTTACTTTTTCTCCGCATGAGCGCGTTGCCTTTGAACGTTATGCAGATTATATTTTTTCATATGTAACTCTAATCCCCCAAAGTTATGCTCGTTTTTGACACCATTATTACACAGGGTAAGTGTACCAATTGCTGCGGATGCTTTAATTACTGCGTATTTATAAAATGTGCAATTACTTATCATTTAATAAAATATTAGTGTTGGAAAAATGTTGAAAAAATTATTTAGGACAATACTTACACTGAAAAAAAGTATTAAACCAAGAAAATTTTTCTTGGTTGAAGCAAATCGTAGAATTGAATACGGCTAAGAGTATTATAGTATTGATTCAAGAAAATGATTTTCTTGGAATAGTATACTTGGTAAGAGAGTATATGTTCTTGATCCAAGAAAATATGGAATTCAGTCAAGAAATTAAGTTACATGAAAAAAATGCAGATTATATTAATTCAAGAACATTTGTGTATCAAATCAAGAAAAAATTTTCTTGATTTGAGAAAATTATAGATTTCAATCAAAAAAATATTTTATCAATTCAAGTAAATTATTTACTTGAATTCTTCCCCCCCCCCCCCTTACCCCCATCCCATTTCTAAAACTTAGGTCAAACATTTTTATTATTTTATTAATTAACATTTTAATTTTTTATTTAAATAATTAAATAATTGTTATTTTACATATATATTTACATTTAATTAATACTTAATACAAATACAACAAATATACCTTGAAATAAAATTTTCCTCGGTCGGAGGAATTGAACTCGGATTGCGCGCATCAGAAGCCGTGTACCATTGCCACTATGCCATCCAAGCCTCAATGGAGAGTTTTCAAAAACTGCTATTTAAGTTGCACATCCATTTGAAGAGAAATATTTTCTTGGATCAAGAACACGGGCATTGTGTTAAGTAAAAAAATTTCAAATCAAATGAATGAAATTATTTGATTTAAGAAAAACGATTTCTTCAGACAATACTTTACTATTTCACTTAAGAACATAATATTCTTGATTCAATCCTTCTTGGTACTTCGGAAAAGTAAAATATTTGATTTGATCAATAACATATTTACTTCCACCAAATACTGAATTATTAATTCAAGAACTCTATCCAATGCTAATAATTACTTGGCACAAGAAAATTAATTTCTCTCCTCAAATAAATATGGGATTGATTCAAGTAAACTCTGCCAAGTAAATGCATTTACTTGGTTCAATTACAATTTTTTTCAGTGTAATAAAATATTGTCTATAAAGATAAACATTTATTAAAAATTACTTCAATTATTTAACTTTAAATTCGGCCTAACGCAGAAACTAAAACGCGTGTGAAATGCAGGTGCTTCAATTGCTGCTGGCAAAGTGATATCTAAATGCATGTAATTTTGGCCGCAGAAACTGACACCAGTCTGCAGGGTTATATGATTTTGATATTATTTTTAATTATTTAATTTTAATTTAATGATCTAATTATATAGTCTATTAATTTTTGTAAAAATTTCTTAAAAATACAAACAATAAATTTATAAAAATTTTAATTCAATTTCTATGACTTAAATATTTCTTTTTCTATGAAAAAGATGTCTTGGCTAGCATGCCGCAGAAACTAGTGCACTTATCCTACTATTGGCATGAGGTCTCCTTATACTGCTTCGTGGGAAGATATTTGCAAATTTACACATAACCTAAAAATACACATAACAAAAAAAACATGTAGCAACCATTAAGTAATATAAGAACCACTCACTGTTCCTCAGCACTTACACTGTAAAAAATTTGATGAATTTTATTTTATTTTTTATTTTATTTTTTCAAAATTTGAAATTCTTTTCATGCGAGGAAAAAATTATTTTTTCTAATAACCTGAAACAGAAAATTTATAAATGGCAGGATTCGAAACACAGCGATATTTGAGTTTCTGACGAGAACAGTCGAGCACGTTTCTGATGAGCTAAACAGTTATATACTTGAAACTACTTTTCATAACCGACATAAATGTGACACTTCATGGTGAAATTAAAAAAACTTTCAATTTATTAAAGCTGTTGGTTATTATCAAGTTTAACAACAATATAGTTTCTGTGTTTATTCTCGATTATGTTTTCGTTCAAAAGAAAAACCTTGAAACTAATTAATCAATTTGTATACTTAAATAATTATACTTATTAGTATATATAATTAAATTAATAAATATTAATTTGCTTAACTTAAAAAGTATATTAAATGATATTTAAATAATTCATGTCTCATGATCAAACCTTAACCTCAAAATATAATCTTGTGTTTGAAATTTCATACTTCATTATAAATTTCATTTTTTGAATGAAAGTTCATTTCATGATGAACTTTTACATAGACTCTTACGGTAAAATATCATACGACTCGATACGTAATATTACCAGGACCCTCGACGTAGAAAATTATGTATATTACATACCGACATCTTACATCTATACATAACCTCACTTTTCATTCATTCATATTTATTGATTTGTGAGTTGAAATTAAAAGTTCAGATTAAAAACTATTTGCAAAAAATGACAACAAAATTGAAGTACACAACTCATCCATATATCCCTTATGATAAATTGCAATTTGAACGTTTGACAATAGTAGATGAATCAAACCAAAATAAATCAAATGTTGCAAAATGTTTGCACTGCAACAATATTTTGAAAAATATTGGATACAAACGTCTGTTAGGACATAGGTAAGAATAAATAATTTATAATCTTTTTTATAAACATTTTTATTTCAAATTTCCGTTTTCCAATTTTTGTAATTCGAAACATAATTCTTTCCACGAATTATGTTTCGGTCGATCACCACGATTCATAGTGACAAAAATGTACACATTTATTTACAAAACAATTCAAAAAGATTCCCTATAACAACAAATCTGACCTAAGGATACGAACACGTGACTATTTAAGGTTATGTAGCTTAATCTCACACCCGTGCTATATGTATAATACATTTTGTAGAAAACCAAAGAGGTATATTACGTATGTAACACACGTAGAAAACAGTCATGTGAAGTTAGCACCACTTTTTCAAAAAATTAAAAAAATCAAATGAGTTCTGGGTTCTTTAGGAATAGTTCTGTAGTTCTTTAAAAAATTTTTCAATAGTTCTGGCAATAGTCAATAAAAAAAACTACTTAAACAAAATAAGGTGCTAAATTAGCGTAGCACCACAATTTTTGTAAAAAAGAGTTCTGAGATAGTATTTTGATAGCAAATGAAGAGTTCTAGAGTTCTCTCATATAAATATCCATAGTTCCGTAAAATCGAGAAAACTACAGAACTTTGAAAAAATCCCAAAAACTTTTTTTTGAAAAAAATTAATAATTTTGAGTTCTGAGCAGAGTTCTGGTATCAGTAAAAAGAGTTCTGCAAATAAGCCTAATAAACTTTTTTTCTAAACTTTAAATCGAGAAGACTACAGAACTTTAAAAAAATCCCAAAAAATTTTTTTTGCAAAAAATTAATATTTTGAGTTCTGAGCAGAGTTCTGGTATCAGTAAAAAGAGTTCTGCAAATAAGCCTAATAAACTTTTATTCTAAACTTTAAATCGAGAAAACTACAGAACTTTGAAAAAATCCCAAAAACTTTTTTTTGCAAAAAATTAATAATTTTGAGTTCTGAGCAGAGTTCTGGTATCAGTAAAAAGAGTTCTGCAAATAACCCTAATAACCTTTTTTCTAATCTTTAAATCGAGAAAACTACAGAATTTTGAAAAAATCCCAATAAATTATATTTTGCTTCAAAAATTAATTCTTTTCAGTTCTGTGCAAAGTTCTGGTATCAGTCAAAAGAGTTCTACAAATAATCTGAATAAACTTTTTTTCTAATCTTTAAATCGAGAAGACTACAGAACTTTAAAAAAATCCTAAAAAATTAATTCTTTTGAGTTCTGACCATAGTTCTGGTATCAGTAAAAAGAGTTCTGCAAATAACCCTAATAACCTTTTTTCTAATCTTTAAATCGAGAAAACTACAGAATTTTGAAAAAATCCCAATAAATTATATTTTGCTTCAAAAATTAATTCTTTTCAGTTCTGTGCAAAGTTCTGGTATCAGTCAAAAGAGTTCTACAAATAATCTGAATAAATTTTTTTTCTAAACTTAATATAGAGAAATCTACAAAACTTTGAAAAATCCCAAAAAATCAATTGTTTTGGAGTTCTGAGAAGAGTTCTGTTTTTAGTAAAAAGAGTTTTATCAGGTTGGCCACTATTTTTAAATTTTTCGTCTCCCGGTTTTCTCCCGGTGGAAATGAGCTTTTTCTCCCTGTTTTTAATTATAATTTTACTGTGAGCAGAACATTACCTTTATGTAATATATAGTTGTAAATGATATAAATTCGGCCAAAAACACTAAAAACAGGGCTCGGATCGTCTTTAAGACTAAAAAAAGTATCTTTAGTCGCATAAACTCACAACAAAAGTCACGAAAAGTCGCATAAAATTTCCGAAAAAGTCGGAAAAAGTCGAATGAAATTTTAGGAAAAAAACGCCGAAAAGGAAACACAAAATTGTAAAAAAAATCATATTTCTCGCCAACACATATACTTTAACATCAAACAATCTGGAATAATATTTAATAAAATTTAATAAAATTAATGCATGCCAAAATTTTAATTAGGCATTTTAAACATTTTTTTTAAATCTGTTCAAAATTTCAATTATTTTTATAAATAATAAAATTCTTTTCCAAAATTCGATTATTTTAAAAAATTCAATAAAATGCCTGTCATAATTTTAACAGACGTAATCTTTGTTATTATATACATTATTCAATAAGTTTCATTAAAAAATATTCAAACCTGCATTAACCAAATAAGGGAAAGCTTTTGTGTTGTAAAACTTAAAAAAGTAAGAGGCTAAAATTTGTTCAAAAATTCTTTTAAACTTAAAATTTCAATCAACCTGCACATGGTAGACATAATTAATCTATATTATTATAAATATTTACCAATACCCAGTGAGAAATTGCCAATAGATTTTAAACGGTCCAATATCGGTCCAATATTGGTTGCCGTGCTGGGTGCCGATTGACTCCCAATATTGGACCAATATGGGCTGATGCTTGGGATGTAACGGCATCGCCAATCATCGGTTGTTAATATTGGTCCAATATTGGCCGAATATTGGCAACCAAGAGAAAAAAAAATTTTTTAATAAATTTTTTTAATTAAATAATAATAATAATAAATTAATGTTTATAATTTTTGTTTATTATATTTATTTAATTAATTATTTAATTATTTATTTTTAATAATCTATATAAACAATATATTATTTATAAATTATAATTATTTAAAAATGCAGCAGCTATTAGGAAACAGCATTCTGCAAAAAAAATCCTATCATTGAAAAATCAATGATAGGCGAGAGCGAGAGATATCCGCGTCATTAAATAGATTCGCAGATATACTCTGGTCTCGCGATGAATCTCTCGATACTTATATACACTGGAGTCGTCGTGTCAGTTGCGAGAACGGTTACAGCGTCCCTCTTGCGGCAGAGATTGGATTTTTCGCGTGGTAAATTCTAAAGTTCTGAACGTTCAAATGAACTTTAGGGAGAAGAGAAATCAATGTTACCGACGGCTCATACACACTTTTCACACTTCACTTTACCACGCGAAAAATCCAATCTCTGCCGCAAGAGGGACGCTGTAACCGTTCTCGCAACTGACACGGCGACTCCAGTGTATATAAGTATCGAGAGATTCATCGCGAGACCAGAGTATATCTGCGAATCTATTTAATGACGCGGATATCTCTCGCTCTCGCCTATCATTGATTTTTCAATGATAGGATTTTTTTTGCAGAATGCTGTTTCCTAATAGCTGCTGCATTTTTAAATAATTATAATTTATAAATAATATATTGTTTATATAGATTATTAAAAATAAATAATTAAATAATTAATTAAATAAATATAATAAACAAAAATTATAAACATTAATTTAGTATTATTATTATTTAATTAAAAGAATTTATTAAAAATTTTTTTTTACTCTTGGTTGCCAATATTTGGCCAATATTGGACCAATATTAACAACCGATGATTGGCGATGCCGTTACATCCCAAGCATCAGCCCATATTGGTCCAATATTGGGAGCCCTTATTGGACCGATATTGGACCGGTGAGAAATTTCTCACTGGGTAATTTGCATTAAAAATTATTCAAAATTGCAGTAACTTGATTTGGAAAAGATTTATTGTATTTTAAAACTGTGATGTACGTACGCCATAATATTTTCCTAGTGTTACACTCTGTTACATACATATTGACGTCCCCTTGTGTTAAACTGCAAATCTTTTAAACTAAATGTTTCTCGCGTATCAATTTATGCGTCCTCATTGCTTTCAAAGGTTTTAATTTTAAAAAAGGGCTTGAATATTTTTGTAACTCTTCAGGTGAATGGAGGAAGTGAAATTAGTTTTATTTTTTACTGTAAAAACTCCAAATAGTTTTCGACGGTAACTTCAGAGGCAAAAAATGGGGTTGAACAATTTGGACCTTCATTGAGAAAACTTTTCCATTGCATAGTTACTAAAATTAAGAAAACTTTGTGTAATTTTAAAAGTAGGTTGAAATAAAAGTACATAGGTAGTTATTACAAAAATATGAAATGAAACTCCAGTTTAGTTAAATTTTTTTTCGATGTTTAGATTTTTAACAAATTGAAAGATGTTTACGGATGACATAAATAAGAATTTATTCGTAAAAGGTAATGGGATAATATTAACTCAAAAACAGTCACTGCGTGCTTAATAATCGAGGAATAAAGTTATCCAGAAGCAGAGAGAAAGGCCATAATCTCGTTTACCATTAGAATCTCAGTTACTCGTAAGCCCTATACGTTTAATTTTTTTGCGTCCACACGCATACGTCTACCTTGGCTTAACTAATCACGATTGTAAACGACTACATTACGTAAGCAACGTGATTTATAAATATCGTATTTGGTGCAAGGTGGCGAGATAATCTGACCGCGGTTTCACGACTGTAACGAGGCTCCATTTAGCATCGTCGATTTTTTTCGTTATTTGCAAATCACCTGGATCTTTACCATTAAACCACAACTTTTAGAAACAGCATATGCAGGAAAACAAATATCCTACCAGTTACAAAAAACGTTCCATTATATGCATGCGCTCGCAGAGAATTGCATTCAAAATATCTCTTTCATCCGGAAATGTATTTCAGACTGAATAATAAATGAATAAAAATCAATAAAACAATCTACTCGATGTTAATCCAGACAGTGTCATTATTTGTAAACGTTCCCTTATTAACATTTTAATGGTAAAAATAAAAAATATGCCGTCATCAGTAATAAGAAATATGTGCTTGGAATCGCTATAATGAAAATTTTAGGCTTGTCACTTGTCAATGCGACTCCGAAAACCATCGAGTCGTACATTCGTTGATGTGCATATGTGACGCGACACGAGAAAAGGGACCTATTGTTAAAAAATTCCATTTTGAGATTACGATGCTATTCGATAGATTTTTATTGGCTCTTTCACGTAAAAAAATGAGAAGTTAAAAATCTGAAATAGTTTTAATAATATAAAGCCCGAAATTTGAACGTGTCCGCGTAAATACACGGGGTTTCTGCTCATGGCGTCACTTTAAACGCTCCCCCTGTAAAATTCTCTTTCGAGGCGATAGGTCCCTTTTCTCGTGTCGCGTCACATATTATTCTTATGAAGCAAATGAGGACTCAAACTTTTTTCGAATGGTGCCGACTTATTTAACAAGCCTGCCTATTGTTTGCACGAGAGATACTTATTTCAGTTACGATATGCCTCTACCTTGTACGTGCTCGGTGTGCAGAAGACTGACATACATATTGTGTTTCTAACCACTGTTAAAACATAAATATTTCTGACGTCCTACGTCCGACCTGATCGACTTCACTCATTTCATCGTCTCGTCATATTCGGATATATTTTGCATATATGGGAATGCGCTGGACCAATATGACGTTGACTAACATAGCACAAGAACTCAAATTTTCCTTTATTTTCGAAGCGAAAATATACGAGCAATCGCGAGTGAAATATTAGCATGAGTCGCTGAAGGATTTATTGCTTTCTTAAAAATTACTGCTCCCATGTGCCACTTAACTTCAAAAGAAAGTACAACTATGTAGGATGAGTGATTATTTCAGTAATTAGAACTAGAAAATTATATTTGACGTGAAAATTTATGTTGCATTTTTATTGCCTAAGTAGATCACGGAAGATTAAATATGTCTAAAAATCAAGATTTTTGTATTTTCGTGTAATGCCTTAATAGAATTGTATTTTTCTTCTTTGATAGGGGAGAGTGGGGCAAAAAATTTAATTTGCAGTGTAGTGCAGAATGGGGTACATAAGTGTCGGTCAAACCAGATGCTACGCCGATTCATTTAACTATTTAAAAACAATATATTATGCACAGTAAAAAGAAAGTCTTATTTTAAGGCGGGAAAGCAGCCTTAAATTAAGATGCAATATTTTTAAGACATGTCAATGCTGAATTTATGCACGTTTTTTGTATCCTTTAACATTATAGCAGACAGTGTTGAATTTACTCACAGCCAGTCAGTGAGTAGTTTGCTCTCGATTTCAGGTTGCAAAAAGTGGGATAAACAATCGTCAAAGTTCGAAAAACATGGTTTTTCAACGGCTGCTGCTTCCGGTTAAATTTTAGAGGAAAAAGGTGTTAATGGAAGTTATAGATCTTAAAAAAATATTTTTCTTCAGAAATCGTTGTGAACTTCACTAACGTCACATGAATTTAAACCATTAAAAATAGCACTTTTTTAATGGTTTAATAACTTTGTTATTAATTGTGGAATTTGTTAATAACTTACCAAGAATATTCCCCTTGCTAAGCTGAATAAACCACAAAAAATTTTACTTGGTCGGATAAATAGTTTATGCATAATTCCATTTGTTAACTAAAAACATGTAATTTTTCAACGGAATTTCCCCACTGTTGAACCTGCGAATTATATACAGTAGAACCCGGTTAATACGATCCCGTTTAATACAATTTCCCGCTTAAAACGACCTTTTATTATGGTCCCTGCAATTAAAGAAATACATTTTATTTCCCGCCTAATACGTTTTCCCGCATAAGACGCATTCTTAGCGCGGTCCCTACAGAATCGTATTAACCGGGTATCACTGTAGAAGCTTGAAGCATCACGTGCACATATACACGCCGGTTTAATTCGAAACATGTACTCAGATAACGATGCTACACACTTATATACAAATAATTTGAATTTCTTTTTGACATACACGGAGAAAAAATGCTGTTAAATCAATGACGTATGACTTTGATTCATTGAATAGTGTCATAACGGACTACCAAACGTATATGCTGTTGTTTTGAAAGCACCGATTCTAATGATTCGATAGTATCACTTTCATTGAAACAAAAGCATATTTCTCAAATTGACAGCATACTATGTTAATTTGAAGGTATTCCTTTTGAATCAATGATCAAAATTTTTTAATTTAACAGTATATGCTTTTGAGTCAATGACTATAGTTTTTCAATTTAAAAGCATCATTTTTATGATTCAAAAATGTGTACTTTTAATTTGCTTAGTTGTTGCTATCGATTGAATAACACCATACTGTTAAGTCAATTTTTTATGTGGTTAAAGATAAACCAACGACAAATTGAAAAAAGAAAATTTTTGTTCACATATTTTTTATACATTAGGAAAAGCTATACGTCAGTCACCGCCCATAAGTGCAAGTGAGACAGACTTATGCGATTCCCATACTTTCCTATGACTGACCGTTAGCTTTTCTATACTATAATTAATTCTCGCACCTTTAATACAACACTTCTTATATACATCTTTTTTCAATTTTACACACTAACATACATACCTTTATTATTTTTTTCATTTTTTCCAACGACAAACACACACAGACACATTCAAACAGACTTTATATATTTTTGAGTCTGAAAAATACGCTGTTCCCAACCGGTCACCCATCCATATAGTAACCGCGACCAAAGCTGCTTAATTTTCGTGATAGACGAGAACCACCGCGCTGCAATGTAATATATTCGCTTCTTAACATTGAGCAGTTACTTTGTGGTTAAATACCGTGCTCGAGATTTTTCTCGTATATAAGGGAATTTATATTTAACTAGTCATTAATTAATTAAAAGAATTTAAATAATACTTTTTATATTATATTATATTATATTATATTTATTTATTTATATTATATTATATTATATTTTTTATATTATATAAAATTTGCCCCATATAGATGAACTATAGAAACAATTTGTACAATATCATGAATTCAACAGTATACCGTACTTTTAATTTAAACAGTTTCATTTTTCGTTTTAAGCAATATGCTGTTTGATTAATAAATGTGTCATTGATTCAACAGCACTTTTTTTAGTGTAATAAGTAGGGGAAACCGGGGCGTAATGGATAACAAATGGAATTATGCATAAACTGTTTATCCGATCAAGTTAAATTTTTTTGTAGTTAATTCAGCTTCGCAAGGGGAATATTCCTGATAAGTTATAAACAAATTCCATAATTATCAACAAAGTTATTAAACAATTAAAAAAGTGCTATTTTTAATGGTTTAAATTCATGTGCAACTACACTAATTAATTTTTTTAACTTACGAGCAGCCATTTGAAAGCTTTTTTTAAGCTTTATAACTTCCATTAACAACTTCTTCTTCTAAAATTTAACCAGAAGCAGCAGCCATTAAAAACCCATGTTTTTCGAACATTGACGAATGTTTACACCATTTTTTTGCAACCGGAAATCGAGAAATACAAAGGTTTCATTTAAACCAAAAATAATTTATTAGGTACAAATAGATAATTTATTATGGTCCCTGAAATAGCCATCGATGCTCAGCATCGAAAAATATTTTTTGTACAAAACCAAAAAAATCATTCAATCTTTCCAATGATTTAAGTTAAAAAAATACTATTAAATAGTTTTTTACTTCTTAGATGAATAGAAGGAGTAAAATTAATTAAAAATTTTTTACTAAAAATAAGGAAAAATACTTTTTGATGCTGTGCATCGATGCCAATTTCAGGAACCTATTTAGTATAGGTTCTGAGTTAATAAATTCTTTTCTAACTGTGAGTACATCAGTGAAGAATGATTTGGTGTAACGTAATACGTTTTTTCGCACGTTACTCAAATTTAGTTTTATTTACACTGTTTTGAGAGATGATAGGTCTTAAGATTTATACTAAACTCAAATCGGTTTTTAATTTATTGTAGTTGTGCATAAGTTTAATCACTTTAAGTGTGATTCATGGAATACATCATCCAGCGGGAAGGTAAATCCTTATTAATAAAATCAGACGTCTGTTTGTACATTGCTTAAAACTTCAAAATTTTAGCATAAATAGTTGTTATTGACATCAAGGATTCCAGAAAGAATCTTAAAAATTTTAATGTATGTATGTATGTCTGTCACCAAAACTTTGTACCCCAATCACACAAAAACGCGTTTACCGATTTGAACTAAATTTGGCACATTGTTAGATATTGACCCAAGGAAGGTTTATTAATTTATGGATTTAAAAATATTAATTAGAACAAAGATATTCAATATTTTTAAAAAATCGAAAAATTCAAAATTTTACTTTTTTTATGGATTGCTTTTAAACTTTCTATACTTGAGTATTGCAAGGTATTTAGGCACATTTTAGCATAATTTTACTATCCTATAACTAAGATGTAAATATAAAAATATTTTCAAAAAATCGAAAATTTCAAAATTACACATTTTTTAATGAAAAGCTTTTAAAATATCTGTTTAAAAATGGTTATAATGTTCAAAAATCGAGAAAAATATAATTGATAGGGGAGAGTGGGGCAAACCGGACCCTCTAACAGTTTTTTACTCTTGTGACTAAACGAATAAACCGATTTTATTTTTCGAGGGCTTGTTTGAAAGATCATTTAATTGCGCAACTTTTTCCTAGAGACACCTATACTTAATTTTTTATTGTTTAGTTGCTGTGTAAACTTAAAAAAAATTTACAATCGGACCGGTTTTACCCACCCCCTGGGGTAAACTGGACCCCCCCATGGGGTCCAGTCCAACTAAAAAAAAACTTTTGCTCCCAGCGTTGCACAAACAAATGTAAAAAATGTCAAATTGAAAAAATAATGTATACTACAGATGGTTTTTTCAAATTTCTAAATACACTGAGAAAAATGGATATTGAGCTTTAATATCTAGATATTAACGGTCAATATCTGTAACAGTCAAATACATAAATATTTTAGATGTTTAAATTTAATATCTAGTATATTAAGATTTTTAACATCCAATTTTCTCAGTGTAGCACTTTTGACAATTTCGCCATTTCGGAAATATTGAGGGGGGTCCGGTTTACCCCACTCTCCTTTATATTCAAAACATTTAGAATAATTTTTCTCTGAATAAATATGATACAGTCAATTTATATTGTTATATTACTGTATATAACGGACCCATAATTCAAAAGGAAGATTAAGCGCGATCGCTTTCAAGATGCGTGGCTATGCGGTATGTGTATTTGGTTTGCGTCCTCGTGGTCTCGGGTTCGGTCTCCCGTGCGTGCGATATTTTTCCGTCTTATATTTAAGTGTTTTGCGTGTATAATTCTTCATGGTGTTACATAAAGTATAAGTTTAAATAATTATTAACAATAATAATAATAATTTAGTCATTAATTAAAATAAATAAAATTGTCTAAATTAATGAAAGAAAATAAAAAAAATATTTTTTTAAAACTTACTTGAATAAAAGAAATTCTAATAATTATTTACATTTTATTTTGACAATCATAAAAGTTTATTTACTACAGAAATATTAATAATTATGAGTATTTAATAAATTACTCGCCATGCTTAGATTATTAAATAACAAGCTTTAATATAAGCGAATAAAAGTAAATTTTGTTTTAGAGAACGCGTTACAGCATTTTCCAAATTTGATAAATTTTACCTGCGAATCAGTAATAACGCGGTATTATGCCAGTAAGATTTCACTTTTAGAGATGTTTTGAGCAGTGTAAAGACAAAAATTATTTTTTAAACGTTTAAAAAACGAAACATAAACTCTACTAGAACAATTTTTTAATGCAAACATTTAGGATATGTATCAGAAAATCAGACGACTCATTATATACATGTTTCAACTTCCGCAAGACTGAAATATTGGGCTTTATTACCACAATAAATATAAATTCTTCGTTTAAATTCCCGCCACCAATTTATTTTTCAGCGAAAATTTCTGAGTGTGTTAACGGAAGGTTAATGAACAATTCCCAACTCATTATTACCCCAAGAAATAAAAAATAGTCGTCTAAACTCCCGCCTTTTCTATACGCACACTCTGAAATTCTCTATGAAAGAAAAATTGGTGGCGGGTGTTTAAACGAATATTTTATATTTCTTGGGGTAATAAGGATCAATATGGCGGCCTTCCGGAAGTCGAAATGAGTGGGTGTTTAAACGAAGAATTTATATTTTTTGGCCTATTACGGGAGTTTTTGAAAAATCTTCTCTACATTATAGGGTATGAATAAATTAAAAAAAAGAAAAAAAATCAGGTCCAAAGTTAAAAAAAAATTAATTTGTTTATAAAAAAAATTGTTTTAATAAAAAATAAAAAAATTTTTGTTGACATTTCCTGAAAGTCGAAAGAAAACTGAAACTTTCATTCTTTGGAAACTATTTCTAAACTCAATATTTTCAGACTTATAAGTTATTGAAAATAGGAGAACTTTTAAAAATACAAAATTTCGAAAATTCGTAACTCGAAAATTTGGGCAATTAAAAAAAAATAAAAAAAATGTTTAACCGAATTTAAATGATCATAGGTAAATATTAGGTGGAATTGCCCATATATATATATATATATATATATATATATATATATATATATATATATATATATATATATATATAATGTGGGGAAATCGATAGCTTAGTGTAGATAATCGAGCAAATAACACCAGAATGGTACATTTAAGAGTCTCGTTTTCCTAAGTGTCTCAGAAGCGCGGTTCTCTATTGTCTAAACAATTGCTACATAATGATTTATGAAAATGTTGAAGAAATCGTCAAAGAAGTTAGTGACGTAACAGTGCATAGCGCGAGTTGTCACCAAGCGGCACGAAAGAGTCGCGCTACCTTGAGAACTGTCATTCCAGTGAATGGATCTTACGTCGAGTTGGTTCGCGATGCATCTACAAGGTACGTATTGATCGGCCACAGTGATTAATCGAACGTACGGTTGGTGAAGAGAAGGCGCTCAAGGGGAGGAGGAACTGGACGAGAAGGAAGCAATAAGACCTCTCTATTTCAACGAAGTAGAGCTTCGCTTTTTCATCGTCTACTTCGCTATTTGCCATAGAAGCCTTGTGTACCAGTAAACTGCACCTTTATAAGGACTCGATTGAAAACGAGCTACACATCGCCACCTACCCCAACCTCCATTTCGCATCCAATGAGTGTTCTCTGTCTAATGATATTCCCCCTTTAGATCTTTTAGTCAAGATATCTTGACTTGTTTTCCCTCTTTTTTCAAAATTACCTTCATTATTTATTTCAATCAGTCTCAGGTTTATGGAAAAATAAGTCGTAAAATATGTACGAAGGAAATTGATAATGGAGTTTTGTGGCGGATACACTTTTTGTTGCATGTTTTGCCTGTTGAGGAGAAGATCGATTCACTTCAAAGTCCCTGCTGTTGCAAAAGAAATAAAAGTATGTTTAGGATCACTTTCTTATCTTTTGGTTTTAGTAACGAAATACAAAAAAGAGAGAAAGGGAGGGAAGAGAAGAGAAGACTTTCTTGAGATTTCTCGAGTGGCTAGTCAGTTGACAATTAATTGCCCTTGGCGTCGCAACTGTGCAGTCGCAGCTTTTTAAGACATCTTGAGTGGCTGCTCGAAAATTGATAGCTCTTGGCGTCGCAACATTGTTATACTTTTTGATCTCCTCACTGAAATATTCCTCGCTCGCATAAGATATGCGAACTCGTTTCTTTTAGGCCCCTGCTCTCTGTATGTCTTAGGAAAGAACGAAACTTCGAGTGACAAGGGCTTTCTCACATGTTTGCCAGACTGTCTGTTCTGGCACGTCGTAAAGGAGAAATGAACAGACTAACAAATGCTCGATGATTATTAACGAATCCGCAGAGTCGAATCATTAATTTTAAGAAATGATAGTCCACTCTTCATGTCTTTCGAAACTGGTTCTAGAGACATATCTTCACCCACCAATCATTTGAGTGTTTTTCGCTGAGGTTTGTTCCGTTCCGTAGAAACTAAGAAATTTGTTTTGTTGAGAGATTGTAAATCAGTCTTGTCAGGATGCAAATGAGGAGAGTTGAAAAATAGGAACTGATAATATGGAAGATAATAAGGGAAAATAGATTTGTGTATCAGTTAGTTAATATTATTTCACCTTCGAAGCTTCATGTTGATAATAGTTACAGTATCGACACAAAGAATCGACGGAAGCAATCTCTAGAAGGTTAGGTTCTTCTGAGAAAGCTGGAGAGTACGTCAATGACTGATCTCGACGAGTTTACATTTACGGAGATTCGCCTATCGAGAATTCCGCGTTCTCAGTAATGAGATTTCCGCGTACTACCTGCACCTTGAACCTGTTTCTACATATTTATACTACCAAGTACCTTGTGCTGTAAGTACTTTTGTGTGCTACAAACTACAAGTAAGTACATATATCGTTCATCACAAGTTGAACATTCGTAATTGTTTGGTTCAGTTTAGAAGACAAGTAACTAAAACTTTTCATTTTATTAATAATGAACATGTCCATATATTTGTTACGAGAAAAAATAAATGTCTATGTGCAATGGGCAAAATTATTTTCATTATTGTGAGTGAAACACTCAAGAACAGAAATATTTCAGTGAGCTAAAGAAGTAACGATTTGTTGTTTCTCGATCAACTGAATTATGAGCTAAGGACTCACAAGTCGAGGATGATTTATCTGATGATCCTTTGTATCGACGAGGTGCGCGTGCACTGCGGAAAATAAAAGAGCGGAAATGCGAACCTCCGTAAGGTACATCCATGCGGAATTAGTGGGGAGAAGGGAGAGGAGAGTAAGGATATAGCAACTCATGTTAGCATCTCAGCGTCATCTTTCGTGATCGTTGGGATGTTCCTGCTTGTTTTCCTCTTTCAAGCTCTCGTGGCCGTCTTGGTTCACCATACCAACAATTAGCCTCACGGTCACGACAAGGACATCCACTTCGTGATAGGCTAAACACAGGTCGGCTACTCTATGAGATATTGCCTACCGATCAGAGGGTCGGGGTGGCTTAGTCCAGGGACGGATAATTTGCGATCGTTATGACTGCGGAGTTGATCGAGCTTCAGGTCGCTGTAAGTCTTCGCAGAAGCAATTTTTGCAAGAATGCGATGATCCGTCGATAAAGCCTTTTACACGAGCAATTCGCGCTGAAGTATACCTCAGTGAAGTGATTTTCGTTAAACTAATTTATTCAAGAGTCCATCACAATTCGGAAAATAGCTCTTTAAATGATAATTTCTCAACATCTATTATGATTGGCTTTAGGTGTTGATAGAGCCAATAAAAATAAATCGTTATACGTTATGAAAGTATCAGTCATAAAAGTACCACTTGCAAAAGTATAAGTAATGAAGGTATGAAGTAAACTTATCCGAAGAAAATAGTTTAATAATATGCAGCATATAGCAGCTCGTAAGATTCATGTTGAACACAGAACATTAATCAGCCATGGAGTATTGAAATTACTGACTAACGTATTGCCGATCTATAGGAGAAAAATAGTCGTAAAAACTCATTTGAAAAAGCAAAGAGAGGTAAATTTATTATTTGTGCTTGAAAATTGATTGGCTCACAATTTTTGAAAATACTTTTTTCAATTATTTTATCTTTATTAGAACCAAGAACTTTAATCTAAAGGGACCTGCAGACTATCATACTCTGTGTATTTAGATAGCTATGTAATTACTTGCGTACTTGAACATTCATATTGGCAGATAGGCTTGTATGTACATACGTGCAAGGCATGCAACCTACGAATGTTTTATTTATCAAGAAAAGTCTGTGTTATTTTAATAACGCGTAAATCACAAATGTCGATTCACTCCCACGCAAGAAGCTATTTTAGTATCTGTTTATTATCGAACGACGGGACATGCTTGGAAAAGCTTTTCTCAAATTGACCTCTAAAACGTTCCTCTTTAACTGATTGCTTTTTAAACTATTCAATTACATTCCTAAGTACAATAAGCTCCAGTTATTCGCTTTTTGAAACACCCCGAACAATCGAAGGATCGTTTTAACTGGCAATTAGCCTTCGCCACGAACCTCCCGATTGTGACCTTACCCTCATCGCGAACAAATGTATCCTACCAAGATGGCCTGATTTATGCTGAGCTCGATTGGATAACTCACCATGCACCCACCACCTTGCTACTAAGTACTTTGCGATCGCATTTCGATTTATCGGATCGATAAGTTCGAGCTACAGCTAAGGAGATATGCTCACTTGTGATTTATTGTCCTCCTTTCTACATACGAAATTTTTTACGTCTGTTTTTTTTCATGCAAATATTATAATCATAAGATAATAATAATTTCAATCTTCAATAATTGAGCCGCCGGATAGTAAAACCACGCATAAAATTCTGACGGCATTTTTAGTTGGCCCCTGATGACACCCAAAAATTAACTTCAAACAAAAACCTGTTTTTAAATCACTTTCTCATAGAAAAATTTCCCGGTGCATCTTGTTTCTTAAATGAAAAATTTTGTATTTTTTTTCTTTTCAAGTTAAATGCCAAAAACTAATTTTTCTAGAAACTACAATTTAATTGAAATATTCACTTCAACTCGCTCTAAAATCTAAAGTTACGGATCGTTGTTAACCAAATTTTCAGGAATTATAGCTTAAACTATTCTAAGAACAGTCATTAACCAAGTTTAAGGATTGACATAAAAAAATGTTATTAATTTTGTTTGTTCAGTGTCAAAAACGAGTTCAGGGTTGCCACAGGTCAGGGAATTCAGGGAAAAGTCAGGGAAAGTAAGATTGGTCAGGGAAGTCAGGGATTTTTAGTAAAAGTACTGGATAAAATCGAATTTCAAAAATTCATGAAAAAACTCTAAATTTTGATGTTTTTTTTGTTTGCCTCGTACAAACTATAAAAATAACCGTGCGAATTTTAATACAAAACCATGGATTTTTTCTATTTCAGACAATAATTTCCTTTTAAATAACTTAATTTTTAAAGAACTATCATAAAATTAGGACTAATAAATTATGTAATGAATAATTTTTACAATTTTCATAAATACTAGATTGATAAAAGAATTTTAGTTAAAAATACTAAAAAAATTTAATTTTGGAAAAGTTACAAATAATTACAGAAATTCAATTATTTTCAAAAGTAATAAAATTTTTCCCAGAAATTCGATTATATTCAAAAATTAAATAAATTCTGGTCATTTCAATTATATATATTTAAAAATGAAAAAATTCTTCTCTAAAATTCTATTATATTGAATTTTTTTTTCAAAATTCTCGTCAAAGTTTCAATTATTTTTATAAATAATACAATTCTTCTTCGAAATTCAATTATTTAATATAAAAAATTACAAATGATTTTTCGAAAAATATCAATTATTTAAAAAGAATTTTATAAAATTCTTAGCAAGAGTTCAGTTATTGAAAAAAATTTGACAAAGTTCTTTTCAAGAATTCAATTATTTTTAGAAATAGTAAAATTCTTCACCGAAATTCAATTATTTTAGAAAAATTTTAATAACATTTTTGGAAATTTATTAAAATTATTTTCATGAATAGTAAAATTCATCGCAAGATTTTAATTAATTTTGGATACTATATTTTAATCAAATTCCTCGTAAAATGTAATTATTCTTAAAAAATTTATTAAAATTTGTCAAAAGAATTCAATTATTTAAAAATTTGTTGATAAAATTCTTTATAAAAATTTAATTTTAACAAACATTCAATTATTCAATAAATTATTTATTTTTCAATTTAAATAATTGAATTTTTTTAGAATTTTCTAATAAAAATTGATTAAAAAATGAAGTTTATGAAAAAAATTGAATTATTGCAATGAATTTTATTACAATTTTTTCAAATAATTGAATTTTTTGAGAAAATTTGCTATACTTTTAAAAATAATATAATTCTTGCTAAGGATTTTATTAGAATTTTTGTAAATAATTAAATTTTTGTTGAAAAATTTCATGGTTATTTAAATTATAACTAAACATTAAGAATTCTTTATGTTTTGTAATAATATTCTTAGAAATTGTTGAGTTTCAAAAAAGTTTGAATTGAGAGATAAAGAGTGATAGATTAAGAGATAATAAGAGATCAATGCAGTCACAAAATTGAAAAGGTAGTTCAAGAAAAATATATTCCAAGCTACCATGGCTGAGTGACATTCGTATGCGACTTACGCCCCTAAGGTTCAGAGTTCGAGCCCTCTTGCGTGCGAGATTTTTCAAATTTGGTTTTAAGTGTTATGTGTATAATGTTGGTAAATAATGTGAAATGAAATATAGATATAAACAGTAAATAATAATTTCATAACAAATAAATAAGTAACTTATTTGTTAAAAAAAGATTATAAATAGAAGTACGAAAACACTAAAAATATTTTTTTTAAATAATAAATTCCATTAAAATTGTAATACATTATAATATTGTTAATAATATTGGTTAATTAATTCTTTACATAATAAAAAGGAAAACAATTTGCAGCAAAGAGAAATAAAAAGAGATGAAAGTACATAAGGTATAAAAAGAGATAGATAGGCGATAATAGGGTATAAAAAGGGATAGAAATTTGGAGATAAAAAGGTGTAATATTTCAGGTATGCAAATTGTATATTTCAAAGGGATAGAAAAAACTTTATCTCTTTCTCTCCCCAAAATTCTATCTCTTTCTATTATTTTACTTTCAGTAGGGAAATTGATCATCATTATTTACTGCAATTTCTAACAGCTCTTTGATCTTTTTCTTTTTCTTTAAAACGTCAAACTTTACAGCGATCGGATTGAAAGGCATGAGTCCACAAGACCTATATCCATTCTGAATTATTATCAACTCGTCTAGAGGCGCTAGAGCCATTAATAAAACCTGGAGAAATTGATTTTTGTTTAACCTAGTCATATTAAACTCAATTTTTCATTTAAACACGACTTTCTTCTATTGCTCCTTAAACGGATAGAAAAAAGACACGGCTAGTGGATGAAGAATATGCGTTGCATGGGGATACAAACAGGTCAACTCTATCCCTTTTTGTCTGCAAAAAGACACCAATGGCCATTGGAGGTGCTCGAACACCTTGTGCGCTGTATTTAAACAGCGTGGAAAGACTTTCTTTTTCTCCAGCATCGACAATTTCTTACACAGTTTGAGCGCCTTTCACATAGGAAAAACTTTTTCACCTTTTGGACATAGTTGTATATTCGTTTCGTCGCAATTAAATACACGGGTAGGAGAAATATTTAATAGTTTTTTTCCAAATACTGTCCTATTTCTGCGAACCAATTTTGAAGATCCTCTTGTGTTACTTCTGCTCTCAAACATGATGTGGAATTCTTTCCGTCAAAATGGGATGACATTGACGAAAACTGTCATACTAGTGGCTGTCCGGTTTGTCGTCTTTGAAAGGAGTTTTCCTTCCTAGCTTACGAATTTAACTTTGCGCACAATCAAGAAGTTCAGTTTTATCGACAGGAAAACCTCTTTCTGCTTTGTATAAAACCCACTAAACAATCGCTTCTTCTTCCAATTCTGAAAACACTGTTGAAGGGCCTTTTTTCCAAGACACTTTTTTTTATTCTTTACTGTGTCGAAAAAGCGTAGTTATTGGAATACCAAAAGTTGCAGAAGCTTTTCTTAGTGAAAGTTTGGCATCGGTAACTGATCTCACAGCTGCATTCAAAGCAGAAGGAGTATATTTTTGTTGCGGAGAATTGCATTTTTTCCTTGTTTGTAAAAAAATCGTAGAATAATTAATTTTTCGTAAGTAAAAATAATTTGTCCTCAAATATCACTAACATTTTAAGTTTAGTTTTTTCATTTTTTAAACTTTCAAATTTAAACGTACTTACCAATAAAACATACAGAAAATAATCCAACGTCAACAAAAATATTTATAATATAGAAAGAAGTGTGATTTTTTCAATTATTATTGCACAAAATACATAAACACTGCGAAAAACAACATGTGTTCCTTAATAGGTGCAAGTCACTGAGTTGGATACACGGCTCATGGAACAGCGATCCGCTTTTGGGACTTGGGGCAAAAACTACCCACTAATTTGAAACACGTGTTTTATTAATAATTAAAATTGATAAACAATATATAATACCATTCAATAAAAAACTAGACTTATAAATCTTTTAGAAACTGAAAATATCAATGTAAATAAGATAAAATTGATATAGAAAAAAAAATGTCATCCTTTCATCTTGCACTTTCGTCCATCGCGTCAATAGAATATAGCTTACAAGTAAAGGTTGAGGTAAGCTTACAAGTAAAGGTTGTGGTAAGCTTACAAGTAAAGGTTGATGTAAGCTTACATGTAAAAGTTGAGTTAAGCTTACAAGTAATGGTTGAGGTAAGCTTACAAGTAAAGGTTGTGGTAAGCTAACAAGTAAAGGTTGATGTAAGCTTACATGTAAAAGTTGAGGTAAGCTTACAAGTAATGGTTGAGGTAAACTTACATGTATAGGTTGAGGTAAGGCTGTTGGAAGTTTATTATCATGGTGTAAGGTTCTTGTAAGGTTGTAGTGGGTTTACCTATTATGGTCAATATTAACAAAATAATTTGTAACATAATTAATTAATAAATATTAAATAAAAAAAATTAAGTTTGTTGCCCTTCTCTTTATTGGAAACCAAACATTCTGTAGAAAATTTTGAAAACAAATTTGGGGAGACTAGGATTCGAACCCGAGAACGACGCGCATTAACCTAACTTCCTAACTAACTGAGCTAAGTTAGGAACTAACATAGAAAAAATCAATTTTGCTTTTAAAGTGAACTAAGAAAATTACTATCACTTTAAAAGCAAAATTGATTTTTTCTATGTTAGTTCTAAACTTAGCTCAGTTAGTTAGGAATTTAGGTTAATGCGCGTCGTTCTCGGGTTCGAATCCTAGTCTCCCCAAATTTGTTTTCAAAATTTTCTACAGAATGTTTGGCTTCCAATAAAGAGAAGGGCAACAAACTTAATTTTTTTATTTAATATTTATTAATTAATTATGTTACAAATTATTTTGTTAATATTGACCATAATAGGTAAACTCACTACAACCTTACAAGAACCTTACACCATGATCACAAACTTCCAACAGCCTTACCTCAACCTATACATGTATGCTTTCATCAAGCTTTACTTGTAAGCTTACATCAACTTTTACATGTAAGCCTACTATGAGTTTTTCGAGTAAGCTTACAATAGGATTAGGTGTAATCCCACATCAGCTTTTATTCATAAGCTTACGGAAATGCGGAAATTTTTAGACTTATATGTAGGACTACAACAGCCTTACGCGGTAAGCCTTACAACCCCTACAGATATCCTTACAGTGGCCTTACAGCAAGAAGTCGTGCTATCCGGGTAGAGGGTTCGATGAACAGAGATTCAGATAATCGAGGTTCCACTATAATTAGAAAAAAAGATGCAGCCTATGCTTAATCATAGAGACGCATGGACATTTAATATATTTAATATATAAATTTCAAGAAATGAAACTTGACTAAATTATTTTATTAACATTTTAAATGAAAAAACATGTAATTAAATTTTTTTCTTAATAAAATTTAACAATTTACGATATTTTCAAGTAACAAAATGTTACATTAATTAAAACTTTAACTTCTGCATTAATATTTATTCAAAATAATGATCAATATATTATATTTTAATTAACATCATGTTAAAATTTTATTTAAATTTTTTAAAACCTTTTGTGGTTCGAACAGTTCTTAAATATAGTTACTTGTCTTAGCAATAATCGCAAGTAAGGAAAGTATCAGCGCTTGCACATGATTCATGAGCCCCTAGATGACAAGAAGTAGGTACTGACACTCTGCCGATATAGTAGATTTGTCTTAGTCGAGTGCACCCCCGCGCCGTAGCTGACCCAATACTCCCCGGAGGTGTTTGTCGTATATTTTGTTATTTTTTATCAATACCGTAAGTATTAGTCAAAAATTAACAACTGTTCTTTAAAAGCAAATGTTTTAAGCTCAAAATGAGATTTTAGTTATTTTTAAAGATATTTTTAAAAAAGATATAACAAAAAACGAAGACTTTAAAAATTTACTTTTAAGTGTCAAAATTACTTATTCTACCATACTTTCTACAATAATGAATGAATAACAATAAAACTTGGTTCAAACTTTCAGTACACCAAGTACAACCAAGTACATTATTTTGATCGAAAACCGAAATTACTCTGATTTACCACTTTTTATGAATAAATTGAAGTGATTCATTACGCCCCTGAGCCATTACGCTCCGGTCTCCCCTAATTAAAAAACATTAAATTAATTTAAAAGGAAGAATAATATGGAGAAACAAAGTATAAAGGGAGAGTGCGGCAAGACGGGTTATCGGCCTTATTTAACAAACGAATTAACCAATCGCAATTATATTTTACATAATCCTGCACCGAGACGATGGTTTCTTGTTTACAGAATCTAAAAGCCACGAGAACAAATCTTTGATCTGTTTTTCTAAAAAAAATTGTTGTCGACGATTTTCTTGTGATTTTTTCTCTCTTTTTAGGAGGTGTTTATTATTTATAACAATGACAGTTAATGCACTGTATAACATTTTTTCTAACTGGCAAGGGTTACAGAAGAAGTTCTCATAGGAAATTGTTCATAGTTTTACTAGTTTTATTAGTTTTACTAGCTTATTTTGAAGAGCATAGCTTAATTTAGTCGTTTAAGTTCGACTTCGAGCAATAATCGATCCTTTCTCAATTAAAAGGTAATGTCAGCATCCATCATTTAAATGAAAATGCCACCGTTTATGGGTTACAACGTATATTAGCAAAAAGTAAATACTACATCTGAAAGATAATAAAAAATGAAAAATTTGTATTGAAAAAGAAGAAAAACAGTGTTAATTGAAAATGTGGGCACAGCCTTGAAATTTTAAAAGGAGCCTTACTGACGTGGGTCGTATAAATTATGTCGGTCTTGCTGTGGTGGTTGCGAGAGATCTATTCGTCTTTATAATGACATTCCTGCCGATACTTTCTGCATGATCATCAACACATCCGCTACATCAATCGATCACCTTCCGTTCATTATTTATTTTCACCTTTGGCATCTTTCCAGAGGGGCCAATAACGAGTTACTTAGAACTTGCCATTTCACGAGTAGAGATATTTCAAATATTCAGGAACAATCTCCAAGCACTTTCTAGGAAATTGAATAGAAACCAATAAAAATTTGTAAAACTCGCATGTAAATATGTCTTGAAAACAAATTATATTTTTATTACAATTTTTCCAAGTTGTTTTCACTATTTTATGTATTTATATATTATACTTATCTTTCCGATAATGAACGTGTAATTAAGAAGCAATAACAAATGTTAATTTGTTACTAGATTGCATAAATTTTAAAAGCTTATCTAGTAAAGTGGGGCTTATAAATAAATTTTTTGATTGTCTTTTATGTATTTTGTATAATAACGTTACACTTACACACAGAAAAAAACCGGACTCAAAATGAGTCGCATATGAGACTCATTTTGAACTGCAACAAAAATGATACCCCTTCGACTCATTCTGAGTTTCTAGGGAAAAGACTCAAAATGAGTCTTAAGGTTATGTTATTCAGTGGTCACGTGCCCCATTTACTTTACTATGGAAAAACTTCCCACTGAATAACATGACCTTAAGGGGTATCATTTTTTCTTTACGATAAAATTACAATCACATTGGAAAAGCTAAGAATAATTTATAAAAATATGAATTATATAATAATATTATATAATTATATTATATTTCCACATAAGCGGACATTTTCCTGTTTGCAGAAATATTCAGGAAATATTTAGGAAATATCATGTGCTGTGTGGGTTGTTTATGCATGCATAAACGCAAATCATTTAGAAAGTAGTTACATTAATTACTTTGTTATGAATTAAAATGAGAAAATCATAATTTAATGAACTAAAAAAGTAGTTAAATTACAAAATATGATTGCACCAATAACTATATTCTTAGTTTTTTGAAATACTTTTTGGTAGTGAATACAACTTTTTAATTTGGTGGTGTTTGAAGGTACTTGTGAAAAGTTTATTTTATCTTGAATCTTCATTGGTTGCAGGCGTTTACGAGGCAAATTATTCTCTTACAAACTGAAGCTTCTTTCAATATTTCTAATACGTGTTATTACCACGTGTGTTGCGTGCGAGAATATTTACTTGCAATTTGTCAGATATGCAAATTCCATAATATTTACAAGGTATACCATTGTTCTTTGCGGTTGCCCTACGTCGTGCGTATTTAAATAAATATTAGAAATTTACTCTTTCATGAGAAATCAATTCAGAATATAATAACCTTGTTAATTATTTTAAGAACATACAAAGCTATATCATTATTACATCAAGAAATATTTTTTTAATGAAATAGATAATTTGAAATTATAAGCAAAAATATGTTAACCCATTTAGTCCCAAATGTCCGTATTTCTTAGTATAAGTTCGAGCTTTTCGTTCTACGAGCTACGATTTTAAAAAAATCGGTTAATAGGTTTTTTTAATGGTTTGAGTGTCTTCCTTCAGAATCTGAAAAGAAATTTCAATTTCAAATTTATAGTAAAAAGTTATAATTGTTTAAACAAAAAAATGCCGTTTAAAAAAATTTTTTTTTTCTTTAAAATCAAATTAATTAATCGAAATCAGTTAAGAAAAAATTATATTTATATCGCGTCCAAAATATTAGAACTATCAAATAGACATGATAACAAAATTAAATTTTTTCAAATTTCAAAATAGTGCCTCAAAAATATTCAAATTTGGAAAAATAATTTCAAAAAATGCTAAAATTATTTTTTTTAACTTTTATGTTTTATTTGAATAAAATAATGTTGCATCAATGAAAAATATTGTTATTTGATGTTAATTAACAATATTCTAAGCAATTTTTATAAACAATTTAAAACTATGTGCCAAAGTAGTAACAAAAATTTTATTTTCATCAATTCTTACTTCTTTTTGCAGGAATAATGGATACTGAAAGAAAAATCCTAATTCAAAATTATTTTACAATGTTTCAGAATGTTTGAATCAATTTTTATAAACAATTTTCATACAAAAAGAAGTTTAGAGTAGAAAGAATTTTTTTTACATTTTGCTTGGTTTGTCATTAGAATAAATGTTGGAAAGACAAACCTTCGTTTGTAATTGCTCATCGTTATCATTTTTTTACAATATTATAAACAATTTTCTTAAAAAACTATGTTCAGAGTGGAAAAAAATCTCCTTTTCTTCGCCACTAACTTATTTTAACAACTTATTTTTACATTACAGTGGAATTGACGTATCAACCGTTTATCCGAAATTTATAAACAATTTTTAAAAATGTTATAAACAATTCTTACAAACAATTTGCTAAATATCAAGTACCGTCATAGATAAAAAGCGTTTCATGATTATATAATGCACTCTTGTAGACAAAACCTTTATTAAAGATACAATTTGACATTTCTTTTTATTTAGAAATTTTTTTAAATGTTATAAACGGGGAGAGCGGGCTTGAACGTGTCGGGGGTAAAAAGTGCCGTTTAATTATACCTCAAAAACAAAAAAAAGATTTTAATAAAATTCAAATGAGAAAAGTATCGGTTAGCCTAAACAATTCTTCCCTCATTTGAATTTTATTAAAATATTTTTTTAATTTTGAGGTATAAAAACGGAACTTTTTACCCCCGGCACGTTCAACACCGCTCTCCCCTACTTAGCTAAAGTACATGCAAAAGGGTAATATAATACTATGAGAAAATAAAAATTACAATCAAATGCAATGTTGCCAAACAGTATAAAAAATACTTACCTAAAAGAAATTTAAAACTATAGAACACGCTAAGACACAAAAAAGTAGGAATGATAAGACTAACATAAGCGAGTATTGTACAGTGGCGGGAACCCTGTTCACTGCTCATGCGTTGTAAGAGATCCCACGCATGCGCAAAGACTGTAGTTCCCATCACTTCCAGGAAATAGTATACTTCCACTAAAAATGAGAAAAATATTTTAACGGGCTAAAGTAGTTTTCTTTTCAATTTATTTATAGAAAATGTTTTTAATAATTATCAAAAATTGTTTATAACATTTTAAAAAATTTCTAAATAATACACTGAGAGAAATGAATAGTAATATTTTATGATATGATGTTACACGATAGTATCATTATGCTACTGGCTACCATCACACATGTTAAAAAAATATAGTTATGCTACCCCTACTATCAAGATATTACTCCTTATAATCTTGATAGTAACGGTTACTATCTAGATAGCTGTCTGTATATATGTAGTATTAAAGATAGTTACTCTGACCATAATTATGTTACTCACTACTATAAATTTCTCTCCGTGTAAGAAACGTCAAATTGTATATTTAAAAAAGGTTTTAATTACAAGCGTGCATTATATAATCATAAATTGCTTTTTATCTATGACGGTACTTGATATTTAGCAAATTGTTTATAAATTTCGGATAAAGTTAGAAATATTTCAAAATATTTACATAAACATTTTCCTAAAATAATTAAAACACTTTAAAACGCAACATTTCGTGTAAAAATTCACGTTTTTAATTGAATTATATGGTATTTAATTTTAATTATCTGTTAACAGCTTGAGACCTTATAAACTATTTATATAAAAAAAAATTTAATTTTAAATTTGTCCGGATAATCGAATATCCGTCGATTTGAGTCAGAAATGTTTTTTTTGACTATAGACACAATACGTAATCCCCTTATTCGTGGCCAAATGATCTGACCACCGTGAGTACTGCTCACTTTCTCCAATTTGTCATTTGAGCAGGCCAGAGATTTTATAAAATTAATTAAACTTTCGAGCTAGATCCATTCATACTATTATAGTTAGTATGGTACGTATACTTATACAACACTGTATGTACTCGCATGTAGAACTGTACTCACCTTATGTCAACTCCGCGATTCAGATAAGATCAAAAGCAGGTGGAAAGTTGCGGTCGTCTGTGCCACGATCTAAATCATTAAAAAATACTTTTGACATCATTCGTATAGCCTACTTAAACGCAAGTTTGCGTTACGAGCATACGAGTTCAGTTCCAGAAACCGCTTTTTACTCTATCGCCATTTTAAAAATAATTCAATTTTTTTAATGTTGAGTAAAATGAATCAAGAAAGTTTTTGATTGAATCTTATACCTTTCTTAATATTAGGAGATTGAGTGAATAAAGGAAATTATAAAGAACTGTACTTGCGAATAAGGCTTTATTTACAAATTACTTAAGGAGTTTTATGATGAAGAGAGAGAGAGAGAGAGAGAGAGTTAATGAAAAACAATGTTTTATTCTTTTTCTATTCGCACGCACTTTATGAGCCCTTACATCTTCCCACGCACATTCATAGTTAAGTATTCTTACTTGACGATTCCATGTCAAGTGATCAAGGTGAAAAAAAATTTTTCTCCAATCGTAGCAAAACTTGGGGCTTTTGTAGCACTAATAGATAGTAATTTTTCTAGAAATATATTTTACCTTTTTTCTAATCGAAAGAGCATGAAAAAACCTTTGCAAAATTTTTATGTTTAATAGTTTAAGAGTAAAAAATTATTGAAATAAACCAGGGACCGTCACGGAAATCAAATTTTGATTTCATTACGATATTCCAAAACAAAACGAAATTTTGATTCCGATACTGTAACGAAACAAAATTCACTTCCTATTTTGATTCTGATACTGTAATATTGCAATTCGGTTTTCTTATAGAAACAGAAATCGATTCGAATTATCTATTTCAGATTTCGTAAGTAAAAACGATATTATCTTCTGATATATTTGACATTTGCAACAAAATTTAGGTTCAATGACACTTCTACATGCGCAGTATTATTTTATCAAAATTAAAACAAGATAGAATTTTGATTTTGATATGAGAACCAAAACGAAATAGAGTGGAATTTTGATATTGGAACCAAAACGAAACACAGTTGAATTTTGATATTGAAACCAAAACGAAATAGAGTGGAATTTTGATTTTGATATTGGAATCAGAACTAAAAAGAGTGGAATTTTGATTCTGATACCCATATCCAAATCAAAACAAATGTATTTTTTAATTTTGGTTTGATTCCGTGACGGTTCCTGAAATAAACATTACACCGTAATGTTTATCAAGACCCCTTGATCACATGACGTGGAATCGCTCATATATACGTATATATGAGCGATTCCACGTCAAGTGTAATGTTTATTTCAATAATTTTTTACTCTTAAACAATTAAACATACAAATTTGACAAAGTACATTTTGGAAAGGTTTTTTCATGCTCTTTCGATTGGAAATAAGCATTTTGAAAAAAAAAAATTTTTTGACCAAAAAAAATCAAAATTAAAAATAAATTTCAATTTTTGAGGGAGATGGATATGATTTTTTTTTTTTTTTAACGAAAGCTGAGGTTTTTTCCTAAAAGGACATATAAATGATAAAGTGGGACTAGAACGTTTAAACATTGAAAAAAAGAGTTTTCTACTCGCCGGAGCGCTCTAAACCCGGTTTTTAGCTTCGTTTTTGGAGAAAATTCTTTTTTTCAATGTTTAAAGTCTTGAATCAACCATAATTTTGCAGAAGTGAAGTTTCTAAACTACATATCAAATTAATGTCGTGAAGCTGAGAGAATCAAAGGTTACATTGTTTAAATTTCCCGCGTTATGTCTTTAAGTTACGATGTTGTACGATAGGTGGCGAACATCAGCTTTATTATTTCTATCCCACTAGCGACTTTGATCGTCAATACTTTAAATAAAAGTACATTGGTGGATATACTTTTTCTACGTGGTCTGTTGCTTGTACGTGTATTATATACATTTTGAATTTTGAAAGCAAGCAAAGCTGATAATTTTTAAAAAATTTTTGGTCTCCATATTGGATCCATAATTTTGAATTTAAAAAATTTTTGTAATCTAACTTTAGATGCGCAATCACCGACCCCAATAACCCCCGAGTAACAAGTTTCAAGCAAATCTGATAATTTTTTTAACATTTTTGGTCTCCATATTGGATCCGCAATTTTGAATTTAAAAAATTTTTGTAATCTAACTTTAGATTATAAGCAATAAGTTTTATATTTCAAACCTGTTCTGAATTTTATTAAAACAAAGATAAGTTTACACTTTGACAATCAATCGAAAAGTATATTGCTTAAAACGAAAAAATGAAACTGTTTAAATTAAAAGTACAGTACTGTAGAATTAATGATATTGTGCAAATTATTTCTATAGTTCATCTATACTATTGCGGACTGCTTATAGCATATGCTATAAAAATAAGAACACTATGCATTTGAGACATTGACAGGTACTAAATTTATTAAGCGATGTTGCTCGCAGTTACTGCATGGATGGGTGACCTCTTGGAAATAGCCGTATTTTTCTGACTCAAAAAGATATAAAGTGTGTTTGAATGTGTGTTTAGCCGTTGGGAGAATTGAAAAAAATAATAAAGATGTGTATGTTAGTGTGTAAAATTGAAAAAAAATGTATATAAGAAGTTTTGTGTTAAAGGTGTGAGAATTAATTATTATAGTATATAAAAAAAAAGTTAACAAAAATTTATTTTTTTCCATTTATCGTTGGTATATCTTTAACCACATAAAAGAATTGACTTAACAGTATGGTGTTATTCAATCGATAGCAACAACTAAAAAGATTAAAAGTACAAATTTTTGAATCATAAAAATGATGCTTTTAAATTTAAAAACTAGTCATTGACTCAAAACAATATAGGGAAGACCGGGGCGTAATGGATCATTTCAATTTATTTAAAAGTGCTAAATCAGATTAATTTTGGTTTTTGATCAAAATAATGTACTTGGCATACTGTAAGTTTGTGCCAAGTTTCATTGTTATTCATTGATTATTGTTAAAAATATGGTAGAAAAAGTGATTTTGAAGCTTGAAAGTAAATTTTTGATTAATATTATTAATATTATTAATGATGATTAATAAATGATAACCTTTTATAAAAAAAAATAACTGGAGAATACATTTTTTAAGAAAATGGATTTTGCATTTCGCTACAACTTTTTCAAATTTGAAAATTGCATGAAAATGTTTAAAGTTTAAATTAAATATGCTCAATTTTTAATATTCTTTGTTATTAATATACAATAGAAACCAAAATTGTCAATACCGTAATAATATTTGATGATCTAAATTATAATTTCATTGCATTTCTCCAAAAACATTGTTCTAGAAAAAAAGTATAAGTGATATTAAGGCGTAATTTTTTTAATTGAAAGCTGAGATGTTAGGCTAAGCTTTCCACATGATGAAATTTTTATTAAAGCAAGAATGACGAAGTTAAGCAACAAAAAGTCAAAAGTAATCCATTACGCCCCGGTCTCCCCTACTGTTAAATTAAAAAATTTTGTGAATTGATTCAAAAGGAATATCTTTAAATTATAACATAGTATGCTGTCAATTTTAGAAATAATGTTTTTGTTTTAATGAAAGTGATACTATTGAATCATTAGAATCGATGCTTTCAAAACAACAGCATATACGTTTGGCAGCCCGTCATGACACTATTCAATGAATCAAACTCATATGTCATTGATTCAACAGCATACACTGCAAAAACTGATATCTCACAAGTGTCTCACAATGAGTTGTTTTAAGCGTTTCCACCATTGAGATACAAAATCTGTATTATATTGAGACATTTAATTTCATCTCGAGTCTCGTTTTGAAACATTTAACGTAACTCAATTCGTATAAGACACATAAAACGTTTTCTCACCGTGAGACGGATACTCGAAACACATAATGTGTCTCAAAATGCATTGCTAAATGTGTAAAACACTTTAAACGTCTTAAAATGAGACACATATCTGTTTCAAATATGTGGACACAAAACATCTACGTATTTCAAATATAGGGACAAAACGTCTCAAAATGAGACACTTGATTTTGCAGTGTAGTGTAAAAATGCAAAGATATTGCCAAATATGTATTGCTTGGTTATTCCGGGCAGCTTCTGGCAGAGCGAGGGTTAAAATAAGTACAGGAAAGGTATTGTTTACAAAATGGCAGTGCGTGGTTCTCGAAGTTTACGACCATCAATTTAAAATAACTGAAGAAGATGACAATTTAAAAAAATGCATTCAATTTTTCTGAAGAAATATTTAATCGTCAAGGTTTTATCATGTAAATTTTTTACTGTTATATGTATCGAAAAGGATATCTCTTCTTTCTGTGTATCGTTTGTCAAACTATATCACGCGAGTGAGCATATTATGTAAGACGAGTAACGAATAAAATATCATTTCAAACGGATTCCAATAGAACCGTAAATACTATTGTTGGAGAATTGTTTTGATAAACGTATACCGGAAGTTGTCGAAACGGTTCTCACAACAGTTCTCTACTCTGCGAACTATTCACCACTAAGGTTGTAACCTATTTTCTTCTGTTTAATACCCACTTAAATTCAAAGACATTTTTTCACTTCTTTTATTTCTTTATTGATTCTTCGCATTTTTTTATTTCAAATTAAAAAAAATAATTACAATACCTTTTGCTTTACGAAGATTAAATGTAATTGCGGGAACAATAAGTTTTTCAAAACTTCCATTAAACAAAATTGCTAAAAACTATAATAGAAAATTCATGTTAATGTTTTAACGACAATTAATGAAAATTTAAAAAAAAATAATATTCGAATGCATTACGCACTCTTTTTGTTGATTAGTGTTGTGGTCTCGAACTTTGTCTTTTGAGGGATAATCTTTTGTTTTGACACGTGCACGGAGAAAAATGGCAAAATGATTTATGCAGTCAGTGTAGTACTCCTTTATAGAATAATATGTGACAGGTACACACTAACGTATTAGAAGTTTCATAGCTGAACAGTTTGGGACTCAACACAATTTATCCCATTCATCAGCTTAAACAAGACTGTTTATATAGTCTAAGAGGGAATAAGAGTATAAAAAATTGGAAAGAAGAATTACATTCTCATGTAATTGTTAAAAGAACGCTGGCAGTGTACAAAACACAAGTCAATAATAGAAGCGAATATTAAATATCTAGTACTCAGTCCAGTTCTTTCGAAAAATGGACGCCGTGCACATAAAGTAGATATTCCTATTCGAAAACCACAAGTTATTCTCTCTCTCTCTCACACACTAATGGTCGTTCGCTTATCTTACCGTTTCACTTACTCTTACTACTCTCAACTATTATGCAGTGCAGTTAAGTAAATTAAAGTATTAAATATTGCTTTGAGAATAATTAATTATACATTTCATTCAAGGTCAATTCACTATTTTGTACACGAAAAAATCAAATAATCAAATTTACCATGAGGAGTTCTCTAAATTTGAATCAGCGAAAAGTCGCTGATTCACCAGCCTAGAGTATGCAGCTGATCAAACAGCGTATATACGCTGGAAAATCAGTGCATATACGCTGTTTCATCAGTGTATATTCGCTGATTGACTCAGCTGCATACTCTGGGCTGGTGAATCAGCGACTTTTCGCCGATTTAAATTTAGAGAGAGTGTCAAACTTAAAAAAGGTTTCAAGGTTATTAAGAAAAAATTAATATTTTTTATTTATTTATTATTAAATTCTAATAACCGTATCAACTTTAAACTAGTTGACAATATTATTTATTCAATATTATGAATATTGTTGACATTCATATACTTACATTAATTACATATTAAAATACACTCATGACGTAATTTATTTCAATGGAAAGGGATGTATTTTAAATAGGAAATTTCCCCTGTCGATTGCGTAGCCGAGAGGCTTAATGCTTAATGTAAAAGCGTGCGATTTATAATTATGCGTATATTTAGTTTGTATGGTTAGGTAGGTGTTTCAATCCCGTATGATTGTAAGATTTTCCGATATGTTTAAGTTGTTAATTGTAAGTATGAAGATGTGGGAAGAATAAAACTTGTGAATTAATGAATATGAATATATTCCTTTATTGTGAAAATTTCGAAGTAGGGGACTGAGTCCAGTTTCTCTACTATGCACACTGCAGCACGCCTTACAATCTTCGCCTGTGTTTCAATGCTCTTTACAGTGACATTTGGAACTAAGGCCCTCTATACACTATACGCAATACCCTAAGATGCTTGATGGAATTGAATTAATGTACTTTTACTGGACTGAGTCCAGTTTTTTCAATATTGACTCCCATTTTTTCAAACTCTATTTTTCTCAGTGTGGTACTTTTCTTCGGCACTCGTTTTCGGCAAATTTGATTGCTGTGAAATAACACAGTCTGAAAACAATTTCGAGCTGCAAAAATTGGGCTCAGAAGTGAGAATTTAAAGTGAATGTCTGCCCTGAGGCGGACACCTGTCGGTGATTGTTCTAGAAATTAGAGGTCTGAAAACGAAGGAGAGATTGATTTTATCAATTTCCTTTTAGCAACTATGTTGGAAAAAATGCTATTTCTTTAGTTGGTATAAATAAAGGCAGAATGGGCGAATATTACAGAAGTTGCGACGTCGACCGGTTAACTCAAATCGTTTATGAATAAGTTTTACGACCTCCGCCTACGATTCGCCACTCTATACTACTGCATAATTGCTTCGAGCAAATTAGTGAAATGCTTACGTAAAGTAGATGTATTCTTGACTTTTGTGAGCTATGATAATTTATTATTATTTGTGGAAAACGTAATTATTGGATTTTGTGAAAATGTCAAACACGGGAAAGAAACAATTTTTCAATGTATTGAATATTTTTTACGTTTGTAAACTGACATTTGTTTAGCATAAAATAAATCAAGATGAAATTTGTATTTCTTGTTTATTAACAAGATTCAAATACGGAAATCTTCATCAGATATTGATTCGACAAGTTTACCACTTTCTCCTGACATTAATATAATAAATGACTGCTCTTATATCATCATATAATATTGATGATGTAAGTATAAAGTTTTATTTTAAGTTTTTTTCAGAGTAAGCAAACCAATTGTAATGAAACTCAAGAATTTTAATCTACACATAAAAAGAAATGTTTCCACCAAATATTACGTCCTAATAACAAACTTTCAAAAATCTAAAAACTACTAGATTACAAAACGTTAAAGTTTGACAAAAAATTGTTTTTGAGAAATTGAGAGTTTCATGAGTTTAGGTCAGAGTTCTGTCATCCTCCAATAGTGATATCAAAAAACCCTTATAAAAATGTTTTCAAATCCTAAAAACTACTAAACTACAAGACAAATCTGATGATTAACAAGAAAGAAAACAACATTAAAGAAGGCTAACTTTGCATAGCACTATAATTTTTGAAAAAAGGAGATATGACTTCACTGTTAACTTAAAAGTATGAAATGGCAACGATTTGATACCACAAATGTGGATCAAACAAAAATTTGATCCAGATTTTAGGCATAAATTTGATCCACTTTAGTATCAAATTGATACTTTCAAGAAAAAAGTGTTAATATTCTGAAAAAGACTAAAGAATTCTAGAGTTCTCTTCCAAAAAAACAAGAGTTCTGCAAAATTTCAAAAGTTATTAACAAATTAAAGAAATTTATAAAAAATAACATTTTACGAGTTCTAAATAGAGTTCTAGAATCGTCATAAAGAGTTTTAAAAAAGTTTTTTTCTACAAGTAATTTCTATGAAATTTAAATATTAAGTGTTTTAAGGGTTCTGATTAATGTTCTGGCATCGGCATAAAAAGTTTTACAAGTATTTCTTATGACGTTTTGCTCTGAACCCAAAATCCAAAAAAGTTACAAGATTTGAAAATTATCAAAAAATATTTAAAATTAATTAATAAAGTATGTTCTGAGGGTTCTGATTGAAAATTTTCAAAATTGATCAAATTAAAAAATTTAGAGTTCTGACATTGTTGCAAAGAGTTCTAAAAGTAATTCCTTTTCACGCCAATACTAGAACTCTAATAAAAACTCTCAGAAATCTAAATTAAAAAATTTTAACTTATTTGAAAATTTTTAAATCCTGTAACTTTTTAGGTTTTGGAATATGAAGATTTCGGCTATATCAGCACATAGTGACATCTGTTAGATGTCAATTGAACTCTTTGGTTTAGAGTTAGGTGTTTATATGATAATTACTTCGATATGGTTGTCGATAAGTAATTACCAATTTCTAAAATTAATTTTGATCTGATTTTTTTAGGTCTGATTAATCTTTAGGTTCAGAGCAAAAAGTCATAAGAAATACTTGTAGAACTCTTTACGCCAATGACAGAACTCTGCTCAGAACTCAAAAAGAATTGCATTACATTTTTTTTCATATTTTCAAAGTTACCGAGGCAGGAGTTACGCAGGCAGGAGCAACGAGAGTATGGGAGAAGTTTGAAGTCACTGACTCTCTTACTCCTGTACGTTACCATGACAACCTGCAGGCAGGCAGGCTGCCTGCAGAGGTGTAACCGCAGCCTTACTTGTATTAGGCGAATTTTCGTTCTGAATACAGTGTTATAGTTAGTGACTTTTTTCTCCGTCTTTTCTATCGCTCCGTTGCATTTTTCCTAATTTTGGTATAGTCCGTTGGTCAGCGTTTTATGTCTATCTTTCCTTGTACCCCTTCCCTGAATAATTTCTCGTCTGTCTGATGAGAGGGAGATGTCACATGGTTTATTGTGACCCTTTCCCTTCTTTCTAATAGGTATCGTTTAAATTGAACAAGGAAGGATTCATGGGGAAAATCATAAGCACATTTTTGATTAATAAATTATGAGTAATTATTTAATTGTTTTCCTTGTGATTGGCCTTCTATTCGTTGGAGATTTGTAGATTACGTTGTTACGAGAATTCAAAGAAGCAGTTAAAGGTTTGTCTATTGTGACCAAGGATTCTGGAGGCCGATGCATCGCGATTTTTATTTTTTTTATCAAATGATTTTAATTTTTAATATATTTTTTTAATTGTTTATTTTAATTCTACCATTTACCGATGAATGTTGCAAGTATTGTTTTAATATTTGTGTACGGAACCCACCATTGCAGTGCGAGTTCAACTCGCACTTGTCCAATTTTTTTTAAATTTTATTTAAAAATTTTTTTTAGATTTTTTGTGATCAGATTGTAAAAATATACTAATAAACCCATTTTTAGTTAATTAGATCAAATAATGTGTGGAAATTAGAAATTTTTTTTTTAATTTCTTCTTTCGATCGGTCGGTACACCGAAGGTGTACGGAACCCTAATAATTACTAAAAAACTATCATAGAATATATATTATAGTATTAAATAATTTATAATCATTTATATTTATTATTAAGCGCACTCTGTAATAAATAATCGGAATATTTTCTCATGATTTATTCACGAAGGTTGACCGAGTCTTGAATTGAGCATGGGACGAACATTGGTGTCCCATGCTGAACCAATATTAAGTGACAATGGTATAAAGACTGCTTCAACTCTTGGTTACCCGCGCTGTGCGTTCAAGGCTCAATCAAGCTTCAACTCATCGTCAGCATTGGTCTTTCTCACCTGGGCTACTTTTAAAAATCCAAAATTCATAACTCGAAAATTTGGGCAATGAAACAAAAATAACAAGTTGTTCATTTCATGACCATTTCGCTTCCTCAAAATATTATAAACCAATTGCTTAATTTAATTTTAATATATTAAGGTTATATTTCCAAAAACACAAAATTTGAATTTTTTGTGAAAAAGAAAAATATTGATTAATTTTATAAATTTTTATGAAATGTGCACTTTGTATATATCAATCGATTCGTTTTTTTGTCAGAAAAGTAATTTTGAGAATAATTTATGAAAATATTAAGAAATAAAAAAGTTATTTAAAAAAATACAAAAAAAATTTTTTTTTCAATTTTGAAAAAATTGTATAAAAAAAATTTTGTGGATAAATTTGAAAATCCTTGTGTCCGATTTAAGGTATTAATGACTGCAATAAACCTGCAAAATTTCAGGGCAATCCATTAAAATTTCTTTGAGATAATTTGTACACAATTTTTTGTGACATACACACACACACATACATACATCTGGACATTTGCTCAGAATTTAATATACATATATCCTAGATGAAAATGAGTCCATATAACCATGTTTTGAAAAATTGAAAATTGTCACGAATGCAAAGCTTCCTTATGAGGAAGCAAAAAATACGTATTTTATATTCTATATAGATGAAGAAAAAAATATGTTGAACCTAATTTTATTGATCATAGATAAATCTCACGTGGAATTGTCCATATATATGACGTTCCACGAGAAAAATGACCTTATTTACACTTGTTCCAAAATGTACTTTGTCAAATTTGTATGTTTAATTGTTTAAGAGTAAAAAATTATTGAAATAAACATTACACCAAAAGACCCCTTGATCACTTGACGTGGAATCGCTCATATGTATATGTACCTAATATATTCTTACTTATAATATATTTAAAACGACTTGTTTTTGTGTTTCAGGTGAGTGTCCAAATCATGCAACTACACGAAATACCTTACTCCGTAGTAAAGTATAACTTTTTGAAATTACAACTAATATTCTGGTGGTATTTAATGTGTTATGTAAGGAGTTAGTATTTGACAAATGAAAATCAACATTAACACAGACCTAATCTTTAAAATCAGTTCACTGAAGCAATTGAAAGTAAGTAGATTTTGTTCATCGAGTATCTTATCGAGAAACTCTGTAATATTATATTTATTGTTATAAAGTTTCATTAAATAAAGTTTTTAAACTGAATAAAATTTAGTTGATAAATGTAACTACCGTTGGGTACCTATTTTTTATTTTTTTTTATTTGATTTTCACAAATAATGTACAAGAAAAAAGTGGTAAAACCCAATACTGTTAAAAAAATTGCCATTTCATTGGTGAAGGGAATGTTCTGGAAAAGAAGTTATGTAAGTAAAATTTATAGACCACTAGAATAATTTTATTCTCTTTTAATGTAATTTGGTAAAGTTGTGAATTTAATCTTAAATATCTATCGGTATGGCATTGAATCTAAATTTAAAGAAGGGACAGCAATTTTGTTACGCAGTAAAATGGTATTTTTACTTGGTGAAAAGTTGCTGATTCAAGTTACCGACACGACGCGACGACGCACGACGAGGTTATTTAGAAATAAATGTATTTGAATGCACTTTTTTTATTCTCACATTTACAATTTTGTTTGCTTTTTGTTTGGAGAATTTTTAGTGAGAATTCACAGCATCCCCTTCTTGATTCTATTTGAAGTCGCGAATAGAAGACGCTGGATTATAAGCGGACACTCTTCATTTAAAAGAAGAATTGTCACTTATGTTCGGTATAGGTTTGCGTGTGGAATTTCAGAATTTTCATAATGACGCTCATAAACCCGTCCGTGTTCTTCCTACGCGATGATTCCCATGGCGAAATCTAGAATGCATACCCAGATGCTTGACTTTATAGTTTTCTTCGTATAATTCTGTCGCGAGCTTCGCAATGAACTTACACTGCTTCGACATTTACAACTCCCTGAACACATTAAGATTGTTATTATTTTGTATACCTCTAAATCACGGCATTTATCTACCAGCGTTTACATAGTTTTTCAAATAATTATTTTGTCTTCATCGAATAAACGGACGTTACGATTCGAACTTTAGTTTTATGAAATACCAGCTAGAAGATCAATTACAGTCGGGCCGCAGAACTGCACGGTACCCCAGAAATAACCCCTCCACTTGATTTCAAACTGTACGCTGACGAATTCATCCCCACTTTCTAATTTTCAGGACCGTACTTACATATTTATTCAGTGGGATTTTAATTGCGGTCATAGAAAAAATATATTTGGCGTTGATGACAGATGTTTTATTTAAACAATCTTTACTTCAATTTAAAACTTCATTAATCACTTCATATATTCCAGATTCAATTTAAAACTGTCACTGAAAGTTATTTGAATGATAGCACTTTCAATTAAACTTTGAAAGATAATTTTTGTAAACAAAACAATATTCGCAGATGTTAATATTTTAATTATAAGTATTAGGTAATAATAACAGTTTATAAATACAACTAGAAATTTTACACCAAAAACGTTGTATACAATTTGAAATTATATTATAATTTACTAAAATTTTTAATTCTGAAAAATAATTTCAATTTCTAAATAATTTTACATTCAAAATTAATTGAAATCATAAAAATATATACTATTCTCAAATTGATAAATGGTAGAAAAAATTTACATTTTTTAATCAAAATATGTTGCCTCATAAAATTAAAAAAAGTTTACTGATTTATCCAAATCGTAGAAAAGAAACTCTGCAAAAAATGGCGTCTAAAAATAAGACGTATCTACAATTAGAAAAAAGTTACATACATTCAACAATTTATATAAGCATACCGTCTTTGTTTTTTATTTTTTAACTTTCAAATATACGGCACTGACTTTAGTAGCGTCACCGCACACTGTGGAGCGTTCACTTTCAAAGCGTGCAGTTCGGAGGCCCGACTGTATCCCGTTTGGATTAAAATTAATTATGTTCATTTCAAAAATTGACCTTATTAATTTTAAGTAATTAACTAATATTATCAATTTTGTTTAACAAACAAATATTGTTCAAAACAGCATTTAATTAACGCAAACAAATTTTCTCCCAAGTGGAAATACAAATGCCGGATTAGTATATAAGAACACTTACTTATTTTCTCAATATTAGATTGATTAGGTTGCGTTAAAATTAAATTATCAATCGACATATCGACGCCTCCCGTTCATATAATGCTTATTTAAAAACGAATGCAAGATGATTCTTATTCACTTTTTGGTGCAAGACAATGCTTATTCGATTTTCCGTGCAATAAAATGCTTATTCACAATTCTATGCGAAAATGTACATTCTGAAATTAGTTTATTCTATGAATTTTATAAAATTTTCAATTTAGTATAATTTATAATTGCAATTGCTTAAAAAATATTTTTTAATATGTGTGATAGGATCCGTGTTTAAAGTTTCTTATAACAATAGACACGTACTGAAATTCTCAGATATTTAATTGCAATTTAATATTAATAGGAAGATTTAGGGTTACATTTATTGTTCTGTCAGTGGCAATTGTTTTGCACACAATTTTGAATAAGCATTTTATTGCACGGAAAATCGAATAAGCATTGTCTTGCACCAAAATGTGAATAAGAATCATCTTGCATTCGTTTTTCAATAAACATTATATGAACGGGAGGCGTCGATATATAAAATAGATTTCCACCTTACTCACTAGAATGCGACATTCTATATAATGTTCCTGACACTGACATTCAACAATGTTTTTTTTAGTGAAATCATGAATTTTAGACTTTGATCAACAGACTACTAAATTTTCAAACTCTCTTTTTCTGGGTTCTAATAGTCAGACTGCGAAATATTGATACCGCCGCAGTTTTTCCCCACTTTAGTAGTCAATTTACTAAAAACACATAGTGTGTTTAACGAAAACTACTCTCTAAATCTGAATTAGTAGAATTCTACTAAGAATTAGTAAAATTTTACTAATTTTTACACGGAGAAAAATTCTTTTTTAATGATTACAATAGTCTACAGTACAGCTCGGATATGTGACCACTTTTTGCAATGATTACGAAAACTATGTAATATGTTAAGAATTGAGTAGGAACGATTACTACAGCTATTGTAAGGGATACCTTTTAATTTGTACTCCTTACAACAGCTATAGTAATCATCACAAAAAGTGGTCACATATCCGAGCTGTACTGTAGACTATTGTAATCATTAAAAAAGAATTTTTCTCCGTGTAGTAATTTTCATGAACGACTTTTCACCTTTTTAATTAGTAGATTATTACTAATTTTTAGTAAAATTTTACTAATGTTTTAGTAGAATTCTACTAATTGAAAGTCACTTTTTCACTAAATGAATTAGTGAAACTGTTTTATCGACTATTAATAAAACAGTTCTACTAATTGTTAGTAGAATTCTACTAATTAATTAGTAACGCTCTACTAACAATTAGTAAAATTTTACTAATTGTTAGTAGAATTATTACTAAATCATTTAGTGGCCGACTTTTCACCATTTCATTAGTAACTTTCTACTAATTCAGATTTAGAGAGTAGTATACAAAGATTCTCCGTGTATGAACACCCTGTGTGGTTTGTCATGGAAGTTTATAAGTTCTGTATCGTAATACTTGAGAATCTACTTGATCTACTTGAGAGTCTATGTTAAATGACATAAAAAGTGACGCCATCTACGAGGTTAGGATGATATTCTAACTATTCATGATTTTAATTATGATTAAATAAATTTAGGTCATTTCAACATTTGAAACTTTTAAAATAGATGAAATTACGACTAAAACTTTTTAGATTACGCAGATCTTTATAAAATTTCTACCCATTTAAAAAAAGACTTAATATGTTAGAAATGATTCTTTATTTTTATTACGTTTATAAACATTTATAAATAAATTTTTGAACAGAATATATTTATATACACAATAATGATATTAACAGACAAAACTAGGCCTCCTACGAAAGTGGTGCCTCTACTGGCGTGGAATAATTACAGGTCTACGAGAATATGTACTAATGTATAGAAAATGTCTTTCGGTGGGTGGAGAGGGGATTAAAATTTCTCGAAATATGCCTTACGTAATTTTTTTGTGTACGGCTCATTAGCAAGAAAAGTTGAACGTGGCTGTACTTGTATATATATGCATCTGGTAAGCTTATTTTTAATTATTACCCATTCCCGTACTACCTATACATTCACTATTATAATGGTGCAAGACTTAAATTGAATGAAATAATGAGGTAAAATAAGTTAAAGTAACTGAATTTGAATTTCAAAGTTAACCAATTCACCGAAAGTGCTAGAAATATGTAAACGCATAAAGGAAGATGAAAACATGTCTTTTTCTTCTTACGTGTAAGTTAGTATAGATTTGCTTATGTAAATAAGTCAACGATAAAACGTAAATAGTTTATTAAATTAAAAATCGGAGTTCGATTCAATTCAGTAAAATATTTCGTCACAAATTGAATCCCATATCTCATCCTATATCGGCATCGCCAGTGCAATTAGTGGTGGCGCTGACGCATAAGTTTCGGGTGAGCAGACTGCTTAAAGGTTTTTCAGTGTATGGCACATTTAAAAATGCTTACAATTTTCAACTTTGAATTGCCATAAATCGTTATTGCAACCACAGTATCTAATTGAAACTAATAAATTATATTTTATATTTATTTAATTATACGATTTCATTCATTTTCAAAAACCAACATCATATTAGTAGTCAGCGACCTCGATAAGAACCGAACAACAAATTTTAGGTAAATTGCATAAATTTTAAAAAAATCGTCCACCATATTCGCACAGAAAAAAAACCCGACTCATTTTTGTTGCAACTCATTTGGAAGTCGGTCTCGAAATGAGTAATCAACAACTTCAAGTGACTCGAAATGAGTAATCGGCAACTTCAAGTGACTCAAAATGAGTAAAATAACAATATTCTAGTTACTTTCTTTTGTGTTTCGCATGTTTCGTGTTCCATGGTTGCCCATTCCTGTCTGTCTATTGACAAATGTCTAACCTAAAAAATTTTTTCCATTCCTCATAAAAACAATAAATCGACTGCAAGTATTAATGTTTTGACAAGCGCAAAGTGTTTATTAGATATAAACAATTATTTTAATTCATATTTTTATAAATTATTCTTAGCTTTTCCAATGTGATTGTAATTTTATCGTAAAGAAAAAATGATACCCCTTAAGACTCATTTTGAGTCTCCCGTGTGGAAATTTGTCACGTATCTGTAGCGTAACGGTATAGTTTTACTATTTACTATATAGTTCCAGTATTGTGAAATGTTATAGAAACTGTCTAGAAATGTAACGCTACGAACATCAAGTTTCTAGATAGTTTTACTATATCAGAATAATCCTGTGAATCTGTATTAAAACTATATTGTGGATCTAGAACAATTTATGTACATCTAAGGCAAATGCCGGAATTTCCAAGCCTTGGTTGTTCATTTACAACAAATATTGAACCAATATTAATAACCAATATTAATTATTTACCAGCGTTTTAAAATTAAATTTATGAATGGTTATTTCTTGGTTACCAATATTGAACCAATGTCTGAAATTAATATTTTATTAATACAACACATAGCAAAAATTGTTCAAAAAAAAATAAATGATAAAATAAAGTACTAGTCTAATACAGGAAAAAGAATTAATTTAATTGAAACACTCTATTAAAACCTGAGTGTGATAAAAATCAGACAAAAATAATATTTGCCTTTAAGTTTAAGAATGAAATTGTCTCTTCTTATATATAACTGGTAAAACAACTTGTTAACGAGAAAAGAAACTTGCGCGCCCTGGTGACAACTTATCCTAAGTAATTTTAAACATAAGCAGCGAGGGACTGCTTTCGAAAGCGAACAATTTCCCATTTGGTGGAAATACTAGACGAAAAGTGTATATTGTTTTTATGCAAAACAATTACTGATTTTGATTATTTAAATATTTTATTTTATATGATAAATATAAGTTTTTCATATTATTTATTATCTAGTTTTGCTAGACAGAATTTATATAGTTGAACAACGTAAAGTAGTTAATGTAGTGAAACTATACAGATCCTAGAACGTTTAACAATATAAATCACTTAATGAAGTGAAACTGTACAGTAGCTAGACCGTTTCGATATAGATTTACGTGAATAGTTTCACGAGTTATTTACGATATAGTTTTTATCTTGCACATAGTTCAACAAGAAATTTTTCTACACGGGCGCTTTTCCCTAGAAACTCAGAATGAGTCGAAGGGGTATCATTTTTGTTGCAGTTCAAAATGAGTCTCATATGCGACTCATTTTGAGTCCGGTTTTTTCTGTGCGATCCGCCATTTTGTATTTTGAAAACCCGACATCAGGTTCGTAATCAGCAACCCCGAAAACCCCCAAGTAACAAGTTTCAGATAAATTGGATCAATTTTTAAAAACGTCGTCCGTGGGTATTCCGTCGAGTGATAACAATTATAGCTATTTTTAAAAAATTATTATTTTCATTTTGGAATATACATCTAATTTTTTCAAAATAATTAAAAAACTTATTTTGAATCTTACTTGATAAAAGAACTAATAAAAATGTACATTTTGACAATTATTAATTTACTTATTTAAATTTGAAATATATATATATGATCGAATTTTATGAAATTATCAAACATGGTAGTCATAAATACATAGGGGAGAGTGGGGCAAACCGGACCCCCTAACGGTTTTTTGACTCTTGTGACTAAACGAATCAACCGATTTCATTTTTCGATGGCTCGTTTGAAAGATCATTTAATTGCGGAACTTTTTCCAAGAGACACCTATACTTCATCTTTTATTGTTTAGTTGCTGTGTTAACTTAAAAAAATTTTGCAAACGGTCCGGTTTGCCCCACCCCCTGGGGTAAACCGGACCGTTTGGTTTTTTATTTATAATATTGCATTTAGATAATCTACAATAATAAAAAAACATAAAGAATTATGTAAAAAAATGGTTGTAGTAATGTAAATAATAATTCGGGATTGAATTTTAATTACATAAAGGTGTTTTTTTTAATAGAAAAATAAAAATGTTTGTCATTATCAGAGAAACAATATTAAAGGGTCCAATTCTCATTGGAAGACAATTATTTTTCATTGTAAGTAAATATTTTAATGAAAGAAACATTTTATTTAAAAATAATTTTTATGAAAGTTTAATTGAATGGAAATATCCTATTTGCCCCACAGGTCCATTTTGAGAATAAATGTTTGTCAAAAAGAAAAGCTTTGCAAATTCATCAAAGTTTTTGGTGGTAAATATTTCGAGGTGCGTACCTTCAAGACCCAAGACCTAATATTTGGAAATATTACACGATTTCCTCAGAATTTCCTTAAGAAAAAATTCAGAAAAGTGTAGAAAAAAACTAAAAATAAACTTTTGCTTTCAGCGTTGCACAAACAAAAGTAAAAAATGTCAAATTGAAAAAATAAGGTATACTACACAAGGTTGTTTCAAATTTCTAAATAGCACTTTGACAATTTGGCCATTTCGGAAATATTGAGGGGGGTCCGCGGTTTACCCACCGGTCCGGTTTGCCCCACTCTCCCCTATTAAAAAATGTTAATATTTCTAATATTCATTAAAGTATACACGTTTCAGTGTTACTAATGAAAAAAGTACACTTTATTGTTTAAAATAGTTATTTTCGTATCAAGGGCGCAAAATAGGTGATTGCGACGATGGCGAAATTGTGTCCCGAGGTTCCGATATTTCGCCAGAGTCGTAATCACCTATTTTGCGCCCATGTTGCGAACATAATTTTTTGTCCAAACTGCACGGAAAGTATATCATTGAGGGCACGAGCAGTGAATTCTTTTTAATGATTTTTTCGATTTACCTAATCTTGCCACACATTGAATGGTATGTCTTGTAGTTTAACAAAATTCATAAACTTTCATTAAGAAAATTAAATTTACTTTATGACTGTTAAAACGAAAGAAGCGGGCGGAAAATAATTTGCGCCCGCTTCCCCTACCCCTGGGTGGTAATGAGTTACTTTGCGCCCGCTCTAAGTGCCCGAAGCGATATACTTTCCGTGCAGGTAGGACAAAAAATATATTAATTCACCCATCTTTTAATTAATAATACTGAAAACTATAGTATTAACAGTAATTTTTCTGCATGTTAATATTATTGCGATTATTAAATACACTTACTGCGCAACTCACCAGTGGCGATGCGACACCTGATATTCTGCAATAATACTCGCACAATAATTGGTCAACAATAGTACATGTATTTACAATAAGTTTTTAATTTACTTTTTTAAATATAAATACGTAACAAAATTTGATTAAATCTAATGATTTGGAAAATATAGTAATCGAACTTTCATTTGTAATTGAAAAACTAAATTTTATTGTTTCATAAACTTTCATATTGTTATTATAAGTGTTTTTGGCGTTCGCCCCAAGTTAACTACAGGTTAATTGTTATTGGTACACGGAGAGAAAAAATAAGGCTTTTCCCCGTAACCTCAATTCATGCCTCTTTCAGGTAACAATTTCACCGGATTTCCCGATGAATTTCTTGCATTTAGTGGTTAGGCAATGATGCCGAAAATTTCAACATAACAAAAGTCAAGCAAGTAAGATGCCTCCACATATGACGAGAATGAATGGTATAAAAAAAGTAAAAAAATAAAAATTGAAGTGTTTAAACTATTTGCATAAGTTGTGAAAATAAGAGAAGGAAAAGATATGTGAGATAAGAAAACCTTTATGTACTAGACGATCGACATTTTCTTTCGAAAGCAGAACTCCATTACAGCAATTAATTACGTTAATTACTCATTTCGGATCACTATCTAATTCAAATCGCGCTGGTTTACATTGAGTGCATTCTTAGACACCTGGTGGTCGTGTGTGGGTTGAGAATGCCGCTGATACTGTTGGTAAACTCGCTATTATTTCTCTACATATTATATATATTTGAAGTACTTTGGCATGTGTATAATGCCAGTAAACCAGACAATGTTATTAAACCCTTTAGTGAGACATTTTGGGGCACGTGATCACTAATAGTGAAGTACATTGCGACGAGATTCTCAAATTTCTCAGTCAAAATTGATTGTTACTAAAGGTATCTCCAAGAACCCCTGAGTAAGAAGTTTCAAGGAAATCTGAACATTTTTTTTTAATTTAAGATAAGGGATATTGAGTTTAAAAGGAATGAGATCTTTTTCGAACTTACAATTAGTTCAATACGTAGTAACAATCTCTACGTAGTGGCAAGTTTCAATCGATTTCATTCATTTAAATATATTTTGTCCGCCATATTGAATTTTTATAAACTAACATCATATTCGTAATCAGCGACCCCGAAAACCTCCCGAGTAACGAGTTTCAAATAAATGCGAGGAATTTTTCAAAATTTTGTCCGCCATTGTGGATCCGCCATTTTGAATTTTAAAAATCTCATGTTAGATTTGTAATCATCGACTCCAAAAACCCCTGAGTAAGAAGTTTCAAGGAAATCTGAACAATTTTTTTTTAAATCCACTATTTTAGATCAGCCATTTTTAATATTTTTTATATATTCAATTCTTTTGTTATTAAAGTCACTGATTTCAAAAAAACATTCAGAAGAAGCAAAAATTCAGCTTTATTTATAGAAATTAAGTAAATTCCCATAAAAATCAGTTTCTCAAAATTCATCCCCCTACCTACCAAGCCTGTAAAAAGAGAACACGAACTGACTTTTAGGTCGGACAATGTTTTTCTCTCTAGATACACCTTAAGGAAGAAAACCTACCACATGGCAGTCCTGGCAATCCAATTTTTTTTGTGTACCGGTATTATTATGGGAGCGTTCATAAATGATGTCACGCAATTTTTGGAGATTTTCGACCCCCCCCCCTCCCCCCTGTCACGCAATTTTTGCAATTTCACATGAGAAAAATACATTGTGTCACGTTTAGGAGAGACCCCCTCCCCTCCCCCCAAAAGCGTGACATCATTTGTGAACGCTCCCTATGCTAATAAAAAAAATTTAATTAAAAAATCAACAGAACCTCTTATATTACTATATTAAATAAAGGAACTAGAGCAGACACTTATTTAGAAATTTTCAATTAATTATCTCTTGTAGCTGCTTTCGAAAGAAACAAAAAAATTAATTTTTTTTTCGTAAACAAAATTGTTGTCCTCACAATGCATAGAAGAATCTTAGATTATATAATTAGGTCCATAAATTATATCATGCACTCAGAAAAAGAGTTGGCTGCCATAGCCAATTAAATAGTTGCTATAGCGCGATCCAATTAATTGGATGGGGTAACTATTTCTTGGTTGATACATCCAACTTTTTAGCTGCATTACATACATAGCTAGGGTACCTTTTCGCATGGATACAGTATCCAATAGTTGGATGTGCTAACCAATTAATTGGATCGCGCTATAGCAACTATTTAATTGGTTATGTCAGCCAACTCTTTTTCTGAGTGTGGCTTATCAATATAAAGAATCACCACGAAATTGTAGATTTGTTCAATATACCATCTCTGAGAAATCCAGGGTGGCCAACTTAGGCCTACAGCCAACTTACACAGGAAAAACTTAGTCTCAAAATGAATAGCGTATGATACTCAAAATGAGTTGCAACAAAATTTATTTGTTTATATTTACTTCAAATTAAAATTATTTATTATACTTGCTAATATCACTACAATAAACAATATTAATAATAATAATAATAATTTTCAGTCTTGTGAATCATTTATCATTATTGTACCCAGTAAGAAGCGTTTGTGTTCAAAGAAAAATTTGCTGAAAAATTGATTGTTTACCAATTTTACGTCATTTAACCGAGTAAGGGCCGTTATTGTGTTGGACAATAAATCATAACCTAAAAATTTCAGAGACTTTTAAACACTTTTAACCCTCTTAACTGATAATTTAATAATTATTCCTATTTAAAATAGCAAATAAAGTCATGAGTGCAGTTATTTGAAAGTAATTGAACATTCTATGCAATGTCAACAATATTAGTATTATATTATTATACTATATTTGTATGAGCATTTGAAAGGATGGTATTCAAAAGGATAGAATTTTTTTAATGCTTCTTAATCTTTGCTTTCTTACTGGGTATTCAAGAGGATTGATATCGTTACTTTTCATATTGCTCTCACTGGATAGAAAAGTATTGGACAGAAATGGCATTCAAAAGAATAGAATCTTTTTAATACTTTTCAATTTCTCGTTTCTTACTGGGTAAATACTACAGTGCTACTTTGCGTTTATTGCTTTAGACTTTGGGCATCTTTTCTGCCCACCATTTTCCTCAACTTGTGGAAAGAACTTTCTATCGAAGTGTTATAATAATAATGCATCAAATTTTTTCCGCTACTAGATTTCTAAAAGATCCTCGACTTTTTTGTACAATTCCTGCGAAAATCGAAGAGTATTTATAAAACTCCGTAATTATTTGTTCATATCTGACTAATATTATTAGTCGCTTAAAATATCATCCATTCATTTTTCCCTTGTACAAATTTGTACATTATCTGCGCTGTAAAACACTTAATAACTAAGATCCACATAAAATTTTGTGTAATGGAAGTTCTAACAAATTCGCTTTAGAGAATTAGATTAGTAATTCTTATGGCACTTTGAATTGAGAATAAAAATAAATATAGTGAATTTGTATAGTTGAGACATACTTTACACAGAGGTTTTACGGGGGCAAGTAGTTAGTAGACACTTGGTACAATAGTGACCGAAAGAGATGAGAGAGGAGATTGCACAGTGAGCAACGGGCGGCAAACAGGAGTATCCTGTACATAAGAATGCTTTCCATCTTAAGAGAGCTCCTCCTTACACTCGCGTATACACTCTTACACGGAAAAAATTAGTTGCTGAAATTTTCCTCGACTTTGTCGAAGACTCTCGGATATAGTGGAAAGTATTGAAATTTTTAAAATCACTCTGTTTTAAAAATCATATTGAAATCGAAGAAAAAATGTACTACATTCGAAGAGAATTTAGAAAAAGGATTTGAAACTTTCAGCGACAGTCGAGGAAAATGAAAACACAGCCAGCGTGAACGATTCGGCGACAGTCGAGGAAAAAAGACGTGTCCGAATTTTCTTCTACAGTATTCTAAACTTTCAACGATAGTCGCGGAAAATGAAAAATCTCAAATATTTCTCTTTAACATATTTTAGAATTTCAAAGAGTATTTCAGTATACGTTAAGGACTATTTTACAATTATTTTTAATTTATTAGATGAATAGAAAAATGATAATACTTAATTAAAATAATAATTAAGCCAATAAAATTATTTTCCGTTCATTATTGTAAAAAATTATTTAACGATTAATAATTATATTTTATATATACTCACAAAAAGGTTTTAATCCTCCAATATAATTCACAAACACTGTACACAAGAATTTGTAAATGAACAGTGTTAAAATGACTGCAGGTCGCGTTTATCGCCTGAGAGTATGCGCATCCGTTCTGCGCACCGTTTTCCTCGACTCGTCGACGAAACTTTCTATCAAAGTGTTAGAATAATTCCGCGACTTTTTTTCCGCTACTAGGTTTATAAAAAGTCCTCGAATTTTTTTAGAGAATTTCTGCTAAAATCATAGAGTAATTCTATAAATTTATAATGTATTTTTTCATATCCGAGAGTCTTCGAGTAGTAGCTGAAAACTTCAGCGACTAATTTTTTCCGTGTAGGCTTTTCTTTTTACTAGTCCTTCACCACCCAGTGCCATAAGACTGAAGTCCATATCATTTCTAAAAACGAAACATTAGAAAATAATGTTCTTTCAAGTTTATTTATCTCCAATTTTGTTGTTTTCTTCTCAAGAAATTAACTTTTTCTTTGAAGATAGTTACTTACGAATAATTATTTAAATTTTAAGCATTTTATTCTTTTCTGTTTTCTTATTTAAAATAGTTGTAAATTTCAGCTTCCTCTATAGCACCGCTCATTGCTAAGGTTTCTGCTTCGTATTCTATGTATCTTGCCCTTTTTCTTCCATCTCTTGCTTTTACTTTTTTATCCCTCATCGCTGACGGAAGCTTCACTTTTTAGAGTTCCTATAAGGAATCAACTCGGTTTATAAAAAGGTTTCATTTTCCGTCTGTGCAATCATTTCTGGAATACTGTTTTGCACTTTGTATAAAAGAATTTTCATTTATAAACTAACAACAATTTGTGAATTAAGATGTTCATTACATGAACATTTTGCTTCCTCTTTACGATAAGCAAAAAATTAGCTTTAAAGTGAATTTTTTCATTTTATTTAATTCTATTAATGCTACTAAAATATATTCTTTTTATACATCAATCGATTCGTCTTGATGAAATGATGATTTTTAGTTTGTTTTTAAGTCAAGAGTAACATTTTATTATAAGGCAACATGATTTTTAAGAAGGAAATAAATTTCTAATAAAAGTGCGAATTTTTGGTTTTAATTATGTTTAATTCTATAAATTCAAAAACAATATATACTTTATATATACCAATCGATCCGTTTTAATGCAACGGATAAGATAATTGAAAAAAATTAGTAAAATTTTATTGTACTGGACACACATAGTCCTATATATAGAAGAAAATTTATTTGAAGGATTTAAAAAATTTTTTTTAATTAAACGACTACAAAGCTTCCTCACGAGGAAGCAATAGTTTTGAATTTTGCGTAAAAAAGATGTTTTTTTCTAATCGTTGATAATTAACTTGTGTGAGATGTCTTTATGTACATATACACTGAAAAAATTACATTCTAATTTTAAGAAAAACTTCTTATATATGCGCCTAGAATATTCCCCACTTAAGTTAAGTGGGGAATATTCTTACAATAAGAAGAACATTATTATTTTAAGAATATTTACCACTTAATTTAAGTGGGGAACATTCTTGGCGCATATATAAGAAGTTTTTCTTAAAATTAGAATGTAATTTTTTCAGTGTACTTCAATTGCGGAATTGCAGTACGAGTTGTTGAATTTTGGCAGCATGTGAATAAAAAATGTAGTTCGCTTTGTCCTCACACAAAAAACCCAGTCTCATTTTTGTTGCATCTCAAAATGAGACTATGTTAAACGCCATAGAACGTGGCGCCACCTAAGAGTCTCATTTTTGTTGCAACTCAAAATGAGTAGCGTATGATACTCATTTTGAGACTAGGTTTTTTCAGTGCTAGTGTTATCCTAATTAACTATATATCATTCTACGAAAGACGTGTATTTTACTTGGAATGTTATTTTCGCTTAGAAATGTATAGAAAAAATAAATGAAGGCCAATAGAAAAAGAAAAAGGTGGTAAGAAGATCCTACGTACACCACACAACACATGATGAGTGATCGATCGTTGTCACATAGCGTGCGGCGACTCGATCCTTCTTCCGATTTGCGGATGTCGTCTTGGTTTTTTCCTTTTTCTTAAAGCTTCGCTCTTACTCCTCTCATCTCATTTCGTTCCTCTGAGCTTCTATCAGGCGATTGAAGTTCGAGGTGGGTATATAGACCGTCATCGGCGACGCCAACCATCGCCGCATGATTATAATCCCGCGAGCAACCACAAGGAGTTGCCATGCAATCTGAAACTGGTGGAAGCATGTCACTCTCCGCTGTTATTCGTGGCTGCGAAGACCTATGTTTATACTTATGTTCCATCTTCTCCTGATTCTTTTTCTCTTTTTTCTTCATCATCTTCCTCCTCCTACTTCTCTTCGTCTTCCTCTTTACCGAATACATTCTATGCCCCTTACTTTATTCCCTGCGCTCTGATATCTCATCTGCTCGTTTTTCTCAAGTTCTTTCTTTCAGCTTTCGTTGCTCTTTTTGCCTCTATTTTCCGCATGAAACGATGAAACACGCAATCCGGCAAAATACCAAGGAGAAGATCCTCAAGATCGATAGATCTTGCGCTCGGTAGCGCAGATCACTGTAATACCGAAGCGATATCAAAGAAGTTGAGCCAAGTTCGTGCCTTTAAGGTGCGATCGCCTTCGACGTTCCTCTTGATTTTGATCAGGTATTTTCCACTGCATGATGAGGACGCGCTAATCAGCGAATCGAAGATTTACCTGATTTCGTGAAAATGGAAATGAAATACCATCTTATTATCCTAACTTTAACTACAATTTCCACTTAATAACGGTTTCATGCAATTTACATGTAATTGCAGAAGGGAAGCGAACTCGTTTTAATTTCATTCGTTTATTTTTTTAAATGATTCTGACTTCCTAGCATAAATCAACTGTCGAGTTATGGTTTGCTGTTTCTGTCGCACTTCTGTTCAGACATAAGATGTTTTTTGATAAATGTTATGCATTTATCAGGTATAAATTACCGTGGTAATATTTATATTTCAAAGCTTACAAACAATTGTTAATTTCTATTTTTTAAATATTTTTTACCTAGCAAACAATCAGAAAATGGCGTGTCTCTCATCACGTATTTATTAGACTTTTGTTTTGTTGCCGTGAACTGAACAGCTAGTTCTTCTCCCAAGTATTTTCTTATAATGTTGGCGATAGTCCGAGTGAGGATATTAAATCTGTCAAATAACTTGCTTAACGATGTCATATGAAAAAATAATTAGAATTTTCTCAAAATAAAAACATTTCTAAATTTTTTATAAAGATATAGCAGAATTGAAATTCCAAAAAGAACCTATCAATACTTTCATCAATGTTTACATAGAGGTACATTTGTTTCATTTTTATCATACAAATAATTCAACTTGAATAGAATTTATTAATTTTAATAAAAAAAAAACAAATGGAAATATTTTAATGGTAATATAAATGATTGACTTGATTGCACAGTGGCCAGGAACCTTGTTTGCGTGGACAAAATTCATTACTTCTAGAAAAATAAAAATTTAAAATAACTCATAACTGTTCTTATAGTTTTTGGGGTTTCTGAATACGAATCGGAAGTCAGTTTTCAAAAATTCAAAATGACTGATCCAGTATGGCGGACAACGAAATACAAAATTGATTCGATTGACCTGAAAATTAATATTCGGGGGTTTTTGGGGTCGCTGATTAAGAATTTGGAGTCAGTTTTCAAAAATTCAAAATGGCGGATCCAATATGGCGGACAACAAAATTAAAAAGTGATTCGATTGACCTGAAAAATGATATTTAGGTGATTTGGAATCACTGATTACGAATTTAATGTCTTTTTTTAAAGATTGAAATATTTTTAGAAAGTAAAAACGTCAACAAGTAATTTTTTTCTAATGTCTATTTCAATTGACGGCTAGAATTAGCTGTAATTAAACACCCAGGATATACCACGAGGAGGTTTCTAGTCCGATTTATAATCCCATTAAAAAAAAATTGATATTTTTTTTTTAATTTTACAAATCTGACATCATATTTGTAATCAGAGACTCTGAAAACCCCTGAGGAACGAGTTTCAAGCGAATCTGAATTTTTAAAAAAATTTTTTAGTCGTCATTTTGGGTTCGCCATTTTGAATTCTTTAAATCTGACTTCAAATTCGGATTCAGCGACCCCAAAAACCTTAGTATTCGTAATCAGAGACTCTGAAAACCCCTGAGGAACGTTCTCTAAAAAAAATTATAATTAAAAATGGTCAATACCACAATATTTTGTGTATAAACATATGTAGAATAAGATAGGATTATGTATATTTTGTTTAAATAACTTTAAAAAAATGGTATTTTGGCCACGCAAACGAGGTTTCTGGCCCGCTGTGGATTGGTGGATACATAATATTTGCAGAAGAGTAAAGAGAGAATTAAGTTATTAAATAAATAGAAAGCACAATCTAATAATTTAAATAAATAATATAAATATTGAAATTGAAATATTGAATATTTAAAGAAATAGTATAAATATTGTATAATATAAATAATGTTTTTTTTTCATTAATTTGACTTATTTATAATATAAATATAAAATTTATTGAAATTTTAGGTATAAAGATTTCGATGTATAAAATGAAATTATAATAATTCTAATAAAAATCCTCCTTTCATATTGACATGTATATATATTACCAACTGTAGAATGCGTCTCTTCAAATTCTTCTGAGATTAAGCTGATTTTTCCAGAGAGCAATGGATTTTTTAAAAAATATGTCAATTTTATATAAAAATATAATTATTTGTTATGCAATATTACAATTCATTTCAAATAACTTTCTTTTATTTAAGATGAATGTGCATATATTTTTTATGAATGAATAAATTACACCGGCACACAAAAAAAATTGGATTGCCAGGACTGCCATGTGGTAGGTTTTCTTCCTTAAGGTGTATCTAGAGAGAAAAACATTGTCCGACCTAAAAGTCAGTTCGTGTTCTCTTTTTACAGGCTTGGTAGGTAGGGGGATGAATTTTGAGAAACTGATTTTTATGGGAATTTACTTAATTTCTATAAATAAAGCTGAATTTTTGCTTCTTCTGAATGTTTTTTTGAAATCAGTGACTTTAATAACAAAAGAATTGAATATATTTGGTATTGGATGTAAAAGTCTAGACTTAAAACAATTTATTAATTAAATTTTAATATTTGATTAAATTAAAACTAATTGTAAGTAACGTTACCAACCATATTTTTGGGATGAATAACTAGCGATTAATTAAGAAGGAAAATTTAGACACACACTATTATATAATGACGATTTCAAGTATTTTTATTACTTCGAAACAATTTTTACAATTTAATCATTTCAAAAGTTTGTTGAAAAAGTTTTTAGTCATTTTTACATTATTTTAATATTGTTGACCATTTGTGAAGTTAATATGCAACCGAATTTTTTTCTGATAATATTTACTAAAATATAAAGGTGCAGAAATAAGTCTTTCATTATATCATCGTAAAGAGTCCCCATACTGTTTTTCATCACTCGCTATTTTGTCGCGGTCTTGATCTAATCTCTTCTGTATCGACTTGATATGCAAAGTTTAAATGATAAAGTTGAACGAACATTATCACGCAATTCTTGTCTCTAACTTTTATCTCTCGTCTAGTTACACAAGACATAGAGATTTTCTCGAAAATGAGTGATTCTTAATATTTCTTAATGAGGACAATGCACTGCTAGACGCATTATATTTGTCTAACGGCCCTCTGGACACGTAACTTAAATCTGTGTCTGTTTTTATGAAACTCGTGTTTATCAAACCGAAATGAAAAGAGAAATGAAGAGATAAAGATATATGTTGGAAAAATAGTTTCCTGTCGCTTTCCACCGGATGAAAAAAAATTGGGTATTGTTTTAACATCCACGAGCACATAAGTTTTGTAAATGAATTCTAAATTTTTGAAAATACACGTGTATTTACATTAGCCTTCTTTCCTATAACAAAAACTTGATTAGATAATAAAAAAGTCAATATTTACATAATAGAAATATGTTTACATTTTAATCCGTCTCTTCATTCACTAAAAAGTAAAAACTGTTCAGTCGTAAGTTTCAAAATTCAATGACACATTTTTTTGTTATTCAAGTTTAAATGAGAGAATTAAAACTTCCTTATATATTGCATTTTTTAGAAGACGGCCTTAATTATTTTATTTTATTATTATTGCGCAGTGATGTACTTAGAGCGTTTGTTGCTGTGCAACTTTAGTTTCATTTCACAATTAGAAATTTTCGCAAAAATTATTATTGTAAATTCTTAGTAACCTTCGTAATAAGTTAATAAATATTTAAATTAATTATTTATTTAATTTTATTTAAATTTACATGAAATTAAATTGGTAAATCGTGAAAGTTTTGCCTATTTAATGAGTCATGTTTCGAAAGAAAAAAATTGTTCATCTCTGTAAAAGTGCTCTCTAAAAATTAGAATCAGCGAAAAGTCGCTGATTATGCAGCTGATTCAATCAGCGTATATAGGCTGAATTATCAGTGACTATTCGTTGTTTCATTAGTGCATATGTTACGGTAAACATACGAAGGCTGGTACCAATTTACAAGGTAAATGATCACTGAAAGTTAGAAAAAAAATTCCAGGCTATTTCACAGTTTTCTAGACAAACATATATTTTTTTCCAGATTAGTTGCACATGCCACGTCGGTGAAGTTTGCAACGTTTATGATCAACGATTGAAAGAAAAAATTATTTTTCTACCCAAAAAATAACACTTTTTGTTCTCAATCATTATTAAAAAAATTAATCGTACTTACAAAAATTTATAAAAATTTGCTTCAAAAAATCATTTTCTTCCGAAATCGTTGACTATAAACGTTGTAAACTTTACCAACGTCACATGCCTGCAAAATTTTATTTTTTTATTTTTTATATCGCAGTGGTTTCTTATGTATAATGTACCGATCAAAGTCGTGAGTCCATCCATTTTCAAGGAAATGAAAAAAGTTTTTTTTACATAACATTTATGAAAACTATATATTTTTTCGATATATGGGTAGTTCTACAAAAGAGAGAATATATAATGTTTAAGGTTGTTTTTTACATTAATATTGAAAAAAATTAAATTATTTTTAATGGAAAGTAAAAAAATTCAGTTTTTTTATTATAGCGTTCAAACTATCCCGTGTGGAAATTTGTCACGTATCTGTAGCGTAACGGTATAGTTTTACTATTTACTGTATAGTTCCAGTATTGTGAAATGTTATAGAAACTGTCTAGAAATGTAACGCTACGAACATCAAGTTTCTAGATAGTTTTACTATATCAGAACAATCCTGTGAATCTGTATTAAAAGTATATTGTGGATCTAGAACAATTTATGTACATCTGAGGCAAATGCCGGAATTTCCAAGCCTTGGTTGTTCATTTACAACAAATATTGAACCAATATTAATAACCAATATTAATTATTTACCAGCGTTTTAAAATTAAATTTATGAATGGTTATTTCTTGGTTACCAATATTGAACCAATGTCTGAAATTAATATTTTATTAATACAACACATAGCAAAAATTGTTCAAAAAAAATAAATGAAAAAATAAAGTACTAGTCTAATACAGGAAAAGAAATTAATTTAATTGAAACACTCTATTAAAAACTGAGTGTGATAAAAATCAGACAAAAATAATATTTGTCTTTAAGTTTAAGAATGAAATCGTCTCTTGTTATATATAACTGGTAAAACAACTTGTTAATGAGAAAAGAAACTTGCGCGCCCTGGTGACAACTTATCCTAAGTAATTTTAAACATAAGCAGCGCGGGACTGCTTTCAAAGGCGAACAATTTCCCATTGGATAGAAATACTCGACGAAAAGTGTATATTGTTTTTATGCAAAACAATTACTGATTTTGATTATTTAAATATTTTATTTTATATGATAAATAGAAGTTTTTCATATTATTTATTATCTAGTTTTGCTAGACATAATTTATATAGTTGAACAACGTAAAGTAGTTAATGTAGTGAAACTATACAGATCCTAGAATGTTTAACAATATAAATCACTTAATGAAGTGAAACTGTATAGTAGCTAGACCGTTTCGATATAGATTTACGTGAATAGTTTCACGAGTTATTTACGATATAGTTTTCTCCTAACCCCCGAGGAGAAAAGTAACATTATAGAATATAGTTAATATTATTTCATTTTAAGACTATTATTAATTTAAAATATTTTCATTATCAACTTAGAAAAATACGAAAATACTCAAAGTACAAATTATGCATATTTGATTCTTTATTTAATACATATTCAACACATTTTGGTACATTAATGTCTCATCGATATTATCTTCTTATCTATATCACAGATGTAGCATTTAATTTTAAAACTTATCGTATATGTAACATTAAATTATTAAAATGTGAAATAAAAGTACTAATTCTACACTGAGAAAATAGTTTGTTTAAAATTTTGTCAAAGTTGATTAAAACGGCTACACATGGGCATTTTGAGAAAGTTTAATATTTTCTTATGTGGTTATTGAAATACTTTTTTAAAAGAGTTTTCAATAAGTAATGAAAAGATCATTCAATCATTGATCATAAATTGATTTACTTTTTGTAACACTTTATGCTGTACTTGGTTACATAGTTGCCTGCGTGTGTCATAGTTTACCCAAAAGTAGGGGAAAATAAAGGTCCTGACTTCTTGACAGTATAGTCACGTGGTGGGACCTTCATTTTACCCAACTTTTGGTCAAACTGTGACACACGCAGCCAACTATGTAACCAAGTACAACATAAAGTGTTACAAAAAGTAAATCCATTTATGATCAATGATCTAATGATCTTCACATTACTTATTGAAAACTCCTTTAAAAATGTATTTCAATAACCACATAAGCAAAGATTAAACATTTTCAAAAAGCTCATGTGTAGCCATTTTAACCAACTTTGACACAATTTTAAACAAAATATTTTCTCAGTGTATATTTTAAGGTAAATTAATAATAATTAATAACGTAATAGCTTACGCCACTTAAGAAAAATTGCCAAATTTTTCATGTTTCATATTTTTGGCATATAAAAAATCAAAAATAAAACGTTAAAAATTTAATTTAAATTTTATTGTAACTGTTATTAAACATTTTTTCTCAGTAGAAAAGAAAAGAATTACTTCAATTAGTACTTGAGTATAAAATACATTATTAAATTTTAAGTATCTGTATTTTGTGCGCAGAAATTAATCTCTTCCTCCAATCAGAATAGAACACCCATATCATGTCTCACGTATATTTATTCACAAGCAAAGAATAATTCTTAGAATTCATGGGTAGAACCTGTAAAAAATCAAAGTTACGTAAAAAACACACGCAGTTAAAACGTGTGAAACAAATTTAAATCTTAAATTAAGCAAAATTAGATGAATCAACTGCTCACATAGAATATACGAAAAATAAATTTTAATTTTATCTAGAATATCTTCGCATTTTTGTAAAAATTTTCTTCTTTAAAAAAGTCGTCAAAAATTTGTGTTATATTGTGTTTTAGTCACAACACAGGATTGTGTTGAATTCTGAACTCAACACAATTATGTGTTTGTCATGTTGAAATGTGTCTGTATCGGTTCCTTCTTAAAACGACTGGTAAGAGTTAAGTTTCTAAAATGTAAAAAAATATCATGACGTCTTATATGGTTCCTTTTCTCTTTATTGTAATGTAAACATAAAAGTTTCTCGTTTAGCAAGACCTATCTCTCACCAGTTTATTTAGGGTTTGATTAAATTAGCGACACCGGCTGCACGCAAAGAGATGCACCTGCAGTGACACGGGAGAACGACGACGACGACGACAAGTGTCGTTGCCCTCGAGGCGCATCTAGTAACTATGTACCGGCCATCGACTTAGTAGACTTTGACCCCTTACTCGCCAATTACTACTATAAACATTGTAAGCACAAGTCTCATTATTTTGCTAAAAGAGAAAAAAATTCGGTTCCAGCTTTACTCTGAATTTTTAAAATTGCAACTTTTTTCATTTTATTGAATTGATTTAAAATTTTAAATCAATGGAACGTAAACACCATTTGAATTTCCACTTTATCGTATTTTTTCGTTTTTCATTCACAAAAAACTTTCCTGAATTTTTCAATTTTTAAAAATATCTCTACATATAAATAGACTTGATGGTAGTTGTTGTGAAATATTTGATATTTTCGTAAGCAAATGAAAAAGTTTGACCCAAGATTGGTCCAGTGATGTCTGCTGAAATATGACAGACGTTACTGAGCCATCACTGTCATTCAAATCGTCCCATTATTGTGCCAGCATTGACAACGATCAGAATTTCTAATTTGCCGAAACTACTCCGACTTTTGGATCAATAATGGCGCATTAACTGTCCAAGTAATTAACCAGTAATGACAAATTATTATTGCTAATGGTGTGACGAGTGTAGTCCAATTACTGAGCCAATATTAACACTGATCCTTAATTATTCCAGATTTTATATCGGCAAATTAATACTGCCAATGACAAGACGTGTCTTGTCCGAATAGTGTCCAATGATGGCGCTATATTTCAAATACACTAATTTTCCAAGATTGTTCTGACTCTCTGCCCGATAATGTCACATTCACGGCAAAGTTGATCAATTTTTAATGGCAAAATACAATTGTCTGTGATATGACAAAGATCGACCCGCAGTGACTGCCCAATAATCGCACATTCTTGGCACATAAATGATTAAAATTTGGTATATATGACGGAAAAATATAATTGTCAATATTGAGACGTAGCTCGGTCCAATAATGGCACGTCAATGACTGAAATATTGTATCTATGACGGCAAATTGTAATTGCCAATATTAGGACGTAGCATGACCCAATAATGGCACATTAATGGATAAAGTTTTGTGTCTTTGTTAGAAAATTATAATTGCTAATCATAGTAAGTGGCTCGGCCCAACAATGGCATATTAATGGTAGATAATAGCATATTAATAGAGTTTTGTGTCTATGATGGCAAAATATAATTTCCATGTATTAAGACACTCAAAAACAAACATTGTGCGAAGAAACGACATCAATATTGGGCCAATAGCTGCTGCCGGTTGTTGACTGCCGATGTCCGCAACCAGGATGAACACCCCAAGAGTCGGCGTAAAGTCGGACCAATATTGTCTGACAAGACTCGGTACCAGCTTCACCAATGCTTGTTATTGTTTATAGTCATGTGATCGTCGTAATGGTCATTTGTCGGACACTTTTTTGCAATATATTAACTTGAATTACCTAACATTTTGTAAATACGTCTAAAAGGGATGGCTGCGATGTACAACATTTAAAAACATTTTTAATTAATTATTAGAAAATACTTGGAAATAAATTGGCAGAAAAAGTGAGATTAGGTTTAATTTAAAATTAAGATTTTTGACAATTCACAAGTGTTCTATAAAATTTGCATTAAGTTAATTTAAGAAGTATTAAAACTTTTGTACATCACTGCACCTTCTATCAATTCATTCCCCAGCTGCCCAAATTATTTAGCAGTTAATTGAATTAAATTATGTACTTCTTAAGAAATAAATGTTAGGCAGTTCAATAATAAATCTCTTATTTAAAAATCTTATACAAAATGGATTCTGAATATTAGGGGGGGGGGTCTGGTAAAACAAAAATTGTCTAAAATTTAAAGTTTTAAACGTTTTGGTTAATAAGTGATAGTAAAATGAGAAAATTAAAATATAAAAATATTTTAACCAAAAATTCTTGGAATTTATGTTCTTCACTCTTAACAATAATTTTTTTCTTCGTCTTTACTTTCAGTTTCTTTGAAAATATGATTGACAAAATATTATCTAATTTATAAAGAACTACAAAATAAGTCAAAGAATTTTCACTAGAATAGTTTTAGCGATTAGTGGAAGGTAATAAAATTGATTTCAGTGCCTAATGATTAAATAATGACTGAATTACAAAATGGTCATTTATTTTTCACATAAAACATTGTCCATTAAACAACAATTACAAGATATAAATTGAAACAAAGACTACGTGACCCTCAAGCTCAATAAAATTTTAAGTGAATTATTTTAGATGTGACAGAAAGCACATGTGAATACATATTCAAATGATTTGCGGTAGTAAAAGTATTACTATAAATATAGCTATCCATAAAAATATGTAAAGTTTGATTTACGATATCCGGAATAGCATAGAAAGATCTTCACAACTTGAAATCAGCATCGTAGATTTATAAAGTGTTGTGACTGCGAAACTTGTGCACTTCCTAAGCAGAACCTCCGAGGTCTAAAAACAGATATATGAAACGATATTTAAAAGTAATCATAGAGTACTCGCACGACAGTTCATGGGAAATGTTGTTGCCTCATGTTACTTACAGACTCACATAGAATGCATTTCCTTTCCTCGGGAGAGAAAAGAAGCGAGGCTCTTCTTCTTTCCTCCTTTTTTCAGAAAGAGAGAAAAAAATCAATGTAACAATGCTGGTTTTAAGATTTCCCACGTTCCTCGGAACTTCTCACTCGATTTATGCGAGTGTGACGAGTCGAACTTGAGATTCATCAAGGGAATAATTAGAAATTAATTATGAGTCCGGAGTAGGGGTTGAAATTTCAATTACACAAGTTGTTCCTTCATTTCATTGTAAATTATTTATATTGTGTTTATGAAAATCAACACTACACTGCAAAAAGAAGTTCTAAAATGAAAAAAATATCTTATTCACTGTTAAAACGTATAAAGCGTCTTAGATACCAGTAAGATACTTCAGAAAACATCTTACTTTCTAAAACTAAATCAGAGAAATTTCACTGAGAATCAGTGACTCTATTCTCGCGATTTGAATAAGTAAAATTTGACTGAAGATCAGTTAAAAATGATTGAAATTTCAGTCATATTTCACTGATTGGACAATTTAAAAGTAACTGGAATTTTCAATATGTGTGATTGAAATTTCCAGTAACTTTTTTTTAAAGTGAATTTTTATTTACAATATCGTAGCCATGTGAACAAAATCGCAAAATTTGAAAGATTTCTTTAAAATTTGGCAGCCAAGTGTTTTTGATGTCCCTAATTACGAAACCAAAGTCAGAGTTTCAAAATTCAAAATGGCGGATACAACGTGTCGGACGAAATTTTTTGAAAATTTGTGGATTCGCTTGAAATTTGTTACTCGGTGGCTTTCAGGGTTGCTGATTACGAATCCAAAGTCAGATTTTGAAAATTCAAAATGGCGGATCCAATATGGTACTAGTCGTCTGTTTTTTGACAGTATTAATTAAGTGAAATATTCATATTTTTATGTATGAACTTAATTTCACTTACCAATAAGTTAAATCCGTACTTATATGTAAGTGAAATATTTATACTTAAAAAGAAACCCACTTGCGCATTATATTTCAATTATTTATACTTTTAAATGTTTAGAAACTATTTTAAAAAACACTGTTTTTTAGATTCGCCATATTGACGTCCATTTCGCATTTTTTTGAAAATAAAATATATGTTTCAAAAGTTCAAGGATGTATCTTTATTTAAAAAAAAGTTGTTGTTAATTACTTTCTACCGACACATGTTAACGACATCATGATTTTATTACTCAATTTTATTTTTAATTGACTTCTACTGGTATTATTTTGAAGTGCGAAGATTGAAAAGAAAATATTTATTCGATTTTTTATTTCTTTACGTGTTTTAACTGTGACACACATGTTAGGACCGTGGCAAGTAACTTTTGCATTTTCTTTGCGTTTTTCATCGTAAATTTAGAAATATTCAAAATCTTGTAGTTTCCTTTTCAACATATACTTCAATAATAAAAATGTACTGAAATATGTAATGAATGTCAAATTTGGTTCACTATTTTAGCGGAAAAATGTCTTATTAAAAAAATCACAGTTATTTGAAAATCACCCATATCATCACGAGAGATTACTAATTTGGGTCTTAAACGTAACTAACAAAACTAATGTTTCTTATGAAATTTCAAAAGTTTGCGGGGGATTTATAATAAAGTTAAACCTGTAATTTATTGATAATTTTTATAGCTTTAAGAAAAATACCTTTTGATTCTACATCATAATTTCATTGCTGATCCATTACGCCCCGACCCGAGGCGAAATAGCTCACCTTGCATTTCTTCAAAAGCATTGTTCTAGAAAAAAAGTATAAGTGATATTAGGGTGTACTTTTAAAATTTTTTTTTTAAAGTGATCCATTACGGCCCGGTCTCTCCTATGCCCGATATGACTTCAGGGTGTGTCACGGTGAAAAGACTCAAAAAACCCTATTTTTATGTACTATGTGAATGGTTACTTTTGAAAAACCTGTCAAATTCTTTTCCAACTTATTACGAGGGGATATTGAAGTTGCTTCATACAAATTTAAAGTTGATAAATAAAAAAACTTTTTAGACAAACAAAAAATTAGACAGGTGCGATTTGTACTCGCACTGCAATGGCGGGTTGCGTACACAAATATTAAAACAATGCTTGCAACATTTATCAATAATTGGTAGAATAAAGAAAAACAATTAAATACACGGAAAAAAAGTACGTGAAATTTTCATTGACTCGGTACTTGACTTTTGGATACGACACAAAATACTAGAAACAGTCTAGTACTTTTACATGAGAGTTTCAAAAACAGTCAATGAAAATTTCTAGTACCTTGCTTGAGAATTCCATTGACTTTCAAAAAAATTGTATATTTCTGTAAAATAAAAAATATAATTTCCACTTGTTCACAGTTTTTCTGAAACTCTCTCATTCATTCACATATTTGAATAATTAATCACACAAACAAAGAACAATTATTATTGTATCACTTTATTTCGACGTTTATCAACACTTATGAACTAACCTATAACACACACATACATTCACATATAACTTAAATATAAACACACACTTAACACTTAAAAGTAGGTATCGAATATTGTTCTTATATACCACATGGTGAAATTTTTCACTGCTTGAGAGACATGCTATTTCACTGAAAACTGAGAATTACATAACATTCTGTTTTGTGAGAAACACAACACAAAAAATATTTTTTTGAATGTCATTTCATGAAGACAAATATATATTAACGCTATTTGTTTTTCATAAAATAATAGTATATTCACATCTGAATTAACCACAAATGGAAACAGATGAGCAGCTGTCATATTTACCTTGTATAGAAACTTTTTTAAATAAATTTTTGGTTGTCAGACTGTTATAATAGACTAGTATACCAATTTTCAGCTCATTAGGTCAATAAATGTAGAAATTAGAGAAAAAATTTTTTTTTTTAATTATTTAGTTTTTCCTTGACAACGCTATGGCCATTATGACATAGCAAGTTCCCTATATTTTTCCTGTAATATTCGCGTTAAAATACACCAGTATGCCAAATTTTAGCCCCCCATGTTGAATAGTTTAGAAGTTAAGGGGAGGGAATGGTCACTTTTTATCAATTTTTGGCCAAAAATCTTGTTATTTCCTTGACAACGCTATGGCCATCACCTCAAATCACATTCTCTATATTTTTCCTGTAATCTACGAGTGAAAATACGTATCTCCCGTGTGGAAATTTGTCACGTATCTGTAGCGTAACGGTATAGTTTTACTATTTACTATATAGTTCCAGTATTGTGAAATGTTATAGAAACTGTCTAGAAATGTAACGCTACGAACATCAAGTTTCTAGATAGTTTTACTATATCAGAACAATCCTGTGAATCTGTATTAAAAGTATATTGTGGATCTAGAACAATTTATGTACATCTGAGGCAAATGCCGGAATTTCCAAGCCTTGGTTGTTCATTTACAACAAATATTGAACCAATATTAATTATTTACCAGCGTTTTAAAATTAAATTTATGAATGGTTATTTCTTGGTTACCAATATTGAACCAATGTCTGAAATTAATATTTTATTAATACAACACATAGCAAAAATTGTTCAAAAAAAATAAATGAAAAAATAAAGTACTAGTCTAATACAGGAAAAGAAATTAATTTAATTGAAACACTCTATTAAAAACTGAGTGTGATAAAAATCAGACAAAAATAATATTTGCCTTTAAGTTTAAGAATGAAATTGTCTCTTCTTATATATAACTGGTAAAACAACTTGTTAACGAGAAAAGAAACTTGCGCGCCCTGGTGACAACTTATCCTAAGTAATTTTAAACATAAGCAGCGAGGGACTGCTTTCGAAAGCGAACAATTTCCCATTTGGTGGAAATACTAGACGAAAAGTGTATATTGTTTTTATGCAAAACAATTACTGATTTTGATTATTTAAATATTTTATTTTATATGATAAATATAAGTTTTTCATATTATTTATTATCTAGTTTTGCTAGACAGAATTTATATAGTTGAACAACGTAAAGTAGTTAATGTAGTGAAACTATACAGATCCTAGAACGTTTAACAATATAAATCACTTAATGAAGTGAAACTGTACAGTAGCTAGACCGTTTCGATATAGATTTACGTGAATAGTTTCACGAGTTATTTACGATATAGTTTTTATCTTGCACATAGTTCAACAAGAAATTTTTCTACACGGGCTGTACCAAATTTGAGCTCTCTAGGTTAAATAGTCTCCTTTTATGAAAATTAATAGAGAAGTGAAGATTTGTACGTAGAAAAAAACTGAAAACTAAATTTTTTTCCCAAAATAAACGACCATTGGATCATGAAAGTATGTAAAATGATAACTTATTTATAAATATATATATATATATATATGTGATAATTAACTTTGACAATTATCAAATTTTTAATGATTATTAAATCTAAAGTTAAAAAAACTTAAAAAGAGCTCCAAATATAACCCACTCTATATGCCGCTTATTCGGCCCTGCCGCAACGAACCGGGTGAGCTGCGAGAGTGCAATAAGTGTGTATCACCGCCTAAGTTATAGATAAACATGCTTGGACATTTTTTAGATATTTCAAAAACTGTTGAACAGATTTTCAGTTCCCAATGCTTAAATAAAAGCTGAGACTTTAAAGATTATGTTGCAAGAATTAAAAATTTTTCTCTAAATTTTTCTAGAATGTGCAGCCACACAAACATGGTGCACAAAAATAGAAAAATTAATCATTTTTTTTCAAAATCTCTTAGGTGATAAAATCTCTCAACAATATAAAATAATTTTCATTTATATATCAAACGACGCAGAATTTAATTGGCTTTCGAACAATCTAAGAACTAAGTTTCTATCATTTTTCAATAATAAAATATGTTATTTTAATTTCGGCAATAACTATTTAAATTATGATAAAATAATAACGGTACATAGTGAAAATATATGTAAAAGATTTCATTTAAAATTAACAAGATCAACCCTAGTAGAAATTCGTCATAGTATCTTTAAGGGCACTGGACAGTTCCACTGGAAAATTTCGAGGCACTTTACAGTTAAACTGGCTAAAAACTATAAAGTGATGTCACGCTAATTTGTTCAAGTTATTGTCCAGTCAAATTTTACAGTTTCTGATCATTAGTCCTGTAGAAAAACTGTACAAAATAATTCACTTGGAAATGTCAAAACTTTATTTATATTGACATTTCGTATTGAACACGCACAAGTTTGAAAATATAACGTTAAATTATTTTGTCAACAAATTAAATAAATTAAAATTTTACGAAACTATATTTTTACTGTTGGTGTATCTATTGTTACGTAAAATAAATTATCTGTAAAATTATTTTTTAATAACTATACATAATTAAAAAAAATTATGAACATTACTGATTCTTGTACACATGTCTTTTTTTTACAGTAAACAACATTCACTTTTTCCTTGAATTAAGCACAACACTGAAATAAATATTATTATTATTTTATCACACAACAGACTTAAAAGTAAACCCTAATATGAAGAACTAATTCAGTTCAAACGAAAAATATCTAGCGGTATCGGGGAGCGAACTCGGGTCACACTGGGACGAAATACCTAAACGCACGCTTACGCATCACGGCCGTTCTAGTCGATGGACGATTCCGGAAAAATAATAACCATACTCTACCGGCAGGTAAAGCAGTTCCCTTTTTCATCTTTTCTAGCTCAACTGGCGAATTACTGGACAGCTACTGCATAACACTCTAAAGTTGAACTTATTGATTTTTATTGTATAGAAGTTCTGTCTGTCCAGTTATTCTCATGTTACTGTCTAGGCGTTCCGTGAAATTATGTTTCAAAGTTTGTCGTGGCGTTTGCGCTACCGTCAGTCCAGCAACTGAACAGTGTTATATAGACATTTTCCATAAATACATCAGTGTATACACTGAAAAAAATAATTCGCGGGTATAACTAGAATCATGTCTATTTTTTCCGTAAGGAATTAGTAATAAATTGTTACTGGCTACTGTCATTAATTATAGACAGTTCTGTTATATAGATCGGAGAGCTATACATATGTCAACGTCAATACATCAATGTAAAACATAACCTCACTTTATTGGACCAATTCTAACTTTTTGTATGTAACAGGTTTGTTAAATTAATATTTATACATATAATAAGATTATGTAATCTTGAAAAAAAATTGTCTTCTGAATTTAAAAATTAGTTATTTTAATTAACTCAATTAATTAAAGCGAATTTTAAGAAAGTTTTCAAGTTGTCAACAGTAAAATAAAAGAACAAAATTAAAAATATGAAAACTATAAACTTTAAAACCAAAAGATTTATTTTATAGAAAATATTTCGAAAATGGCAATACACAACTGTTTAGTTACTGAAACCGGCGGTAGCGCTGACGCCACGACAAACTTTGGAAAATAATATCTCGGAACGCCTCGATAGTGCCATGAAAATAACTGTACAGGACTTCTATGCAGTAATAATCAAGTTCAACTTTATATTTTCTTTAACAGTGTTATGCAGTAGCTGTCTAGTAATTCGCCAGTTAAGCTAGATTAAACTTCCATGACTAAAACTGTACAGTAACTTGAATAAATCTAGTCATGCCACGACAAATTTCTACTAGGGAAGAAGACATAATTTTAAAAAATTTTCAATTATCCAATATCTTTCTCTCATTTTAAAATAAAACATTTGCACTGAAACCAGTGTAACTATATTATTCTAAATTTATGTTTCGTTATTGATGTGAGCATGTTTTGAGAATAAAACTATTTTCCTGGATCGTGTTAAAGAAAGAAATAAGCATTATAAACATTCTTATTTCTTCCAATTTCCAATACGTTCTTATTCCAATTTGCGGTGCGTTGAGAGCACTTTCTGGCTCTAGTGTCTTTGAAATAAATGTAAACACGATTGGAACGTCGCCCGCATCACTGGCGTGTCAGATTCGTTCTTCGAGTATACATAGGAAGTAAATGGTGCGTGACTCTTTTCTTGTTGAACATGACTACACCGTCATGTAGAAATGAAATAGCTTTGCAGATGAATCTATTTGAAAGAGTGCCAGATTTTGCTCTAATATAATACTCGAAGTTTTTACTCGTCTTCATGTAATGTTATGAGGGAAAACCGAGTATTTATTTTGCTGAGAAATCAACTTATATTCATTAAAATCTGTAGTAAAATTGTGATTATTTCAACTTTTCTTCCAAACATTGAAGAATATACCACAATTTTCAGTAATAAAGTGCAATTTATTTTGATTTTTATAATGAGAAAAATAACTATAATTACATCTTTCAAAAATTGTTTTTCAACCATTTTTTATCATAATAAAAATGTTTTTGAATACACGGTGATCTTGAAACATTTTAAACACTTTTGACCATGCCCTTTCCAATTTTTACAAAAATTGGAAAAATTGCAAAATGGGGTACCTTTATTTTTCTATGATGGGTGTTTTTAATTTTTTATCCTTGATATAAATCATTCATATTGATAAGAAAATGTTATTAATTATGAAGAAACTACGAAAAAAATGTTCTGAAAGTTATACAACTTTAAAGTTTTAAGGATTGTCACCTGTAAATTAAGGAAATGAGAGAAACTCATAAAAATTTGACAGTTTGTTCTTTAGATTATTTTAGAAACATATTATTTTTTCAGAATTTTTTACCACATATTTTTTTCATAAGAAAATAAAATAAATTTGTAATTTAACATGGGCTCTTATGGGAGCTTATATATAAATCTTAGAAAAAAGTATGAAGGAGATGAGAGAAAAATCTGTTATTTTGTGTACAAATGGACAATGTCAAAAAGTTAAAACTAGGAAAGTTTAGAGAAAATTTACCACAGATTTAATGTTTAAATAATTATTTTAATTTTAGTTTTCAAAGCAATAATATAAACACATGAAAATGTGGCAACATCGCAACAACACATAACGTCAAAAAAATACAAATTTGATCTCTACACTTGAAATTAACAATATTTCTTACTAATAAGTTAATAATTTTCACGTTTCTTTTGTATCATAATTATATTTTACATTTGTTCATCATAATTTTCGTGTTCCCTACACTAAAAAAATTGAGGATAACGTCTGACAATATACTAATATATACCAGTCGTACCAACCATAAGTCGCGTATGTATTGACATGATTTTAAATACAATTTCAGAAAATTAATTAAATATATTTTTTAATATATAAGTATTAAACAAATTTTTACATTATGAAGGCGTAGTTAGATTGCGCCAAATATCGTGTTTTGATTCTGCACTTCCACTCACAAACGCGTGTCACGTATTTAATAATGTCAATGTTTCACTATCGATATTTTTTATTCTCTATGTTTTTTGTTAAATTCTATTAAATATTACTTGTTTTTTCATAATAATAAATAATTCTACTTCTTGTTTGTATTTATAATCTCAAATGATAAGAGTTTAACAAATTTTGAAAATATATTTCATGTTTTGTATAGTTATTTGATACCAACCCATTTTGCCCCACGGGTGGGGCAAAATTTTCTTTCAAAAGTTTTTTTCTTCACTATCATCATAATTTTCTCAAACCTAAGTGTATAAAGAAGAATTCTAAATCTTAGTTGAATTGATTTATTCGTTTGGTTCAGAACTATAAATCTCAATATTGTAAATTGAGAGCCGAAAATGTTATTCTTGAGGAGAAAATTTCTACCTGTGAATCGAAACTCGACTATCTCCTAAATAAGGAGAAGGAAAATAATTTGATCCTGTTTAAAGTAAAAGCCACACCTGAAGAGAATAGGGATCTACGTCAATCAGTGAAATCAATTTTTAATAAAGCCTAGGTTGACATTCAGGATGGGGAGATCGAAAGTGTAGAAAGAATAGGAATTAGGGAGGGATCAAAATGTCAAGGCATCCATTCTCCGAAACGCAAAAAATTTTCAAGGTCTAGATATTGGCTTTGCGAATGATATGACTAAATAACTCAGGGAAATAAGAAGAACGGAATATCTAGGTCTTCGTCAGGCTTAGGACACATTGGAACAACAAGGAAAAAAGACCCTAATTAAAGGTTCAAAAATCATAATAGAGAATGTTTCATATGATCTACCGGCCATCCATAAGTACTTGTTTCCTATGGAGAATCGTCCGAAGGACGGGGGCCAGATCTACGATTTGTGATCTAGGATTTGTTTATTTCTCACAAGCTCTTGATATTGTACCTTTCTTATTAGAAATAGAAATTATTCCGAGAGGCCTATCAGTGAATTGTAAAAGATCAAACTTAGATAAGAGACTCGATAGTAGGGGAACAAAACTTGTTGCGACTATAGAAAGCGTTGGGTTTATTGTCATAAATGGAAGATCCCGCGGAGACAGTCCTTCAAAATTCACATTTGTAGGCGTTCACGGTAAATCCACAATAGTCCTAATCTGGACGAACTTTTTGGGTTTGGATTGGATAAGGGTTTTAGAAGTCTTTAATGTACATTTAGACTCCGATTATTTTCCAGTGGTTCTAAAATTAAATAGCGAATTTCAAAATAATAATACCATCGAAATAATACTTGATACCATGACTAACTTAGGAATAAAAAATAAATATAAAATAGGAGCCACAAAAAAATGGTTTGATAAGGATTGTTTAAATTGAAAAAGAGAGATAAAAAGCTATTAAAAATGTGTAAGAATAATAATTTTGAAATGATGGAATTGGTGTATACTTACTTAGAAAAAAGGAATATACAAATTTACTGAAACTGAAAAAAGAAAATTATAAAAAACGATTTCTGGATGAACTTGCTGTTTCCAGAGACTCCTCCACTTTTTGGAAATTAGTTAACAATTTTAAATTTCGGGGGGGTTCGGGAAATGAAATTGACTTAGTTAAATGGTTCTTTTATTTGCAATCTACAGTCTCTAATCACGCGATTGTCACAACAGAAATTATAATAAATAGTAACCCTTTTATAGACGCAGATATATCGATTGAGGAAAAAAATTAAATGCGATCATATAAGCCCGTTTATCGATGGAGAGAGGCAAACTCTTTGTCCTCTTTGTCGATGTTCGTGGAGCTTTCTCCTCAGTCACCCATGATTTACTTTGGAAAAAATTATTCAAAATTGGAGTTTTTACTACTCGCGTATGCAGACGACATCGCTTTGGTGGCTGATTCGAGTATAAACATGAAGAAAATACTAAAGGCACTAAAAAAATATTGTAATCTTAACCAATTGAAAATAAATATAAAGAAGACGCAATTAGTCGTTTTCAGAAAGGGCGGGCACGTGCACAATAAAAATTACGGGCAATTTTTACTGGGAGACAATCCGGAAGTGGAGGTAGTGTCAAGCTACGAGTATTTGGGAGTAACATTTTTGAACTCGGCAACTTTTATTAATGACACAAATTCCGTCATTAGTAAAACGAACCTGGCTGTGGGTGCCACGACATCGCTGATAAATAGATTAAAATTAAAAATATGGGATCCTGTAAGCAAATTTTTTGAAAGCTTGGTTACGAGCGTTCTATTTTATGTTATTCCTGTGTGGGGGAACCGATATTTAGATGAGATGAAATTTATTTAATTTTCATTTTATAAAAAGTTCTTATCGCTTCTGAAGAATACTGCAGCTTACGCTATAAGATTAGAACTTTGATTATCTAGATTATCTTCCACAGTTTTTAAGTTAACTTTAAATCTAATTGAAAAAATCCTCTCAATGAGTGACCATCGTTACCCAAAAATCTGTCATTTGCATTTAAAAACCTTAGCCCAAAGTGGAAAAGCTCTAAAAAATTTAACTGGTGGGAACAAGTCAGGAACTGGTTCGAAAATTTTAGGGAAATCGTATAAATGGGGATTATAGAATCCCCATAGGATTCTATAAAAGTCGCACCTATTGGGGAGTTAATTCCAGGGGAGTTAAATAAAGAGAGTTAAAATTTAACACTCCCTAAATTTTTTACAGTGCGAAAGAAAAGAAAACTGAATGGGTAAAAGAATACAAACAATATTTGTTCACGAATAATATCTATAGGCTTCATAAATCGGAATAGTTGCAGATCCTGCCGCATGTGGCTCTTTATCATGGACCTCAGCCATATTTTAAATTGAATAGCCCAATCGAAAAACGTTTTTTGGAAACTTAAAAATAAAAAAAAATAAATAGCTAAACTTTATTAATCTATCTCAAAGTACTTTCATTTTATGTCCGCAGATGAGAACTACAATTTTAAAAAAAGTCAGTCCAAAAGCTCTTCGCAATTTGGAGATATTTATGAAAATATGATGTTTACAAACACACACAAACATACGGAATGACCTTTTTCAAAAATGTCATTTTTGAACTCCTGAGGTCAAATAACATAAAGATATAATAAAAAATCAAACCTGAAAAATTTTGGTATCACATTACTTCCTCTATATGAGGAAGCAATAAATTAAATTGTTTCGGATTATATGTAGTTAGCTTCTTTCATATTTAATATAAACATATTTATTAATAGATGCTTAATTTACTTAGAGCTAGTTTCACTAACTTCCGATTAAAAGTTAATCAAAGATTAAAGACAGTTTAAAGGCTTCTGATTAGTTAATTGAGGATTTAATCGCTGATTAACTTTTAATCGGTGTTGGTGAATTCGGCTCTTAAACTCGGAAATTAAATTTTGGCGTTTAACATTTTATTTTTATCTTAGTTAACTTTATAATTAAAAGAGCTCAACTCCGTCTGACGTTCGGTAAAAGAGTGTTCCTTTTTTTACAAGTTAATGAAAAGAAGGTTTGGAGGTTCCTAAAGTCGCTTATCGTTGAATACGTTTTATGTCTATGTCAACTTATAGTTTAAGTTTACAGTGTTTTAGAGTATGACAAGATGTAAATCCAGATGTTCGAGGAAGAGGAAGGCATAATTTATGGTGCTGGAATAGCTGATTGAACGTAAGTTGGCAAAAACAAACATTAAATACGATTTTTCAGTACTTAAAACTTTAAATTCGTTTTTTTCGAAACACCTTTTTTCAACGCGCGGGAACTCTCCAGCTTCAACGATTTAACCGATTTAAATGATCCAAAGTTCAAAATATAGTAAATTAAATTTAGGGGGCCATATTAGAACGTTTTTTAATCGATCACAAATATTTTTAGCGGACGTTGAAGACAAAAAATAATGGGACAAAAACACGTTTTTCTTTCAAATAGCCGCCATTTTATTTTAATGCCCTTTTTTAAAAATTTGAAACTCATATGGAGTTTCCCCCCAAATGTAATCTATTTTAAGAATATTTTTGGTTTTTTGATTTCAGATCAAAAGAAAAGGCTGTGGAATTCTTCGCCAATAAACACCTCTGCTGTTTGAGCTTCGTTTATGAAAACCTGGAGCCGACATTTTTTATTTATTTTTTGTTTAATTCAAAAATAATCTTTATTTGTATAATAAAAAAGCCGCAAACAGTTTTTCCGAAATTTATTTATTTCCTATCTAAAAAAAATTCTTCAAATTGAGGAATTTTTGGGGCATGAGAAGGAGAACATGGCCTTAAAATGGCGGATCCAATATTGCTGTTGACAAAATAAAAACATTGGTACTTAGACATTTTGCAGTTTAAAAAAATTTTTTTTGAACATCTTAATTTAAGATACTTTAAAAAACTTGCCAAAATAATTTACTTTTCTAAGATGGAAGACATTTTTTAATCACTGCTTAAACGTATAAAGCATCTTAGATATCAGTAAGATACTTTAGAAAACATTTTATTTTAAGCTTGACATAAGTAATGTCTCATATTTAGCGCGACATTTAAATACAAAAAAAGTTGTGAAATCAAAATATATAACAAGGGTGTTTATTAAAAAAATATTCGTTTGTTGATTATATAAATTAATAAATTATGTTAAATATAATAAGTGAAATCTCATAATAATATTAACTTTTTTTTCTAGTTTTTAAAAATATCGCTGACGGTCTTGACGAAAGAAAAATGAAAAAACCTTTCCAAAATGTACTTTGTCAAATTTGTATGTTCAATTGTTTAAGAGTAAAAAATTATTTAAAAAACATTACACCGTACGACCCCTTGATCACTTGACGTGGAATCGCTAATATTAATATGAGCGATTCCACGTCAAGTGGTCAATGTCATTGGAAAGCTGACCTTTTTTTCCAATGGAATTCCATTTGAAAAAAACGTCAGCTTTCCAATGAAATTATTTTAAAACAAGTTGTTTATTCCACGAACATTTAGCTTCCTCAATATAATATACACCAATTTCTCAATCTTATATTGAATACACGGAGAAACTTTGTATACTAGTTTGTGATAAACTCACTATGTGTTTTTAGTAAATTGACTACTAAAGTGGGAAAAACTGCGACGGTATCAACATTTCGTAGTCTGACTATTAAAACACGGAACTGAACCAGACTTTTAAAATTTAGTAGTCAGTTGATGAAAACTTAAAATTCACGATTTCACTATAAAACAATGTCGAATGTCAGTGACAGGGGCAGACTGTCGCCATCTCATACTAATAAGTCAGGTAGAAATCTATTTTATCTATGACGATTGATAACTTATTTGAACGCAACCTAATCTAATGCCTAACATACTGATAAAGTAACGCACACTTTAATCGACGGAACGCATATACAATTCATATCAAGAAAGTAAGTCACTGTTCTTATATACTAATCCAAAACATTGTATTGACACTTGGGAAAAAAATTGTTAAATGCTGTATTAAATAATATTTGTTTGTTAAATAAAATTCACAAAATCAATTATATTTAAAATTAATAAGGTCAATTTTTGAAATGGACAAAATTATTATTTCGTAAAATTATTTATCCTTTTGATTAAATTTTTATACTCTAGAAATTTATAGCTAGCATTTAGAATAAATATTTTTTATTAACTAAAAAGTTTATTTCTTGCATATATTGTGAAATAGAGGAGTGCTGTCAGGGTTGGACATAGTTTTGAATTTTCTTAATAACTTCCTCTGCAGTGCGAATTTCACGTTTTCGCATATATTGTTGGAAAGATCAACTCAAATGCAATGTTTTTGCTGTACATTGCAAAAAAATTCGGCCAAAAGTTTCAAAGTTATAAGCAATTAAAAAAAAAATAATGTTGTAAGGGTTGAACATGGGTGTAAGGGTTGAGCCACTGTAGAAAATCAATGAAATATTTAGGTAAATGGTTAAAAATGTCCTTCAAATAATAGAATGACACTTGAAAATGAGGAAAGGAACCATGAAATTAAAATAAAATCCCATATTGTGCATTTTTGCATAACATTAGATATTTTATTTCTTAAGAATGATAAAACAAAATAAACGCGATGGCTCAACCCTAACACCTGTCCAACCCTAACAGCACTCCCCTATATAAAAAAACGATTAAATTAAATAATTTTAAGTTAAAAACTATGATATGCATTAGCATCCTTTTTTAATATCTAATGCATTAAGATTCTTAATATCCACTTTTCTCTGTATAATGAATAATTAAATTATTAAAAGAGAACCAGGTGAAATGACAGCAGCCATTTGACTTGAGCACGCATGTATATGAGATTGAGTGGTTATGTGTGACTACACGAACAGTGGTGCTCGTTTGTATGCGTGCAGTTTTGATCGTTTGACTACTAAATTGTAAACGCGGCGCGAAGAAAATATCATTCTTTCGAATATAGAAAATAAAATTTTGGCATTCACTTTTTCTATATCTACTTTCTTTCGTACATCATAGGCGAGTTTCTCATAACTTGACTACTAAATATTGCAAAAAGAGAGATCATATAGTATTTCAAAAACTTCTATTAAATTATAAATCTCGTCTAGTGACCACTTTTTCCCCACTTTAGTAGTCAGTTTACTAAAAATACATTGTGAGTTTAAAAGGAACTAGTATACAAAGTTTTTCCGTGTAATAATTATTTTAAATTAAAATTTTAACAATCTAAAGAAATTCAAATTTTACCGTTTTTTGAGAAATATAAATAGCGATTACTTTTATACATTTTGATGAATTATATACTTTATATACATCAATCGATTCGTTTTAATGTCAGGAACGTAATTTTGTCCAGAAATAATAAAAATATTAAGGGGTTATACCACTGTAAACATTTAAAAAAAAATTTAATTTTTTTATTAGCTTAAAATTTTTTTTGAACATTCTAGATTAAGGAAGAAAAGGATATATACATGTCTGAAATCGATTTCATTGAAATTTTCAAGCTTTTTTACCGGAGAAGAATTTTAACTTACATAAAACATGCATTACAAAAATGGCTCCAGTGCGGACATTTTCGAATATTTATTAATTAAAATTTGTAATTTTTAAGTTGAATATGTAAGTTAATAACTACTTAAAATATTGTTACTATCTTTTCTTTCCTTACATTAAAAAAAAAAAATTATTGAACAAGTGCTTCTTTTAGCCCGCTGTAGTGGTGTTGCTCTTTTATCGCGTTTTTCTCAAAACACAGTTTTAGAAATCAGCAAGCAGTATAACTCAAACAATTTTCACTATTTTCAATCGGGTTTTTTATTACATTTTTAAAATTAAATTTTGAACAGAAATACGTAGGGGTTTTTTGATAAGTTAATTTACACAATTGTTATAAACAATTAAGTGTCGTTTTCTTTGGTCGGAAAATGAGTTTTTTTTCAAATGCTTGCCAATTACACAAAAATAGAATAAGAAAAATTTTTTATTTGTTTCTAGACTGAAATTTACATTACTTATACTGCTTGCCGCAGAGCTCCTGGAAAAAAATATGCATTACTAAAATGGTTCCTATGCCTCCATTTTGGAATATTTATTAATAAAATTTTGTAATTTTTTAGTTGAATATACAGTCAATAACTTTCTAAAACATTATAACTATATATCCTTTCCTTCCATTCAAAAAAAATTCCTGAAAAAACGTTGTTTTTGAGGCATTTACAGTGGTGCAACCCCTTAATGAATGAAAAAGTTATTTAAAAAAAACAAAAATTTTTGTTTTCAAATTTGGAAAAAATTGTTTAAAAAAATTTTTTGTAGATATATTCGGAAATCCTTATGTCAATTTTTTTTGTCAATTTTCTTGGAAGAGTCAGTTACGTCTCCTTATATCACTTTGTGCACCTAACTCACGAAAAAATATAAAAAGACTCATTTAGGCTAATTTTTGAAAATTTTGTCACTTTTTATTTTTCGCCAATATACAGTGCCGAATAAAGAAGTTTTATTATTTAAAGTTAATTTAGTTTTAATAAAACAATGCCAACATTTATTCAATTTGGACTTTGGTAAATTCTTTACACCCAGTGTAGGAATAGGCAGATTCAAAAGTAAGATTATGCACACAAGAAGCAAGTATAGAGATATGTATGTCGTCGTTGACATAACGAGTGAAGGGATCAGCAAAGTAGATGTCCTTCCTTGGAGAAAGGAAATTTTATTTTCCAATAAATTATATTTATTTGGCTTATAGGATTGGTTTAATAGTGAGAGCACAGTAGTTATTACCTCTTTTTAAAGGGTAAAATGAAGGAACAACAATCTGTAAAAAGAAAGTGCTAAACTAGAGTTGATTTCGGTATTAAAATAGAACCAAATCGAATATCTGTTGTTCAAGTAAGATTATTTTAGTTCAGTTCAGATTAATTTTAACCTTGTTTAATGGATCAAAAAGACCCTGAAACAAAAATTATACCAGATGTAACATTTAAATAATTTATGTATGGAAATAAATTAACTTTTTACACTGTTAAATGATTAATTAGAAAATTGAACCTAGATTCAGCTTTTGCGATTAAAAGAAACCTAGTAGCATTATATAGGTGTGTAACGTCGTGATGCGCACTTGTCGAGAATGACTGGGCGAGTACCACGCGCTCGTGACTGCGTCATCACCTCGGGCAGTAACAGGTAAAAGACGCAACTGCAGCGACTAATACCACTTCTCCTGGCCTAGACAGCCGCCATGCCATTCCTTTGCCACTCTCTGTGCTCAATTCGCTTGCTAGAGGTATATCATGGTATATCAACATCAGAAGCACCATAAACGTGCTCAATATTGCACTGGCAATGCCGATAGATAAAATATAGAATAACTAATATTCTCCGGTTTATCCGTTTCTGTATAATAGCAACAAAAATATTCAATCCCAGGTATTGTATTCCCTTCTGTCACGTGATGTACTTGATGTCTGTCGATCTTCAAAGAGGCAATTTATGTAAAAGGCAAAATTAGTGAAAGTTGAAAATAGCCTCGGGTATCACGAACCTTTCAGGCGTCAATGATTTACGATAATATAGGAATTTTCTTTTTCAGGAAATTATACAATCTTCGTATCGAAATTCAAACTTGTATAGGTCTCATGGACAGCCAATGCATAGAAAGAGCGATATTTTTTCTTCTTACTCGCAGAAAAAAATCAGGACCAATAGTTTTGACATGAAAAAAAGATTGGTTGACAACTGTAGACCGCACTCATTAGGCCGTCGTAAGCATCGGCAAAATTTTTATTGTGTTCCCCAATGCGATCTAAAATTAAGAACAATCTATTTGTTTTTAAGTTAATATAAATAAATGGCAATAACACTGCGATCCGGATGCCTTTCTCAACCGTAATAGCAACTTCGAGTAGTGTAGAAGTGGAAAGAATCTAGTCTTCTTATTCGCCAAAGCTAGTCCCCACCGCGTAATTCAAAGTAGATATTCTGATTGGGAAAACAGTCCGAGCGTAGCTGCTGTTATTGCACGCTGCGGTTCAATTGTTGGCTCAAATACAATTTATTTGATTTAAATAAAAATTTTTTGATTCAAGTAAATATTTAATTGATAATATTAAATTTAATTTAACAAACATAATTTAGTTCTTCACGGAAATAATAGTTCTGGTTAGGGTATATTTAACACGATTTTCTAGTTGAAACAACTAGAATTGTAATTATATTAACTAGAACCCGAAAAGTTCTAGTTAGGACAAATGCATTGAATTAGTTAAATTTGGACGGTTTTTGACTGAAAATACTCGACCGTTTATAATGATATCTCGCTAACCGATAAGGATTTTTAAACTCTTTTGATCTTAAATTAAAAATGAGACTTGAATGAATAGTTATTTTTGGCAAGTTTAATGCTTGTTTGGAGTATTTAGAGCCATTGATTATACCTTTCGAAGAGCTTAAATGTTTTAATTGTATGAACTTTATAAGTGTTCCTTAATGGCAGGATTTTTTAAAAAGCGTTGAATATTTGACACTTAAGGGTGTGTAAATAAACGACATAAAGCTTTACGATCAATCTTCAAACATACGTTGAATCTGTTCGATAGAAAGAAACCAGTCTAAGCTGACTGACGAACTGTGGACTGCATATTTCATGCTTAAATATTTATTCAGAGCTATTAAAAATTGTCCAGTTTTCCTTTGCAATTGCGGCTTATAACGCGGTAAGACATTTCAACAGTGAAAGGAATCGTTCACACACTGTTTAATTTTAAAAACATGGATTGTATTGAATTTTATAATTTTGCACTAGAGAATGAGAATTTGCCAAGAGAAATAGGTGGGTCACTTAAGTATGATGCACCTTAAAAACGTGTGTCTTAAAAGAGTAACAAAGGGACCTTAATAAAAACATTTTTCTCGTGTTAGATTCGTCCCGGTATTTTTAAAAGTGTTTGTTAATATAAAAATATAATTGTGTTTATATTTGAATAAAAGATAAAGATTTAAACGTCCTACTTTTGTACTCTTTATTTATAATAGTTTGTCCTCTTTTTGGTCAATAATGTCCTCTTTTTCATGAATATCGTCTGGTGACCCTAGATATGGCAGAATTTCAATGGAAAGTCTCTACCAATTAGGAAGGCTCAGCTTCTAATGCGTTTCTCGTAGAATTCATATTCGGGAGCTAAGGCACGTTTTCTCGAGGACCGTCACATATAAACAGAACAAAACTTTAAAAACCGATTATTACCTTATTAACAAATCTTAATATTATTGTTTATTATCTTAATTTATTATTTCTTTATGTTAAAATAATTATATAATTCAAAAAGTGTATGTTTCGTCGTGAGTTTTAACATTGTGTTGTGTACAGGCCTGTTGTATATGTGTCCATGTGGTTCCATCCTTCGAGTTATTCTATTTGAATATTTCGAGTGTCTCTCGAACTGTCTTTTTTAAGAAAGGATTATATTATTATTGAACTTTACATTATATCCAAATTATCCAATTCCCAACTACTGCACTCAGAAAAAGAGTTGGCTGCCATAACCAATTAAATAGTTGCTATAGCGCGATCCAATTAATTGGTTAGCACATCCAACTATTGGATACTGTATCCATGCGAAAAGGTGTCCCAGCTATGTATGTAATGCAGCTAAAAAGTTGGATGTATCAACCAAGAAATAGCCCAGTAAAAAAAAGTATTCAGAATAGAAAAAAAGTATTGGTGTTGACGTTCGGTGAATGCGTTTTCGCGACAAAACCGTATTGGTGGGTTACGGTGAATACATTTTGCTCACCATGAATACTTTTGGTTTTAAACTCTCGATTTAAAGATTCCTAAGCAAAGTTGAGAATATATATGAAGAGCGTGAGTAACGTGATGTATAAAAATGGCTATTGCGAGAAGGAAATAAGAAATTTTGAGTAAAAACGAAAAATTAAATGTGAAAGAAAAAATGGATTTCTTTTCAATTTCAAAATTATTTATTGTACTGAATGTGACTGGTTCGGAAAATTTTGAAATTGAAAAGAAATCCAAGTGAATTCTTTTCAATTTCAAAATTTTCCGCCTTTCCTAGTAACTTTCTGCCGGTAACGTCATGCTCCCTTTAATCTGTCATGCATTGTAGGCATAGTAAAGCATATGGTAATCGATCAACATTTGACATTTTTTCTTTCACATTTATATTTTCGTTTTTACTCTAAATTTCTTATTTCCTTCTCGCAATAGCCATTTTTATACATCACGTTACTCACGCTTTTCATATGAGCGATTCCACGTCAAGTGATCAATGGGTCTTTTTGTGTAATGTTTATTTCAATAATTTTTTACTCTTAAACAATTAAACATACAAATTTGACAAAGTACATTGTGGAAAGGTTTTTTCATGCTCTTTTGATTAGAAATAAGCATTTTGAAAAAAAAAATTTTTGACCCAAAAAAATCAAAATTAAAAATAATAAATTTGTTAATGGCAAAAATCCCGAAAATCAATAGTTTTTTAGCTACATCAAGTTGAGCCTAAAAAAATGTGTAAAAAATAGTAAAGCTTGCTCATGGCTCAAGGCTCAAGACTTAATGCAAAGGGTGGAAGTTTGTTGATGGCTATAGGCTTGATCAAAGTTTGATCTTGGCTCAAGGCTTGATCTTGGCTTTAAGCTTGATCATGGCTCAAGGCTTGATCATGGATCAAAGCTTGATTATGGCTTAACGATTAATCTTGGCTCGAAACTCGATTATGGATCAAGGCTTGATTATGGCTCAACAGTTAATCATGGCTTGAAACTTGATTATGGATCAAGGCTTGATCAACATTAGAGCTTCGAGCCAAGATTAATCGTTAAGCCATAATCAAGCCTTGAGCCAAGATCAAACTTTGATCAAGCCTATAGCCATCAACAAGCTTCCACCTTATGCATTAAGTCTTGAGCCTTGAGCCATGAGCAAGCTTCACTATTTTTTACACATTTTTTTTAGGCTCAACATGTTGTAGCTAAAAAACTATTGATTTTCGGGATTTTTGCCATTAACATTTTTTGTTCAGGAGATTATAAGCTACAAAACTTCGAAGTTTGAACAAATTTGACCGGGACTTTTTTTCAATGTATTTTGTGCAGGGTCCTTTACACGGAAAAAAATTTCTTATGGAATACACAAAGTTTTTTGTTAAATATACAACAAGGTTAAGTTGTGCTTTGTGCAGGCGAGTTTTGTGTTTCCAATAAGCTGGTTTGGGCGTACCACAAACTAATCTGTAATAACACAACCGCCGTTCATAAATGGCACAGGAAATCTTGGAACTGTCACAAGAAATTTTTTACCGTGTAATAACTCAAAAACAATGAAATATAGGGCATTCTGCAAATTTATCTGCCGATAGGAAAAAACCTCAGCTTTCGTTTGCAATAATTTATTATTGCAAAACATTTCAAAATGTTTCCACTTACAAGTATGCACAGAAAAAAATGAAAAAGTAGACGGTGTATAGTAAAAGTAGTAAAATTGACCCCCTTCTACCCCCTCCAAATTTTCGAAAAAGTTAAAAACGTTTTTTGGGGCATATTTCTACTTAATAGAACAACAAATTCCCAGATTTTATATTTTTTCAAGAATAGATGAAATTTCAACTTAGTACATTACACGTAAAATGCTTCAAATATATTTTGCAAAGAATATAATAAAGCCATTTTTTCCTGAGTAAACTGTATTTTTTATAAGTTACATAATTACGTTTAAATTATATTTGATGAGAATTTGAGTGATAAAAAAGTCGTTGTTTTGTTCTGAAAATTTCCTTTTTCAAGTCCATGAAAAATTTGAGTTTCAAATAAACCTCGTTTCATGAGAATAGATTAGTACATGAAATATATTTTTTTGCACTTTTTGTTTTCTTCTCATCCTTTACTCGGAAATTATGACAAAGCACTTGCAGTGTAAAATGAAGATTTTTATGGGCGAATTATACTCCTCACATCTGCATTGAGATGGTTAAAGTTTCGTAGGAATAATGTTAAACGAGGACAACACTCTACAATTATCTTAACGCGTTTTCTGTTTGTCTCTCTCACTCACTTCACGATGCAAAGCACTCATCCCACGTCTTCGACCTCCAACGCTTCTCTTGGGCAACTACAGACGGACTAGAGTCCGGTAGGTTGGAATATGTGTCTACACAGCTGCATTGTTATTGCAAAACGTACGTGAGAGGTTAGTAATAATCTATCCGCAGGGGCGGAGATGAAAAAGGAGACAAATGTGCATTGAGCAATGCGGCTAATCAACCTTCGCTTCATGTCAGTAACCGATCAAGAGTTGATTAATTTATACATAGGTATATTTACATTTAAAAACAACTATAGGTCACAACTGTTTAATATTTCATTCATTCTATACTAATGTGAAAAATTATTGTTGTTTTCGTGAGAAATCACGAAAATCATTGGGTCGTCCATTATATTTCACCTGAAGCCGTTGCGGACTATTTTTAAAAAAATCTCATAATTTGTAGAAATGATATGTTTAATATCCATAGAATTCATTTGTCAAAATTATTTTATAAAACTTTTTGAATGAAACTTATAGAATTTTAGTTTTTAAGTTGAGTTGCACAGAAAAAAGGTTAGATTAACAGTTATGGAGATTTAATAAAAAAGCATGGAAATAATTTATATAATACAAATTTCTTGATTGATATTTGTTAAAAATGAGCTAATTTACTTGTATAAATAGATTATTATGTAAACATAATATACATAAATTATATCCATGCTGTTTTATTAAATCTTCATAACTGTCAATCTAACCTTTTTTCTGTGCAACTTAACTTAAAAATTAAAATTGAGGAGCTGGATTCTAGAAGCGGCTCTTCGCTCGGAGCGAAAGCGCTAATACCAGTCAGTGAGCAGTGAGTGGCCCAGAGGTGCTCACTGCTCACTGACTGGTATTAGCGCTTTCCCTCCGAGCGAAGAGCCGGTTCTAGAATCCAGCTCCTCAATTCTAAGTTTAATTCAAAAAATGTTATAAAATAATTCTCAAAAATTAATTCTATGGATATTAAACATCATTTCTACAAATTATGAGATTTTCTAAAAATAGGCCGCAACGGCTGCAGGTGAAGTATAATGGACTGACCCCATTAGAAATATCTATGCTGAATGGACTGTTTACTAAATGAAACTTGAGTACATTCTTTAGAGAAATGTATCTAAAGAAAGAAATTTGTACTTGAGCACGATTCGACGGGACACAATGGAACACTTGCGATCAATTTTGTTAGTAAGAAGAATAGAAACGAAAGCACGATTGTCTGGCGCGACAAATTGTTGATTCGAGTAACGTCCATATCCGGTTTGCTCTGAAGAACAATGTAATTGCCAGGCGGTCTATATATCCATTCCCCTCTCTATTGTTTCCGATCTTGAAATAATAATAATTTTTCTTAGAAAGTTTCGCGCCTCGGGAATCTGCTGATGTTTTTTATTGTAAAGTATCGACATAATTAAGAAATAAATCCAAGAAAATGGTCGAAGCGTGTCTTTCCAATTCGAGTATAGATAGGCATGGAGCATTGAAATGTATGAAAATATTGAATGCCTGTCAGTGCTCTGCTCGGTTGCTTCTCGTGTCGGTGAAAATAATATGACGTGAAAAGCCAATGAATCCACAAGCCACTTTTTTTGACGCACCTGCAATAGAGGAGGAGAAACAAAGATGAAATTATTATGGATGAAGCGATCGGGTCACGTTTTTCGTAGTGAATAAAGTCGCGACTACCCGCCTTATACCTCGCTTGTGTCGTGAGTGCCAATTTTTCTCACCCATCGAGACGTCGACTATTAACGTGAAAGTGTGTCCGATCGATGCTATCCTCGTGCTGAGACTTCATGTACATTTGAAACCTTTAGTCGAGAGATAATAAAAAGCGAATTGTTCAAGATACAAGTTGATATGGTTTATAGGCGTGAAAAAGATATCCCTCATTATTATTGACGCTGATTGCTTAGGACAATATACATATGTTTGTATGTTGTACACAAATCCTTTTCTTTTTTTTTAATTTTTACATCTACAACAGTTATGCCGGGATATTTTCAATGGGTCACAAACGGAAAAAAACTTATGAACTAACCTATTAATACACAGCATATGTATTCACGTATAACTTAAATATAAACAAACACTTAAAACAGATTTGCTGCAAGTATGCATTATAACTTTGCAACAGGCTTGCAGTGCAAGCTTCTAAAATTAGGACATTTTAGTACTTGCCAAGAGATTGGCGTGCAAGCTTGCTCATCTTGCATGGCAAACTTGTGGCAAGTTTATGTGATGAAGCTGAAGTCCACAACGTTTTTAAAAACGAAGAATCGAAAAAGAATTTTCTAAAAATTAAATTCATCTCTAATTTTCATGTGCCATAATTTTTAAGAAATTAATTGTCACTAAGGATACAATTAGTGTGTGGTCATTTCTGGTATGATTGGATTCTTAAACACGATTGTTTTCAACATTTTGAACAAATTAGATGAAAAACTTGACAGTTAACTGTAGTTGCAGTTTTTGTTAGATGTACTTTTATCATTTCAGACAATTCCAAACTTTCCCGATTCATTTGATATCCATTTATAATATTTAGCTTTTTTTAAATCTAACGGTTAAAATTGTATACACATTTATTAGATGGAATTACAATGCATAACCTCCGTTAATAATGGTAAACGCAATTTTCGAAAATTGAGATTGTGAAAGTGCATTCTCATAGTGAAGAGAGACAAACAGGAAGTGACCAGTGTCTCAGTCAGTGTAAACTGCGCGTATTTCAGGTGCATAGATCTACGTTGAATGCAGACATTTTATTAAAGTTATATCGTAATGACGGTGCGATGTGTAGTTTGTGTATGAGGTTGCAAGTATAAAGCGACCCATAGGCAATTTACGTGATGCACATATGGCACGAAGACTGCAAGGTGGACTCTGTCCAAAGGGGAGAGGAAGAAACGACTCTATTCAACTGCACATGCAAGTGCACTACCCTGCAGACGTACGACTGACGTAACTAACAATGTTGTCGCATTCCAACCTTCTTGTTCTGGTTCGCTGTCCAGAAGGAAGACGAAGGACACACGGAAACTTGAGACCAGCGTGGTCTGCTAAATCATTTCTTCCGTATTCCACATGTATTATCTTCTTTTTTCTTTCTCATTCGATTCTTATTTTACTTCTTCATTTCCAACTTCACTGCTCATTCCTTTCACACCTACCAGTGTAGAGTTTAGTTCTGCTGAGGTCCTCGTCATATGTGTTTTCATATTTCAAATATCTGGTCGAGGCTCGGAATTTTTCGTCACACCTGCGGACTGTGAGCAATTGTAGGTCAGGCTCTAGCTTCACCCCTGCTACGACCCTGTTAGTACCCTTCAATTGCTCAGCTTTTTAAATAATTAAATAAATTATCAAATATAAATTATATATGAGGTATTCTATTTCAAAACGACCCCCCTGTAAACAATTGACAATTTCAGGCAATTTTCAAATAAATATTTCTCCTATTTAAATAAGCCAATTAAATTTTATTACTAGCAGTTTTGAAAGATAAATTCTTCAACTTTTTAAATTTAGAGTAGAAACGATTTTTTAAAGAAGTAACGTAATTCTATAAAAAATTGGATTTGAAGGTTAAGCTTCTAAATATCTCAAAACACATTATATCCTATTTTTATGAAATTAATTTCAAAATGAAGCATAAATATTCTATTTTTATTCCTGCAAAAATTATCTTATCTTAAATAGAGCATTATTTGTTTTTTTAATAACCTAAAATTGTTAATTAAATAAGTATTTTACTATTTAAAAAATTTTTAATCATTGATGGAGCTCCGTTTTTTAATTTTGTCATTTATTATTTATTTATGCACACGTATTTTTCCTTAATACTAATCGTTTCAAGTGTCCCCGTGGAAATGTTCTTACAAACTATGACTTTAGAGGAGATCGGGGCGTAATGGATCACTTGAATTTATTCAAAAGTGGTAAATCAGAGTAATTTTTGTTTTTGATCAAAATAATGTACTTGGCATACTGTAAGTTTGTACCAAGTTTTATTGTCATTCATTTATTATTGTTCAAAATTACTTGTAAAAAATTTTTCTATATCAGATTTTGAGCTTTAAACATTTGTTCTTAATGAACAATTGACAATGTTTGTTTAATACTTACCGCCCAAGTAGCACGCTGTATCACCTGAGAGTCATGGCGATATCTATCGGGAATATTCCTGTGATATTGAGGAAGTATCATAATGTCCGTTTTTTTTAATATCCTTGTGACATTCCTGCGATATTGAAGGGATATTGCTGTGACATCGAGGAGATACTGCCGCGATATTGCTGTGATATTGAGGGGACATTGCTTCGATATTGAGAGGATATTTCACAAAATTTTCGCTATAATATCAAATTTGAACTTATTGAAAAAATTCTGTAGAATATCCCCTCAATATCACAGCAATATCCCGCCTCAATATCGCCGCAGTATTTTCTCAATGTCACAGCAATATCCCCTTAATATCGCAGAAATGTCACAGGGATATTAAAAAAGCGGACATTACGATACTTTCTCAGTATCACAGGAATATCCTCGATAGATATTGCCATGACACTCAGGTGATATAGCGTGCTGCTTGGGCGTATTGATATAAAATAACAAAATTTTCAACAAACAATTCCTGAAGATTTTCGCTTAATTATAATTATAATTAGGCGAAGATTTCATTGAAATGTTTAGGAAAGTTTCGCGCTAAACACTTATTTAATCGGGACAATAAATCTTTACACAATTTTCACTAAACATTGCAATTAGATATTACGAATATTGCAAGTAAATATTTAATAAATATTTAGGAAAATTTCGGTGCTGTGGGGGTAACTATTTCACAAAAGATTTAAACAAAACATAGTTGTTTCCAAAATATGTAGAACTAGAAATCTTAAAATAATTTAGAATTAATTTTGATTCAATTGTTATTTGCATTAAAAACAATTTATTAATTTTGAGGTTATGTTTGGTTTATAATTTTTTTTTAATAAAACGTTTGTTTTGAAACATTTATTCAACAATAATTATTATTAGTTTAATATTTACAGGATTTGGATTGGTCTTAATAATTCTGAGACATAAATAAAATTCAATTTTGATAATAGAGTAACTTTTCTTTTAGACGCACTTAAGAACTACAGTAATTCGTTTGCAGCTGCATGCGTGCGATATTTTTCCGTCTTATATTTAAGTGTCTTGTGTATAATTCTAAATACTGTTACATAAAGTATAAGTTTAAATAATTATTAACAATAATAATAATAATAATAATAATAATAATAATAATAATAATAATAATAATAATAATAATAATAATTTAGTCATTAATTAAAATAAATAAGAGTGTCTAAATTAGTAAAAGAAAATAAGAAAAATATTTTTTTAAAAACTTATTTCAATAAAAGTAGTTCTAATAATTATTTACATTTTTTTACACTCATAAAAGTATATTTACTACAGTAATATTAATAATTATTAGTATTTAATAAATTACTCGCTATGCTTTGATTGCACACACACACAATTTATCCAAATTTATCCAATCCACATTTATCCAAAATTTTGATGAAACTCTACTAAATATTTTGAAGCACTCAAATATTAAATTAGTTTTTACAAATTCTAAAAATTTGAAAAACTCTATTTTTCCAAAATTCAAAGCCACAATTAAAAAAATGCAGAGGGTTGGATGTGTATACAAAATTCAGTGTAAACATTGTGATAGCTGTTATATCGGAGAAACACTAACAATAAGGCATCTTAAAACAAGAATTAAAGAACATGAACGATATATCAATCACAATTGAAATATAAATGCCTTAACTAATCATGCCTCCAATAATAATCATTCATTCGATTTCAATAACGTGAATATTTTACATATTGAAAACAATAACTGGAAAAGAAAAAATTTAGAAATGTTCTATATAAAAAATAATACCAATAGCATTAATTACAGAACAGATATTGATAATTTAGATAAAGTATATTATAATTTAATAACCTCTTTCAAACCATAACAATTTTTATCAATTTTTTCATATTTCAAATTTAGAATAATATAAATTTCTACTTTACCGATATTACCTGAACTTTGCTGAGCAACCTAACCTCTCTGTCAAAACACATTTACAGATTTACAAAATTAAAAAAAAAATAAAAGTAAAAACCCAAAGGTAACATCCCCTATCCCTAGGGTTTTTGGGGTCGCTGAAACCGAATATGACCATGAAAAATTTTTTTCATCGCCCACTTCCCCGCTACCACCCCCTTACACCTGCTCCCGGAGGTTGGAGTTTCAGTTTAAATAAAAGTCGAGTAGAATGTCTATTCCTATGTTTTTTGGGTCGTTGAAACCAAAAAAGACTACCAAAAACAAAATCATCCCTCACTTAACCCCCTACACCCCCCTTAACACCCCCAGAGTGGGGGTTGAAATTCGAATTTTCATGAAAAGTCAATTGCGTTGTGACCTCTGGGATTTGACTTTTATTTTTTTTGTGTGCCTGTGTTATTAAATAACGAGCTTTAATATAATCTAATAAAAGTAATTTTTGTTATCGAGAACGCGTTACAGCATTTTTCAAATTTGTTAAATTCCACCTGTGAATCAGTAATAACGCGGTAGGTAATACGAAGAGACAGGACTGAATAAAATAAGAGGGACCAAAAAGAAAAAAGCTTGTCATGTTAAATCATATATGAATTAGCGATGGTAAAGTGGTAAATAAACCATGTCTCTACTGTAATGGTTATTATTTAGACTGCAGTTGTGCTCTGTTGTCCATGACGAAGATGAAGATGCAAATAGGTTGTTTTCTTGAGTACCCCATCTTACCATTTATAGGGTAACCCACCTTGCCCGCCGGTGGGGCAAGATGGGGAGATTTGCAATTTTTTTCTGTATTATTAATTTTATGCTTTTTTAAAAAACAGATGGCCTTTGTACGCCTGTATTACGAAAGACTGATTCCCAAAAATGATAATTAAAAATAATAATAAAGTATATATTCGATCATTTTCGTTTTTTTTGTGCTTTAAACTTTAATTACCCCGCCTTGCCTCACTCTCCCCTACATATTATTGTCTCTCACATACACATGGCTGTCCTACACTGCTTACACTGAAAAAAAACTGAACTCAAAATGAGTCAGAAAAGTGACTCATTATGAGCTGCAACAAAAATGAACCTCGTAGATGGATTGGCAACCATGTAACACAAAACATGCGAGACACAAAAAAAAGTAACTAGAACATTGTTATTTTACTCATTTTGAGTCACTTGAAGTTGCCGATTACTCATTTCGAGACCGACTTCCAAATGAGTTGCAACAAACATGAGTCGGATTTTTTTCTGTGTATGGATGAAACACCATGGCTGTTCCATATCCACTAATTTAATATGTGAGAATTGACTATATGTATGGCAGTACCAAAGATAGGTTTTTTTCAGGTGTGTATATATATATATATATATATATATATAATATAGCAAATGGAGTGCATGTATGTCTGACTGAAACTTGCTTTCTCCACTATATCGTGAGTAGACCATGAATCTAGTGCAATTAGTGTTTACAATAAGAGTACGCTGTATTTAATGTTCACACGAGTGAAAATAAAAAAGTATTAATAAGTGCAAATAAACTCTTCTCGGTAACGACACAAGTTTCAGAGAATTAAAGTAGAGTAACGCAAAAGAACAAGAGAGAAAAAGTTTTCTCGTTTCGCTCAAATAGTACAGAGCTATGTATAACGGTAAAGCGTCTTTCCTTGCTGATATTCGTACAGTGAAACTGCCAATTTGTATTGAGAAATTAATTATACATGATAAGTCCCCTACTTTTGTTTTTCCACTAATCTTTGTCTCTTTCTTTCTCATGCATTTTACTTCTCTTCTGGTGAACGTGGTGAACGAATTAAACTCGAGGAGATAGTCCCACGCGTCTCGTCGACTGCACATATCCCACATCCGGCGCGGCGTCCGCGCAAATCAAACCCTGTCCTGCTGCATACCCATCCTTCTAGTTCACGTGTGTGACTTTCGTATTAAGATTCTGTAAAAGTTCAAATCAATCAATCTGTATTCAATATTATTTAATCTTCAGCTAGTTTCAAATTTTGCAGCATTCAAAGTTTTGTCAATAAAATAATTTTGATCAGCATTTTCGGTTGAGATAACCATAATTCTTGTCTCAATTAAAAATAATGTATTTGTGCTAAAATTATTTTATTGTCCATCAAGTACAGATGTACAGTGAAAATATCATAATTACCCGTGTAGAAAAATTTCTTGTTGAACTATGTGCAAGATAAAAACTATATCGTAAATAACTCGTGAAACTATTCACGTAAATCTATATCGAAACGGTCTAGCTACTGTACAGTTTCACTTCATTAAGTGATTTATATTGTTAAACGTTCTAGGATCTGTATAGTTTCACTACATTAACTACTTTACGTTGTTCAACTATATAAATTCTGTCTAGCAAAACTAGATAATAAATAATATGAAAAACTTATATTTATCATATAAAATAAAATATTTAAATAATCAAAATCAGTAATTGTTTTGCATAAAAACAATATACACTTTTCGTCTAGTATTTCCACCAAATGGGAAATTGTTCGCTTTCGAAAGCAGTCCCTCGCTGCTTATGTTTAAAATTACTTAGGATAAGTTGTCACCAGGGCGCGCAAGTTTCTTTTCTCGTTAACAAGTTGTTTTACCAGTTATATATAAGAAGAGACAATTTCATTCATAAACTTAAAGGCAAATATTATTTTTGTCTGATTTTTATCACACTCAGGTTTTAATAGAGTGTTTCAATTAAATTAATTCTTTTTCCTGTATTAGACTAGTACTTTATTTTATCATTTATTTTTTTTGAACGATTTTTGCTATGTGTTGTATTAATAAAATATTAATTTCAGACATTGGTTCAATATTGGTAACCAAGAAATAACCATTCATAAATTTAATTTTAAAACGCTGGTAAATAATTAATATTGGTTATTAATATTGGTTCAATATTTGTTGTAAATGAACAACCAAGGCTTGGAAATTCCGGCATTTGCCTTAGATGTACATAAATTGTTCTAGATCCACAATATAGTTTTAATACAGATTCACAGGATTATTCTGATATAGTAAAACTATCTAGAAACTTGATGTTCGTAGCGTTACATTTCTAGACAGTTTCTATAACATTTCACAATACTGGAACTATATAGTAAATAGTAAAACTATACCGTTACGCTACAGATACGTGACAAATTTCCACACGGGTAAACTTATCTCTCTCTCTCTCTCTCTAATTCTGAATGTGTGAAAATTCAATTCTTTCAAAGTTATAAGTTGTCTTCTCGATCAATAAGTGCACTGAAAAAATTCTTAGTAATAAATTTTACTACTTTTTAACTGCTTTCCTTAGTTCAATAAGTCCCCAAAGATATTTTTGAACTTAAATTAATTATTAGATATGTAGTTGAATGAAGTGATAATACAGTTGCATTAATTACTTTTCTTAGTTAAATAGGAACCAATGACAGTTTTGCATTAAAATTAACTATTTCCCTAGTAGAAATTTGTCGTGGCATGACTAGATTTATTCAAGTTACTGTACAGTTTTAGTCATGGAAGTTTAATCTAGCTTAACTGGCGAATTACTAGACAGCTACTGCATAACACTGTTAAAGAAAATATAAAGTTGAACTTGATTATTACTGCATAGAAGTCCTGTACAGTTATTTTCATGGCACTATCGAGGCGTTCCGAGATATTATTTTCCAAAGTTTGTCGTGGCGTCAGCGCTACCGCCGGTTTCAGTAACTAAACAGTTGTGTATTGCCATTTTCGAAATATTTTCTATAAAATAAATCTTTTGGTTTTAAAGTTTATAGTTTTCATATTTTTAATTTTGTTCTTTTATTTTACTGTTGACAACTTGAAAACTTTCTTAAAATTCGCTTTAATTAATTGAGTTAATTAAAATAACTAATTTTTAAATTCAGAAGACAATTTTTTTTCAAGATTACATAATCTTATTATATGTATAAATATTAATTTAACAAACCTGTTACATACAAAAAGTTAGAATTGGTCCAATAAAGTGAGGTTATGTTTTACATTGATGTATTGACGTTGACATATGTATAGCTCTCCGATCTATATAACAGAACTGTCTATAATTAATGACAGTAGCCAGTAACAATTTATTACTAATTCCTTACGGAAAAAATAGACATGATTCTAGTTATACCCGCGAATTATTTTTTTCAGTGTATACACTGATGTATTTATGGAAAATGTCTATATAACACTGTTCAGTTGCTGGACTGACGGTAGCGCAAACGCCACGACAAACTTTGAAACATAATTTCACGGAACGCCTAGACAGTAACATGAGAATAACTGGACAGACAGAACTTCTATACAATAAAAATCAATAAGTTCAACTTTAGAGTGTTATGCAGTAGCTGTCCAGTAATTCGCCAGTTGAGCTAGAAAAGATGAAAAAGGGAACTGCTTTACCTGCCGGTAGAGTATGGTTATTATTTTTCCGGAATCGTCCATCGACTAGAACGGCCGTGATGCGTAAGCGTGCGTTTAGGTATTTCGTCCCAGTGTGACCCGAGTTCGCTCCCCGATACCGCTAGATATTTTTCGTTTGAACTGAATTAGTTCTTCATATTAGGGTTTACTTTTAAGTCTGTTGTGTGATAAAATAATAATAATATTTATTTCAGTGTTGTGCTTAATTCAAGGAAAAAGTGAATGTTGTTTACTGTAAAAAAAAGACATGTGTACAAGAATCAGTAATGTTCATAATTTTTTTTAATTATGTATAGTTATTAAAAAATAATTTTACAGATAATTTATTTTACGTAACAATAGATACACCAACAGTAAAAATATAGTTTCGTAAAATTTTAATTTATTTAATTTGTTGACAAAATAATTTAACGTTATATTTTCAAACTTGTGCGTGTTCAATACGAAATGTCAATATAAATAAAGTTTTGACATTTCCAAGTGAATTATTTTGTACAGTTTTTCTACAGGACTAATGATCAGAAACTGTAAAATTTGACTGGACAATAACTTGAACAAATTAGCGTGACATCACTTTATAGTTTTTAGCCAGTTTAACTGTAAAGTGCCTCGAAATTTTCCAGTGGAACTGTCCAGTGCCCTTAAAGATACTATGACGAATTTCTACTAGGGTTATTTGTGGTTAAAGTTACTAAGATAATTCAGTAGTAAAAACAACTATTTAAAATGGTAAAATGAAATTATTTATAATTTATTAGAAATATTATTAAGTTGAATTTTTTTATATTTTCCCCTACCTATTTTTGTTTACATATGCCATATATATTTAATTTCTATATATCTAACGGAGAAAAATCTCTAAACGACGGGAGTTGAACGCTCGACCCTAATATTCTTAAACCGAACACCTAACCACCTAACCACGCTTGCCCGCTACGAAGACTTGCATAATATAATACTTGAGGGCATTCCTGCCACAGTTCAAGTGATAATTGTAGTTAATTTCACTACTTAAAATAGTTGCATTTATAACTTTTCACAGTTGATACTTTTCTATAAGAGTCTATTCAACTGCTAAAAGAAGTAAAATCTACGGCAAAATTAGCCTATCGAACTACTTCAAGTAGTAGAATCTACTACTTTCTGTAGTTATTTATGTAACATATACCTGCTGTTAAAAATTTATTTACAAATTTGCATTAATTTAATTAATATATTTTACCTACATAAAACAGTTAAAACAAGTATAAAAAATAGTCAGACTAACTAAAAAAGTAGTTTTTTTTATTCATTTTTACTCTACTAAAAGGGATGTAATTGAAAATGTCTCAAGAGTTTTTCTCAGTGCCACTGAAAAAACCTAGTCTTAAAATGAGTATCATACGCTACTCGTTTTGAGTTGCAACAAAAATGAGACTCTTAGGTGGCGCCACGTTTTATGGCGTTTAACATAGTCTCATTTTGAGATGCAACAAAAATGAGATTGGGTTTTTTGTGTGTGTGACTATTATTATTGAAAAGTAAAGTGCTAAAGAGTACATTTTACTATTTTTTAATTTTGATCCAACTTTAGTTCTCAGTAGTATTAATTGTGACAATTAACCTACAAGATATAAAAAGGTTCAAGTCTGTACTTGAATTCTGATCATAAATTTTTTTCAGTGTGCATATACACTTGTAATAAGTGAAATTTCACTCAAAATATGTGAAAAATTCAATTATTTATAAGTGTATATGTACTTATTGATCGAGAAGACGACTTATAACGTAGAATAAGTGAAATTTCACACACGGAAAAAAAATTATATTAAATTTGGTAAAAGTGCTTCTCAATTTAGGAAAAAAAATGCGACAAGGCAAAATTTTGTTATCAAAAATACTAAACAGTAAAAGGAATAATATGAAATTTAGTATAATAATATCAAATATCAAGAATTTTAATCTAACTTTACTAAATTTCAAATTATTTCTTTCACTGTTTAGTATTTTTGATACCAAAATTTCGGTTTGGTGCACTTTTTTCCTAAACTGTAAAAACTTTTACAAAATATATATGATATGTGTTACTATATGTAATAAATTTTCTCTTCGTGCATATTCAGATTTAGAAAGTAAAGAGTATTAAGCTTGAGAAAGTACCATTATTCAGGGTAAATTTAATTATTCTTTTTTCTCAGTGTACAAATATTTAAGTTTTGATCCAGCGATTGCTGGATAGCCCGTGCCCGTGCACTCCCGACATATGAGCGATTCCATGTCAAGTGATCAAGGTGGAGAAAAATTTTTCTCCAATCGTAGCAAAACTTAGGGCTTTTGTAGTACTCATAGATGGTAATTTTTCGTCAAAATATTTTTTTACCTAGTCCAATATTTTCCGAGGGGGAGGGGGTTAAATTTTTGTGTTTTTCAGTACAATGCTTATTTCAATAATTTTTTACTCTTAAACAATTAAACATACAAATTTGACAAAGTACATTTTGGAAAGGTTTTTTCATGCTCTTTCGATTGGAAATAAGCATTTTGAAAAAAAAAATTTTTGACAAAAAACATCAAAATTAAAAATAAATTTCAATTTTTGGGGGAGAAAGACCCAATTTTTTTTTTTTTTTTTTTAACGAAAGCTGAGGTTTTTTCCTAAAAGGACATATAAATGGTAAAGTGGGACTAGAATGTTTAAACATTGAAAAAAATAATTTTCTCCTAAACGGAGCTTAAAACCGGGTTTTGAGCGCTCCGGCGAGTAGAAAACTCTTTTTTTCAATGTTTAAACATTCTAGTCCCACTTTATCGTTTATATGTCCTTTTAGGATAAAACCTCAGCTTTCGTTAAAAAAAAAATCGTATCCATCTCCCTTAAAAATTGAAATTTATTTTTAATTTTGATTTTTTTGGGTCAAAAAAATTTTGTTTTTCAAAATGCTTATTTCCAATCGAAAGAGCATGAAAAAACCGTTCCAAAATGTACTTTCTCAAATTTGTATGTTTAATTGTTTAAGAGTAAAAAATTATTGAAATAAGCATTACACAAAAAGACCCCTTGATCACTTGACGTGGAATCGCTCATATGTGGCAGCCTCTACTAGTTGCTTAGTTTTGCTCTAGAAGAGATAATAAATATGCAGGATGGCAAGTTTAGATGGTTTCTTTGTGTTTGCAAAACTTTTTTCACAACATAGGGGAGAGTCGGGCAAAATGGGGATTGCTGATTACGAATCTAATGTTATTTTTTTCACCAGATTTGTAATCAGCGACCCCGAAAACTCCCGAGTAACAAATTTCAGCAAAATCAATTTAAGGCTTTGTCTAAATTCACAATTTGTTATAACTTTTAATGTTTGTTAAATTAATTTGTTCATATTGTTTGAAATTTTACTTGAAAAATTTTTTTGATCAAGGAATACCCTAACATTAATTTTTTTATTCTTGAATAATAAATATTCGATTATATCAAAGATAGAACAAATTTTTTACAAAATTGTTACTTTTATTCAACTTTTCAATAAAAGAATTAATATACACTAAGAAAAAAATTTGTTAGAAACAACCAAATTTGCTAGAAAACATTAAATTAGGAAATTTAAACATTATTAGAGGAAAATAAATAACAATTAAATAAAATATTATATAATTATTTCTTCATGTACACAAAATTACTTAATAATAAAAAACATTTAAAATATTACATTAAACATATTATACATGATTTTTATACATGCACTCTGAAAAAAGTTGATTCGAAACAACCAACTGAAAACTTCACAAAAACTTTTTGGATATTTTCTTCTCACTGGTACAAATTAAATATGCCATAAGTCTTTCAATGAAGAGCGACCGCCATTTTTAAATTTACACATCTACTTTTTGAGACAAGCAAATATTTTTGTTTGACTCCAATAAAATTATTTGGTTGAATCAAACAAATTTGTGTGTAGTGTTAAACAAATTGTATTTAACTAAACAATATTCTCTATTCAAAACATTAATTTTTTTAAATGAAACAAACACCTTCAAATAAAGGATTTCTTTCAGATAACCAAACAAATTTTACGTATTTATTAAAATGAACCAAATTTTTATTTAAATCAACGAAATTGTTTTATCGAAACAAAAAAATAGGTAATTAAACAGTTTGGTTAAGTGAAATAAGCTTTTTCTCTGAGTGTAAACAAATATAAATTTGAAAATCGGGCTGGACAATGTTTTTATAAATTTTATAAGCTGTAATTGAAAAAAAAAAATTTTAAACGGTTGAAAAATAAATCCTGTAGACCTTTTTGAATCTTAATTATCAGGGTTGCATAATTGAGGAGGGGGATGTTTTTCCTACCCTCCTGCTCGGGAGATTATTTTTATCGCTTTACAGTATTTTCTCCGTATTCTTAGATAATTAAAGGGTGCGCTAAAAGAAAGCATTAAGCGCCATTTTTTCTTAGGTTAGATTTGCATCAAATTTGACGTTATAAATCTTTTTCTGTACAATATATGGTTAAATCAGTAAGAAATTCTTATTTAGTTAAAAATAATGATAATTACAAACAATTTTTTATTATCAATAAATTGATATTAATTAATGATAATTAGCTCGAAAAGTTGAAGTGTCGTGTTGGCGCTTAATGCTTTCTTTTAGCGCACCCTTCAATTATACTAACCAAATATGACAAAAAAATTTCGATTTTTTGAAAAAAAATCAGTGAAATCTCCCCTTAAGGTTAATTGATGGAAACGTGAACAGGATCACGAACAGTCGCAACCGCTTTCGCATTACCGAGATAATATAACAATTAAATAATTACTTACGCGTGTGTATACAAATGTATACCATCGGCAAATGTTTTTGACAACGTGCATTAAACCGTTCCACACGCTCTGTTTAACGGCTTCCCGTCCGGTTTTCAACGATTTCCTGTTTTATATTATGATGTAGATACAATTAACTTCCGGAATGTTTGTTTAATATTTTGTAGAATAATGAGAAGGTCTATATACGATTTGGTTATTTTTATAATTAAATTTATTTAAAATCCCAACTAGTTTTGAACTATATATAATTCCTCGTCAGGAGATGAATAATTTTACAAATATATTATACAAACATCGGGCTATTTAATACACTGCAAAAACTGATATCTCACAAGTGTCTCAAAATAAGTTGTTTTAAGCGTTTACACCATTGAGATACAAAATCCGGTTTATTTTGAGACATTTAATTTCATCTCGAGTCTCATTTTGAAACATTTAACGTAACTCAATTCGTATAAGACACATAAAACGTTTTCTCACCGTGAGACGGATACTCGAAACACATAATGTGTCTCAAAATGCATTGCTAAATGTGTAAAACACTTTAAACGTCTTAAAATGAGACACATATCTGTTTCGAATATGTGGACACAAAACATCTACGTGTTTCAAATATAAGGACAAAACGTCTCAAAATGAGACACTTGATTTTGCAGTGTATTGTCTGCATATCTACCTTAATCTCAGATATGCATTCGAGACGAGTTAAGAATATAATATAACATACCTCAATGATAATGGATTCTACAGTCAGTATTAAAATGTTTTCAATGATATTAATAGTTTAGTTTTCTTTCTTTTTATTTTTTATCTAAATCGGTGTTATAAGAGCCTTCAAGTCTTTTTTTTAACCCATACTTTTAGATACAATTGTTTTTGGCGATAATGAACCTTAAATAACTGAAATTGAATAATGTTCTTTTGCAATCCTCTAGCAGTACAGTGTGCCTATTTCTGAAAATGTGTTAAAAATGTCGGATAAGTAAAAAAATTGACAGCTAGGTAAAGCAAAAACTTTAAATTCATTGTATTTTGAATGACACTGAGTACGCATAAGGGTTTTTGAGTTGCTAATTATAAATCTGATGTCTGATTTTCAAAATTCAAAATTTCCGACACGATCGTAAAGGACTATACCAGTCAGTAAGTAGTGAACGCTTCTAAATTTTAATATAACTTGTAAATTCCACATAAGTTTTTTTAAAGTTTAGTATTTTTCATATCAAAATTTCAGTTTGTTGCACATTTTCTCCAAATTTTGTCAGAAATTTTGACTTACATGGAGAGAAAAAAAAGTAAGTTTGCGTTAAACGGTATGAGATTCATGCAACTGTAGTATGAGGCCACGCCCCTTAAGCAGGAACGTCCATACAAAATGAGCATAGATGGCTTCATACCGAGTAGCTCCGTGTAGCTGTCAATTTTCCCACTTACCAGCCATTTTGAATGATTAAAATCGGACTTCAGATTCGTAATTTGCGATCCAAAAACCTTCAAAACAAGTAACATTACCTAATTTAAGTCCTTTTTTTGTTTTATAGACTAATATTTGTAATTATTTCGATGAAATTTCTGACTTTTGACGCTGATTCTTAACCTTAAAATTTGTTAACCTTGATGTTGTATAATTTTCCTGTAGTCTGCATTTATTAATCTTTATTTTCGTCCCAGAACCATTTAATTTTGTTAAAGCCTTTAAAAGATATTAATTTCTAATAATTTCTGGGTTTAAAAAATATCATTTGATATAGGAATTAAGGACTGACTATATGAGATATAATATTCTTAACTTCTTTGGACAAATGTTCGTTAATCTTTATCTATGTAATATTGACCCAAATAACCCACGTGTATAATAATTATAAATGAAGCCAATTATTCGTAATGCGTAGGTGACATATAACTTTTCAATATTATATTATCGCGATCTCTATATAAACGGATAGTATTTTCACTTGCAAAAATAGTTGCCTTAAGGGCACTAGACTTTTTATGAGAATTATCTGACTACTTATTCCGCCCACAGATGCACATCTGTCTCATTTTCTACTAAAGAAATTCATGAGATTCACTTTATTCCAAGTCATGACCTTCGTTAAAAAATTTAAAAAGGGATCAATTTCACTTATCCTGATAATAAATTTTATTTACATCAATCAATTTTTAAATATACAAGGAGAAAAATAAATAGTAATAATTATACTATTTTCGATGAAAAATTACTACTTTTAAGTAGTAATTTTGAAACTGCTCGAGAAATAGTAACTTTTGCTTCTTTTTCAAAGACACTCTAGTTTGGAAGACTTGCAGAATAACATGAGGTTGATAAATGAGAATTTTAAGGCTGTATTTGACTGGGCAATAGTAAATATTCCTAAAATAAATTTTAACAAGACTTATTCAATGATAATCGGCTCTACTTGGTATGTAAACAAAATAAAATTATGTGACTGCTCTGTAATAAAAATTAATTATAATATCATCCCTTTTGCTAATTTAGTTAAAAATTTGGGTGTTATCTTTATGCCAACTCTTTCTTGGGATAAGTAGGTTGGCAAAATGTGCAAAAGCGTCTATGCCACCTTGTCACAATTCAAATCAAATAAGAAAGCTCTTACAGTTGAATTGAAAACGAAGCTTATTACATCATTGGTTTTCTTTTATTTTGATTATTGTTGTGTTGCATATAATGATATGACTGAAGAATTAAATTATAAACTTGAAAAACTCCTAAACTCATGTATAAGATTTATATATGATTTAAAGAGGGATGAACATGTAACTTTTTGTAGGTTACAGCTAAGTTGGCTTATTGTTAGTGTTAATAACAGACGACTTTGGTACATCGGCTGTCATACACATGTAATTTTAAACAATAAAAAACCTTCGTGCTCATATAAAAAGTTTGTTTTTAGAGCGGAAATTACCACTAGAGAGTTAAGATCTCCTTGCAGTTAAAAACTTAATTTGTAAGTTTCCAAATTATTCTACATTTATAATTAAATTATTTATCCCGAGAAATGAGCAATGGACAAAACTTACACATAAACAGATTAATTAATTAAAAAATTCACTATTGTTCACTATCATGTAAAACTATTTATTTTTAATTAAAAACCACAATTCCGATCGAAAACACTGTTTACACAAGAAGACTTCTACTCGCGGTCTTTGGTTCTTTGCCGAATGCTGGAGAGTAACTGAGGCTTAAAAGGACCTTTTGACAAAAATTTCTAAGAAATTATGGAAAATTTCCGAAAAGTTTCTTTTATTTCTTTTTATGCGAGAAATTTCACAAACTCTCTGTCTGAAAACCTATAATAAAAAAACGGGTATTTGAAAAGTCATAAAACAGAAAGTCTTGTAAAACCAAACCCTTAGTTGACCGTCCTAACGATAAGAAAAACTAGATGTGACACAAACCCAAAGACGGTTTTGACGGACCCAAAGTGGAAAATTTTATTTAAAACTTATTTATTAAACGTTGCTTTTATGTATAATTTCAATATAAGGTAAAAGTACCAATAACGGAACACTTTAAAATTTCGTACCTATTACGGAACAGTTTTACAAAAATTGAAATAAAAGCAATTAAAATTGGTGGTGAGAAAATTCTAGTCATTTTAATAAATTTTACATGATATAAGAATTATTATTTCTGTATAGTATTTAATTTAATAAGAAATATTAAATTGTATTTTAGCTTTAAAGTTGAGGTGTCCATCAAACTACCGTTCCACATTAGGTACATTTATTATTTACATGCCCCGATTAATGGAACACACAGGAAATATACAGCAAACATAACCTCAAATGTTTTCAGTATTTTCGTATTTATTTTCTACCAGAAAAATTGGCTTTTTAATTATCTATTAAACTAGAATTTGTTTATTGTATTTAATTCTTTATAATTAATATTCAAATTGTTGAGATAAATCAATAGAATTGTAATGACTTATTGAATCAAATAGAAGTTCTAGGTGTTCCTTAATAGGGACATTCAATTTGGAACACCCGTACATACAGAAAATAATCATTCCGTAATAGGTACAGTGCAGAGTTTTATAATTTAATTAATATTATTCTTATTTCATAAAAAAGAATCATTTTAGGGCTTAAATACTATTAATAAAATACCAATCTTTCAATATATACCCTAATTATTCATATTAACACTTCTAATTCCATGATATTTATCATAGAAATTTAGTTAGGTTAAAAAGTGTTCCGATATTGGTACCTTTACTTACCGTCTTTTTTATTTATTTTTAAATCATAGCAAGTTGATTATTATTGTACTTATAAGTATATAATTCGGAAATATGTTTTCAACCGAATTTGCAATTTAGCTCTAAATTTTTGTTATAATTTCCTAGTATTTAAAATTTTTTCTAAGGGTATTTTTTGTGCACTAATGAAACCTGTACAGTTCCAATATATAACAGAAATACGGTCTGAAATTATTTATAACAAAGAAGCAAAATAATTGGAAAATTTTTTTTGCTGTATTTTTAAGGTTTTACTGTAAAAATCACAACATTTTTGTAAAATTACTACATTTATATGTTATTACAGCAAAAACTGTAAATTTGCTGTAACTGTAAATGCAGTTGCTGTAAAATTACAGAAAATTCTAGCAGAGTAGCTTAACAAGAAGTAACTAACAAATTTTCAATTCGCAAGTCATTTGGCAAAATTTCTACAAACGAGTCGTGATTTTTCAGGTTCGATGAATGAATTTAAAAATTCGTAATTTAATTTCGTTGAGAGAGTAAAACGTGAGCCACTATTTTTCCTATTCTGTATTTTCGTTCGAAATTCATACAAGCAACATGCCAAAATGGGCCTAATAATTGCATTACTTTGGGGTATGAATAAGGAAGTGGTGCTTTGGTTTAAAGCAATTTGGAAATAATTCTTGCAATAGAGTTAGATATTCTTTTATCGTGTAATCTAAGAGGTCAACGCAACCGAATTGACAACACTTTGAACTCACACATAATGTTATTTGCTGCAAAAGAATTATAAGTCGCAAATGTTTCGAATCTTCCGGTACTAAATCACCAATCATCATTGATAAATTTCGAATTAAACACATCATTTCACTTGCTGACATTGAAAATGTTCGATTTTTAAATGAGTTTCTTTAAAATCAGATGGCTTATTTCTTCTTGTAACCTAGAAATGTTGGATCACTCTAACGTCAGGCTACACTGAAAGAAAGGCTTTGGAAAGAACAGAGAAACGTGTATGTTTGGTGGTTTTGGTTCGAACTAGCAATCCATATAGGTTATGTTACACATTGGTGTGTTGACGTTGGCATATGTATGTGTAACGCTCCGATCAGTATAGCTGAACTACCTATAATTTATGTCAGTAGCCGGTATCAGGTTATTACCTATTCCTTATGGGAAAACTATACATAATTCTAGCTGTACCAGCGAATTATTTCTTTCAGTGTACAATTGCTGCGCATGACAGTAGTGACGTGATCACACACACACACACACACACACACACATTTTCTGTAGTATTAATTATTAGAATTTCTACGAGTACCTAATATTCACAACACATCGAATGTAAAAAGTAATACAAAATTTAATAAAATTTACAATGACGATGTAAAAATTAAAATTCTTAAAGCAATTTTAAAAGTGACTGCTGTAATAATTATCCTCTGCATATAATGTTTGAAAAACTGATATTTCAATGTTAATGATTAAGAATTATTAAGAGCTCAATGTTCTTAAGACAATGGAAGTTAGATCGTTTAATTGAGTCAAACTAATTTATTTACTCATTATAAAAATGAATAGCAAATAATTGTGAGGTAACGTTTATTCTTGTTGCGTTTACTTATGGTCGTGGTACATTCAACGACAGGCGAAACGTATTGACGAAGTTTCGCGGCACGCAATTTAGAAACGGAACGACTAGTCCATAATATACGACGACAGTTCTATTCTCGTTAGAAATCGGCCTTGGCGCAGGCCGGTCGTCTTCAACGATAAATGCAGAAACGACTCTCGCTGACTTTCGCATTACCAATTCCTCTGCGAAGCGCCTGTCAATAATTGTGCACCCTGAACACATTGAATTATGCGAGCTATTTCCCCATGGCTCACACGGCTTGCTCTGATTGGTTAACGAGAGCCTAGTCTTCTAAAATGTTTAATTGCATCGGTTACGCATTGCCTCCTCGTGAAACTGTTATGCGCACTGAACAGTCCAAATAAATCATCTCTTTAATGGATCGGCATACGTGGCTATCTACTCGTGACTCTTTTCGACTCGGCAGTTTCCTCGCAAATCTTTGTAGTTTCCACTCTATAAATGACAAATTGACATCTAATTTCAGTGAAATCTTGTCAATTTCAATTAAAATTTAATCTTGTCAATTCATAAGATTTTTAACTAATTATTGTTTTGGATTTTTGTAAAGAAGCTATTGACGTGAAGATATTTCTGACTCATTATATATGATTGTTAAAGAACAGTAAGTATTTTAACTGAACATAGTTTTTAAACGTAAATATTTAATTTTTAAAGAAAATTTACATTTTATTCTCGAATTAAAACATGATTTGAAGTATTTTTAGGTAATAAATTTTAGCAGCAATGAGGTATGGGGGGTTTCAGGGGTCGCTCTTCAAGATTCTGGGGTCAAAATAGCAATTCGATCAGCACAAAATCTAATATGGCGGATTTTTTTGAAAAAACACCCAAAAAAATCAGTGCATTTTTAAAAAAATATTTTTATTTAGAACTAAAAAATGTTTTTAAACCTTTCTTAAGTATGCTGTTGGTGGGCAAAATAGTTGTACTTTCAAAATATAAAATAAAGAAACTTTGTTTTCAAGATGTCGGAATCGATATTTTGAAAAAGTGAATGCATTTTATAGTAAAAGAATTAAATTTTCTACAGAGAATGTAAAAAAATGAATAACCTGAATTATTGCATTCTTTTATTATTATATTGATTGGTTTCACTTTTGTGAATATTCAAATATCGTTGAAGTTTAGTATGTACCTCTAAAATGACGTTTTCTTCAGCTTTTATAAACTTTCCGCACTTTCGCCATTCTTTTCTTAAATAAACAAATTCTAAATTTTACAACTTTTTTCTTACTTAAATTCTTACTTGAGTATATTATTATTGTTTTTTTGTATACTTTACTTGAATGCTTTTCCATATAGAGAAAGTTTTGAAAATGATGAAATCATGATAACATTTGTGACGCGCTCCGAAGAAAGGTACCTAAGAAGCAAACGAATTGTAGGTTAGGGTCATTTTAGATTTCTCTTGATTAAAAGTTTATTTTTAATTATTTTAATTTGAAACCAATTTTTATTAAATATTTTGAATATAATGAAGAATTGTAGATAAATAATTTTTAATTAATATTTGATTTTCTTTCTGTATTTTTACTTGAAAAGTTAAATACATAACCTCAAATTTTTTTGCTTCTTAGGTACCTTTCTTCGGAGCGTGAAACATTTCTTTTCCAATTAGTTTCTGACGTTTTTAGAAAATGACAACTTTCCATTTTTGTTCGTTATTTACAAATTGCACGCGTGAGCTAGGTTTGCTATTAAAAGACACGTTATTCTAACTAACTCGATCTTTAAGAAACTTGTGCATTCACTTGTTTGACGGAATTTTGTTAATTCGCTAGAATGATTGTGCTAATTGTTGGCAGCACTTAACGGTGCTGTGCAACCATCTGCCACGATAAATTTGCTGTTTGTTTTTTGCTTTTATATTTAACTGCAGACCCAAGACGTTCTTCCCAAACTTACTCAGAATAGCTTTCATTTATAACGAGAGAAAGTGTAGTGAGAACAGTCCTTTTCTTAAAGATGCTTTGAAAAAAATAAAAAATAGAATTTTAAAAACAGATTGTTTTATAATTAGATGAAATATATTAAATTCTTTCTAGATAGTATCCGACTTCCTGAAAAATGTCCTTGTTTTACTTTAAATTTATAAAAATATTAAATATTATTAAAAATTACTTTTAAATTGTTAGACATTTATAATAAACAAGGAAAGAAGAGTTGTAGTATATTCTAATTTACGCGTTTAGTAATCAAAAATCTAGTTAAAGCTATTAGATAAGTAGCATTTAATTGAAATTTAAAGAATAAATAACCAAAAGTGTTGGTGTATTGTTCACAATTTTTATAACATTTGTTTCGTGTTTTCATTTTTACCAAAAAGGACAGTTTATATGACGTTTATATGTAACATATACAGTATTTTAGACAGGTTAGTTTACTTAAACCTTGAACAGGCAAGCACTCAATTCTCTTGAATCAAGTTTATTACTCTTAATCGATGAGTATTTTTCTCTTATTTTAAGAAGAATATTTTTAATTAGAGAATAATAATCCTCTTAAAATAAGAGAATTATTTTTTATCCATACTGTAGAGAAAAATATGCATTAAAATAAGAGGAATCCGCTTAAAACAAGAATATTTTTTTTCGGTGCAGCTAGATTAAGACCCATTCAATGAAAAATAGGAAGAGTTGGAGTATTGCATCTATAAGAAAATGTGACAGACTCAACAGCAGACGTCAAATGTCTAATGATTTTCCTTACATAAAAATATCCATGTGACATATGCACTATTCGCAAGAACTACGTACGTTCATGTCACAGTGTTTATTAATTTGACAGAATGATTTTTACAAATACTTGTTGGTATAATGTCCCAAATGACATTTTTCAGCAGCAAGTGTTTTATGAGTTTGGCCTTTTCTTCTAAGCAGCAGCTTAATCTTAACAAGTACATTAAATTTTCCATGATTGTAAATAATTTTTGTCAAATGTTTGCCGTAATAAAGCTCTCTTCCTCGAGCAATAATATAGTTCCAGGAAGATAGGTATTCACGAGAGGGCTTGACATATACCGTTTGAAAGGTTCATTAGCTTCCCAGCACTGTAAACGGTAGATTGTTTCGTAGACACGCGTGTAACTATGTTGTGCTACACTGAGATTACATATACGTATACAGCTCATGCCTCAAAAGAGAAGAGGAGTAAATGAAGGGCCTGATTTATGTTTCAGGCAACAAGGAAGATCTCCAAGTGCGGGTACCTCTTCGTGGCACCAGGATGGGACTTCTCAAATCCTCTGAACCGTACGAAGGTAAGTTTCTTTTTTATCTTCTCGTTCATTCCTTCCTTCTGTATTTTTTTCGTTATTTTCTCACTCTAACTGAAAAATTATGAATATCATTTTTAAAGTTTTTTCCCCTCATTCGCTCACAACTCGTGACACTTAATCTTTCAAAATAAATAAACGTAAATGAGGAGACGTAAATTGAAATTTCGCGTCGACATCCATGTTGTAGAAGTCTTGTTCAACAATCTTGTGATTGTTTGTTTGATTAGGTAAGTCAAAAAATAAATTTATTTAAAATATAAAGTAAATAAATTAATTTTATGATAATGGCTTGGATACCATTCGACAATTTTTTACATAATCGGTAGTTTCCTCTTTAGATTTGTTGACTATCTGCTATAATAGTTTCTGACAAGACAATGAAGCTCCGGGCAAAAGAGAAATGCTGGAAAGTATTGTTTCTCGAGGCGTGTCTGAGTCTTTGAATCATCAAACGAGAATATTACAGAATCGCTTCTCACTACGGTAAATCTATTTTTCAAAAAATTGGAAATATAAATAAACATGAGAAAAAATTACAAAAAACTTTAAATCACTTGTTTAATATATTTGAATATAGTAACAGAAAGGTTGTTCAAAACTCAATGTAAAAAAAGATGAAAATATTAAAATACAGAATGGCTTAAATTGTGTTTTTCCTTGTAAAAAGAAAGTGTACTAAAGATAAATTAAAATAAATAAAATTAAAGCGGCGAGCAAAGAATTTTCACCTTAAATTTTTTGTAAAATTAGGTTTTTAGCTGCTTTTACAATTGTTTTGATAAAGAAATAGATACTTATATATATATATATATATATATATATATATATACATTAAAAATGTTATCTTTGTTTAAATCTATAAAAAGTATATAAAAAACAATTATAATAATATATTTTATTTAATGGTAAATTAAAAACTATGTCATACATTTTAGATGATTGTAGGACAAATAAATTATAGATGCAGTCGAATCAGAGAAAATAACACATGCAACTTCTATTTGGTTAATAGGAGATACGCAACCAGAATTGACAGAAGATGTTTTACCTACAGCATCACAAGTGATGAACGTTTTTTAAATTATATTTTTATACAAAAAAAAAAACGATTTCACAAAGTTCGAATATAGTTGAAAAGAAATTATTAAAATATGGGAAAATGCTTGCATTCTAACCAAATTTTAAAGTATATATACTTGAAAATTTGGTTGGAATCAAGGGGCAAACAACTAAGGAATTTGGTATACACCTACTACAATAATAATTCAGTAATTCAAGGTAATTCATGGTAATTCACATTGGTAATTCAATACAAGTGTACACCATAATTCACAAGTTGTTCATTCCTTGGTTGGAATGCAAGCATCTTTCCATTTTTTAATAATTTCTTTTCTACTATATTCGAGCGTTTTAGTACGCTATAATGTCGAATTCTAAAATTCGACATTGCAGTCGCCCAGTTCGAATGTCGAATATTCGACATTTCGGCGCCCAAAAACCGAACAAAACTCGGTTCGGGTCGAATTTTGCACAGTTCTAATATACATAATAATTACGAGAAACTACGAAAAAGTAAATACAGAAATACACTCACTAGTAAAAAAAACGTTGAAACTTTCAATGGTACACGGAAAAAAATTTCTTGTGAAACACACAAAGTCTTTTGTAGAATATACGAATAGGTTAAGTTGTGCTTTATACAGGCGAGTTTAGTGTTTCCAACAAGCTGGTTTGGGTATAGCACAAACCAATCTGTAATAGCACCAAAAAATCCTGCAGTTCGTCTGCTACAGTTTGTGTATTTCCCAAACTCAGCCGTTTGTGGATATTACAACCGCGGATCATAGATGGCGCAGGAAATCTTGTAAATTTTACAGGAAATTTTTTTCCGTGTATAGTACATTTTTTTATATAGCTCTGCGAACTCTGAGAAATTAATTAAAATAAAAAAAATTGGGGAATTTTTAGATGATCAACGCCAGAACATAATTATGTCGATAGAAAATATAAGCCAAGAAATTAAAAATTATCAAAATTGTTTGAACAAAAGAGGAGAGCTCTTAATAGAAACGAGAACACTACTTTGCCGAAACACACAAAAAACCCAGTCTCATTTTTGTTGCATCTCAAAATGAGACTATGTTAAACGCCATAGAACGTGGCGCCACCTAAGAGTCTCATTTTTGTTGCAACTCAAAATGAGTAGCGTATGATACTCATTTTGAGACTAGGTTTTTTCAGTGAACTTCAATCTTTTTTAGACCTAGATAATTCAATGTCAACTATTGAAGAAAACAAAAACGAGGAAGAATTTAAAGAGATTTCAAAATACCAGAAAGAAACAAGTTGATCATTCCACGAACATTTAGCTTCCTCAATAAGGGAGACCGGGGCGTAGTAATTCATTATGCCCCAGCCAGAGGCGAATTTTCTCACTTTGCTTTTCTCCAAAAACGTTGTTCTAGAAAAAAGTATAAGTGATATTATGGCGTACTTTTTTTAATTGAAAGCTGGCATGTTAGGCTAAGCTTTCCATATGATGAAATTTTTATTAAAGCAAGAATGACGAAGTTAAGCAACAAAAAGTGAAAAGTGATCCATTACGCCCCGGTCTCCCCTATAATATACAGCAATTTTAAAGTAAAATTTTAACAATCTCAAGAAGTACAAAATTTTAACCCTTATTTGGATCTGTGATATTCGTAAAATCCTGGTTATCTTGCTCAAGAACAAACGACTCATCTGTAAAGGATTTGTTATTATTTCAACAATTGAAAGAATATGATCAATCATCTTCTCTTCCAGCACTGCGATCCATGTGCGCAGCCCTTATGGTATTGACTTTATTTTGAATTTAGGCCTAAAACTTGGAATGAAAGTGAAGAATTTCAAAAAAATGAAAATTAATTCCATTAAAGTTGTACACGATGTTGCTGAACGTTTCGTAGCTTTGATGTCAAATTTTAACGAAGCAATAGCAAAGTCAGAAACAGAAAAGCAAAAGTTAATTTAAGTAGTGGAAGATAATAGAAGAAGAATTCCAAATTAAAAAAAAGAAAACCTTACTCTCTAAATCTGAATAAGTGAAATTTCACTTATTGTAAGTGAATATTCACTTATTACATGTTTCAAAACTCTTCCACGTAGAATAAGTGAATATTCACACATCAAATAAGTGAACTATTTTCACTTATAAAATAAGTACATATACACTTATGAATAAGTGAATATTCAAATATGAAATAAGTGAATATTCACACATTCATAAGTGAATTATATTAACTTATTGAATAAGTGAATTTACACATATTGAATAAGTTAAAATATATTTTCTTATTTGAATGGAAATAAATAATCAAGATCAATATTAAATGAAAAAAATATTTATTTGTTATTAATTTTCTATAATTATTCATGAATAATGAAACGTTTTAAGATGTTTAACAATCAATTATTTGTTGATTTTTTTTATATTTTATCCTTTAACATAAAATATTTTTGTTTAAAGAAGCTTCATCTAACTTCGTATACATAAAAATAGTATTTTATATATCTAAATATGTTTCTTAATATCACATTTTGCAAGTTAACGTTATCACAAACTTTTTATAGTTATAACAATATTATATATTTATGCATTTTGAAAGATATTTCAAATTGTTATTTTTGGTTTAAAGTAATTTATGTAGTATTACTTGTATTTTTGGAATTTGAACATTTCAAAGTATTTCAACATATAGAAGTGAAAAAGAAAAGCATAAATTCATAAATTTGAAGACTATAAAGTATTTTAAATTTAAAGGAAACAATAAGTTTTTAATTTAGCTCATTCTAAAGCGCGAAACACTTATGCAATGCTGTTTAAGTTTATGTTGAGTGATGTTACAACACTGCTTACGGTTATCTTACTAACTTTAAAAAAGTAAGTTTCAATAAAATTGAAAAAAATTTTCAAATTGATTGGATACTCTAAGTTTAAAACGTAGTATACTTTAAATAATAAGTCAAAAGCTGAAATTATATCAGACTTATTATAACGTTGCAGGGGATAGCCATCTACGATAACGTAGAAGTTTTGACATTCCCCATCAATTAGTAAAATATAAGGCTGAACAGAGCCTGAACTAGTTTTCCTCCTTTCTTTTATATAATCCTCTAGATTCGTATTCATCTGCAAAAATGTTTGTATTAGTAACAAAATTTTTAAATTATAAATAAAAAATATAGTGATAGAGAAATCATGAATATAAAATTTAATTTACTTATACTCACAGGTTCGATCGCGACATTTGATACCAGAAACAAAATTCTATCACCTCTTATTTTTCTTTTAATCCTAATCAAATATAGCCAAAAACATGCTTTTTTCACTTTTTAACACTAATTTTCTCAAAAACTCGATGTGCTGGAGCATTTTGCTTTTCAGATTCTTAATCAGCGTGAAAAAATCTATTGAATGTAACCAGAATAATTGATGGGGCAGAAAAAAATTCATTTTTGTCGGACAGTGTAATTATAATATTAAAATTACAGTTAAAATGCTGAGTATTTTCTTAAATTTACCTTCTAAAATTTATAACGTATTATCGTCCTCGATTGTTTTTTCCAATTCTTTCCTGAGTTGCTTCACGTTCAGGGTTTCCATTTAATAAAGCTAGTCAATCTACAAATAGAAAATTCAATCGAACATAAGAAATAAATAACGATTTGTTAAAATTTATAACCTTAAAACTTTATTCGCGTCACTTTTTTTGGTCACTTTATTTGAATTACGATATAATTTCTCTACAATTTAAAAATATATAAATATCAAAGAATATAAAATGTAAACAGTACTTACTAAATACTATATCAAAAGTAGCATCGAACACAAATAAAAATATCCTTCAATTTTTTCGAAAATGCTCACAAAATGTGTTGAGACAGCGTCCTCGACATTAGCGCATGTGGATTTCTTTTCAACTAAATACTACACTTATAAATAAGGGAATTTCACTTATTGATAAGTGAAAACAAGTTCACACATAGAAAAGTGAAAATTTCACTTATGTATAAGTAGATTCCACTTATTAATAAGTGAGAAAAAAGTGAAAATTTCACTTTTTCAAATTTAGAGAGTAAGTTCTTACCAACTGCGGGTGTTAAAAGTGAGGTTTGTCAAATTAATAGCGTTCAAAATGGTTACATTCGATTTAATTTATAAAATTTTCATGGAATTTAAAGACCATCATTTAGTTTCGTTTTGTCGATTTTACTAAACAGTGTTGTCGAAGACACTGAATGCTTAGTTAAAGTCACAGTACACTGTTTTTTCAAAATGGCGGAATTGTGAAAAGTCCTTATTTTGAGGTTAGAAATTAAGTAGTACTTAAGTATCTTCTATTATTGCCAAACATTTGTTTACCAATAGTAATGCAGTTTTCTATATTTAATTTGAAAAATATTTTCTGTAGTGATTACAGAAAAAAATCAACATAACCTCTTAAAAATATACAATTTAACTGCTCAAAATTTTTGTGATAATTTTGATTTTGTTTTCTCTTAAAATACAAAAATAAAAACAATATTTCAATATTTTTTACTGAACAGTTTAGTCTATTTGACTTTCTGTGCAGTTGAATTAACTTTTTCCTGAGTAGTTACCATGACTGTTTAGTATATCCTACTACCAGTTTAGTCAGTCCAAAACTGGAGAATACATTTTTTAAGGAAATGGATTTTGCATTTCGCCACAACTTTCAATATTCTTTGTTATTAATATACAATAGAAACCAAAAGTGTCAATTCCGTAATAATATTTGATGATCTAAATTATAATTTCATTGCTGATCCATTACCCCGCGGCCCGAGGCGAAATTCCTCACCTTGCATTCCTCCAAAAACATTGTTCTAGAAAAAAAGTGAAAGTGAAAATTGAAAGCTGAGATGTTAGGCTAAGTTTTCCATATGATGAAATTTTTATTAAATCAAGAAAGACGATGTTAAGCAACAAAAAATGAAAAGTGATCCAAGACGCCCCGGTCTCCCCTAATAGTAATAACTTTTGAAAAAAGTTTTTCCGTGTGCGTGTATATTTTTGTCTCGAGCGCGCAAAATGCATTAAAGAACAATTGCAAAGAAATGGCCAAAGTAAACCATTAACTTTCTCGCATTCATAGAAATTATATATCCAAAGAAACCTAATTACATGCAACAAGATAAAAATAAAGCAAATTCAATGTCTGATAACAAAAGAAATTGTTACTAAATATAATGAAAATAAATAATTGAATGCTTAAGCACTTTTTAAAAATCTAAAAGGTTAATGTCCCACGTACAATTTATACCTGGAGGAAAGGGACCTTTCAGTAGAAAGCGGTTTGGTTGGGTTATGCGGTCCTTAAACCTCGTCGGACTCTCACTGCGAATTTTCTGCAAGCTGCCAATCGTCCGTTTGGACAACCAGTCGCGATGAAAGTGATATGCTATTAATTACCATGATCGAGCCAGAAAAATCAGCTTCTACATATTTGTATTTACTTTGGAACGGTATGAAGCCGATCTTGTAACGCTGCACGAAGCCGCACTTCTCTTTTTATAATCACGCTCAATTCGTTTCATTGAAAAATTTACGGTTAATAGTTTAATCTCCCCCGGTAAATCCTACGTCATCAAAGTATTAATTGATTCACCTTCTTCAATATTTGTTAAATAATTTCATTAAATTGCTTTACTTAATTTCTCGACAGTGAATAACGCAAATCGAAAATATATAGTAAAAAAGGGTTGCAACACTTTATGTATATAGCCTACTTTACTATAATTATTAAGTTTATTTAATCTTCCCACTTAAGCAAGATTAGATTTAATGCTTTCCAATGACTCGCATTTGCACTATTAAAAAAAATGAAAAAAATGTCAAATCCCTGCAGATGTACAAAAAATAATTATAAGTTGTAATTATTTGTTGTAAGTGATGATACCTATTATTTAAATTAAATAATATATTCAACATAGTTATTTAGATTTTCTTTATATTAGAAAGTTTGTTTTTGTTATCAATATTTTTTAACGACAAGAGATCGCAACGCAACGGTAGTAACTGTCAAATTCTCATTTTGTGGATTGAGTCTATTTTGGAAGCAACCGCCTAAAATATTGAAATTAAATCGAGAGCAAAGGGTCGCAGTCGCGAGTCCATAAATCTCGGCCACTTCGCCGCGGGCCGCCACGCCAACTGGAGAAAGTGAATAATTAGAGACCGCCTTAAAGACGTTTGCTTGTGTGGCAAGTGATGCGTGATAGCAATTAATGCTCCATTGCCTAGTCCTTAATTAGGTGGACTCTGTCAACTTGGTAGAACTCAGTGTAACATTCTACGGAAATGTCTTTCCTTCTTCAGTTCATCATCATCATTATCATCATCATCATCTTTTTCCCTAGGACGTTTTTGTTTGGAGAAATAAAAATCCCAAGGAAATTAATGGCTTTACTCGCGAACTGTGACTTCGTAGCCACACTGCTATTATAAAATTAAATTAACTCCTTTAACCTTACAATAATTTTTGCACACATTGAAAAAGACACTGAAAAACTTTTTTCAAGAGTTATTACTAAATTTATTCAAGAACTCAGGATATGAGAAAAATTTAGAACTTCTTTTAGAAAAATTCAATATTCATTAAAGAAGTTTCAGGTGTTTTTCTAATAGCTTGGACATTATTGTTCTTGACGCTGCGACTGAGTTCTTCAGTCACTGTGCGCTGAAAAAGTCTCGAACTATTCAAGAAAGAAGACGTAGCGTAACCAATAGGTATACAGCGCCACTTGGCTTTAAACGCTTTAAAACAATCTAAAACTAAAGTATCGTAACGCGTCCCTGCAGCCGAGTGGTATAAGGCGGAGCGATCTTGAGTCTCGAGGTCTCAAGTTCGACTACTCACGCGGGCAAATTTTTTTCGTTAATTTTACATTTTTCTATTCTTAAACCATTTCAGGACTTTTTCAAGAAAATTCAACGAGTAGTCCTGAAATTTACTACAGTTATCCCCGAACAGCTTAATATAATATTCTAATCTACGGTTTTGTAGTATTTCTTGTGTTTTATTTCCATATCCTGAGTTCTTGAATAAGTTTCTAAATAACTCTTGAACAAAGTTTTTCCGTGCACGGAAATTTCAACAAACTATGCAGCTTTACGGAAGTAATGTTCCTTTTTTCGTTAAGAAACAAAAATTATGAATCAATTTTAAATGGATTATTATTATTCATGTAAGAAAGATAAGGGAATAAATATCCATTAATTGGAAAGGGTAACCGTAATTATAAGAAATAAATGATATAAATTCAATACTTTTTATTTAAGTATATTTTTTATCAAGCATATTTTTGTCAGTAAGTATAATGGAAATTTTAAAAAAATGGTAAAAATCATTTACCTACGACGGGACTAGGTTTAAAATGTGTGTAAAGGGAAGTAGTTTCTTTGAAAACAATCGAAGCTTACAACCGGCAAGGTACCGGTCCGTTAAATAATATAATTGCCGGCTCAACTCCTGTGCCGATGATAAAACACAAGTTAATATTAGCACCGGGCAGGTATTACTTTTTCTACTGGCTCAACTACTGTACCTGTATACGCAACTCTCCATTTCAGTACGAGTACTACCCCGTGTGGAAATTTGCCCAAGTTAGCCCAGTTAAAAAGTGGCCGTATCTTGACTTCGGTCCGTTTCGACATCATAGGTTGATTGTTTATGTAACATATTTTATTTCTTTGTTTGTACGTAAAATTGTATTTATAATTTGTACTATAAAAATAAATCGAAAAAATATTAGTCTGGTAGTCTGTAGGTTCGATTCCCGCGTGCGTTAAATTATATTTGTTTCGTAGGTTTGCGACTATTCCGATTTTTCTGCATTGTATACGTGTAAGTATGAAATTTAGTGATTATATATGCCGTTACATAATTAAATTAACAAAAGAGCAATTCCACGGGTAGTGATCGGAAGAATTTTGGTTGATCTCATCGATATCTTTCTACCACTCTTGCGCCTGCAGAACATGTTGACTCCCAAGTTGTTCGTTTACAACGCGCTTTTCCACAGGCGCAAGGAATCTGGCGCACCCAACGCTTTAAACATTAATAACTATGTAAGTATCCATATGATGTTAATAAAATTTCACAGAAAACTTGTACGTATAGTAATGAAAAAAATTTCAAAAATTGACCTAGTGGACAAAACTTAAACGCGTGAATCCATGCGTATCCGCTTTTAGAATCCGTCCCCTCAATTTTCAACTTTAACGAGGTTTTTAAAATAGTATTCAAATTTACAGATTTTATTCATAATAATTTTTTAAAAGTATTCTTAATTCTGCGTAAAATAAGTATTTTTTGAAAAAATTGTAATACAAATTGAGGGAGATACGTGAATTTTAAGATTTAAAAATTTATTCCCCAAAGTTACAAATATTTCAATTTTGTCGTGGAATTTACATCAGGGAACTTTAAATTTTGTGTTCACTAAATTTAATTGATTAACTTAAACGTCATGCATGTCAAACTTTTTTTTGATACACTGAGAAACCTTTGGGTTAGCTGCGGAAATGCATGTTGGACTGTAGCGCTACTACTAGTTTTGGTGCGCTACGTTCCCAAATTTTGTCGCGTGACTGACCCAAAGTGCAAGTGAGCAGCGCAACAAAATAGTGAGTGGGCTGCTGTCAAAAATTTTTGCCCAACACTAAACAAAATTTATTTTAATCATAAAATTTAAATTATTTTTTAAATCTTATAAAAAATTGTATATAACTGAGAGGCAATTAAATATTGTTAACTGGAGTACATAAAAAAATGTAAAAATGTTTTGCTTTTATTAAGTTAATAATATATAAAAAAATATAAATAGAAATATGAGACAAAATATAATAAATTTAGCCAATTAGTCAAAAAGAAATTTATTTTTCAATAATTAAATTCATTGCTAGCCAATTGGTTATTATACATATTGCGACTTTAAAAAACATAAAGAAACATAATTTTTACACACACATACTTCAATAACATACATACATTTACAAAATATATTTCGTAGCAATAAAATGCACTTTATTTTGAATAATAGACAAACAAGGATCCATAAACATTAAATTTTCACATTTTACAAATCTGTTTTGTACATTCGCCTCAGTCACTACGTATGCGTGAAAATGTTCATCAAACGATATTTCTATAAAAAAATTTTAATTCAAAAAAAGTTAAATTATCTTTTTTAAAAATCCTTTCAATTTTTCCGAATTCTTTTTCAATATCTGCTATATCTGTGACCAATACACTTCCAATTTTATAAGACATACCATTTACATCTACTTTCGCAATAGATTTATTTTCGGTTTGAAGATCTAAGTTTTCGTATTCTAAGTCATTTTCGTCAAAAGATTCAATATTAATTAGGTCTCTAAATTCTAAAGAATGAAGAATTTGACAATTGTGAAGTGTCTGCTTAATAGCAACAGTTTTAATAAATTAATCCTATTATTTGATGATAATGCATTCAATTTTATTTGTCGATGAAAGGCCTCAAATCTCATGGACGAAAAATGAATGCACGGTCCATTCTCTAATAGTATTCTAGGGTAATGTATGAGATTATGAAATTTGGGTTTTAGAAAACCGAATAGGTTCAAATACATTTTCAGAAGATTTTCTATAAATTATTTCAAACTATTGATATCAGATTTAATTATACGCGGAGATACTACAATGTCAATGATCTGTCTCAGGCATTTGTATAATTCCCAATATTTGTCATCTGTGGGGATTTTGTCACCAATAATTAACCCAAAATACCTAACAAGAGTAAGCATTTCAGAAGCCGACATTTTTAAATTTGATTTATTTTTTAAACATAAAGGTGAAATCTTTGGAGGTCTATTGCAATTCTCAGGTAAATTGAAATTCTGAATTCTAATACATATTTAAAAACTGTAATGTAAAATATTCATATTTAAATACAAAACTATTAATAATTGAATGCATTATATACAAACATACACCTTCAAAAAGATCGTGCATAACATCAACACTTAAATTTTGTGTTAAATGAAAATTTTTTATCTCGTGAAGTGCACAAAAAAGCATTAAAAGACTCTGTGAATTATCGCCTAAAATTAGGACGAGTTGGAATTTAACAGTATGAATTACAGTATTTATATTAATTGTAATTCCTATCTCTCGAAGAAAATTAATTTCTTTAATCAAATGTTCAAAAACTTTAGAATTCTCCGTGTTTTTTTAATCTTTGACATAAAATGAAGTTGAATAGAATATTGTACTTAACTTAGAAGCAATAATCTGGGGCAAACAGGCAATGGAGGCATAAACTGCGCCAAATTTATTGTCACCTGAATGACTTCCTAATGCATAACCTACTTCAAGATCGTCATAGAACAAGAAAAGAGGGAGTATTATTTCATCATTAAGTTGCATTGAATATCTGTTTTTCCATAAATTACCTTGAACAATATTTATTAAAACCCGTTCTTCTTTATAAAGAGATTGAATATTTTGTATAATATTAAGAAATAGACCAGGTATTTCCAGAAACAGTTTCAAGGTTTTCCTCAAAGGAACAGAAAACGCATATAAATTTTTTTTTTTTAAATCATTTGATTCCCTACTAGATCCTCTTCAAAAGTACTTCCTTTTGCTATTTTTTCAAAATCTATCAAACCTTTGCGTCTCAAAATGTTAAACCGTTTTTTCTCTGAAGTCACACTTCCAAACATATTACCATATTTTTTAAAGCATTGTTTGATTTCATATGCAGAAGTTTCAGTGATTTTTTCTTGATTTAAAATTTGTGAAATTTCACTTTCGAGAGAATGTATATACATATTATGAAGGAAATTATGAAAAAAAGAAATTACCACTTGAACTACTTTACGAGAAAGAGAAGGTTCACCATATATCGACAATTTAATTTACCGATTTATAAATTGAATTGAATTCCGATTTTTAAATAATTTTAATATTAATAATTATATATGTAATATTTAATAATAAAAAAATGAAATGTATAATAATAATATTAATAATAATTATATATTTATAATATAAGTAATATTATATATAAAATAATAATAATTATTATTAAATAATTTGGTACATTTGGAAAATAAATGTTATTATTAGAATAATAATTATACTGAATTATTTTTTTGGTACTTACTTCCAAAACTATCAAACGAATCCATCGAAAAATATCCACTTTATTTTCTTTCACTAATATTTGACAGTGTAGCACAGCTTTCTCAAACATTTCTTCTGTCGCTGTCCCAACTCTATGGTAAGCTATTGCCCCCCACCATTGTTCTGCAGCTCACTAATTTTTGGTATGTTACACACCCAACATTGTACAGCAGCAGTCCAAAAGTATAGTTCTATAGCTTGCCGCCAAAAGGGTCAACAGCAGCATATCGAATGTCTGCTACTGACCCAAAGGTTTCTCAGTGTAGATTTAAATAAAGACAGAGTCCGTATTTAGAGGGGGAGTCCGGTTAAATTTTAACTTTTCTAGATTTTTATTCTTTAAATGTGTCAACGTTTTTCAAACATTATTTAGGATTCAAATCTATTCTATATTATCCAAATTATTAAAATTGTTCAGTGTTGCGAAAAATGCATATGAAAAGTTCGACAATAAAAAAGAATTAAAAAATGTGGTAGAAGTTCAAATTTATATTTCATGAAATTTTAAGACATTCTTATAGAAATTGTCAAATAATTATGTTATTCATTATTTGAAGATTATAGAATAGATTTAAATCCTAAATAATGTTTGAAAAACATTGACACTAGAGCTGTGTAAAATAATTCGAACCGAACTGTTCGAATTTTTTCGCCTAGTTCGAATGTCGAATATTCGACATTTGAGTTACTACAAAATTCGAGACGAACTGAGTTGTGTTCGGTTTTAGTACGCTAAAATGTCGAATTCTAAAATCTCTTTCAAATAATAGAACAATTTTGAAAATCGTTTGAAAATTACAGAAGTTATGAGTAATTCTTTTCAGGAATACACAAAAAACGGTTTTTTGACCACTGACAATGACCGTTAATTTCGGTCAATGTCAGAAATAATTTACATTATGAAGTTTTTCGGGCAATGTCGACAATGCCCGGTCCAGTTTGGGCAATGTCAATAATTTATTATTTAATTTAATTTAAATTCATTTTAATCGAAATGTACCGACTAGTTATAAATAAAATGTCTCGTAAATTGTAATATTATTTCGTATACAATAGAATGAGTCTCGCATTTTATAATAATTGCTCTCACGAATAATAATATAAATATAAAGAATAGTTTCTATTTGTTTACAATCATTTGTTTACAATTACCATTATTAATTTATTCCAATAATTTAATGTTATAAATTTTAAATCGTTAAATTATTAACTATACGATTATAAATTGTTAAAAAAAATTTTTTTTTAATAAATTATAAAACTTAGAACTAATAAATAACCCTAATATTAATGCTCTATTAACAAAAAAATATTACTTACGTTGTCACTCAACATTTTTTCCAATGATTTAATTCTTTAAAAGTCTGTTTTTAATAGTATAATTAATTAAATCCTCAATGTAAACAACATTGCCCAAAAATGAATGGGCAATGTCAACAATGCCCGGGCATTAACACGCTTTGCTGAATATTATTGAAAATGTATGGGCATTGTCAGACATTGCCCGATTCCGGACATTGACCGTAACATATATAACACATTTGAAAAAGATCTATGGAGCACTTGGAAGTAATTGCATGTTCCTAAGTTACATTTGATAAAATAATGTTATAAAAGAAAACTGAATAATAACAGGACTGTGAATATTCCTTTTTTAAAATGTATTTTTGCATTTTTCAAGGAATGACTAATGGGCTTGTTGTGCTCGGTTGATGTGCTTATCGTAGAAAATCAAAGTTGCACAACATTTTAAGATAACCTCAAGGCGTTCATCCTTGAAGTGGCCTAACGAGTTAATTAAAGAGATTTAACCTGGCTGTTTCTTCTTAATGAACTCGGCGCGTATGCCCACGACTAAGAAGTTTTACGCGTCGAAGGCGTCTTAACTAATTCCTTTAACTAAAGTAACCTCCTCTTTTCTGGGTCACTTTTTCTCCGGGTAGTTGAATGGGCTGGGTCCATTCTCGTTTTTCTTCATACAATCGATAATAACGGTTCGATTAAATCCGGCCCATTCTAGTCTCATGACTCTCTATTCGCTTAATTAACCAATTATCCTGATGTGGCTATATTATTGAAAGGCGAGCTGAGAATGAACGCTGGTTTTATTGACCCACTGATACTCTCAAAGAATACTTGAGTCAAACGCAAAATAAGCCTCAAGACACGGAAAGAGTACAAGAGATAAAATAAAACGAAACTTTTATTTTTAGCATTTTTATTAATACAACTAGGGGAGATTCGGGTAATGCCGGACAGTGGGTAGCCCCGGACACTTTTAATTTATAAGAGAATAATGTGTTATTACTATTGAAATAAATTACAAATGATTTACAATACAGTTTCACTTATATTTTTGAAATGTTGACTCAGTTTTTTCATTTTCTTTTATTAAAAAAATTGAATTTTTTAAAAAATCTGAAAGTATCCGGACACTTTAGAAAATGTATGTACGTCACATTGAACGTCTTATAAAATCTTCTTTATGTTGACTTTCTGTGAATATTAAATAGATTTTTCAATTTCTTTCTATTACATGGTCTATTTTCATTGTTGTAAATATAATTTGATGTTAGTTTATCAAGTTTAATAATTTAAATATAAAATATTTTCGCGCATATCCGGGGCTACCCGACAAATTGTTGAAGGTTGAAATTTTAATACTCATATTTTTCCTTATTCTTTCCCTAAAAGGTTTGATTATTTTACAAATCAATTTATGCTATAGGTTAAAAGAAGCACTCTGTTTGATAAAAAAAAATGTAATTAACATTCCAAAAATATAAACACAAATTATTTATCAAAAAGCTTAAGTGTCCCGGGCTACCCGAATCTCCCCTATTTGCTGGTAGTGCGACTCATTGGAGGCTCTCAACTTTCTTTTTATTGAAAATGGTAATAGTTTCATTATTCTCAAATTAGAGTCATGTTTATGTTGGTTTTGTTTTAATATTCAATATTAAATGAAACAAAATTGATATTTGAAAATACATAAAAAAATCTGAATTTATTTACGTACGTCTTTATATTATTATATGTTACCAATGATTCTTATTGTTTTAAGTACATGTCAGTGAGTCAACAAATTTTTATAAAGGAACATAGGTGATTATTTTTGGGCTAAGTGTTTATTAATCTTTGCGTAAATTTTTCCTATCCAAGACATATTATACATCCAGTAAATCTTTGGTGCGTAGGCTTTTCTATTGTAAACAACAATTTTTTGTAATTTAACCAGTCATCATGATAAAAAGAAATCACAGAGCATTAGAGAAACCTTCTTTTCACAGCAAAAGATTCATTTTCAAATCGTATCTCGGACGATAATTCTTAAATTCTTGAAAAACAAATTTAAAGCCATGAAAAAATGGGGGACTAACTCTGCTGGTGAAGGGTCTTACTAATGAGTTGACAATTGTTTCGTGAAAAATTCTGGGATAAAAGTTAAATCTTAAATTCTTATTATGTGATTAAAATTATAGTGTTGATTTCATTTATTTATTTGATTTATGTCCTCTTTTCAAATAAGATTAAAGTTTTCCAAAATTGTCACTCCCACTTTTCAACTTTCGCGCTGCAACATAAGTGAAAATAAATTCATCGTTAAAAGTAAATTCTGATTAATGGCAATGGTTACTTAAAATGACTGTGCTTATTATCTGTTCCGTTTAAGGCTTCCACGCTGTGAAAATGATAGCTTGTGAAAAAAATGTCCAAGGCTAAAGATCGTTATCACTTAAAATTATGACGTACAATTTCTTTTATCGGGTGTCTAATCGAAGACTTTAGTTTTCTCATTAACTGCAATTTATTCTCAAGATGGAAAATGAATTTCTCCGCAATTATAACGATCTTTAATTATGCCAAATGCATATTGCTGCTCCAGTGCCTTTCCGTCTATGATCTTCGCTTTTCAGCAATCGTGGAATCCGGTTCTTATATGGACTTTGTTACATGCTTAGTATTTTTATCGTTGAAGTATTTCATATTGGTAAAGCCCTTTAGGATCTATCTTTTGAAATTAAAAATTAGTATACTACAAACTTTTATATAATTTTAATAATTTTTCTGTATTTTATGAATCAGTTAAAACTAATTTATTGTCATTGAAAAAATGACTGGTTTCCAGTGCAACAATAAGTAAAATTTAGTTAAATTTGACTAATTCAATCAGTTAAAAAATCTACTGAAACATCAGTTATTTTTAACTAACAATCAATTATTATTGCACTATCGGTCAAAATTGAAAGACCACCCATTTTTAGATAAATGAAAAACATTTTAACCTTCGCGCTACCGGACGTCCACCCAAGGTGGCCAACTAATACATAATGTTGAATATCTCCTCGAATTTTGTATCAATCGAACTGCCATTTTAACTCACTGAACAAAATTTTATCTACTTTCGAAAAAAACACAAATAAATTTTTTTTTACACTTCTTCTTGTTTATTTATCACGGTGGTCTTGAATCAACTTTGAATATAAAGTCTTTGCATATCCCTTTTTTTTGCTGATTTGGGTTATTTGCATTCTAAATAATGTGTAAAAAATTTATAGCCCATAACTTGTCGAGCCGTTTTTGAGAAAACTCATTTTGAAAAAAAATCATCAGTTTTTTATTTAAAATGTTACATATTTGTATCAAATTATGGATTTAAGCATTATATTAATTAAAATAAGGTCAGTTGGGGTAAATCCGGACAAAATACCTATTTTTCACAAATGACGTAAGTTTTTTTATAATAAAAGGAAATTCTTTCGTTTTATACTGCATTAATTTCTGTCTGGAGTTCCCTAGATTAATTTTTTATTTTTTATAAAATTTTATATTTAATTTTTTACATTTTATTGTTCGGATTTACCCCAAGATTTAGAAAATTTCTTTAAATTTGGGGTAAATCCTGACAGCTTAGTTTCTAAGAAAGGTTTAAAATAAAGTTATCTTAAGTATACTACTCTATTAAGGGATAGAACAACTTGAAAAAAATTCATACTAGATGTACAAAAGTTGAATCAGTTAAGTGTTGTAGTATCATAAAAGTTAATCAATTAACGATTCAAAAAGTAATAATCAAAAACATATATAGCTTTAACAAATTTTAATGGATTTTAATAAAAACACTTTTTCACAAGTCATAAGTCGAGTTATAAGTATTACCGGGCACCAGTAAATTACACTAAATTGGAAGATCCTACTGTAATTAAATTCATTTTATTTTAATTGATAAATTCTTTCTTTTGTTTTGTAAACATTTATTTTTTTTAAGAAATAAAAATTCAATAATTATTTTAAAAATTATTAACATTTTTACGACATATTATTTTAATATATATTTACGCGTAAAAATGAATTAGTATGCCAATTTTCATCTTTCTAGGTAAAAAACTGTAAGCGCTAGGGGAGGAGAAGGTACATGGTAATTTTTGTGACCGTTTCAATAGGGTTTCTACCGGATACGGAACTCTGATCACAGATATGGCTGTATGTTCTGCAATAGGCCACTAACAAGGAAAGAAGAAGAAGGAACCCTGATAAGAGCAAAGAATAAATCGTATTTTTAATAAAAGATTTTTAAAATATCTTCTGGTGATTATTTATCAAAAACTAATAAGTTTTGTTAATATTTCTCTACATATCAATTATAGTTGAAAATTTTTTAATGTACAGAGAATCTGTTGTCATTGCAAAAGAAAAGAGAACACTACGCATGTATGAAAGTCTTTATAGTAAGTCTTTACATGGCATATTGAAAGTATTTGATTCATAGCCTCTAAAGATATCTCGTGAGAACGGTTTGGAATATTTTGTACCACATAATAAGACGCGTGTTTATCATACTGTGGGAGAATTTTGATTAGTCGCGCGATTGATTAGGAAGTGATTGGAGGGTTGCGCACTGTACGTGCTATGAATTAGGAGACGGCAAATTATTCAAAAAGAAAAATCGATCATACATGAACGAATAGCACATTTTCTAGCTACTTTTTAGGGCAACTTACTTAAATTAATAGCGCTCATGTAAAATCAAAGTTCATTAATATATCGTGCGATTGAAACAGCTAAATTTTTATTTTTATAATAATTATATGTGGAAAATTCTACGTGAGATTTACCTAAGACCATTAAAATTCGGTTAAAGTGTCACGTGATTAAATACTTTAACAAAGTTCACATGATAATTTTCTGTCTCTTATAAACACAGAAAAACAAATTTGCATCATCTTAAGGAGATTCCAGAATAGAATCGACGTTGGTGTCAATGCGTTAATACTAACGAGCACATGTTCGTGTGATAGTGATTGCTTTCTGTCAAATTAGATTCTCCATAGACCCTGGTGTGTGGCGAGAAGGAGAGTTTGTGGTTATGGACAGACATATGAAACAAGCCAAAAAAATTCAGGCGAAAGATGATCGAGTTTAATTATTTATGATCCTGAGCACCTTCTGCTGAGTCGGTGGACTCCTTGATTGGAAGAAAACCACAGGTTTGAGATGAATAAAACTGCTAATTTTGGCTCTTTTGAAACATAAATAGATACTTTATTTAACTTACGATGCCCCTTCCACTGATTGGTATCATGTTCTTCCTTAGCATCTCCTGAGCCGAGAATAACTTGATCCAAAATCGAAGCTGTTCATTCGCTGAAGAATAGCCCTTTTAAGGAGGTTGATTCGCAAAGTTGCTAAAAATAGCACACCTCCACAAAAAGCATCATGTACTTTTGATCGGAATGCACTACCGTCATGTACTTTGGTGACTGTTGGGTGATGCCATCTATTTACAAAAGTAAAATGAAAAACAATAAGCTGTGTAGAAGGAGAAATTTGAGGGAAATTGAGGGAATAATGGTAATGAATCACCAGATCATCGTTTGACTTTAAACAGTAATCTACTTTTAATATATAAAATTTTTATTTGTAATTAGTATAATTCACAGAAAAAAACAGAACTCAAAATGAGTCAGAAAAGTGACTCATTATGAGCTGCAACAAAAATGAACCTTGTAGATGGCGCCACGTTCTATGTCATTTAACACAGACTCATTATGAGTTGCAACAAAAATGAGTCCAATTTTTTCTGTGTTAATACAATCAAATGTGGAGTACTTTTCAAAGAAAAATAAAATGTATTACTTTGTTTCTTAGCTTAGCTTATTATTATTAATTGAAATATTAATAATAACAATATAAATGATATTAGTTCTCAGTCGGTAGAATGCCTGTACCGCTCAAGTTGTCAGACGCACGAATGACAGTACAACGCCGATTATTCGGCGGCATGAAATCTGTACCGAGCCGGACGCACAGCCATTACAGAATGGACTTGATGCAAACGCAGACGCGACGCGTCCCAATGCTAATCAAATAGGGACTCGTCGCGTCTTCGTTGCGTTTTGGCTCATTCTGGAACGGCCCTAACACCCGAATCGGTACCGTCATTGACTCTTCAATTCAATCGGCGCGGATCCTTGACGGTTGGATGATCCGGCATTCGTCCGACTTTATATTTAATTTTAATAATGTTAACTAATTTACAAAATATTATGAACTGAAAATATGAAAATTAATTATTTAATTATTGTTAACGTAAATTCTTCAGAATATTAAAAGTATTACACATGTATTATAAAAAAATAAAGTATAAAAGAATATTAACAATATTTTATATGTATTATACGAAAAATAAAGTATAAAATTGTGTTTTTTTCTAAGGTGCTAAATTTACATATTTGTGTTAATAAATTAAAAAATGTATTAATTAATTTAATGTAAAATTAGTTAAATTTAATTAAATATAATTAACTATCTATTATTTCAATTTGAAAATTTAACAAATAATTATTTAATTACTCTTAATTTAAATTGTTTAGAATATTTTATTTGGAAATTTTATTAATAAAGTTTTATGAATTTATTTTCTTAATTTGTTTTAATTTTTTATTTTATTAAATATTTTATAATATTGTTAAAAAAGCATTTTAAATCTAAATATTTTCGTTGTAAACTTTGTCTCCTGGTTAATCGCCACTCGTCCAATAGCCTATTTCGGCCCTGTGAGACGAGCGCTGGACGAGCAAACAGTTGAATCACGGCATTGAAAATCTTTTGTGCATGGTTAAAATAATTTACTCATAACTTAAAAACCAATGCATAGATTAAAGTGTTCTTACTCTTATTTTAAAGCTGAAATACAAGCTTTCATTTAGTTCAAATGTTAAATTTTTCTGAACACTTTTCAAAAAGTTTCAGCCTATCAAAGTTGGACAATCAATGAAAATTCACTGATAATGAAAATTATACCTATCTTTATTACTTCATATCTCCGATTATATTTTTCAATAAGTCTTAATCATAGAATCATTTACCGTCAAATTTTATAATCTTTCTACGTTAATATTTAACGAAGTTATCAATATTTAAGGGTATGTCCAAGTTGTGAAATGTAAACAAACAAAAATGTAAACAAACGAAGCACTATAACAGCACATTACAGAAACAGCCTTTTCTCTCACAAAAATTAACATTGGAACGCTTTTTTTATAAAAATGATAAATTAGTGTGTGCTGCTTTTTTTCGACCTTCACATATTCGTAAATGAATAGAATTTTACAGTTTTTCTATGACAATGGTAAATTGAAGTGTTGAATTTGGTATTTATACCCAGTATACCTGAAAGTATGTGAAAATAAGTGAGTTTCAGTCTAAAACAAAATGTGTCTTTCTGCATAGTGTTGACAATGCTTTCTTGGCACGGTCTGCGCATGCGCGGAGAGCAGCAGACCGCACTGACGATGAAGAAGTTTTTACCCTTTCTCTTTGTAATTTCATGGAGGAAAGGGAAAAATTTCCCCTTTCACATGTTCAAGGTCCAATCGCTGATATGAGACTTCTTTATCGTCAGTGCGGTTTATATACTCAAACAGTTTATTTTTCGCGACGCGTCAAAAATGCTATTTTACAGGTCATTTTAATTTGTTATTTCACTAATAGCTATTTATTGATCACACTCAAAAATGATTTTTTTGGAAACTTTGACACTCTAATTTATCATTTTTGTAAAAAAAAGTTTTCTAATGGTAATTTTTGTGAGAGAAAAGGCTGTTTCCGAAATGTGATTTTAGTGTTTAGTTTGTTTACATTTTTGTTTGTTTACATTTCACAACTTGGACATGTCCTGAAAGGATGTCATGTTTCTAATGACACTTTGGCAAGTGGTCTCTCAAGTTTTTCTATCGAATTCGTATGAAATCACCAGTAATATTCGTGTGGTGTTTTGAAACGTTTTTTTCGCACGAATGTTCGTACGAATAATACTCGTATTTCAAGTATGGATATTAAAAAAAAAATTCTCTCGGAATTTTATCTGGAAATTAGCATGGAAATTCTTTTGACGACTTTTTAAAAAATATTCAGCCAGATATCCAGACGAAATTCCGAGTGAAATTTATTTTTGAATATCCATAATTAAAATTCGGGTTTTATTCGTACGAACATTCGTCCGAAAAAACGTTTCAAAACACGACGCGAATTTTACTAGTAATTTCATACTAATTCGATAGAAAATCTGTACAAATCTGGTCAAATTTCCGTACGAAATTCGCACAAAATTCATACGAAATTCGTACGACTCATTTTTACCTGGGATATATAGACTTTCATGTAATTTTTAAAAGAAAACAGTAGGCACTTATTTGCAAAATATTTATATTCTTCGCATTCGAAATTTCTAAAAAAAATTTTTTTTTAGAAAGCCTGAAGGAATTTCCAGAGAAATGTCTGAAATTCCATAGCTTTTCCAGGTTTTCCAGGCCTTTTTTCAAATTCCATGCTATTTCCAGGTTTTCCAGGCTCTGTGACAACCCTGAATAGAAATGGAAATAAGTTAAATAAGTTAGAAACATTGAGTGGCGATATTCAGTCAATATTCACACAATATTGGTTTATTAGCAGACGAAATTTTTCTAAATTATGCGAATATTGCATGTAATGTGGTCTGAATATTAATTGAACATCGCAAGTCAGTATTTATATTTGCAGTAGGTATAATTTAGGCTGTTGGTTGATATTCAATATTCCTTTTATTTGGACATTTAACACATTCTTCCATGCTACTCAATATTTCTAATCTCGCTAGTCGAGGTCCTGTTGGGTTTCGGGAAATCTTCAGCGCTGTGTGGGCATCCATATTAAGGATACCTAATCACTTAAAAATTTACTTATTCAACACACCTAGAGTAGTGGTAGTGTTATTATTATTTGTAATTAAATGGGTCTAGAATAAAAAAAATTTTTAGTTTGGGTTATTGAAAAAACTGTTATCTAATTTTAATGAAATTGTGTCACTACAATCGTATAGATTATTTTCAATACTAGCTTGGGTCGAAATTTAAAAGTTAAACGCAGGAATACGTTTACATAATACCAGCAATAGACAGTGATTTATATTGCTGCGTGAATTTCGTGGATGGCTGAGAGACTTTCTCTAATCACCTGTTCCCGCATGTTCAATAAGCCAGCGCCGAGCGTCTGCGAAAACCCGGAAGAGTTTGCAGCATCCTTCGTGATAGAATAGGGGTGAGAAAGGGGGGATTGGTCTGGAATGAATGTGCTCGCACACACAAGTAAGTACATACGTAGGCACGATCATACGACATGAAAACGAAAGCCCTGTTGAGAGTGTCAATTCTAAGAGTCAATGTATATATATGTATATAGCTTATGGTTTATCCCATTCCAAAGAGGCATCTCGTGTCAGTCCAACTTGAGCACTATCTTTTCCGCGTACTTCATTTTCAACCAATAATTCGTAATGGCAATACATACAACTTAAGCGAAGCATTTTTACCTTTGACAACTTGAAGTCACTTTCACTCACCGCTGTTCGAACATCAAAGGCATTCCGAGAATGACCCTAACTCAAGTTTCTTTTCGAGGGCCTCTCAAGGGTTCAAAGGTCCACATTGTGTATAGGACATGGGTCAGTAGTAATCCTTTTATTTATTTCTTCAACAAGACATCGATATTGACTTATTGGGACTCGAAAATACCAAGAGAGATTCAAGCAGAAAAGTAAGATAAAGAATAAAGACTTGTACAGATAAATTTGATTCTGCATTAATAAATTGCCAAGCGTGGAGAATTAGTCGCAATGAATATAAGTTTCGCACGCTCTAGAATCGTGACGAGTAAGTGGTTTTTCACGGCGCCTTAAGGCTCAAAATATGAACGTCTCTGATACGCCTATAAGTCTATAGGCCTTTAATTGAACTCGCACGCCATGAGAGTTACACTGTATTCATCGTGACAAATTCGCCCGATTCGTTATTTCATTCGCGAGTGCACACACGGCGCACGGAGAAAAGCAATTGCTGTTAAAACAGCAATAATTCAACAATACGTGTACGGAGTGTTCTCCAGAAAACCTCGACTCATATGTTAGATAAATTAATATGATTCAGTGAATTTTTAGTAATATACAAATTTATACATTCTCAATTCATAAAGGTTGCGCGATCACAAACATTTTATTACATACATTGTTCAAGAACTCAGGATATGGGAAAAATTTAGGTCTTTTTTTAGAAAAGTCTTCATTCATTAAAGACTTTTCAGGTGTTTTTCTAATGGCTTGAAAATAATTGTTCTTGACGCTGCAACTAGATACTTACATTAGTCACTGCACGCAATTCCTGACCTATTTAAGATGGAAGACGTAGCGTAACCTATAGATATACTGCGCCTGTTGGCTTTAAATATGATTCAATCCCATATAATCGTAACGCGCCCGGCAGCTGAGTGGGATAAGGCGGAGAGATATATCTTTAGGCCTCAAGTTCGACTACTCACGCAGGCAAATTTTTTTTCTTAATTTCACATTCTTCTATTCCTAAAACAGTTCAGGAAGTCTTTAAAAAATTAAACAAGTTGTCAAGAAATTAATAACAGTTCTCCCCGAACAGCTTCAAATAATATTTCAGAGCCGGAAAAAATCTCTTTCTCTTAAGTTCGTATTATTTAGACTGTTTAAGCATTTCATGCGATCATAAAGTAGATGATCTGCTCTCATGAAACAAATTATTAAAACAAATGCATCAGTTCATCTATAAATAATTAAATGTGGCATATTCTTTTTCAATTTTTACTCGACAAGAATTAATCATTAGAGAATCATAAAATAGACTATATCCCGAAAGTTATTTCCATATTTGGGAGTAAAAATATGTTTGCATAACTAGGTATGTTCTTCAAGGAAACCGCCACCAGTGCAGGAAGACTCGGTTGTTAACTAGACAGAATTCCAAAGGAGTCTGTTTCAGCGAAGCAATATCTATACTCGTTCCTGATTCCTGAAAAAAGACGCCTTTTCACGGATCTTCCGATTGCATTCGAACTCCGTGCCGTATTGCCTTTTTGACTTAGAGGGAACCGGCAACCAACTTGAGCGATAAACCAATGGCGTGCTTCGTGCAACGTGCCGGGGTCACGATAGGGTTATTAGCAACATGAGTGCAATGTTCTTTTCGATACGACCAAACAGCTCTGATAAAACAAGTCGTGCTTTCAATTCGACAGATTCCCCTATATACTATTGTGGACATTGCGTTCTGATTTGTTTTGTGCTATGAGATTAGGCTTCTTTTGTTACAATATTGAATAATAACATTCTCATCAAAAATGAGAAAGTCTTGGATTTGTGCGATTATGAGAAATTTCTAATTTTCATAAATCTTTACGTTTCATGACCCCCTGATTCCAAAAAAATGGTTTTTAGAGAAGTGTTTGTCTGTCAGTCTGTAGTAATTTTTGTCTCGACGATAACTCGAGTAAATTTTTATGAATCGACTTGCAATTTGGGGGATTTTTTTAGTCCATAAAAATGAACCTTGAGTAAGTTGGGCAGCCCATTTCGTCAAAAAACAGAAAAAATACAAAATTTTTTAATTTTTAAAATTTTGTTTTTTTACAATTTTCAAAAAAAAAAATTTTTAATTTTTTTTTCTAAAATTTGGCACAAAAACAAACATTTTTACCTTTAGTGTATATTCGCTGATTGACTCAGCTGCATACTTTGGGCTGGTGAATCAGCGACTTTTGGCTGATTAAAATTTAGAGAGCAGGTTTGGCTAAACCGTTGATTTTGAACTTGAACTAAAAATTTTAATTTTGAGTAAAAATTTTTTTTTAATTCTCAACATGATTCAAATGTATCCCTGTAATTGTTATGCAGCCAATTTTTATTTGATTTTTCAGTATTGTTAAATTATAAAATTTTTTATAGAGATTGGGTCCTTTTTATTTGTACCAAAGTTATTTGAGTTGCAAATATCTGGACATTTGTTAAATAATTTGTTTATATAATAATATTTATTTGGATTGTTTGACAATTCGGTTAATGCACATGATCTAATTCATTTCAAAATAATTTAGTTCGACGACCAGACAATTAATAAGACAAAAATTATACCAATTTAAAAATTTTTCAAAAAAGTGCAGGAAATGAATTATTGCTATTGCCTGAGTTGTTCTTTTTGTTTTTGTACTAAGATTATGAAATGCTAATGTCGTTTAAACGGTTCATACTAGAAATGCAGGAATGTGTATTTATTATTATTTAGTTTTCTCTTGATATAGGATATGGTGATTTATTAAATATATATAATTTTTTTCTTTCGATGAAAGTAGAATATTAATGTCATGATAATCTGCAAATCAAGACATATTGATGAGAATGTAAACCTTAAAGTCGTAGTAACTTTAAGACCAATAAATTATTTAGGGGCTCAAAAAAGATGTGGCGTGTCCGATACGTAGTCTCAGTTGATTGAGATTGATCCACAGTAAACTATTTATTGGCGAGGAGTCAGTATATTTTAGCTGATCTTTTTTTAAACATGTAGATAATGGAGTTTTTTAAATACAAGGAGGACACTTTTCCATAGATTTTAGTTGAAATCTTACTACTGTGGACCCCCTACAATCTTAAATCTTCTTTTCTTACACCTTGTAAGGCATCATAATTAAAAAAATATTACTTTAATTATGATTAGAAAAAAGATACAGCCTACTTAATCATAGTGACGCACGGACACTTTTTTGTGGAAATGCCCTATTACATAATTTTTGAACTATAAGATATTCTTGTTTAAGTTATTATTAGGGAACTTTCTTAGACTTTTTTAGGTTGGATCACTCGTATTAGTTATCTTCGCGCGCCAACCCCCTAACTATTTCTTATATTTATTTTTATTTTCAAATCATGTTCTCGTAATATAAATGCATAGTAATAAGTTAGAATAAATTATAACAGGCGATATGAAAAGAAAGCACTTAAAAAGAATTTTACTTTATGGACATGATTATGGTCTTATGGTGCCCTTATAGATACTTCTTTATACCTAAAGGTAAAAAAATTGGTTAAATTTGACATAGATTTTGCTGTATCATCAAAGGCATTATTAGGATCCTTTTTACTTGCAGCTTTAACAATATATCAAATCTGACATAAATTTTGACATAAAGTGAGGGCCATTATTTGGCCGCTTATGACATGTAGGTAAAAGAAGAATGTAAAATTGCGTATATATTTCGACGTAATGTAACAGACGTTTGTGGGCCTCTTTTTACCAGTAGGTCATAACTGTCCTGAAAATTGACCTAAATTTTGAGGGTAGCGGGAATTGTTGTCAAATTTTGACGTTCAGGCCAATAATGCCCTCAAAATTGACGTTTAGGTCAAAACTGCCCTCACAATTGACCTAAATTTTGAGAGTAGCGGGAATCGTTGTCAAATTTCGACGTTTAGGTCAGATCTGCCCTCACTTATGACATAAGTTTTAACGACCCTTTTAGGAAAGGGCGCCCTTACGGAATCAAAGATCATGGTAAACCACGGTGGGCTTGAAACATTTAAAATACTTTTTACACATGCCTTTTTGCGTATTGGTACAGAATTCCATATCGTGTTCAAAGAGAATGTGAGTTTTGGGAATTATCCTCAACCCGTCAGTTAATTGGCTATTGCCAATAAAAGCTGGAGTTCCCCCATAAGTAGCTTGTCTTGATACCCCACAGGATTTGGCCCATTCTGAAGCATCAATTTCAAATTCTTTTATCATTGTGTCAAATATTAAATTTACTATGCCAAGTAGCAAGTGTAACTCAGGGGGAGGTATGATGTTTATAATTCAAATTGAGTTGATTCCACAGAAGAGAAATGTTTTCAAAGTTTTCTTGAATGCCTTCTGCTATTGCCAAAATAAAAGTTTTTTTGATACCAGAGTCCTTGAATTTATTACACGAGATTCCATCCTTGTAGCTTTGTCGATTTTGATTAATTTCTCGTAGCGATTGTTCGGAATTTTCTAATATTGATAAGCAAATTTTAAAAAACCCGCCACCGCCATCCAATCTTCAAAATCACATCTTCAAAACCTCGACGTGACTTCACAAAATTTATTAAATCAGCAACGTTGTTGCAGATTACAAACGTTTTAGTACTGATCGAACATTTATTGTTTTTATGATGTGAAAATTTGTCACTCTTAACGGTAAAATAATCTTGAAATGTGTGAGCTTTTTCTCGCAACTGAGCCGGTAAATTGCTTTCAAATAAGTTTCGATCATTCAGAGTTATACGTAATGATGATGCTAATTTTTTACAGTCATTAGCAGATAAGTCTAAATTTAATTTAATTTTTAATATATCATCTGTTGCGATTTGAACTTTTTTATTTGAGCTACTTGTGGTCTTCGAACGTAATTGTATTTGCATTGCTTTACCGTGTGAGCGAGACAATTTTATTTCTTTGTTATTTATCAAGTTTTTCTCAATTATTTTACAAGTCAAGTGCTCTTGTTCTGACGTTGTCAATTCGCATTCAACACCATTAATTATAATTTTCACTTTCGTTGAATTAACGCAGTTATGTTTCTTACCTTTTCGTAGTTCGGACTGACACTTAGAACACACTTTTTTGACTTGTATTTCTTTCATAGTTTTCTTCTTTCGGAACTGTAAACTATTTTGTCTTGCTAATTCACAAAGAGTACAAGTGCATATATCTTCAGCATTTGATCGAGTTGTTTTTAATGGATACGTAAATTGTAAATAACCCTGCAATTTTACAACTTTATTTTGTTTATTGGCTTGGTACATAGAAATCTTACAAGGTGGACAAATTGATGTCGGTATACGTTCTTTGTTCGTGACATTGAACACGGCAAACTTTTTAAAAATTTTTATTAAATTTTTACTTAATTTTTTCAAAGCAGGTGATTTTTTTAAACATAGTATACACAACTTCGTTTGATTTTCAACATGCGAATAAGCATGTTTCTTATATATTGGGTCATTTGGGGTAAATGTAAACACGGGGTAAATGTAAACAGTAGATGTTTCAGCTAAATTTACAAATTAAAAAATAAGTACGACGGCAATATTTTTACCTCAGCTCACCTACAAGATGTTCTGACTATTGACAATATTTTATTTTGACAATTGGCAATGCCCTAGTGTAAGTTATCTTTTAATGCAAAAAAGTTTGAAATTGAAAATTTTTCTGTTTCAGTATTTTGTCTCGCATTTGCATAAAAATAAATTTAACAATCAAACCAAAATGTGTAATTCTTCCTTATTCATGCCCCAACAAAAATTGACTTTGATTTTTGATTTTCGTCAATTTAGTTAATAAATAATTAAGTGTTTACATTTACCCCGAGAATTCGAAAACTCGGGGTAAATGTAAACAGTACTCCAACTACATTTTAAAAGAAAATAATTGAATAAACTATTAGATCCGACATCTTGAAATTTAAAAATTCGATTTTAGATTCTTATTCAGCAACCTTAAAAACCTTTTTACCATGTTGAATGAAAATCTATTAAAATTTGTTCAAGTTATTCAAGTTTTTACATTACTAATTTTGTAATGGTTGATTGTTTATTTTATATGATACATTATCAGTCAACTGATGGATTTACTATACGTCTACGAATAATTTTTTTTAGTTTTTCCATCCCTCAAGACAGTAGTATGCTTGAAATAATTTGTTTCTTAAACCTCGCTTAACTACAGAGGTGTTTACATTTACCCCGAATTTTAGGCAAATTTTAAAATCTCGGGGTAAATGTAAACAGTCTGTTGTAGACGATTCAGGTGCATCAATATTTTTTTGAACCTCATAAAATTTTTCTAGGGAGCTCTAGTAACAAGTTCATGCAAAAAAAAATCCGTCCATTTTACCTTTTAACAAAAAAAAAACTGATGTTTTTCGTAAAAAATAGATAAACCGTTTACATTTACCCCAAATAACCCTAACTCATTTTTAATTATTTTAAAATAATTAAAAAATAAACATTAAACATTATCGACCGTACTGTCTTACGACGAGCGCGGGAAATTTAAAAATGTATTTTCTAGTAACAACTATACATCTGCTGTCAAATGATTGAATAAATGATTTTACATACATATATACTAGGGGGGCTTCGCCCCCCTACGCGCTGACCACCTAACTATTTCTTATATATTTATTTTAATTTCTATTTTCAAATTATATTCTCTTAATACACTGTAAAACATTTAGGGAGTTAACGGACTCGAGAGTTAAATTTTTAGAGTTAAAAAATTAACTCCAAGAGAGTTAATTTATTAACTCCCTTCATCAACAACCGTGCGAGTTATTTTTCCATGGGGAGTTAGCATTTGAGAGTTAAATTTTAACTCTCTTTATTTAACTCCCCTGGCATTAACTCCCCAATGGGTGCGACTTTTATAGATTCCCCTGGGGAGTTAAAATTTAACTCCTTTTTTTACAGTGTATAAATGCATAGTAATAAGTTAGAGTAAGTTAGAGTAAATTAACCCGTAGGTCAAAATTGCCCTTAAAATTGACCTAAATTTTGAGAGTAGCAGAAATTGTTTGTCAAATTTTGACGTCTAGGTCCAATCTGCCCTCAAAATTGACCTAAATTTTGAGGGTACTTAAATTTTGTAGTACCATAACAGCCTGCAAGTAAATAAAATTTTTTTTTGTATATGCTTTGACGTCCTATTTGGCGCTCTTATTTGAGGGGCAAGCTCTGAACTGTAGGTGAAACATAGATCAAATTTTCACGTAATGTGATGGCCCACATTAAGGCCCCTTTTAAAACCCGTAGCTTAAAAAATAGGTACAATTAAACATGTATTTTTATCCGTTATTTATCCTCTTTTTGACCTATAGGTCAAAAAATAGGTCAATTTTGACATAAGTTTTGACTGACTCTTTGGGATAGGGCGCCCTTACAGAATCTTGAATTAGCGGCGGCGACGGCGGCGATATCTTTTTGTAGTATAGGTAGATATATATATATATATATATATATATATATAATAACTTTTACACTATCATATGAATTACTGAATAAATTAAATTATTTTTAAAAATTATATATTATTTCCTTTTTTTGCATTTTTGTAAGTAGTAACTATTAGTTTAGTTTCATTAAATTTAACAATCTCAGCAATAATTTTTGAAGTTCGGCACAAATTTTTTTTTCTTTATTAAATAGATGAAAAAATATAGTTTTAAAAAAATCGGCCTAATACGCGATTTTAATTCAAGTTAAAATCAATTCTGTAGGTGGTGTAGAAATGTTTTCTGAAAAATTTGGAAAGGGCATGTGTCAAAAGTATTTAAAATGTTTCAAGCCCACCGTGATAAACAAATTTCACATTATGTTTTAAAATTAAATAAATAAATATTCGCTTAAAATATACGTCAATACTTTTTCATTTCAAAAATAGTTTAGATTAATAAAAACAATTACTTAACAGACAATAATGCACGAATTAATATCACTTAGTACAATTTTTAACAAATGTCGAAATATCAAATGACTGAATTTTCATTCGTCCGAACAATCATCAGGCAGTAAGGTTTCAGCGATAATTTTATAATTGATCCAACAGAAATTATGAAGAAATCAAGAAATTATATCAAATAAATGCATTCCTATACAGTTAACGAAATGTTTATTTTATTCAACCAACATTTTTAATTAAATGTTTTTATTTAAATGAACCAAACACATTATTGCACTCAACTAAATTTTTTGGTTTAAAAATCTTCTATTATTTTAACTTTTTGTTGTATTTTATTATGCTTTTTAAAAATTAATTTATATTAATTTATACAAAGCAATATAAATAAAATAAATTTTGTCCATTGTCATTTATGTGCATTAAAAACAATAACTTCATGTTAAGAACATAATCACTACATAACTGACAACATCATAAAAACTTATTGTGAATATTTTCCATTGACCTAATGAATTTGACGCGAACGCGGACTGTAAATAAGTGAGATAGCCATTTTTAAATTTAGGCCAATTCAAACATGTATTGATATAACGTCAGACAACAACTATCTGATCAAGGGGTCGAAGTTTGGAACTAAAAATTTGAAACTGCTTGGTCGTAAAAACTTAAAACGTTAAACTATTACTGGATAGTGCAATAGTGGATCTCCCGAACACGCGCATAGCACGCGTGGAGTCCAGCAGCTGTACCACATATGCTCCAGTGATACAGGTGTACCTGAATACACGAATAATGAACCTTTAAGTAGATGGCGTACTGAAGGAAGTGGCTTGTTCTCGCATAACTACCATCGGCTGCATTGGCAGTGCTCGGATACTGACACAAGCGATAATCCATACGCAGAATGAGTTATACTGCATTCAATATCAATAGATAAGATCTCCTCATCCCTCCCTCTTCTATCTACAACCTCTGCTTATCCATCTTTCTCACTCTCCATCTCCTTCCTACTTTTACTCCACCAAGTCTCTCTTCCTCTTCTTCTTGTAGAGACTTCCTGCTGCTTCTCAAAGCAACCGCGCCACCACCGACAGCATTACATCGCTTTTCCGGGCGATCATGGATTCCGTCTCCCAAGGAGAAGTGAGAGAAGTGACCTTCCCCTCCACCACCAGAAAAGAAGACACGTCTGTTCTCCAAATACATCCAATTCCTTGAGCAAATTAATAATAATGTTATGTTAAATCATTTATTTAACATTATATAATTATTAATCAATCTTTTACGTCCGAGTATTGTATTAATTATAATTTTAATTTTGACTTCAAACTGCGCAGAGTTTTAATTTATTTATTTAAGTACACTGAAAGAAAAAAATAGAAGGTACAGGCATAATTTAGGTTACATTACCCATATAGTATTGCTGGAATAGAATCAGACCAACAGTTAGGATATTTTAACTATACCGTTAGAACTAGACGCAAATTTCTAAAGCTCTTAACCAGATTTCACATTAGTTTCGTTCGCACACAAAAGAGGTGCGTGTGATTCGAACATACAGATATTTGAATGATGGAAACCTATTACAAATTATAGGTTAAGTGTTCCCCATTTTTAAATTTCTCATTTAACCTAACTATTGAGGTAAAATCAACATTTGGTTTCTCAAAACTTGTCGGGTATAAGTGAGAGGCCCAGAGGGCCCTAGTTTTTACCTACGTGACCATTCAATTTATTAGGTAAAGGGAATAAATATTACTCAGAAACTATACTTATTATTCGTTTGTAACTACATTTTTTTGTCTTTTCTAAATAATACCTAACATGAATTATAATTGTTCTTTCATAAGTGATACTTTTTTGTTTCAGGTGGGTTGAGTTCTGTGCATAATTTGTGAGTTTTTAGATTTGCATAATTTTCTTACACTAAATACATCTACAAATTTCTAATTAATAAATCACAGGAAATTTGTAATCAGGATCAAAGGATCAGATTTTCGACAGAGGAAAAATATGTTAATAATTTTAATCATTACAAATGTTAAATAAAACTAATATCACATTTTGAGCTTGAAACATTTCTTTTGAAGGTCCAACTGGAGATTTTTAATTTACAGTTACTACATATTTTTGCGCAAAATAAAATTCAACATTTACTAAATTTTACATAAAAAATAGGACTTGAATTTTCGCAGTAATTTTAAAAGAATAAATTTAATAATCAACTTATTCCTACGGCTCTACGTCAGGCGCCAATTGAACACGGGAAAAAAATTGGCTACAGCAGTAAAGAAATGTTTGCTGTGAAATCTCAGAAAATTAGCTACCAAAGCTAACAAGTTCGCAGTGGCAGTGAACAAATAAAGATTCACCTCAGGCGGCTAGGTTCAAAGCTGTAAGGGTTCAAAATATAGAATAATAATTTATTAAAAACCGTGGGCGCCAGTCGACTGAAGGTCAACAGTAAATAAAATATATATAATTAAATTTACTTTAAACAAATAAGAATAATCTCAAGGGGGGTAAAATTGGTGAATCCAGTGCAATAATTTTATCGATAATGCAAAATATCGACACTTTAGTACCGCATTCTGCCATTCGATATTTTCTACTTATTATTTTTTTATAAGCTCGAATTTAATCGAGTACTCGAATTTACTCGAGTACTCGATACATCGAGCCAAGTTAGGGCTCGGCTCTAAATAATTGCGGCTCGGCTTGTCGAGCTTTTTGCACACTTCTAGTAATTAATTTTGCACGTAGAACCGAATGACGCTATTAATATTTTTATTAATTTATAACAAATTATTTTGCCTACAGGTATTAATAGGTTAAAGAATTTTCCACATAAATCCAACTCAAATGATTCATTATTTTATGGGAAAAATGACTTGCAAATTAACATTGCCAAGAAGATGTGATCGAACATCACATGCTATTGAAACTTTGCTTTGACTGTGCATCTGAAGTCTTCAAAAGTCGTTAATTAGTAAAAAATATTTGCACATTAATGAACGAATAATGAGCAAGTATCATTTATTAATAACTACCAAGTATCAATGATGTTTGCCCATTAAAACATTTGGATAAATATAAACTTTTCAAGAATAAAATTCGTTATTTTATTTGGAAATTGGAAGAATTTATGCAGTGAGGTTCGATAAAAGCTCTTGTACTGTAAAGTGAAGCAGTGTAGAAACAGTTGTTTAATCATTTGCTAAAAAGTGGACAATTGTGAGTCCAGAAGCCAATGGGAGTTTATAGAACAAAATAAAATGAGGAATAAAGTGTCTTTTATTCACAGAGTTTATACAAAGTCGAGCAGTCTAGCAAGCGATAGTGCCAGGTCGATCAGGCGGAACGCAAAATAAAGGCCTGCCTGGCAAAAGCGGTATACGACGGAATGATTAATGGCCGAAAGTAGAGGCATGTTGTCGTCCGAAACGCGGAATCGTGCGAATAAATTCAGGGGCACGCACGTGGCGAACAAGACCGTTAAACGATCCGCGTGCAGGCATGATTTACGATCATCCTATGCGGTCTTATCGTCGTTCGTTCATTCGAACAGGATTTGAAATCGGATGCCGTGCCCGCTAGAACAATCGAGTTGCAAAGATGTAACCGCGATCTTTTCCAGTCAGCTTTATCCGGATAACTGTATCCGTCCTAGCGGCAGTGATTCGCCGCCTTACTATTAGTGATTCTCCCGTTACGATAAATACGTGTCAGGCGCCACTGACCGTAGAATTCTTCATTACATACCGATTAGCACATAGTCCAGAATGCCCCGGAAAATCCTAGAAGAAATTTTCTTCTTTTTTACTTCCCAATGGGAAATAGCCATTTAGTCCACCCAATAGTGGACCTCTAAAGGTAAAATCGTGGGATGTCCACGCCGATGCCTTTAATTGGCAACCACTATTGGCACATTATTGGCTGCCATTAAAAAACCAATAATAAAAAAAAAATTTATTAAATTTTATTCAATAATAAAATTTATTTAATAATTAATATTAAAGTGAAAGAATTTAACAATCATCCGAATCAATCTCAAATTGATTCGGATTGATTGATTCGGATGATTGTTAAATTCTTTCACTTTAATATTAGTAATAATTTCCGAATGATAGATTCATTCCCTTAAATTATTTAATAATAATTATTATTTATTATTAAAAATATTAATTTTTTAAATTGATTATTTTATAAAAATGGTTATTATTTTTTATCACATCGAAATGTGAATAACCCTTTCGTTCAGAGTCTAGAAATTATTTAGCTCACATCCATCAGTGCAAAAATAGGAGAGAATAAGCAGAATAAAATCCCACAAATATTCGTGAGAATGCTGCCTCCTTATGGGGCGTTCAGCGAACTACATACTTACCTCATGATAATTTCTGCAGCGCGGGTAAGAACATAGTTCGCTCAACGCTCCGTAGGAGGTGTTGTTTCAAACTCTCTCGCAACTAACATGAAACTTGACAAGTATATAAGGAGGCAGCATTCTCACGAATATTTGTGGAATTTTATTCTGTTTGTCTTCTCCTATTTTTGCACTGATGGATGTGAGGCAAATAATTTTTAGACTCTGAACGAAAGGGTTATTCACATTTCGATGTGATAGAAAATAATAACCATTTTTATAAAATAATCAAATTAAAAAATTAATATTTTTAATAATAAATAATAATAATAATAATAATAAATAAAATCATTATTAAATAAATAAATTTATTATTTAATAAAAGTTAATAAAATTTTTTTTATTATTATTGGTTTTTAATGGCTTAATGGTTTTTAATTATTGGCCCAATAATGTGCCAATAATGGTTGCCAATTATTGGCATCGGCGTGGACATCCCACGATTTTACCATTAGTGTGGCACTATTGGGTGCCAATAATGGGACAATAATGGAATGGTGGCTCCCATTATTGGACCATTAATGCGCCTAGGGTTTTTTTCCCACTGGGTTGTCTTCTTTTCTCCCGCGCGCACACTCTTCGTTTCCGTACTTACATCCTCTTGAGTAGTTCGCATTCCTACGAGATAATAGCCTAAACCCGAGGTCTGATTTGTGTTTTTCCTCTCTTGATAAATCCCTTTTGAATACAGTTGTGGAATCTTAGAAATCGGCTTCCAGTGACGTCTAATTTAATTTCAAACAAAAAACAATCAAATCGGTTAAAAATTTTAGGCTACACTCATTTCTAAACAGAAAATTATTGTTAAACATTCAAAATAAATATTAGGTATTCCATAAACAAATTATTTTAAAAACGTCCAGATATTTGCAATGCAAATAACTTTGATACAAATAAAAAGGATCCAAACTCTATAAAAAATTTTATAATTCAACAATACTGCCAAATAAAAAAAAACATTGGTCAACATAACAATTACAGGCATACATTTGAATTATGTTGAGAGTTAAAAAAAAATTTTGATTAAAAAATAAAATTTGCAGTTCAAATTCAAAATTAACGGTTTAGCTAAATCTGGACCAGAAACTTAAAAAAGAATAAAAATAAACCTGGCCCAAAAACTTATAAAAAAATTTGTTGTCTTGTTTTTTGTTGTACAAAAAAGTGGCTAAAGGAAAAATGCTTTTTTTCTCCAAATTTTATAAAACAAATTAAATTTTTTTTTCGAAAATTGTAAAAAAACAAAATTTTTAAAAATTTAAAAATTTTGTAGTTTTGTTGTTTTTTGACGAAATGGTCTGCCCAACTAACTCGAGCTTCATTTTTATGGACTACAAAAATCCCCCAAATTGCAAGTTGATTCATAAAAATTTACTTGAGTATGTGCTGCCCAACATCATTGATTACCAAAAATGTTTAAGTTCAAACAACGAATATTTTTTTACACTCCCTGCTGGAAGTAAAAGGATAGAAATCGTATCTCTTTGAATATTTTTTTATCTCTGAGATAGAAAGAGATAAAGATTCTCTATCTTAGTCTATCCCCACTTTATAACTTCAATAACTTTTTATCTCTCCTTCTGTATAAATCTTGTTCAGTAACCTTTATTTCATCTCTTTTAATACTTTTAATATCCACGCCTATCTCTTTCTATCTCTAATTCCCTCTAAGAATATACTTATCTCTTTTAATAATCTTGTTTCTATCCCAGACTATCCTTCTTCAATCTCTTTCTGTCTTACCTTTTTATTCAATCTCTTTTAATAACCCTTACTTTATCGCCTTTTATCCTCTTACTATTCACTTCTTTCCCTTTCTATCCCTATTTAATTCTATACCCATTTTTATTACAACTATCGCTTTTTGTATTCTCTTCTTCTCAATATATTTGAATAACATTTTTCTTATTAACTTCTTCAATACTTCTTCTATCTACTTTCTTCCCTTTCTGTCCCATTCCTTTTTTAATCCTTTCGATCTCTTTTTATCTCATATTTTTCTCAATCTCTTCTAATAACCTTTATTTCATCCTTCTACTATTTACTTCATTCTCTTTCTATCCTTATTTAAATCTTAGTATTTACTTTTTTCCTTATCTTTATAAATAACATTTGTTTTATACCGTTCTATCCTTTTTATCTTTGTACTTCTCTATTTATATTCACATTTTAATCTTAGTACACACTGATCACAATTTACACCTTGGGTTTAATCTAAGTCTATCACCTCTCGATTCGATTCAATCTCTTTCCATCACCTACTTTTGCTCAATCTCTTTTAATAACCTTTACTTTATCTCTATAGTAATTCTTTTACAATTCACTTTCTTTTCTTTTTATCTTAACTTTATTCTAATGCTATACTTTTTTCTTTTATCCCCTCGATTCTATATCAGTCTATTAACTTCAATATTCAATTTTAAAAAATTTTAACTTCAAAAAATATTAACTTCAATATTCAATTAAAAAAAAAATTTTTATAAATTTTTTTAATGTGTATCAATCCATTTCGACAAATTTTTATGATAAATATGACTATCAATTTTCAGCCGAATTCATTGACACCTATTCGAGTTATCGTGTTCACAAAAAACGGGATCCACACACACACACACACACACATATATATATCCATCCGGACAATTGTTCAGGGTCTTAAATATAACATAGTCCTATATAGAAGAAAATTTATTTGAAGGATTTTAAAACATTTTATAAATTAAAGGACTACAAAGCTTTCTCACGAAGAAGCAAAAGGATAAAAATTTGTAGTAAAGAGAAAGAAAAACTTCCAGTAGGGCTAACAAATTAATGTTTATAATGATTATAGACAATGAGAAAAGCATTTTTAACAGAAATTTGTTGACATTCTTTTTGCGTTAGATTTTATTTTTTTCGTATAGGTTTGCGTTTATTCCAGTTTTTCTGTATTGTATAGATATAAGTATGCAATTTAATGATTATATACACCTTTAAATAATGTAATTAACAAATATTCCATTTAAAAATATTTTTTTATTTACATACAAAGGAATATATATCGTTCACTCCAAGTATAATGTATTTATGTTTAAAAGACAATTTGGAAGTTGCGTAACTTTCCCGTTCATGCAGAAAGTACGTAACTGTGACAGTTACTTGAGAAGCTTTTTTTATAATTATTACTATTATTTTAAAGTTAATATTTTGTTGTGAAGTGAATTTTTTTGAAAGTTGATGCATTAAAATGTATATTTTTAATAATAATGTAATTTTTTTCATAAAATTATTATATTATTTAGTACATTAGTAGTCGTTGTAAAGCGCCTGTCAGAGTTACGTACTTTCTGCATGAATGGAAAAGTTATGCACTTTCCAAAACAATCCGCTAACTTACGTGACTTCTAAACGAAACATGGAAGATAAGTAACTTCCAAACTGTCTTTTCAACATAAGTACATTGTACTTGGAGTGAACGATATATATATATATATATATATATAAATATATATATATATATATATATATATATATGTATAGTCGACACTCGATAATTAAACATTCCCGTGCTGTCTAAATCTGAATTAGTAGAATTCTACTAAGAATTAGTAAAATTTTACTAATTTTTAGTAGTTTTCATGAACGACTTTTCACCTTTTTAATTAGTAGAATATTACTAATTTTTAGTAAAATTCTACTAATGTTTTAGTAGAATTCTACTAATTAAAAGTCACTTCTTTACTAAATGCATTAGTGAAACTGTTTTATCGACTATTAATAAAACAGTTTTACTAATTATTAGTAGAATTCTACTAATCAATTAGTAACGCTCTACTAACAATTAGTAAAATTTTATTAATTGTTAGTAGAATTATTACTAAATCATTTAGTGGCCGACTTTTCACCATTTCATTAGTAACTTTCTACTAATTTAGATTTAGAGAGTGTAGAAAAATTTCTTGTTGGAATATATGCAATATAAAAAATATATCGTAAACAACTCGTGAAAGTATTCACGTAAATCTATATCGAAATGGTCTAGCTACTGTACAATTTCACTTCATTAACTGATTTATATTGTTAAACATTCTAAAATCTGTATAGTTTCACTACATTAACTACTTTACGTTGTTCAACTATATAAATTCTGTTTAACAAAACTAGATAATAAATAATATAAAAAACTTATTTATCATATAAAATAAAATATTTAAATATTCAAAATCAGTAATTGCTTTGCATAAAAACAATATACACTTTTCGTCGAGTATTTATTTCTACCCAATGGGAAATTGTTTGCCTTTGAAAGCAGTCCCGCGCTGCTAATGTTTGGAATTTAGACTAGTACTAGTACTTAATTTCAAACGTTGGTTCAATATTGGTAACCAAGAAATAACCATTCAATAATTTAATTTTAAAGCGCTGGAAAATAATTGGTTATTAATATTGGTCCAATATTTGTTGTTTTTGCACCAATCTTAACACAAAAAGCGTAAATAAGCAATTAAAATTTTCGATAAATAAAACTCTCAATAAATTGAACTTTTTTTAATCCCCTTGAAATTCATTTTATCGAGTGTCTTCTGTACACGGAGAATAATTTCATATTAAAAATTACTATTTATTGTAAAATGTAATTTTCATGAAGTGAATATTACTATTTCTGGTAGTAAAAAGTACTAATAGTAATTATTACAGTAGTCACTTTCAAAAATTGCTTTAAGAATTTTAATTTTTACATCATCATTGTAAATTTTAATAAATTTTGTATTACTTTTTACATTCGATATGTTGTGAATATTACTCGTAGAAATTCTAATAATTAATACTACTAAAAATAAAGATTTCTTCTGCAAGAAGCAACTTTTACAATTGCAGAGCGAACTTTTTGCTCGGAAAAGTAGTAATCCGTACCACTACTATGACACACCTGTGTGTATGATCACGTCACTACTGTCATGCGCAGCAATTGTAGCCTGACGAAACATTGGCGACTTATAATTCTTTTGCAGCACATAACATTATGTGTGAGTTCAAAGTGTTGTCAATTCGGTTGCGTTGACCTCTTAGATTACACGATAAAAGAATTTATACAACTCAGGCGTATTATGGTCACTTTATCTACCTGTACAGGCGCGTACTAAGTTCCCCCTTATAACCCAACAGTCAATAAAGAAACCATTATATTTTAAACCACAGCACCACTTCCTTATTCATTACCCGAAAGTACCCTAGTAGAAATTCGTCATAGTATCTTTAAGGGCACTGGACAGTTCCACTGGAAAATTTCAAGGCACTTTACAGTTAAACTGGCTAAAAACTATAAAGTGATGTCACGCTAATTTGTTCAAGTTATTGTCCAGTCAAATTTTACAGTTTCTGATCATTAGTCCTGTAGAAAAACTGTACAAAATAATTCACTTGGAAATGTCAAAACTTTATTTATATTGACATTTCGTATTGAACACGCACAAGTTTGAAAATATAACGTTAAATTATTTTGTCAACAAATTAAATAAATTAAAATTTTACGAAACTATATTTTTACTGTTGGTGTATCTATTGTTACGTAAAATAAATTATCTGTAAAATTATTTTTTAATAACTATACATAATTAAAAAAAATTATGAACATTACTGATTCTTGTACACATGTCTTTTTTTTACAGTAAACAACATTCACTTTTTCCTTGAATTAAGCACAACACTGAAATAAATATTATTATTATTTTATCACACAACAGACTTAAAAGTAAACCCTAATATGAAGAACTAATTCAGTTCAAACGAAAAATATCTAGCGGTATCGGGGAGCGAACTCGGGTCACACTGGGACGAAATACCTAAACGCACGCTTACGCATCACGGCCGTTCTAGTCGATGGACGATTCCGGAAAAATAATAACCATACTCTACCGGCAGGTAAAGCAGTTCCCTTTTTCATCTTTTCTAGCTCAACTGGCGAATTACTGGACAGCTACTGCATAACACTCTAAAGTTGAACTTATTGATTTTTATTGTATAGAAGTTCTGTCTGTCCAGTTATTCTCATGTTACTGTCTAGGCGTTCCGTGAAATTATGTTTCAAAGTTTGTCGTGGCGTTTGCGCTACCGTCAGTCCAGCAACTGAACAGTGTTATATAGACATTTTCCATAAATACATCAGTGTATACACTGAAAAAAATAATTCGCGGGTATAACTAGAATCATGTCTATTTTTTCCGTAAGGAATTAGTAATAAATTGTTACTGGCTACTGTCATTAATTATAGACAGTTCTGTTATATAGATCGGAGAGCTATACATATGTCAACGTCAATACATCAATGTAAAACATAACCTCACTTTATTGGACCAATTCTAACTTTTTGTATGTAACAGGTTTGTTAAATTAATATTTATACATATAATAAGATTATGTAATCTTGAAAAAAAATTGTCTTCTGAATTTAAAAATTAGTTATTTTAATTAACTCAATTAATTAGAGCGAATTTTAAAAAAGTTTTCAAGTTGTCAACAGTAAAATAAAAGAACAAAATTAAAAATATGAAAACTATAATCTTTAAAACCAAAATATTTATTTTATAGAAAATATTTCGAAAATGGCAATACACAACTGTTTAGTTACTGAAACCGGCGGTAGCGCTGACGCCACGACAAACTTTGGAAAATAATATCTCGGAACGCCTCGATAGTGCCATGAAAATAACTGTACAGGACTTCTATGCAGTAATAATCAAGTTCAACTTTATATTTTCTTTAACAGTGTTATGCAGTAGCTGTCTAGTAATTCGCCAGTTAAGCTAGATTAAACTTCCATGACTAAAACTGTACAGTAACTTGAATAAATCTAGTCATGCCACGACAAATTTCTACTAGGGTAATGCGATTATTAGGCCCATTTTGGCATGTTGCTTGTATGAATTTCTATGAACTTCGCAAATAACTTGCGAATTGAAAATTTGTTAGTTACTTCTTGGATCTCTTTTAATGGAGAAGTAGTTAAGCCCAAAATGATTTTAGTTAATTTTAACGAAGATGAACCAGAGTTTTACTTTATTCATCACACATTAGTTAATTAATTTTTAATGAACTACAAATTAATTTATAAAAAATGCATAAATAAATAAAATCATTAACATTATAATCTAATAATTTAAATGAGTAATTTTAAATTAATAATACTATTTATTATTATTATTACTATTATTATTATTATAAATGTTTATATTTTAATTCGGTAACTTATCTAAATAAATATAATTTATGAATAATAATACATATGTAGAGTGTTAATTACTTGAAGAAATATTTTTTGGACGCACTCATTATTTTATTTTTATTTATAAAAAGAAAACGAGAAAATATATAGCTCTCTACACCAGCATTATTTTGTCAAGACGTGGATAGACGCGCAGTCGCGCCTGTCATTTATTTCGCCCGTCGATGTGAGGCGTGTCATTGTGTGGGTACACGGAAAAAAAGAAATTAGGTGCAGCAGTAAACAGATGTTTGCTGTGAAATATCTGAAAATTAGCTACCACAGCTAAGAAGTTTGCAGTGACAGCGAACATGTTAGTTGCACTGAAAAAAATGATAATGTTAATTTTGACATACAAGTATGGTTAGGATGTATAGCTGAAACAGCAATACCGTATTGCTGTCCTTAAAATACAGTATTCGTGTTCTCCGCATACATATTATTGTCTCTCAAATACATATTGCTGTTCTACACTGCGTATGGCTAAAACAGCAATACTGTATGTCAGTATCATATCTACCAATATAATATGTCAGAATTGCCTATATTTATGGCAGCACCATAAATATACTTTTTTCAGTGTGTGACAGCAAACATTAATAAAAATTTATGCGAGTTTGCTGTCATAGTAAACGTGTTTGATCCCACAGCAAACTTTTTCGCTGTCTCTATTTCAACGAACAAGGTTTGCTGTGGCAGCAAAATGTTCGCTGCCACAGCAAACCCTTTCTATGCGTGTACGGATTACTACTTCTCCGAGTAAAAATCTCTACGAAATAGTAATAATTGCTCTGATTCGTAATAATAATTGCTTCGCTTAGAGTATTAATTGCTCTAGACATTTTAAATATTACTAGGCGTTTAATAAAATTTAGATTCCTTGAAGTAAATTATACTTTTTCAAAAAGTAAAAAGTCTTTGAAAAAGAAGCAAAAGTTACTATTTCTCGAGCAGTTTGAAAATTACTATTTTCAAGTAGTAATTTTTCATCGAAAATAGTATATATATACTAACATTATTTATGGATTAGCTATTGGTCATAATTAAATTTAAAAAAGTAAAAATCATGAAATAATGTTATTTAATTACAATTGAACATACCATAAAAATTAGTTAAAAATTATCTTAAATATGCTTTGAGCAGTTATTCCTGGGTTTTACGAAAGGTAAGAATTCTGTAAGTAAGGGTCAAGCAGTATATGTAATATGGTTCTAGGAGCACCTGCTTTCCCCCGTTTTCCATCTAAATTTGTCGCTAACCAGGGGTTGCAGGTGGAAATCAGGGTCAACTTGCAATGCAAATAAACTCTGCTTTCATCCTATTACATCCTTAAAACCCCTCAATTATAAGAATGTAAGCAGGACTAATAGTTCGACTTGGGAAAGCTTTTTCTGTTGTTTTAATTTTCAGGTACTGAACATTAAAAATTTTGTCGTTTCTTTTATCTAAGTATTAATGAAAGTATCTATATTTTTTCGTAATAATTGGGCTACAAGTGTTGCATCGTCTTGCATGTACTTATGTTATTGATTTCATGTCAACGATGTATTACGGGAGTACACTGAAAGAAAGGCTTTGGAAAGAACAGACAAACGTGTATGTTTGGTGGTTTTGGTTCGAACTAGCAATCCATATAGGTTATGTTACACATTGGTGTGTTGACGTTGGCATATGTATGTGTAACGCTCCGATCAGTATAGCTGAACTACCTATAATTTATGTCAGTAGCCGGTATCAGGTTATTACCTATTCCTTATGGGAAAACTAGACATAATTCTAGCTGTACCAGCGAATTATTTCTTTCAGTGTATGAAAGTATCTTGTGTCCGAGTGATGATGACTGCTCAATTGCCTCAATTGCACCTCAACAATCAGTTTTTATAAACCTTCCTTTTTTTAGACTAAAAGACTTTTTGTTTTATAATTTTATATAATTCATTTCAAACTTTAATTTATGGTTTATTTTGACAAAATAATATTAAAAATTAGTATGGTCCTTACCAATCTTTAGTATGAACCATAGTAATAGTTGATACGTTCATAACATTAAGTATCATAAAAACATCGTTTTCCCCTGTTTAAAATGATCGTATTAAATGTTGAAACACAAAATATTTCAGTGTATTATTATGTTTTTGCTATTCCTAAAATTGTAGGCAGTTTTATGCGACACCTCGACTGCATTGGCAGCCTACAGTTTGGCTTGGAGCACGGGCGTGAATCCATTCCTGGTGGTGGAGGGAAAGGCTACTTCCCCTTGCGGGACGGAATCGATGATCGTCCGTTACGGTAGGTTATGCCTTGCATTCCATCTGCGGTCGACGAACCGACTCGAACGAACCCCACTTGAGAGCACCGTACTCGCTCCTTATACTTGCACTGCTCACTGTTCCGATCAGCCTTGCCCTTTTCTTCTTCTTCTTCTTCTTCTTCTTTTCTTTTTACCTCCTTTCTCCCTTTCTTTAACGCTCTTTTTTCTTTTTTTTCTTTTCAATTATCACTTTTGGTGTTTTGCAAGTTTTATGTCTTTATGATTCTTTAGTCTTCTAATTTTAATTGTCAATTGTTTTTATAGTAAATCCCAGATTTTAGTTAACAAATTCGATAAATAGGTATAATTAAGAATTAATCAATTTAGATTTAGAATCAAGTGAATGTTAACTGTATAGTAATGTTTAATCTGTATGTCTTTGAGATGACTGAATTTCCAGGATTAAAGGAGAATATTAAAATCCTCATAGGTAAAAAAATTATTTTTTTCTTATTTTCCAAATCTGATGAATTCGCATCAGCTTTGAATATTTACTGATGGAATGCTGCAGAGGAAGAAGTAATATATTTCGCTTTTGTGCTTCTTCTTCTCCTTTTTAGATTCTTTACGTGGCTTTATAGAAGCCTGAACATCCTTCAAAAGCACTACTTTTTTATCACTTTTCTTGAATTCTTTTCTTTTTCTCTTTTCCTAAATGACTACTCTCTAGTATGCATAAAGCATTTTGGCTTCCTCAACGAACGCTTTATGTTCTACCTTGGAATGTAAAGTAGTTTTACTAGAAAGACTCTAATAACAGCTTCTCCACCAAGTTCCAATTTCTTATTTACTGAGAGAAACACCTTTGTGTGTCCCTAACATAAAGTGCCATCATAAAGACCATTTGATTACTATTTCAAATCTATGTGCCTATTTTTATCACAAATTTTCTGTCTTGCATTGTGATTGTGCTTTTGCAAAGATTATAAAATAAGAAAATTCGATTTTGTTCAATAGTAATTTCGTATCAGCAATATAATTACTTAACTTGCAAAGTAAACGATTTGCTTTACGACAGTGTTCGCAGTCTAGCATTGAAAGGTCGAACGCTAGGTAAAAGTAGAAAAAAGTAAGTGTTTGCAAATCACTGTAGTTGATAGTTTCCAGAACTCGGATAGTAATCTACTTTCTTCTGTTTGCATGATTACTCAGCTACATTTTACTTGAACACACCCTTCTTAGGAATGCTACTGTTAACGACATACCTCCGTTAACATTATACTCTTTTCTCTATGAAATGCTAGAGAAAGTTCTTCTTAAAACTGCGTATCCCGCGTGAAAATGGAAGTGCGGGTAAAGGCTGTCGAATTAAAAGTAAATCTAACAAAAGTTTAGTACAATGCTAGGTTAGACAACTGCCATGCTTTAGTGAAGTGGAAAATAATGATTAAAGAGAAAATTCTATTGTTTAACAATGGCTTTGAATTAGTCGACCTTTTTAATAAACTAATTAACCTTTATAAATTAAAAAGCTTTTATTCGTGTGCTGTTATATTTGTAACTTTACTGACATAACATTCTACTATAGATTTCAACCATAGTTGATCAGCCTTTACTCATGCATCCATTTTCATTTTCAGAAACGAATACCAGCATTTGTTTCTCTATAAGACTTTGGCAGTTACGATGTATTACATACATTGAGCATGAACTGTTTATTCCACTATATGTATATCGGAATAATACGTTAAAATTGTCGATTTCTGTTCGATAGCCATCAGATTTCTTATGGCAGGGAATATTTTTCCCACGATCTATTCCAAACGACACTGCCTCTTAGGAGAAAGTTTGCATTTTTTTCTGCTCTCAAGAGTCATCCCTTTTCCAATTATCTCGTGATATACTTCTAAACCTTGACATGGGACTGCTACTTTGATATAATTACCCTTTCCGTGCGATCAGTCTCTTTTCGATAAAATATATTCACTGTATATAGTAGGCGAGACCGGGGCGTAATGGATCACTTTTCACTTTTTGTTGCTTAACTTCGTCATTCTTGCTTTAATAAAAATTTCATCATATGGAAAGCTTAGTCTAACATCTCAGCTTTCAATTAAAAAAAGTACGCCCTAATATCACTTATACTTTTTTTAGAACAATGTTTTTGGAGAAATGCAAGGTGAGCCATTTCGCTTCGGGTCGGGGCGTATTGAATCAGTCAATCAGCAATGAAATTATAATTTTGATCATGAAGTATTATTTAATATTGATAAGTTTGGTTTCTATTGTAAATTTATAACAAAGAATATTGAAAATGGAACATATTTAATTTAAACTTTAAACATTTTTAAGCAAATTTCCAAATTTTAAAAAGTTGTAGCGAAATGCTACAAATAATTATTTTTTTTTATAAATGGTTATCATTGGTACTTATTAATATATAAATTACAATAAATTAAACGTTCGTTGAGAATTTTTTTATTTTTTATTAATACCATAAGTATTAAACAAAAATTGTCAATTGTTCTTTAAGAACAAATGTTTAAAGCTCAAAACCTGATATACAAATTTTGAAAAAGATATAACAAAGAAACAAAGACTTGAAAAATTTACTTTCAAGCGTCAAAATCACTTTTTTAAACCGAAATTACTCTGATTTACCACTTTTAAATAAATTAAAGTAATCCATTACGCCCCGGTCTCCCCTATACTTTCCAGGCTATTTGATAATATATTTATTGATTTACCACCAACGACGCCGTTTCAGTAATTATTGAAGTCATCTTTTTTCTTCTAATAACTGTACATTTTAAAAAGAATAAATTTTTAATAAGGATAGAAAATGAAGCTAAATTGTGTTTTTCTCCATTATCTGAATAATACACTTTCCAACGTTAAATGCATTTATTTCGTGTAATTTGTACTATTCTATTTCTTTCAATTCTCTTTTTTCCAATGTGAAATTTAGTTGTGGTGACACTGATGATGTCGACTGTAGAAAGTCACTTTAAACAGATTTCGAATTATACCCCTGGTCAATTATTATCTCGGTGGTAACGTCTAATAACATTGTCAAAGAATGCATGAGAGTTCTGAACTCCAATTCTACCGCAGTAGATTTCTGCCAACTTTAATGGTTTTTTTTGTTGCGGTCTTTCTCCCTCTTTCAGAGCTGTATCATAGACTTTTCTCGGAGAAAGTTTATGTGATTTCTTTGTTTTGCGATGTGGTACGATTTTCTATTTTTAAATGACAAGATTGTTCATCATTCTTTGAAATAAAGAAACTTACTATGTCCAGGATTACTGTCGTCCTGATTTAAAAACATACTACCTACACTTTTGATAAAAAATGAGTTTTATACCGTTGGATTCTTAAAAAATAGACGAATTTTTCTATGCTTATTAGAATTGACAATTTTAATTAATTTTTAAGTTAATTAGAAGTTAATTTTACTAAAAAACACTATCTACATCGATTTCCAACGAATCCTGATGTTAAAAGGCCTAACTACAGTTTGTGAGAATTTCAGGTCGTTTGACTAGTAATTTCCTGATGAATAAGACTTAACTACGTAGATATGTTTTTTTTTAATTTATGATAAACAAATGTAAAATATTATTATGATACAAAAGAAACATGATAATTATTAACTTATTAATAAGGAATATTGTTAATTTGATAATTTGATAAACAAATGTAAAATATTATTATGATACAAAAGAAACAAGATAATTATTAACTTATTAATAAGGAATATTGTTAATTTAAAGTGTATAGATCAAATTTGTATTTTTTTGAGGTTATGTGTTGTTGCGATGTTAATCCAATGCTTTAGCCCCAATCATCCGAAATGTTTTTCGTGGCGAAAAAAGAGGTAAAATAAGAAAACAAGTACTGAAAAGTTGCAGAAACTTTGGAAAATACATAATTCTAGATAAATAGAAGAAAATAAAATATAAAATACCTGTATTAAGGAAAAAGAACGAGTTTTCTGAAATATCACTTTTTCGCTGACAGTGTATTGCTGTATTTGACATTTTGTAGATAAAGAAGTGAAGATTATGACAAGGAGAAACACTTCATTATCGACACTTAGTATTTGTCGAATGGTAAAATATAATAGTAGATTTCATTCTTTTTGTAAGAAAAAAATATAATACAATGTTATTGTCGATACTGAAAAATTAAAAACTAAAATAATGAGGAATTAAATTTTTTTTTAAATCGTAACTCTAAATAATTTTAAGTCGGTATGATAAAATTTGTAAAAATTACTTGTTTGTATTTTTATCTGTTTTTTAATAATTTCTTTTGATTATTTATTATTATTTAATTTAGTTTTAGTGAAAAAAAGTTAATAATTATTAATAAAAAACATGATAATATAGTGAAAGTATAAAAGGAAAAAATATAAAAATAATATTACATATTATATTTATAATAATATAAATAAATTAATATTATTATAATATTTAATAATTATAATTTTAAAATATTATAAATGTCATTAATAATATATATATTCATTTTATCTAGAATTATGTATTTTCCAAAGTTTCTGCAAGTATATTGTTTTAGTATTTGTGTATGGATCCCGCCAATGCAGTGCGAGTACAACTCGCACTTGTCCAATTTTTTTTAAATTTTAGTTACAAAGTTAAAGGGGGAAAACAATATTTCATTTATTCTTTTAAAATTTTATTCTTCTTTAAAATATTTAATGCCACTTGTTTTAACTAAAAAAAATGAGAAAAATATTTTTTTTTCAAAAATTGACAACGCTATGGCCATCAGCTCCAATCACATTCTCTATATTTTTCCTGTAATCTACGAGTGAAAATATGTATCTGTACCAAATTTGAGCTCTCTAGGTCTACTAGTTTAGCCGCTAGGGGGGGGGGACACGATTTGGCTACGGACACAAGAGTCTCACCAATAGGGTACAGAACTATAGGGGAGAGGGGGCCAAACCGGACCCCCTAAGGGTTTTTTGACTCTTGTGACTAAACGAATCAACCGTTTACATTTTTTGATGGCTAGTTTGAAAGATCATTTAATTGCGTAACTTTTTCCCAGAGACACCTATACTAGGGTGGCCGTTAAAAACAACATTTTGGAATTTTGTCCATTTCCGGGTCTCATTTTGTCATAAATTGAAAAAAATTAGATACGTATTTTTTTATTTTTTTTTTAAATTAATATTTAGTGGTGCCTGTAGGCTGGTGAAATTTTGCATGTATTTTGCATGGGAAAAAAACTTTTTTTCGTAGATTTCCTGTAAAATCGTTGAAAATTAATATTTTTTGACCAGACTACTCTATTTCTCTTCACAAATGTTCAAAGAACTATATAAAATTTTTAACAAATGAAATTTGTTAAGTTAACTATTTTTTACAGGACTTAAAAGTTGACCAATAAAAACCAAAATAGGTTATTATTAGCAAAAAATATTAATACTAAAAAAACGATAAATTTAAACTGCTAATCATGGTTTCTATGGTTTTTAAGGTCGCTCATTACAAAACTGAAGTCAAATTTCAAAAATTTAAAATTGCGGATCCAATATGGCGGCCTTAAGAAAAAATTCGTAAAAGTGTAGAAAAAACTAAAACAAAAACGCAAGCTAAAACTGTCAGATTGAAAAAATAAGGTATACTAAACATGGTTGTTTTAAATTTGTAAACAACACTTTTTCCAATTTCGCCATTTCGGAAATATTGAGAGGACTCTCCCCCCTAATCCCACGAAGTTTCGCGAAAATCGGCGTACCCTTTGCAAATCATGATATTTCTGACGTGAAATGCATCATTAATAAAAACTTTATAGAAATTTATTATTTAAACAAATTATATCAAATGCATGAATTACTGGGAGATTGAGCCAATTACCTTACGCATCCAACAAATTTTTAATAATAGTATTGAAAGAGAGAGAGAGTACTGTCAAGCGGCACGTGCAGTTAGACTCGAAGAATTAATTGTATCGTCGACAGAAGCATCGCGAGAGCAGGGAATATGAAATGAAAAATGGCAGTGAATCTATCGTAGTGGCAAGTAATTGGTCGGATTCCTGGCAAATTGCAGGCGTTCCATAAAAATGAATTGACAGGTAGCCGCGGAATTAATTGCACCTCTTACGGCTGGCGAAACAACAGGGTCACGTTCCTTCTCTGGAGATAATCTTTTAGTCAAGAGAGAATCGAAGAGAGAAACACGTTCGCACTGCGCGTTCCCTTTATCTAGGTTTAATTAATTACGTCGCCGACGAAGGCCGACAAACGCGTATCTCGCGGCATGGCACGTTGTCCAAACTCAAGGACTCTCTGGGTGGAAATTCCTCAGGGAGTTAAAGGTAACTAGAGATATGGAATGAGGCTCCTAGACGAGGAGTTCTGAAGTAATTAAAGTTAATTAAGTACAATAAAACACTAGACATTGTCAATTCCAACATTTTTACTCCTTTCGTGTTCAATAACTGCTTAATGTTCATTTTTATTCATTTTCGTTTATGAATTGCTTTAAGAGGAGAGAGCCGAATACACTGAAAAAAATTCATCAGATATTTTTAACTACATCCCCTTAGTAAAGTAAAAAGTAATAAAAGAACTACTTTTTTAGTTAGTCTAACTATTCTTGATACCTATTTTATGTAGTTAAAAATTATCAATTCAATTAATTTAAATTTGTACTTAAATTTGTTACTATGTATGTACGTTACAGAAATAACTGCAGAAAGTAGTAGATTCTACTACTTAAAGTAGTTGGATAGAATAATTTTGTAGTAAATTTTACTTCTTGTAGCAGTTTAATAATCTTCGATGTAATTTTTGTTACAGAATTTTACAGAAGAGTATCAACTGTGAAAAGTTGTAAATGCAACTAATACTTTAAGTAGTAAAATTAACTACAGTTATCAGTTGAACTGTAGCAGAAATATCCTCAAGTATTAAGGGTATGTCCAAGTTGTGAAATGTAAACAAACCGAGCATTAAAATCACATTTTTCAAACAGCCTTTTTTTCTCACAAAAATTAACATTTAAAAAAAATGTAAAATGTCAAAAATGTAAAAAGTAAAAACTTCTGCAACGTCCGTGCGGTTGATATACTCGCAAACAGTTTATTTTTCGCGACGCGTCAAAAATGATATTTTACAGGTCATTTTAATTTGTTATTTTACTAATTGCTTTTAAATGCTTATAGTGAAATATAATATTTATATAAATTATTATAAATAACATTACTTCACAAATAGTTAACTTTGGTTCGTCTCCATTAATAAACATTGTGTTGCATTAAATATATTGTACTTTTGATTAATTTAATAAATATAACTCTTTTTGTAAAAAAAACTTTTAAATTGTTATAAACAATCATAGTTAACAAATTTTAGTTAACAAATTATCAGCTTGCATGTAATCTTAAAAAAAAATTTAAACCTTCCCAGGTGAGAACTGACGGCTAGTTCAGGCTTTACAAAGCTTGATTCAGGCCTGGTCAGGATTGATTGAGGCTGGGTAAGACGGCCGATGCAAGGCTGCTTGAGTCTATAAATGTAACACCGATTTCAGCCTGACGCGCAGTCTTTGATGAAGATTGGCGTTCGATCTTCAATCAATGCTGCGGAAGTCTAATTCAGGAATGAAACGAGACTGCTTCCACTGTTTCCAAATTTACGCGTTTCTCGCGCTCATTCAATATAATATGAAAATATCAATTGATCAATTGATTATAATAATAATAATAAATATTATTGTTATTATTTTTATTCATATTATACACGTGTATAAATTTAATTGCAATATACTATTAGAACAATTATATTATTTTCATGTAAATAATATATTACTAAAAATAAATGTCATTTGAAATAGTAACATTTTGAAAAAGTTGAAAGAAAACTAAAACTTTCATTCTTCTACAACTTTTTTCTAAACTCAATATTTTCAGACTTATAGGCTACTGAAAATGGGTCTATATTTACAAATCGAGGAAAATGAAAACACAGCCAGCGCGATCGATTCAGCGACAGTCGAGGAAAATGAAAACACAGCCAGCGTGAACGATTCGGCGACAGTCGAAGAAAAAATACGTGTCCGAATTTTCTTCTACAGTATTCTAAACTTTCAACGATAGTCGCGGAAAATGAAAAATTCTGCGGACCAGTAAAAAAAATTCTTTCAGTTCTTATTTATTTCATTCCTTTTATGCCTTATATTTAATTACAATGCTCCATTTATATATAATCACGACACTCATCACAATAAATAACGAATAAAAGAGCGTTCTTAACAGATCTGTGATTGTCAATAATTGTCGAACAGGATTCAAGCTATTTCGTCGACCTACTGTAGTTCGTTTTTAAACTAGTCTATTTACACATACATATATAATTTTGGGTTCTTATATGTCTACCGTTGTAAACATTTAGAAAGTGTTTTAATTGAGATGATAAGTGCCGGAAAAAAGACCGATATGAATCAATATCGAAAAAACTGACAACTAACGATAATTATAGAGATAAAAAGGTAAAATAAAATAAGAGGGAGAGCCCAATCATTTCAGACAACAATGGTGGATAATAAAGAAAAGAGAAAAATTCCATGTTTGTTCACTTAATATACCACAATTTAGAGATATTATTTTTTATTTTTCATGATATTCGAAAAAACATTCATGAGACCAATATTATATCGGCTTGTTACTAATTCACAAACACTGTACACAAGAATTTGTAAATGAACGGTGTTAAAATGACTACAGGTCGCGTACAATAATTCCACGACTTTTTTCCGCTACACAGAAAAAAACCGGACTCAAAATGAGTCGCATATGAGACTCATTTTGAACTGCAACAAACATGATACCCCTTCGACTCATTCTGAGATTCTAGGGAAAAGACTCAAAATGAGTCTTAAGGGGTATCATTTTTTCTTTACGATAAAATTACAATCACATTGGAAAAGCTAAGAATAATTTATAAAAATATGAATTAAAATAATTGTTTATAACTAATAAACACGTTGCACTTGTCAAAACATTAATACTTGCAGTCGATTAATTGTTTTTATGAGAAATGGAAAAAATTTTTTAGGTTAGACATTTGTCAATTGACAGACAGGGATGGGCAACCATGGAACACGAAACATGCGAAACACAAAAGAAAGTAACTAGAATATTGGTATTTTACTCATTTTGAGTCACTTGAAGTTGCCGATTACTCATTTCGAGTCACTTGAAGTTGTCGATTATTCATTTCGAGACCGATTTCCAAATGAGTTGCAACAAGAATGAGTCGGGTTTTTTTCTGTGTACTAGGTTTATAAAAAGTCCTCGACTTTTTTTAGAGAATTTCTTCTAAAATCATAGAGTATTTCTATAAGTTTATAAAGTATTTTTTCATATCCGAGAGTCTTCTTTGTCTCACTTCAGCTACTTTTTTCGAAGCCAAAGAATAAAGAAAGATCAACTTTTAAATGTTTCATTAATAGTTTATTTAATCACAAAAATTTTAAGCCCTTTTACACAGGTGCAAAAAGTTGGTCGGGCCATGGTCGCGCCGACCTAGTGGATAGTCGTACCGACCTTGGCAGCCAAAGGTCGGCCGAACTAGCGAATTGTAACATCGGCCGTCCAGTGGCTAACATGGTCGAGCCGACCAGGGGTGCCAAAGTTTTGACGACCATGAGAAAGAAGGTCGGCTTCACTTTGGCAACCATGGTCGTGCCGACCTTGGCAACCATGGTCGTGCCGACCTTGGCAGCCAAATATCGGCCGACCGTTTGCAAAAAATTATTAATTTTACAATTAACAGATCTTAGGTAATATCATAATTAATTATTTATTTATTGCATACATCTTAACACTAAACGCAATCTTACACATAAATACAAATTAAAATTTCTAACGCTCGCAGGGATCGAACGCGCAACCTAACGCACCGAAGGCTAACACGCTACGCACACATGAAAGCCTAAGAACCAAAATGATTTTATAAGCTGCAACTCAAACAAAAAGAAATTTGTAATTCATAACGACCAATAAATAAGATAATGTTTATTAATTTTTTGTGAATCCATTATAAATAAAATAGTTAACACAAAAAATTTTAATTTTTGCCATGGCAGTATAGAAATGTTTAAGACGCGGTCGGGCCGACTAAGGCCAAAGTCGGCCCGACCAACTAAAATTGGGTTTTCTACACTCTGGCTGTCATAGTCTTGCCGACCATCGGGCCGACTAAGGCCAAAGTCGGCCCGGCCAACTGAAATTGTGTTTTTTGCATTCTGGCTGCCATAGTCTTGCCGACCATCGGGCCGACTTAGGCACATTAATGGCAAAAATATTGTATCCATGATGGAAAATTACAATTGTTAATATTGGGACATAGATCGGCACATTATAGACCAATATTATAGCTTATAATATTATTATTATATTATAGCTAACCTTTCGGCTTTCTTGACTTAACGTTAGCGTAGCATAGTGGTCAGAGTGTTAAGCTGTCGTGCGTCAGGCTGTGGTATCAAGCCTCGAGAACGGGAAAATTTTTTCAAATGTTTGTAATATTGCGTTTAATTCAAGTGAATAAAGCTTTTTAAAAATTTAAATTATAAATTAATTCGTTGATTAATTAAAAAATATTATTTTTATTATTTTGCATTTTGTCAATATTGGGGGAGTAATGACAGCCAATATTGGCCCATATTAATGTCTGCCGAATGTTGACCAACACTCAAAAACGAACACTGGGAGAAGAAACAGCACCAATATTTGGACAATAACAGCTACCGGTTGTTAGCTGCCAACGTTCTTCTTAACTTTCTTAAGGAGTTTCTCCTGCTTTAGTGGTGCTCAGTTGCGCGCGACACATTTTATACAAATCGACCACTCCCGCCACCTAAGAAGTAGGTGAGAACGATTTTGTTCTTTCTTATAAAGTTTACAAAAATAAATGTTTTTTCAAAGTTTGGTAAAACTTCGAAAAAAATAGATTTGCCGGAGAACCTTTTTAAATACTGAAATAGTCATTAAAAACTAACACATTTTCCCAAAATTGATACGTTTTATTTTAAATGTTCATATGAAAATATCAAATAATACTATAATATTTCAACACATAGCAAAATTATTTTGCTTATTTTGAAGCTGAAACCTTGTTTTTACTTATCTTTTTATAAAGTATAAACGGCAAAAAATATCATAAACAATGTTGCAGTTGAACTCTCCGCCACATGTAAATGTAACCTTTGTAAATTCAGAAGACGTTACGTGTCGCTCTCCCTTTACCCTGTAAGTGAAAGGTGAACGACGTGTTTTGGTTATATCATCGACAATATGTCCTGTTAGTGAATAACCAAATGCCATTCCAACAGTTTTCATTTGAAAAATCGATAGAAGATACATTTCTTGCTATTGTAATGAAAAATATTTTTGAGCCGAGCCTAAATGAAACCTTTATTTCCCCCAAATGTAATGATAGGAAACACTTTTCGAAGAATGAAAAAATTTATTAAAAATTACTATAGGTATATTATTTTGCATTTTTGAAAATGAAATGAAAATCAAGATTTAAACTATCTTATATATCTCTTATTTCCTTGAAAATTGTTTCTCAGGGGTTTTCGCTGTATCTCATTACGAAATTGAAGTCGGTTTTTAAAAATTAAAAATGGCGGTTCCAATATGGCGGCCAAAATAATTAAAAATTAATCAGATTCACCTGAAAAGCATTACACATTTTTTTTATTGTAACGTTAAAGAGTCAAATTTTCCTTTAAATGTATTTGTATTGTCTTGTATGAATATATGTTGTGAATCAATTTTAATGTATTGTTCAGTAATAATCTTTTTGTAATTTAATTAATAACCATTTAACTAATTAATTATTATTTTAGACATGAAGCTAGTTTAATAATATATTCCAATATAAATTTATTTTAATAAGAATTTAAGAGAGTTTAATAAGATCATAGACAAAGTGCATTGTATTTAATAACAATTTTGAAGATTTTCTAATTAAATTGAATAATAAAGAATTTAAAATTTGAGTCATTCTTTTTATTTAAATAAAGTAATTACAATTGATATGAATATGTAATAATAATGTAACATTTATAAACTTTTCAAAAGACCACAAACTGCTTTTGTTTATCATTGGTTACTTTACAACATAATGACTATTTCTTGGGTTATCAGAAAACAATTTTTAACAATATTTTTCTATAAATTTAACAATAAAAGCAATTTTAATAAAAATTATGTAAAAAATGTTTTATAATATTTTTTGTACCTTTTTAAATAAAAAACATACATAATTGAGTTATGAAAAGTATAAAGTTTATTATCTTAAATAGTCTATTTAAAAAACATTACTTTTTTGCCATCACAGAAGCTATTATTATCTCATATAAACCTCATACAAATATATGGGCAATTCTCCGGAACCGGGCGATTTTGTGTTACTCACATTTAAATTAATTTTAGTAATTTAATTGAGGTGCTGGATGCTATAACGTGTTACACACTATTTACTAAACATGTCGCGTAACACCTAATAGCATCCAGGCCCTTAATTTTAATATAACAAAAAAATTTAGTATTTTTAGTAACAAACTTGATAAATAACAAATTTGTTACTTTGAGTACTTTTCTTCATTAAAAGTAGTATAATTCATTTAGCATTAAACTAGGATAATTAACAATTATTATAAATGATAATTCTAATACTAAAGAATTCTTTTAACGTTGAAAAAAATATGTGCTTCGATTTATAAATAAATTATAGCAATTCAAAAATTGTTACTCATAATTATCAGTAAAACAAAAATTTAAAATTCTTTCCATTTTTGTACTTTCAGCAATTAATCAATCGTTTTTATTTTTTATCCATATATCATTTACATATAAAGAAATGAAATAAAATTTTATAAAAGTTTGAGCCTTTAAAAATAAAGTATAAATAACAACTATTATCCGGAAATGTTCATGCGTGAATGACATTAAATGTAGTTATTTTTTTATGGCACATTGATAGAGTAAAAATAAATAATATGAAATCATTCGTTATCGGTAGATAAAATTTATAATATAGTAATTTAAAAATGCTAAATATTTATTCCTATAATATTATCAAGAAACATTTAATAAAATTGTACTACACAATTTTTTCAAGATTTTTATCAATGAAACATTTTTTTGTGTTTCATTTGTTTTGATTTTGACAAGTGTGTTTGAAAAAAGTTCAAAATAATTAAATTAATTTACACAACTTTGAGGTTGTAAAAATTTAAATACGCTATGGGTAAGTAAGAAACTGTCAATTTTTTGCGTTTATTAATCACTATTATTTATTTTTATTATTTTATTGTTATTTAATAATATTTATTAATGATTACTATTTTATTAATCAATTTATTAAATTTAAAAATTTTTTAAATAGCCATTGTTTAAGTAGTAAAATAAATACCATTGCTTTAACCTATTTGTTACTTTCACTCTATTTACAAATTATTGTCTAGTTCTTATAATGAATTTTTTATTTAAAAATAGATGAACCTAAAAAAATAGAAAACACAGACAAATTATTATTTATTGTTATTGCAAATAAATAATAAAATTCGCTTTAAAAAATTAATTTTATATTAAATTTTTTTTGACATTCGTTTGCTTATAACTCTTTCAGCACTTGAAGAAAATGAATCACGCAAGAATTGTTTATTTTCTCATAGGATTTTGAAAAATTTAATATAAAATTTTTTGTTGTGCCATCGGTTTTAAAATTTTTATATTCATAACGTTAAATCGTCCTGTTCCAGAGAATTGTCCATATATATAGCCAGATAACCAGCGTACTAGTACGATACACGTACAATACGAGTATGGCGTATAAGTCGTACTGGTACTGTACCCGCCATCTACCTTCGCACGGTACCAGGTACTGTACTAGTATGTCATACCAGTAAGCTATACTCGTATAATACGAGTACTATAATAGTATGGTGTACTAAAGGTTTTTGTAATTTAGTTCATCGCACGGTTACTGTATTTGTACTATACTAGTACCGTGTGTAAAGCCTTTTACTTCCCTCCCCCTATTGTGCTATTATGATAAATTTTCTGAAAGAATCATTACTAATTGTAAGATCAGTTTAATTTTGAAGTAATCTATTTTGATTAAAAGAGTTCTTTTTTGTACCTAAAAGATATTTATTACATGTAAATCATGTAACTTGTAATCACATTTACTTTTATTAGAACAATCAGTGCTTTGAAGTATTTTAATTAAATAATTCTGAAGTGGTTTTGCATTGTTAATTTTTAAACATTCTTTAAAATAATTATGAATAATTACCATTTATAATCTAAAAGTACTTTAATGTAAGGAAAATATTTTGGACGTTCTAACCTATAATCGATGACACATGTTTATGTAATATATATATAAGAAAAATTATTTAAAAAATTGTGCGATTGCTATATATATTTTATTGTAACTCTTGAATAAAAAAGTTTTTCTGAAGTGTAAAGTACAAAACAGTTGAAAATTAAGAAGTTGTTCATTGTTGTAGTAGTAATTAGAATACGCTAATGATAAAAATAAGCATGATGACAAAGCAAAACCACTTGAGATTAATAGTATACACTTAATACATATGAATTAATAGATGTAGATTGCATCCTGAAAGTCAGCTTTTCCACAATAAATCATTTCACCATGTGCACTGGATGCATATGTAATTGACAATTGTGAAGTAAATTAGGTTATGTTTGCATCACCACGCAGAGTATGGTGTATCGATATTGTACTTGTACCGTACGAATATGCTGTATTTTGATAAATGACAGTACAACGTAATGGTATTATACTAACCTCATACTTTTATGGAGTACTTATATTGTATAATTATAGTCGTACGACATACCGTCGTTATACTGGTACCGTACCAATACGTACATACTTAATTATTTCGTACTGGTACAATACGAGCATAATCTCAGTATGCCGTCCTGGAAAATGACTACCAGTACGCTTGTCTATCTGGGTATATATATTTTTATAAAAATACGTCTGATTAGATGGTTTAAAAGTACATTGTTTATTTTCTTAGACAGCGTGTTTAAGAGAAACCATGTTTCTTCCATTTGAGAGGCAATAATGAACTACAAGTTGTAGTGAAATTAATTTCTCAATTAAAAGAAAATTAACTTCGTCAGTTATAGAGACTTCAAATGCAAGAAAACCGACATTAAAACATTTAACGTGTACTTTTTTACAAATAAAAATACTTTCTTGTCATTTACAAAAATTCTAATAATTTCTCTGAACATCAAAGTCTGGATTTACATCCATAATTACGAATGATCTAACATTGAACTTAACTCCCGAAGTATAAAGCCAAAGAACATCCAAACAACGTTCTGAAAATTGAGTTGGAAGAAAACCACAAACATTTTGTACATATTCATCATTCGTAATAGACTCAACACATATCGCAAGTTTTAACACAGTTAAAAGTTTTAACATTCTGGCAAGTTTTAACACAGACACTAATTTCTTCCCTTAAATTCAATTAAGGATGTTTTCTACCCTTAAAACTCAAAACGGGCCAATATAAAAAAATACGTGTCAAATATTTTTCGTTGTTCTCGTAGTATACCAATTTTCAGAAAAATCGGCGTATGTCACTTGGGAAGTGTTACTTGTAAGATGTGCCAAAGGGCCCAACTTTTGAATAATAAAGCTGTATTGTTTCATATTATGAAACTTGGCATTAATGTATCTTTTAACACTTTCACGTATAAATGATGATGCTGATTTACTAACGAATCGAGAACAGATATCAGCTCTAGTCTTAAAGATTTTGAATAACAAATGTCTAAAATTTGCCTCAACACGAAAAAATATTGTCACACTTCATGCCCCATGTCAATTCCACCTTCAAGGATGTAATTGCTAAGAAGAGAAAAAATTAAAACAAAGGTGTGCACCCGCTTGCAGACATGTGCAATTTTTTATTTTTTACTTCGTCATATTTAAGAATATATGGTTTGTAACTAAACCCGTTTTTCGTAATTAAAAGATTTCAAGTTTTCGTTCAATAAATTGAAATTTAACCACTTCTTCTCAAAAATGAGGAAATAAAGTAATTGTTTCATAGCATACTTGCACACACCTTCGACTAAGTCGTGTGCAATATCTAAAAAATAGTTGAATACAACATGGAAAAAATCAACAAGGTTCCAAATGGGATTTTCCTTGAACCCTGTATTTTTAGAATCTTGAAACCCTTCCCTTAAATATTGCTCAGGACTTCTCATATGCTTCTCTTCAATACAATAGTTTCTCTGGTTTTCGCTCTTCGTCATTTTGCAGATTCTACAGTAATACGTAGCATTTGGGCCCTCGACGAAACCAGTAGAACTATTCAGTGCCTCGTTATAACCTAACAATAACCCTAAACAAACATACACCACTATAGATTTACTTTTCACTTCTACCGTAATTCCCTCTCGAAAAACATGATTTAATTCGTCAACAATAATTTTAATAACTGCATCATTTCCTTCTTGGCATGTTTTTCTATCAACTGAATTGAATAAGGCAAGCAGGAAAATATTCTCTATCCTTAAACGATATTCAGGAGGTAAACACGGAATTAGTAAATAAACACCACCAATTGTGTTGATCCCTGCGTGTGATCTAAGGGGGTTATTAATTTCAAAGTCGCGTCGTAATATATAAATATTGGAAGTACAAATTTGTCTATAAATTCTTTTAACTTTTCCTCCCACAATGTACCCTAAATAAATTTTGAAATATTTCCACTCAATTTTTCTTCTTTTATGAATTTTATATAATCAAGAATTTCTCTCATTACTCCTGGCATGGATAGAAATTGTTTTATCACTTCTATCAAGGAAATAAATTTTGATTTAATGCTTTTCTCATCTGAACAATTCTTCCTTCACATAGAATATTGTCAACTTGATCGCCAATGATATAATCCTTTGACCAATTGTATTTCTTCGTTTTTTCAATAATTTTCATCCTGCGATATTCAGTTGACAGCGTTAACCTAAATGGCTTCATTATTGAATCGTTAATTGCAGTGAATTGTTTTTCGTAATTTATTCTTTTATGTTTAGTGCCAGCTTGATTACGGTAAGAATATCTTCTATTAAATGACCGACACCTTTCACTGCTTCTTGAACAAAAAACTGCGAGGCAGTTTTGAATTAGCATACAGTTTGCAAACGTATTAATGAGAGACTTTGTGGCTGATATACAGCGTGGAGAGCATGAATAATCTTGAAGGTTATACCTATAGCATGCAAAGGTGATGCAACTCTGAACTGTACACCATCAACGTGTATGTATGAATCCATCATATTTTGGACATCTGGTCCTACAACAGTTGCAAATGGCGAAATGTGTAGCTTTTTCTCCAAAGCTCTCTTTGTTATCCTCTCCACGTCAGTTCGATAGCAATCAATATTCTGAAACAAAGATCACGATAATAAAATTTTGCTACTAGCAACAGTATGTCCAGGAACATTTAAATACTTTTTCATGCAAGGATTCATAGAATTATGTTCTACATAAAAAATATTTAACTGCAATTCTACATAAATTTAAAATAAATAGCATTTTTATAAATTTTAAGCAACTTTTTTCAAAGACTTAATTTTTTTTAAACTTTCAAATAAAAAATATACCTTTCAACACATTAATTTTAATTTTCACAGTATTTTCTTTTTTATAACAAAATGCTGGAAGTATAGCTTCATCACTCCAAACTAAAAGTAGCAAACAATGTAAGCAAAAATTGAACACTAGTAAAATCAAGGTGATATACTACAATTTATCATTTGTTGAAATAAGCTTAAAGCAGAAATGCTTATAATCACACATAAATTAAATAATATAATAAAATTTACCAGTTTGGCTTCCTTCACCTGACATATTTATTACTATCTCTTTAAATGCAGGCCATTTTTCGAACAGTAGAGTTTCACGCTGCAGGTATTTGACTAAAAAATCTAGTTCTAACTGAAAATAATTTAATTACCCTACAATAATTATATGGTACATTATGGAACTTATAATATCACTAAGATATTTACCAAATTGTAGCGACCAGGTTGTCTTAGAAAGGATACCTTATAAAATAATTATTTATCAGACAGTATCCTGATCGGTTGATGAATTATTAATTAAAAATATATTTACCTAATTACAATATTTAAAAATTGTTTATTGGTTTTTTTTTAAATTAATATTTGTAAGAGAATAAAGTCATCACAGTAATTAGCGAGATCTTTTCTCTTTAAAAAAAATTGCCTCACATCCTGTGCAAAAAGGAGAGGCACGGGACAATAGTTATTTTTGTATCAAGGGCGCAAAATAGGTGATCTCGCCGGAGTCGTAATCACCTTTGCGCCCATAATGCAAACATAATTTTTTGTCCAAACTGCAGGGAATGTATGGCATTGAGGGCACGCGCGATTAAACGCTTATTTTAGTTAAAAATTAAACAGGCTGTCTAGGTGTCAGGATGACAAGTCTCCTGAAAAAGTGCCAGGACGTGATAATTTAGTTAGTTTGGTTTTGTGTCGTCTCGAAACTAAATTCAGTTTGTCAATTTAGTTTCGTGTCGACTCAGAAACTGAAACGAAACTAAACTTTGCATGCGGGCGTAAAATACTTTCAGAGCGGGCGGAAAATACTTTACCGCCCGCTTCCCATACTCTCGGGCAGAATGTGCTACTTTGCGCCCGCCTTAAGTGCCCGAAATGACATTCTTTCCGTGCAGGTAGGACAAAAAAATATATTCTACGAATGGACCTGAGGAGTTCAGCCTTTATATGTACGGGCTGGAGTAACTTCGATGCGAGTGGAACCATTGGGTTGGTTCCATTTTCAACTTTTATGAATTTTATCTGAAGCAATTACCTGTTGAAATAGTATCTTCGTTTATCACTTTTTGTCTTTTTCGATTATGTAACACATCTTTTCTCAAAACTTTACAAACATTCATATATTTATACCACAGCTTTCCTTGAGCAGGATTTTTCTTTACAACTGTATTGTTAATTCTCACAGAAGAATACGGTATGAAGTAAATGTTCTGTGGAATTACAAGTAAAAACTTTTTAATATGTTAAACAATTTAAATGTGCATACATATATTATAAAAAGTTGTGTCACAAAACAGAGTTATTTCAATTGAAATACTTTAAAATAGTATTTTTTTCTTACCTTATTTTCGTTTGGAAAAATTTTAACCGTATTTTCTGCTAATTGATTAAATCTTGCAGTAGTAGTAACACGCGCTAATGCCAGTCGGGTAGCAGTGAGCGCCTCTGGGCCACTCACTGCCATCCGACTGGTATTAGCGCGTGCATTCGAGCGTCGTGCGAGTTATAGAATTGGAAGGCTCAATTATTAGTTGGCAGGTTGAACGATAAATGATAAAAAATTAATAAATGATTAAAAATAAACTTAGTCAGTTGTTGCATCCTGTAATTCTCCTGTTATTATTAAATCTACTAGTATATTTTGATGATGATCATCTAAAAATGGCTTTTTACCAGAACCACCGTTTGCAGAATAATTCGATATCACCCTTTGACCATTTACACACTCCAAATATTTTCTTACTACGTTCTAAAAATGGAATCAGATTTTTAAAAAATTAAAAAAGCATAGAATTAAAATAATTAATGCTAAAAATTATTAATAAATGAATGAATTTATAAATATAAATAAAAATAAATAAATATAAATATTGATAAATATAAAGAAATATTGCCTCAAATAGTTGTATGATATATGAAATGAAATTTCGAGAATATAAATGTGGTATATTAAATTATGTCAATCAACAATTTTTAATGTTAAAACAATATTTTTATGTATTTCTTTATTTATTTACCGGCAAATCACTGAATTTTACTTCGTTCACTACTTTAACGTCTACTTCCTTCAAAGTCGGATTACAATTTTACTCCAAGTTTTCATTTGATAATTCTCCCTCGACTAATATCAAAGTTAGGTCGATAGCCGAAAACTAATTGGACTGCTGATTATTTTCCTAAATTATTTTAAAATTTTTTATTTCTATAGACATATATACATTTTCATACATCTTTTTAATAATATAAATAATATTTTAGATACCATTTCAAAACTTTTGTAGATTTCTAAATTTTTTAAAAATCTCAATCTGTCTTCAACAGGGGGAATTAAATTGGCTCAAGTTTCAAAAGTTAATAACTTTAAAGCAGTTTTATTAATTTTGTTTTCTGCAAAATGTAAGTGATGGTTAATGAAAAAGAAAGTTTGAGGTTAGGAAAATACTTTACTTTTAATTTTGCTTTTTTATATTGAGAAAATTATTCTTTAAAACCGGTATTGATCACACGTGTAAACAAAAACATAACCATTAAAGTTAGATTTCCTTCGTCAATCGGGTTTATGATTACGATTACTTATTTGCACAAATTAATAAAATAGATGGAAACTTACCTTCAAACACTTGGATGTAGTTCGACAAACCCCAATGAATTAATGTCCGACATTTTAATACATTAATACCGGTAAAAAGTGGGGGAACACTTGTAGTACCATTCACTCAACAGATAGTAAGGGAAAATACACTATTGAGTATCGTTAACTATACTGAACTAAATGCTGTTTAGTTACACCTACTACTAGAACTGTTTATGTGACAAAATATAAGGTTACTAAACGTGTTTTGTTACCACCACAGTAACTCTTCTCTCCGTGTATAATTGTGAAAGTAACAAATAAAAAATTTTAAAACCTAAGAATGTCATGACGTAGTGTGACGTAGTTTGTGAATGGCCCCTAAGAGCAATTTTTTGAAAATTCCGCCATTTTTAACTTTATCTCTGGATTCAATTTTTATGTAATTAGAGTCACTGAATTCAGATCAATTGTAAAAATATGCGAAAAGTCAGTTGAAGACACAAAAAGTATGTCAATTACCATGAAAATCAATTTCTCAGACTTCATCACCCTATACGGCGTAATTAAAAATACTAGCACCAAACTTTAGGTCCGACTATGTTTTGTTCTTTAGATACACCCTGAAGAAGACAACCTACCATATGGCATTCTTTGCACTCGAATTTTCTTTTTGTGCCTGTGTTATGTAACGATATTTTTATCTTCTACACATCTCCTTGCATCCACCCTTACCAAGCACCAATAAAAACCAGTTTCTCCTTCCTTTTCATAAAACGTTGCATCTCGTAGCCTAGGGCAAGGCTCTTAAGTTAGTACTAATTTTGATTTCCTACTATTGACTTGTGTCTCGACACAACTAGTAGATTTATACTGTGTATAAATATAAGTAAAAGAACATTTATAAATAAATAAACAATAATAATAAAGAGTACTCCATTACACAGGCCGACAAGATTTACTTTCCAAGAATCAGACAATACTTTTCCGAAGGATTTCGACGTGCTGAATCCGAATCCGACCTCAAAAGGGACCCATCACGTCAGGTTTTCGAGATATTTTAACCTAAAAATGCAAAAAGCTTGTTTTTAGTTATATTTGATGTCATGAAACATCAAGAAATAATTTTTTTCTCTAAAAGGTCAATATTGAGCCTAAAAGTGCTACTCTTCCCCTTTAATATCCATTTTGAAAATTTAAAAAATCTTCTATTGTCTCTGAGTAATCGTTTATTGAATTTTCTGAGTTTGTCTAATACTTCGAAAACCAAGTAGAAATAGACAAAACTTGGAGAATAAAGCATAATTTAACTACAAACATCTAAATTTTAAATAGTTTTCAGTTTTTTCAATATAACTGAATACGAATTCAATATCAGATTGACTGGTTCAAAAATGGCATATTTTAGGGAAATACAATCAATTTTAAATAAATCGTCTGCCATATTGTATACGCCATTTTGAATTTTTGTGAATCTTATATTGAATTCGTATTCAGTTATATCGAAAATCCTCAGAACTATTGAAAATTTAGATATTTGTAGTTAAATTCTGCTTTATTATCAAAGTTTCTTTGTTTCTACTCAGTTTTCGAAGAATTCGACAAACTCAGAAAATTCATTAAACGATTACTCAGAGACAATAGAAGATTTTTAAAATTTTCAAAATGGATATTAAAGGGGAAGAGTAGCACTTTTAGGTTCAATATTGACCTTTTAGAGAAAAAAATTATTTCTTGATGTTTCATGACATCAAATATAACTAAAAACAGGCTTTTTGCATTTTTAGGTTAAAATATCTCGAAAACCTGACGTGATGGGCCCCTTTTGAGGTCGGATTCGGATTCAGCACGTCGAAATCCTTCGGAAAAGTATTGTCTGATTCTTGGAAAGTAAATTGAATCAAATTTTGTTGGCCTGTGTTATCTACGGATAATTGCATTATTATTATTAACAATTTATTAGTTAATCGGTATAAAACCCGTCACAAAATTGGCGATCCTGCCAGGATAGTTGCCACGAATACGTTCAAAAGCAGCTATCTTTGAAAAAAAGAACCAAAATTTTGCAATATTATTTTTATATTGTCGATATTAAACGGTGGAGAAATTCCACTGGAAATTACCAGAGAATACGTACTCAAGTTGAACCAAGTAGGCTTGACAGTAACTCTGTAGGTACAAGGCCCAGAAAAGCAGAGAAGTCACCCAACCAAGTTGGCAACGAGGGAATAAAATTCTTACGAAGGAAGTAGCCAAGCAGAACAACCCTTGTCTATCCACTCACTATCGCAGCCAAGCAGTGCAGCTTCCATCTCAGCAGTATCGCAAAAGTAAGGCGAGTATTTTGTGAATCGTTGATATACTCCTGGTGCTCCAGAGCTACTGCCATCGTCAATAAACTCATCGAATTACTCCGAATTAACCTTGTGTGTATTCTTTGTAGCAAGATTGCACAAGTGAGGAGTTTAAATAAAAAAAGAGAAAAATATTACTTTTTGATAGAAAAATAGAATTCGCGTTCGAGACACATACACCCGACATTCGTATCAGACAATTATAAATTACGTTAAATACACACACATACACGCACACTCAATGGCGGATTAAGACAATTCACCGCCCTAGGCAGTTATAAAATTGCTGCCCTTTTCTCACTCACTTTAAATAATTTAGGTCCGGACCGGTCACACAGAGAATCAGTGTTACTCAAAAAGGAATAGTTCAAATTTTCAGAAAGGGCAAACGGCGAAACGTCCACCGCAACGAATTCATTATTCTGTCGAAGCAGATCTAGAAGAAGAACTTACTCAGGAGAAAAGCGAAGAAAACGAATTCTCGGTCACAATGTTGACAGAGTCAATAGAGTCTCAGGAAGACTACAGTCGATTCTTATACGACCCGACGAATTGGGAAGAGATTTACGACTCCTCGTGGACTCAGGATCATCCCTTAATTTAATTAAAGAATCACACGTACCAGACAAAACGAAGAGGGAAATCTGTAGGAAAGAATTTAGAATGGGAAGCGACACTCGAGTTTCCGAAAGCAAAATCACTATAAAGTACTTAGGAGAGTCACACATATTTTACACGATACCTGACGATTTTCCCATGCCAGAAGATGGCATTCTTGGTATTCGATTTTTACAAACTTACGAGTACAATCTCAATAATACAAGTCTTATACTCAACAATGAAAAACATAAACTGCACGAAGACGGAATATTCATACCACCCGAACAAATAACGTTAGTAACAATTCCAAAAAAAATAAATGCGCTAACATTGCCATTTTCGACAACCCTCACGTTCCTGACTCAATTTATACAGTACGTGAACAAACCATTACAGTTCCTATCTGTAATGCCTCACAAACGTTTAAGCATATTGATTTACGCGATTTAAAGTACGAAGATATCGATACAGATCTATTTAAAGAGAATGTTTACTACATCCCTTCAAATAAATTTGCAAAAAGATTAGAACTCCTTAGAGACAACGCGCGTTTAGGCCACATAGAAAAGGACCATAGAGAGCAATTAATAAAAATCATCGAATCATATCACGATATTTTTAGACTACAGGAAGATCCCTTGCCAGGAACTCATCTCGCTAAGCATAAAATCGTTAAAAGGAAAATAAAATTATTAACAACAAATCATATCAACCCCCAGAATGTCACAAAAAAGAAGTAAACACTCAAATCGGAGGGATGCTGAAAGAAAAAATTAAACGTCACTCAAAATCACCATTCAACTCCTCAATGTGGGTAGTACCGAAAAAAGAAGGTGCATGGCGAATTGTAATTGATTTCCGAGAAATCAATGAAAACACTGACCAAGACTCTTATCCAATGGCGGTGATAGAGGATATTCTCGATAGTCTGGGAAAATCTAAATTTTTCTCTGCTTTTGACCTCAAACAGGTCTTAAACTACAACCTGACAAATGTGAATATTTACGGCCGGAACTGGAATATCTAGGACATCTTATCACCAAAGACGGTGTCAAACCTAACTCCGCAAAAACAAAAGCAGTACAGGAATTTCCAACACCTAGAAACGTCACTAATGTGCGATCGTTTTTGGGACTTTCAGGGTACTATAGAAATTTTATAAAAAACTATTCGACCATAGCTGAACCCCTCACAGAACTCACTAAAGCGGACAAAAAATTCTTTTGGACTTTGGACTGCCAAAAATCTTTTGATAAGTTAAAGCAAGAACTATGTAGTGCACCCGTATTGCGATATCCAGATTTTGAAAAGGAATTCGTTTTAACAACTACATTTCTCGGACATTAAACGCACCCGAGCTAAACTACACTACAACTGAGAAGGAGTTACTCGCTATAGTGTGGGCCGTCAAAAGATTACGCCAATACCTTCTAGGACAGAAGTTCAAAATATTAACTGATCACCAGGCTCTAAAATGGTTATTTAACTATAAAGATCCATCTTCAAAATTAATGAGATGGAGATAAAAGTTGGAAGAGTATGATTACGAAATTGAGTATAAAAAGGGATCGGAAAATACTGCAGCTGACGCGCTTTCTCGAGTACATTATACTAGTGGAAACACAAAGGAACTGAAATCTAAGACATGTAACTTCGATTTGGAATTTGATTTAGAGTCGGAGTTACCAGAAATTGAAGTTATCGAACTTTCCTTAGCACGAGATCTTAATACTCCCACTCCCTCAGAGAAAGAAATAAAAACAAATAATGACCAAACCATTTTTGAAGAAACTATTAAAACACTTGGAGAGTCAGTCGATAATAACGCTGTTTTAAACCCTGCAGAAGAAGTTAATAATTTACCTGAAGAAATTATGCATCGAAAACTATATCAAGAATATTATAAATGGTTTGCGAATCGCACTTAAACAAGAGAACAGGAGAAACCCAACGCGGTTGGAAAATTATGGAGAGAGTTTAGGAAAAGGGATACCGATAACCCTAATATCAAGCAATTACCACCATATAACAAAAAAGATTGGCTTCGGATATTCGATAATACCGCAAGATGGACTGTATCTAAGAATCTCACCATCCTTAGGATGCATTTCAACGACCCCACAATAACATCTACCGAAAGGTTAAAAATAAAAATCTTGATTGCATTTATAAGTTTTAAATACCCACAGTTGAAAGTACACACTTGCTATAACAGCAACACAGAATTAACGATGGAAGAAAGAAACCTAATTATAAAAGAGAGTCATGTATCTATCATGGCCCAACATTTTGGAGAAAACAAATCTATCCAGAGAGCGCGAGAGTTGGGACTCTGGAAGAACATGGAAGATGATATTGTCAAATACATAAAAAAATGTACTGATTGTCAAACGCAAAAACTTAATGTGATAAAAAGAAGAAGCGAAGCAATTATACCAGATACACCAACGGAACCAAATGATAAAGTAGCCATGGACATTTTCGGACCTTTACCTGTCACCTCAGAGTCTAACGAATATATTTTGTCGATTCAAGATATGCTAACAAAGTACCTTATTTTAATACCTTTAACAAACACTTCATCTGAAATGATTATAGAAAAGCTGTTCCACCATTATATCTACATTTTCGGATCTCCTAAACATATATTAACCGACCAAGGGCAAAACTTTATTTCCGAATTGGTACAAAATTTCGAAAACTTATTTAGAATACGACACATAAAAACGACTGCATTTCATCCTCAAAGCAACGGTGCTTTGGAAACAACACATGCGACGATAAAGGACCTTATTAGAACCGCAATGTCAGACCTCCATACTGAATGGGACAAAACATTGAAATTTATAAGTATGGCATTCAATACGATGCAACACGAAGGAACCGGATTCACTCCTTTCGAACTAACCATTGGTCGAGACGCCAATGTCCCATCCACACTTGCCACTACACCTAGCTTGAAGTATTCGGAACTAGTAAGACTATGGCAAGAAAGGCACGAGAGATATATTAAGAAGGCAAAGGAACAAATTCAAATGAGTAAAGAAAAATATAAAAGGGCACAAGACGCAAAAATAGTTTTGCCTTAAAGGATGTTTGACGTTGGGGATTTAGTCATGATTTCTAACACAAAAGAGAACAAATTAGGTCCCGATTGGAAAGGACTTGCCATCATCCTGAAACCACTTCCAAATAACATTTACGAGATAATTTTTAATAACATCAGATCGATAATCCACGCAGACAGACTAAAAACTTTTTACTTTTAGGTTTCAGATAAAGAACAAAGGAAAATGCAGAAACTATTCAAAATCATTGTTTTAGCAACATTGATCCAAGCCGAAATCGTTGTGAAACCTTTAAGGAATATTCCAATTTTTGCGGAAAATCTAGGCACTACAAGCTTATTCCATAGGACATGGAAATTAGCAGTGGGGGTAGACACATCTACAATTTAATCTAGACTACAACAAATTATTTAAACGTATGCAACTGCACCGAAGATATGCTCAAAGTGTCAGAAAGAATTTGAACTACACGCAATCTACAATAGGATTAACTGGATAGAAGATCTAAAGGTCATCATGGATCAAATATTAGGTTTTCAACGCACAAAAAGAGGTATATTAAACATCGTAGGATCAATCTCTAAAACATTGTTTGAAACGATGGATGAAGACGACTTAACACAGATTAACGGAGAACTTGACAATATCTACAGTAATCAAAAAATAATGAGTTAAACCATAGGAAATCAAACTAGAATCTTGAAAACCCTATTAAATTCTGCATCTCACGATTTACAAAACTTAAGCGATCAATCCGAAAGCCGAATCAAACAACTAAATACTATAATCAATGCCACAAACACTAACCAGCAAAATCTAATAGTAGCGAACATGATAGTTTTATGCAGCATAGCAATAGAAGAACTGAACGATGACTTAAACTTAATAATAAATGCCATAAACGCTGGAAAACATGGCATCATTCACCCGCTAATCCTCTCACCTAGTTTATTGATACAAGAACTCCATGAATTACCATTCAATAAAAAGAATTAATTAAATGTTGCATTAAAAAAAATTAAATGTAAAAATTACGTTAAAATAAATATATTTCCAACATAGATGTAGTGTTTGAGAAGCGCAGTCGTTTTAGCGATCAGAAACAATAACACGCGCGCGAACGCTCAATAAGGGCCAGTGTCGCGCACTGCACCGCGGCACAAATGCTTAAAATTAAGCAATTTAAAACTTCGTGCCATTTTTTTCCAACGGGATATTTTTTAGTGGTTTATAAAGAACATTTTAGTAATTTTTTCAACTTAAAATATCATTCAGAACCCTATTTATTTTTAATTGTTTATAAATAAACAATTTCATTTTGCAGTAAATTAAATATTTTTATCTGAAAATATTGTCAGTTATACTTCATTTCAAGACAAATAAAATGCAACTTGAAAAATTAAAATCGATAAATAAGTTTTTGAGAAATTCATTTTTCAATTAAATAAGTTCAAAATTTTCAATAGTTAATAACATTAACAAAATTTTTTTTGCAAAATCCTTGGTAGTATGATTTCTTATATAAAATACTATTAAAATAACCACACTAGTACGAAAAAAAAATTAAAAGGTTTTGGGTGGCTCCTTTCAGGTATTCTGACTCATTACCAACACTCCACCACCTGTATTTCAATATGACGCCATACCTTCTGTTTCAATGTCAGTAACTAGAAGCGACGATATACGAATTATACAAAAGAATGTTAAAATGCGTGAACTTAGAGACTAAGTTCCGTCTAAGTACGGGGGTGTAACGATATTTCTATCTCCTACACATCTCCTTGCATCCACCCTTACCAAGCACTAATAAAAACCGGTTTCTCCTTCCTTGTCATAAAACGTTGCATCCCGTAGCCTAGGGTAAGGCCCTTAAGTTAGTATTAATTTTGACTTCCTTCTATTGACTTGTGTCTCGACACAACTAGTAGATTTATAATGTGTATAAATATAAGTAAAAGAACATTTATAAATAAATAAACAATAATAATAAAGAGTACTCCATTATCTACGGATAATTGCATTATTATTATTAACAATTTATTTGTTAATCGGTCTAAAACCCGTCACAGTTATGAATGAAAAATTGTGTAGAATTCATTGAAGTATTACGTTATTTAATTTCTCCTATCTGTAGTTATTTCTTATGAAGTAAATTATGATGAAAGATAATATAAAGGAGGGAACGCTTGTAATCTTATACGTTTACGATTGCATCAAAATTCTCGTGTGTCTCGCTGTGGAACCACTGAATTGCGTTTGGTTGGTTACGTCAACCACTCCTCTTTTAATCGGATTATTTTTACCTTTGAGAATAATATTTGAAAAATTATAATTAATTTTCTTGAATATATTTTTTTGCATTTATTTAGTTGAAGAGTGGAATTAAAAGTAAGTTTTAACTGGATTCCATCTATTTTGACTCGTAATTATCTAACTACCGGAGTTGAAATTGTGTCCATTACAAATCCGATGTATATCGAATTGAGTCCAATTCATGCAATGATACAATTTTGAATTTAATTCACGATGCATTAATTAAGCAGTCTTTGACAAGTGCAAAACGATCGTTTCCACTAGACCGAAAAGAAGCGAGACGCTGTCGCGGTGAAATTTTCTTGAAACTTGAAAAAAGTCAGACATGAGTGGTCTCGTATTATAGCGTGTTTGTACCTTTGCATCCTACAGTGCACCACGGGGTGCTTCTTATTGCAAGGACGACCTGATTCATGAGGAGAATCATCATCATCTCCAATCCAATACCACCCTTCTTGTAATTTAGTCTCTTGCAAAAGACGAAAATTTTGCATTTAATGATTTGTCTCTCATATTGAAAAATAATTAATAATAATAAATAAATAATTTACTTACCAAATTCTCTGTGTAATTTCGTATAGTTTCGCTGGCAGTGTGGGGTTTTTTTAAATAAAAAATTACTTGGTTACGTCGGTTAAGTCCCCTTAATTTGTTCGGGGATAACTGTAGTAAATTTCTGGACTACTTGTTAAATTTTCTTGAAAAAGTCCTGAACTGAAAATGCTTTAATGAATATTAAACTTTTCTAAAAGAAGTTCTAAATTTTTCCCATATCCTGAGTTCTTGAAATAATTTAGTAATGACTCTTAAAAAAAGTTTTTCCGTGAAAAGATCATATCGAATTGCAATTTGATCGCGGATAGTTTTCATTTTTTCACTGCTCTGCTTTTTGTTGCGCATATCTAAATATTTTGTGGTTACTATATTATCTAAACTAAAAAAAGATATTGTTAATTTTGACAAAAAGACTAATAACAGGAGAGACAGCTTCGCTACTTTCCATAGGAGGCAGTAGGAGCCATAAGCGTAGGTTTCATGAGAGGTGGCTCTGGGTAAGTACAATGACCGGTGGACGAATTCCACTGTTCTGCGCACATAAATACGTGTTTCAATAAATGAGGTTAAATTTCACAAATAAAATATATTTTTAAAGGTGAAAGAAGCTAGCAATTTATTAGAATCATTTCTCACTTAAAGTTTTATTAAGATTCATTATATATAAATCGATAGCACAGTCGTCCGAATAAAATAATACGAAAACTTGCTTTTTCTGAAAAGTATTTTTCGGAATTAAATTTTAATTTCAAAATTATCAAAGAACTCAGAAAAACGGGAGCACGCCCCCACAGCACCGAAACTTTCCTAAAAATTTATTAAATATTTACTTGCAATATTCGGAATGTTTAATTGCAATGTTTAGTGAAAATTGTGTAAAGATTTATATGTTCCGATTAAATAAGTGTTTCGCGCGAAACTTTCCTGAACATTTCAATGAAATCTTCCCCTAATTATAATTATAATTAGGCTAAAATCTTCAGGAATTGTTCACACTAAACACTTATTTAATTATGGGACATATAAATCTTTACACAATTTTTACTAAACTTTTCAGTTAAATATGCCGAATATTGCAAGTAAATATTTAATAAATATCACATACACATTATAACACTGTGTGCTTGTATTATATCCACGAAAGCAACATGTGAGAATTAGCCATAAATATGTCAGTAACAAAAGTATGTTTTTTAAGGGGATATAAATATCAGAACAGAGATGTAATGACTACAAAATTAAAATAGAATTTGTCTTCAAATTTGTTACTCGGAGTTCTTTTGTGTCGATGATTACGAATCTAAAGTCAGATTTTCCAAATTCAAAATGTCCGACCGAATATAGTGTAAATATTGAAATATGAATAAAATAAAAAAAAATTATTCTCAACTTTCCAACTTCTCTCTGTAAGAATCAAGATACTTTAAATACTTAAAGGCTAAGGGCGTTTATCTTTTGTTTTTTACAATATTTTCATATTTCATCATTCTTTTTTCAATATTTGCATTACATTGTCGGTTGCCATTAATTATCCGTATCGTTTGAGGTCTGACCTACATTTTAACGTTGTTGCACTTGACGGAATATTATTTTTACAATCCAACGTTATGTGCTTGTCGGTTTTCTTCTTTTGGCCCACCTTTAATTATTGAAAATCCAATAACTGATATTGTGGTAAATTTATCATTTAATTTTATAATTCTATTCTATTCCTTCTGTTTTTAATGATTCATAATTAGGGACTGTCATAAAATATTTGTGTTGAGTTCACACAATCAGTGTTTATGCGCATGTGTCTGAACACGAAACAGATAACATGTAGTAAATCGTGTCGAGACTTGACACGAAATTCTTTTTGTCGAAACGTGACAATCATTTCTCACTGTATGGTTTCGTGTTGATGAGGCTCCCCGTTTTTTTTACTTTTGACAATTAAATGTAAACTGTTCACCGAAAAAGTGAAAATCTAAATTTAAGAATACCTTCTTGGCTTCTATTTAAGAACATTGTATACTTAAATAAGGTATATACTATTTTTAAAGTAAGAATATATACTTAATATCAAAAATATTTTTTAAGTAGATATTCCTCTTAAAATTGTTTTTTTAATATTAAGAATATATTCTTATTTTAAAAGTAGTATATACTTAATTTAAGTATACAATATTGTTAAATAGGAGTCAAGAAGATTTTCTCAAATTAAGATTCCCGTTTTTTCTGTATGATTTTATGTGTCATTTCAACTAAGGATAAACAAGTTGTTCATACCACGAATATTTAGCTTCCTCAATATAATATACATCAATTTCTTGATATTTTATTGAATAGTAATTATTTTAAAATAAAATTTTAACATTCTCAAGAAATCCAAATTTTAACTTTTTTTGAAAAATATAAATAGCGATTACTTTTATAAATTTTGATGAAATGTTTTGTTTACAACATTATATTTACAAAGATATATATAAATGCATTTTAAATCTTGGTTTATTCTTTTTGCAATTTCATCTGTTGAATCTTGTATATTATAAAAAAATATAAAAGGATTGAAATGATAATGTGAAAATAAAAATGAAATCTTTATGTTTAGTCATTGTAAAAAGTGTATTACATGTTTGTTATCAAAACAGGGAAATTTTAACAACAGAGAACAAGTAGATGTCCTCGCAGTCCTGACTGGTTAGCAGGTATCTTCCATAAATTAGCATAAGTTTGTTTCGAACGAAATGTTATATGCATATACAATGCACGTGTAAAATACTTAACACTTATTAAAATAATTTTTTAAAATTTCAAACTGTCGTAATAACTTTTACATAGTTCGCCAACTAACTATATATATGAGCGATTCCATCTCAAGTGATCAAGGTGGAGAAAAATTTTTCTCCAATCGTAGCAAAACTTGGGGCTTTTGTAGTACTCATAGATAGTAATTTTTCGTGAAAATATTTTTTTACCTAGTCCAATATTTTCCGAGGGGGAGAGGGTTAAATTTTTGTGTTTTTCAGTACAATGGTTATTTCAATAATTTTTTACTCTTAAACAATTAAACATACAAATTTGACAAAGTACATTTTGGAAAGGTTTTTTCATCCTCTTTCGATTGGAAATAAGCATTTTGAAAAAAAAAAATTTTTTACCCAAAAAAATCAAAATTAAAAATAAATTTCAATTTTTGAGGGAGATGGATACGATTTTTTTTTTTTTTTTTTTAAACGAAAGCTGAGGTTTTTTCCTAAAAGGACATATAAATGATAAAGTGGGACTAGAACGTTTAAACATTGAAAAAAAGAATTTTCTCCAAAACGGAGCTAAAAACCGGGTTTTGAGCGCTCCAGCGAGTAGAAAACTCTTTTTTTCAATGTTTAAACGTTCTAGTCCCACTTTATCATTTATATGTCTTTTTAGGAAAAAACCTCAGCTTTCGTTTAAAAAAAAAAAAAAAAAAAAAATCGTATCCATCTCCCTCAAAAATTGAAATTTATTTTTAATTTTGATTTTTTTGGGTAAAAAATTTTTTTTTTTCAAAATGCTTATTTCCAATCGAAAGAGGATGAAAAAACCTTTCCAAAATGTACTTTGTCAAATTTGTATGTTTAATTGTTTAAGAGTAAAAAATTATTGAAATAACCATTGTACTGAAAAACACAAAAATTTAACTCCCTCCCCCTCGGAAAATATTGGACTAGGTAAAAAAATATTTTCATGAAAAATTACTATCTATGAGTACTACAAAAGCCCCAAGTTTTGCTACGATTGGAGAAAAATTTTTCTCCACCTTGATCACTTGAGATGGAATCGCTCATATATATATAAATAGTATATGGGTAATTCTCACGATTGGGACAAATGACACGTACATTAGTTTTTTTTAAATAAGTAATAATAAATTTACAAAACTTTTACGTCCTAATAATAGCATTTTTCATGATTTAATTGGATCCTATGAAGAATAAATCGAAAATTGGAAATATTTAAACATACACGTGTTTATGTAGCATAAAAACTCCCCTCCGTTATATTAAACTTATTTTAATGAATCTAATAAGAATATTTAATATACTTACACTTTTTAATAAAAAATGAAATTTTAAACAAACAAATGAGGTAATTACGTGGTAGTGTTTTACTATTCATATATTAATTATAATCTGTTTTTTAACTCGAATTTTACGAACGGAATTAGGTTCAAAACATTTTATATGCGTTCCTAATTCCGTGCTATAACCTTATTTGCTATAGCAGATTGATAGAGACGACATCCTCATCTACAATGCTCAAAATGTTTTTAAAGATCTAAATTTTCATGTACTATTTAATAACCGCGAAGTATATTATGTTATTAATTTTATTAAGAATAATAATTATTGTCAGAAAGATTGATATTTTATATAAAAATGCGTAAAAACGGAATATGTCGCAATTATGGACAAGCTAGCACGGAATTAATTACATGACAAAATTTTGGCACGGAATTACGTTCAATTTAGTGTTTTAACAAATTAATAAAAATTAATTTATATTTAGTTTTTAAACAGATAAAAACAATGGAAGGACCTTAACATGCCGTAAATATGTACATTTACCTTATTAATTTATATATAAAATTTATTTTTTTTACATTAGAGTAAAACATTTCGAATTAGTCTAATGGAAGAAAACTCCCCTCCGTTACCGATGGTATATCTCCATTATAATACAGTATCTAAATTACAAACTTTATTAATCATCGTATTCGTTTGAAAGTCGTTACTCGGGGGTTTTCGGGTTCGCTAATTACGAAACCGATATCAGTTTTCCAAAATTCAAAATGGCGAATACTTTTATGACAAATTCATCGGATATCCTTGAAAGTCGTTACTCGGGGGGTTTTAGAGGTCGCTGATTACGAATTCGACATGAGATTTTCAAAATTCAAAATGGCGGATCCAATATGGCGAACACTTTTTTGAAACATTCATCAGCCTTCACGAAAAAAATGACACTCATGAGTGTCGTATTTTAAGTGTGGTTATTTCGCTACCACACTGAAAAAATGACACTCAATATTTAATTATGTACTAATAAATAAATAAATAAATAAATAATTTTATATTCAATATAACCAGTTTCACCAACTTCCGATTAAAAGTTAATGAATGATTAAAGACACTTTCAAAGCTTCTGATTGGTTAATTGAGGATTTAATCATTGATTAACTTTTAATCGGAAGTTGGTGAAATCGACCCTAAGTATAATTATAAATCTATAGCAATATATGTTATAATAAATGTTTTTATTAATTTCCCAAAAAAAATTGGACTTGTATATTATTATCCGTGATTAATGAAGAATAATAGAAAATTGTTAACGTCCTAACAGACGTTGCCTATTAATATTATTAGTTAAGATAATAGTGTAAAGTTTATGTTCATGGGACGGATACTTATACTCTGTGCGAGACAAGTCGTGCCCGAGAGATAAAGTTCTCGCCATCTAGCAGGGAGTTAAAGAATTATAGGAGAAACCTCTATTAGTTCTCTACTTCCTTGTTAGATGGCTACGAGTACTTCTCTCATGCACAACTTGTCTCGCACAGGGTATACAAATCCGTCCTATGAACATAAACTTTACACTATTATTTTAATTGATAATAGTAATAGGCAACGTCTGTTTGGACGTTAACAATCTTCTATTATTATCCATTGATCACGGATAATAATATACAAATCCAATTTTTTTTACGATTCTAATTTAATACCCAATAATAAGATGTCGTGTAGAAATTTCACTTAATTTTAAACAAGGCATTAAAGAAAGCCAAGACAAGGCCCCACATTTCAAATATAGGTCAAAATGTGTCAATTTCTGCAGGGGACATACATTTTAACAGGTAAGAAAAGAGAGATAAAATTATTACGTAATCCGACGACTTAATTAAAAATATAAATGCGAATCAAAGGATAATTGAAGATTACAAACTGCAGACTTTTAAGAACTACGAGTCGTAAATTTCTTTTATGATCTTTCTTGTCACCGGTAACGATAGAAAACGATACGCTACTCCACATACGAAAGGGAGTGTAGAGGCGTAATGCGAGGACAAGCATAAATTACGAGCGAACGATGGAACGAACTTAACGAGATGAGCGAATCGACCTTAGGACTTTCATCTTACGACTCTGCCATGCGACAGTGAAAAACTCTTCAGTCAGCAAAATCATCGAGAGCAATGTCATCATTCTTTTATACACGTTTAAAGTAGAGCAGAGTCGTATTTCAAAGTCAATTTGCAAATAGTTTTTAAGTATCATTTGCATAATTCTATCATTTTCAAATTACTATACAAATAAGCATCATTATGTGCCAACGCGGTTGAGAAGGCAAAAACTACAAAAATTAGTTTCTGAATTTGGGATATATTGTACAATGAACAAAAATTTATTTCATTCAAATAACCGATTAATTATCTATTAGCATATCAATATTTACTTGAAGCAAATACTATTTAATTGACTCCAATAAACATTATTTGATTTAATTAAGGGGTATTGTGGCTTTGGCAGCCTTAAAATCGGAAGTTTAAAAAAATATATTTTCTCCTATAAGTTTTGAAATATAATTGACCAAAAGTTTTTACATGTTGTTGTGTATGTTAAGAAGTCTTTAAAAAAGAATTGCAGTCTTGAGAAATATAGGAATCTTCCATCTATAGAGGGCGCTTTGTCCATTGGTAAAAATTGCTTGCAATTACGGTTGTCATTGTATAGCTTATCACGGAATCATCTAAAATAAAAAAGTAAAATATAATTTCAAAATAGACGAGTTAATACAGGGCCTAAACCTCGAAATACTCAAAAACATAAAAAATCAAGAAAATGTCAAGCTTTTAAATAAATACCCAAGTAGAAATCTAATACTGGCATAGTACTGACTCAGAACTGACTGCCAGTATAGAAGTACTCTGCCCTACAACGGAAAAAGACACATAAGCGACATTTTGGTGAAAAATAAGTTTTTGGCATCAATGGATTCGTATTCAAAAACTGCATCTAACTATTGTATTAAAAATGAAAAATTTAAATTATTTAATGTAAAAAATTAATATCGGAAATATTGAAATTCGCGAAAAATGAAAAATTGCAATGGAAAAAGACACATGAGGTACTTTGCGTAGTCCAGAATCTGCAAAAGGCATAAACTACGTCACAAAATACAGTAAGAAAATACACACAAAGTCGCTCGCGTTCTTTTTCCATTGTAAATGCTGCCGAGCTCGGCTTCGTTTACAACCGCATCCTCCATCTCTCCATGCTTTTTAAATGGGGAAATTACGCAAGCGACTTTTTGTTGTATTTGCACTAAAAAAACTTCACAAGTGCATTTATTTTTAGAGATTGTTTAAAAAATAATTTTTTTATTGCAAAAATAGAAAAAGAACTTGTGATTTACCCCATAGGCTTATTTTTAGTCATTAAAAATGAGTTATAAATAAAGTTCTTGGTGTAAACGGTCTTTCTCAAATATCTCCGTTCGTCCTATTTGTCGCTTATGTATCTTTTTCCATTGTAAGGCAGGTTACTGACTCCAGTATTGAGCCAGTGCTGGGAAAACCCTTGCTGGTAACGCTGTCCAGTACTGATTTTATACTGGCAGTCGCACGCTTACATCTAGTTCAAGAATTGCGTGTCTTGCGATTTTTGACAAGGTGATGATTAGTCAAAATGTTGGCGCCCTAAACGATATATAATGACCAAAGGCGAGATCATTGATTAATCAACCTTTACGTTTTAAGATATTCGATCAGCTAATTCGCGAATTAACGGGATGAGCGTGTCGCTGCAATAAACGGTGAAAAAAATGAAAACTAAAATTCTCTCATTCATTTATATATGGGTGATTCTTCTGAAAGTGACACATTTAAATTTCAGTTTTTCAATTTATGTTTTTCTTTAATTATATGGTTATTTCTATTAAAACTACTTAATTTTATACTCAAGAGTAATATCTTTAGGTTGCGCAAAATTAATTCTTAAAAATATTAAAGTTTTTTTTCTTTGAAAAATATTATTGTTGCTCCATTAGATTAATTTTATTTAATCCGCGAGCTTTTCTATTAAAAATCCACGCGAATATCATTCACGAAATCTATATAATTAAGATGAGACTTTTGTCTGTACATTGCTCAAAACTTTAAATTTTCCACATAATTATTCCTTTCCAGCATCCAGGATTCTAAATATACCAATAAAAAATTTCGTGTATGTATGTATGTATGTACCCGCGTGGAAATGAAAGTATGGGCAAAAGATGGCAAAAGATGGCAAAGTGTGGGTAAAGGATAGCGAAATGTGGCACTAAGTTTGCCAAAGATGGCAAAGTATTGCTAAGGAGCGAATCCCATGGTTTAACTATGGCAGCAACATAAATCAATTTTTCATCAAACAAAATAATAAAAAACACAAAAACTTTAAATATTTTTCATTTTTAAACCATAAACAAAGTGAGGCATATAAAAAAATTATTTTTTAAATGGTTTTTTTAATTTAACTGTTAAAATGAACTATGGGCAAAGTATGGCGAACCATGGGATGAAAGAAAACTTATTTTCTATACATTTTCGAACTATGGGCAAAAGATGGCAAACTATGGGATGAAAAAAAATTATTTTCTATAGATTTTCGAAGTATGGGCAAAGTATGGCGAACCATGGGATGAAAGAAAACTTATTTTCTATACATTTTCGAACTATGGGCAAAAGATGGCAAACTATGAGATGAAAAAAAATTATTTTCTATAGATTTTCGAAGTATGGGCAAAAGATGGCGAACTATGGGATATAAAATAAACTATTTTCTATACATTTTCGAACTATGGGCAAAAGATGGCGAACTATGGGATAAGAGAAAAAATTATTTTCTGTACATTTTTGAACTATGGGCAAAAGATGGACAACAACAACCTGACTAAATTCGGTGCAAATTCAACACGTCTTCTACAGGGAATTTTATTTCCCTTGACAATTCCGATCAGATCGGAATTCCGTCAGAAATCGGAATTTTGATTGAAATTCCTAAAATAATTCTGTCGGAATTTTGATTGGAATGCTAAGAAGAATTCTGTCGGAATTCGTATCGAAATTTTGATTAGAATTCCTGTAAGAATTCTGTCAGAATTCCAATCAGGATTCTGTCAGAATTCCAATCAGGATTCTGATAATACCGATAGGATCGGAATTTTGAGTAGAATTCCTATAAAAATTCTGTCAGAATTCCGATATGGATTCTGAAAATTGCGATGTGATCGGAATTCATCAGTAATCGAAATTATTATTGGAATTCCTAAAAGAATTCTGTCGGAATTGCGATTTGAATTTTGATTAGAATTCCTATAAGAATGTTGTCAGAATTCTAATGGGATCTGAATTCCTATAAGAATTCTATCAGAATTCCGATCTGGATTCTGAAAATTGTAATGGGATCAGAATTTCCTTAGAAATCGGAATTCCGATTGGAATTCCTATAAGAATTCTGTCAGAATTCCGATCTGTATTCTGTCAGAATTCCTATAAGAATGTTGTCAGAATTCTAATGGGATCTGAATTCCTATAAGAATTCTATCAGAATTCCGATCTGGATTCTGAAAATTGTAATGGGATCAGAATTTCCTTAGAAATCGGAATTCCGATTGGAATTCCTATAAGAATTCTGTCAGAATTCCGATCTGTATTCTGTCAGAATTCCGATCTGTATTCTGAAAATTCCGATGAAATCGGAATTCCGTCCGTAATCGGAATTTTGATTGGAATTCCTAAAGTAATTTCGATCTGAATTTTAAGTAGAATTCCTATAAGAATTCTGTCAGAATTCCATTTTGGATTCTGAATATCCCAATGGGATCGGAATTTCAATTCGACTCAAACACTAAAACGAAAGTAATTTTTTATTTAGTTTCGTTTTGGAATCGGTCCCTGCTATATATATACTTTCTATAATTCGCCATCCTTTGTACATACTTTAAATATATAAAGAAAAATTTCGTCCCATAGTTCGCCATACTTTGCCCATACTTCGAAAATCTATAGAAAATAATTTTTTTTCTTATCCCATAGTTCGCCATCTTTTGCCCATACTTCGAAAATCTATAGAAAATAATTTTTTTTCTTATCCCATAGTTCGCCATCTTTTGCCCATACTTCGAAAATCTATAGAAAATAATTTTTTTTCTTATCCCATAGTTCGCCATCTTTTGCCCATACTTCGAAAATCTATAGAAAATAATTTTTTTTCTTATCTCATAGTTCGCCATCTTTTGCCCATACTTCGAAAATGTATAGAAAATAATTTTTTTTCTTATCCCATAGTTCGCCATCTTTTGCCCATAGTTCAAAAATGTACAGAAAATAATTTTTTTTCATCCCATAGTTCGCCATCTTTTGCCCATAGTTCAAAAATCTATAGAAAATAATTTTTTTTCATCCCATAGTTTGCCATTTTTTGCCCATACTTCGAAAATGTATTAAAAATATTTTTTTTTCTTATCCCATAGTTCGCCATCTTTTGCCCATAGTTCAAAAATCTATAGAAAATAGTTTTTTTTCTTATCCCATAGTTCGCCATCTTTTGCCCATACTTCGAAAATGTACAGAAAATAATTTTTTCTATTATCCCATAGTTCGCCATCTTTTGCCAATACTTCGAAAATCTATAGAAAATAATTTTTTTTCTTATCCCATAGTTCGCCATCTTTTGCCCATAGTTTAAAAATGTACAGAAAATAATTTTTTTTCTTATCCCATAGTTCGCCATCTTTTGCCCATACTTCGAAAATCTATAGAAAATAATTTTTTTTCTTATCTCATAGTTCGCCATCTTTTGCCCATACTTCGAAAATGTATAGAAAATAATTTTTTTTCTTATCCCATAGTTCGCCATCTTTTGCCCATACTTCGAAAATGTACAGAAAATAATTTTTTCTCTTATCCCATAGTTCGCCATCTTTTGCCCATAGTTCAAAAATCTATAGAAAATAGTTTTTTTTCTTATCCCATAGTTCGCCATCTTTTGCCCATACTTCGAAAATGTACAGAAAATAATTTTTTCTATTATCCCATAGTTCGCCATCTTTTGCCAATACTTCGAAAATCTATAGAAAATAATTTTTTTTCTTATCCCATAGTTCGCCATCTTTTGCCCATAGTTTAAAAATGTACAGAAAATAATTTTTTTTCTTATCCCATAGTTCGCCATCTTTTGCCCATACTTCGAAAATCTATAGAAAATAATTTTTTTTCTTATCTCATAGTTCGCCATCTTTTGCCCATACTTCGAAAATGTATAGAAAATAATTTTTTTTCTTATCCCATAGTTCGCCATCTTTTGCCCATACTTCGAAAATGTACAGAAAATAATTTTTTCTCTTATCCCATAGTTCGCCATCTTTTGCCCATAGTTCAAAAATCTATAGAAAATAATTTTTTTTCATCCCATAGTTTGCCATCTTTTGCCCATACTTCGAAAATGTATAAAAAAAATTTTTTTTTCTTATCCCATAGTTCGCCATCTTTTGCCCATAGTTTAAAAATCTATAGAAAATAATTTTTTTTCTTATCCCATAGTTCACCATCTTTTGCCCATAGTTCGAAAATGTATAAAAAATAAATTTTCTTCATGCCATAGTTCGCCATACTTTGCCCATAGTTCGAAAATGTGTAGAAAATAATTTTTTTTCTTATCCCATAGTTCGCCATCTTTTGCCCATACTTCGAAAATCTATAGAAAATAATTTTTTTTCATCTCATAGTTTGCCATCTTTTGCCCATAGTTCGAAAATGTATAGAAAATAAGTTTTCTTTCATCCCATGGTTCGCCATACTTTGCCCATAGTTCATTTTAACAGTTAAATTAAAAAAACCATTTAAAAAATAATTTTTTTATATGCCTCACTTTGTTTATGGTTTAAAAATGAAAAATATTTAAAGTTTTTGTGTTTTTTATTATTTTGTTTGATGAAAAATTGATTTATGTTGCTGCCATAGTTAAACCATGGGATTCGCTCCTTAGCAATACTTTGCCATCTTTGGCAAACTTAGTGCCACATTTCGCTATCCTTTACCCACACTTTGCCATCTTTTGCCATCTTTTGCCCATACTTTCATTTCCACGCGGGTATGTCCGTATGTCACAGAATCTTTGTCCGCGAATCACTTAAAAACGGCTGAACCGTTTGATACCAAATTTTGCAGATTGTTAGACATTGACCCAAGGAAGGTTTATAAATTTAAAGATTTGAAAAATATTAATTATAACGGAATATATGTAATTTTTTCAAAAAATTAAAAAATCAAAAATTTTCATTTTTTTAAAAACTGCTCTTAAATTTTTTATAAATGAGTAATACATGCTATTTAGTCACATTTTAGCATAATTTTACCAAAAATAACATTCTATAACTAAGATGTAAGTATAAAAATTTTTTTTAAAAATCGAAAATTTTCTAATTTCATATCTTTTGATGAATTGCTTTTAAACAATTTATAATTGAGTATTGCACGTTGTTTAGTCAAATTTTAGCAATATTTTGCAAAAATACTATTCTATAACTAAGTTGTAATTTATTTAAAAATTTTCGAAAGAATATAAAATTATAATTGTTACCAATTACTACCAAGCTAAATTCAGTTGTATTTTTGGTAACTCTTATTCATTTTTTCAAACACTAATATATGACTTAATATTTCTATTTAATATAAGGTAAAATTTTTTTTTTTAAATCAATTCATTAAATTTTAATTTTTTAACTGAAATAAAAATTTAAAAAAAAAATTTTTAAATGCTTAGTTCAAAAAATTAAAGAAATTAAAAAATTTTAAATACTTTAATAAGCAAATTATTTAACATTTAATTAACAATTCATTGAATTGAAAAAAAATCCAATGTAAAGATCAAAAATATATTTTGAATAATATAAAATTTAATTTTACTTTATTGGTAAAACAAGTGAATTTTGAAGACAATTTCTAATTATAGAAATAGATATATATTCAATTCATTTGAAAAAAACATATTTGTTTTGAATTGACATTTCAGAGGTACGATTTATGTATTACATAATATTATAATTTGACATTTTAATAAATAAATATCTATATATATATATATAAGATGAGACTTTTGTCTGTACATTGCTCAGAAATCTAAATTTCCCTAATAATTATTCGTTTTGAGCACCCAGGATTCCAAAAATTCCAATAAAAAATTTCGTGTATGTATGTATGTATGTATGTCCATATGTCACAGAATAATTGTTCGCGAATCACTTAAAAACAGCTTAACCGTTTGAAACCAAATTTGGCAGAATGTTTGGCCTTAGGCCAAGGAAGGTTTTTAAATTTACAGATTTGAAAAATATTAATTAGAACGGGAGATATTCAATTTTTTTAACAAATTCAAAAATCAAAAATTCTCAAATTTTACCTTTTTTTAAAAAATGCTTTCAAACTTTGTTTAATTGAGTATAACATGTTATTTAATCACATTCTAGAATAGATTTGTCAAAAAAATGTCCTATAACTAAGATGAAAGTATAAACATGATTTTTTAAAAATTCAAAAAATCGCAAATATCCAAATTTTATATTTGTTAATGAACTGCTTTTAAACTACCTATAATTAAGTATTACATGTTCTTTAGTCACATTTTAGCATAATTTTGCAAAAAATAGTGTCCTATAACTAAGATTTAAATATAAAAATGTTTTCAAAATATTTTAAAAATTGCAAATTTTCAAAGTTGCAAAACTTCGAAAATATTAAAATTGTAAATGATAAAATGGTAAACAATATTAAAAAATATTAATTCATAGCTTTAAAATTATTTTTCAAATATTGAAAATGGAGATTTTTTATGATAAAATTAATACTACAGAAACTCAAGAATATACCTGTGAAACGATACTTGCATTATGCTACTGGAGAAAAACTTAGATAGTAAAAAAGTTTTGTTATTTTAATTCTAGGTTTAACTGTTATGGATGTTTTAAGCATTGTAAAACATTGTAAACTGGAAAAAAAGGGGAAATATGCAAGAATTTAATTTAATCGGGAAAAATTATAAATTCAGCTGGCAATAAAGGTCTTATTTTAGATTTAAGCAATTATGATACAATTAGTTCGAATTTGACTTTACTATAACTCCAAAAACTGGTGGAAATTTTGGATTAACTTATATTACTATTATTAAATTTCTACAAATAATTGACAAACATTGTTTTCTGCATTTTAATGAATAAAAAATAAATTATTTAATGATAAAAAGTCAATCACTGTTTTAAAATAATAATAATATTTATATAATGAAATAGTTAATGGTAGCTAATTATTATTTCTATAGTCAAATTAAATTCCCCACTATTTCCTATTTTTCGAGACTGGTAGACACCACTATTGAATGTATCTGCGTAGAAACTTAAACCCGTCGAAGACGGGTACGACAGCTAGTCGAAAATAAAATTACACTGCTTAAAAGTTAATAAATTGCATATTTTAATATCAAATATATTCATTTCGATTAAAATATAAATTTATTTAAAGTATTTGATTTAATGGTAATTTATTGGGATTATTTTCAAAGCAATGCAGGTAAATACCAAAAACAAAAGAAAAAATAGCATCTTTCAAGGAAAAGGCTTCGGAGATGAAAAATAATTTTTCTTTCACATTTATATACATTAGGGCGCAATTAAAATATGTTTTTTAGTAAAATATACAAATCTAACACCCTCATTTTATATTACCATCGAAATATTCTGTTAAATTTACTTCTACATTCAGTTATTTATTAAAAAGGAAGGCTTCCCAGGTAAGAAAGACCATTGTTGACGATGAGTTGAAGCTTGATTGAGCCCTGAACGCACAGCGTGGGTAACCAAGAGTTGAAGCAGTCTTTATACCATTGTCACTTTAATATTGTTTCAGCATGGGACACCAATGTTCATCCCATGCTCGATTCAAGACTCGGTCAACCTTCGGGAGTGAAGCTTGAACATCTAATCTTAATTCAAGCTTGAATCAATCATGAGAAAATATTAAGATTATTTATTACCGAGTGCTCTTAATACACTGTAAAAAAAAGGAGTTAAATTTTAACTCCCCAGGGAGTCTATAAAAGTCGCACCCAATTTGGGAGTTAATGCCAGGGGAGTTAAATAAAAGGAGTTAAAATTTAACTCCCAAATGCTAACTCCCCATGGAAAAAATAACTCCCGCGGGTGTTAAATGAAGGGAGTTAAAAATTGACTCTCTTTTGGAGTTAATTTTTAACTCTAAAAATTTAACTCCCTACTCCCGAGTCCGTTAACTCCCTAAATTTTTTACAGTGTATTAAATATAAATGTTTATAAATTATTTATTACTATAATATATTCTACGATCATTTTTTTAAAAATTTTTTATATTAATTTATTTAATAAATATTATTAATTATTATTTAAAACCATAATAATTTAATTAACATTAAGATATTAATGAATAAATAAATATAAATATTTATTGTCATAGTGTATAATATTTATGTTAATTATAGAAGATTCATATAAATAAAGTTAAATTATATATTATTTTTTCTTACACAGTGTCAAATTATTATTTTTAAAGTTCAAGAGTTTCGTTTGTATGAAAAATTTTCGGTTAATGAAAAATTACAGTGTAAAAAATGTTCATTAGGGTGAAATAAATATTTATGCCAAGTATTTTTACACTAGAATTAACCGTTTAGTAAATATTATCAAAATACTATTTTTTGTCAAACGCGTGTGACCTTGCGACTCAGCGTAGCCAACTCAACACATACGTTAAACTCTTGAGTTGGCAACGCTGAGTCGCAAGGTCACACGCGTTTGACAAAAAATAGTATTTTGATAATATTTACTAAACGGTTAATCCTAGTGTAAAAATATTTGGCATAAATATTTATAGCACCTTAATGAACATTTTTAACACTTTAAGTTTTTGATCACAGAATATTTTTCAGACAAACTAAACTCTTGATCTATAAAAATAATAATTTGACATTGTGCAAGAAAGAAATAATATATAATAAAATTAAACATATTATGAAAAAAATATTGTAATATTAAATAATTTATAAATATTTATATTTAATATTGTTCAGTGCACACGATAATAAAGAAAGTGAATATTGTATTTTCGCTCACGAAGATTGACCGAGTCTTGAATCGAGCATGGGACGAACATTGGTGTCCCATGCTGAATCAATGTTGAGTTACCATGCTCTGGCATTCATATACTTGATTAAGCAGGATCCCTTCCAACCTTCGTTGGCCGTGCGGTTTAAATAGGTGCGTTTATAGGGGTGTCGGGTATGCGTCGGGGTTTCGATCCCACATGCGAGCGAATATTTTTCCGTTTTTGTTTCTAAGCGATATATAAAATCATCAAATTGTGTGTTGTGTTGTGAATAAAAAATGTGAATATGTTTGTAAATAATATTAAAAGTCTGTTAAAAAAATCAAGAAAAAAATGTACCGATTAACAGAAAAATTATCTTTTTTTACTAAAATTATTTTTTTAATGTTACTATTTCAAATGACATTTATTTTTAATAATATATTATTTACATGAAAATAATATATATATAATTGTTCTAATAGTATATTGCAATTAAATTTATACACAAATATAATATGAATAAAAATAATAACAATAATATTTATTATTATTATAATCAATTGATCAATTGATATTTTCATATTATATTGAATGAGCGCGAGAAACGCGTAAATTTGGGAACAGTGGAAGCAGTCTCGTTTCATTCCTGAATTAGGCTTCCGCAGCATTGATTGAAGATTGAACGCCAATCTTCATCAAAGACTGCGCGTCAGGCTGAAATCGGTGTTACATTTATAGACTCAAGCAGCCTTGCATCGGCCGTCTTACCCAGCCTCAATCAATCCTGACCAGGCCTGAATCAAGCTTCGTAAAGCCTGAACTAGCCGTCAGTTCTCACCTGGGTTCGGAGATGAAAGTAATTTAGTTATTACGTAAATTAAGTTGAATAAACTTATTTAATTTTCTTTTTAAAATGACAAATAAGTGCTAAATTTTCACTAAGGAAATTGATAATAATTATTAAAGAGTAGATTTTGTAAAATTAATCGAGACATCAAAAATGTCACTTTCCGAAGAATCACCCATATTTAGATAATTAATCACGCAAACTAATTATTATATTACTTTTTGACGTTTGTCAACACTTATGAACTAACCTATAATACAAATGTATTCGTATACAATAATTTAAATACAAACACACACTTAACACTTAAAACTATATCGAATTGTCTTTTTATACCATATTATGAAATTTTTTACTTGTGAGACATACTGTTTCACTGAAAAATCAGTAATACCTAATATTCTGCCTTCTAATTGTAAGAATCACAAAATCAAAAATATTTTTTTTGAAAGTCAATTCTGGAAGACAAATATATATTAACATTTTGTTTTTCATATTCTTATCTGCAATTAACACAAATGGAAACATATGATCAGGTGGAATTTATACCTCATGTAAATGATGTTGTAAATTGCTCATATTCTACAGAATTTTCGAGCCTGGCCCTATTTCATTACACTCTGATAACAGTTTGATCTCTCTTTCGGCGACGTCGTTTACTATTTTTTTAAATTTCTTGCCTTAGAAAAACCAAGTTGATAATTAATATTAAATGGTCACTCAGAAAAATCAATATAAAAAAGAAGCAATTAATGTGGAATTGATTTATTATTTATTAATTACATCGGCAACACCCTTTTGAGCAATATACCGTGTTGGTAGTTTAACAATGGTATCTTTACTTTGTTTTCCAAAAAACAGTATATTACATTATAAGGGCAGAAAGTTCGTAATTCCTGCACTGCGCGAAATATCATCATCGCGTAGTTTTGGGTTAAATTGTTATCATTGTCATTGAACTCGAAATTGTCTTAATTACTTTTTACTCTGTCGGTAAAAACACCACACCAGTAAAAACTCTATTTTACTCCCGTTGTAATAGAGGTTGAAAGTGAAAGCAAACCAAAGCACAAATGTTTGACTTTCTGCTGTGAAATCGCAGAAGGAAGTACGTACTTTCGACCGAGGTATGAAGAAAAATTTTATTTATCATTTTTCTTTTTACACTATTGCTTCCTCATAAAGGAAGCCTTATAGTGATGTCGATTTCCGAATTTTTTAAAATCAATTATTTTTACAAATTTTCAAGTGTAGTATATATAATTCGTCGAGAGGAACAAATGTCTGGAGATATGTGTGTATGTATGTGTGTGTATGTGTATGTCACCGATTCTTGTGGACAAATTTTCTCTTGCACATCTTGATGGATTTTGATAAGATTTTGTAGGTGTATTACGGTCATGAATACCAAGAATCAGACAGAAGGATTTTCAAAAATATATTAAAAAAAAATTTTTTTTTTAATTTTTTTAATTTTTGAAAAAATTAATTTTTTGGTTTTTTGAAATAACTTTTTTCTATATTAAAATTTTTAATAATTCTTGTCAAAATTGCATTCCTGACATAAAAACGAATCGATTCATGTATATAAAGTATATATTTTATCAAAATTTATAGAATTAATAAATATTTTAATTTTTCACAAAAAATTAAAATTTTGTATTTTTTGACATTTTATCATAACACTTTAAAATAATTATTCTATAATAAAAAATTGAATAATTAATATTTATTCAGGGTATTTTACCCGGTATATTAATTATATTTAATAAACTATTATAATTATTTAACTTTTAAAATTATATATAATAATATATATTGAGGAAGCTAAATGGTCATGAAATAAACAACTTGTTTGTGAACATGTTCTTAATATGAATCACCTTAAAAGAACATTGTTATTCAACCTCTTAAAAAGTAAACTTAATAATACTAGTCTTGTTTACTGTGATAACGGTATGACATATTCATTAAACTTGCAAATGGAGCAAATACTTTCAAAAACATTTAGAAACATTAAAAGTTTTACTTTCTATCATGTACTAAAAAACCCACATTTTAAGAAGTTTAAATAAATTTGTATAAGCTAGAAAAATTTTTGTGTGATTTCAAGAAAATTACGGATGTATTTTCCATTTCTGTCTAATATTGTTCGATTTGCTTCAAACTATAGTTTTTTGTCAATATTCCTTATGAATATAAAGTTTTTTGAATTTTCCGCGATCTTAACCATATAAGCAAAAATTTACGAATAATGACAGGTTAGATTTGACTATTATCGTAATTTTTTTCAAGTTTGAACACAGATTGAATCAGAATCAGTCAAGATGGAATCAGATTTCCATTAGAAGGATCATATTGCTCCGAAAAAACAGAAGCTACCTTACGTGTTCTAGCAAGTATTGCCGCTGAACGTGGATGAGCGGAACGAGTCGGACCAGAATGTCAGGATTTCAGAAGGCGGTGTTAACGACCGCAGATGCCAACCCGGAAGATATCGTAGGTCAGGACTCGGCAGGTTGTAGTCATACGAGTGGCCAGTACTTTCCATGATAATAATTCATCAACTCGACTTTACGATGACAAAAAACTTACAAGTTACCTTCTTTACCTGCAACCTTATTTTACATTGTCTAAAAAAGCAAAAAAAAATTTCAACAATAAATCCTTCCTCTCTCACGTAAGTTGTTCCGAACAAACAATATATTTGGTTAAGTCGACACTTTTAACACGTTTAAGGGGTTAGTAGGGGAGGGTGGTCCCATACCGACCCCCTAAAGTGCAAAGGCTAAAAATGTGCCAAAAATGTGTTTCTTTGTTTTCCTCAAAATTTTTTCGAGTAAAGGAACTATTTTTCAATGTCTTCTAACGATTGCCGAGTTTTCTAATTGTCATTAATGAAAGATCTAAAGAAAAAGCGAAAATTTACGTTTTTAACTTTCTCAAAATGGGTGGTCCGAAACCGACCCCCATTTTTTCGGGGGGAAATCTCAAGAAAAATTAAGGTATCAAATTCTGATAGTAATTAAAATAAAATTCAACAGTCTGTAATGAATCATTAAATTATTTTTGCTCAATTTAAATACATTTTTGGACCTTTTTCTGAACAAGAAGGTAAATAAATGAATCATTAGTAACTTTCTTCTGAAATTATTTATGTCTATAAGTTATGTTGACATAGTTAGACTTGAATTAATATTATTACTTTATTTAAATAAATTTTAAGGCCTTCTTTGAAATGATAATAAATATAAATTGTTAAACAGTATCAAAATTTCCAATATAATAGCAGCAATGGTTTTGCCTGTTTTAATTTTCGCCCTATTTTTAGTAAAATATATACGAAATTTGTTATTAATCTTTTTTCTTTTCTGTACTTAACTGCTTCCAAAAATGTCGAAAAGAACAACGTTTCTTAATTCATATCGCCTTGTCAAGAACATTTTACAACTGACAATGAATAAATTATTTAACCAAAAGAGAATTAAAGTTAAGTAATATGTGCTGTGAATGCTAGTAAAATATTTTATAAATTCCTAAAAAATAAAAGTAAATATGCAAAACCTATCCTCACTTTATGTGAACAATAAAAAAGAAGAGAATAAACAATTACAATGTAAAAATATGGGGGTCGGGTTGGGACCACCCCTTGAGGGTCGGTTTCGGACCACCGCCACTATTTTCACAGAATGTTTTGCCAATCACTTATATCAATGGAATCCATTTAATTTGAATGTTGTGCGTTGAAGTTAAGGTCATACACAATCAAAATTAATTTCGTAAAAATTTTCCTGTATTCAAAAAACACTGTTAGCTCGAATTCCGTATAGGTAAAAAATTAATCTAACCAATGCTAAAATCTAATATTGCTTGAATCTCCAAAATGAAATCAAACGCATGAACAAAACCTGTGGCCCAGTTGTTGGTGTTGTGAAAGTGTTCCATTTATGGTACTGATGAATTTTTTATAGAGGTGTGCAAAAAGCCCGAAACCCGACCGGGTAATTTCGGGCTTTTCACTTTTCGGGTCGGGTCGGGCTTAGACAGTTCGGGTTCGGGCCGGGTCAAGCTTGTTTAAATACCCGAAATCTTTCGGGTACCCGACTAAATTCGGGTTCTCGAAATTTTCGGGTATGCTTTAAACCTTAAAAAGTTCAAATTCTTGAATTTATATAACTTGGAAGTATTCAAGTTCTTAATTTAGTAATAAAACATTTGAGAAAATGCATAACTACAAATATTCGACAAATTTTCGAAGTTTTGTGTACTCAAATTCGTTGGGGTTCTCAGAAATCTCGGGTACCCGAATTTTTCGAGAACCCGAATGAATTCGGGTACCCGAGAATTCCGGGTTACTCGAAAATTTCGGGCTACCCGAAAATTTCGAGAACCCGAATGAATTCGGGTACCCGATACAACAAGGAAACCCGAGCCCGACCCGACCCGACCCGACCCGGCTTTTCGGGCTTTTTGCACACCTCTAATTTTTTAGTTGTACCATCTTTAAGAAACATAAGGGGGTCGATATGGGACCACCCTTCTTCATTAAATTTTTTTAAGTCGAATTTCTGAAAAATGGAAGGTCTTGTAGTATATATATTTATAGCTCGTTGAAATGAGCTACCATGATTTTTTAAAAATTTTCATAAAGCAACTTAAGAGATACAGAGTTTTGAAATTTCACGTTTTTTACTTAAACTTTTTTTCAAATGCTCATATCTCGGCCAAAAATTGAACAACGATCAATTTCTTTCAAAATTTTTTATAAGAAACTAGCACTAAATTAACAATTTTTAATCCTTTTCTGATTGTGGGCAAACGATGTGATCTATTTATTTTGAAATTTTTAATTTTTATATAAAACAGTAGTAGCCAAATGCTTAATTTGCAATTTGACCAAATCAGAATTTTAAACAGTAAGAAGATAAGGTCGAAAGAGACTTCATCTGAAAACAGTTATGATGTGAAAAATTTGTGTGATTTGGTCAAATTGCAAGTTAGGTGTCAGTCAAACCTCCCTTTGACACAATATATAAATGAGAAAATGACTATTGTACCTATCGGGCTACAATTTTTGGGATCAGATTTCCAAACAACTCATTGTAAACTGCAGTCGCAAAAAGTTAAAGTATTTGACTTCATCAATCGCACGAACTTTGGAGAAGTCCGTGCAAGGAGGAGAGGGAAAAATTTGCTCTTCCACATGTTGACCATCTAATCGCGCTCTCTAGGTCTTTCACTGATATACTCAAACAGTTTAATTTTCGCGACGCATCAAAAATGCTATTTTACAGTTCATTTTACTTTATTATTAATTATTATTTCTTTTTATTGTTCATAGCCAAATATGATTTCATTGGAAACTTTGACATTTTAATTTACCATTATCGTAAAAGAAAGTGTAAATATGTTTATTTTCATAGGAAAATTTCAAACGTGGAGGCACCTTAAAAAAGGGGGATTACATATACTCAGTAGTGTTCTTAAATTCTCGAAAATTTAAGTTGGGATAATATTTCCAAAGAAATTACTGTAATTTTAATAAAATATATAGAAAATACACTAGAAATAAAATAATCAAAATAAAATAGCACAACGCCGGTTGCCGGATCATCACATTCAATCATTTAGCAAACTGTATTGACAAAAGTGAGGTTATGTTACATTCTCTTAAATTCTCGGTAATATTCTTCTTCTTCTTCTTCTATTGTTTATGGCTTTTTGCTGTTGCAAGTGGCCAGATCTGGTAACTTTTGATAATTTAACATTTAAGTGCCGTTTACAAATGGATTGCAGGAGTTTATGCTGTGAGCGTGGCTGCATGTTTAAGGTGATTCATATTAGACTTGCTAAGGAGTGAGCAGGAGAGGCGCAGGCGCGAACAAGGAATACAATATACAAATTCAATTCAAATAATAAATGCAAAATCAGGAGGATAGAAAAACCTATCAAATTCCTTGACAGTCTCCTCGCTGATGTTAAAAACAAAAGGGTCCAAATTTGTAACAACTCCACGCTGAATAGGCGAAATCGAGTATATAAAGCCGAAAAAGTTTGGTCTGACAGACGAAAATAAATTACATTCATTTATTATGTGTAACAAACTCCGCTCCGGATTCCCGCACGGGCAATCCCTCGGGATATTCCATTTCATCTTATCAAAGTGATCGGTGGTACATACATGACCAGATCTCAATCTGGTAATCAGATTAATTTGCCGTCTATGACATTTGTCGAACCTCTTGAACCATGGTAAGTCAGATTTTAAATTAACGTGTCGGGTGTAACGCGTAAGTGAGGTGGGAGATGGATTGGAGTTGAAAGGCCAGTCTTTTTTGCACCATGATTGGAAGTCATTTCGTAGGAATGGATAAAGGTCAATGAGAGGGATTTCAGTTCTTTTAAGGAAAGGGAGGGAGGCTGCATTCCTGGATAAACTGTTGGCCAACTCATTACCATTTATTCCAGTGTGACCTGGGATCCACATAAAATGTATATTATTGCCAAGGTTTGTTAAATGTTGAATCAGGGATAGAATACGAAAAGGGAGGGAGGAATGGGAAACAGAGATTCTATTCATATTTGATATTAAGTTAATTGCGTCAAGAGAGTCAGATAGGATGATAGCGAGTGGAAACCCATAAGCAATAACATGTTTAAGGGCAAAATAGATTGCTTGTAATTCTGCTGTGAGAGAGCTTAGTGGATAAGAAACTGCCAGTCCAAAGTTGGTTCGAGTTTGGGGGATATGGTAAGCGATACCTACCTTTCCAGTTTGGTTATTAACTGAGGCATCCGTGTATATGTGAATATAGCCGTCAAAATTTTCTCTCAAGAAATCGTTTAAGGAGAAATTGTTTTGATTTGTTTTGAAATTGTAACCTGAATTGGTATCACAAGAAACGTTCAAGTTATTGAGCTCGAATGGGAAATTGAAATATAGTGGTTTTTTAGGGAGTGAGCCTAAATTTATAAGGGGAGATATACGCTGATATGTTGTTAAAACTCCTGAGTTCATTATATATTGTTTTGGTTTTTTGTGTTTTTTAACTCGATTAGATAGTAACTTGAGTTTAGGAACTATTGGATTTTCAGAGTAAGCCAATGACCTCGCCATAAATCTGTTACAAAGAAAAGATCGTCTGTAACTTAAGGGGGGTTCAGCAGATTCAGACAGGAGAAAGAATATGGGTGTTGATGACATGCAACCCAGGGAATAATAATAATAATAATTATAATTCTTTTTTAGATGCCCCTGAAAACAAAATAACACCCCATTCCAAATAGGCTCTAATCAAACCACGATAAATAGTAAGCATAACAATTGGAGATGAGCCCCATGAAACTCTTGACAAGACCTTTAAGATATTCAAGGCTCTGACACTTTGCTGAATTATGTGAGATAGATGTAGTGACCAATTTAATTTAGCATCCATTATAACTCCCAAATATCTAACATTATTCTTACAGATTATTACTTCATTATTGTATGGGAGAGAAATTTGATTTGGGTTATATGAGTTTTTCGAAAAGAAGCATAATTGAGATTTTGGGACCGAAATTGCCATACCGATGGTTTCCAACCAGGGGGTCAGACGCATCATAGATTCCTGAAGAGTATTGAGACCTTCCTGATAATTGGAACATTCAGTGTAAATAAAAACGTCATCAACATAAATGGCCGTCTTGACATCTGGTCCAAGGTTACGTTGTATATCTCTCATATAGAGATTGAAGAGGAGGGGGGAGAGGACCCCTCCTTGTGGAACTCCTATGCCAACAACATTGGGGCTGATCTGATCCTGAGAGAAATATAGATGCCTATTTGAGGTAAGGAAATTTATAAAATTCCAGATTCTCGAAGGAACACCCAGTTGAGCCAATTGTTGAAGAAGAATTTGTGGTTGGACGCAGTTAAATGCGCCCTTTATATCTATAGAGAGAGCCAGAACCGAATTATTTTTATTAAATGATTGCAAAATGTCAGTTGTGACAGCAGCAACACAGTCCATGGATGATCGAGTTTTCCTGCAACCATATTGAGACGCGGGTAACCATCTATTATGTTCGACAAGATATTCAAATCGATAATGTACCATCCTTTCCAACAACTTGCATAGAACCGAAGTCAGGGATATGGGCCTAAAGCCCTTGCCACCAGGTTTAGGAAGGAAAAGAACTCTAGTCTGACGCCACTCTGCAGGGAACTGAGAACATTTAAATATTTTGTTAAATATTTTCAGGAGCAAGGTGAGTCCTTGGCTTGATAACTTTTTAATCATTTTATATGAGATATAATCCATTCCCGGAGAGGTGTCTTTAACACAGGAGCTTAATGCTCTGTAGAGGTCTTGTAGGGAAAATTCCTGATTCAGTATGTTATCAGAGTCGTTATCAGGTGCAAAAGGGATGTTGGAAGGAGAGATGTCAGGTCTGGTTAGTTCCTCCTGTAGTTTAAGGTATTCCGGAGACAGAAGGTCGTTGGTTATTTGAGTAGACTTTGCAAGGTTTCGAGTGTTAAAAGCTCTGATTGTACCCCAGATGCGCTTGGTACCCATGGAAGGATCTATAGAATTGCAAAAATTTCGAAAGGATTCTTTTTTCTGATTTCTCAAGGACTTCTTGACTTCATTATCGACTTCGAGAAATTCAGCCAATGAGTCGGCATTTTGATTTTGTAGGTATGCTTTACGTGCTATTTTCCGTCTCTCTATAGCTTGCTTACAGGATTCATTCCACCAGGTTGGTTGAATTTTAGTTGGAGCGTATTTTGGGTCAGGTCGAGTTCCCCCTGCGGTCTCCAAGGACATTCTCAAACATTGGGAGAATTCAGTATAGGCAAGATTAGCTGATGAAGTTTGGGACAAAACATCCTCAATTTGAGAGATGCACGTATCGAATTCAGATGAGAACACCTGCCAGTCAACGCCAGCGACATTGTAGCGGTATCCAGTGGATCTGCAGGTGGATGGGGCTAAATACAAGTCAGTTATGACCGGAAGATGGTCAGAACTGTAGCTACATTCCTCAATTGTTACCTCGGACACACTAGCGATAGCGGCAGATGTAATAACGAGGTCCAGAACACTGCATGCAATGTCATTCTGTCCCAAAAATGTCCCTTGTGTATCATTCAGCACAACATAAGGTGAGTTCTCAAGGGCAGGGTATAAATTCCTGCCGTTGTGATTGAATGAAAGGTGGCCCCATAAGGGGGCGTGAGAGTTGAAGTCTCCATTGATGATGACGTGATTGTAATTTTGTGTATATAAGAAAAATTGATTCCATTGATCAGTGGTAATCATGGAATTTGGAGGAACATAAACAGAGAAAATTATAATTTGACCCATTGATGATTGAATACCAATTGCAGATATGTCGATTTGATTATTAAATATGTTAGGGACATTTATGTTAGTTATTTGAAAGGTATTACGGCAGAAGATTGCTGAGCCACCACCTCTACCCTGGTTTCTGTCACAACGATATGTATTGAAACCTCGGAATTCCCATGATGTGATACTGGAGCTAAGCCATGTCTCTGTGATACATAAAATGTCAATGTCTCTACTTGTAATTAAAGATTCGGCCTCAATTTTTTTATTCAGTATGCTACGTGAGTTCCAGTTGCAAATTCTAATCGCTCTTGGTGAGGTTGAGTGTAACATTTTAGATTTTTCCTTCAAACTTAAACAATCAACACTTTCAGCTTCAATCAGTTAAAAAGGAAAATTTTCGTTAAAAAAAAAAAAGAAACTTTTCCCTTCCTTCTTTTAAACCTAAATAATAATGTTGGAGGTTCCCAAATTTGAATGTGTTTCAAACGTTTGATTAAACTCAAAGATCCGGGTAAGCCAATAAAATACAACAAATTATTAACAACATTAAACTATAAGTAAAACAATGACTAAGTTGAAATTTTAAATTACATAACAAAAGTATTTACAGTGAAGTTATATTTATTAGTTAGAATAATAATTAATTTAAATTTTAGGTTGGTTTTTATTTATTGTTGCGAAATCCTTTAAAGCCCTTGTTCTGCTGAGGTGAGCAAAATGGCGAGCTAGCACCGATCGGGATCGGAGGCAAAGTTGGGCTAGTTGGATTCGCTTGTAACTTTTTTGAAGTGTCCCGATTGTTTTGTGATGTTTTAAATTTTGAGGGTTGGTTTGAATTTGCCACCGAGTTGTTATTTAAAGGAGAATCGTCATCATCATCATCAATGAGCATTTCATTATTATTTTGACAGGAGGAGTAATACCTCTATTGGCGAGCCAAAATTGGGATTCCAGAAAACTTAGATTACGAAGGTAACTGGTTTTTGCAACTTGAAATTCGTATTTGAATGTGGGGCAGTCATTAGATGATGAAAAGTGTTCACCACCACAATTGCTGCATTTGGGTTTTGATTGTTGATTCTGACATTGGTCCGAAAAGTGCCATTTAGCACAATACTCACAAATTGGATGAGTTGAGCGACATTGTTCCAAGGAGTGTCTAAATATTTGGCAATAATGGCATCTCCTAGGAGGGATGATGATAGGAGTTACTTTAAACATAAAGTTAATAACAGAGACGGACCTTGGGACAAAAACAGTAGAGAAAGTGACCTCGACAGATTCGTCTGGTTTTTTTTCTTTGTTGACTCTTCTTTTGAGTTTAATGATGTCGCGATGGGAATCCTCATCTATTAAATTTATCAGATCTGACATTGTTATTTCAAGATCAATTGGACTTATATAGCCTTTTTTATTGAACAAGGTTGATAAAGGACTAGCTAAATATTTTGTACCCGGATTAGAGAAAATGTCTAAGGTCTTGTTTGCATCCATGTAATCATCATAAAAAATTTTTACACTATTCAGACCATTCGGGTAAATTTTGAACTGACCAGTGACAATATCTCCAATCATTTTAGCTAGGGCTATTGGGTTATACTTGCCAATATTTTGATTTGAAATAGTTGATTTTAAAAAGACCAAGAAGGGAGGAGGAGTTTCCGCCGTGTAGCGTTGTTCTTTTGGAAAATTAGGGGAAATCCAGTTGTCTTGAGAGTTAAGTTGTTGGTTGTTTGGTTGAAAGTTAGGATTGGATGTTGGAGGGGGAGTTTTGTTGTTGTTGTTACTAAGCGAGTGTTCTGTTTTAGATAGATTGATAGTTTCTTTAGCTTTCTTGGAGAATTGTTGCTGTTGATCAGATTTGGAAGATGAGCTCGAAGAGATTATTAGAGAGTGTGTTCTTTTCAGATGTTCAAGAGGTTCGGCTACTTCGTCATCATTTCCATTAGAAGAATCGAGGTCCTTAAAACTGTCAAGGGCCGATTCGAAATTGCCCGTGCGACCATCCGCAGCAGTAGATTGATTTGGTTTATCCATTCTACAAAAAGGATTTTGTTTAGTATTCAATAAAAAAACAAAAAAATTTATTTTAATTTTATAAAGTTTGTTCAACAATAATGGACAATCTTATTAGAACGATTCATTAGTTGAGCACCACGTTTTAAATGGTAAAAAAGGGAAAGCCCAATATGCCCGATTCGGACGGGTTCAAGAGTTAAATCCAATCCGAATCAAACATATCCAATCCAGCCTGTATGCCGAGAGAAAGACTTGACAGAATCTTCCCCGACAACAAAGTCTAAGATATGACTCAATCAATGAATCTAACAAATTAAATATTTAATAACAGACAGAGTTGACTTACCCGGAAAAATATTCATTACTCAATTTTAAGAAGGAGAGTGCTAGAGAAATATGACATTATAAAGTTAAGCATATACGCACAAATATATATGTCTTTAACATTCAAAACAGTATACAATTTAAGCATTTTACATGACAACATGAAATTTAATTAAATTAATTCAGATGGAATTATTTGTGATTGATAATATGTATAGTGTGAGGGAATATTTAAGAAAAAGGATATCAGAGGGAAAGCAAGCTAAGTTCTCCAACTTGTTTACATGATCGTGTTTACGGTCAGCTTTGAAGGGCATGCGATGTGCGATCCAAGCAAATGAAGGTTGAAGCCGGCAATCACATCTAATGTTACTCACAATTCAAGAATAAAATACAAGCAAAGCAAAAACGGGTGCACAACACACTTGCCACAATTATCAAATATTAAATTATTTAATTGATTCAAAAAACACAGAAGGGAGTTGATAAAACAATTGTTTTAACTTTTATTTGTCACTGTTTATATTGAAGCACTTGAGTGTTTCTTTAATTTGGTTTCTTTTAAGATTGTTAAAATTCATTTAAACACTTAAAGACTTTTTAAATTGTTTATCGTGCACTGAGTTCACATTTTGATAAGTTGTTAGCAAATTAAGATTAAATAGTTTAAAATTAGAGCAAGCGAGAACATTTCCCGCAAAAATATGTTAACAAATAGGTATAGTATGTGTCTACGTCGTTCAACAGTCTCGACGCGAATCCCGGTAATATTCTTGTTCTCAGTAATATTAGCATTCATATAGGTTTTCCAATATTTCAGGGGGGGCAACTCCTAATCCCCTGGCTACGCTCCTGGTACCTTCGACAAATGTGGAAAATAATTGTTTCAAAAAAGTATTTAAAAGTTTTCGTTTCTATATATGACAGAAGCCGAGTTGAAAATTGTTTATTAATATGAATGTAAATAACAAACAACGAATTGTATTTTAAAATAATGTTTTATTTAAATTAATACACAAAATTAAATTGTCTTAATACTTAGACGAACTATTTTTAACTAAGGCATTAATTAGCAATATAATCTTCTTATTGGAAATTCCCTCCCAGAAAATCTATAATATTGGGTATTTTTCTCTTATTGTTAGTTTTGTTAAATTAATAGGACTTTTTTTCATACAATGCTTGCTTGTATCTAAAATTAAAGGATTATTCGTTGACCATTTATCTCAAACAAAACCACCTTTTTAAAGAAGTTTTGTTAAATCTCTTTTTAATTCATGCGCTGTTTGTAAATCTTTTACACCGATCAATCCATCATCGACATAAGATTCCTTTTCTAGTGCTTTTTTCGCTAAAGGATATGATAAACCTTCATCTTAAGTAAGTTGTTTAACCCACACTTCAAAATCAAGTGTCTCATTTTGTGACGTTTTGCCCCATATTTGAAACACATAAGATGTCTTATTGTTAGTCCACATATTTAAAACATATATGTGTCTCATTTTAAAACGTTTAAAGTGTCTTACACTTTTAGCAATGCATTTTGAGACACACGTTATGTGTTTCGAGTATCCGTATCAAAGTTAGGAGACATGATAGGTGTCTTATACGAATTGAGTTACGTTAAATGTTTCAAAATGAGACACAAGATGAAATTAAATGTCTCAATATAAAACAGATTTTGTATCTCAATGGTGTAAACGCTTAAAACAACTTATTTTGAGACACTTGTGAGACATCAGTTTTTGCAGTGCATTAACGCCCAAATTACAAAATTTTTTTCTTCGACTTCAATACACGATTTGAATTATTTATAGACAATTAATTTCAGCAGTAATCAGATGTAGAGAGGGGTCGCTCTTTCAGATTCTGGAGTCAAAATAGCGATTCGATTAATAAAAAATTCAATATGGCGGTTATTATAAAAAATAAAAAAAATAAGTACATTTTTTTTAACATTATTTTTCAGATCTAAAAAATTTTGTAAAGTCTTTCTTAAGTATGCTATTGATGGGCAAAATAGTTTTACTTTCAAAATATAAAATAGAGAAATTCTGATTTCAAGATGGCGGAATCAAAATTTTGAAAAAGTAAATAGGTGATTCTCCGCGTAGCGCACAATTTAATTTCCCTAATGTTTTTTAAGAAATGAGTTTCTTATATTCTAATAAATTTAACGTGGATAACTTATTTCCATGGTAAAAAATAAAAGTCTATAGTTATTTTTATTTAAAAGTTTATAATTATACTTAAAAATCTGTTTTAAGGTGCCAAAACGTCATGGTGTAATCAATCCCCTCTACCATTTCATATATAAAATGTTTTTTTAGCAAAATATAATAATAAATATAATGAACATTGACATTTTCTTATTGTCTAAGTTAGTAGAATTGAGAAAAACAAAACACTTGCGGAAAAACAAATTTATTTTTTAATATTTTTGTAGATATTTCTTGTCCCCCGTTTTCGCGTCATGGTCTAATCACTTTTTAAAATTGCATTATTTACATAAAGAATCAAATCAAAAAATTACTAAACATTAATAAAAAGCATTAATAAACTCTCCTAATTCAATTACTAAAAAAGAAATCAATTAAAATTTTTTTTTCTGTTTTATATGTGATATAAGCATAAAAGTTGCATAGGGAAACCTCAAAACAAGCTTAGTAGTATAAAGTAAGTGAAAACAAAAGACGTGGAAAAAAAATTTCTTGAAATCGATGATAATTTGCTAAAGAAATTAGTTTTTCGTGTGCGTCATGGTCTAATCACTTTTTCATAGTAAGGCTTTTCTGTATTCAACTATTATATGTCACTGAAGCACTCATAAGTGTAACGAAAATTTTAAATTCAGGTAAATAATGAGTAAAAAAATTAATTTCTATAAATTGCAGCATAAATTTCTATAAATTACCGCATTAATTTCCATATAGTATATCCGAACTTTTTTCTTCATTACTAATTTTGCAACAATTTATTGTTCATTGTCGCACAACTTTCTATAAATTTTCATAAATTACCTCGAAAATTTCCATAAATTACCAAATTCCAAATTTTTAATAATAATGTAGACTTTACATATTTTTATTAATTATCGCGACAATTTCTATAAAGTTTCTTAAATTTACATAAATTGCTACAAGGTTGTAGTGCAAGCTTGCTGCAAAGTCATAATACAAGCATGCAGTAATATTATATAAATAGTAGATTGTGCATCAAGGGAGGGAAATGGATGATTTCCGACGAGTGTAGTTTGCAGTTCGAGGCGTAGCGAGCGCACGAGCCGAAGGCGAGTGCTTGCGAGCGAAGCCGAGAACTGTAAAACACGAGTGGAAATCATTTTTCCTCCCGAGTTGCACCTACTATTTTTTCTAACGCACGTATACCGAAAGTACAAATATTTAAAGAAGCATTGACAAGTATTAACAAGTATTAGCAAGACAAGTATTAACTTCTTAATGAAACTTTATTATTAATAATATTTCGTCGAGAATATACAAATCTTAAACAACTTACGTAAGTTACGTAACTAGAAAACTTACGTTAGTTACGAAACAAAAATAAGTTACGTAAGTTTGATTAATTTCATAAATTACGCAAAAATCGGTTAGTGACGTAACTTACGTAAAATCGATTAGTTACGTAAGTTACTCTAGTTACGTAAGTTACATTACTAACATAATGGTCATACTTTGATTTATACTTCGTTCCTAATAACAACATTACCGAGAATGTAAGTTACTTTTCCTCCCTCACCGGGAGGGAATGTTACATTCCCTCCCGGTGACGTCACTAGCCGGGAGGGAATGTACATTCCCTCCCGCTCGCAGGGAATCATACACTTTTCTCCCGCTAAACACGTAGGAAATGGTGTACTTTCGGTGCGTGTGTTAGAAAAAATATATTATTATATATTAATATTATATAATATTAAATAAATTATTTAACATTCAACATTTATTTAATATTACGCATGTAATAATAACGATTATTTTTATTACAATAAAAATAATTTTTAATTTCCCCAAAGAATTGGAGTTGTGAACTATTATCCGTGATGAGTGGATAATAGTTAAAAATTGTTAACGTCGTGGCAGACGTTGATATTATCATTTAAGATAATATAGTGAAGAGCCTGTTTAGGGGACTGATACTTATACTCTACGCGAAACAAGTTGTGCGCGAGAAAGGTATTTCTCGTCATCTACCAGAGAGTTAGAGAATTATAAGAGAAAGTTCTATAGTAGTTTTCCAATTTCTTGCTAGATGGTGAGAAATACCTCTCTCGCGTATTATCTTAAATGATAATATCAACGTCTGCCACGACGTCAACAATTTTTAACTGTTATCTACTGATCACGGATAATAGTTCATAACTCCAATTCTTTGGGGAAAGTAAAACTTATTTTTATTGTAATAAAAATAATCGTTATTATTACATGCGTAATATTAAATAAAAGTTGAATGTTAAATAATTTATTTAATATTATATTATTAAATATTTGCTTTGAAGACAACCTTACTGTATAAGCTTGCATTAAGACCTTGCAGCAAGCTTGCACTACAACCTTGCAAAATTTAGGACATATTAGTACTTGCTATGAATTTGCCAAAAGCTTGCCGTGCAAGCTTGCACATCTTGCATGGCAATCTTGTTGCAAGTTTGTGGCAAGCTTATGTGCTGATTGGGTAAAGGTAAAAAATGGGAAAGAATTACATGGGATCTTGTGTTGTTTTTATCATAAAAGTGAAATTTGAATTTTGAAAAACTGACATCGGAATCGTCATCAGCGATCCTGAAAACCCCCAAGTATATATTTTCAATCGAATTTGCAAACTTTTTGAATGTTGGTGTAAATTTTGATTTTTTTCACTATAATGCATTTACTTTTTCAAAATTTTGATTCCGCCATCTTGAAATCAGAATTTCTCTATTTTATATTTTGAAAGTACAACTATTTTGCCCATCAATAGCATACTTAAGAAAGGTTTTAAAAAATTTTTTAGATCTGAAAAATAATATTAAATAAATGTACTTATTTTTTTGTTTTTTTTTAAAGAACCGCCATATTGGATTTTGTGTTATTCGAATAGCTATTTTGACTCCAGAATCTGAAAGAGCGACCCCTCTCTACATCTGATTACTGCTGAAATTAATTGTCTATAAATAATTAATAATCTATTAATAATTAGAACTAAACAAATTTTTTTAACCTTTCTTAAGTATGCTATTGGTGGGCAAAATAGTTGTACTTACAAAATATAAAATAAAGAAACTTTGATTTCAACATAGTATACTCGGGGGTTTCGGGGCCGCTGATGATGAATCTAATGACACTTTTTTTTAAATTCAAAATGTCGGATCTAATATGGCGGACATTTAAAAAAATTTTTTTTTTTTCATTTTCCTTGAAAGTTTTTATTCTCAGCAAATTTAATGTCGTCTCTTAGCCGTTATTTAATAGCGTTTACAACTCTTACCACATGGAGGTGCACAAACCAAAGAGTCCTATTTTGATATTTTTAATAAAAAACATTTTTTTTTAATTTTCAATTTTTAAAAATTTTTTTGTAATAAATTCAAAACATATTTTGCAAAAATATTTTTGACACATTGCTGAATTTTCTGAATCTCAGCGGATAATTGTCAGAAGAACTTTTCGTTTTGTTTATACCAAGCTTCGTGACTTTCTCTTTTGGGTATGAACAATACGAAATCCTATTGCAAATGTATTCAATTTTTGTAATTTATATTTTATATAAAGTTTCTTCTTTCTTCAATTGTGTTCCATAGTGATATTAATTTGTTTTTTACAACCATTTAAGTAGACAAGTACACTGCTTTAATTCGATCTCTATCCTATTGTTTTTTTACACAAAACTAACTTGTAGTTCTACACTATTGATTTGTTTTTGACAATCATCCCAGTACTGAAGTATACGTCTTTAGTGCTTCTATTGTAAATTTATAATAAAAAATATTAAAAATAGAACATTTATTCAATTTAAACTTTTAACATTTTCGTGGAATTTTCGAATTTTAATTATAAGAAATTAAACTTGACTAAATTCTTTCATTAACACTATAAATAAAATAACATAGAATTAAAATTCTTTCTTAATAAAATTTAATATTTTACGAAATTTTTAGGTAACATAGGGTAAAGTGCGGATAGATGCCTCTCCCGGATAGATGCCCCCTTTCTCAGATCTCCAATATGGAAGAAACTATATTTATGTATTATTGGTTTTTTTATACCTATTGGTCATAACAATTTCTCTGTAAAGTGCCAGCCCGCTAGCACCTCGGGGTTATTAGTTACAATAATGTGAAAATTTCAGATTGCTAAAAGAGTGCAAAAATTTTCAAAAAACTGGACAAAATGTCTTATTACGAGAATCAAGGATTTTTAACACGTAAGAAAATATTTGCAATTATTTTCTTGTCTCAAATTAACCAAAGAAACATATTAGATCCGCGTTTTACATTTTTTATAATAATTGTTGTAATAAATGATATTAACTTACAGCAGGGGGCGTCTTACCCACCCAGGTGGGATATATGGCCAAATGCAGACCTTTCGCATTTTCGTTCTGATTCATTTATTGTTTATTCCAGGTATTTGGTCCTTACATATGTTACTGATGAATAGTAATAGTGTAGAAAAATCGAATAGTCATTTAAAAATATCAATATTTATTGAATTTAGATGTAATTTTCGAATTGGGGGGCATCTATCCGCACTTTACCCTAATGTTACATTAATTAGAACTTTAACTTCTTCATTAATCTTTGATCAAAATAATTATCTTTATATTATTATATTTCAATTAGTGTCATGTAAAAATTTAATTAAAATTATTTAAAACCCTTTTTTGTGGTTCCAACAGTTCTTAAATAGTTATTTGCAGGGAGTAAGACTAAGGAGATTAAACTTACTGTGTGAAGTCTTTCAAAACTGAAACCGATTTCTGTAGAGGAACTATACTCGCAGAATGATCCATAATTTTTGGCCTTACTTTATTATATTTTCTCGACGACAAATGGTTTCACTCCTCATTCTCTTAGTTCAGTCTCTTTAGTCTTATACTCCCTGGTTATTTGTCTTTGCAATAATCACAAATAAGGAAAGTATCAGTGCTTGCACATGATTCATGAGCCCCTAGATGACAAGAAGTAGGTACTGACACTCTGCCGATATAGTAGATTTGTCTTAGTCGAGTGCACCCCCGCGCCGTAGCTGACCCAATACTCCCCGGAGGTGTTTGTCGTATATTTTGTTATTTTTTTATCAATACCGTAAGTATTAGTCAAAAATTAACAACTGTTCTTTAAAAGCAAATGTTTTAAGCTCAAAATGAGATTTTAGATATTTTTAAAGCTATTTTTAAAAAAGATATATAACAAAAAACAATGACTTTAAAAATTTACTTTCAAGTGTCAAAATTACTTATTCTACCATATTTTCTACAATAATGAATGAATAACAATAAAACTTGGTTCAAACTTTCAGTACACCAAGTATAACCAAGTACATTATTTTGATCGAAAACCGAAATTACTCTGATTTACCACTTTTGATTTTACCACATTGAAGTGATTCATTAAGCTCCGGTCTCCCCTATTCTTGAAATGTTCTTTAAAATGGATTTTTATCGTCTGTACAAGCGCAAGCATTCTCAGAGAATTGAGTTGTAACTCGCGTGTATACTTTCTCTTTTGCATCTATCAGTAACGTTTCTTGCAGTATCTTGCCTTCTTTTGAATAAAATTGCTGTCTGCTTTGATTATTACAATGTTTTGAAAGTTTATGTAAGAATTATTGTTTTTTTCCTGGTATATACACTTTTCGCGCTACCTGTTCAACTGAAACTTTTCAAGTTCACATTTTTCCTATGGGATGTACTTTTTCATGCGTTCAATCATTTAAATTAATTGATGTGATTTCTAAAGAAAATTGTGTAATTTCAAACATTAAGAGATGTGCTATCAAAATATTAATCATATTAATTATACGAATGATTTCACAATAGTAAAATTTTAGGAAACAGGACAAAATAAGTCGGATGTATATGAAATATTCCGTGGTCTAAAATAATAGCGACAATATTTTTTCGGATTATGTTGATGAGAAAAATTTCTAATCAAGCTTTTAAAAAAACTAATTCTTTTTGCTGAAAAATGTTTTTAGTATCATAAAAATGCTGCCACCGAACATCTTTAAAGAAATATGCAAAACAGGTTATATCAATTTTGTAACAGTGTAAGTTATGAAAATTTTAAATACGTTTTTGTCTAAAAACACATTTTTGAAACCGCAGTAGACACTTTTCTCAAAGTTTACTTAACAGATTTTAAGAAACCGAAGTGTATTCGAATCATTATTAAAAAACTAGATGTCTATAAGAAAACTATATTAACAACCTTTTTTCTGTGGTCTAGTTATTGGTAGTAGCTCCTGGACTCAATTAATGCGTTTGAAAATGAATCGATTTAAATGTCTTGTAAACAACTGTATTTCACTTGACCTCAATCAAGTAATGTTTCTTTGCCTATTTCGAGAAGATTGCTTTGCCAGGCACATAATGACATGCGACCATTCGAAATTTCTATTGCTGCTGAGTCCGCCGATATGTATAGAGAGATATGGCACTGCATCGATAGGGAAAATGCGTCTTACACACTTTGCTACTTACCACGTACGCTCGAGAAGATATCCTGTTCGATAAAGGTATTTCATGTACCTCTCTGATCTCACCTTCAACTTCCGGCGCAAACTAGGTTTAGATAAGGACTATTTTCATGGATACGGTAGCAATTACAAGATGATCTATTCTCAGAAGAACACTGAGGTTAAGTGTTACTCGCGTAAAAGATAAAACACATTTTCAGGATAACAATGGATTACTGTCGGAAAAATATTGTCTCAAATTTCAATTGACACTCGAGAGTTCGTGAGACTATTTTACTTCGTCGGGAAAGTGACGTGTTATCTATAGCTATTTTAAAACAAAGATACGCTATGTTTAATCTTATAGGTGTGAAAAATACGCTGATTGTTACATGTCGAGGAAGTCCTTTTGCTGCGTGACTATTTTACATACTACTCGTTTCAGTGGCAGATTATTTTTCGACACCTTATTTATTTCTATATTTCTATTTATTATTATCGACTGTTTTATATTTAAATGACAGACATTTTTCTAGTTCCTAAAAATTTTTTACATCAATATTTAGTCTGAACTTCAGGTCAAGTTTGAATGTATACATAAAACAGAAAAAAGGGTTAATAATGCATTTAAAATACAGCAACAATTTGCAAAGGAATTTAAATTTTAAAAAGAATGGAGCAAAAAATTCTTCATTCAATGGCTCGAACTTTGACGCAGTTGCAATTATAGTATAGACTTTGTGTAATGCAACCAACTGTGGAAAATGTGTAATAATAACAGATCAGAGTATAGTAAATTTACTGCACACAGCAGTAGTTATAATAAAAACCGTTTAGCAACTACAATTTTGTAGCTTATTCTTGGTTATTTTGCGAAATAAATATTAGCTAAAACAACATACTTGAGTTGTTTAATCTGTTAAGAAATTCACATTCTTCGAGATAATTCAACTGAAGAGAAACTTATTAAAAATATTGATCACGTCATAAAATATCTTACTTTGCAATTGGCCATTCAACACTATTAACCACCAGAGTTAATTACAAAAGAAATTTTTTGATTTTGTATAAAACGTGTTGCTTGTCCTTGCGGAGGAATTGGGGAAAGTCGATAGTATTAGTAAAAAAAAATCTTTTTCAGCGACTGCAAGTAACGTTCATTCGAACACCTGTGCACATTTCACCTGTGTGATATGATGTCGCGTTTATTATTTATCATCGCGAGAGAGTTTAGTTTAATAATAAATACATATTTAAGATAATTTATTTTTCCTCCTAATATACGGACATATATGTATAGGAAAATTAGAAAGTGGGAGTTGGGCGTGGACCCTTTATAAGGAAAGAAACTCAAGAGAGAAGAATCGAGCTTTCACTTTTTCCTCTCAATTCTTCTTTCCACATTCGTCCCCATCTTCTTCCTGTTCCTTCGTGTCGACGGTCACGAGATCTTCCCACGCACGTGCCACACTCAGTACTTAGGCCCATAGGCCTGGCAAATAATTATCAGATGAAGATACTGCCGCCTTGTGTGTAGGCTGTTTCTCTCTTATTCTTTTTTTCACAACGTTATAAGCACATATACACGCAGTACGTGTGTGCATTCCACGCGACAATACCAACCTTCTATCAAGCAATCCTTTACGGGAAGTTGCAAACATACTGACTTTGTATTTATAGTGTCAAGGAAAAGATTTGACGCATCGTTTCTCGCAATGTTACATAATTTTCGGATACTATATGTACATTTAATATTATATACTTATCAATTTATTATATTAATTTCTGTCGACAAATTTCACAAGTAAAGGTTGCATCTTCATCTTCGTCATTGACAACAGCACAACTGCAGTGAACCCATTGCCTGCAGACAGAACAAGCAACCCAGCCTTCATTTGAGTCTAAATAATATAACCATTACAATAGAGACAAGGTGTATGAACCACTTTACCAACGCTAATTCATGATTTAACCTTAGAAGCTTTTCTTTTGCTTAATTTCTGAAACCCGTCTTGCCCCACTCTCCTCTACCCCATCTTGCCGGCACCTATACGAAATTAAATAAAACGATTAATTACTACAACTTACGATTCAACAAAGAAAAAAAACATATGCTTCCCTTCTGTAACCCTTGCCAGATATAAAAAATTTTATACAGTTCATTAACTGTTATTGTTACATAATAAACACCTCCTAAAAAAGTGAAAAAATCACAAGAAAATCATCGAAAACAGTTTTCTTTAATAAAACAGACAAGAGATTTGTTCTCATGGTTTTTAGGGTTTGTAAACAAGAAACTATCGTCTTGGTGCAGTATTATGTAAAATGTAATTGTGATTGGTTAATTCGTTTGTTAAATAAGTCCCGTACCCCGTCTTGCCCCACTCTCTCCTACTTAGGATAAAGTGCCACCAGGGCGCGCAAGTTTCTTTTCTCGTTAACAAGTTATTTTACCAGTTCTATATAAGACTTTTATTTTTTTTAAACAGTTTTTGCCATGTGTTGGTATTTATAAAATATTGATTTCAAACCAATATTGGTTCAATATTGGTAACCAAGAAATAACCATTTATTAATTTAATTTTAAAGCGTTGGAAATTAATTGGTTATTATTAATATTGGTCCAATATTTGTAGCCAATGAACAACCAAGGCTTGGAAAGTCTGGCAATTACCTCGAATGTACATAAATTGTTCCCATTGGTGAGTTAATGACAGGGGAGTTAAATAAAGAGAGTTAAAATTTAACACCCAAATGCTAACTCCCCATGGGAAAAATAACTTGCTCGGTTGTTGATGAAGGCAGTTAGTAAATTAATCTTTTTTTAACTCGAAAATTTTAACTCCCGACTCCCGAGTCCGTTAACAACATCAATTTTTTACAGTGTACATTTTTAGATAGTTTCTATAACATTTCACAATACCGGAACTATACAGTAAATAGTAAAACTATACCGTTACGCTGCATATACGTGACAAATTTCCACACGGGATATATGGGGCATTCCACGCGAAGTCGGAAATCATTTTGCTTTTACATCTCAAATTTTTTGAAATATTTTTTTCATCCAGTGCTCGGTGAAAAGTAGTACCATGAATTTTTAAAAAAATTTTCATAAAGAGATTTAAGAGATACAGATTTTTGAAAAATTACGTCTTTTAAGTAAATTTTTTTTGAAATGCACGGAAAAAAAAAGTTTCCAGACATTTCAGGAATTATTTCCTAATTCTAGGATATGGTGTAACAACACTGAACTAGCGACAAACATTCAATATCCCCAGTAGCACGTAATATTACAGCAATATTGAGAGAACTTCCCTAACATTACCAATATTGCCTTAATATTACCAATGGTTCTAGAATCATGTTGTAATGTTAGTAATATTACGTGCTACTGGGGATAGTAATCAATGAATGTTTTGAAAGAAATTCGGGAACTGTATAAGAAAAAGCTAAGTCCAATAGTCTGTTTTTCATTACATTCTCATGTAAAGTCCATGGCACTGGTCGGAGCTGTTTCTGAAATTTTCAGGAACTCGTCAAGGAATCTTGTGCGCACCAGTCTCAACAAGTCTCATAGCCAGTAAGACTTGCGTGCCTTTTAGATTTATTTAATGCTGAGGTAATTAATTCGCCTGTTTAGCTCAGTTGGGTAAGATGCCGGACTTCTATCCTTGGGTACGCGAGTTCTGTTCTAGCCGCCGCCGTCGATTTTTCTCTAATATGGTTTTTTCTATTTCAGAAACTTAATAAAAATTGTATGTGACCTTCAAGGATAAAAGTGTGTGTGTGCGCGCGCACGTGTCAAGGAGGGGAAGCAGAACAGATTTTTTCTTGCATTCTTCTAACTTTTCGATTTTTTTTGAACAGTTCCGACTTTTCACAGAAACAATTTTAAAATTTATATTTTTTAAGAAGTGCAGTTGGTTATCTTTCCGGAATGTCCAGGGGTTTGCTGACTGTGTGATGCGAAAATATTTTATTCTAGTGAGCTTTTATACAAATATTACAACGCTCAGTCTCCCCTTGTAGTGACATTTTCATTTCAAGAAACCCTAAATAATTGGTTTCGTCACCAACTTAAAAGTGAAATAAAAGAGAAAATACAACAACAGCTCCCTGATTAAATTGACTCGTTAACTTTGCTCTCATCGTGGGTATGCTTATCAATAGGTAGTCCTGTATAAAGATCTATTAAGTAGCATTGATCAGTGATTTCGTCAACGTTGCAACGAACCGCGAGCAGGGTTATCAAGATAACCGATCGTCGAGAAGCACACGTTTCGGATAAGTCGGCTCTCACTCCCACTCATGGGATATGACTGACGTGGTAGGTTTTCTTACTGCATACAAAGGTATATATATATATACATAATATGTGTGTGTGTGTGTGTGTGTGTGTGTGACACGGACAGTTAAAAAGGACCTACACCCGAAAAAAAGATTTCGAGAAAAACGACTTCGAAGTTTACCAAGTTAGTTTTTTTTGCACTGTTTTTTGTCAAAGTACCTAACTTTGAAGTGAAATTGTGAGAAAACTAATGCAGCTAGAAAGCTGCGGTTTATTGCGTTGGAAAGAGCGGCTTTTTTTCTACGAGAATAAATAAAAAAGCGAAAATCGATTTTTTCGGATCGTAAGTAACTTAACTGTCCGTGTCACACACACACACACACATATATATATATATATTGTACGTTGGTGAAGTTTACAACGTTTATAGTCAACGATTTCTAATTAAACATTTTTTTTATGCAATTTTTTATAAATTTTTGTACAGAAAATAATAATTTTTCTTTTTTCAATAATGATTTACTACAAAAAAAATATTTTTGAACAAAAATTTGTATTCTTTTTGTCAGGAAAATAATTTTTTTTCTTTCAATCGTTGATCATAAACGTTGCAAACTTCACCGACGTTATATTGTCGTCTGTCTGCGCTGGACGTCCGTGGAACATCATCTCAGAAAATTAATAATATGTATTGCAGAATTAATCTTTTTGATATTAAAAATATTCCAATCTGACCATACTGCACGGAAAACTTTTTTCAAGAGTTATTATGAAACTTGTTCAAGAACTCAGGATATGGGAAAAATTGGACGCATATATGCGCGGATTTAGAACTGGCCAAAAGTGCTCTTGGCGCATATATGCGCAACTTAAAAAAGGTGGTTTAAAACTTCTTAAAAATCGCTGAAACTGGTTACTCGGGGGTTTTTGGGGTCGTTGAACACGAATCTGGGGTTAGTTCTTCAAAATTGAAAATGGCGGATCTAATATGGCAAACATTATTTTTAAAAATTGATCCAATTTGCCTGAAAATCTTTACTCGGAGTGTTTTTGGGGTTACTGATTACGAATCCGAGGTTCGTTCTTCAAAATTCAAAATGGCGACTTCAATGTGATAGAATCATGGAGCAAAATTGTATGGATTTGCTTGGAACTCACTGCTCATCAGTTTTTAGCCTTTCTGATTAAAAATCTCAATTTACATTATCAAAATTGAAAATTAAGCTGATACCCAATAAATTAAGTATTAATTTTAATTAAAATTTAAATTATATTATTTCTAGCAAATCCGCCTATTTTTAGTAATTTTGAATTTTGAAAAACGGACCGCGGATTTGTAATCAGCGACCCCGGAAACCCCCGAGTAACCATTTTCAAGCGAATCCGATCAGTTTTAAAAAATTGTCCGCCATATTGGATCCGCCATTTTGAATTTTAAAAAACTGACCTTGGATTCGTAATCAGCGATCCCTAAAACCTTAGGATACCAAGTTTCATAAAAATAAAAAAATAAAAATTTACAACACACTTTTGGCCAAAACAGTGGAAATCTCGTCGACAGCCAAGGGGTTAACGCTGCGACTAGATACTTCAGTGACTTTGCGCTGAAAAGTTCCTGAATTATTTAAGAAAGAAGACGTAGCGTAACCTATAGATATACAGCGTCTGTTGGCTTTAAATATGATTCAGTGTCATAATATCGTAATGAACACGGCAGCCGAGTGGCATTAGGCGGAGAGATCTTTATCAAAGTCTCGAGGTTTCAAGTTCGACTACTCACACAGGCAAATTTTTTTCCTTAATTTCACATTTTTCTATTCTTAAACCACTTCAGGAATTCTTTAAGAAAATTCAACAAGTTGTCCAGAAATCAACTACAGTTCTCCCCGAACAGCTTCAAATAATATTTATGTAACAGTTATGTCACAGAATATCACGCGTGATACTTATGTTGATGTACAAGTTTTGGATTGAAAGAACTGCTCAACTATTTCACTTACATTTATAATCTGTAAATCTTTGTGTCTAGTACACGGTCGAGAGTATTTAACAGCAGCGAACATTATTGTAAAAAATAGTGAAAAATGAACAAATATTTATTTTATTATTAAAAACCCATGTAATAATACACCCACTGTTACATGTCACTATACCACTGACTACTCAGATAATGAGGTAAAACGTGCACTTACCGGCGCGTCTCATCGAATTTGTTTGGTCACGTGACTTAGGAGTAAAAATTCCTGAAGTGGCCCCCCTATTTTTGCAAAGTTGCAAAATTTGAAATAAGTATTTGTATTTGAAAGTACTAGTATCTGGTAATATTTTCACCAAGTATTTAAAGAAAATTTAAATTATTTATATTTTTTATTGTTAATGAAAGTTTTTTGAACCTTTTTAATAAAATAATTTTAACTATTTGAGTTTTTGAACAAATTGAACAAAAATTTATGGTCATATCAGTGAGTAAATGTACTTTCGAGTTACAAAATAAAAATTTAAAAAATTTAATTTTTTTTTATTTTTTAATAATTTTTTTATAAACAATTGCAATTTTAAGTGCTTTCTACACGCGATTAAAAAAAATTTTTTTTTGCTAAATGTTCTTTAGAATATAGGTAAACAAGAACTGAAAAGAAATCTTAGTGCAAATAAAAAGCTTTTTTATAGTTTGACTTTTTGTCAAGCGCTGCATACTGCGCGCAAGCAATATTTTTAACAATACATTGTGTTTGACCGCCATATTGGATCCACCATTTTAAAATTAAAAAATTCGATTTTAGATTCTTATTCAGCAACCTTAAAAAATTCTTTTTACAAAGTTGAATGAAAATCTATTGAAATTTGTTCAAGATATTCCAGTTTTTACAATACTAATTTTATAATGGAAGATTCTTTATTTTATTATGATACATTATCAGTCAACTGGTTGATTTATTGTACATCTAAGAAGAATATTTTTTCAATCCCTTAAAACAGTCAGGTCTAGGCGATTCAGGTGCATCAATATTTTTTTGTATCTCATGAAATTTTTGTAGGGAAGTAAAGTAGCAAGTTCTTCCAAAGAAATTTGTCCGTTTTATCTTTTAACAAAAAAAAACTAATGTTTTTAATGAAAAATATATATTCCGTTCACATTTACCCCAAATGACCATATATTATATTATATTATAAGAAATCTTAACGGTAACAGAGAAAAATCAAATACTGCAGGCTGGCGCCATTGAACGAGCTTGGCTCTCGCGCGGCGTTCCTTGCGCGCAGTATGCAGTGCTTGACAAAAAGTCAAATTATAAAAAAGCTTTTTATTTGCACTAAGATTTCTTTTCAGTTCTTGTTTACCTATATTCTAAAGAACATTTAGCAAAAAAAAAATTTTTTTAATCGCGTGTAGAAAGCACTTAAAATTGCAATTGTTTATAAAAAAATTATTAAAAAATAAAAAAAAATTAAATTTTTTAAATTTTTATTTTGTAACTCGAAAGTACATTTACTCACTGATATGACCATAAATTTTTGTTCAATTTGTTCAAAAACTCAAATAGTTAAAATTATTTTATTAAAAAGGTTCAAAAAACTTTCATTAACAATAAAAAATATAAATAATTTAAATTTTCTTTAAATACTTGGTGAAAATATTACCAGATACTAGTACTTTCAAATACAAATACTTATTTCAAATTTTGCAACTTTGCAAAAATAGGGGGGCCACTTCAGGAATTTTTACTCTTAGGGCTAGTTTCTAGTCATCTTCAACACTTTAGTAAACGCTGATTGGTTGTCTACTTTGGACTACTCACTAGTAACCAATAAACATGTAACTTGTATATGATGAAATGAAATATAATAACGAATTGTCTCTGCTACTCGCGGAGTGCTCGCTTGCTCCGTGCGTGAGTGCGTGAGTACAATGTAAGTACAGTATAGAATTCCATTTCTCCGGATTCCAATTATCCGGACGTCCGATTAACCGGATTGCCGACAACGTGGCATTGCAAGCTTCGTACAATATTGCATGAAAATTCTTTATTATATAAAATTAATAATTTATTATTAGCAAAAAATTTTTATTAAATAATTAATTTTCATTTAATATAACATAATTATAACAACGTTATAATAAAAATGTTATTAATTTCCCCAAAGAATTGGAGTTCGGAACTATTATCCATAATCAGTAGATAATAATTTAAAATTAATAATAAATTATTAATTTTAAACAATAAAGAAGTTTCATGCAATATTGAAGAAAGCTTGCACAGAAAGCTTTCTAATGGACTGACTTTTAAAGCTTGTGACAAACTTCCCGCAAGCTTGCAGTTCAAGCTTTCAAAACTAACATAGGTAGCTTGCCACAAGCTTGCGGCAATATTACGTGCCGTCTGGGGAAGTATATCATTCTTATGCCCATTTCGATTATCCGGATTTTCCCTTATCCGAATATACGTTGTTAATTAAACCTATAGTGTTTTTATCGAAACGCCTAATGATCGAATTTAACCACCTCTGTATTTTAGATGTTATTTTTTCAATATTTAAATGATTTTTCTGCTGACCGCTAAACAACTTATTGAAATGTTATTTTCCATAAATATTATATTCATTTCAATATTGAATTTACGTTAAAGTTTAATAGAAATTATTTGTCTTTATTCTCTAAACAAATTTTGATGAACAAATTCAATGAATTTTTTTAATTTCTTGGATGGAAAATACAATTTTGAATATCGTGACGATGTAGAAATAGCAGAATCACTAGTGGAGTTGCCCATGAAAGTTGATGAGACTTTAAGAGTAACTAGTAGTTCCAAATCTTCTTCAAATTTAGAAATTGTAACAGGTCAATCGACGATAACTCTTTTCAGCAGACTCAGTTGCACGGCCAATTTTACAGAATAAAACTTACTTTACATAATATAATATAACGGATACTTTGGATTCAGTTGGTGCTACATTAAGCTGAAGAACGTAAAGTTAAAACATTAACGAAAATAAAAATCTGATTATTAGTGACTATTCAAATTTGTTCCAATTATAATGATAACCATTTGAAAGGGCGTCAAAAACTGTGTTAGAAAAAGTTCGAAATGTTCCAAAGGCTGTTCCGGAAAATGGTGAAAAGGAGCATTAAAACTTTTACTTGCTCATTTTCAAACATTAATTATGCTTAACGATATAAATATAATACATATAAAGTTTTAATGCTCATTTTCACCATTTTCCGAAACAGCTTTTGGAACATTACAAACATTTTTAAACTCAGTTTTTGACGCTCTTTTAAAAGGTTATAATTTTAATTGGAACAAATTCGAATTTTACTCAAAAAACCACCGTTAATGTTTGAAAATTAGCAAATCAAAGTTTTAATGTTCATTGTCATCATTTTCCGAAACAGCTTTTGGAACATTTCGATCATTTTCTGACTCAGTTATGTTATGTTTCCTTTGCTTATGAAAAGAGTTGGATAGTTCTTCCCATCATAAATTAGTCCAAAATTGTTAAAAAATGACAAATTTTTTTGGAATCTTCATTAGAACTTATTTAAGTAACCTATTAGCAGTAGAATTAACTTTTATTCCCAACCCTCAGAATTGGTTGCAACTATACGTATACCCACTTATTTTAATGCCCTGATTATGATAATAATAGAGAAATTTGGCGCCTAGGTCATCTTCATGGTGAAAACCATAAAAAACCCATGAAATCATAGTTTTTGGCATTTATCTTTTATATTATGTAAAATATCAAAAAATTCTTTATGTTATGACATAAAGCTGTGAGTGGTGACTGAGTTGAGCTATTCGGAACTGCACTTGATGTAATTTTTTTTATGACGGTCCGGCACCAATACACAACGCTGCCGATTTCTTCCTTGATCCATGCTTGTTTATTTCCTTTTCGTTTCCTTGCTTAATTGACTTGCTTTTGATTTAAAGTAATTTTTCATTGATAGTACAAAATAACACTAAAATGGATTATTTTAATCTTTTTTGGTATTAATTTAATCTGCAACACTTTTTAATACATCACAATTTACTAAGTAGTCTTTTAAATGTGAATGAGATATTTTGTCCACATTTATTTGATCTAATCCTAAAGAAAAATTGAAATTACTGTTTCTGATAATAGTTTTGTTCTCTTTTGTTACAGAGATGGCAGCGTCGGTGGTTCGTTCTCTACGACGATGGAGAGTTGACGTATTCTGTTGATGAACACGTAAGTACTTCACAAAGTTGGAGCCTCACTTTCAAAAGTGTTTATATTGGAAATATTGATATTCTCTAGGATATAAGTAAAAGAAAACTGATATGCTTTATAATCTTCAGGTTAAACTAATTGTAAGAATAAAGATGATTTTTTAAGGATCTCTTAAAGTTTGTTGTAAATATTCTAGATATCTGAAGAATTGCAGAAATACAAAAAAATTATGAATTTTATCTATTAAGAAGTAGAACATTTCTCTAAAATACTCTTGAAGGGTATTACAAAAAATCCTCTTTCTGACAGAATGACAAATCTTTTTATTGAACCGATATGGTTTCATTTATTTCTTACGTTTCTGACTCTTGCTTTGCAAATGTATGACAGGTATATAGGCTAATTTAATGCGATCGTTTTAAATTTCTAAATTTAACTTTATTGATTGTCTTTAATTTACAACTAAAAGTCTCATAGATAGAAATTTATTTGTTAGAAGTAAATTTTATGTGGTTTATTCCTAATGCACAAAAGTGGCGATTTCAGATAGCAGACGACAGGGAGTAAAAGTCTTCCACTTGTTCGACTTGTATAAAAATGACGGCCGTTTCTCCCATGGGCAAGAATAAAGCATGCCCAGATAGCACGTACATCTGCAGAACCCAGCATAGAAAGCTTCCCGTCTAAGCTAGCGACAATATTGCGGTAATATTGCACGGCAAGGTTTCAACAATATTGACGCATACATGAAAATTTTTTATAATATAAAATTAATAATTTCTTATTAGCAACACATTTTTATTTAATATAACATAATTATAACAATATTATAATAAGAATGTTAGTTAGTTAATTAATTAATTAATTATTCCACCATCTTCAATTTTTAGAATTTACGAGTTTCTTTTATTGTTTAACATTAGGTATATAATTTTTTTCAGTTTGTTAAAGTTGTTTTTTAAAAAATCTGAAAACCGTTTAAAATAAAAATTTTATTTTTAAAAGTTTCAAAAAATTTGCCCGGAAAAAAGTCAAATTTTTTTTTGAAATTAGTTATACACTTATTTGGCCATGACCTAGTTTAATAAAACTACAATTTTTAGATTCCTTATGAATTCCCGCGTTTTTTCATTAAAAAAAATTGATGGATGGTCTAAACCTATGGAAGTTATTCAAATTTTAGTCCGACGGTGCACATATGAGATGTGCTTACTATACGTCACGCGGTCCACGCGCACAAACCTATTTAAGGTTTATTGAATATCCACTACTTTAAAGTCAGTTGAAGCAGAATATTCTTTACAAATAATTTTTGATTCTATTTAAAAAAGTAAGTTAAAAGTCCTTTAAATATTAGAAAATTGATTCCTTGTAATTTTTTTACAACGATTTTACGGTTTTTAAAAGTTTTGAATAAAAATTAATGATATTTAAAAAGATGGGCCAAACTATTATATTTCGAATAAAGTCGTTGCGGACTAATTTTTGAAAAAAATTGATACTTTTAGAATTGAATCTGTATGATCTCTGAATAACGAAATGAAAATAATTATATTAAAATATTTATTACTTTTCTTTAAATATGAGTGTAAAGTGGAGAAGGTGCGAGAAAATGGCACTTTTTTAGCAATTAGAAAATATTTAAAAAAGTATTGATAAATTCTTAAAAGTGCAAAAAGATTTATTGATTCATGTTTAAAATTAGTTGAATAATTATTCTTTAATAATAAAACTAGTAAAAATATAAAAATAATAGATAAAAAAGGTTTTTAAAGTCGATCTACCAAATAACCTAATTTTGACGTTTTTATCAATTAATTACGAGAAGGTGGAATTATTGAATTAAATAAAAACTCACCAAATATAGAGTATTTTTGATAAACTTTTAGAATTTCTTATCACTTTCTTAATTTTTCCTTTAAATATACAAGAAGTATTAAGTTAAAGGACTTTTAACTTACTTTTTTAAATAGAATCAAAAATTATTTGTAAAGAATATTCTGCTTCAACTGACTTTAAAGTAGTGGATATTCAATAAACCTTAAATAGGTTTGTGCGCGTGGACCGCGTGACGTATAGTAAGCACATCTCATATGTGCACCGTCGGACTAAAATTTGAATAACTTCCATAGGTTTAGACCATCCATCAATTTTTTTTAATGAAAAAACGCGGGAATTCATAAGGAATCTAAAAATTGTAGTTTTATTAAACTAGGTCATGGCCAAATAAGTGTATAACTAATTTCAAAAAAAAATTTGACTTTTTTCCGGGCAAATTTTTTGAAACTTTTAAAATTAAAATTTTTATTTTAAACGGTTATAAACCTTAAGATTATCCTGAAAAAATGAAAAAGATTCATTAAAATTTGTCAAAAATATCTCATTTCAAAGAAACTCTAACCTAAAAATTAAAAGCACCGTAACTCTAACAATTTTAAAATTTTTGAAAACCCTTTGACCTACAATCACATCTTTTTTAACACTAAAGATATACCCATTTTAAAAAAAATCGAAAGACCCCCGACCAACATTGATATTTCTGAGAAATTTTGACCCAAGTGTTAAATATAGACAATAAGTCATATTCGTGTTTATTATATGGGTATTTACATTCACATAAATCCGAAATTACGACATTGATCAAGGTAATTGTTAGCTACTTCTTATATCGACTATTTTGCGAGACGATATAGAAATGTACACCATTCCGAGAAAAATCATTAAAACGTACGTTAATGTAAGATTGTGCGATGTACACTTGCGATTACATTCTCGCGTAATTTATCGTCGCAAAATACTCGCTCTCCTTCTCGACGACCTTGCTTGCCTGACATGAGAAATTAGGCTAACGGATCAAATAATTTAATCGAGTCCTGCATGTGTAACGTTGAGTTATTAATGCTGCCAGCTCTCGCATATAAACTTGAATTTTAAATTTACCTGCTTCCTTTTTCGTACATTTTCATCGACTACTAATTAGATTAGTGAAAGAGAGAAGTGAAAGAATGTTAAATTCTTTTGATATGAAATGTTGAAAGAAATGTTAGATAATTTAAGTGATCAATTGAATAACTCTAATGCTCTTGCTCGAAATGTGAACACAGAAAAAAACCCGACTCATTTTTGTTGCAACTCATTTGGAAGTCGGTCTCGAAATGAATAATCGACAACTTCAAGTGACTCGAAATGAGTAATCGGCAACTTCAAGTGACTCAAAACGAGTAAAATAACAATATTCTAGTTATTTTCTTTTGTGTTTCGCATGTTTCGTGTTCCATGGTTGCCCATCCCTGTCTGTCAATTGACAAATGTCTAACCTAAAAAATTTTTTCCATTTCTCATAAAAACAATAAATCGACTGCAAGTATTAATGTTTTGACAAGTGCAACGTGTTTATTAGTTGTAAACAATTATTTTAATTCATATTTTTATAAATTATTCTTAGCTTTTCCAATGTGATTATAATTTTATCGTAAAGAAAAAATGATACCCCTTAAGACTCATTTTGAGTCTTTTCCCTAGAAAAATGAGTCTCATATGCAAACTCATTTTGAGTCCGGTTTTTTCTGTGAAAGCAGTCATGCATTAATGAAGCCATGTAGACAAATTAAATATAAAACTCAATATAGAGTATCACTTCCATATATAATTTCATAATGAAAAATAATAAAATGCACAAGTTGAAACTCTTTTTAGGGGTTGACTATACGTAATTTTCCTTAAATTCAACGAGTTTTCTTTTTAGCCAACATTTGACAAATTTTGTCAATACTTTCGAAAATGGCCTTCTTTAAAATAATAATGATGATGATAAATTTATAGTTTTTGAGTCCTTACTTTATTATTTGCTTACTTTTACACTTGCTTATTTTCTTTTTATTTCCTTGCTTACTTTATTATTATTTGCTTACTTTCTTACTTGCTTATTTCCTTTTTTCTTCCTTGTTTACTTGATAATTGCTTATAGTTTTTACTTGCTTGCTAACTTGTTTCCTTATTTTTGTTTACTTCCTTGCTTACTTATTCATATCAGGATTTATTGTACTTGGTAAAACTGAATTTGGTTTATTATTTTAATCTTTTTTTATGTTAATTTAATCTGCACCGTTTTTTAATACCTCACAATTTACTCTGATAAAAATTTGGGAATAATAAGAATTTTAATAAATTATTGTTTTATTGTATAAAATATAAATTTAAACATTTTTCTTGATAACAATATAAACATAGTTTAAAACTATTTCATAAATTGACCTTAAATATAGTTAAAAATTATTCATTAATATAAATGATTTTTTTATTTTGTACATGTATCGTAAGCTTTATACTTTTTACATTATTTTTCAATGCAATTGCTTTTTCAGTCCTGTTCTTAAAAAATTGCAGTTTTTAGGGTTCCGTACACCTTCGGTGTACCGACGGAACCCTATTGGTGAGACTCTTGTGTCCGTAGCCAAATCGTGTCCCCCCCCTAGCGGCTAAACTATTTGACCTAGAGAGCTCAAATTTGGTACAGATACGTATTTTCACATGTAGATTACAGGAAAAATATAGAGAATGTGATTGAAGGTGATGACCATAGCGTTGTCAAGGAAATAACAAGATTTTTGGCCAAAAATGCACAAAAGGTGACCATTCCCCTCCCCTTAACTTCTAAACTATTCAACGTGGAGGGCTAAAATTTAGCATACTGGTGTATTTTAACGCGAATATTACAGGAAAAATATAGAGAACTTGCTATGTCATAATGGCCATAGCGTTGTCAAGGAAAAACTAAAAAATTAAAAAATGAATGAAAAATGAACCAAAATTTGGTTTATTAGTATATTCTTACTGTCTGATCACAAAAAATATATTAAAAAATCTAAAAAAAATAAAATTAAAAAAAAATGTTCTCTCTAATTTCCACATTTATTGACCTAATGAGCTGAAAATTGGTTTATTAGTATATTTTTACAATCTGATCACAACAAAAATATTAACAAATCTAAAAAAAAAAATTAAAAAAGATTTTTTTTTTAATTAAAAATTGTTTTTTTTTAATTTCTACATTATTTGATCTAATTAACTAAAAATGGGTTTATTAGTATATTTTTACAGTCTGATCACAAAAAATATATTAAAAAATCTAAAAAAAATTTTTTTAAATAAAATTAAAAAAAACCGGACAAGTGCGAGTTGCACTCGCACTGAATTGACGGGTTCCGTACAAAAATATAAAAATAATACTTGTGATATTGTAACAACAATTGGTAGGATTTTTTTCACTTTTGTATTATTTTGGTAAGTTGAATTTTCTACACTTGGTTAAAAATAAATAACAAAGAAAAATAGAAGTATTACATATTTTATATTATTAGCAATAAGCGAACAGGAACCGATTTGGGAACAAATTTAAAAAATTGGTTCCTCTTCGCTTATTGCTAATAATATAAAATATGTAATACTTCTATTTTTCTTTGTTATTTATTTTTAACCAAGTGTAGAAAATTCAACTTACCAAAATAATACAAAAGTGAAAAAAATCCTACCAATTGTTGTTACAATATCACAAGTATTATTTTTATATTTTTGTACGGAACCCGTCAATTCAGTGCGAGTGCAACTCGCACTTGTCCGGTTTTTTTTCACTTCATCCCAGTTTCACGAACTAAATTCGGTAGAATTTCAGGAATAAATTTTCTTGTGTATATATCTTTACATCAATGTTCAAGAAAAACTTCTTAGATTGAATTAAATTGATTTGTTTATTCAATTCTCTGTAAACAAAAAATTATTAAAGTACCTGGTTTTTCCATACTCTGCTCTGCGAAGATTCCGATTTTTTTTTATTAAAATCACTTTTGACTAATTTAAAAATATATATTCTTGTTAATTGCAAATCATTTTGCAAATTTAGAAAGCTTGAAATAATATTGTTTTGTCATTTATAATTAAAGCGTATAATTATGAAAATTCGTGTTGTTCAGTCTGTCCTTAGTGTCTTCCGAATTATTTCAATGAGAGGCGATTATTGTACCAAGGTGTTAAGTGCTTTGCTAACTATGCTTCGTCGTAAGATTTGCATAATTGGCCTAATAAACGAACCAACTATATCGTATTCAAAGACCTAAATTGGGACCCTGTGAAAAAAATCTTCTTTAATTAATTATTAAGTATAATCCTAGCTTCTTTCGCCTTCTTCCTTTAATGTTTCTATTGTATTTGACTCTTTTTCAAGTCTGATAAAACGCTACCGTTATATTCTCAATATTATGCCTTTTAGCTATTTAGTTTAAATACCTACAATTTTCAAGCAAACTTTTGCTTCTGGCGCACTTTTGAAGTAGCTCCGACGATAAGCAATTCTTTAATCTTTAATTCTGTTTCTTTTGTTTGATACATCAGTTGCAATAGAGAAGTATACCAGATTTTCACTATGGATTTTTATTTCTTTTAAAGTAGTTTCAATTATTTTTAAGCCAAAAAATTCTTAATTTGTCATAATATTTTGTAAAAGTCCCAAAAAAAATCTTAGAAATGAACATGAGAATCTAAATGAAAATATGCTTTCATAGTTTATATTTCCTAATAAAAATGTTTAAAAAAATATTTTAAATATTAACATCTATTAACACTATAACTCCATGCATTCTTACTTATAAACGACAAATATAACCTATAATTTTTGCTGTGTGTAGTAAAAATCTCCTAGGTGAGAACTGACGGCGATTTCAACACCGATTTCAACCTAACGCGCAGTCTTTGTTGAAGATTAGCCCAATTCAGAAATGAAACGAAGCTGCTTCCACTGTTACCAAATTTACGCGTTTCTCGCGCTCATTCAATATAATATGAAAATATCAATTGATAATAATAATAAATATTATTGTTATTCATATTATATGTGTGTATAAATTTAATTGCAATATAGTATTAGAACAATTATATTATTTTCATGTAAATAATATATTACTAAAAATAAATGTCACTTGAAATAGTAACATTAAAAAAATAATTTTAGTAAAAAAAGATAATTTTTCTGTTAATCGGTACATTTTTTTCTTGATTTTTTAACAGACTTTTTAATATTATTTACAAACATGTTCACATTTTTTATTCACAACACAACTCACAATGTTCAAGCTTGAATTAAGATTAGATGTTCAAGCTTCACTCACGAAGATTGACCGAGTCTTGAATTGAGCATGGGACGAACATTGGTGTCCCATGCTGAACCAATATTAAGTGACAATGGTATAAAGACTGCTTCAACTCTTGGTTACCCGCGCTGTGCGTTCAAGGCTCAATCAAGCTTCAACTCATCGTCAGCGTTGGTCTTTCTCACCTGGGCTAATATGTAAAGTTACTAAAATGTCATGGTTTTAATTTAGCTCTTTCTTTTTGTTCTGATTATCTAGAAATATAATATTATACCTCCGTATAAAAACATGTTTCAATTTGTAATTTAAAAAATATATATGATTCACCTGTACACTATATGCAAACAAGTTCTGATACTCTAAAGAGTTTAGAAGGTAAATCGACGATAATCACGGATAAGACTTGATTATTATGAATAACTCAATGATTATGACGACGATAACGGTAAAGACAATGATGCTCAATCACTTTGGTGCGATCTAAAAACCACAACTAGATAGGTTGACCCTAATTAAGTGATAGTTATCACAGAGCGAGGGACAGCAGCTGCAACACTGATAAATGTTAATGGACACAATATACTACTGTGTGCGTTTCTTTATTGACTTTTCGTTAACGTTTCTTGTCATTTTATTCGTCCCATCGTCATGCCTGGTTTGCGCTTATTAAAATCTAATCGGTCCAATGTAATTAAACTGTCGAGACAACAATAAGTCGGAAGCAAAGTACATCCTCAACGACGTATCGTAAAAGTCTTATTTAACGATTTGTACCTACCAATAATCATTTCTATTTCCTCTTCATTTTCACTTGAAGCAATTTTAAAGTAACGCTGAATTCCATGGGTCTTAAAAACACGAAGAATATAATTAAAACGATGTTGTTAATAATTACTGGAATGGGATTTATATTATACACTTTTTATCGTTCATCAATTAGCGCGTTTATTACGTTTTGTCAGAAAACATTCATTCAAATTAGTGGATTAAAAAATGTATAAGTAGCATATATACATGCATATACGCATGCAGGCACTGTTATTGCACACAGAAAATCTGGGTTCATTTTTGTTGCAACTCAAAAAGAGCCCATGTTATACATACATCATATAACGTGGCGCCACCTACGACTTTCATTTTTGTTGCGTTTCAAAGTGACCTAGATTTTTTCAGTGTGTTCTATAAGAAAACATCGCTATTGATACCTCTAATTAAGTCAACTTTTCGTAATTAAGATATCCATTTATATTGTTTATTATTCGCCATTGCAAATGTATACATATACGCAATTCTAAATTTTTCAGTAGATGAAGTGAATAACATGTTTTACTAAGGTTTTAAAGACCTCTCTTGCCATTTGAGTTGTTCACAAACGCAATGGATCGCGCGCTCGCCACTTACGCCTAACCATACATTTACGCTTAGCAATTATAACAGGATTTTATCTCACTAATGTGAAGATTATTTATTTCTCATTGAAGCTTACGCTTTCACGTCTGCTGTTTTTCACGTTGATTACTTTTACAATAAAAAGCTCCAAAAAATTTTTTTCTTTAGTGTCTTTGGACAAATTTTGGGTCAACCCAACTTGGCCCCAACTGGGATTTCCCAAAGTATTCCCAAACTGAAATTTAATTGTGTTTTCTGATATAAATCATTAAAAATTTTGTGAAAAAAATGAAAAATAAAACTTTACTTTTAGTTACGTTGATACTAAATTAATATTTCGCATGGAAATTTTCTCAAATGACAGTCTGCGTTCCTATTTAAGGAAAAATAAGAAAATTAAAAACTAGTTGATTATATCAATATTTATAAATAATATTTTCCATGGATAAACAAATTTAATGTAAAGTTCTCAGTTAATGATTTATAAAACTAAGCTAATTATAATAATAACTTATAATCGTGTTTCGAGTTGGAGATTAATTTAGTGTTTCCCACTTAGAACACAATCTTAATAATTTATTTCTTATTTTTATTCCATTTAATTATAATAATTGAACATGACTTTCTATTTTTGTATATAAGAAATTATTAAATAATATGAAGTAGGGGAGACTGGGGCGAAAAGTTAAATTTTGCATAAATGATTTTTTTTTGCAATATAATCCGCTTAGATGCAAATATTTGTATATCAATATTGTAGGGCAACTTGTCCTCTACAACTTTAAATAAAAAAGTTCCTGATATTTTCGCATAAAATACATGTTTTGTCCTTTATTGAAAATTTTGTTTTTTTTAACTTTTCGCCCCATGCTGGGGCGAAAAGTTAAATTCTATTTTTAGCCTACTAAAACTATTTTCTGATAGGTGATAAGTATTAGATAAGTTAAAGTATACGTAAACAAGTAATTTAGTAAATAAAAGATCTTTGTTTATTTAACAAAATCTTTAGAATAGTTGTAAAGTTAAAAAATTGAAATTTCAAAAAAAATAATTTTTTTTTGTTTATTTCATGTGAACGGTCTTCTTTTTTGACAGACTACTTGCCCAATGTTAAATAAATAATTTTTAAACAAATAAACCCAAAAAAAGAAAAATAAAAAAAATTTAAATACATCTAAAAATACATTTAACTTTTCGCCCCAGGGTGCGTTTTTGGCTTTAACAACAAATATAAAAAATCTGACTAAAGATATTTAGCAAATACCTTTAGGTATCTCTTCAGGGGACCCAAATAATAAAGTAAAAAAATCGCGGTGAGGATAAATGCAAAAAATATACTTAAAAGTTGATATTTTCTTTTTCGAAAAAATTTTCAAAAGTAGGTTGAAAAAAAACTTTCAATATAGACACCACAAAAATTAACAGAATTGCACACAACTCCGGACATTTATTTAGGGTGATAATACCCTTCTATAATTAAAATTACAATGCTCCAATTATTCCCGTTCGAAAGATAATGAATTTTAACGGTTTTGGCAGTTTAACTTTTCGCCCCAATCTCCCCTATGTTAAAAAACAAAAAAATGTTTAAAGAATATGAATTATATAATGGGTTGCATCAGGAAGCAGCTAACTCCCCCATATTGTCTGAACGGAAGTCAGAACAAAAAAGGGATTGGTTTCGCGGTTGATATTATACTTTATTGCATACATAGAAAAGTCCTACAAGCGGAAAGGGAATTGCAGCTGACTTTCAAAACTGTATGCAATTTTTTTGGCGCATAGAAACTCAACTCCAATAATAATAAATGTGAAGCGATTTTATTCAGACCGTTGGTCCACGATATGACCAAGGAATGCAGGATGATATGGAGAGAGTTTAAAATTGAAGCTAATAATAATAATAACGACGAAACAATAGAAAACAAACCAGTAGTTAAATACCTAGGTATACATTTTGATAATAGACTATCAATATATCAATGAAAAATTTTAAATACGTTGTTATATATTGTTAATACGACCCATCATAACCTATGGTTGCTTATTGTGGTTTGGGATATCTCCCTCTCAAGTGGAGAAAATCAGAATTTTTGAGAGAGATTGCCTGAGATGCTGCCTACGGAAATACCGAGATCCAGAGACAGGATTCGAAAGGCATCTCTCAAATGTAGAATTGTATAATAATCTAGCGAACATTCTAAGGGTTGATATGTGTTTGTCATTGACCTTGTACGATAACATATCACGAAGGCCATTGACAACGGCACCAACCCATTTATTAACGGGTTGGTAACCCTCTCCATTTAAAAAAGGGGAGATGATCATGCGAAAATTAATAACGGAGGGTTATTTGTCCCCCGAAACATTCATTTATCTCGACAAATACAAATTTATTCAAATTGAAAATAATGTTCCAATAATTTATCATATATATATATATATATATACACATTTTGTATTTTGAAAAACTATTATCAGATTCGGAATCAGCAACCGCAAAAACCTATAAGTAACAAATTTCAACAAGATCTAACGAGTTTTAAATTTTCGATCGCCATATTGGATCCTCCATTTAAAATTTTAAAAAACTAATATCAGATTCGTAATCAGCAACCTTCAAAACCCCTAAATACAGAGTGACAAGATTATCCAAAATTGTTTTAAAATTCGTACACTAGACTTTGATGTTTATTTTAAAAAAATGTCTTCTATCGCCATTTTGAAATTTTTAAACGTACATTTCGACATATTGAAGGTTGGTTTTTGTGGACGCGATATTTGTAGTTTTTACGCATGCATTCGTACTTACTACCTTAAAAAAATTTCAGTTTTTAGTCAAAAAAATGTTCACAACTTTCTTAAATTACAGTTTTTTTTAAATTTGAACTTCAGATTCTGGAAGAGCGATAAAAATTTTATAGGTATGGATACCTACCAAATTTTTAACTTACGAAATCGTTAAGAACGATGGCTCTAAAAGCTGAGTAAAATATGTGTCCTTCCCGGCGTTAAAGGGTAAAATAACATTTCTAATAAGTCTGGTTTAGGGCCTTTTCATGCGCCCCCGGAATTCTGGCGGGATTTAGAGAAGAATTATAACAAAAAATTTAGAAAAAAAACTTTCGGAATTCGCCCGAATTTCGTGCAGAATTTGTTCGGAATACTGGTCGAATATTATTTTAAAAAAAATGTTCCTTTCGGTATTTTTCACCTAATAAGCGGGTACCGAAATTTTTGTCAATGAACTTGTACCATTTCAGCATAAGAAATTGAAACAAGTTCTTGTACAAGATCTTGTACAAAAACTTGCACAAATGATTTTTTTCGATTTCGAACAATAAGGTTCATGTACAATTTCTTGTACGAGATCCTGTACATGTTAAAATTAATTAAAAACTTTAATGGCTGCGCAGTAGTTTTCTATGGCTTCTACAGCTGCGCAGTTGTTTTTAAATCGTAAATGCAAAAAGTCTCTAACAACAATGTTAAAAATTTTCTTATATTTTGTATAAATAAAAAAATTAATAAAAAATAAGAAAAAATATTATCTGCACAAGAACTTGTACAGAATCTTGTGCATGTACACATTCTTTTACAGGATCTCGTACAAGAAATTGTACATGAACCTTGATTCAAAAGCGAAAAATTTACATATACAGGTTCATGTACAAGATGTTGCACAAGATCTTATACAAGTACACATTCTTGTACAGGATCTCGTACAAGAAATTGCAGATGGACCTTTATTCAGAAGAGAAAAAATTTAGATGTGCAAGTACACATTCTTGTACAGAATCTAGTACAAGAAATTGTACATGAACCTTATTGTTCGAAATCGAAAAAATTTACTTGTGCAAGTTTTTGTACAAGATCTTGTACAATAACTTGTTTCAATTTCTTATGCTGAAATGGTACAGGTTCATTGACACAAATGGTATAGTTTTCTGTACAAGATCTTGTACAATTTTCTGTACGAGATATTGCACGGGTATTTTCAGTAGGGTAAAGTAAATAAAACAATAATAATAAATAGAAAGTTAATAAAACAAAAAAATTAAAAATAAATTTTAATTTTCGGGGGGGGGAGATAAGATTTTTTTTAACGAAAGCTGAGGTTTATACTAAAAAGACATACATATGAAAAAGTGAGACTACACGGAAAAACTTTGTATACTAGTTCCTGTTAAACTCACAATGTATTTTTAGTAAACTGACTACTGAAGTGGGGAAAAAGTGGTCACTAGACGATGAGATTTATAATTTAATAGAAGTTTTTATAATACTATATGATCTCTCTTTTTGCAATATTTAGTAGTCAAGTTATGAGAAACTCGCCTATGATATACGAAAGAATGTAGATATAGAAAAAGTGAATGCCAAAATTTTATTTTCTATATTCGAAAGAATGATATTTTCTTCGCGCCGCGTTTACAATTTAGTAGTCAAACGATCAAAACTGCACGCATACAAACGAGCACCGCTGTTCGTGTAGTCACACATAACCACTCAATCTCATATACATGCGTGCTCAAGTCAAATGGCTGCTGTCATTCCACCTGGTTCTCTTTTAATAATTTAATAATTCATTATACAGAGAAAAATGGATATTAAGAATCTTAATGCATTAGATATTAAAAAAGGATGCTAATGCATATCATCTAGATGTTGTGGTTTAACATCTCAGATGTTAAAAAGTATAATTTGTAAATGTGAGGTTATGTGTCAACAAGTCTTCCGTATTTTCGGTATTTTCCAATATCGATCTGTCGATATACTACTTGAATTTCAACACTGTAAGATATATTTCACAATTTTGTTTAAGAGGATTTTTCTAAATTTCTCAATGTTTATATAATTATTTTTAATAACGGAGAAAATTGTAATTGCCGCATAATTGTGAATTTTTTTAAAAATAATAAATTGAAATGTTTCTTTTAAATACATATAAAGAAAACTTATTCTGATTTCATAGTTTTTAACTTAAAATTATTTAATTTAATCTTATTTTTTTTCTTATATTTCACAATATATGCAAGAAATAAACTTTTAAGTTAATAAAAAATATTTATTCTAAATCTTAGCTAAAAATTTCTACAAAGACTAAAAATTTAATCAAAAGAATAAATAATTTTACGAAATAATAATGATAATTCTGTCCATTTAAAAAATTGACCTTATTAATTTTAAATATAATTGATTTTGTAAATTTTATTTAACAAACAAATATTATTTAATACAGCATTTAACACATTTTCTCCCAAGTGTCAATACAATGTTTTGGATTAGTATATAAGAACAGTGACTTACTTTCTGGATATGAATTGTATATGCGTTCCGTAGATTAAAGTGTGCGTTACTATATCAGTATAATTATGTTAGGCAATAGACATTCCGAAATGTCATTTTACCGAACTCCACTTTTGCGAATAGTCATTTTTGCGAAAAACAAATTTTGCGAAATGTCAATTTTGTGAATTGTCATTTTTGCAAAAAGATATTTTTACGAATTGTCAACTTTCCGAAAAGTCATTTTTGCGAATCGCCACTTTTGCGAATAGTCATTTTTGCGAAAAACCAATTTTGCGAAATGTCACTTTTGTCAATTGTCATTTTTGCAAAAAGATATTTTTACGAATTGTCAACTTTCCGAAATGTCATTTTTGCGAATCGCCATTTTTACAAATTGTCAATTTTTCTAAAAGTCATTTTTGCGAATTGTCATTTTTACGAAAAGACATTTTTGTGAAATGTCATTTTTACGATTAGTCATATTTGCGAAAAGTCATTTTTACGAATTGCCATTTTTGAGAAATATCATTTTTGCGAATTGTCATTTTTGCAAATCGCTATTTTTACGAATACCTCTAAATGTCCTACCTTTTAAACTTCACAATATTAACTTCCAGAAAGTTAACCACGTAAATTTTCTGAAAAATTTGAAGAAAACTTTGTGAAATTTTATTTTTTCTAATTATCTTATGTTAATTAAATACTAAATAAAAATTAAATAATAAACTAAAATTAAATATTAAATAATTTATTTAATATTATATAATTAAATATTTAGGAATTGGCGGAGATAAATTTTGGAAAAATTTTCAGTTAAACTTCTCTTTAATTTGCATTATAAAATTTTACAAAGTTTTCTTTAAATTTTTTCAGAAAATGTACGTGGTTAGCTTTCAAGAAGTTAACATTGTGAGGTTCACAAGGTAGGACATTTAGAGATGCAGGGAAGTTAACTGGAAGTTAACAAAGATAACTTCTGAACTTATCTCGGAAAGCTTCCTATTAACTTCCTGGAAAAACGGTTCTGTCTGGGTATATATAATTGTGGTTTGTTGAATGCGTGTCATATCCCTGCATAAAAAAGTCAATTAAAGGAATATACATATAAGATCTGGAGCTCAACGTTATAAAGTCGAGTGAACAGGAGGAAATATAGACTAAAAACTCTTTAATTGTCCCTCATTGACCCCACTATCGACCAGTCTTTAATTACGACTGAAGCAATAGGAATGCTCCATCTCTTTTGATCGTTGCCATTCTGCAAATTGCACCTATAATAATAAAGAAGGTCATAATATGAAACAACCCGTTCGATTTAAACTGTTATATTCCTTACATATTTCATTCATTCTCATCCTAAACTGTTTCACTTTCTCAGATTATATGATCAATGTCACTTATACACTAGAGGCCCTATTTAGTGATTCTCGATTTAGCAAACCTTTAAAGACCCCGACTAAAAATAGAAAATAAATTAATCCTTATTGTTTATCGTAAGAAGAAACTCTCTATAACCATATATGTAGGTTATCAGATTCAAATAATAGTAAAGTCAATTTAAATTTCTATCGGTTAGGACGTTAATGAATCAGGGAAAACGTGTTCTTTAAGACACTCTATTTCTGTAACAATAAATTTTAAGCCGTTGTAGAAAAGGCACAAATCAACGTTGCTTGATTTGTAACCTGACACAAGTGTTATTCTGAACAGGTGTTTTTGTGGAACTGTTCGTATTGTAAAAACAACTTCTTATTTTGCCAAGTGAAAGAATTTATTGATCTATGTGTAACTGATGCATAAGTTGGTTTAGAACTTAAACCTGCGACAACACAGTGCAGGAACCATGTGTGCTGCTTTCTGCTTTATGGCATCGTGAGGTGTGTGTTGCTAAAACATCTATACTGTATGCTATACCCACCAATAGAACATGTTAGTATTATCTATAGTTATGGTAGTAAGATATATTTTTCCAGTGTAGCCTTCTACATTTAATTTCTATGCTATGCAGAAAACATTCATCCGTAAAATCCCAATTCCCTGTTTCTTTCGAATATCACCAAGAAACAGAACAAAAATATAGTCAACATCAAAAAAATTATTTTGTTTACTGAGTTTGACTTCAAGAATTAAAGACAGTATTTCTTATTTCATAGTAAGAGACAGTAATACTTAACGGTTAGATCATCAACCGTTAATGCTGTTTGGTCTTTTGAAATGGTACAATCCAAGTTATGCTTAGCGGCAGATAAGAAATTTCATCGAACGGATTTTGCATGTCGATGCTTTGAATCAACAGTGGTAACTCCCGGAAACAGACAATGGAACTCATTCTTCAGAGATTATGTCAACTTATGCGCAATAAACTACAAATTAAATGGATATATTTCAAGTAGAATTTAGAATAGCATTGAATGTCTACAGATTCGTTATTCAAAATCAAAAACAAGAGCCACATATTTCTAAAACAGCTTGCGGATTCGTTAGAGAATAGTTTAAGTAGATGAATTTCTTTTCAACATTATGTTCGGGATAAAAATCAAAACAAACTGATCATAATTTCACTTACTGCATAGATTTGACAATTGATAAAAGTATCTTTGTTTCTATCCATCATCTATCTATCTATATATGTGACGGTCCATGACAAATCGTGCCTATTAGCTCCCATAAAATTAATGTCGAATTTTAATAGTACTCTATATATTTTGAGTTCCTCTTTCACGTACAAAAGTCAAAAATACTTTTTACTTATAAATTTTTTTGTCATAAATGTTCAAACATGATCATAATTTGAACAAATCAGGAAAGTCTAGATTTTAATACGTTTTCCATAGAATTCATATTCGGGAGCTAAGGCACGTTTTCTCGTGGACTGTCACATATATATATATATATACAGTTATATGGTGAATCTTTTTTAACGAGCTGTTGACTCCATTTTGTGATGCAAAAATTCTTGCTTCTTGGATTCTCAGAGGATTATTATTGATGCAGTGAATCAATAAGACATTTGGTCAAACTTCCGTGCTTGAGTTTCCGAATGAAAGCAATGTTCTAACTGTAGAGTTTAGTACTTGTCAAGTGGTGAGTTTACGGTGACCATTAACCAGTGGTTAATCCGGTCTAGTTTAGAACGTTTAAGCCTGGTCATGTGAGTCCCTTAACAGATTGAATAGTTAGCTAATGGCGGCGCCCAATATCTGTACATGGTTAAAATCGAAACTATAGGTCATACATCGTTTCCTTCTTAGCACCCATCTCTCAACCATTATTCATACCACTTTTATACCGGAAATCTATTCCTTATCTTGTCTATTTCAATTATACATTTAATTACTTTTCCTGTTTTATTTTTTGTGTTGCCAATCGTTTGGAATTTAAAAAAATAAAAACAAAAAACACATTTTCTGTTCTCTTAATTTTAGAAGATTGTTTGATGCGTTTCCTTGTTTATCAAAGTAAAAAGTTAATTAACTCTTTTAAAATATGTTAATTAAGAGAGAGAGAGAGAGAGAGAAAATGAAGGTCACAAAACGAAACTCATTTTAAAATTCCAAAGAAAGAAGTATGTAATTATCTGAAAATAATGGACACCCTAGGCGGCGCGCATAATTAGGTTAGTGCTTTCGTGAATTAGATATAAGTCGACGCCTTTTAACTTCACTGAAAGATTCTACATAATGTCTTAAGCAAACTCGAATCTACGCATTTTAAAATTCGAAAGTGTTATTCGGAAGCCCTTAAATCTTAACAAAATATCCGTTTAACGTCAATTTTCTTTAACATAAAATACTTTAAAACCTTACACTATTCTGTCGAACACAGTAAAAAGAAATTCTTATTTTCAGCCATGAAAGGTACCTTAAATTAAGATGCAACATTTTTAAGATAAATCTGACATCAGACCACTATACATGCACGTGCTGTCCTTAGGGCTGATTTCACCAAACTCAATTAAAAGTTAATTAATGATTAAAGCCTGTTTGACGGATTGTGATTGGTTGATTGAGGATTTAATTATTGATTAACTTTTAATCGTCATTTGTGAAACTGACCCTTAATTTGTTAGCGAGTATTAGAATTTCCAGTCAAAATGAAGTATTTAATCAGATAATTTATTTCACTGAAAAAAAGTCCGGTAAAAAGAAAATACCGAACATAAAAAAAAGACATAAAAAACTCTAATAGGACTTGAAAGGAAGCTCAAACCATTATCTTTAAGAACCAAAACTGAAAAGTAATGTAAAAATTGCAGGAACATGTATTTACCGAGTACCTCCTAATATATCTTTGACATGCTGGTAAAAATGACTGGGAATCAAAGCATATCCATTTTTCGTAATCGTATTTGTTTGAAATTTGTTACTCGGGGGTTTTTGAGGTCGCTGATTACGAATACGAAGTTAGATTTTAAAAATTCAAAATGGCGGCTTTAACATGGCGGCCAAAATGTTAAAAGTCGTTCGGATTCGCTCGAGACTTGGTACTTGGAGGCTTTTGGGGTCGTTGATTACGAATCTTACAAACTAATCCGATTACGAAAAATGAATATGTACCAATGCTTTGATTCCTGGTCATCTTTACCAGGATGTCAAAGATACATTAGGGGGTACTTGGTAAATACAGGTCCCCTGCACTTTTTATATTACTTTTCCGTCTTTGGTTCATTATACTTGCGGGGAGCGGAGTTCGAAGTATTTGTATGCCTTCAAAAAGAGTAATTTTAGAATAAACATGTTTTCTAATATCACTTATACTTTTTTTCTAGAACAATATTTTTAGAGAAAAGCAAGGAAAGACATTTCGCCTCGAGCCGGGGCGTAATAGATCACTTACCTGGAGCAATGGATCAGCAATGAAATTATAATTTAGATCATCAAATATTATTACGGTATTGGCAATTTTGGTTTCTATTGTATATTTGTAACAAAGAATATTGAAAATGGAACATTCTTAATTTAAACTTTAAACATTTTCAGGCAATTTTCAAATTTTAAAAAGTTGTAGGGAAATGCAAAATCCATTTCCTTAAAAAATGTATTCTCCAGTTTTTTTATAAATGGTTATCATTGGTACTTATTTAATATATAAATTACAAGAAATTAATCTTGACAGGATTATTTTATTAATATTTTTAATATAATAGGTTTTTCTTAATAAAATAAAAAAAGTGATACATTACGCCCCGGAGGTGTATGTTGAAAATTTTTTTATTTTTTATCAATACCGTAAGTATTAAACAAAAAATCAAAACTTTCAAAAATTTACTTTGAAGCGTCAAAATCCCTTTTTTTACCATATTTTTAACAATAATAAATAAATAACAATGAAATTTGGCACAAACATACAGTGTACCAAGTACATTATTTTGATCAAAAACCAAAATTAATCTGATTTACCACTTTTAAATAAATTGAAGTGATCTATTACGCCTCGGTCTCGCCTAAGCAAGAAGGAAATATGCAAATAAGAAGGTATACGTAAAGAAGTAAACAAGTAAGTAAGTAAATAAGGAAAATGTAAAGAAGAAAGTAAGTAAGTAAATGAGTAAGAAAGCAACAAGGAAGTAATTTGCTTACTTACATGATTGTTTACCTACTTGCTTATTTCCTTTTTGCTATATTGCTTACTTGATTATTTACTTACTTTCTTAGTTGCCTAATTGCTTATTTCCTCTTTGCTTACTTGCATACTTACTTATTTACTGTTTGCTATCTTTCTTATTTATTGCTTACTTTATTATTTAATTACTTTCTTACTTGATTATTTTCTTTATGCTTCCTTGCTTATTTCATTACTAACTTCTTTTTGCTTTCTTACTTTATTATTTATTTACTTTTATATTTGCTTATTTTCTTTTATTTCCTTTCTTACACGGAAAAAATTAGTCGCTGAAGTTTTCAGCTACTACTCGAAGACTCTCGGATATGAAAAAATACTTTATAAACTTATAGAAATACTCTATGATTTTAGCAGAAATTCTCTAAAAAAGTCGAGGACTTTTTATAAACCTAGTAGCGGAAAAAAGTCGTGGAATTATTGTAACAATTTGATACAAAGTTTCGTCGACGAGTCGAGGAAAACGGTGCGCAGAAAAGATGCGCATACTCTCAGGCGATAAACGCGATCTGCAGTCAATTTAATACCGTTCATTTACAAATTCTTGTCTACAGTGTTTGTGAATTATATATTGGAGGATTAAAATCTTTTTATATGTATATATAAAATATAATTATTAATCGTTAAATAAGTTTTTAGAATAATGAACAGAAAATAATTTTATTGCTTTAGTTATTATTTTAATTAAATATTATCATTTTTCTATTCATTTAATAAATTAAAAATAATTGTAAAATAGTCCTTAACGTATACTGAAATACTCTTTAAAATTCTAAAATATGTTGAAGAGAAATATTTGAGATTTTTAATTTTCAAAATATTGCACTTTTTCTCACAAGCGGTAAAGAAAGGTTCCATTTAGTATATAAGGACGATGAAAAAGTAGATTCATATAGCGTGCGAAACAACGAAAGTGTAGGATAATATGCGTATTGGTGTTAGCTATTTCGTTTTAGGCAGGTTATTAGTGATTAAATAGTGTCAAATTACATGTGATGAGTGTCGTGATTATGTATAAATGTAGGATTGTAATTAAATATAAGGCATAAAAGGTATGAAATAAATAAGAACTGAAAGAATTTTTTTTACTGGTCCGCAGAATTTTTCATGTTCCGCGACTATCGTTGAAAGTTTAGAATACTGTAGAAGAAAATTTGGACACGTCTTTTTTCCTCGACTGTCGCCGAATCGTTCGCACTGGCTGTGTTTTCATTTTCCTCGGCTGTCGCTGAATCGTTCGCGCTGGCTGTGATTTCATTTTCCTCGACTGTCGCTGAATCGTTCGCGCTGGCTGTGATTTCATTTTCCTCGACTGTCGCTGAATCGTTCGCGCTGGCTGTGTTTTCATTTTCCTCGACTGTCGCTGAAAGTTTCAAATCCTTTTTCTAAATTCTCTTCGAATGTAGTACATTTTTTCTTCGATCTTTCAATATAATTTTTAAAACAGAGTGATTTAAAAATTTAAATACTTTCGACTACATCCGAAAGTCTTTTACAAAGTCGAGGAAAATTTCAGCAACTAATTTTTTCCGTGTACTTTCTTACTTGCTTATTTTCGTTTTGAGGTTAAATTTCATTTATAGTAACAATAACACTAAAATGGATTATTTAAATCTTTTTTGCTTCCTCATAAGAAAGCTTTGCATTCGTAACGATTTTCAATTTTTCAAAACATGGTTATATGGACTCATTTTCATCTAGGATATATGTATATTAAATTCTGAGCAAATGTCCAGATGTGTGTGTGTGTATGTATGTCACAAAAAATTGTGTACAAATTATCTCAAACAAGTTTTAATGGATTGCCTTGAAATTTTGCAGGTTTATTGCAGTCATTAATACCTAAAATCTGACACAAGGATTTTCAAATTTATCCACAAAAATTTTTTTCATACAATTTTTTCAAAATTAAAAAAAAAATTTTTTGTATTTTTTTAAATAACTTTTTTATTTCTTAATATTTTTCATAAATTATTCTCAAAATTACATTCCTTACAAGAAAACGAATCGATTGATATATATACAAAGTGCACATTTCATCAAAATTTATAAAATTAATCAATATTTTTCTTTTTCACAAAAAATTCAAATTTTGCGTTTTTTGAAATATTACCTTAACATATTAAAATTAAATTAAGCAGTTGGTTTATGATATTTTGAGGAAGCGAAATGGTCATGAAATAAACAACTTGTTTATGTTAATTTAATCTGCAACGCTTTTTAATACCTCACAATTTACTGTGATAAAAATTTGTGAATAATAAGAATTTTAATAAGTTATTGTTTTATTGTATAACATACAAATTTAAACATTATTTTTTATAACAATAAAAACATAATTTAAAACTAGTTCATAAATTGACCTTAAATATAGTTAGAAATTATTCAGTAACATGGATTTAATATGGATGATTCTTTTACTGTATACAACTATTGTTTATTAATTTGAATCTTTCTCACAAGCGGTGAAATAAAATTCAGATTTGTATATAAGGAACGCCTCGGTGTTTTTCTTACACGGAGAAAATTTATTCCTGAAAATTTACCCCAAAAGCAGGTTAAAATTTATACTTTGTTTTTCTTGTGTTAGTTTTATTAAAAGTTCGGTAAAACGTAAGGCACAGTGTTCGGTAAAACTTATATATATTGTATAGTTCAGTAAAACGTAGAGTAAGTGTTCACTATACTTATTTTTATTGAAAGTTCAGTAAAAAGTAAAGTACAATGTTCGGTAAAATTTATATTCATTGAATTACTAAATAGTTCGGTAAAGCTTGAAGAATAAAAAATAAAAAATAATGTCATTACAGTAGTTCTATTATAGTAATACTGCCGTAAATCTCATTTCATCTACTTTAATCACTACCTAAACCCCCTACAATTATTCACGAACAAATACTTATTCATTACACCTGCCTACAGTACATTCTAAATGCATACATTAATACATACATCGCACGCTTTACATTATTGCTTCAGAAAGTTTCAACTGTCCTTATATATAAATCTGAATTTTATTTCACCGCTTGTGAGAAAGATTCAAATTAATAAACAAAAGTTGTATACAGTAAAAGAATCATCCATATTAAATCCATGTTACTGAATAATTTCTAACTATATTTAAGGTCAATTTATGAAATAGTTTCAAATTATGTTTTTATTGTTATAAAGAAAAATTTTTAAATTTGTATTTTATGTAATAAAACAATAGTTTATTAAAATTCTTATTATTTCCCAATTTTTATCAAAAAAGATTAAAATAATGAATTTTAGTGTTATTGTTACTATAAATCAGGGACCGTCTCAAAAGTTTAGTTTCGTTTTAGTTTTTGAGATGGCACGAAACCAAATTAACGTCTAAATATTAGTTTAGTGTCAACTTGAAACTGAATCAACTGATTGAATTAAGTTTCGTGACAACTCAAAACAAAAAATTAAAGAACATAATTATTTAGTGTCAAACAAAAAAAATTGTTCTCCCTGACCTACGTAACTAGAGCAACTTAAGTAATTAATGTAAGTTACGCAACCAGAGTAAATTTCGTAACTATAGTAACTTACATAATTAAAGGAAAATGCTATAATTACATAACCAGACTAAATAACGTAAGTACAGTAACTTATGTAAGTGATCAAACTTACGTAATTTTTTTTAATTGCATAAGGTGTTATAGTTACGTAAGTTATGCAACTTTGATCATTTGTATAAGTTACATAAATTTCATCATTTACGTAACTTGCGTAAGTTATTCTAGTTACGTCACTTATGTAAGTGGTATCAAATTACCATACAAAACATGGAATATTTTTTCAAAATTTGTTAAATTCTTGTTGTAAGAGATTATAAATACAAACAAAAAGTAAGATTCTTTATTATTCTGAAAAAAACAAGCAATATTTACTAGAAATTAACAGAAAAACATCGATAATGAAAAATATCGATATATCGATAGTGAAACATCGATAGCGTAATACCCCGAAACAAAAATTTGACTTTTCTGCGGAAAGTTGTTAAATATGCATAATATAACGTTTTTAAGTAGTTCAATGAATATTAAATACCACCCGGCATGGCCCAACACATAGCATAGCTACCCCATTTTGCCCCGCACTGCATAGTACAACAAAATGTCATGTTTACAAATTGTTGTAAACAATTTAACAATCTATCCTATTGGAAATTACTCTAGAATAAGTGCTGAAAACGATTCCACACTTGCCAAATTTAATAAATTAGCCGAAAAAGTTTTATAAGCACTTTAATTTTGAAAAAAATCGATATTTTTTTCGCTCAAAACTTTAATGTTGTATAACTTTCAAAAAAAAAAAATTTTTTATATTGCTCTCATAATTAATAACATTTTCTTATCAAAATGAATAATATATATCGAGGATAAAAAAATTAAATGTACCCATCATGGAGAAACAGAGGTACCCCATTTGACCCGCCTACCCCATTTTGCCCCACTCTCCCCTAAGTCACAAAAAAAAGTATAAAAATTGTTGTGACTCAAAATTTTGAGAGATGATTTAATTTAATAATAATTTTTAAAAGTTCTTCACTTTTACGAACGATGCGTACTTCAACTTTATTGTTCTTAAATAAGTTTAAGATTAGCTCGATAAGTTTAAAATTTCATTCAGGGATTATCGTGACATGGAAGTTGTGCCTCTTTATCGATGTATGATGCAAATTCACAAAGAAAAACATAATTTTAATGACATTTCTTATGTACACTGATACAACATTGTTCTCTTCGGTCAGCACCTAGTAAGGTCATAGGCTGTCCAGATGCTATCGCTTCGAATTGTTGTCCTATCAGATCACAACAGACATTACATTACTTTACATGTACATATGTTCCGTATGAGATACGGTGAGCACGATCTTTCTGGTTATGTATAATTGTACCTACATCACAGCAATACTTCCCCGTTTCATCTTTACTTCCGCTTTCACGTAAAATTTGTATTGCTATGTATATGTTTAATAAAATATTAATATTAATTCGAGATTCTGATTATGTTTCCATCTGACTGACAGTAGAACCACAGTAGAACCACAGTAGAACAATAATGTAAAGAATAAGAATGAAAAACTAAATAAATTATAGTTGTAGATAATTTTTATAAATTTTCATAAGATCTTGTAATTTTAAAAGATAATTTTGTTTTATTTGATACTAGTTGCACTGTAAAAAGAAGTGTGTTTTAATGCTTTTAGCACTCAAATTTTTATGCACATTAAACGTAATGCACTTCAAAGTGTGTTCAGATCTGGGACATCATTTATGCACTTGAAGTGCATTCCAGTAACACACTTCTTTTTACAGTGAATTGTTGAAGTGTTCTTTCGATTACATGGTGTCCTTAACCGTCATCAAATGGTCTTCGATTTTTTCAGTTTGTATACGAAGCGACCAACCTTGTCTGTCAACCTTCATTAAGGATCGACCAACAAGGTCCAGTGCATCTGTCCACAAAGATTGCGAATCTGCGACTTGCTTTGAAAGAAAGAATAGGTTGCTAGTCATTCGTAGAGTCGACCACTTTCAGTTTCAAATCCCGTCGTGTGTCTTTTGAGGCATCTCAACGTCACGTTGCTGTACATTATCTCTCGAATCATCTTAGTGGTTGCATAGTTTCTGATCCTTTGTTTGAAAAGTATATAAATATACATATTTATACTCTGTAGAGCAGAACGGGGTGAAAAAGTCACATTTTTACATTTGACGCTATAAAATCTGAATTTAAAAAGTTTTTGGAATTGGAAATCCTATTGGTATTGAAAGTTTAGTTATTAAGCTTGAATATTCTTGACGGAAATATTTTTCCATTCCATGGCTTTTTTATACCACCTGCTGGGGGGGGGGAGCCACCTCGCGATTTTAGAAAAATATGTTATTAACCTTAGTATTTTTATAGTTTCCTTTATTTATATGACAAATAATCTTATTTTTTCAATATTTTAATAAATTTAAAAGAGCTTTTACCAAAGGAAAATTGAATATTATGTTGAGTTTACCTTTTTTCTATTTAGGGGAGACTTCCGTGTAGAAAAATTTTGGGTCAGTCTGGAGTCCAGTGATAGTCCCAACTAGGCGCATCTGGACGGTCTAATCTAAACTGTCTAACTGTAAAATAAAATGCCGCGCCCGATCAGGGCCAGATCGGGGCGACAAGAAAGTGTGGGTTTCCTGATCAGGGCCACATCAGGCGCGGCGTTTCATTCCCTTGTAGGTCGGCCCTGATCAGGACCCCAGCGAAATTTCTACACGGGAAGTTGCTTATTTTTTTTTAGTAAACTTTGAACTATTTTTTCGCCTATTTTAACTATTTTTTTAATTTAATTTTATTAAGTAAACAAGCGAAAATTTGGTAAAATTAGAAGGTTAGTTTAAGTAGAAAACAAATTAATTTCACAAAATATTCAATGGGTATTTTCCCTGGCTTTTTTACCCATTAAAACTTTAAGCCTCAAACCTGAAAAGTAACTGCCAATTGTAGAGAACTTAATTTATCAATTACTATCTTAAAAAGTCCAAATATAGCCGCAATAGCGATGACTTAATGAAAATCGATTTTATGAGGCGTTATTTGTCAAACGTCCCAGCCTAAATTTGACAGTCTTGGGATTGTTTTGGTATTTTAGGAAATTGTTGTCCTATATGAAAGTAATAAATTTGTAAAATATCAGCTCTTTAAAAAAAAATGTAGAAAGTAGTAGGGGTTATACTTTTGACATTTTAAGTAACACTGCCATTTTGAAAACCATATAACTTTTATAAAACTTTATTGATTTTTTTAAATAACTTTTTTGTTCCTTAATATTTTCATAAATTATTCTCAAAATTACATTCTTGACAAAAAAAACCAATCGATTGATATATACAAAGTGCACATTTCATCAAAATTTATAAAATTAATCAATATTTTTCTTTTTCACAAAAAATTCAAATTTTGTGTTATTTGAAATATTACCTTAACATATTAAACAAAAGTTAAGTTTCTATTTAACAAGTTGTTCATTTCATGACCATTTCGCTTCCTCAAAATATCATAAACCAATTGCTTAATTTAATTTTAATATGTTAAGGTAATATTTCAAAAAACGCAAAATTTGAATTTTTTGTGAAAAAGAAAAATATTGATTAATTTTATAAATTTTGATGAAATGTGCACTTTGTATATATCAATCGATTCGTTTTTTTGTCATAAATGTAATTTTGTGAATAATTTATGAAAATATTAAGAAATAAAAAAGTTATTTCAAAAAATACAAAATTTTTTTTTTCAAATTTTGAAAAAATTGTATAAAAAAAAATTTGTGGATAAATTTGAAAATCCTTGTGTCAGATTTTAGGTATTAATGACTGCAATAAACCTGCAAATTTTCAGGGCAATCCATTAAAATTTGTTAGAGATAATTTGTTCACAATTTTTTGCGACATACACACACACATACATACACACACACACACACACACACATACATATATACATATACATCTGGACATTTGCTCAGAATTTAATATACATATATCCTAGATGAAAATGGGTCCATATAACCATGTTTTGAAAAATTGAAAATCGTCACGAATGCAAAGCTTCCTTATGAGGAAGCAATAAATTAAGCAATAGGTTTATAATATTTTGAGGAAGCGAAATGGTCATGAAATGAACAACTTGTTAAGGGAATTTGAACCTTTATGACGTCACAGCATTGAAATATATGCTTTGCATCAATTGTGACGTCATAATGGTTCAAATGCCCTTAAATAGAAACTTAACTTTTGCAATTAAATTATTAGTGATTTTTTATTCATAATTTAGATTTAGAGAGATAATTTTTATAAACTAATAATATGTATAAATATAATTCCACAAGTTTAACAAGTATGTTGTAAAAATTAAATTAGAGTTTAGGTTAACCATTTTTTCACTTAAATATCTTTTATATTTAAGTAAGAATTAACGTTTTTGAATTACGTATATTTTCATCTGTTGAGTAAACATTAATTTATTGTTTTGACATAACCTAAAATGGTCAACTTTTACTTATTTTAAAAGCGATAAAGCGTAATAATACATCGTTTTTTTAGATTTTTTTCTTAATGACTAGGAAAGTTTTTAAATTTATTATTCCTGTATCCTGTAAAATCATGAAATTGTGACTTAACTCATTTCGTCTTTCCACCCTTCATATAAGAATAACTTTTTGATTCACGAGATAAAGATAAACCTCTTAAGGGCCAGTCCCATGTGAGCGTGAAAGCGGAAAACGTTTAACCAATAACAACTTCCGATTCAATGGAAATTATTCTAAAAGAAAATTCTTATTGTTGCAAAGCAAGCATAAGGCCACATTTTTTCCGTTTTCCAATTTTTGTAATTCGAAACATAATTCTTTCCACGAATTATGTTTCTGTCGATCACCACGATTCATAGTGACAAAAATGTACACATTTATTTACAAAACAATTCAAAAAAATTTCCTATAACAACAAATCTGACCTAAGGATACGAACACGTGACTATTTAAGGTTATGTAGCTTAATCTCACACCCGTGCTATATGTATAATACATTTTGTAGAAAACCAAACAGGTATATTACGTATGTAACATACGTAGAAAACCTATGAAACTTACCTCAGGTATATTATGTGCACAACCCTGATGGAAAGCGAGAGTGGCACCATGCTAGCGCCACCAAATTTTTCTACCAGTTTTGCTTTGTAGTTTACGTTGTATTTTCAATCGCACTTTGCTTATAAATTATATTTGAGTCATAAATTATTTTAAAAATTAATTATTTTTATTAATAACACAGGCCTGCAAATTTTTACTTAGTTCTGTAACAGAAAAAGTGAAAGGTTATTCTTATAGCTTTTTTGACGTAGAATACGAATCCGATTTCCAAAATGGCCCATCACGTCAGGATTTCTTGTAATATTTCTTTAAATAGCCAAAAAGGTCTATTTTGGTCATTTTTCGGAATTTTTTTTTGTTAACCAAATTTTTTCTTTCAATTTGCGAAATTGCATCGTATAGTACTATATCTAAGCTTTAAAACCCATTTTTCAAAATTTCTTTACGATTTTTTAGAAAAAAGTTATGTAGATTTGAAATTAAATGCCATTTTGAACTTGTGTATACATACTTACATTTGCATAAAAAAATTTCAAATCTACATAAGTCTTTTTTAGAAAATCGTAAAGCAATTTTGAAAAATGGATTTTAAAGCTTAGACATAGTACTATACGATGCAATTTCGCAAATTGAAAGAAAAAATTTTGGTTAACCAAAAAAAATTCCGAAAAATGACCAAAATAGACCTTTTTTGGCTATTTAAGGCAATATTACAAGAAATCCTGACGTGATGGGCCATTTTGGAAATCGGATTCGTATTCTACATCAAAAAAGCTATAAGAATAACCTTTCACATTTTTTGTAAAAGAACTAAGCCAAAATTTGCAGGCCTGCGTAATTATTGTTCTTTATAAAACTTTAATTTTTCCTTTTCAAAATTACTCATTTTAGTTTATAATAATAATTATAACTTATAAAAGTTTTAACATTCTTAAACTTATATATTTCAACACGGAGAAAAATGAATTATATGTGATATAATCCAGATTATAGTTTTTATGATATTTTTACGTTGTATATAGGACAGTTAACCAGAATTATAAAATTGAATGTCTAATTATTACCACTTTTAAATTATTTATCATATTAATTTCGATTATAAAACTTGCACCAATATAATTGGTCTTTACGTTATTTTAAATAAATAAACTTTTGACAGATCAGAACTAACCCATCAATTTAAAAAATTAATTTATTACAAAATACAAATATTTATTACAAATAAGTTGTTACTAAACAAAAAATTTATACTTTGTAAGTAAATAAAAATACTTTTAAGAAAAGGTTAAAAATAATATTCCCCTCACTGAAAAAAATGCAGGTACAGGCATAATTTAGGTTATATTACCCATATAGTATTGCTGGAATAGAAACAGCTCAACAGTTAGGGTATTTCAACCATACCATTAGAACTATACTCTGTTCATCGAGAGAATGCCCTTGGCAAAGGACGATTTTTCGTCTAGTTCGCGCATAATATTGTAAAAAAGGAAGAGTTGGTGTGGTTTTCAATGTAGAAACGCCTTTTTCGGTAAAAAAATTAGTTTCAGTCGTGGTCTTAGCCGACTCTTAAGATGTTCACTTAGGTACATTTTTTTTCTTCGGTTTCATATTTATGAGGGATCATAAACCTGAGTTTAAAGAGTCATAAAAAATTAGAAAAATTTTTGTAATGAATTTTAAAAATTTTTAACAAATTATTCTGAATGTACAACATCTAACGATTTCCATGATATGTTATTTTTTCCAAAAAATGAAATTTTAACATTGATAAAAATGTTAAGGTTCTATAAACTTCTAAAGTATTTAATTTAAATGTCCCTTAATTATAATAATTTTAGTGTATCAGAAAGAAACGATATACTGTTTAAATCGTAATAACATAAGGATTTCGAATTTAGGATCAAAATTTTGTAAACATTAATTTGTTAGATTATTTAATTTTTAGGGTTCCGTACACCTACTGACCTACGGTGTCCCGACGGAACCTTATTGGTGAGACTCTTGTGTCCGTAGCCAAATCGTGTCCCCCCCCCCCTAGCGGCTAAACTATTTGACCTAGAGAGCTCAAATTTGGTACAGATACGTATTTCCACTCGTAGATTACAGGAAAAATATAGAGAATGTGATTGGAGGTGATGGCCATAGCGTTGTCAAGGAAATAACAAGATTTTTGTCCAAAAATGCATAAAAAGTAACCATTCCCCCCCTTAACTTCTAAATTTTTTTTCTATTTTCCACATTTTTTGACCTAATGAGCTATTACAAATTATAGGTAAAGTATTTCTCATTTTTAAATTTCTCATTTAACCTAACTATTGAGGTAAGATCAACATTTGGTTTCTCAAAACTTGACAGAAATTCTTAAACATAACCAAATTCCTAACATACCGAAGTCATTTCTTTCAGTGTTGTAATATTTAAACTAAAAATGGTTATAATCAATAATAAGCTAATGATAAATAAATGCATAATTCTATAACTGTTTTTAGATTTATAAAAATGAAATTATCAGAAATTTACAAACCTATTATTGAAAAAATGAAGATAAAACAGTGATATTTATGTCGTTCAACGGCGTAACATACAGAACCCGGGCGCACCGCTTACTTTGTTTTTTCTTTTAAAGTTCTGGTCATCCCACTATCAAACTTATATGACTTTTTCGGAAAAATTAACGAGTTCTTCTGAAGCGATTTTGAAAAATCAAACGGCATTTGATTCAGCGTCATCATGCCTATAAGTGGAACCTCAAAAACTAGAACATTTCCAACTCCCTTCTTTTTTATAAGAGAAATTCTGAATAAAAACACCTGTTTTTTGCATATTTTGAGGAAAACGTACTTTAAAAAAAGGGGGGAAGAAAATTCTACGTTTTTGAGGTTCCACACCTAAAGAAATATCTCTATATCGAAGAGAATGTGACTTTTTTGTCTTTATCTGTATATCGGTATATTACCGCCATTTTTAATTTTAAATTTTTACTTTCTACTCCGGTTACATACACCAAAGCGTATGTATCTTATTTCGATATATTCGACCTTTTCTCGCAATGACTAAAAAAGTCATTAAAAAAAGAAAACATTAAATATTATGAAATGAAGTAATATGAGAATATGGAAAAATATTTGTTCTTTTAAGGGTTGGTAAATAATGTGTAGGATACTTCAATTTTAATACAACTTCAATGTATTGTTTATAAAATCTAGGGTCAACGGTTCAAGAATTTAGCTGGTCTGTCATACATATACGAATGTCGGAAAATGTGTATCTTGTAGATGTAGCAGTGCAATAAAATAATAAATGTGACTTATTGTTTGGCTAATCACAAGACTGATGTAATTTAGACATCGATTGAGTAGAGTAACTAAAAGAAAAGAATTTGCATTTTATTCGAGAACGCAAGTGTAAGTATTATATTCTGAAAGCGAAGAGTCGTAATTTGTAGGTGAACTTTTACGGCAGTTACTTATATAAGAAATAAATTTTACCAGGTAACATATACTGTTTTTCTAAAACACAAATAAAAACGGCTTCTGTTGAAAAACAATGATGATGATTTCGCAGAATTCTGGTTGTGTTCGTTTGGGATTCTTTGCCGGTGAAAAATTTGCAGTCTTTCTGGGATTCTCGGGACAGCGAGGAACGAAAGTACCTATAGGTAGAAGTATTTACGGCTGCTGTGAAACAATGCTCACGCACATGCGTCGTTGTTAGGTTTGCCTTTCAATTGCCGAGTACGGTAAATAACCAGTGACCTTAGAATAATTTTTCTCTCATCGAGAAAATTGTTCTTCAGTTAATTTTATTTATCTGGTTCATGCGGATATTTTCTCACGCAGTATTATATCGGTATGATGTCCCTTTGAGCCAAGTCATACACACTTAACGTGTAAGTAACTATTCCGTTCAAACTTTGTAACAGAAAAAATGTTTAAAGCAGATTTAGTTGTTGAATGCCTACAAGTGCTGTATTTTTACTTAATCAATGCTTGACTTGTCCAAAGTAATCTTTAAAATTGTACATCATAATTAGTTACAGTTATCAATTCCATTTAATGTAGATTTTAAATAGAAAGGACCAAGTTGTATCAAAACATAAGACAAGCAAAAACATATCATGATCAAGTATCTGTTGAACGTTAACAGAAATTCCTTTAATTTTAAGGACGTGCTAATCTACTGACAATAGTGACGAATTCTGATGTTTCCGTTGATGTCTAAAATTTCAACTTGTCAATCAAAAGGTATTTAAATGGTATGAAAATCCTTAGTGATTTTTTAATGAATGCATGATAATTCTGAAAAACTAGACATGTTGCGATTAATTTTTGCAAGGCGACAATATGGCGGCAAGTAATAATTTCCTCGCAAAATTATTACAAACATGGAGAGGAGCGCGCCTCGGAGAGCCTTTCTCTATCATCCCTCCAAATATGAAGCCGAAATATTTTATCCTCTCAAAATAAGAGCGCGTTAACAAACCGTTAAAAACTCAGTTTCTCCAAAGTTTAAACAATTTTTTCAATAATTATTTATACAAATTTTGCAAAATTCCGAGAAGAGCGCCACCCCAGAGCATTTATCTATATTTACCAAAAGTTCCCGAGTCAAAATATTTTTTTCTTTTTAAAATGAGAGCGTGATCACGAAACCATTTTTTCTCCCACCTGGCCTTAGAGTAATATTTATTAGATTCAATTATTCCGTTTATTTGACTTAAATAATTCGTATTCGGTATAAATAACTACACTCAAAAAAAAATTTGTTCGAAACAACCAAATTTTGGTTGAATCAACCAAATAAATGCACTGCTATACAGCCAGCAAACGTTTTTTTGATTGAACCAAATAATTTCTTCCAATACGTTTATTTGTATTAACTAAAAGTTTTTATTTTATATAACTAAAAAATTTGTTTATTTTAAGACAAAAGATTTGTTTGATTCAAATACTTTTAGTTAACGTATTTGGTTCATTTAAATAAATATTTTTGTTTACTTAATTTTGGGATTTATTTTCCTGTAATAATGTTTGAATTTCCTAGTTTAATATTTTCTAGTAGGGTAGAGTGGGGTAAAAAAGACACTTTTTTCCTTTTGGTACTATAAAATTGAAATTTGAATTTCTTTTTTCAAATTTCAAATTGTTACTGAAAGTTTAGTTATTGAGCTTCAAAATCCTTGTAGAACATTTTTTTGTAATCTGTGAAAGGACCAAGTTATAAGAGTTTTACGAAAGTTCTGCATATGGCTTTTTTGCACCACTTGGTGGGTTGAAAAAACCATTTGGTGATTTTTTCAAAATATTTTGTTATCAAATTTTGTAATATTATATTTTTCTTTTATCTGTATAACAAATAAATAATTTAGCAAAGTTTTTAGCTTCCAAAATTGTATTTTATGTTAAGTTTACCTTTTTTCAATTCACAGTCATCGAAACAAATAGAAACAAGCAGTTAAAAAATACAAATTACAATAACAACTATAATATTATCGATACAACAGCCAAACTAGAATTTAGCTTTTAGCGTCAGTTGCTTTACAGCATTTTCCAGATACCATAATAAATAATATAATAAATCATAATGATTTATTATGGTTTGTGAAAAATATTTTGTGAAATTTTTTTGTAATCAAACATATACTGTGAAATAAAAAGAATATCTATAAGCTACAATTATTTTCTTGAATCTTGGTAAATATACATCATTAATTGTAAAATCTATCAAAAAAAAGAAATTCTTAAATTATTAGTTTTATTTTTCCCCAAAAAATTTTTTGCAGTGTATGTACACACAATACTGGTCAAACTTATTTAATTTTCATTTCAATGGTATTGAATTTTCAATTCTATGTTATTGAATTGCCAAATTAGACAATTTAAACATTATTAGAGGAAAATAAATAACAATTAAATAAAATATTATATAATTATTTCTTCATGTACACAAGATTACTTAATAATAAAAAACATTTAAAATATTACATTAAACATATTATACATGATTTTTATACATGCACTCTGAAAAAAGTTGATTCGAAACAACCAACTGAAAACTTCACAAAAACTTATTGGATATTTTCTTCTCACTGGTACAAATTAAATATGCCATAAGTCTTTCAATGAACACATTGCAATTATTTAACCGGCACTTATAATTTTGTTTCCTCGATTTACCGATTTAACTAATGAATTTGACGCGAACGCGGACTGTAGAAAAGTGAGACCGCCATTTTTAAATTCACACATGTACTTTTTGAGACAAGCAAACATTTTTGTTTGACACAAATAAAATGATTTGGTTGAATCAAACAAATTTGTGTGTTGTGTCAAAAAATCGTATTCAACTAAATAATATTCTCAATTCAAAACACTAATTTTTTTTAATGAAACAAACACCTTCAAATAAAGGATTTCTTTCAGATAACCAAACAAATTTTACGTATTTATTAAAATGAACCAAATTTTTGTTTAAATCAACGAAATTGTTTTATCGTAACAAATAAAATAGGTTAACTAGACAGTTTGGTTAAGTGAAATAAACTTTTTCTCTGAGTGTATTTATTTGATACGATAAAATAAAATACTCATATATCTAATAAGTATTTACTTGGTTTTCTTCTTGATTTCGATTCTGGAGTATGACCACATGATTTTACAACAAAAATTAAAATAATCGCCGGAGCCGTTTTTGAGAACATCGATTTTTATTTAAAAAAAAGGAAAATTCAAATTTACTTACAAAATTTCTATTATAGAAAAAAACTCTTCTTATAAAAGTAATAGAAAATAACAAAAGCGAATATTTTTTATTTAGGTCTTTTTCTAATGCAATCAATATTTTCCGAAATAATCGAAGAAAACTGCCTTTTTTATACATTTGCATTATATATTAAAAAACTTACACTGTGTATACAATAATCACACATTAGGTGAGACCGAGAAAAAAGTTGTCAAAGAATGAAAGTTTTGTTTTCTTTCAACTTTAAAAAAATTTTAAAACAAATTTTTTTGTAATCTTCTATTAAAAATTTTTTTTTATAAACAAATGCTATTGTTCGAAATAAAAAAAGGAAGTTTATTTTTAACTCATTAACGCCCAACTCGTAAAAATTTTTTGGTCATTTTCAAGCTACGTAATTATAAATTAAACGGTAGACAATTTAAACCAGAGGTACATTTTCTAAAGGTTTTGGATGTGCTCTTTCCGATTCCGGTGTCAAACATAAATTTTGTCCAAACCAAAATTAAATATGGAGGTTTTAATGTCAAGAAACACAAAAAAAATTTCATTTTTTCAAGTTTGACATTTTTTTACCTTGAATAAGTGTCAGAATAAAATTCTATTTTTAACTATCGGTGCATAAAAATTATACACTCTCAAGAAACGTAAAGTAAAATTTAATATTTCAAGATGGCGGACCAATATGGCGTCAAATCTAAAGTATAATTTAAAAATTTTTGGCAATATTGGTCAAATTGCCCAAAAGTCAATGGATTCACCTAAATTTTGTTACTCGGGGGATTTCAGGGTCGCTGATTACGAGTATAAACTTCATTTTCAAAAATTAAAATTGGCAGATCCAATTTTCTGGGGTTGCTGAATACGAATATATACTTCATTTTCAAAAATTTAAATTGGCGGATTTAATATGGCAGACGAGTTTTACAAAACTGGGTTGGGTTAATGGGTTAAAGGAAAGTATATACAATTAATTTGTTAACTTTGATTTAAAATAAATTATAAACAATTAAATATTCCTAGGTTTGCATGGAGGGAAATGTTTAAAAGTTATCCCTTTTGAATTTAATACAAAAATCACTAAAATCCATTAAAAATTCTAGGCTGTAGACATTTTTGAAAAATTAATTGTAAAAAATCCAACTGTGAGGCATGCACGTGATTTTTGGAAAATGGTTTTAACTCAATAAACGCATCAGGCCCACTAAATAAATTAATTAATAAAAATAATTAATTGAAAAAATAATAAACATTATGAATTTAATTATTTATTAATAATATAATATAAAATAATGCTAAAGATAATTAAGTCATAATAATTTATGATATTATTATGATATGCCTAATAATTAATAACACAGACCTGCGAGGGTCAGTTACAAAAACATACAGGGGTGATTCTTGCAGGTTTTTTTTGCACTGAACACGAATCCGTTGCCCAAAATGGTCCAGCACGTCAGGAATTCAAGCAACTCTACGTCAAAGGTTTCAAAAATGGCTATTTTGGACATTTTTTGGAATTTTTTCTGGAAAACCAAATTTTTTCTATAATTTTGTAAAGTGGCTTCATATAGAACGCATTGTCAGCTTTAAACTCAATTTTTTTAAATTAATTTTTGATGATTTTTAAAGAAGTTATGACAATTCAAAATGGTGGATCCAATATGGCAGATCGATTTTTGCAAATCAATCAAAATCGCTTACAACTTGTTACTCGGAAGTTTTTAGGGTTGCTGATAACGAAACTCATTGTCAGATTTTTGAAATTAAGAATGTCAGATCAAATATTGTGGACGATTTTGTTAAAAATTCCTAGAATTCGTTTAAAACATGTTACTCAAGGGTTTTTTGAGGTCGCTGATCAGAAAACTGAAGTCAGCTTCTCAAAATGCGCATTTGCAGATCCAATATAATTATTTTTTATACTTTAAAACGGCTGATTGTCATAATTTATAAACAATGAGGTGGCTATTTAATTTTGGCTATTTTATCTACGGGGACAATAGACCAAAGAATAAAACCAAACCATAAACTATGAGGATTTAATTGCCTTAAAGAAAGCTGATTAATATAATTTATGAATTGTAAGGATTTGGTAGCCTCAAAAAAAGCTAATTGACGTAATTTATTAACTGTAAGGATTTGTTAGCCTTGAAAAAGGCTGATTGATATATGTTATTAAGTGTGAGGACTTTGTAGCCTTGAAAAAGGCTGATTGTTATAATGTATGAACTGTAAAGGATTTGTTAGTTTTGAAAAAGACTGATTGATATAAAATAAGAACTGTAAAGGATTTGGTAGCCTTAAAAAAGACTAATTAAAAACTTAACCCAGCCGATCTAGGTAGAAAGAAATACCAGTATACCTAAAATCGAATCATCATTTATCCTGATTGAATAAATTTTTGTTTGTTACCTTTCCGTTTATGGGTCTCTTTGTAATTGTCTCGTTTAAGGCCCCAGCAGTAATCTTCTAGCATATTAATGTCCCATCTACCTTGGTATCTTTTTTCTATCTCTTTTAGGTCTTGATGGAACCTTTCGCCTTGTTCATCACTGACACTTCCTAAACTTTCAGGGAAATAGTCTAAATGGCTGTTGGAAAATTTACTTTTATGCTCATATTACATCCTAATTCCTTGTAACTATCTAACATGTTTTGCACGATTTGTTTATAGTTACGTTCTTTTATGTTCCCTAAAAATCGGTTTGAAACATTTTTAAAACCTTTCCATGCATTAATTTCTACTTTAGTCATTGTCTTCTCAAATTTCGTGTCTTTCATTAGTTTCTGTATTTCGGGTCCAACGAAAATGCCTTCTTTCATCTTCGCACGGAGAACAATTTTTGTTTATATTTATAAAAATGTATACCTCCTAAATCTATAGAAAAGCGTTTAGAGAATGTGATACCTTAACTTAAATTTAATTTCGAAAATTAAGTGGTTGCTGATAACTTGGTTCCAGTTTTAGCTTGATGATGTAATGTATAGTGTACCAATAGTAATTTACCTTAATAGTCATCAGAAGCATTAGTATAACAATGTGCAGAAACCATCATTTATGAAATTTTTATTCTTTTTGTTTCAGGTAAGTTAATTCAATACCAAGCTGAGAGTGACATCTACTTTATTGTATAATGAGCTGGGTAAATAGGATATGTTCAATCTTTTTAATTTTGATAAATATTACAAAATTATGTTAGTGTAAGAAGGGAATGATTGTACAGAAACCTTTACATGAACCTTTAATAGCTAAAGTTCCTGCACAGGATCCCGAAAGGATCCTTTCAGGATCCTGTACGGGGATTTTAAGTTGAGTTTTTTACTTCCAGATTGATAATGCAAGATCTTGCAAATGATTTTACAAAGGAAACTGTCCAGGATGCTATGTTGTTGTTTGTTTCGGTACAAAGGATAACACGCTTGATCTTATTAAGGTTCATGTACGAACTTGCAAAAGATCTTACGAATATTCGTGGAATAGGATCCTGTATAAGATCCTTCACAGGAATTTTTAACAGGGCACATTGATAGGCGCTTCTGGGCGGAGTCCAAGGCAAGTCTAGTGTCGAGTCCCATACTGACAATACTATCTAAATTTGAATTAGTAGAATTTTTACTATTTAAATTAGTAGTTTAATATTTTACTAATGAAATAGTAGTTTTATGAAATATGACTAATGAATTAGTAGAATCTCGACGCAAAAATATAACTAATTCAAATTAGTAAGAATTTTAACTTTTTTGATTAGTAGTTTTTACTATTTGAATTAGTAAAAGTCAGGTGAAGCGAAGGAGCGCTTTTAGCGTTCACTTTCGGTAACACTAAACGGCCATTTGCTTCCTGTTGTGTAGTGTCAAAGGTTTTTCCTGAGCAAGCTGCAATCTTTTCCCAAGATTTTAAACTTCAAAAACTATTTATACAAACAACAAGTGCGTGAAGTGATATTGAAATCATCGTTCATCACTTTTTTAGAACTGGGAAAGTGTGTACACATTCTCTTCATTTTCTTTTTTTGTTTGTATATATATCTTTAGACGCTGGTATTTTCATCATTGCATGCTGGAATGATGAAATCGTGCATACAAAAAATGTGTATTAACTACATTTTTATGGTGTAAATTATTTATTGTATTATATATACTGTCGATAAAATAGTTAACATATAATATTCAATTCTCTTTTTTAATAATTAAAAAATTGTATATAAACTCCTAACCTCAAACATTCTTTCCTTTTTTCAATTATTATTATACTCTGAATAAAAGTTTAAATCAATCAATATAATTAAATAGTTTTACAATTCTTTAGATGGCATGTTTTTATAAAATCAAAGAAGCAAAATTTATTTATATAATGATTGAGTAATAGCAATAATTTTTATTTATTATTGTTTACTCAAAGAAAAATCATCCCATCATTTTTGAAGAATCTTTTGTTATTAAAGAAGCTAATTATTCCTAATAATTGTTTTTATTGCAATCCATATAATGTGTTCAGACTATTTAAACTGTAAAAAATAATTATATCTTTAATATCTTGTAAAGAAACCAATGATTATTAAACATATATATTTTCCAATTAATGTAAAATTCAAATTCTATCATAAAACATATTTAAATGAAAATTAAAGATACAAAAGTTAAATAAAAATTTTGATCAAATTTAAATTATAAAGCTTTAATTTGGTCTTTATTTTCATTAGTTTATGTATCTTTTATTTTTTTAAATAAGTTTTTGAAAAATAAACACGATAGAAAATTTCAAATATTAGCGAGTAAAAAAGACGCACGGGGGAGCATGCGCATTAACATATTCTACATTCTACTAATTCAATTAGTAGCGAAAAATTACTTTTTCAATTAGTAGTTTTCTACTAATTCTTAGTGGAAGACTTTTCCCCTTTTCAATTAGTAGAATTTGACTAAGAATTAGTAGAATTCTACTAATTCAAATTTAGAGAGTAATGTGAGCAGATCTTCTAGTGACCTACATTATTATTTTTATTTGTCAAAATTTTTACTTTTATTGGAATATTCTATTTAAAACTGAATATAAAATCTAAAAATGAAACAACTGAAAATATTAGAATACTTTAAATTATATAAAACTTCTCACTGGGATTTTTATTATTCTTTAGATATTTAAACGTCGAATCTCTTTAAAAATTAAATACAAGTCCTTTGCCATTTTTACTAAAATGATTTGTTTTAAAACGTTTAAAGAAAGAGATTATATTTAAAAATCTACAGATTGAATAAAAATCCTAATGCGAAGATTTTTAAAATTAAAAGTATTCTCTATTTTTTACATATTATTTCATTAGAGACTTTACATTTAGTAGCCTAAATTGAATATTTCAATAAAGTATAATAACAATTAGGTATTGCATAACCGGCTAAAAACAAAATAAACACACACCTAACCTCAAAATGAGATTAAACATTTCACTTAGATATTCTTCTAAATTAATTTGTAACACTAGAACTTTATCACAAAACTGCACTCACTATTATATTTAAAACTAAAATTTTTATTAATTGAAACAATTAATACGGCACGAGGCACACTACAAATTACACCGAGACTTCCGTGTATATCAAAAATGAAGAAACTGCAAAAACGCGGGCGCAGACGCACCAAAAGAGTTTCGCATTCCATTCATGAAAAAAACAACTTTAAAAAATAATTGTTTAAACAAATTTGTCGAAAAATTTAAAAAATTATTTTTTAATAAAATATTATTAAACTTCAATACATTCTCTTCACTTTCTATATAAAACATTTTTTTCTAGGACCAATAGTTTACAAGATAAAAAGTCCTAAAAAAATGACCAAAAAGTTTAATTAACAATATCTTGCAAAATAATTAAAATTTTGCAAAATCCTTGAGTGTACTTTATAAAATCTGTGATTCAAAAGTTCTTCTTGCTATGGAACGCACCAGGACTCTCGCACAGAACAGTCCCTGTTGAAGTGAACGTTGATTCAAAGTTTGTAAAAATTGAGTAGCGGAATTAAAATAAATGCAAATAATAATAATTGTACCTAATTCTTTTCATCTTTGAATTAATCATGGAATCTGACTTCATATTCGTAATCAGCGACCTCAAAAACACCTGAGTAGCATATTTCAATCAGATTTGAGCAATGTTTAAAAAATTTTCATCTTACGAAAAATTAAGAAATTTTTTTCTCCGTCAAGCGCCATTTTAAATTTAAGATCGAAAAAAAATTAGAAATATATTTTTTAAAGTACAACTATCGGGAACACGTTTCTGATACTTTTTGTTGTATTTTAAAAGCGTTATGGCAGAGAAAAAAATTCTTTTAAAAAAAATTACATTGAAATAACTTAACATTTTTTAGCATTTTTGAAAAAAAGAAGGATTAAATATTATTTTTGAAAATTTTGACAACGCCATTCGAAAAAGTAACCACAAAAATAGTTGGATATGGACTTTTGAAAACTTTTATGGATTTATTCTGATAATTGTAAGAGATTGAAATTCATGTTGAAAAGCAGCACATCTCGTCGTTAAAGGGTTAAATTAATAATTTTAAATATCTAATGAAAATTATTAATTACTAAATAAAAGACTATTCATATTTGATTTATAATTAATACACATATATTATAATAATTAATTAATCTTAAAATTTACATTTTTAAAAATGTATTTGGTCATCTCAATATAACACTGGGTAACAAAAAAATGGTCATGTTGTGTTTATTTCAAAATTTTTGTGTTTATTGAAAGTTTGGGTGTCAGTCAACAAGAAAATAGAAAAAAATTTTTTTTAATTATTTAAACCCCTAAAATAGGGGGTTGGTTCATTAAAAAACGGTGTTTTTTTGCACTTTTTGAAGTCCTGTAAAACGAAAATGGGAAGACATAAAAAGCTTTAATATAGCTTAAAAGAAAGCTCAAACCTTTATCTTTAAGAACCAAAACTGAAAAGTAATGCACGGAGAAAATTTGTTCCTTATATTTTACCGAATTCTTCAGTAAAGTTGGGATATAGTGGCATAACTGTAATTTTTAATAATTTTTAAATTATTTTTTCAGGAATAATATTCAAAATTTAATGTTATATCTTTATTCCTTACAAACTAGTACTGTAAAAGTTAAAACAAAATTGAAACTGAACGTTTAATAAAAATTAAATAAAATTTTAACGTTTCTTTTGAATACCTCCTTGATGGTCACTAACGTTTTAGGAACAGTTCGGTAAAACTTTCTTGACTTGACTCGAGTGTTAGTTTTCAGGAGTAGTTCGGTAAAAACTTCCTTGACTTGCCTGAATTGTTAGTTTTCAGGATTGAAATACTTTTTTAAATGCCCCGTAGTAAAAAAAAACTTTGACATTTAATAGTTAGTTGTTTCTAACCTATTTGTACTCATTAACTAATAATTAATAATTTCATTTATAGCAGAAACCGCTTCTGAAACGAAATTAAATATAAAATTACTTTCGTTTTAGTTCTTAAATAATTCAAAAACAAAAGTATGTGAAACTGTTAAGTTTCATGTCAACTCGAAACAAAAGATTGAAAAACATAATAATTTAGTGACAATCACAGAAAAATTGTTTCCGCATACTTATCTAACAAGAGCAACGTAAGTAATTAATGTAACTTACGTGACCAGAGTAAATTACGTAGCTATAGTAATTTACATAATTACAGTAATTTACGTGTGCTACGTAACCAGAGTAAATAACGTAACTACAGTAACTTACGTCAAGGAAACAACTTACGTGAGTTACGTAACTACAATAACTTACGTAAATGGTACAACTTACGTAAGTTACGTAACTACAATAACTTACGTAATTTATAAATTTTACGTAACTCACGTAAATAATCAATTTTACGTTACTTACGTATGTAATTTACGTAAAAGATAAAACTTACATAAGTGACGTAACTAGAATAACTTACGGAAGTTATGTAAATGATGAAACTTATGTAACTTATACAAATAATCAAAGTTGCATAAGTGACGTAACTAGAATAACTTATGCAATTAAAAAAACTTACGTAAGTTTGACCATTTACATAAATTACTGTACTTACGTTATTTAGTCTGGTTATGTAATTAAAGTATTTTCCTTTAATTATGTAAGTTACTATAGTTATGAAATTTACTCCGGTTGCGTAATTTACATTAATTACTTAAGTTGCTCTAGTTACGTAAGTCAGGGAAAACAATTTTTTGCGTTTGACACTAGATAGATTATTTTAATCTTTTTTGATAAAAATTTGGAAATAATAAGAATTTTAATAAACTATTGTTTTATTACATAAAATACAAATTTAAACATTTTTCTTTATAACAATAAAAACATAATTTGAAACTATTTCATAAATTGACCTTAAATATAGTTAGAAATTATTCAGTAACATGGATTTAATATCGATGATTTTTTTATTTTAAACAACTATTGTTTATTAATTTAAATCTTTCTCACAAGCGGTGAAATATAATTCAGATTCATATATAAGGACAGTTGAAACTTTCTGAAGCAATAATGTAAAGCGTGCGATGTATGTATTAATGTATGCGTTTAGAATGTACTGTAGGCAGGTTAGGCCAGTCGGTGAGTGCAAAAAGTGCAACCTGAAAAGTCTTAATAGTTTCTTGTAGTTTGGGGGCCCCATATAAGAGCCCCATGGTTTGCTCTCGATTTCCGGTTGCAAAAAATAGTGTAAACAATCGTCAAAGTTCGAGAAACGTAGTTTTTCGATGACCCTTGCTTTCGGTTAAATTTTAGAGAAAAAAGTTGTTATTGAAAGTTGTAGAGCCTAAAAATACCTTTCAAATGACTGATCATACGTTGAAAAAGGTTTATTAGTTTAGTTGAAAATGAATTTAAACTATTAAAAATAGCACTTTTTTAATTGTTTAATTACTTTGTTAATAATTATCGAATTTGTTAATAATTCAGCAGGAATATTCTCCTTTCGAAGCTGAATAAATCCCAAAAAAATTCGACTCGATCAGATAAATGGTTTATGCATAATTCCATTTGTTAACTAAAAACATGTAATTTTCCAACGGAATTACACGTTCAGTGAACGTGTAGCATCGAGTAAACAGAAGTTAAATAAATGAATGTGTTGACAGTGTGGAAATGAATATGATTTTAATGTTGAAATAAATGATAAGTGCATAGATGCCCCTTGAAGCTAGGTTAAATTTTTTTTTTGGAAAATTTTTGTGAAAACAAATGAAATCAAATGCCCTTTACACCAAATCGATAAAGTGAAAATTGACTGAGTTATTCCATTTGTTTATGTCAAAAAAACATACCCTTTTTTAACGTCCATTATTATGCACTAAATTAAAAAAAATCAATTTCCCATTTAAATGAAATGAAAGTTTGACTCCTAAACTGTACTCTCGAAAAGAAAAAACCGAAATTCGTTGGTCCAAAAGTGGGGAAATTCCGTTGAAAAATTACATGTTTTTAGTTAACAAATGGAATTATTCATAAACCATTTATCTGATCGAGTCGAATTTTTTTGGGATTTATTCAGCTTCGCAAGGAGAATATTCCTGCTGAATTATTAACAAATTCAATAATTATTAACAAAGTAATTAAACAATTAAAAAAGTGCTATTTTTAATGGTTTAAATTCATTTTCAACTAAACTAATAAACCTTTTTCAACGTATGATCAGTCATTTGAAAGGTATTTTTAGGCTCTACAACTTTCAATAACAACTTTTTTCTCTAAAATTTAACCGAAAGCAAGGGTCATCGAAAAACTACGTTTCTCGAACTTTGACGATTGTTTACACTATTTTTTGCAACCGGAAATCGAGAGCAAACCATGGGGCTCTTATATGGGGCCCCCAAACTACAAGAAACTATTAAGACTTTTCAGGTTGCAATTTTGTGCACTTTTTGCACTCACCGACTGGCCTAGGTGTAATGAATAAGTATTTGTTCGTGAATAATTGTAGGGGGTTCAGGTAGTGATTAAAGTAGGTAAAACGAGATTTACGGCAGTATTACTATAGAACTACTGCAATGACAATATTTTTTTTTTTTATTCTTCAAGTTTTACCGAACTTTTCAGTAATTCAATGAATATAAATTTTACCGAACATTGTACCTTACGTTTCACTGAACTTCCAATAAAAATAAGTATAGTGAACACTTACCCTACGTTTTACTGAACTGTACAATACATATCCCAAGTGCGAAAACCAACGCGGACCCACATTGGCCCAGTATTGGCAAAGCTGGCATCGAGACTTGGCAGACAATATTGGTCCGACTTTGTGCGGACTCTTGTGGTGTTAACCACGGTTGAACGTCGGAAGCCAGATCTCGGCAGACATTAATGGCCCATTATTGGCTGCCATTACTCCCCCAGTGTTGACAAAATAAAAAAAATTTTTTTTATTTAATTAACTAATTAATTTATAATATTTATACGGCTTATTTCTCTAATTGTAAGTTAAACGCAAACTTACAAATATTTGAAAAATGCTTACCGCTCGCGGGGATAGATACCTGGACCTGATGCACTACAGCTTAACACTCTGACCACTCTGCTACTCTGACGTGAAATCGAGAAATCAAAAGTGTTTTGATAAGTTACACTACACTGGCCGATACTGTGCCATTATTGGGCCAAGCTACGCCCCAATAGTGCAAATTATAATTTTCCTTCAAGGATACAAAATTTTTGCCATTAAAGTGCCACTAATGTGCCTTTAATGGGCCGATCTTCGTCACATCATTGGCAATAAAATTGAACTTTAAAAAATTTTAATATGAAAATTCGTGCTATGTTTTTAATATTTAATTCTTTTCTAAAAATTTAACTAGACTCCATTTTGAAATTAATTTTCATTAGAAAATTCTACGAGAATTCAATTATTTTAATACAAAAGTAAATAATTTATTGAATAACTAAATATTACTTAAAATTTAATTATGAGAATTAAATTTTAAAAATAACATTCATTTAGTCAATAAGTTTTCTTAATATTTTTGTAGAATATTCTCAATATTCGTAAGAAAATAATTTGGCATCATTACTATTTCTTAACTACAATTGCTTTCAGAAAAATTCAAAGATTTTTAAGAATAAAGGACAAAAATGTTTATAAATTCTATTTGTCAATTAGAAAATTTAATTGAAAATGAAACTGAAAATTTTTGAATTTTTAGAAAATAAAGGAAAAGATTTTATTGAATAAAATGTTCTGTTACATTTATTTACGAATTTAATTGTAAAATTATTTAAAAACATCAATAACTTCTTTTTTAAATAACTATTTAATTAAACTTTTTCAAAAAAATTAATTCTCTAAAATTGCCTGTTGAAAATATAGAAAATACTAATTTTCAAATATTTTAATTTGAGTCCTTTTTAAACTTATTCAATTATTTAAATACAAAATAAATAATTTATTGAATAACTGAATGTTTCTTAAAATTGAATTCTCAAAATAAAATTTATCAAATTAAAATGCCATTAATGTGCCTTTAATGGGCCGATCGTCATTACTTTACTGGCAATTGAATTTTGCCATTAAAGATTGATCAACTTCAATCAAAGATACATCACTGGCAATAGTCTTTTGCCATTAAAGATTGATCAACTTTGCCGTGAATGTGCCATTATTGATAGAACGTCCAACGTCCTTCCGGCAGGACCAAAAAGACTCAGGTGAGTCCGTCCGAAATCGCTAAATAAAACTAACATGGATTGACATAAACAGAAAGTAATATATATCGTTGGAAAGGTGATGAAACAAGCTTTCAGCGCATGTAAATGTCGAGCTTGTAAGTTCAAACCGAAGAGCAGGGTAGCTTAAAGAAGTTGAATTTTCCAAAAATTCATATAATTTTTAGTCGCAAAATGATGGAACCCGGTCCTGCCGGCAGGACACTTTTCGCTTTGTTTAAAAGGCTACCAAGCCTAGGCATGTAAATTTAGAAACTTGATATTTACATCATTGGAAAGCTTGTTTCATTACCTTTCCAACGATATATTTGTTTTTGTTTTTATCTGCTTCCATATTAATTTTATAAAGAAAATTTGAAGAGAGTTTTTATTCAATTGTACGCAATTTTGCTGATTAACATTAAAAATGAAATTTTTTAAAATTAAAAAAATAGGTTTCATTCTTTGAACGTTTCTGAAGAAAAAAAGACAAGACCGGACAAAATATATTGATTTTTGTGGATTTTACATCAAATTTACGAAAAAATGTTTTTTTTTACTTTTTAGAAACAGAAAGTTTGAAGGCTTTGAAAAATGGTTTAATATTATTGTTTTAAAAAGTCAAATATATGGATTTTTTCGTCTTTTCGTCTACTTTAATCCCAAGGAGTTCCGGAAAAGAAAAATTGAATTGCCTTTTTTTAAAAGCGTTATTTTCGGAACATCCTTCCGGCAGGACGGACGCTTGGACGTTCTATCATTATAGGGCCGAGAGCTGGCCTAGTCTTAAAAATTTCGAAAATCTGACCATCCGCGCCATCATTGGCCCAGCAATGGGACGTTTTTAACACCAGTAATGGCCCAGTAACTACTGCCAATTCTCGGCAGACATTACTGGACCAATGATGGTCCGTTTTTGCAGTCTTGGCATTTCGCACTTGGGATAAGTTTTACCGAACACTGTGCCTTACGTTTTACCGAACTTTCAATAAAACTAAGTATAGTGTACATTTACCCTACGTTTCTCCGAACTGTAAGTGAACGGCTAATACATGTACCATAAGATTTATTCTTTTTACATTATTTTTCAATGCAATTGCTTTTACAGTCCTGTTCCTTAAAACTTACAGTTTTCAAAAAATTCAAAATGGCGGGTCCAAAATGGCAGCTTAATTTTCCAAAATTGCTGAGATTCGCATGAAATTTTTACTCTGGGGTTTTCGGGGGCGCTGATTTTGAATATGAAGTCGCCTTTAGCCTTAAAATAATTAAAGTTATCCAATTCTCACCATGAGGAGGTAGGCGATATAAAGAATCATTTTTTTGACTTTTTCAGTGATTTTTAATTTTTTTGTTTTTTTTTTGTTATTTTAATTTTATAATTTATTTCTTTCAACTTTTTATTAAAAACTATTAATTTGTCTTATGCGCTTTTTTGAAGCAATTCTCACAGGAATATAACTTGCATGTTTTGCAGTATTTCCTTTTTCGGATTTTGCATTTTGAGGTGCAACAGTATCGAGGTAAATGCTGTTTTTCTGTCTCCTGTACTGATGACATTCCCATTCCTACTTTGTTCAAATCATCTTTGCTGATTCACATAGCCAAAAATTTTGTACTTTCTTTTTCCGAACAAAGAAAAACTGCAAAACATGCAAGTTATACTACTACTACTATATCGCCTACCTCCTCGTGGTGAGAATCGGGCAACTTTAGTTATTTAAAGGATAAAGGCGACTTCATATTCAAAATCAGCGACCCCGAAAACCCCAGAATATCAAATTTCATACAAATCTCAGTAATTTTGAAAAATTAAGCTGCCATTTTGGATCCGCCATTTTGAATTTTTTAAATCTGACTTCATATTTGTTATCAGCGACGCCAAAAACCTTCTAGTAACGAGTTTCAACTGAATTCAATAAGTTCCACAAAATTCGACCGCCATATTGGATCCGCCATTTTGAATTTATTGAATCTGACTTCAGATTCGTAATCAGCGACCCCCAAAACCCCTGAGTAACAAATTTCAATTACATTTGAGCAATTTTGAAAAAGTTTGTAATCTTACGTAAAATTAAGAAATTTTTTTGTCCTTCAAGCGCCATTTTAAATTCAAAATCGAAAAAAATATAAATTAGAAATGGATATTTTTAAAGTACAACTATCGGGAACACGTTTCTGATACTTTTTGTTTTATTTAAAAAATGTTACAGCGTAGAAAAAAATTCTTTTAAAAAAAATTGCATTAAAAAAACTTGACATTTTTAAGTATTTTTGAAAAAAGAAGGGTTTAATATCATTTTTTGAAAACTTTGACCACGCCATTCGAAAGAACAAACCCAAAAATAGTAGGATATGGACTTTTGAAAAATTTTATGGTTTCTTTCTAGTAATTGTAGGCGTTTGAAATTCATGTTGAAAAGCAGCACATCTCGTCGTTAAAGGGTTAAGATAACAAAAAATTCAAAACGGCGTAACTTCAACAAATTTCAAAATTTTCAAATAATTTTTTGCACACTAGTTTCTAGTATCCAATACTACAATTTCACCAAATTACAGCTTAATCCAAGTACCCCATGCAATATTTTATTTTGACAATTGGCAACGCCATAGTACAAGTTATCTTTTAATGCAAAAAAGATTGAAAATCAAAATTTTACTGTTTCAATATTTTGTCTTGCATTTGCATAAAAATAATTTAAAAAATCAAACTAAAATTTTTCATTCTTCCTTATTGATGCTTAAACAAAAATTGACTTTTATTTTTGATTTTCGTCAATTTAGTTAATAAATAATTAAGTGTTTACATTTACCCCCAGAATTCGAAAACTCGTGGTAAATGTGAACACAACTTCAACTACATAAAAAAAATTTAATAAATTATTGGATCTGCCCTTTTGAAATTAAAAAATTTGATTTTAGATTCTTATTCAGCAACCTTAAAAACTTTTTTTACAAAATTAATTGCAAATCTATTAAAATTTGTTCAAGTTATTCAAGTTTTACATTACTAATTTTGTAATGGTTGATTGTTTATTTACATGATACATTATCAGTCAACTGAGTAATTTTTCTATACATCTACGAAGAACTTTTTTTCACTAAATTAATTTTTTAATTGCATTCAGTAAATTTATATAGTCCCCGAACAGCTTAAAATAATATTTCAATCTACGGTTTTGTAGCATTTCTTGTTTTATTTCCATATCCTGAGTTCTTGAATAAGTTTCTAAATAACTGTTGAACAAAGTTTTTCCGTGTGGTGATCCCTCCTGATTATCTTGTACACCCACTGATGGACCATCTTGCCCCAAATGCCACTATTTTGTAATTTGTTCGTAACTTAACCTACAAGCTTTATTAGTCTGAAGTAACAATCAGATCACTTAATTGAAGTTATGAATACCAAAAAAATATTTACCTGGAACAGCTACAAATTTCGCTAGATTAGTCAAATGTTTAGTTGTTTTAGTTAATACTTTCGCTATTTTAACGATACTTATCGCTGTTCCAGATAATCTTTTTTCGTGTACAACAAAACTTACCTAAACATAAAATTAAGCTTTCCTTAGATCAAAATTATAAAATTTGTATTTTTTCCAATAAAATTTTTTGACTGACGTGTGGTGTCATGACATTTTCACTGATTCATAGGTATGTCATTGGCAACATATTGCCGAATTTACCTAAACGGTGACGCCAATAGGTTCTCCAAAATTCAAAAGGATCATCTTGACCCAGGGATCATCTCGTACACCTTTCCCCTATGTACTAACACCACAAAAAAATTAACCAAAATAAAAGTGGAGTTTTTTCACAAAATAGAAAATGAAATTTTATCTCTTTAATATCAACAAAGTATCTAATAAATTTACTTACAAATTTTTTTAGTTGAAAGTGTGTCTTTTTATTGACAATTTAAAAAAATATTGACCACAATATCTTTTACTAAAATAAAGTTGTGGATTTTGAAAGAAAAAAAGCTAAAAAATTTCAAAGTTGTATATCTCCTATGATTATGAATAATTTTCCAAAAAAGTTTCACTACTTTGTTAGTGGTATTCAAGAGAACAATAAAGCACAGTTTCATTAAAATCCCATACTAGAAGGAAATTTCTATGACCACTTACCACGGAATTGCTCAGCAATTATTAGTCTTGAAAATAGTAGATGAGTCTTATATTAAGAACAAAGCGGAAGGAAAACTCCTTACCCTTATAGTTATGTCGGAAACCCGTATTATGAAATAAGAATTTCTTGAATAAGTTGAGCAGTAACGCGAGTGGCATAACTACCTTTATTCTGTAGCTGCTGGGGCAAGAAACTCTCGTGGAACTAGTAATTTACAACATTCTGTTCATCCTGCACATCTGTTCTTGGTTTAGAATCTCGAGCATTTCTTACAAGATTTCTTGCACGTCTCCTTCCTCAACTTCCTCTATCACTGAGATCATCGCAGTTCCATATTAAACCTCGACTTCTCGGCTCTAGTACACATTCACGCGGTGGAGGTGTATATTTAGTGATGCACCTGAGTGAGAAATACAAGAATAAGAAGAAACGAGCGACGCGCCTCATGCTATTGAGATGTAATACACATAGGTAACTTTTAAGGCTGGAATTATTGTTCTCGTGTACACTGAAAAAAAAGTTCTGGTTGGAATTACCAGAAATCCTAGTTTTAACTAGAATTTCGTGTTAAATATACCCTAAGCAGAACATTTCTGGTTAGGTTAACCAGAATTCTGGTTGTTTTAACTAGAATATCGTGTTAAATATACCCTAACCAGAACTTTTTTCAGTGATACCATGCTGAACACTCAATGTAAAACTCTCGACATTTAATGTAGCTTTTGTGTGTCTAAGCATTCAACAATTGAAATTCTCTAATATAAAGAGTTTTAAATTGTATATTTTAATTCTCAAAAAAGAAAATGTATTAAATTTACTACAACTCTTCAAAAGTTGAAAAGGTACACTTGACTTTTTTTATATTCCATATTTTATATTCCAATTTTTTAATAAATTTGTTACGACGTACAAGATATTCTCATATGAATTTGAACTTCGCCGTAATCAAATGAAAATTGGAAAATTCAAGAAAAGCTAGTTTAAATTTTTTCTTTATTCATCTAAAGGATTTTTGTCAAGATACACAAAAAAAGGGTAATTAAATAAGAAATTTGAGATAACAGATTGCAAAGTCTCTAGCGGACAAACTAGGTTTTCAAAATGAGTCGTTTGCTGTCAAATAGTAAAACCATGTAAGCACACAGTAAACAACATCCGTGTCAAGGTGAAAAGTGAAATAACAAGAATTGTAAAGTGTATGAAACAATAAGTGAATCTACAAATATAAAATAGAATTTTCAATATACATAAATCATGGTAAGTTAATAGTATATTAAGCAACAAGGTACGTAAAGGTAGCCATTTATTTACGGTGATTTTTGTGACACGAGTGGAGGTCGAGGGCGCCGTAGGCGCCCTGAGACCGTAACGAGTGGCACAAAAATCATCGTAAATAAATTGGCAGCCTTTAAGTCCCGTGTTACTTACGATATTTTTTATTCCAAAGGCCCAAAAGTGGCGATTTCAGATAGCAGACGACAGGGAGTAAAAGTCATTCACTTGTTCGACTTGCATGAAAATAGCGGCCTTTTTTTCCCATGAGCAAAATAACGCATGGGACCATAGCTGTTTTTTTGCCCATGGGAAAAAAAAGTCGCCATTTTCATTCAAGTTGACAAATGAATAGCTTTTAGTTCCTGTCGGCTGCTATCTAAAAGCGCCTATTTTGTGCCTAAGGTATGAAATAATTATTTTCATATCAAGGGCGTAAAATATAAAAAAACAAAGAATTTGGATTTACACACGTATATCGAAAGTACAAATATTTAATGAAACATTGAACACATTTACGTAACGGTTGAATACAAATTAAAAAAAAGTTAGTTACGTAACTTACTTTTTGAGTACACGAGACTGAGACGCGCTTTAGCGCGCTGAATTGATTATTTATTTATTATTATTATTTATTTCTTTTTAATTTTTATTTAATAATAATTAATTATTTATTTCATTTTATTTATTTATATAATTCTATATATACGTAATTTGTTATATTATTATTAATTCTTGAACAGGTATTACATTATTAATATTTAAAAACAAACTTAAAAAATTACATTTTTGACGATAATCGTCGACAATATAACGGCGAGTACACAATTGGATCTATGTGTCTCTGGTATAAAAAGTGGACACATTCTTATTTTCTAAAATAATTTTTTCAAATAAATTATTGTTAAAATAAAGATGTTCCCTCTAAAGTATAATCTTCTTTATCATTTTAAATGCATTTTTTGTACAAACAGAGTATTCTACGAAACCACTATTTTTCCCCAGAAAACCTTAATGACTTTTAAATAGAAAATTGTTTCCAAAAATACTGAACAAAATTATCTTTACCCACCGTTGCTAGAAAACGAATTTTAAAGAGTAGTCAATAAGAAAATGACCTTCAGCAACCGTTGCTACACAACGGACAATTTTAATTAAAATTGTTGCTATCCTATGCAAGAAATTTTAACTTATGTTTGCTACGATACTGTACCTAAGCAACTATTGCTAGGCCACCAATTTTAAACAATGGTGTTAAAATAATAACACTTAGCAACCGTTGCTAGGCAACAAAAATTTCCCTTAACAGCTGTTGCTATGCGATATTGAGGAGGTTATTGGGGTCGCTGATCACGAATCTGAAGTCGGATTCAAAACATTCAAAATGGTGACTTAATTTTTCAAAATCACTCAGATTTGCTTGAAATTTGTTACTCGTGGGTTTTTTAGGTCGCTGATAACAAATATGAAGTCAGATTTAAAAAATTCAAAATGGCGGATCCAAAATGGCAGCTTAATTTTTCAAAATTACTGAGATTTGCATGAAATTTGATATTCTGGGGTTTTCAGGGTCGCTGCTTTTGAATATGAAGTCGCCTTTATCCTTGTATGTTTTGCAGTTTTTCTTTGTTCGGAAAAAGAAAGTACAAAATTTTTGGCTATGTGAATCAGCAAAGATGATTTGAACAAAGTAGGAAAGGGAATGTCATCAGTACATGATTTTTTTTGGGAAAATTAAGATGTTATTTTGGATCCGACATTTTGAATTTTTTAAATCTGACTTCATATTTGTAATAAGGGACCTAAAAAACCTCCGAGTAACAAATTTCAAGCAAATCTGAGTAATTTTGAAAAATTGAACCGCCATTTTGAATTTTTTGAATCTGACTTCAGATTCGTGATCAACGACCCCAAAAACCCCTGAGTAACAAATTTCAATTAGATTTGAGCAATTTTGAAAAAATCGAAAAAAATAAAAATTAGAAATGGATATTCTTTAAGTATAACTATCGGGAACACGTTTCTGATACTTTTTGTTCCATTTAAAAAATGTTTTGGCGGAGAAAAAAATTCTGAAAAAATTGCATTAAAAAAACTTGACATTTTTAAGTATTTTTGAAAAAAGAAGGGTTTAATATCATTTTTTGAAAATTTTGACCACGCTATTCGAAAAAACGACCCCAAAAATAGTAGGATATGGACTTTTGAAAAATTTTATGGCTTCTTTCTACTAATTGTAGGCGTTTGAAATTCATGTTGAAAAGCAGCACATCTTGTTGTTAAAGGGTCAATGCTGCCAGCATGTAACAAAAATTTGAAATTTTTTGGAGCGGGGCAGATTTTGCATGCTTACTCCGCTAGGCCCTTTAGGGACAAAGTTTGAAGACGTTTTTTAAATAATGAATAAACAATATAATATAAAATAATACGTATAAAAGCAATGAGTCTAATTATATTCAAGATTATACTAGCAGATTTCTACTTTTTCAATAATTGTTTTCTAAAAACAATGTAGTTACTTCTATTTATATAAATAAAACTTTATAATCTTCTAAAATAACTATTTCATAATTTTATTTCGATATTATTTTAAATATTTCTTTATCTTTAGAAATCAAATTAACTTTATTAAAAACAGGAGCTTATCAGGTCTGTCATCACAATTGTACAGCTTTTCTAAATAGATGATTCTTTTTTTTATTTTGCACTGATTTATATATTAAACACCGGCGTGGAGAAAACCGAGCAGACGATGGCAAACAAGCATGTAACCGAAAAACGCGCGAGAATGGGTATTAAGTAGTATTTTAAAAATGCTCTTCTAGGTTGCGCAAATAGCTTGCCCCCATAGCATAATAGTATGAGGTAAGGTTATGTTGAGTACTAATCGTAAGGCTGCGGTTACACCTCTGCAGGCAGCCTGCCTGCCTGCAGGTTGTCATGGTAACGTACAAGAGTAAGAGAGTCAGTGACTTCAAACTTCTCCCTTACTCTCGTTGCTCAGGCAGCCTGTAGAGGTGTAACCGCAGCTTAAGGCTCATAAGGTTACACGATATTGCTGTGGTAGACCTGCGGTGAACTAAAAATTTCCACCAGGGAGGTAAGGTTACATGTTAGGGTGTGGTAAGTATATATGATAAGGCCATGGTAACCTTACACCTCAACCTTAACATGTAACGTTACCTCAACCTTAACGTGTAAGGTTACCTCAATCTTAAAGTGTAAGCATACCTCAATCTTAACGTGTAAGGTTACCATGGCCTTATCATACATACTTACCACACCCTAACATGTAACCTTACCTTCCTGGTGGAAATTTTTAGTTCCCTCAGGTCTACCACAGCAATATCGTGTAACCTTATGAGCCTTATGATTACTGTGTGGGTGTTTGTTTTGTCATTAATGCACGTACCGAAAACCGAGGGCAAGATTTTTTGACACGGCTTATGTTTATAGAGTCCGTGTTCATTATACTACTTTATGGTAATAAATAATAATAAATAAATAACATACGTTTTACTTTAGTATTTTGCAGTAGAGAATGTTAAATTTTTTAACTATCGTAGCAGTGTATGTAGATCAGCAATATTGAGTACCATAGCAACCATTGCTATGGTAATCATAACCATAGCAATGGTCGTTCGGGAAAACTACACGTGTTTGCTCACACGTAGAACTAAGAATAATTGGTTTTTCTGAAATTTTAATCGTTCCCGTAGAATAGTGCTCCGAGGTAGATTCGCCTATACAGAACAATTAAAAATTCTCGTTTTCAAGCAAATTTTCTGGTTTAATTATCCTCTATTTCACGCTTCTTACCGGGTGTCGGAAGTGGATATAGATATATCCTAAAATAAAAGGTTTATTCTTTGGTTGCCACCATTACACTGTAAAAAATTTTTGTGGTAAATTTTCCATACATGTACTGGACGTAAATTAACCCTTACATTACTGTAATTTTTCCATACAATTGTATGGGAAAAAAACCATACATTGTATGGTTATATTAGTATATTGTAATGTAATTTTTCCATACAATTGTATGGTTAAAAAACAATACATTGTATGGCCATATTAGTATATGTAAATGTATATGTAAATGTAGACATATTCACTCAAATGGCTCATCTCACTTTATTCTAAACAGTTGACCAAGAATAATTTCACTTGAGCGAACAACTGCAAATGTTGTGTAAACCCAGAAATGATAGCAGCTTCCCCTTACGTCACAGAGTTTGTCTATTACATTTATGTGCCAATTTGTTTTAACATATTCCGCAAATATTACAAATAAAATATTTTTTGCTCTTAGAGAAACATAGGCTTATTTAAAACAATGATTCATTTATTTTTATTTTGTGTTAAGGGTTGCGACCTTTTACAGAGACTAACGCTTGGGTAATCCATTTACATTCCCTACATAACTACCCCTAGACCCGAAGACCTTTCCACAACAAAAAGATCTCGCCTAGGCTCCTGGTAGCAATAACGGCCTTTCCAATAAAAACGTAACCCGTAATGTATTCACGCTCCTTCACAAGAGCAGGACAGTGACACAAAATTTGTGTCGAGGTTTCATTTTCCTCTCCACACCTACGGCATTTCGGATTCTCCACAAACCCCATTTTATGCCATTGATAACGCAAATCACCATAACCGGTAAGCAGCCCTGTTGTGATTTTCGCCTCTTTCCTGTTAAGTTTACAAAATTTCGCTTTCCTCTTGGGATTTATGTTAATCCCTATGAGGGTTTTGGCTTGTCTACAGCCCTTAGCCGCCCTCCATTCCTCTTGGTGCTCTGCCGTCTGCCTTTGTTTAAATTCTAGGGCCAAGCATTTGTCAGAAAGCCTAATATGAAGCCCAGGCCCAATAAATTGTTCCCTAGCACTCACTTTGGCTAGTTCATCCGCTCTATCATTACCAATGAATCCAATGTGACCAGGGATCTAGAGAATGGTAACGCAGTTAGTACCAGCTAGTCTGTTGAGTGCCTCATGGCAGTTATCGACCAGCTGTGATGTTGTTACATATCGTTTCAAGGAGAAAATTGCTGCCTTGCTATCCGAAAGAATAAAAATATTTTTATCATAACAACCTTCTAGGGCCTCTACAGCCCCATAACGTATCGTCATGATTTCGGCCTGTAACACAGTAACAGTAGACACTAACTTGCACCGACTCCATACTCACTTTTTGTCCATCTGTATACCAGACATCACAGCCAGCTGGGATATCGCAATGAACGGCATATTAAATATCATTCGAGTACAAATATTGTTGGTTTAATAATATGTGCTATTGATTATTGTCAGAATAAAATATTGATTCTTAATGAAAATATCAGTTGATGATTTTTAAAACATTCCTGTCGAGAAAGTTTGTTTTATTAACTACTTTCATCACGCGTCTATTCCAAGCACTTTGGCTTAATTCAACGTTCGTTTCTTGAAATAAAGCGACTTTCGTGTTGCCTCATAACTCGCGTATGGTAAAGTGAAGCAGAGAGGCTTAGCGGGGTGTGACGAGGGGAAGCAAGAATAAGGGGAAGATGAAAAAAACGCGAGTCGCATAAAGGAAGGCGTGACAAGGTTTGCACTTTGCATAACAATATTTACTTCTACAGACTTGAATATTCTATTCAATGCCTCGCCCAGTCTTTGCATATCGCGGATAATTATTATACGAATGGAACTTGTCGTGCAAAAAATATTAGTGTTATCGCTCGATTATCTTCTTTTCCTCTCGGACTTCACAGTTATGACTAGAATAATTAAATCACATGATAAGTTTCTAGCGGTCAAATAAGCATAAGATTAAAAGAAAATACCTTTCCTGTTTTCTTATCCATTAATTTTATTTAGTGGAATGTTCTGTTTTAATTGTGTCTCTATGTTTATTGGGTTTAAGAAGGTAACGTTAAAACCTTAACGAAAATAAGAACGTGATTATTAGGGTCCATCAAAATTTGTTTCAATTTTAACTACTACTATTCCCCTTACGGAAAAAAATAACATGGGAAAAATGACACTGACGAGTGTCGTATTTTGAGTTTCGTTATTTCGCTACGACATTGAAAAAAGGACACTCAGAAAATAACACACTGAAAAAAAATGATAATGTTTATTTTGACATACAAGTATGGTTAGGATGTACAGCTGAAACAGCAATACCGTATTGCTGTCCTTATTCAACGAATAAAATAAAAAGTAATTTATTTAGAGGTAATAACTTTTATTTATAATACATTAATTATTATAATTTTATACCAAATTTTACAATTATACTTTCAGCAAGTTTGCCTTTTAGGTATTAGATATTTTTAAAAATGAGCTAATTTACTTGTATAAATAGATTATTATGTAAACATAATCAAAATAATAGATAAAAATTGATTTTTAAACTTAACTATAAAATGTCAAAAGTCACTACATTTTATTTACATTTTTTTAAAAAGTGTATAAATATTGAACAATTTATTACTATTTAATGTAAAGTATTTTTAATTTTTTTTTATAATATGTGCTAACTTTTTAATTTTAAAATATAGAAATATGGAGAATTTTAGCTTTAATATTGAGTGTTTCATGATTTTCTGTGATTTTAATCACTTATTTCTTCTCAGGTTATTTCTTCCATTCTAATAAATTTTGGTGGTGAAGAAGGAACTACTTTGTAATTTTATTAATGTTTAAAAAATCTGCTTCCAAAAGCGAGTTTGTTGGATAAAATGCAGGTAATTTATAACACTGAAGTTGGCTGTCTCAATAGTCTTGCAAAAATCTATACTTGTATTTAACCAAAAAAATGCTTTTTTCAGCAGATTTTTTAAACTAAATTTAAACTGAAAAGTAATTCGTTCTCGACCACCAAAATTTAATAGAATGGAAAAGAAGGTCAAACTTAAATATTAAGACAAAAATTGGATTTTTTGGTTTTGCACTTGAGAAGAAATAAGTGATTAAAATCACTGATTAAATGAATTCTATGGTTATAAATAAATAAAATTACAAATTTTTTTTATTACCCAATGAAACTTCTTTTAATTTGATAAGCAAATTCCAGGTTTTTCCCTGGTTGAATTAAATTAACGGCTATTTCTCAGTTTTCCTTAGCAGTTGGTAGACACTCTGTTAAATGTATTAATAGAAACTATAACACGGCTTCGATTTGCAGATTATTAGAGGTGGCGCCAAGGAATAAACAGTACCAATTGTTCAGTAGTGGAAAGTGTGTATGGTTTTAATGAATAAAAGTTGTATATATTTAATTTTTCAAATATACAATAAACATATTTATTTATTCACGAAACAAACAACATACAATCTTTAACAATCTAAAATCTGTGAGAATAACTTTGCGCAGTACAAAAAAAGGAGTTGGCCATTTTTGAGAGAGCTCAACTTATGATTAAGGTCAGAAAGATAGTGATTTTTCTTTTTTGGTTTTTACTAAATGAAACCTAATGTCGAAGACTTTAAAAACCCGAACCTTTCCGATAGTTCCCGAGGTTACAATTTCGAAAGGAGGGAGAATATTCGTAGATTGAAATTCGCACATAATGAGTCATAAAAATAGGTCTGGCGGTTCCGCCTAACTCGTATCCTAATCTCTTACCCTCAATAAAGTTTATGAATTGAATAGACTTTAAGAAGGATTATCGTAATAAACTCGACACATTTGTAATACTTTTTAAACTTGTGGAATTTCCCAAGTACATAGATAAATATTCAGAGTTTTCTGGCAATTATAAGAAAGAGCATATTGAGTAAAAATATCAGCTGTTCAAATCGTTGAAAAATAATAAAAGAGAAAGTGGGTTTTTTTACTAAAAATATCGTTGTACATTTTGAGTTTCTTTACAATTTACGGAAAATATTTCCTTTGTTAAAAAATAAATACAATTTAAGAATTAATTTTATGATACGACTAAACACCAATGAAATGAGAAACAAGAAATTAACAATTCAATGGTACTTTTAAACTCTTGGCGCCACCTCTAATAAAACGACTAGAACAGTTTCTGACTTCTTTCTTGCATCTCTTTCGAATAGTAGTTGTCAAAATTGGAAAAAATTGTAATGGCCACTAATAATCACGTTTTGATTTTCGTTAAGGTTTCAACGTTACCTTCTTCAACTCAATCTATTATTATTCATGAATTTTTTTGAAACATATCGGTATTCATTACTGACAACTAAACAGTTTAGTTCGTTTCCGACGGAAAAATTTAACAATCGGATCTACTGAACGATAGTACTCCCAGTAATAAAGGGTGAATTAAAGTGGTTTGGCAGTTTTATGCTCTTAAATTCCAAACCAATTTCATTTTTGTCCGCAATCACAAGGAATTCCTTTTACTGAAATTAAATTGTGTAGTTCCTATCCAATTCAATTCTCTATAACCACGCCACCAGAATTTGAATATCCTTGAATGCAGTTTAAGGGAATCATTAGTTTCGAATTTAATGCCCTTTAATAACTCCAATAATTTTTACCCTTTAATGTCATTGTATTCTCTTTATACGTTGCCTAATAAAGAAAAATTAATGCCAACTAATTCCTTTTAGAAAAGATTTTATTTTTATCGCTGTTTAATGCCTCTTAAAGAATTAAATTTCAAAAATTTTGAATTATAAGTTATTTTACTTGAATTCTAATCTAATTCAATTCTAAAATGATCACTTATTTACTATATAATTATTATTAGTAAAATTAAGATTATCAAAATTTATAAAAATAATAATAATTAGATTGTTGCTGTGCAACTTTAATTTCATGTCACAATAAGAAATTTTCAAATAAAATTATTATTGTAAGGTTTTAATCATCTTCGATATATTTTAATAAATATTTAGATTAATAAATTATTTAGTTATAAAACAAACACAACACTATAATTTACAACAGAAACATACATCTTTTTGGCTTAACGTAAACTCTTCGTGCCCAAATAAACATTTCCTCATCTTATTTTAAAATTACAAAAAAACTATTTTTCATGCACTTTAAATTGTTCGGTATAAGTAAGGAAAAGGCTAATATACCAATTTATATATTGTAAAAAATGGACTTCGCTCTTCGGATTAAGAAAAGTTTAGAAATCAATAAATCCTTTTTTTTATTATTACTTTGTTCAGAAGGGTCACGCTAATACCTGGCAACATGATCATTGTACAAACTCCACATGTTAGGTTTTTCCTTAAAGAAACCAGTCAACGAAACTTTTATCCTTTCTTACTAATTTTTGAATCTCCCTTCTCTACTTTTAAGTTGTCACCCCCGAACTTTTCTTGTAAAAAGAAGTCAGAATAAAAATCATTTTCGAAAGGGAAGGATCATTTTTGCGATCCTTAACCATATACATATTCTCATCAATTTTATAAATTCGAAATTTACGCGAAGTCTTGTCGCAAAACATTCTTAACATCGCGGAAATTTGAACACACTTAACCAACTGTAACACACACAAAATTAAACAAATATATTATTTCTGTAAATAAGGTACTTACTTGTGTGTAATTAAATTTACCTTATTTATATCATTGTTCTGATTAAGTAACAATTAATGTTAAAAAATAATTGCGAAGCGAATAAGATATTTTAACATTTTTTATCTCAAATTGAACATAAGACTTCAAGGATGACGCCTATGTAAGTTTTACATTTTTCCTGTAATTATTAAAAAATATGTCAGAGTTTAAAAAATTACCCAAAAATTTTTATTTTTTAATTTCTTCTTCAAATTTGTCGATTGTTAGAATCTTTGTGTAATTTATTTTAAAAAATTTATTGTATATCATTTAACGTATAATATATACCTCCGCTTGTTAATACTTATATGTAGCAAAACAAGTGTATTCAGTAAATTAATATTATTATTATAGTAAAATATTAATTACAAACGGTATAATTAAACACAAACGTCAGGGCCGATTTTACCAACACAGATTAAAAATTAATCAATGATTAAATCCTTAACCGACATATCTTTTAATCGTGTTTCGTGAAATATATTAGTTATCATTGCTCATCACTTCGAGTCCCTAATGTTTACTATAAAAAATAAGTATGGACATCCAAATCAACCGAGTACATGGGACTGAAGATTAAATAAGTTTTATATCTTGTGAAAACTGTGCAAATAAGAATTCTTTCAAGACAAAGAAATGTTAGAAATGTTTATTCGAATCGAATTTGGTCAATGTAGGCGATATTAACTTCAGTTTTATCATAAATTCGGGTCGGTAATATTTTCATTCTCATAACTGTTCTATGGCTAATATTACCTCTTCTTAACCCTAGAATTGACTCCTCGATGAAAGGAAAACGGAAAGTTCCTGGCAACTGAGAGGACATTGCGCGAAGAGAGATATTGCGTACAGACTGACTGCGAGAGACACTGTAACGGTAGTAAAAGTTGAGAAGGTAAATGGAGTAATGCGCACTGCGTCTAAGTTCTCCACACTACTTCTCGCACTGGGATAACGGCTGACCTTGGAAGTATGAGGATATTTACTAGATACGCCCAATTATTTGTCTTTATCAGTTAACTAAGAAATCTTAAATGATCTCCAATTATATACTGTTCGTATACAAACTCTATGGAGCGACAAATTTGGAAAAATGCTTTTCAAACTTTCTCTCACCGATAAATATTTAATAAAATGGAATGCACTTTTCTACGGTTTGACTCACTTGAAAGTAATATTCAGTTGCTCTCCCTATTCCTTGCATCGGATGCTCTAAAACAAAGGGCATGTAGGTTCTGGGGACCGACATTTTTTCCATGTATGAAAACTATAAATGGTATTATGAGAGGGAAGTCGTTTTTTAGAAACTACGGTGTGAAAAGCTCCAAGCACCTCGCCAGGAACCTTGTTCACTCGAGTTTTCTCACAAAATAACTAACTACGGCTATGGATATTAATCATTGATATCAAGATGTTAAGCGGTAATATCTTCTTTTTAAGGCGGTCTCCAAGTCGATGCGACTTTTCCATTGAAGCTTAATGTAAAAATCCAATCGACTGTGGAACTCCTTTAATATCCATTTTTAATTATCCTGTTTTCTTAGTGGAAGATTTAAGAAAAATAAGTGTTAATAAAAACAATCTCACCATCTGTAATATTTGTTACTTCCTGCACATGTCACAAATGTTATTTTAACGGAAATAACGAAAGGATACGACAAAGCTTTACAAGAAACACTGGTTATGATAACTATGTCTGAATGAGAATTTAGTATGCTATATATTATAAATTTTTAAAACAAACAGGCTAATCAGATTCAAGTATAACAGAGAGCTAAATTTATATGGTTGCTTTACAATATAAATCTTGTGGTCAGACAAAAACACGTGGTTTTTATTTATTGCCAGCGTGTAATAATTGGAAACACGATGCAAAATTCAGTCACGTCACTTTTCCGCATAATTCAATTATAATCCGTACACGGTAGCAAGGCGGCAATTTGTTTAGTAAATAAAGTCGCGCGTGAGACGTTATCTTGTCCGGAAAAATTATTATACACCAGTGAAGTTTTATTGGTTTCTTGATGCCGCAAAATTACAATGCAATTAACATAATTGCCTTAATAGACGCGAGATGTGCAATAAGATCTGCGTAAGATACAATATTTTAACAAAATGTTATAGAAAAAATATAAATAAAAGCGGTATAATGGCAAATTATATTTCGTGGAAATCCATGGTTGAATCATAATGATGCAAAACCAAGTATCTATAAATTAAACCGTGGTCCTTTCTATTTGACATTTATTGCCTTCAAAAATGAAGAGAAAATTTTTTGTTGTTATGTAGGGTGACCTTTTTTTATTTTGTTCGGCTTCATTGAATCTATCGTTAGCCAATGCATAGAATTATAGGAAAGTGGCCTTCATTGAGCTAGTGTGTTTTCACTGAACCACTTCAATTTTCTAAGAAATAGCAGATTGACATTTTTTTCATATTCTAGATATAAATTACTTTTACGTGTCTTCGTATTTAACGACACGTATAGGTTATTTATTTTAAAAGAAAAATTAAAAAAACTGTATTTCCCACTTAAGGTAAAGGTACCAATATCGGAACACTTTTTAACCTAACTAAATTTCTATGATAAATATCATGGAATTAGAAGTGTTAATATGAATAATTAGGGTATATATTGAAAGATTGGTATTTTATTAATAGTATTTAAGCCCTAAAATGATTCTTTTTTATGAAATAAGAATAATATTAATTAAATTATAAAACTCTGCACTGTACCTATTACGGAATGATTATTTTCTGTATGTACGGGTGTTCCAAATTGAATGTCCCTATTAAGGAACACCTAGAACTTCTATTTGATTCAATAAGTCATTACAATTCTATTGATTTATCTCAACAATTTGAATATTAATTATAAAGAATTAAATACAATAAACAAATTCTAGTTTAATAGATAATTAAAAAGCCAATTTTTCTGGTAGAAAATAAATACGAAAATACTAAAAACATTTGAGGTTATGTTTGCTGTATATTTCCTGTGTGTTCCATTAATCGGGGCATGTTTCGGGTGTAAACTACAATATTTCGGTGTAATAAAGAGTTTAAAAACTTAGATAAATTAATAAAAACTAATTTTTGTTGTAAACATCATGTGCACACAGTAAGCTAGGCAACATTGATCCACACGAATTAACTAAGAGTTTTGAATTTTAAGAGTGGTAAAGTTGTCTTCTCTATCCAGTAAGAAAAAATTATGTTAAACTGACTTTCATCACGATCACTGCAACGTTTGAGACGTTTTTGGTGTCTAAGACACCGAAAAGTCTCCAACAAAGATACCTCTTTTTGCAGTGATTCTTAACACGATAAACATAAATAATTGAGGGGCTGGATGCTATAATGTGTTACGCGCCATGTTAAGTAAATGGCGCATAACACATTATAGCATCCAGCCCCTCAATTGTCCTTTGTTATACGTAACCTGGCTTAGAAAAATTTTTAACCTACATCAGATCAAATGGCGTTTACGCCGTTTGCATTACTGAAAGCAGTATTGCAGTTTTATATTGGTGCGAGAAAGTCATAAAAATGTGTAAAATTCCATTAATACTAAGACTTAAAAAATGCCCGGTTTAATGATGGTCGGTATCCCCTGTAAAAATTGTACTGTAATAATATTTAAAAAACATGAGGAACACATTAAAACACATGACACACACAGAGTAGTGAAACAATAACAAATATTGTAGGTTATATTCTATGCTTTTCAGAGACAATAATTTTTCTACGTGTGGTACCAAAATCTAGCCCACTTTCCATACGAAATTTACATGATCGTCCGGTCTCCTTATGCTTTTTGCTTCTGTTTCTTCAGTTTTCATAAACTTGATTTAATTTAGTTGTAACGGGTCTGTTATTAATTAAATTAATTGTATTGGCCGTTCAATAATACAGCAATATCAAAAAAAAAATTGCAGTAAAACTCGGCCTAATCAATTAATAGCCCATGAGCTAGTACTGAAGGATTGACACGCTGACCGGCTTCTTCCTTCATTAGTTTCACTTTTTTCACAGAAATTTCCATACAGAATCAATCTCTGGGTTATATGAAAATTTTATATTCCAAATGACAAATCTGGCTTAAAAAATAACAATGATTTTAGAATTATCCAGAAATAATGCATGTGCTGTAAAGTTCTGTCCAGGATTCCGTATTCTACAAAAAATCAACACTTTTAAATCTATAATAGCGCAAACAATTTCATATTATAGTTAAAAGAAATTATATTGAATTGATTCAATTCCCATTTTTCTTCTGTAGTTATTTTACATTAACTGAAAGCTAAATCAAGGTTAATAAAATGAATGTTTCACATATTGAATGTGAAACGTCTATAAAAACTCAAGTTTCTCCACATTTGTATCACGTTTTTCTAGTATATTTTATTACAAAGTATTTCCCACGACATGAGCGGAACTAGTAGAGAGAGCATTGTTCGCGAACTTGAAATCTATTTTCCGCTCTCTAATTGGATCGCGGTTGACCAAGAATTGACTTTTTCAAAGCTTCTTTACCAAAATCAGCAATAATTGTGTAACAGCTAGTCAATGATATACAGTCGAAGCTTGATAACTAAGAAACCTCTATAAGTGAGAATCTTTTTCATATTATAATTTTCTAAAAGTCAATAGAAATTTGAAAAAAAGACAAGAATTCAATCATAGCAGACATTTCAATTCCAAAGAATCAAGAAAGTTTAAGTGCACTAGAGACAATTCACAGATATTTATCATTTTCGACGAATATTGATAAATCAATAATAACAGACTTTTTTCATCAAGCTTAAAGCAATAAAAAATTTATATTGGTTATAAAGCAGCACATGTCAGTAAGAACTTCTGTTAGTGAAGAACCTCTATAAGTGAGAAAAATTTCTTGGTCCCATGGAAACTCACTTAGCAAGGTTCGACTGTAGAATGTGTGCTATAAATGCAATGGCACTATCGGACTTATCTACAAGGTCAAATTCTTGGTTAAATTTGGCAAATTTTGATACGTCTTAACCCATTAAGGACGGGATGAACAAAATTTGTACATAATGTTTAAGGACACATTTCAATCTTAAAATGCGCTAAGAAAAACTTGTGAATACACATTTCTTATTTATGTAAAGTCCCTCTTTCGAATGGCGTTTTCAAAAAAAGTGAAAAATTTTTAATAAACAATTTAAATAACATTTTCAAGAAAAATACGAATTTTTTGAATTGTTTTATTGGCCTTTAAAATTTTTTTATAGCTAAATTTATAAATGGCTGCCTCAAAATGCGGCTAAAGTCACTTTTTTAAACAATATAAACAAATAAAGAAAATTTTCATAAACAATTAATTTTGCTTGAAATTTGTTATTCGGGGATTTTTAAGGTCGTTGATTACGAATATAACCTTAATTTTCCAAAATTCAAAATGGCAGTTCCAATATGGCGGACATTAAAAATATTTGAATTTAAAATAAATAGTAACGTTCTTCAGCCATTATAGTATTTGGAATATTTATAATGTTGCCCGATTCTCACCGCGTAGAGGTGAACGTTTTTTGAAGAATCTTTTTTTTATTTTTTTTGCTTTTATATATTTTTTCTTTTTTACATTTTTTAACGTTTTGTAGGAAAGAGAGTTTTTCCTCTTTTTTGACATTACAACCTTGTGATATTTCATATTATGAATTTCACTTTTCGTCACATTATGTCTGACAATCTCCAACAATCTTTTTGCAATTTAAAACTTTCGTCAAATTATATATATTCTCATAATGATGAATTAATTGAATAATTAGAAGTTTATTTAAAATATATTTAATAAATAATTAATATATAAATTATTATTAATAATATATAATATTTATATTATTTATTTGTTTATATTGTTTAAAAAAGTGACTTTAGTGATAGAACGTCCAACGTCCTTCCGGCAGGACCAAAAAGACTCAGGTGAGTCCGTCCGAAATCGCTAAATAAAACTAACATGGATTGACATAAACAGAAAGTAATATATATCGTTGGAAAGGTGATGAAACAAGCTTTCAGCGCATGTAAATGTCGAGCTTGTAAGTTCAAACCGAAGAGCAGGGTAGCTTAAAGAAGTTGAATTTTCCAAAAATTCATATAATTTTTAGTCACAAAATGATGAAACCCGGTCCTGCCGGCAGGATGCTTTTCGCTTTGTTTAAAAGACTACCAAACCTAGGCATATAAATTTAAAAAATTGATATTTACATCATTCGAAAGCTTGTTTCATTACCTTTCCAACGATATATTTGTTTTTGTTTTTATCTGCTTCCATATTAATTTTATAAAGAAAATTTGAAGAGAGTTTTTATTCAATTGGCCGCAATTTTGCTGATTAACATTAAAAATTAAATTTTTTTAAATTAAACAAATAGGTTTTATTCTTTGAACGTTTCTGAAAAAAAGAGACTAGACCGGCCAAAATATATTGATTTTTGTGGATTTTACATTAAATTTACGAAAAAATGTTTTTTTTTTACTTTTTAGAAACAGCAAGTTTGAGGGCTTTGAAAAATGGTTAAATATTATTATTTTAAAAAGTCAAATATATGGATTTTTTCGTCTTTTCGTCTACTTTAATCCCAAGGAGTTACGGAAAAGAAAAATTGAATTCCCTTATTTATTACTATAGGTAGTGTTATACTATTAAAACCAGATTTTTCTCTCCGTGTAGTTTTAAATAAATTAGTTTCTTTCAAATAAATATTTAAAATAATAATTTTGTAAACGAATCAATAATAAATATTATTTTCGATTATTTAAACTTTGTTATTGCGAATTTTCGTAATGGAGTAATATTTATTGATGTAATTTCAATTTTTGTTAGGTAATAATAAAAGTAATTTTTAAATGCTGAATTAATTAAAGATTTCAAATTTAATTTTAAAGAAATTTAAAATAACTTAATTATAGTTGACACAGTTTTCCTTGTAACATGATATTATTTTTGACAAAATCTAATGATTTGTAATTTACAATAAATCGAATTCTCTCTAAACCTAAAAAGCAATGTTTTATCTACTGAATTAGTTATGACTTAATTTTAGAGAATACATTTTTACAGTAATAATTATATTAATGAATTAGAAATTAACTTAATTTTTAAATGCACAAATGACACTCGGTATGAATCTTTTTAGATCATATACATATACAGAAAAAACCGGACTCATTTTTGTTGCAACCCATTTGAAAGTCGGTTTCGAAATGAGTAATTGACAACTTCAAGTGACTTAAAATGAGTAAAATCCCAGGCGGCACGAGGTGAACTAAGGCGGTGTTTACATGCTTGCGTTCAAACGCTGCGTTTTGCGTTGAATAATGTGATAGAAAAAGAAAGACATATACTTCTATCTTTCTTACACTCATTGTTCAACGCAAAACGCAGCGTTCGAACGCAAGCATGTAGACACAGCCTCAAAGTAATCGAAAAGTTAACCTAGAAAGTTAACTGTTAACATCTTGGGTTGCAAAAATGTCATCTTTTTGTAATGAAATTTGTATACCTATTATGGCTCCTATGTCTGGCCAAAAATGTCACATTTATGGAAAATAAATGTTAACGTTTTGATAACTTTTTGAATTCTCAAAAAGATAACAAATAGATAGCTTATTAAAGTTATCAAATCAGCAACTATATTAGTTCAAAAATATTACTAAAAAGTTAACTTTTGTTTAACAGCATTTTGAATAATAAAATAAATGTTAACTAAAATTTATCAAATACCTACATAAAAGTTAATGAATAGTCATCTATTTATTAACAAAAAGAACGCGAAAAGTTATACAGTTGATGGCTTTTATTTATCATATTTTTAATCTATTTGATAGTAATATATGTGACGCTTCCCGCTGAAAGAGAACCTTCACGACAAAAAATTACAGAATAAGTTTTAAGGAAAGCTTTTGCTTTGATTTAAGATTTATGTTTATAATTTATTTGAAGTCAGTAAAATTTTTATGAATTATTTTATATATTTAAAATAATTATTATAATGACTTCAAATAATTATAAACATGAATCTTAAATCAAAGCAAAAGCATTCCTTAAAATTTATTTTGTAATTTTTTGTCGCGTAAGGTTCCTTTCAATGAAAAGTATCACGTAAAATGAATACTTTTTAAAATCTATGAAAGGGGGAAAGTAGGCGACAATTTCGAACAATTTATTTTTTATTAATATAAATATAATTATTTGTATCACATATGCAAAAGTTTTATTGAATTAAACCGCAATTAAACATCTATCACATCACATGGACATGTGTAATATCCAAGGGAGGAGCCAAGCCATTTGCTTTGCACAATACGCGCATTTTTCTGGAGAGATTATAAACGCGGCCGGAATTATTTTTTTGTATTTTTGTTAACTATTTGCATATATCATTAAATTAACTGAAAATAGTTAACAAAATATTATCATGACATTGTTAACAAACAGTAATTGTAGAATGTTACCTTTTCCATTACAATTTTATTATGCAAAAATGTCAACTTTAACATGTTATCTTGTAGATAACCTTAAACTGTTGACAATTTGTAAATATATTTATAATAACATTTTGTTGAAGTGTGTAATGCCTCAAATAATTAACAAAATTTTGATAACAATATTTGAACTTTCCAAAGATATCTTTTTTAGTATTCAAATTCGTTAAGCTCATGCTAACAATTTCTATTACCAAAAAGTTAACTTGAGAACGGTAACATAAAGTTACTAAATTGATAAGTGTGCCGCCTGGGATAACAATATTCTAGTTACTTTCTTTTGTGTTTCGCATGTTTCGTGTTCCATGGTTGCCCATCCCTGTCTGTCAATTGACAAATGCCTAACCTAAAAAATTTTTTCCATTTCTCATAAAAACAATTAATCGACTGCAAGTATTAATGTTTTGACAAGTGCAACGTGTTTATTAGTTTTAAACAATTATTTTAATTCATATTTTTATAAATTATTCTTAGCTTTTCCAATGTGATTGTAATTTTATCGTAAAGAAAAAATGATACCCCTTAAGACTCATTTTGAGTCTTTTCCCTAGAAACCCAGAATGAGTCGAAGGGGTATCATTTTTGTTGCAGTTCAAAATGAGTCTCATATGCGACTCATTTTGAGTCCGGTTTGGTTTTTTTCTGTGTATAAAAGTTGGATTAATATCTGTTTGCATCAATTAATCATTGAGATAATTTATAAATGTCCAATTTGTTACAAATTCTATTTAAAACGCTACCTATCAGAATGTATTTCTGATATAACTTTAGTATAAAAAAATTTTCTTTTGAAATATTTTTTTTGTTAGAATTTGAAAGTTTTACAATATTAATACAACTAAAGTACACTTTGAAATAAAATCAGTTTTTTAGAATTATTGTTTAGAGTAATTTCAATATTAATGATGTTATATTTAAATTTTAATCAAAAAAGTTTTTTATTTTTAATGAAAGTTATGACTTAATTGGAAATGACGCAAAAGTGCGCTTTTCTCGATTCTCCACACAGAAATTATTAAATTTAATATGGTTTATTTTACACAAAGTCTATTTTAATCTTATTTTACTTCTTCCATTCAAAAGTTTTTCTCAAATAGTAAGTTTTCTTGCGTTGTTTTCCAATTTTCATTAATAAATTAGTGTAAAAATATTTTTTTAATAACGTAAAAGACGTTAATTCGCTCAATTTTTCAATTCTTTTTAAATAACTTCGGAAAACGATGAAAATAAACATTGGCTCTGAAAATATGTAATCTCTAACCCTTTACATTTCCTATTACAGCATAAAGAAATTAAAATATGTAACAGAAAATTATTTATACGCCGTTTTGTTGTGAGCGACTTTACCTTTAAATGTGGGTTAATTCGCTCACCATTATTATTCTGGCAAAATATATTATAATCTGCAAAAATAAAACTAAATATTCTTTAGAATCAATAAAGAAAAAAGTTAAGAACAATGTTCAAAGTTATTGGAATAATTATTTAATATTGTTTTATCAATTAGTAATTATATTCAATCGCAATCGCATGGACATGAGTTTGTGACGAACGGATTTTATTCACTTTTTAAGAGGAATTTTCATAAACAAATGTTAAAATGTAGTAATAAAAGATATAATATATAAATATATTATAAAAATATTTACATACTTTTGGAAAAAATTACTAATTGTTATAATAGATTTCACTTTCACATTATCAAAAATTATGATTAAAAATATTTCTATTTATTAACCTTACTTCGTCGCTTGGGGGCAGCAACATGCCGACTCAGCTAAACGGTGAAAAAGATGCCGTTTCAAAAAGAAAAGTGCAAAACATGCCATTTCGCGAAAGCGCTGAGAAACATACCTTCTTCAAACGAAACAGATCCTGTACTAATTAGTTCGTACCGCCGCCGCGCTTTTTGAGTATAGTATCTGAACTACGAACTGAATAAAATAAAGAACGGCAACTGACACGCATTTTACACGGCCGGTGTCTGTCATCGTACGGATTCTGTGCTTTTCTTCTCTCAGTGCAGAAAAAATTGAAAAAGAAGACGGTGTATAGCAAAAACGGTAAAATTGACCCTCTCTACTCTCTAAATTTTCGAAAAAGTCAAAAATGGTTTTTGGAGCACATTTCTACTTGATAGAACAACAAATTCCCCGAGTTTCAATTATTTTCAAGAAGTTGAAATTTTAACTCAAGACATTACACGTAAAATTCCTCATATAAGAATAAAACAAAATTAGCGTTTAACCGAGCCCGGCAAGATTCAGATATTAAGAGCTTAATAATTACATTTACAGTAGTGCGTATGTTGTAGTGTTAATACCTACTATTCATATGTAATTGACTTTACATTACTAATTTAATTTTACTTTGTGCTTTGTTTGCTTGAACTGCAGCCATAGCAGATATACTATTTGTGTCATTCGGATTTGTTAATGGAGGAAACATTTTATTACTTTTTATGGTAGCATTGTGAAAAATAGCATATGATATATTTTTCTTTCTTGTTTCTAAATAAGAGAAATACGTATTTTACCTTTTTATATTAGGTGTAAATAAATATGGAGAAAATATATTTGCCTAAGACTATGCGTAAAGAAACAAATTTAAAGTATTATTAATTTAATTATTTAAGAACGAAAATTACTTATCGCAATAATTGGCACATTTCCATTGAATATGCATTTGGTCCAATTACTGGGAGCAACGTAACTTCTAAATACACGTATCTCTATCGCAGTAATTAGCTCACAGTAGTTGGCTCAATCTCCCAGTAATTCACACATTTGATATAATTTGTTTATTGATTTTTAATTTGTTTAAATAATCAATTTCTATAAAATTTTTATTAATGTTTTATTATATAAATGACAAAAGCTTTCAATTTAATTAGCCTTAACTTTATTTCTTGCATTATACTTGTCGAATTTTTTATTTCAAAAGCTGCTAAACCTGAAAATCACAGTAGATGGTACATTTACCCTAGCTTTTCTTACACACAGTATTTTAGTATAGAATGTAAGGAAAATGGAGTATATGTTTTCAATAGGGAGAGTTAAACGAAAAGTTCAGGTCAGCATTGGATTTTAGGCAAATCACCTCCTCCAAAAAGAACAGCTTCGCGGTTTAGTTACATTTAGATTAGTTATAAATCCGGCTATAATAGATTTCGTTAATATTCACATTACCTATATTGAACCACGATTCGACAAAATAAGATTAGGTTAAATTAAATTTTGACTATTTTAACTTTCGACAAAATAACCAATCGACAATTTTAAAATTCTATTAGTTATTATTTAGTGAAAATATAAATTTTGTCAAATGTTAATTCGAGAAAATAATTTTCTTAAATTTAATATTCGATGAAAATAAATTAGTAAAGTTAGCGATTCTACGTTTATGAATTCCACATAATTGTCGTCTTGCTCTTTTCAATCTGATACAAATACATGCATTCTAATAAACCATTTATAAAGTTGAAAACGAAATAGAATTCTAGTTCTTTTATATACTTGTAAGAACCTTATCTGATACATGTTAGAATTTAATGGTTTTTATCAATTTCTATTAAGTTTTTGTACTAAAGAAATAACATAATTTATACATTGTGAAATTTTGTAATGCTTGTTTCTTTTGATTAATCGAGAGGTGGAGATTTCACTGTAAGAATAATTATTCCTACAGTGACCTGTGACCGACGATTCGTTACTGCGGGAAGTACTTGCTGACAGCGCCGTGTAAAAATTATACATAGCCTTTATTAAATAAAATTCATAAAAAGTTAATTCTTTATAAACCGTGAATGCTTTATTTTATTGTTTGTCGATTTTACATCGTTGATGATCGTCAAGTTCATAAAAATAGTTCGATAATATTTATTTTATGCCTTTGTATATATATGTAAGTACAAACGCTTTTCGAGTTATGTAACTGACTTTTCGTACAAAATTGATTAAGAGGAGGAGTTTTAATAGACATAAAGGATATCCGTTTTGAGTTCTCTAAAAATATGCAGCTATATTACAATGTATATATGTTTGTTTATACGTGTACTTTAGTATTTGTATTGTGTTCCTTGTGAGACAAATAACAACCGATAATCAGGCGTGATACAGCTCTCGTCCAATGCGTGCTGCAAATTACACGTCTGAATTGCTCTTTTGAGACGCAAGTCGACCTCGAAGTGGAAAAAAACTTTGCAACACCATCCCGCCTGAGTTGCACTTGTACGGTTATAAACTTGTTCTTGGTTATGGCCAGCGCTTACCAGATCGCATGTTTCGTTACGTAGTTTTTTTAGGTGCAGGGTAGTTTTTGGAAAATTCTTTTTAATGCTATTGTAGAGCACTATGATTTGTCTCATATCATTCAGATGAGCACTATGTTTGCTAATGTGTTTACTTTGGAATAAATGGCATATGAAGCTGAAGCTGGCACCCAGTTATCAGCAACCAGTTAATTTCTAAAAATTTTGTGTTGGCAATAAAACAAAAGAGAGACAACGTCAGACGCGCGAATGAACGAACGGCTCCAACGGAAAGCAAATAAATCAAATAATATTCAGTAGAAAATAAATAAAATTCGCAATATAATTAGTATTATTTGTATAAATATATTATTATATAACTAATAAATAGTTCTTATTGAAGAGATATGTAACTAATAAAAAAACAAATGCAGATTTAATCATCTATTTTCAGGTTAATAAAAGATAGAAAAAAATCAATGAAAAAATAATTTTAAATTACTTTTCTTGAATGAAAATATTTTTTTCTACTATTTCCCAAAAAAAAAATTTAAACTAAAAATTATAACGAGCAAAAAAATTCTAAAAAATCAATTTGTAATAAAAAAAAAAAATTTCGAAAAAAATTTCTATTTTTTTCCTTGACTAAAAATAAGTGGTGCACTATTTTTTCCTAAACTTCTAAGAGTTAAATAAAGTCAAAAATAATTATAAGGCCCCGTGACGCGCACAGTGGAATAAGAAAAATAATTTTTTTTGATGAAAATTGGAAAAAGTTTCGAAAAAAATTTCTATTTTTTTCCTTGACTAAATATAAGTGGTGCACTATTTTTTCTTATGCTTCTGAGAGTTAAATAAAGTCAAAAAAAATTATAAGGCCCCGTGACGCGCCAGAAGTATAAGAAAAAATAGTGCACCACTTATTTTTAGTCAAGGAAAAAAATTGAAATTTTTTCCAATTTTCATCAAAAAAAAATATTTTTCTCATTTCACTGTGCGCGTCACGGGGCCTTATAATTTTTTTCGACTTTATTTAACTTCTAGAAGCATAAGAAAAAATAGTGCACCACTTATATTTAGTCAAGGAAAAAAGTAGAAATTTTTTTCGAAAATTTTTCAATTTTCATCAAAAAAAATTATTTTTCTCGTTCCACTGTGCGCGTCACGGGGCCTTATTATTTTTTTCGACTTTATTTAACTCCCAGAAGTATATGAAAAAATAGTGCACCACTTATTTTTAGTCAAGGAAAAAAATAGAAATTTTTTTCGAAAATTTTTCAATTTTCATAAAAAAAAATTATTTTTCTCGTTCCACTGTGCACGTCACGGGGCCTTATAATTTTTTTCGACTTTATTTAACTCCTAGAAGCATAAGAAAAAATAGTGCACCACTTATATTTAGTCAAGGAAAAAAATAGAAATTTTTTTCGAAAATTTTTCAATTTTTATCAAAAAAAAATATTTTTCTCATTCCACTGTGCGCGTCACAGGGCCTTATAATTTTTTTTGTCTTTATTTAACTCCTAGAAGCATAAGAAAAAATAGTGCACCACTTATATTTAGTCAAGGAAAAAAATAGAAATTTTTTTCGAAACTTTTTCCAATTTTCATCAAAAAAAATTATTTTTCTCATTCCACTGTGCGCGTCACGGGGCCTTATAATTTTTTTCGTCTTTATTTAACTTCTAGTAGCATAAGAAAAAATAGTGCACCACTTATATTTAGTCAAGGAAAAAAGTAGAAATTTTTTTCGAAAATTTTTCAATTTTTATTAAAAAAAATTATTTTTCTCGTTCCACTGTGCGCGTCACGGGGCCTTATTATTTTTTTCGACTTTATTTAACTCCCAGAAGTATAAGAAAAAATAGTGCACCAATTATTTTTAGTCAAGGAAAAAAATAGAAATTTTTTTCGAAAATTTTTCAATTTTCATCAAAAAAAATTATTTTTCTCGTTCCACTGTGCACGTCACGGGGCCTTATAATTTCTTTCGACTTTATTTAACTCCTAGAAGCATAAGAAAAAATAGTGCACCACTTATATTTAGTCAAGGAAAAAAATAGAAATTTTTTTCGAAAATTTTTCAATTTTTATCAAAAAAAATATTTTTCTCATTCCACTGTGCGCGTCACAGGGCCTTATAATTTTTTTTGTCTTTATTTAACTCCTAGAAGCATAAGAAAAAATAGTGCACCACTTATATTTAGTCAAGGAAAAAAATAGAAATTTTTTTCGAAACTTTTTCCAATTTTCATCAAAAAAAATTATTTTTCTTATTCCACTGTGCGCGTCACGGGGCCTTATATTTTTTTTCGACTTTATTTAACTCCTAGAAGCATAAGAAAAAATAGTGCACCACTTATTTTTAGTCAAGGAAAAAAATAGAAATTTTTTTCGAAATTTTTTCCAATTTTCATCAAAAAAAATTATTTTTCTTATTCCACTGTGCGCGTCACGGGGCCTTATAATTTTTTTCGACTTTATTTAACTCCTAGAAGCATAGGAAAAAATAGTGCACCACTTATTTTTAGTCAAGGAAAAAAATAGAAATTTTTTTCGAAATTTTTTTTTTTGATTACAAATTGATTTTTTAGAATTTTTTTGCTCGTTATAATTTTTAGTTTAAATTTTTTTTTTGGGAAATAGTAGAAAAAAATATTTTCATTCAAGAAAAGTAATTTAAAATTATTTTTTCATTGATTTTTTTCTATCTTTTATTAACCTGAAAATAGATGATTAAATCTGCATTTGTTTTTTTATTAGTTACATATCTCTTCAATAAGAACTATTTATTAGTTATATAATAATATATTTATACAAATAATACTAATTATATTGCGAATTTTATTTATTTTCTACTGAATATTATTTGATTTATTTGCTTTCCGTTGGAGCCGTTCGTTCATTCGCGCGTCTGACGTTGTCTCTCTTTTGTTTTATTGCCAACACAAAATTTTTAGAAATTAATTGGTTGCTGATAACTGGGTGCCAGCTTCAGCTTCATAAATGGCCTGTGCAATTGTCGAGCCAAAGGACAATTCGCTTCGAATCTCCTAATTTTAAGAAAAAAAGTGATAACAGCTCACGATATCTTTCTTTCTACATCATTTACGTAAGTTACTTAAAATCAAAAAATATTTGTAAATTGACCTGTTACGTGTGTTTCGTAACCTAATTCATTACGTAAGTTACGTAACTTACATAAGGTATGCTATTTGTGTAACTTAATTATACATGTTAGATAATTTAAGTAAGTTACGCTATTTACGCAACTTTTGTAAGTTACGTAACTTGTATAATTTACGTAAATTGGGTTAGTTTAGTTCGAGCTTTTTATACACCGTAACTTACAGCTGGTTGTAAATATACCACCACCAGTCACAACTATACAGATATTAACCATTAATACCAACATAATAAGACTTAATATCCATTTTTCTCAATTTATGTCCGTTCTAAAGATATATTATGTCCTGTATAGGTATCCTTAGCACATAAGGTGTTGTTTGAATGTCTTTCGAACGTACAGAGTCTACAAGGAAAAGAGTTACTATAGGGTTTTGTAAGTAAGTTGATAAGGAGCTTACAGAAATCCGATTCTTCTGAAGCAACATTAATTTTTGAACCTTTGAATACACGGAAAAAAATGTTTCGATAAATTTTACAGAAGCTTCGATAAAAGTTGGACAGAGAGGCTTTTTCGAGAATCCAGAACGTGTGGAAAAAGAGACTACAGCGCAATTCAGTATAATAGTACTCTGGGATCAGAAAATTCAAATATTTCAGTAAAAATAAATGTAAAAGCTATCAAACTATAATCATTTTAAAGTTTAATAAATTTTGAGTCAAATGGACTAAAATATAACCAATTTAATCATGTGAAAGTTAACTTCAGTAGCACGTAATATTGGGAATATTCCAGCAATATGCCACGACATTAAGGCAATATTGGTAATGTTAAGGCAATGTTCTCAGTATCGCTGCAATGTTACGTGCTACTTGGGAAAATATAATACTTTAAACTTAAATATACATACACTACCGGCAGAAGTTGTCGTTACGAACGACGGGCAAGCTAAGAAAAGTTTACAGAATAAATTGTAAATTTAATTGTCTTTCGGACAATCCAAGAACCAAGTTTCTATCATTTTTCAATAATAAAATATGTTCATTTAATTTCGGCAGCAACTTTTCTTAGCTCGCCCGTCGTTCGTACCGACAATTTCTGCCGGTAGTGTACATATATACAATAAATTCTTATTTTCCAATAAATACAAAAAAAAATATTTTCCAAACAGATTGTTAATTAATAAAACAAGTGAACGAGAATGGCGAATTTGTAATTTATTTACTCTACACTGAAAAAAAATTCTGGTTAGGGTATATTTAACACAATATTCTAGTTAAAACAACCAGAATTCTGGTTATATTAACTAGAATTCTGGTTAACCTAACCAGAAATGTTCTGGTTAGGGTATATTTAACACGAAATTCTAGTTAAAACTAGGATTTCTGGTAATTCCAACCAGAACTTTTTTTTCAGTGTAAAAACTTTAGAGCAAAAGAAGTTATTTTTATAGAATTTGAAGAAAATACTGTATATTTGTGAATGATTTTGGTCTAGAATTAAAGAATGAAATTTATACTTTATATTGCACAACTGTCAAATTAAAAAAAAAAAATTTCTTTAATCGGCGCACAGTGGTCGGAAGACGCTGTTTTGCGGGAGAAAAACAGTTTTTCAATGTTAAGGAATATAAAGTTATGATAACATAGTCTCACTCAGAAAACTCAAAGGAATTTCATATTAAAAATTATTTTGCCTAAAAATGAGTTGTTTGTTTAGTCATGTGAAATGAAAGTACGATATGAGTGTTAGAACTTTATTTTCTTTAGACTGATTTATTTTATTTAAAGATTTAAAAATTTTATATTTTATGAATAGAATTTATCAATCCATCTTTCAATTATACAAAAATGTAAAGGAAATAATATTATTTGTTTTTCATTTAATTTTATTTACAATAATAAGGAAGCAGTCTCATCAACAAAAAATTGGTGGAATGTCCTCTAACATTAATGAAAAATACAGCTGCGACCATTCGCTCCATTGTTTGTTTTTCGATTTTCAGTGCAAGCGCGCATGTCAGTATTTGCGCACGCGCTTGGAACCTACTTCATTTAGTTATTTATATTTATTTACTGTTTTGTAAAATAAGTTCATAAATGATTAAATAAATTAATAATAAATAAATTGTTTTGTCAACTGATACAAGCTACAATTTTTTTTGTTAAAAATAAGCCAAAGAAACCCGAAAACCTCTAACCAGAATGTTTTAATAAAATTAATTGACCTTTTAATTACGACATGAGTCGTATTGAATCCGCCATTTTGAATTTTTAAAAACTGACTTGATATCCGCACGGAGAAAAATGGATAGTCAAATCTATTATCTAGATAATCATGGGTGATGATCTTGGATACTCAACTATAGGACAACTATTCCAGAACAAAAAAGAACAAGTTCTGTAACTAGTGAGGAACAGGCAGTTCAAAATGTCGTCCCCCTGGAGGCACAAAATAGGAACAAAAGTCTGTAACAATTCTAGAACAAAACTAGAACATTGTTTTAGAACAAATATATAACAATTCTATAACAAAAACGATTTATCATAAATAATACCCAAGCAGAAATTTAATAGTTGCATAGAACAAATAAATGTTTATAAGTATAAATAAAAATATGAATAATTAATAGAATATCTTTTTTTGCAATAAGTTTTTAAAAAAAAAATTTTTATTTTCTTCAATAATTTAAACAGACTATCTTATTTATTTAAACTAATGACTAAATTATTATTATAATTGTTAATAATTATTTGAACTTATACTTTATATAACAATATTCAGAATTATACACAGAACACTTAAAACTAAGAATGAAAAATTCCGCACGCACGGGGGATCGAAACCTAGACCCAGAGGACACAAGTCGAATACGCATACCGCATAGCCACGCAAGCTTGGAAGTGATTTTACTTCAACTTCCTTTTGAATTGAGGGACCGTTATGTGCAGCGTTAAAATTATAAATTAAAATGTAACATAATTATTAAAAAAATAACTATATATGAGGCACTCTAGGCCAAATCGGAAATTATTTTGCTTTTGCATCAAAAATTGATCAAATTGGACGTTTTTATAATGAAAAGTTTTGTTTTCACACGTAGTTTTTAATAAAAATATTTTTAAAAATTTTTTAAATAAAATTTCATTTTCAACAATGTATGTTTCAATGAATTTTTTTCAAATTTTTTGTAAGAATATTGCACTAAATTAACATGTTTTAAGCCTTGTCCGATCGTGGGCCCACAATCGGACCCATATATATATATATATATATATATTATTTTTTTTTATTTCAAAGAATAATATATAATTATGCTACAAATAATAACAAATTTTAATTAATTAGTTAATATTAATAATTTATTATTGTATTTTTATGATATACCTATTAATTAATAATTGATAATAAATTAATTAAATATTTGATGTTATTCTTGGTGAATAATGTTTTTAAAAATTTTGAAAATTTATGCAAGCTGACAGTGAAAAATTATTTAATTTTTCACGAATTATCGATACGAGTCTTTCTAAGTATCTAAATTCAAAAGATTTTTTGTAATTCATGCAAAAACGCGGCTGCACTATACACGGAAAGAAAGTTATTATATTAGAAGTATTAAACTTTAATAAAAATTATACTTTATTTAGTAAAGTTATATCAAATATCGAAAACTTTTAACAAATTTTAATATAACTTTACTAAATTTTATATAGGTACGTTTTGTTAAAATTTTACAGTAAAAAGAAAGTCTTATTTTAAAGCAGGAAAGCAGCCTTAAATTAAGATACAACATTTTTGTATCCTTTAACATTATAGCAGACAGTGCTGAATTTAAGACCGATCTTAAAATAAGATTTACTGTGTAAGTTTTGTTGATAACAAAATTTTCCTTTGTCGCATTTTGTCCTACACTTGTAAAATACTTTTATAAAATTTAATAATAACATTTTTCCGTGTAGTGAAAATAAACACGAGTTTATAGTGAAAGAACAGTTATATTAAATTTTTGTAACAGTGTTCTAGAACACTGTAGGAACAATGTTACATCAAAATTCTATAACTAATTTGGAACAAATGTTACATGTCTGTTATAGAACAAATACAGAACAATTGTTCCAGAACAAATTTAGAACAAAGCTCTAGAACTGTTCTATAATAAAATTGTAACACTTATTCTAGAACACTGTTCTTTTTTTGGTCTAGAACAGTTATAGTACGTGCACACTGGGATCTATACACTTCTCATTACGGAAATGGCTCGTATGAGAGTTTTCTCATATTTTTCATACGAGCTACCGAGCTCGTATACGAACTCCGCGGTCCGTGTATAGAATTTTTTTTACTGGGCTGCCATATTGGATCCGCCATTCTGAATTTTAAAAAACTGACTTGATATCCGTAATCAGTGGCCCTAGTATGCCCCGAGTAACAAGTTTCAAACGAATCCGATTAATTTTTTATTTCGACAGTCGCCATATTGGATCTGCCATTTTGAATTTTTTAAAACTGACATCATGTTTGTAACCAGCGACCCCGAAAACCCCTGGGTAACGAGTTTTATTTCAATTTATCAAAGCAGTTTTAAGAAAAATAGTTTTTCCCGCAAACTAGCATCTTCCGACCACTGTGCGGCGTTCGCTTGAATTCAAGATTTCAAAATCGCTATTCTCACAAAAAAATATTTAACTTTAAAGAATTAAATTTTCATATTTACATGATTAAATTGGTTATATTTTAGTCCACTTGAATCGAAATTTATTGAACTTTAAATTTAAAATGATCCTAATTTGATAATCTTTACACCTATTGCTCCCTCATATAGAGGAAGTATGTATTGAAATACCAAAATTTTTCATGTTCGATTTTTTAACATATCTTTATGTTATTTGAACTCAGGAGTTGAAAAATGACATTTTTACAAAATGTCATTCCGTATGTGTGTGTGTGTGTAAACATCACATTTTCATAAATAACTCCAAACTATGAAGAGCTTTTGGACTGAATTTTTTTAAAATTGTAGGTCTTACCTGCGGTTATAAAATGAGAGTACTTTGAGATATATTAATAAAGTTTAACTATTTGTTTTTTTATTTTTAATTTTTCAAAAAAACCTTTTTCGTCCATAACTTTAAAAAAATGTTAGGACACCTATAAATGTTTTTCTCTAATTTTGTAGAGTTTTTTTAGACACATCTTTTGAGCCTTCAATGAACATTTTTCGTCCATATCCACCGGAGATATTAAACTTTTAAAAATCAAAAATTTTGGAAAATAAGACTTTTTTGAAAATGTTGTTAAAAAATGTAGAAATAACTTTGAAACTATAGTTGCCAACCTGTAGAGCATTAAAAAACGCTTCGAATGATCTATTTTTGAAGCTAATTCGATTATAAATAAAGATGTTATTGATATTTTAAAAAACAGAAATTGTAAAGGAAATTTTTTTTATGTGGAAGTATTAAATAAAGAGAAAAAAATATTACAGCACTTAATAATAATTGTTCAAAATTTATACTTTGTTGTATAACAAATTAACATCTGTTAATTTGTTAGATTATTAGAGATGTTCATAGAGATGTTATTAACATCTCTATGAGGAAGCAAAGTGTTCATGAAATAAACACAAGATTTACGAAAACGAATGAAATGAGCACCAAAATTATAACAAAAATATATAACTTGGCAGCGGTTTTTTTACTGAAACATTTGGAATTAAAGTGCAGCGAGCAATCGTATGTAATAAGTCCAAATGTACTGAAACTTTCTGACTCCAGTGTGCACACTTTCTGCATCCCCAACAAGACTCTCTGTGTAAAACGCAATGATCTGTAGAACCATTGCAGAGAAAGTCAGAATTCTAAAAACATCCATTTTTTGAAAGTGGTGGCCAACTTCTCATGAATACAATTTGGAGAATTTTTTTAATGCACCTCATTTCTATCGATCAAATTACAACTTATTTTTATGCCATGTTATATGCAGTCGCAAATACATTCATTTATACAACAATTATTTTTGAAACTAGATTGATGATTAAGTGGTCATCTATTTTTTATCATACAAACGATGAATAAAAATGGTACAAACACAACGTTCTCCAAAATTCACAATATGCACATGTTAATTTTTGAAAACCATCTGTTTAATTTAATTCTCTCTTCAAATGTCTTCTTTATGGTAGTATTTAAAAAGGACGTTACAAATTTCATAAAACATTTATCGGATGCAAGCATATAGTGCAATGCTTGCATTTCACGACTGGCGCGACTAGTAAGCGATCCTATGTTCCACTTCTATCCCTTCTACTTTATAAGCCGAAGAGATGTTTGTTCTGTGAGGACGGAAACCAATCCCCGAGAAAAACGGTCAAGATTCTCCGGAATGAGAAAGTACGCACTCACAGTCCTTCTCCCCTCCCCCTTAACTACCATATAATTGCATGAAAGTGTTCGCCTCTTTCGCACAAACTGTCGAGTTTGCACATGTGAACACAGAACCCTACTTTTTCTACTAACTAAAGTCCAGTAGGTCCAGTAGGCAAACATTACAATGAATGGAACACTTCAATTTAAAATAAGAATACAGTACAAATGATCTAATTGAATAAATGAATAAAACTATATGAACGAGTACATAAAGAGATAATATAATGACAGAACTTTTATTTTTATTACAGTCCCAAAAAGCAATTTCATATTAAGAATAAAAATTCTCTTCTATATCCTTTCAGTTTATTAATTATTAATAATTAATTATATTTAATTAGAAGTATTTAATTTAGCGCAGACAGACAGAAGAATTTTCAAAAATATATAAAAAAAAAATTTTTAGACACTTTTTAATTTTTGAAAAAAATTGATTTTTGTATTTTTTGAAATAAATTTTTTTTTAATAAAAATTTTTATTAATTTTTGTTAAAATTGTATTCCTGACATGAAAACGAATCGATTCATGCATATAAAATATATATTTTATCAATATTTTTAAAATTAATCGATATTTTTATTTTTACAAAAAATTAAAATGTTGTATTTTTTGAAATTTTATCTTAACTTTTTAAAATAATTATTTTGAAACAAAAATTTTAACAATTGGTATATATCATATTAAGATAGCTAAACGATTATGAAATGAACAACTTGTTTATTCTACTTGAGGCACATTAATGATTGATCAGTTGTTTACGCAATTCCTCATCATGCGACGGATGGTGGATTAAGGGGGGAAACCACTTTAGAACGCTGTTTTTTTAGCCGTTTTTTCGAATTCTTTTTAAGGTAAGAATTTTTTTGAATGAAATAAAACATTTCCACCATGTTGTTCATATATTTAACTGTAACTCATATTTTTTTTAAGCGTTTATGTCAAAATCCAAATTAGGAGCTATTGCATACAGAGCTGCTCCGCCGGAGTTCATGACTGCCGTGCAGTCCTGAGCCCACAAATTTTGTCCGAAAGCAAAAAATCAAGTTTATTCACATTTTAGAAATATTTTATTATTAAGTGAACTAACTTTTAAGTGAAAATATTGAAAATTGAAAAATTGGCACTACTTTTTTAAAAATCTTCGATTTTTTGCCTACTTTTTTGAAACTTTTTTATTTAAAAAAAGGTACTAAAATTTTTTTTTCAAGTTTAGTTCACTTAATAATAAATTTAATAACGAACAAATTTCCAATTTTTTATTTTAAAATCGGTCAATAACTTTTTGAGCTACACTGCACGGCAATTTCAAAAATCCTATTTTGAGAAAAACGCATTTGAAAAAAGTATAAAAAATTGATATTTATACCAAAAAAAAATTTTTAAGTGATTACACTTTAATCGACTATTCAAGCACTATACATATCCCTTCATCTACTTCATAAGTATAGCATGTAAGTCTAATAATTCCTCTTTTCGTGTCATTCTGCTCTCCTTAGTCTCAAAAGTGCTACGCCTAATCAACGGTAACCTGAAGCGCGCTCGGTTCATTACCAAGACAAGTGAGGACGTCTTATTTTTCTCTAAAAACTTTTTCAGCCTATTTTTAAATACCTTAACTACCAATTTATGCAAAAAAGAAAAATTGATTTTTTTAGACGTCTAATGTGGTTTCCCCCCTTAAGGAGGTACTCCGGAAAATCAATTTTCTTCGAAATTTTACCAAATTTTGGGAGAATATTTATTTTTGTATACTTTATAAGTGGCAAAATCCTCAACACCCCTTACCATGCTAAAAGCAAAAATATTCAGGTTTAAAGTTTCAACAATTGCATAGGATCCCACATGAACCATTTGAAAATGTGACATTTTATTTAATTGCTGACAAACTTTTCTTACAATTTATTTTAAAAACTAGTATATTGTAGAGTCAAATTAATAGAATAATATGAAACAGTTTCAAGAGCTTAATTTTTTAATAGAGCACTTTTATGTAGAAAAGTCAGGTTGATTTTCCATTACGCGTGAGGCGGTAAGAGAGACAACTGCTGTCACGCGCTTGAGAAAGAGAGAGAAAGCACAAAATCGTTCTCAACTAATACTTAGGTGGCGGGAGTGGTCGATTCGTATAAAATGTGTCGCGCTCAACTGATTGTGAGCACCACTGGAGCCGGAGAACCTCCTTAAACGAACTTTAACAAATTTCGTCGAACATATCAATACCTTTCTTTATAATTTATGAAAAATAGTTTACTATGTAGGTGTTTAATGTGACTTGGTGTCCATACTGGGCTTATTTTTCAAAGTTTGAGCTCATTTTTGACTGAAGTTTACGATTAATGAAAAATTGTCGTTTGCACAATTTCTGACATTGTATTTATTGCAAAACTTACATAGCATTATTTTATGAATTCCTTACTAAAGACTCAATTGTAAATATATATAGTATAATATATCTTATTTAAGATTGCCGATCGACGTGCAGACATGTGCATCACACCTTAGAGAACATTATTTTGTTGTGCAATAGTGCAGGAAAAGCAATTCATTGGCCAACCTTAATCTCAACCGATTTAGGTATTAAAACTGATCATTAGAATTTTCCGTAACGGTTATGGGTGATTCTCCACGTAGCGCACGATTTAGTTATTACTATTACTAATTTTTTTTTTCAAATTGAGTAAATGTCGATATAGAATCTTCAAATATAGTGTTTATGAATGAAGTATCAGTGATGGGCCGGACAAAATATTTATAATTTTTCTATTTTTTAAACAAATAATTTTTATATATCTGCGTATATATTTTGCGGCTATACTATTCAGCCATAGTAAAATGAAAGCACCTGTTATATTTACAGGCAAATGGAATAATAATTATCTGTATATGTTATTTTGCAAATTACAATTGTTTAACAATTATTGTTTAAACAAATTATGAAAACAGTAACATTTTTTGAAAAACTATGTATGCTAATCAATTTTACACGAAAAATTAGGAAGGTTGTTTAAGATTCTTTTTTTGTCAAAGTTTAAAAAAAAAATTTTTCGGGAATTTATGGAAATTTATCCGGTAATTTATGGAAATTTATATAGAGATTTATGGAAATTTATGCTGTAATTAAGAGTAGATTATAAAATGGAATTAAAATTTAAAAAAAATTTTTTGGGAAATTTATGGAAATTTATCCGGTAATTTATGGAAATTTATGCTGTAATTAAGAGTAGATTATAAAATGGAATTAAAATTTAAAAAAAATTTTTTGGGAAATTTATGGTAATTTATGCGGTAATTTATGAAAATTATGCGGTAATTTATGGAAATTTATATAATTATTTATTACATTCCTAAACTTCAACGATTAAAACAATTTGCTTTACTTCACTCTGTTGGTGTTATTCAGTTCACTCTGTTGTTACACGCTGTTTAATACAGAAAAGCCGTACCATGACAAGAAGGCCAGACCATGACGCTGAGGCCAGACCATGACGCTCAAGAAAAAGTTATATTTTAAACAATTTATTTGCGATTTTCATTCTGTTTCATATTTACGTCATTTATATTCACTGATCTAATACTACTACACTTTAATTGACGTAAAATATTAATAATTATTAATTTTATTGAGAATTATGTGAAGCCAGACCATGACGATTCTGTGATTCCCTATGCAAGTTTGGTGCTTTTAATGTGTAAAAAATTAAACAATTAATTCTTAAATTAGTTTCTCTCTTAGTAATTTACTTAGGAGAGTTTGTTGTTGCGTTTTTCTAATATTGAGTAAAGTTTCGATTTGATTTTTATGTAAATAATACAATTTTATAAAAAGGCCAGACCATGACGCAAAAACGAGGGACCGTAATACACCTACAAAATTTTATCAAAATCCATCAAGATGTGTAAGAGAAAATTTGTCCACAAGAATCGGTGACATACACACACACACACACACACACACATACACACACATACATACACACATACATCCGGACATTTGTTCCTCTCGACGAATTATATATACTACACTTGAAAATTTGTAAAAATAATTGATTTTAAAAAATTCGGAAATCGACATCACTATAAGGCTTCCTTTATGAGGAAGCAAAAAAAAGAGAAGAGACGTTGACTTGTCCAAAAGTCGTTACTCCTTGGCATCTGTATAATACTTATATTCACTCTCGCATATCGAGGACAAATTGGAAATGCCATCGCGAAATTTGTCGATTAACAAAAAACATCGTGGAGATACGACGAGAAAATGATCTAATTATACGACCATAAAATGTTAAAGCTGCGAAACGATACGGCGAAGGGTGGAAGCTCAATGGGAACAAGAGAGGGATCAAAATACATGGATGTTAATCTTCTTACACAACGTAGTGCAATGATTACAACACTGCCAACCAGGAAACATTCATTCCTATACTTTACATACACACGCCGCTATGATCGTGTTTGCTTATTCATCTAATTTGCTTCCAATCAATTTATAGCTTCAGGTTTTCATTTTTAAAAATGGGTTCCCAAATAATCAAGTGAAATGGATGCCTTTAAATTTTACGGTTTAAAAGTGTCTTCTGTAAAAAGATAATACCAAACAGTTTATTGGCATTTTGTACTTGTATCATTAAAACCAAACTTTTTATTCCATAGAAGCGCTATAACTTCTGTTTTTTTCACTTTAAAGATGAGTTTCATTTAATGATAATGTTCTAATAATTGTAAAAATCATAACTCTTCAGACAAGTTTACTTAAAACTTTGTTAAAACGTTATTTTTTCACATTACAACAATATTTTCCTATTCAAGTGTAGGGTCAGTAACCAATTGAAAGTTTCAACCAATTTTGACAAATAATAGCTCATACTTTATTTTTTTAATAAGTTTTGAACAAGATATTTTAAACAAAATTCAACAAGTGAAATTGTAGAGAATGTTTCAAAGTGCATAATGAGCTATTATTTGTCAAAATAGGTTGACAATTTCAATTAGTTACTGATCATTAAAGAAAAAACACAAAATGTTTTATAATTATTATTTTACAAAAAATGTTGGTCCAAACTAATTTTTGTTTGCATTTGCTGTTAAAAATCTTTTTTGATTTTGAGATCACAGACATTTAAAACCGAAAGGATGATCGGTCGAGGACTCTATAGCAAGAAAGCGAGAGCATTCATGGCGAACCCTTTAAAGACCAATCTACACCGTATTGTGCAATCGAATTCCAGAATCGCAATCGGTGCCATTAAAGCCACGGTTACGAACAAACTCAAAGGTGGTGGTTGCTCTCGCCTGTTGTGCGAGGAGACAGGTGATTTGCTGTCGGCATGACGCGTTCTTAGAATAAGAGGAACCTATAAGAGTGAGAGAGACATAAGTGAAAGAGACTGAATCAAGGACGCATGCATCGCAAAAGATCGATTGATTGCCTTCGTATCCACATGGTCTCTTGAAACGGTATTTAACGTATATGGGTGAAATCTTCTGAAAGTGACACTTTTAAATTTCAGTTTTTCAATTTATTTTTTTTCTTTAATAATATAGTTTTTCTTTTGAAACTACTTAAGGGAAGGCACCACCCCCAACTTTGACCCCTTTAAATTTGAGTTATTGAAGTAGGTTATATTTTTTATCTTACACCACTTTTAACCCTAAAATATATAGGATGGTCAAAAATTTAAAATTTTAATTTTTTGAAGAGATTAGAATTTTTATCTTTTCACTAATTGCATATTTTTGCAAATCCATGCAAGAGGTTGTTTAAAACTATAAAATAAGCTTAGAAAAAAATTTGCGTTAAAAAATATTGAAAATTGTAAGAGAAGATTAATTTTAAATGTTAAAATTTTACAACTTTGTGACATATTTCCAAAGTCCTAGACCAATAATCTTCTTGAGAATATCAGTGTTTAAAAAAATATATTCCCTTAATGCAAAAACCATGTCGAATATCTTATTTACTAGATTAAAATTTTAACGTCTGTCAAAATTTTAACCTAGAAAATAAAATAATTTTGACAGACGTTAAAATGTTAACATAGTAAATAAGTTATTCGACATGGTTTTTGCATTTAGCGAATAAATTTTTCTAAGAACTGATATTCTCAAAAAGATTATTTGGTCTAGGAATTTGGAAATATGTCACAAAGTTGTAAAATTTTAACATTCCAAATTAATCTTCTCTTACAATTTTCAATATTTTTTAACGCAAATTTTTTTCTAAGCTTATTTTATAGTTTTAAACAACCTCTTGCATGGATTTGCAAAAATATGCAATTAGTGAAAAGATAAAAATTCTAACCTCTTCAAAAAATTAAAATTTCAAATTTTTGACCATCCTATATATTTTAGGGTTAAAAGTGGTGTAAGATAAAAAATATAACCTACTTCAATAACTCAAATTTAAAGGAATCAAAGTTGGGGGTGGTGCCTCCCCTTAATTTCATACTGAAGAGTAATATTTTTAGGTTGCGCAAAATTAATTCTTAAAAATATTAAAGTTTTTCTTCATTGAAAAGTATTATTGTTGCTCCATTAGATTAATTTTTTTCAATTCCCGAGCTCACGAAATCGAAAATGAAAGTACACTGCTTAAAAATTAATAACTTGCATATTTTAATACCAAATATATTCATTTCCATTAAAATATAAATTTATTTAAAGTATTTGATTTAATGGTATTTTGGTTAATTTTTTCAAAGCAATGCAGGTAAATACCAAAAACAAACGAAAAAATAGCATCTTTCAAGGAAAAGGCTTTGGAGATGAAAAATAAATTTTCTTTCACATTTATATACATTAGGGCGCAATTAAAATATGTTTTAAGTAAAATATACAAATCTAACACCCTCATTTTATATTACCATCGAAATATTCTGTTAAATTTACTTCTACATTCAGTTATTTATTAAAAAGGAAGGCTTTGGAGATAAAATGAATTTTTACTCGGAGAAAAATGAAAATTTCGATTATTTATAACAGCAACAATTTTTCTCCTTTTTATAGACAAAATATAGGAAAATTAAACGTTAGATTCTCAACTTTATTTTAATGTGCATTAAAATTTTGTTTTAAGATATTTTTAAAGTATAAAATATCAGTAATCATTGTAAAGTAACTTTAACCTACAACTGAAGACAAAGCTTAAACATTCTTATCAAAAATAAAAGTGAGGTCTAAAATTTTTTAAAAAGCACATAATGATGTAAAAAGCATTGTACTTTTTGACAATATTTTTAAAAAAATTCTGAGAATTTGAAAAAAACCATAAAAATTTAGTTAGTATCTTGGTAGCTCGTATGAGAAATATGAGAAAACTCTCATACGAGTCTTTTCCGTAATGAGAAGTGTATAGATGCTTGTATACGAGGTGACTTTTGAAGCATTTTTCTTAATATAACACTATTTTAAAGTAAATGTAGATAATCGAAATGAATTTTCAAAGTAAAACAAAGCTAAATTTATAAGGGAAAAGAAGTTTTAAGAAAAAAAAGATAATTTTGTTCAAAAAATTTATTCACACTGAAAAAAGGTTAGAATTTGATAATTCCTTGTTACTCTAACTTACCGACATTAGATATTTCTCGGATGCGGTAAGCACGAGTTTGTATTAAATTCAATTATTTTATATAAGAACATTTATATAATAAATAAATAATAATATATTTATTAATTAGTAATGAAAAAACTTATTTATTCTACCGCCAATACAAAATCGTGCTTACCGCATCCGAGAAATATCTAATGTCGGTAAGTTAGAGTAACAAGGAATTATCAAATTCTAACCTTTTTTCAGTGTGAATAAATTTTTTGAACAAAATTATACTTTGAAAATTCATTTCGATTATCTACATTTACTTTAAAATAGTGTTATATTAAGAAAAATGCTTTAAAAATCACCTCGTATACAAGCATCTATACACTTCTCATTACGGAAATGGCTCGTATGAGAGTTTTCTCATATTTCTCATACGAGCTACCGAGGTCGTATACGAACTCCGCGGTCCGTGTATAGAATTTTTTTTACTGGGTAGTTATTACATAAATTAAGTTGAATAAAATTATTTAATTTTCTTTTTAAAATGATAAATACTGTGCTAAATTTTCACTATAGAAATTGATAATAATTATTAAAGAGTCGATTTTGTAAAATTAATCGAGACATCAAAAATGTCACTTTCAGAAGAATCACCCATATATTAATATTCTCTGCACATACAATGGCACCCATAAGCATTTCTACCACACTTATCAATGTATTTCTATGCTATGGTACTATAGTATCGTACGAATAAGTTTCTTCCCAAGTTTCATTTTTCTTTTTTTCATTCACAAAATCCTTGAATAACACAGTCACATACAATAAAATTTGCTTTTGTGTTTTTTTGTTTTTCGGGTTGCTGAATCCAAATCCGAGGTCCATTAACCTCATGTCATCATTTTTTGAAATTCATTGAATTTATGCTTTTATTCAGGCAGAAATCGACGACCGGCATGGTACCGGCATTCGTGCCGGATGGGTGACTGACCAGTCAGAAATGATAACGCCATTTGTAGCTGGCAGCATGGTATAATAGTGCCTGACCAGCACTAATTTACCACTGGGCCAGTACCGGGCCGACAAAAATAGGTCAATCGAAGGGTTTTTTAATGCTCTACAAGTTGGTAACTATGGTTTTAATGTTATTTCTACATTTATCAACAAAATTCTTAAAAAAGTCTTATTTTCCAAAATTTTTGATTTTTAAAAGTTTAATATCTCCGGTGAATATGGACGAAAAATGTTCATTCTAGGCTCAAAAGATGCGTCTAAAAAAACTCTAAAAAATTAGAAAAAAACATTTATAGGTGTCCTAACATTTTTTTAAAGTTATGGGCAAAAAACGTTTTTTTTAAATTAAAAATCAAAAAAAGAAATAGTTAAACTTTATTAATCTATCTGAAAGTACTCTCATTTCATGTCCACAGATGAGACCTACAATTTAAAAAAAAATTCTGCCTAAAAGCTCTTTTTAATTTGGAGATATTTATGAAAATGTAATGTTTACACACACACACACACATACGGAATGACATTTTTTAAAAATGTCATTTTTCAACTCCTGAGTTCAAATAACATAAAGATATGTTAAAAAATCGAACATGAAAAATTTTGGTATTTCAATACTTCCTCTATATGAGGAAGCAATAATTAATGTTTTTATTGAACATTTATTTATATTTTACTTTGCATTTATATACCTTGGAATTAATTTAAACTCATGAAATAAATATTTGGAACGACAACCACTACACTAAACATGCACTTGGTATTTTCACTTTTTAGTAGATACTAGATTTTCGAGTCAAAATAAAATACTTAGACAGATGATGTTTTATATACTTCAAGTATACAATTTTATCTACAGGTCAAAAGTTATTAATTTGTAATTATTTTTCTGCCGACAAAACTCCTGTGATGGTGAAAAAACACAAGAAAATTTTGCTTTTGCGTCTTTTGGGGTCGCTGATTATGAATTTGAAATTAGTTTTGAATAATTCAAAATGGCGGATCTAATATGGTGAATAAAATTTTTTAAAATTCATTGAATTTGTTTTTTGCTCGCTATTTCGGAGTTTTTTTGGGGTCTGTGATTATAAATTTGATGTACGTTTTCTTATGGCGGATAATATTTTCTGTTTTCACTTGATTCAGTTAACCCAATGGGAAACTGCCAAGAGTGGTCACCATTGGCGCATTAATGAACCAATATTGGGAGCCATTGTTTTACTATTGGTATATTATTGGCACCAAGCACAACGCGCACACGTGTTCAAGTGCGTTCACGTTAGTTCCAACCGCGCCGCATAGGGCGAGCAAACATCACTTCCACTCGCATCGAAGTTACTCCAGCCTGTACATATAAAGGCTCCTCAGGTCCATTCGTAGAATATATTTCTGCCCCGTGCCTCTCCTTTTTTGCACAGGATGTGAGGCAATTTTTTTTAAAGAGAAAAGATCTCGCTAATTACTGTGATGACTTTTTTCTGTTACAAATATTAATTTTAAAAAATCAATAAACAGTTTTTAAATATTGTAATTAAGTAAATATATTTTTAATTAATAATTTTTGTTAATTTAAAAAAATTTTTATTGTTGGCGTTTTATTGGCAGTTATTAATGTGCCAATGGTGGCTGCCAATTATTGGCATCGACGTAGTCAGCCCATGATTTTACCACTATTGGTCCATTAATGGGTGCCAATTATTGGCATGCCTGGCTACCATTATTGGGCCATTAATGCGCCAATGGTTTTTTCCCAGTGGGAAGGGGTAACACCATTCTATAGAGACATAAAAGTGAATTTAACTTTGATGAATTCATTTCTACGAAAATTGATATAAGAATTTAATAATATATGTAATATTTTTATTAATTGTGAGGCAGCACTTAAGACAATTTTTTAAAATAAAAAATGATTTTAAAAAAATGGACTTTCTTCATTGTCTGCCTACACTTATAAATAAGAATTTACTTAAAAAGAAGGGCTGAAATTTCAATTTGTAAAAGGAACAAGTTAAAGAACGTAATATGAAATCAACCCAGTTCTAAATTATCTCGATCGTGGAACGTGACGAGAACAGAGGATATTCAATGGATAAGTTGAAAGGGCAGATATCTGATTAGAATACGATGACCATATTAGCACGACTCCTCCCAGAGACGTGAGGGAATGCATAAGATAGTCATGTATTGATAAGTCAATGCGAGCACTCTCTCTTATAATACGAATATGCGAAGGACATCGTTCCACCGACTAGCGCTGATAAAATGAACATAAAAAGAAAGCAATGTCACATTTTAGTTTAATTATTATTTTACTTGATATAATCCTATACTTTATATGAATAAACGTCCTCGAAAACATATGCTTAATGACATAATCGATTTATGTACCTATATGTTTTATTTATTTCCTCCAAGATTAACGGAATTCGCATCTTATATGTAATCCTGTTCAATTCAATTCAAGAATGGTTTAAGTGTATTGAGTAATGTCATCATTCACAGTCTCTCCGTTTTGATGAAATATATTTTACCTACTTAAATGCTATGCGATTTTAATTGACCAACAAATCGGAAGAAAAAATGTAATAAGGCTGTATAATGAAAACTTACACGCAGTTGCAGGGAAATTTTTTCCATCGATTACTTTTTTATTTCTGAGAATAACAATTCAAAAATGTAACTTTTAATGATATGATAAAAAAAGAATGAAATATCCTTTTAATGGACGTCTTTCAAAGATTCTTTGAAACTTTAAAAAGAAAGGAAAAAAATAATGCACTTTTCTAAATTGGAAGGCGGTGTCATCTTTTCGGCAGAGAGAAACCTCTTGAATTCAAAGGGATTCTGTCAAATAAATGGACTTTGTTGAAGTAATAATAGTCGTAATTACGTACATATGGCGACCGGTTTTTGTGTTATTTCTAATCGTGTCCAAAGAATAATACTATATTCTGTACAGAATTTCGCCATAGGCTTAAATTTAATTCTCTTCAGACAAAGTTACAAATAGCTCCCCTAGGTTGTTGGTAATAATGGTTGTCCGCTGCGCTGATGACTCCGTTTATTTCGTCTTTCCAGCTTCACAAATTATACGAAGACTTTATTATTACTGGGTTTTTTTTGTGTAAATTTTGGTAATACTTTCTCGTAAATTTTAAAGTGCGGTATTCGGTGACAACTGCTTTACAAATAATGCTAGTATCTTAACAATATTAATTTGTAAGGTAATAAGACAATTCAGAAAAGTAAGATTTATGTACATGAAGTTGAAACTGATGTACAGTTATCACACGGAGAAAAATAGATATTTAAAATAAATATCTAGATGTTGAAGTTTAATATATTTCTTCTTTAACATAGGTACTGCTATCTAGATATTAAAAGTAAATATCTGGATGATAAGCGCTACACAGAGAAAAAAAATTATTTGATTCAAAGAAATTTTGTTTAAATTGAACTTAAAATATCTTTGCTATACAGTCAAACATATTTAAGTTTAATTCAAACATATTTTCTGGTTCAGTTTCAGAGATTAATATTGAAATCAAACATAAATTGTGATTGATTTAAAACTATCTGTAGTTAACTTTTGAGTTTGATTCAAACATAAAATTTTTAAACATTATTTTTGTTCAAACCGTAACAGAAAATATGTTTGAATTAAATATAATTATTCAAACAAATAATACTTTTGAATCAATGCAGTAGATATTTTCTATATATTGAGATTAAACTTACAAATTAATTTCAATTAAACAAAATCGTCTAACATTATTTTTGTGTTTCATTTATGTATAATGTTTTCTCAGTGTAGCATCTATCATTTGCTTTGAACATCTAGATATTAAAATTAAATATTTTTTATGCCAACGGTTCATATATATTTTTCAATATCTACTTTTGAATATCCAGTTTTCTCCGTGCAAAATTAAGTTTTAAAGTTAAATATTTTTTATCAAGCTGCAACTTGCACCTATAGTTGTCAGGAATACTTAACTCTTCATAATTTTATATTGGTTTTAAACAAACAAAATATTTAACTTTAAAAATTAATTTCAAGAATTAACTGGGTGCTGATAACCGAGTGCCAGTTTAAACTTTATTTTATGTAGATCAGAAGCATAAAGCATGATTTAAGATTGGTAATTAACGTTTGAAAATAAATTCAATTTTCGGATTTGAAACCCCCACATTGGATTGCTTTCATTGCGTCTATGTCATTGGAAGTCAAGACTTGTTATGTAAGTCACCTTTATTTGTAAGATATAGTAGTTTAATCCGATATCACATTGGCACATGAATTGACAAAGTGGAATATTAATTATTATTATTACTACTATAAATTGTTAACATAAAGGGGCGTTCCCGTTTTTTTCTACGATCAATAGTTTTCGGGATAAAAATTCCCAATATAAGTGTCGAAATTATATGATTGCAAATGTCTTGCAAAATATTAAAAATTTTGCAAAACTTTTTGCCACACTTATTTAGAACCCTAAACACTATCAAAGTATAAATTACCCATGATAAGTCTCATTTAAACTTTGAACCTTCAATGACTTTTGTGCACTGCTAATTTTTTTTTAATTTTAAAATGAAACTTGACCGGCGACCTAAAAATTCTAAGTTCTATAAAATAAGAACCACCCTTACATGTATATTTCAAATTTGATTTTATGTTCTAATATATAATATATATGTTGTAGGCGAAAATTAAAATCCGTCGTTTAGCATAATGCCTAGACTTTAAGCTAAACACGGGCGAATAAGAAAATGTTTGAGTAAATGACAATTTTTCCATTTAATCGCCTGAATTCGTTAATCATTTAGCTTAATGCCTAGGCTTTAGTTTAAGCTAAACGCCCAAAAAATCCAGGAAAATAGAAAATTTTGTATCGATTGATCAAGAATAAACATCGTAATGAAATTCCAATTAATAATAATATAGAAAAAATTCAAATTAAAGACAAAGCTATTTTTCATAAAAATTCAACAATTTATTGTAATTAATTGAAATAAATTGGAAAGAAAAAAAATAACAATTTATTTATTGTAGCAAGTAAAACTTTGGTGGCATCGTGAACTGCAAGTTATTTTTAATTTAAAGCAAGAGCACCTATTTGTCTATAATATTTTTAAAATGTAGTTTCAACGAAGAATATTTGAAAGCAAAGAAAATAAACAAAGACTCATAAATAAAAATTTAGAAACGATTTTCAATTAAAAATACCTACAATATAATATTATTAATTGAAATGTCATTACAATGTTTATTCTTGATCAATCGATAATTTGATACCAATTTTTCTATTCGCCTTACGCTCTTTGGGCGTTTAGCTTAAAGCCTAGGCATTAAGTTAAATGACTAATGAATTTTGTCTTTTTTAGGACGATTAAAAGAGTAATTGTTATTTACTTGAACATTTTCCTACTCGCCCGCGTTTAGCTTAAAGCTTACACGGAAAAAATATTCAACAGCAAAATGCTGTGTATGCACAGCAATTCAACATGCAAGAAGAGCATTAGACAGCACATGCTCTATTACACTGGAAAATACTGTGTCACTCACAGGAAATCTTTGTTGCGACAAAGAATTTTTGAAGTTTGTACAGAGTAGTTCACAGAAGGCGCATTGAATTTCTTGATGCTCTAACCACTTTTTCAGTCTGCTAGACTATACACAGTATTTTGCTGTTAAACCTTCTTTCCGTGTAGGCATTAAGCTACCTGGAAAAAAGTTCACACACGGAGAAAATTCATTCCTGAAAATTTACCGAACTTTGTTCGGTAAAACTGGGATGAAGTGTCAAAACTGTAATTTTTAAGGAACAGGACTGTAAAAGCAATTGCATTGAAAAATAATGTAAAAAGAATAAATCTTATGGTACATGTATTAGCTCTTCACTTACAGATCGGTAAAACATAGGGTAAGTGTACACTACACTCAGTTTTATAGAAAGTTCGGTAAATCGAAAGGTACGGTAAAACTTATATATATTGTATAGTTCAGTAAAACGTAGGGTAAGTGTTCACTATACTTATTTTTATTGAAAGTTCAGTAAAAAGTAAAGTACAATGTTCGGTAAAATTTATATTCATTGAATTACTAAATAGTTCGGTAAAACTTGAAGAATAAAAAATAAAAAATAATGTCATTGCAGTAGTTCTATTATAGTAATACTGCCGTAAATCTCATTTTACCTACTTTAATCACTACCTAAACCCCCTACAATTATTCACGAACAAATACTGTTTTGTATTGTTGTATAAAGAAAGAGTTGAAATAAATTTTAAAGTTGTTTGTGATATGTAACAAATAATGATAACTTTTATTCTATTTGGTTTGTGTTGTGTAATACAATTTGCACAGTGTAATATTGTTGGAACCGATATATATGTATCTTTCAGTTGTCCGGGCTAGACTGACTTGGAAGGTATCTTACAGGTAATCAGTTTTTCAAAAAACGTACATTTGGCAACATTTAATTTTTTGAAGTTAGTTTTGGCAACGTAGCATTCAAAATTTGAGTTAGAGAAGGGGTATACAGAAGGGTACAAAAAGTAGGTACACATTTTTAAGTATAATTTGTAAAGGCAATTACGCCTAATCCCGACTATGGTTCCATCTCCGTAATAAAGGTGCAGATGTGACCATCATGTTGTAGCTGTTTCGGCTTATAGTAATAAAACACTAAATTTCATACAAATTTTTTGAGAAATCCACAAATAATTTTTTCTTTTAAAATCTTAAGCAATAAACAGAAAACGTGTCAAAACTTGAATTCTAAACTACCTGAATGTATTCATAAAAAAGTTTTCGTAAATGTAGCAAAAAATTTTCCGTCTTATTTTATTTTTTAGAATATTTTTATTTTTTAACTTGATATAATTTTGATACGACAAAACATACCGGCCTCCTTGAACGACTTGCGTTCGAAACAAGCAATGTCTCTATGAACTCTCTAAGTTTATCATGTAAAAAAAACTAAATTCTAAATAAAGTTAATGTTCATTTGTTTAAAAGCAAGAGTTCTTAGTCAATTGGAAGTGGATATAACTTTTTTAAAGCACGTTTGTATGTTTCAGACGCACTTTTTATAGTAACAGTTCGCACTATTCCATCTTGACCTGGGTGTAGTTCAATAATACGAGCTAATTTCCACTTCATTGGTGGAAGGTCATCTTCTTTGACGATTACTAATGTGTCTAGCTTAACATTTTCTTGATCAGTAGCCGATTGCCACTTGCTCCTGGATAATAGTTCATTAAGGTACTCCTTGTACCATCGATTCCAAAAGTGGTGTCTCATTTGTTGTGCTGATTCCCAACAATTGAGGCGATTGGTTGGAATGTTGCGTAGATCTTGTTGAGGTAAGCATGTCATAGAGTTGCCAATTAGGAAATGACCAGGAGTTAAGGGAAGTAAATCATTTGGATCTGAGGAGAGAGGAGTCAAAGGTCTGGAATTAAGAATAGCTTCGATTTCAACAACATAAGTATGAAGTTGTTCATAAGTTAACAATGAATTTCCAGAAATTCGTGTGAAATGTGTTTTGAATGACTTTACTGCAGCTTCCCAAAGGTCACTAAAGTGTGGAGCTCTAGGTGGGATAAAATGCCAGCTAATTCCAATTTCAGACAGATAATTTTGTATCCTTACATGTTGCGGGACAGAGTCAATTTCTTTAAATAGATCTTTTAAGACCGTATTAGCACCAACAAAATTTGTTGCGTTATCTGAATGAAGCGATTTTGATACACCCCGTCGTGCAAAAAAACGTTTAAGACAAGCGAGAAAGGCTTCGGTACTCAAATCATTAACAAGCTCCAAATGAACTGCTTTAGTAGCAAAACATACAAAGACAGAAACATAAGTTTTGATTTTTGTTCGATTACGATAACGGTGTTCCTTTGTATAAAAAGGACCAAAGAAATCAACACCTACTTGAAAAAAAGGACGAGAAAACGAAATTCGATCTTTTGGTAAATTCCCCATGAGATATTTAATTTCCTGTGGTTTAACTCGGAAACATTGCACACATTTTCGGATAATGTTTCTAACAATGCTGCGCCCATTGATGAGCCAATGTTTTTAACGTATTCCGTACAAAGTACTTGATATGCCGGCATGGAATCGTTTCTTATGCTCATTCCTAATTATTATATTAGTAACGTGATTGTTTTTTGGTAAAATTATAGGGAATTTCTGTGATTTAGGAATGTCAGCGTGTACCAATCTTCCCCCAACCTTTATAATACCATTTTCTAAGAAGGGATTCAAATTGAAAAGATTGCTTGACTTTGACACAAGTCGATTATTGTTTAAATCGACAAGTTATCGTGAAAAACAATCTGATTGAGTTAATTTTAAAATCAATTAAATGGCTGAATTTTTCTCGTCTTGAGAAATTGGACAAATTTGTCTCTGATCTTTATCTTTAATTTTTGAATTTTTAATAAAACGTTGGCAATACGTTACAACATTTTGAATTTTTCTCAAATTGTCAAATTTCGATAGAAATGGCAATTCTGATTGTGTAATTTTTAGTGAACAAATAGGTTTTACTTCGCGTGTTTCTAGTACTATTTGAGATTCCAATTTAAAATGAGGCCAAGTATCCTCGTTTTGTGATAACCATAAGGGCCCTCGAATCCAGAGAGAATTTTCCATAAACTCAGTGGCATTTTAACCTCTGGAAATAGAGTCATCAGGATTATCTTGATTACGTACATGACGCTATTCAGATGTCTGAGTCAAGAATTGAATTTGTGATACTCTATTCGCAACGAATGTTTTTAAGGTGTGCGGAGGAGTTTGAATCCAATTCAAAACAATTGTTGAATCGGACCAGAAAACAATTTTTGAAAATTTAAGTTTTAACGCGCTTATCGTTGATTCAGATAATTTTGCTAGCGGATCAGCACCGCAAAGTTCTAATCGTGGTAAAGTGATTGTTTTAATAGGAGCTACACGAGATTTTGAGCAAATAAGAAAGCAGTGATGGTTGTTTTCATCATCAGTTGTACGAATGTATAAACAAGCACTATAAGCCTTTTCACTTGCATCACAAAATCCGTGCAATTGGATTTCCCTTGTGTTCTCAGGTTTAATACATCTTTCGAATTGAATGTTTTCGATATTAATTAAATGTTTTTTATAATCTAACCATAACCTTTCAATTTCTGCAGAAATTGGTTCATCCCAGGTTATAATTGAAATTTCCATAGTTGTTGAATTAAGATTTTCCCTACAACAATAACTGGACCTAACAGACCGACAGGATAAAATAATTTAGAACATTCAGATAGAAGAGATCTTTTTGTTTCAGGCTTAAGGGATTTAGATAAATTAACGGAGTAAAATATTGAATCCTTTTTGGGGTCCCAGCGAAGGCTAAGCGCCTTGACTGTATCTGCTTGATCGAGTGACATAAAATTATCTTCAGATTTAGAAGTAAAATTTTTGCACAATTCAGGGCAATTGGAAACCCACTTTCTTAAATTAAAACCTCCTTTTTTGAGAACACTAATTAAATCATCAGGAAGTTGGAGAGCATCATTAAAAGTTTTACTACCTGTCAATACATCATCGACGTAAAAATCTTCTTTCAAAACCTTTGCAGCTTGAGGGAAGGTTTCCTTTTCATCGTCTGCTAACTGATGCAAAGTTCTTATAGCAGAAAAGGTGCTGATGCAAGACCAAAGGTAACCGTATTTAACGTATATATTTTTACTGGTTCGTCCGAATTAAGACGCCATAAATTTTTTTGATATTTTCGATCGGATTCAGCAATTTGAATTTGTCGATACATTTGTTCAATATCTGCTGTAAATGCGTATGGAAAAGTTCTGAATCTAATGACAATTGAAGTGAGGTTATCTTATATTACTGGCCCTAATAACATGCATTCGTTTAAAGAAACACCTGTTGATGTTTTTAACGAACCATTATAAACAACTCTAGTACTGGATGTTAGACTTGTTTCTTTTCTTACAGCATGATGAGAAAGATAAAAACCAGTCTTAACATCATAAGTCTCATTGATAAGAGACATATGACCCTTATCAATATAATCCTGAATACAAGCAGAATATTCCGTCTTGAGATTGTAATCTTTTGAAAGTTTTTTCTCTAACGCGTAAAAACATTGATAAGTGCTGTTTTTTAAATCTCCTAATGAATCTATTTTGTCATTAAAGGGAATTCGCACAGAATAACTTCCGCAATAATTTCGTGTAACGTTTTCAGTGTAATGAAGTTCAGCAGATTTTTCTTCTTCGGACTTTGGCATTATAGAAGAATCATCTTCTAATTCCCATAAGATAGACAATTCTTTAAATTTGATTAAATTACATGCAATTGAGGATGTCCGAGGAGAAACATACCGACCTGCAAAAATCCAACCTAACTCTGTTTCTTGAAAGAGTGCTGTCTGACCTTTAATTCGAATTTGACCAGCACCTAACATATCATAAAAATGTTCAGCACCTATTAATATATCGATTTCAGCTGGTTCGTAAAACAATGGATCAGCTAAGAAAATCTCATTAGGTATCTTTATTGAATTTTTATTAATTATTAATGAAGGCATTTTTTCTGAGATTTCGTTGAAAATTAAAAAGTACATATTAACTTTATAGTTCTCATATTTTGATTTTATCTTTGTTGAGGTACTGAACTTGATTTCGGAATGAAGATTTTCAACGCCCTTTAATTTGACGTCAGTTTTCTTCTTCGATAAACCTAACAAGTTGGCGAATTTTTCCGTGATCGAATTACATTGTGAACAAGAATCTTACAATGCTCGACAAGTTCTAAAATTTCTTTGTCCATCTAAAATATCGACTATAGCGGTACCCAAAACAATTTGTGAGTGATTTTTCCCTTGATAACTTAATAGGGAAGTGGTGGAAGTGTGTGTAATATTTTCTTCCTTGATTCAGATTGTTTAGGAGTTTCGTTGGTAAAATGCAAGAGAATATTATGAGGTTTGCGACAAGTTTGACAATGATCTCTACGACACTCACTTGTCTTGTGGTTTGATAAAAAACAATTATGACAAATTGCTGCATTCTTTACAACATTATATCGCTCTTTCTCCGGTAATTGAATAAATTTATCACACTTTGAAAGTAAATGCATAGAAGAACACAATGGACAAGACTTTTGTGTATTAGAGTTTTTTGATTCAACTGTAGAATATAAACAAGTTTGATTGGTTGATCGACCATTATAACCCTTTTTTGTGTTTTGAGGATTTTGTTTATTATCTGTTTTATGAAATGATTGCGTAGTTTCAATAAGTGACCTATGTTCTAAGAATGAAATCATTTCAGATAATGTGGGAAGTTTGGTACTTTTAATTGACTCTTCCCATTTTTCTCTATTATAGTTATTCAATTTGTGTCGAATAATATAGATAAGCACAAGATCCCAATGCTCTACCGGCACTTCTAAAGCTTTAAGAGCTCTGACATGTTTTTGAAAATTATCCAACAATGCGCGAATTGGAGTTTCCTTTGAGATATTTTTTAATTTGAATAATGCTTCAATATGACATTCTACTATGTGCCTCCGATTATCAAATCGCGTTTTTAACAAATCCCAAGCAATTTCGTAATTATCACTTGTGGTTTCGATCGAAGCTATTATATCAGATGCTTCTGCCTTTAAGCAGGACTTTAAATAATGAAGTTTATGTATTTTTGAAATGGAAGGATTGTCATGACACAGAGATTTGAATGTGTCATAAAAAGTCAACCAAGTATCGAAACCACCACTAAAAGTAGGAGCTTCGAGTTTTCGAAGTTGAAATGCCGAGTAAAAATGATTTAAAGGTAAAATGTTAGAAAATTGTTCGTTGTTTCGTCCTAAAACTTCCGGTAGAATATGCAATTGTAAAGAGGGAGGACTAAGTGGAGTCACAACTGTGAACGTAATTACTCTGTTTAATACATTAATATATTTTCTTAACAATCCTTGAATTGAATTGAATCTAACTTCAAAGGAGGTCCTTTCACAATCTAGGTTTCGAAATCTTCCTCGCTTTCTAATGTACTATCTAATTGACCCTGGATAATGTCAAATTTATCGCACAATTCGAGATGCTTTTCTAAACGATTTTCTAAGTTAGGAGCTGAAAGATCTGATTGATAGTCAATAGTTTGAAGACATCTCTCTAAAACGGTTAACTGGCGTTTTATATTGCCGCGTTGCAATTTTAAATTTGCTGGGTCAACCATTTTGTTTAATGCTTATTATAACAAAAATATAATAAACCTATTGAAAAGAAGGTTTTGGAAGTGGAGGAATGAAGGAAGAAATGGCTGACACTAGACTTACTTTAATTGCCTTCCTTGGTCGATAATAACAAACTTCTTGAAATCAGGAGTTATATTCTGACCTGATGATGTAGAACTTTTAGTTGTAGAAATGGAGTCTAGCATACACTGTTTCTTTAATTATTTCTGATCAGTCTTTTCTAACTAATTAATCAATGTAATAATGTCTTATTTCACTTATTTTCCCAAAATTTACTCAATGGCTTTCAAGTAAGCATCAGAGCAAATTAAAAATGGGGCACAAAGGTCAACTGCTATATTTTTAAGAGAGCTGATGGATTGTATTAAATCGTGGAAAGATTAGAATTTCACAAGTACTGATTTAATTACATTATTGTCAATGTTCACGATTTCGTAATTGTTATTGCAGTATTTAATAAAAGTCCTGGATTAACAAGGTACAGCAAATAACAATTCCACAAATTTAATGGGTATCACTCGAAACACTGACTTTAAATGTTTTTCCATTCTTTTGTTATTTATGTGTTTGTAACAACGTAAATGGTTAATTATGACTGGAGATAAAGACACACAGTTTTGTAAAAAACCAACACTAAGGATTGATTAAAAACAATCCGGCTCGAAGGACCATGTTTTGTATTGTTGTATAAAGGAGTTGAAATAAATTTTAAAGTTGTTTGTGATATGTAACAAATAATGATAACTTTTATCATTAACTTACTAGTTAGTTTTGGCAACGTAGCATTCAAAATTTGAGTTAGAGAAGGGGTATACAGAAGGGTACAAAAAGTAGGTACACATTTTGAAGTATAATTTGTAAAGGCAATTACGCCTAATCCCGACTATGGTTCCATCTCCGTAATAAAGGTGCAGATGTGACCATCATGTTGTAGCTGTTTCGGCTTATAGTAATAAAACACTAAATTTCATACAAATTTTTTGAGAAATCCACAAATAATTTTTTTCTGTTAAAATCTTAAGCAATAAACAGAAAACGTGTCAAAACTTGAATTCTAAACTACCTGAATGTATTCATAAAAAAGTTTTCGTAAATGTAGCAAAAATTTTTCCGTCTTATTTTATTTTTTAGAATATTTTTATTTTTTATCTTGATATAATTTTGTTACGACAAAACAAATACTTATTCCTTACACCTGCCTACAGTAAATTCTAAACGCATACATTAATACATACATCGCACGCTTTACATTATTGCTTCAGAAAGTTTCAACTGTCCTTATATATGAATCTCAATTTTATTTTACCGCTTGTGAGAAAGATTCAAATTAATAAACAAAAGTTGTATAAAATAAAAGAATTATCCATATTAAATCCATGTTATTGAATAATTTCTAACTATATTTAAGGTCAATTTATGAAATAGTTTCAAATTATGTTTTTATTGTTATAAAGAAAAATGTTTAAATTTGTATTTTATGTAATAAAACAATATTTTATTAAAATTCTTATTATTTCCAAATTTTTATCAAAAAAGATTAAAATAATCAATTTTAGTGTTATTGTTACTATAAATCAGGGACCGTCTCAAAATTTTAGTTTCATTTTAATTTTTGAGATGACACGAAACTAAATTAACGTCTAAATATTAGTTTAGTACTTAAGTGTACGTAAGTTACGTAAACTTGATCAATTACGTAAGTTATTGTAGTTACGTAACTTACGTAAGTTACTGTAGTTGCGTTATTTACTCTGGTTACGTAACATACGTAACTTACTGTAATTATGTAAATTACTATAGCTACGTAATTTACTTTGGTCACGTAAGTTACATTAATTACTTACGTTGCTCTTGTTAGATAAGTATGCGGAAACAATTTTTCTGTGATTGTCACTAAATTATTATGTTTTTCAATCTTTTGTTTCGAGTTGTCACGAAACTTAATAGTTTCAAATACTTTTGTTTTTAGATTATTTAAGAACTAAAACGAAAGTAATTTTCTATTTAATTTCGTTTCAGAAGCGGTTTCTGCTATAAATGAAATTATTAATTATTAGTTAATGAGTACAAATAGGTTAGAAACAACTAACTATTAAATGTCAAAGTTTTTTTTTACTACGGGGCATTTAAAAAAGTATTTCAATCCTGAAAACTAACAATTCAGGCAAGTCAAGGAAGTTTTTACCGAACTACTCCTGAAAACTAACACTCGAGTCAAGTCAAGAAAGTTTTACCGAACTGTTCCTGAAATGTTAGTGACCATCAAGGAGGTATTCAAAAGAAACGTTAAAATTTTATTTTATTTTTATTAAACCTTCAGTTTCAATTTTGTTTTAACTTTTACAGTACTAGTTTGTAAGAAATGAAGATATGACATTAAATTTGAAATAATATTCCTGCAAAAATAATTTAAAAATTATTAAAAATTACTGTTATGCCAGTATATTCCAACTTTACTGAAGAATTCGGTAAAATATAAGGAACAAATTTTCTCCGTGCAGATATTTCAAGAATTATTTCCTAACTCTTGGCTACGGTGTAACAACACTGAACAAGCGACGAACATTCAATATAGTAATCAATGAATGTTTGAAAGAAATTCGGGAACTGTATTAGAAAAAGCTATAAATAGCCCAATAGTCTTTTTTTCATGTAAGGTTCATGGCACTGGCCGCAACTGTTTCTGAAATTTTTGGGAACTCGTCAAGGAAACCTGTGCGCACCAGTCTCAATAAGTCTCACAGCCAGTAAGACTTGCGTGCCTTTTAGATTTATTTAATGCTGAGGTAATTAATTCGCCTGTTTAGCTCAGTTGGGTAAGATGCCGCAATAGATTTTTTCTTGCATTCGCCTAACTTTTCGATTTTCTTGAACAGTTCCCGACTTTTTCAAGAACAGTTTGCCGAGAAGTGGTGAAATAGTAAATGACATATTTAAAGAAGGCAACATTTAGTTCTCTGTGAACTACCCGTCGTATCCAAGAGTTACGAACAAATTTCCCGAATAATCGGCGAACTTTTTTTTCCGTGTAGGATCCCGTGTAGGAACCATTGTATTTTGCTTATTATAATAAAATTTTATTATCCTTTTTCGGATCCTACATAGGATCCTGCACAGGGTGTTAATAAAAGAATAATTTTGTGATATTCTATCTAATCCCTTTTAATTTCTTGTAAATCAAATGCTTGTTGGTATGCAACTAACGAAAATTGACCAATCAAAATCCAGCAAGTTACTTGAGAAAAGGATGAAAAAGAAAAAAAGTGACCCTGTTCAAAGTGATTTTAGTGACAGTTGTAATGAGCTTTCGAAACCACAAAAACAAAAGAAGAAGAAGTTGTAATGTGCTTGACTTAGTAACTGGCTTCAACTACGACTGTCTACGTGCATATAATTGGATAAAAATTACCAAAGTGCAAATAAAATCCCACACAGCACCGAAAATTTCTCGAAAGTTGACAATACTTCGCCCAGCGAGGTTAGCAATATTGCGTGGTAAAACTCATGCAAAAGAAGGTCTTATGTCTTACGTCTTTGGTATCGGAAGGTTTTAAGTGCTAAGTAAAGTCTTACGTTTTACGTCTTATGTCTTACATCTTACTACCGTTGCTATGTTAATGTTTGTCATAACAATCGTTAACAACTCATTATCATCATTTTTGTCATTTTAGGCCACGAAACCCAATGATGTAGGCACATTGCGCCTGCTCCTCTGCCTTTATATATATATATATATATATATATATATATATATATATATATATATATATATTATTAATATTATTATTATAATTATTACTATTATTATTATTATTATTATTATTATTTTACATTACAATTTTTCATTCTTATTATTTATACTTTTTTAAACATTTTATATTATTCATCTATTAGAATATAAATAATAAAATGTTGTTAATAAAATAAAATTGCTAATGCATATCATGTCCAAATAATAAAAAGAAGTGTGATCCCTGTTTATAGTGTTCAATACTGCGCCCCTAGAAAAAGGTATATTTTGCTCAGAACCAAATTGACTTTTTATTTGTTTCAAATAAATTTTGTTTGGTTTAAATAAAATTTTATTTAGTTCAAATATATGTTTTATTTATGTCGAATAAAATTTTTATTTTATCTGGAAATAATGCTCCTGAAAGAAATAAAGTTTCTCAACTTGAACATCAAAAAGAGTCATTAGACTCGAGTATTTTTCAGGTAAATGTAATATAAATTTATGTAATATAATATAAAATATTCAAAGTAGTATATAACTTAAGTTTTATTGTATAAAATATTTTTTAAATACCATCAGAAAAATCAAACTGAAATTTTTGTTTTATGTTAACATTGTTTTCATGGTGTCTAGCGAACCGGGAAACCGGAAAAATAAAAAAATTCTGGTAATTTAAAATTACCGAAATGATAGACACACTGGTTTTAAAATGCAAAGTTTTCACTTAAAATTATTTGTATGATAGGTTGATGTTGTAAATATTGACGAAAAACTGTGAAGCTTTTAAGACCTGAGGCGAATCAACATGCAAACCATATTGATGGAAAGTTCTGCACAGCAACCATGAGAAATTTAGAATCTCTGGCATTAGTACTCGGTCCAGATCAGGTCTTTTTTTTGTCTCAAGATGACAAAGCCAGGGTACCATTGGGAATCACTGCTGCTAATAAGCAGGCTCCCATTTTAATGAATCTTGATTACCAAGTTCGTTTACCAGACCACGGTTTTGTTGTTTCTGAGCGACATAAAATGATTCCCTCGGTGTACGCCGGCATTGAAATGGCAAGAAATTGAAAAGTCAATCGACAGCTGTGTCTTACTCTGGACCCACCTATACCGATTTTCATTTCAACTTCTGACGGAGGCCCAGATGAAAAACCGTGTTACATTCGAGTAATTGCTGAAGCTGTTAAGCATTTTATGAAATATAATTTGGATGCTTATTATCTCGCAACTAATGCTTCCGGACGTAGTGCGTACAATCGAGTAGAGCGACGTATGGCACCTCTGAGCAAGGAGCTCACTGGTCTGATTCTTGAACACGCACATTTTGGGTCGCACCTCAACTCAAAAAATGAAACCATTGATGTCGAATTAGAAAAACATAATTTCGAACATGCCGGTTGTGTTTTGACTGACATCTGGAGTTCTATCAAGATTGATAATTTTTCTGTCGAGGCGGAATACATTAATCCGGAAGAATATCCAGTTGCAACTGTGCCAGTTGATGAAAAGTGGTATGCAACACATGCTAGCGAGTCTCAATACTTATTACAAATTGTAAAATGCCATGACAAGCTATGCTGCGGTCGTCGTCGATCATGCCTCTGGAACATCCTGTCTGACGGATTTTTACCACCTCCTATGCTTGTTAACCAAACTTCTAAAGGATACATGGCAATAAAAAGTACAAAAGATAAAGGCCAATTTTGTCCCTTGCTTCTCCAACTGGCTCTCAAACTTCAACCCGAAACCAAGGATTTCCAAAAATTACCTTACGATTATTACTGTCTCAGTTTACATCATTCTCTCAAATCAAGGTAAAATTAAAATATTTAAATTTTTTAATCATTTTTCATTTAAAGTTTATTATTTAGATATATAACGCAAAATTTAAAACGTTTAATCAAATTATTTAACAGGGTTTGCAATGTTTGTGGAATCTACTGTGCTTCAATTAAGGCAATTACAAAACATATGCAATTGATGCATAAAAAAATAAAAAACCAGACCCGGAATAAATGCGACCACAAAGGGTTGCATCACGAAGAGCTAAAGAACTTTTGTGTGTCTTTAGCCAAGATTATTTTGGCCCTGAAGAAGCTCTCTGGATAGAAGAGGATGAAGTGGATAGTGACTTAATTCCAAATTTTTCAGAAATAACCGATATAAAAGGAATGCCGGTTATAAACAATATTAAAGAGTGATGTACATCTGCATGGTCTGAAGAGAAAGTGTAAGACACAATTTAATAAAAAAAGAAATTAGGTATATATTTAAATTTAAATATAAAAAATTTATGTGTCGATCTCAATGTTTATAAATAAAACAAGTTAAAAACACTGAGGTTAGTTAAAAAAATAGTTAAAAGTTTTTTAATTAAAACAAGAAAGAAATTATATATTTAAAATTTTTTAAAATTATTATAACAAATTATATGGGACGATCTCAATTTTTCTAACTAAAAAAAGTTCAAAATGCTTTAAACTATTTAATGTTTATCACCTGCACCTGTTTAACATCTATTGGTATATTATTTATAATATGATAAATAATATATAATATATATTACTGTTAATATATACGTATAAGTAGTAAATGCACATTAATATGAATTTTCTACAAAATACATATACATATACAAAAAACATATTTTTTGTTTTTTGGAGGCCAAATTTTTGAGTTATGAATTTTATAAATTTGGACTTGTAATTGTAGACCTATATTTGGTAAGTCTGAAAATATTGAGTTTAGGAAAAATTTGTCAAAGAATGAAAGTTTCACTTTTATTTCGACTTTTAAGATATGTAAATTTTTTTTTTAATAAACACATTAATTTTTTAAAATGTAGGTTATATTATATTAGTATAAACTGGTTTAGGACATGTGCAGTACCGGAATCTAAAAATAAATGTCTATTTTAAAAGGAAAATACAGTATTAATTTGTTAACTTTGATTGAAAAAAAATTATTTCAACAATAAATTATTTCAAAGTTTGCATGTAAGGATATCTTGACGAATTATTTCCCTTTAATTTAAAGCAACGAACACTTAAATAGATGAAAAATTGTACGCTGTGAACAATTTTGATAAGTTAATTGTAAAAAAATCCCTTGCGTATCACGTCAGGATTTTGAGAAAAGTGGGGGGTCAACACACAAAAAAACGTGTTTTTCATTGTTTTCAGTATTTTTTCTCATAAACTTGATTTTCTGCCGTGGAGGCCCGGGCACAGAATAGACCCCCTGCGATCGGCTGCATGTCGTAAGAGGCGACTAAATGAGACTCGGAGTGGTGCCACTGGTTCCGGTCATTGAGTTGGACTCGTTGGGGCAGTGGTTATAGCCTATATCGCTTGAGGCTAGGAGCGTTATGAACAGACCGAAGCTTCGGCAACGGTCTTAGTACTGGCGCTTCGACATGTGAGTTGTGGTGCCAACTCGGGTGGTTACCTGCAGAGTGACCAGGGATTTGAAGGGTCCCGCCCTCCACCGAAGGGCCGCAAACGTTCTTACTCAACTTTGTGGAAACGGCAGATGGTCACATGTTGGCCATCGACTTTGGAGAGCGTGACCTCTCCCCGTTACGCTCGTAGGCGAACCGTAAAGTTGTAGGTTGAGTCCACATTAGCACTCTTAACAAAACGTAAACGTAACGAAACAATGCTAAGCATATTGTTTCGTAACGTTTTGTTAAGAGTGCTAATGTGGACTCAACCGTACACGTATGCGGGGGTGCTGCACGTATACTCTACCTAGGCGATAAACCTGATTTTAGACTTCTATTTAGTCTCATATTAAAGCTTTATTCGTGACCTTTAAGATCCTTATGCGTTATAGCCTTAAATTAAAGCTTGAATCTTTACATGCTAGGTCATTTTTAGGTCCAAAATCGTGTAGACCGTATAATCATACATTCAAAACCACTCTAATAACCAAAAGAACCAAAACAAATTGTTTGAGGCTTATTATCCCCACTTTTTCAACATCCTCCATTTTTTCTACTTTGGCATTGTGGATCTTAAAGTGTGCGATTTAAGCTTCAATTTAAACTACATAGAAGTTTTTAGCACGTCATGTTAAGAAGAAAAAAATACTCAAATCCCTCAATAGTACATTTTTGAGGGCCTTAATCCCCACTTTTCTCAAAAAATTTTATTTTTTTTATCTTATGCATATGGATCTTAAAGTGCACGAATAAAGGGTATATGTGTGACTATACATGTGTACGTATTGAGTGTAGATGTGTAAGAATAAATGTGTATGTATTAAGTGTACATGTGTGAATGTATATGTGAACGTATTATGTGTATTTGTGTCAGTTTACATGTGTGTGTCTGTGTGTATTGAGTGTATATGTGTAAGCATGAATGTGTACGTATTGAGTGTATATGTGTAAGCATGAATGTGTATGTATTGAGTGTATATGTGTATGTATTGACTGTTTATGTGTGACTATACATGTGAACGTATTGTGTGTGTATGTGTGAGTATACATGTGTATGTGGTGTGTGCATATTTACGAGTATACATGTGAATGTATTTTGTGTACACATATGTACGTATTGAGTGTATATATGCGAGTATACATGTGTACGAATTGAGTGTATATGTGTGAGTATACATGTGTACGTATTGAGAGTATGTGAGTGAGTATACATGTGTATGCGCATGTTTGGCAATTGCAGAACACTACTGTGCATGTCTGACAATGGCAGAACACTACTGCGCATGCCTGACATACAATGAGTAAATATATAAGGGGCGTTCCACGCCAAATCGGACAGTGTTTGACTTTTGCATCTGAGATTTTTTTCAAATAATTTTTTTCTTTTAGTGCTCATTGAAATAGGCTACCATGATTTTTTTCAAATTTTTTCATCAAGCCATTAAAGAGATACAGGTTTTTGAAAAATCACGTTTTTTTCGAAAAAGTTTTTTTGAAATGGTTATAACTCGGTCAAAAATTGACAAAATTTGACGTTCTATATATGAAAATTTTTGTTTTTACACGTAGAGTTTGATAAAAATATAAAAAAAACTTTTTTTTTAAATTTACGAAAAAAAATTTTAATTTTTAAAATAAAATTTTATTTTTAAGAATGTATGTATCGATCGATTTTTTTCAAAATTTTTTGTAAGAAACTAGGACCAAATTAACAACTTTTAGGCGTTGTCTGATTGTGGTCAAACGATGGGATCTATTTATTTCGAATTTTTAAATTTTTATAAACGCAGTGAAAACGGGTACTGTCGGTAATCTTCTCTTGCCAAAACTTTACCGACAGAAGATTATCTAATATTCACGGTCGGTAAAGTAGAAGGTATTTATCATGATTTAAAGAACATCATATCTGTAAATAATTTCATATGTTGTTAGTAGTGTCATAGTTTTATGCCATGGCAAGTTTTGGTATTTACAATTTGTGCTGCAATCCGTTAAAATTAGAAAAGCACAAAGTTAAAAATGGATTGCGACGTGCTTTAATTAATCATCCAAATTTGTATAATTTAAGCAATTCTGATTATCTATGCACTTCGTGTAGAAAATCTTTGGATGCAAAAAAATAATCCTGATTCTATTGTTGTCGTCGATAACAAAAGTAACGAATCTTAAAAAAATGTCAAGATTGTCTGTATTAAATAGTCAATATGAAATTCTCCATCTGGTACAATTAGGCAAATTATATTATTTTTTAGCTGTACACGGAGAGACCCACATTCGTAAAAATTACTAAAAATGGTTGCAATGACCGGAAATAAGGAGACTTTTAGCATAATGTACTACAGAATTAGATAAATTTACAAAAGAAATAGATAAATTTGCTACATTAAAATAGCAAGTTTTAATACTTTGTGTAAGAGTTGTAAATGTAGCAAAAATTGATTATAGTTTTCTCTAATTTCATTACACAAAATCTGACAAATGAAAACATTTTCTACTAAAATCTACGATCCACTGTAGTAATTTTTGGTGAGCAAGTGTGGCTAGCGAGTGCAGTCATATGGCGCCTGCATTTCTATTGGTTGCTAACTTCGTCAATCTCCGTAAATGAGCCGATGCCATCCGATCATTGACAGTGACTATGTTTCGCGTATGTAAAATAAATTTTGATATTATCTACAATAATTAAATATAAATTGAAACGTAGTTCGTTCGTTATCTCAGAAATTGACCATTATAAATTAATAAATTTTGCATTTATTCCTGTCCCAAGAACTATGTCTTATAATAAGTTGTTAAAAGTAAACTGCTTTCTTGTAAGTGCTGTAAATTTTCATCATTCAGTATATAAGGAAACAAAGATGTATACTTTCAGTGAAATTCGTTGTCGTGCGTGCAGTTGTGTATTAGTGTATTAATTAACCGCGTCTATACATATAAGTGAAATAAACATGTGTGTGTCTTCAAATATGTATCCAACAAATATATAAGTGTGTGTCTGTGTATGTAAAAATCCTTCCAGTTTACCTCCATTAGTCAAGAATTGACGGAAAACCGGCGACAAAAATCCATATTTTTTCTTTCACTCTTTCTTTCTGCATTTACAAACGACTGTAGTAATTTTACGTACACAATACTTCTGAGTTTACTACAGTTGTTTGGAACTATTGGACGAAATAGTAAGAAACTTTGCTAATTTGGTGAACATTTGTCGGGATTAGTGACTTAGTGTAGAAAATAGTAAAAAATACAAAAAGTCCCCTTATTTCCGGTGGTTGCAATGTGAAAATAGTAAATTCTAGTGTGATTTTATACAAAAATTAGTAATCTCGGTCTCTCCGTGTAAGATAAAAACACCAATTTTGGAACGATTTCATAATTTTCTCACTATTATAAAACAAAATTTTTCATTATTCTGCATTATTCTTACACTATAGGAAATGTGGTTTTATAATTATTTACTTAATTAGAATTTGTTTTTTGTATTTAATATTTTATAGTTAATATTCAAATCTCTACCAAAATTATACATATTAACAGTCTTAATTATAAAAAATTGACCATAAAAATTTAATTAGCTTAAAAAGCGTCCCATATTTGGTAGAAACGTATCAATTTTTATTTAGTTTTTCAGAAGGAATAGAACAACTTAGTCAAGAAGCATTTACTTACGAAGGTTAGCCTTTCTCAACTAAGCGTACCCGTGTAGAAATTTCGCTATGGCCCAGATCAGGGACAGATCGGGCCTTTCCTATTAGGGAATGAAACACACGGCCCGATATGACCCTGATCAGGAAATCCACATTTGAGTGTCGTCCCTATCTGGCCCAGGTCGGGCCGTGTGTTTCATCCCTAATACGGCCGTAGTAGGGCAATTTCTACACGGGTAGGGACAGTTTTGCCTATTGTGAACAATGCAATTGGATTATTAATCAAAAATGGGACGCTTTTTAAGCTAATTAAATTTTTATGAATAATTGAAGCACGTCGCAATCCATTTTTAACTTTGTGCTTTTCTAATTTTAACGGATTGCAGCACAAATTGTAAATACCAAAACTTGCCATGGCATAAAACTATGACACTACTAACAACACATGAAATTATTTACAGATATGATGTTCTTTAAATCATGATAAATACCTTCTACTTTACCGACCGTGAATATTAGATAATCTGCTGTCGGTAAAGTTTTGGCAAGAGAAGATTACCGACAGTAACCATTTTCAATGCGTTTATAATAATTAAAAAATTCGAAATAAATAGATCCCATCGTTTGCCCACAATCAGACAACGCCTAAAAGTTGTTTAAGCTGGGTAACTTATCTAAACAGAGATGTACGTCAAAATGTAGGAGTTATTCAGTGTTCTTTTTACATTTTGATTGAAATGAATATACAAGCAGTTGTAGCACAGAAAAAAACCCGACTCATTTTTGTTGCAACTCATTTGGAAGTCGGTCTCGAAATGAGTAATCGACAACTTCAAGTGACTCGAAATGAGTAATCGGCAACTTCAAGTGACTCAAAATGAGTAAAATAACAATATTCTAGTTACTTTCTTTTGTGTTTCGCATGTTTCGTGTTCCATGGTTGCCCATCCCTGTCTGTCAATTGACAAATGTCTAACCTAAAAAATTTTTTTCATTTCTCATAAAAACAATAAATCGACTGCAAGTATTAATGTTTTGACAAGTGCAACGTGTTTATTAGTTATAAACAATTATTTTTATTCATATTTTTATAAATTATTCTAAGCTTTTCCAATGTGATTGTAATTTTATCGTAAAGAAAAAATGATACCCCTTAAGACTCATTTTGAGTCTTTTCCCTAGAAACTCAGAATAAGTCGAAGGGGTATCATTTTTGTTGCAGTTCAAAATGAGTCTCATATGCGACTCATTTTGAGTCCGGTTTTTTTCTGTGAGTACATCTCTTATTTTGTAACTATACTTATTTGGAAAGTTGATTGTGTTTTGAAGAAAAGTGTACCGAAAGTTGACTCTTTTGCACTGTTTTAAGGTGACTTAGGCGTCCTCTTAAAGATTATTAATCGCTATTCTAAAGGTATAAGTTCAATGTATATTTTAAATTCTTTCTTGTTTCTCGGCTTATATTTACGCCTAACCTTTAAGATTCCACATTTCAATTGCAGCAAACACACACAATCTTGACCTTTAAGGTCATGTTATTTAGTGTGACGTTTTTCCATAGTAAAGAATATGGGACACGTGACCACTGAATAACATAACCTTAACAGAAGAAACATTTACGAGTTTACAGAAAACATTGCAACTGAAACTGGGAATTTTTTGACATAACCTCAAACAATAGATATAATTAAAATTGTGTAAAAAGTAAAATTAAACTGACAAAACTGAAGAGTTAAACGGATAAACAATTGATTATTAAATTATTATTAAAGTATATGTAAAAGAGACAGTTTTTCTTTAAAATCAATTATTACCATTCATTTAAACTGGTATTTTAAAATATATTTTTTAAATTTTATAAGTGATTAAAGTAATTTTTTTATCTACCTACACTTTGAAGTTAGTTTTTGGGTATGCTTTTGGTTTATTTTCTATAAGAAATATTGTACGTTAAACGGAAAATATGCAGGTATTTTTTCATGATTTATAATTGTTTGCAATATTATTTTTATTTCTATTTAATACTTTAATTTGTAGAGAAAATCTATCTTCATTATTGGTTGTCATGTCGGCATGACACGTAACTTAGGTGTCTGGTGTTAGTTAAGTTCCTTACGTAATTCACGTAACTAAATTTTTGTTTACATTCAACGGTTACGTAAGTTACGTAACTAACTTTTTATTTGTATTCAACCGTTTCATAAATGTGTTCAATGCTTCATTAAATATTTGTACTTTCGGTATACGTGTGTTAGAAAAAATAGTATGTGCAACTCGGGAAGAAAAATGATTTCCTCCCTAGTTGCACAATACAATATTTTTCGCATTTATAATGCATAAGAAAATTAATACCTCGACAATTGGAACGTTTACCCTATTTCACGTGTAGAAATTGAAACGTGGTAGTCATTCGGCCCAGATCAGGTTAAATAGGGCCCTGATTTGAAAATGATACACTTGTTCTGATCAGGTCCTGAAGTAGTTTTTTTTAAATAGGCCACATCAGGGCCTTATAAGGCCCTGATCACAACCTGATTTGGTATTTTATAAGTAAACTTATAATAAATTAGCTTATTTTATCTGCAATAAAATTTATTTCTATCATTTCATGTGAAAATGGAAGGTTAATTTTAATATACAATTTGCTTTATTTATTTTCAATAAAAAACTAAAATTTTGTTAAAAAATTAAAATGATTGACAAATCGATATTGAAAGTGACGTAAAAGGAATTTTAAATAATTGAATGTGGCTTTTTCGAAGTAATCTGGAATCTGATAAGGTCCTGATCAAGCCCTGATCAGGGCCTGAAGAATGGTTGTGATAAGTAAATCCTGATCAGGGCCAAACCACAAATAGAATTTACGTAAAGCAATTTGTACACGGGTCTTGTAGAAATGCACTTTCTAAATTTAAATCAGTTAAGAATATCTGATTTAAAATAAAAGTGTCAGTGACTATTCAAATAGTAATATTTCTACTGACAATTAGTTAAAAATAACTAATGTTTCAGTACATATTTTTCATTGACTCAATTAGTCAAGTTTAACTAATTTGTAAGTTATTTTTTCCAGAAAATCAGTTATATTTTCACTGGAAAATAGTTATTTTTAACTGATTCATCAGCAAAACGTCAGTCACTGATTGTCACTAAAATCCATGATTTTTAACTGATTCAAATTAAGAATACATTAAATTCGTTTTGGTGAATCCCGCACAAAATTGATCATTTCTTTAACCATTCCAATGAATTTTCGACCCTTCAAATTTGCTTCTTGCTGGACACAGAGGTTGACTATGTGACCAGTGCAGTGCACGAACAGTGCTCATGTCTCTTCATTGCGTATTCAAACACATTCACACATGTACAAGTCAAATTATTAAATAATAAATAGGACAAAATGCAATTCCAATTTTCTACAGAACGGCCTGGAATGAGGAGTTCTTGCATTTGCCTGGACCACCCGTCTAATGGGGTTTCTCGCCAGAGGAGAGGAAAACTGTAGAAAACCTCTCCTGGGTATAACTGGTTTATCGGCAGCAGAGTTCTAATGGTGGGTACTGGACAATAATCGACAGTACACGTCGTTATAACTCGACGTCAAACCTCTCGCTTGATAAATCACGAAAGTAGTGAGAAAAATACCAGGCTTTAGTGAGTTTCAAAGCGCGGTCACAAAGTACTAAATCTGTATCCAGGTCTGCTTAACCTCGAGGATCGCAAACCACTGACCCTTACTGCCGTGATATACCATCGATAATTTAAAAAGAAATATAGCTATTTCAACTATAGTTTTCTATTTTTGTATTAGTTTATGAAAATTCGTATCAGGAATTAATGATTTTTGGAGAGAAATCAGCGCACTTGGTCCACACTGTATTGCTCCTAATCATAATGTTAATTAAACCTTTATTTTTTATATAGTTTTTAAGGTATGCAAATGACGTAAATTTTATGAATGCTTACTTTTAGGAAAAATTATGATTAAAATAGAAATGTCTCCAATTACTAATAAATCTTTATGTCATTTGATTTCACTGAAATAAGATTATATCGAAACATCGTGTATGATAAGCAGGTTGAAAATTCACCATAAAATGTTGGGTGTGAACTAGGTCAGAGCAGATTGAATCAGTCATACTGAAAAGTGTTTGTCTGCAAAGTTGCCGACGTCCAGTTTTGCAGATACGTATCATCAGACACTTGAGATCTTTGGGCTGAAAGGTAAACGCGACGAAGATGAGAGCTTGAGATCAGCAAAGTTCTACTCGTTGATTGTAGGGTAAATATGAAGCAATGGAGTATATATGCATAAACACTGAATACAGCGATAACAATTTGCAACGGAATTCGGGTTAATCCAACACTGCATATTGCTCATGCTAGCTATTATCATTCATGAGGTATGTGATTTCGCACTGTTACAGATGCAAAAAAAATTTACAACTACCACAGTAACCGTGCATTCCACATTTCTGCCAACGATACCATCTGACATTGGGTCAGTAACACGTGTTTCTTAAACTACATTCCTACAGAAAAAATGAGGAATAAAGTTAAAGGAAAACGAGTTACGAGATGAAAAAAGTCCTACTAATGACTAGAATTAATATTCTTGTTACTGTTGTTATTCCGGTGTTATGATTGTGTCAATTTAGAAAAAATAATATTTCGGGAGTTGGGAGTTAAATTTTTCGAGTTAAAAATTAACTCCAAAAGAGAGTTAATTTACAACTTTTATAATCTTCAGAATAATGAAATGTTTATATTCAATTTCATAAGTAAAATTTCATCTAAATATCCAAGACCAGTTTATCAAAAAACTAAAATAAATTTTAAATTTAGTTCAATTTACAAAAATTTATATTGTATTTACGCTTTGAGTACAGTTTTCTCCTTATATGCAAACATTTACTTTTATTATCCATTCACTTAATCAGGTTGTAATATGTGTGAAAAGTTCATCGAAATATTTTGCGCAGAGCAACTCAAAAATTAAAATTACAATAAAAACAATATTATTAAATAAAATTATTTAATTAATAATGATTTTAATTTTTTATGTATTTTACATACACATACGATGTGTATGTTGTATTTACTAAATCCTACTTTTATCTTTGGATTCTCTTTTTCAAATTCTACATGAGCTTCTTTTACATTTTTTGTAAATATTGTTTCTATTGCATAAGTATTTTACAATAATTAAACACAAATTTTTTAAACACATCAACATTGAAAATAAAATATATATTGACAGTCCTAAGCCTGGGTAAAGTGTGAAGAAAAATATTTTTTACATTAAAAAAGAAAAATACTGTTTATTTAAAAGTTAAAAATATATTGTTATATTGTTTATAATAATAATTTATACGTATATAATCAATAAATGTTTTACGTGCGAGCAGTAAAGGTCACATCATCCTTCCTTACATTATCAAAATCATCTTCTAAAATTCACTTTTATAGGCGCTGTTCAGTTAGTGCAACACACAAAAACTCGTAGCGCGAATTTCAAAATTTGTCTTCTCAACAGAACATTAATAAAGAAATAATTTAATAACAATTTTGTTTATAAAGAAAATAACTATTCTTTTTTTGACATTCGTAGAACATCTTAAGACGTATTTTCCTATTTGTATCATTAAAAAAATTTTGAAAAATGTCTGAAATATCGCGAGTTGAAGTAAAAATTTTGTTAAATTTCCAGTTTTCAAAAAACCAGTTTTTCCCAAATATTTCAAAAACTGTAATAGACAGAAACAAATATTAAATGGAAAAGATACACGGAAAAAAAGTACGTGAAATTTTCATTGACTCGGTACTTGACTTTTGGATACGACACAAAATACTAGAAGCAGTCTAGTACTTATGCATGAGAGTTTCAAAAGCATGAAAATTTCTAGTACCTTGCTTGAGAATTTCATTGACTTTCAAAAAAATTTTATATTTCTGTAAAATAAAAAATATAATTTCCACTTGTTCACAGTTTTTCTGAAATTCACTCATTCATTCACATATTTGGATAATTAATCACACAAACAAAGAACAGCTAAGAAGAATAGTACGATTTATATTTCCTAAACACCCCCAAGTTTTCATTATAGAGTCAAAAAACGGTATTTACGAGTTTTTAAGTACAAATAGGCTCGTAATATCCGTATTTCTATAGGCCGATTTCAAAGTTTTTTTCATTTTCAAGCTGAAAAACAGAAGCTTTCCAACCCATGGAGAGTTTTTTTGTTTATTATAATATTTACAAGAGAAAAATCCCTACAAAGTTAAGAAAATGTAATTTTTTAAACAATTTTTCGACTTTAACTGATATTTTTGGCATGAATTTTATTTTAAATATATTTTATTTTCCTGTAACGTTTAAGTATATTAAATTCTGCGTTTAACGAGCCCCAAACAAATGGATTTTGTTAAAAATTACCTGAGTTATTGCAGTTTATGTCTTTACAGTCAGAGGAGTCGATTTTAGTACACAACAGTTTTCCTTCCTTTTTTAATCGTAATTGTTTCTCAGTTATGACATATGAAGTTCAGGCATTTTTCTCTCTATTTTTTCATTCAAAGAATCAGTTTCTTCTACAAATATGAATTTCGAAAAACTTATATTTAAGAAAAGAAAGTCGTATTAAGTTTCAATAATAAAATTTGCTATTTTATTTTTGGACACTCCACTAATATAGTAGTTTCCAAAATTTTTTTATTATTATAAACAATATTTAAACTATAATTAGTAATATAAGTACTAAGAGAACAAAAATGAATTTAAATTATTTGGAATTCAAAAGTGCTTATTTAATCTTTTTCTTTTCAACATTAAAGCATCCTCTTGCCGTTTAAGTGACCAGCAATATTTAAATTCACTTTTGTTCTCTTAGTACTTATATTACTAATTTTAGTTTAAATATTGTTTATAATGATACAAAATTTTCGGAAACTACTATATTTTTGGAGTGTCCAAAAATAAAATTGAGCTGCCGGATCAAAGAAGGGCACATAAACTCGCCGCGCTGAAAAACGTTGGCCCCCTGGATACTTAAAATTAAACTTTTGATTTAAATTGTTTATTATGCATATCCTTATAGAAAATTTGATTGCGCAACTTTTTTTCTAATACAATTTTTTTCTATCTATTACTGTTTTTTAAATAATAAAGAAAAACCATTTTTTTGAAAACATGAAATTTAATAAAATTTTTCACTTCAACTCGCGATATTTCAGTCAATTTTGCATATTTTCTAATGTCACAAAAACTAAATTACTCGTTGCAATATCCTGAGAATGTTGAAAGAAGAAAAAAGTTGTTTTCATTAAAAATAAAATTGTTATTAATTTTTTTCTGAACAATTGCAAAAACCGTGAAGTGCAATTTTCACGAGCTTCGTTTAACGGGCGAATTTTAAGCAGCAACAAACTTCCAGTGAGAAAGTTGTTTATTGCAGTCTAAAGAAGTTTTATGGAAAGTTATATTACAATTGAATAATTAGTAACAAATTAGTAAATGTTTAAAGTTGCACGCGCGGCTGAACGTGTGACGCCCGTTTGTTGAAAGAAGCTCAACGCAGCATATGTCACAGTGTTGTTTCGCCTTTAGAGGTTAAGTAAATCAAAACAAACCTTCCGTTCAGCCGCTCGCGCAATTTTAAACACTTACTAATTTGTTACTAATTGTTCAATTGTAATATAACTTTCCAAAAAACTTCTTTAGACTACAATAAACAACTTTCTCACTGGAAGTTTGTTGCTGCTTAAAATTCGACCGTTAAACGAAGCTCGTGAAAATTGCACTTCACGGTTTTTGCAATTGTTCAGAAAAAAATTAATAACAATTTTATTTTTAATGAAAACAATCTTTTTCTTCTTTCATCATTCTCAGGATATTTCAACGAGTAATTTAGTTTTTGTGACATTAGAAAATATGCAAAATTGACTGAAATATCGCGAGTTGAAGTGAAAAATTTTATTAAATTTCATGTTTTCGAAAAAATGGTTTTTCTTTATTATTCAAAAAACAGTAATAGATAGAAAAAAAATGTATTAGCAAAAAAGTTGCGCAATCAAATTTTCTATAAGGATATGCATAATAAACAATTTAAATCAAAAGTTTAATTTTAAGTGTCCAGGGGCCAACGTTTTTCAGCGCGGCGAGTTTATGTGCCCTTCTTTGATCCGGCAGCTCAATTGCAAACTTTATTATTAAAACCTAATACAACTTTCTTTTCTTAAATATAAGTTTTTCGAAATTTATATTTGTAGAAAAAACTGATTCTTTGAATGAAAAAAAAGAGAGAAACAAGTTGTTCATTTCATGACCATTTCGCTTCCTCAAAATATCATAAACCAATTGCTTAATTTAATTTTAATATGTTAAGGTAATATTTCAAAAAACGCAAAATTTGAATTTTTTGTGAAAAAGAAAAATATTGATTAATTTTATAAATTTTGATGAAATGTGCACTTTGTATATATCAATCGATTCGTTTTCTTGTAAGCAATGTAATTTTGAGAATAATTTATGAAAATATTAAGAAATAAAAAAGTTATTTAAAAAAATACAAAAAATTTTTTTTTAATTTTGAAAAAATTGTATAAAAAAAAATTTTGTGGATAAATTTGAAAATCCTTGTGTCAGATTTTAGGTATTAATGACTGCAATAAACCTGCAAAATTTCAGGGCAATCCATTAAAATTTGTTAGAGATAATTTGTACACAATTTTTTGTGACATACACACACACATACACATACATCTGGACATTTGCTTAGAATTTAATATACATATATCCTAGATGAAAATGAGTCCATATAACCATGTTTTGAAAAATTGAAAATCGTCACGAATGCAAAGCTTCCTTATGAGGAAGCAAAATGCCTGAACTTCATATGTCATAACTGAGAAACAATTACGAGTAAAAGAGGATGGAAAACTGTTACACTACTGGCAGAAATTGTCGGTACGAACGACGGGCGAGCTACGAAAAGTTGCTGCCGAAATTAAATTAACATATTTTATTATTGAAAAATGATAGAAACTTGGTTCTTGGATCGTTTGAAAGCCAATTAAATTCTGCGTCGTTTGATATATAAATGAAAATTATTTGATATTTTTAAGAGATTTTATCACCTAAAAGATTTTGGAAAAAAATTAATTAATTTTTCTATTTTTGTGCACCATGTTTGTGTGGCTGCATAATCTAGAAAAATTTAGAGAAAAATTTTAAACTCTAGCAACATAATATTTAAAGTCTCAGCTTTTATTTGAGCCTTGAAAATTGAAAATCCGTTCAGTAGTTTTTGAAATATCTGAAAAAATGTCCAAGCATGTTGTTTTATAATTTAGGCGGTGATACACACTTATTGCACTCTCGCTGATCACCTGGTTCGTTGCGGCAGGGCCGAATAAGCGGAATATAGAGTGGGGGTCATATTTGGCGCCCTTTTTAAGTTTTTTGTCATTTTAGATTTAATATTCATTAAAAATTTAATAATTTTTAAAGTTAATTATTATATATATAAATAAGTTATCATTTTACAAACTCTAATGATCAAATAGGCGTTTATTTTGGGAAAAAAAGTTTGAAAAGTGAAAATTTGTACATAGAAATAAACGACTATTTGATCATTAGAGTTTGTAAAATGATAACTTATTTATATATATATATATATATATATATATAATAATTAACTTTAAAAATTATTAAATTTTTAATGAATATTAAATCTAAAATGACAAAAAACTTAAAAAGGGCGCCAAATATGACCCCCACTCTATATTCCGCTTATTCGGCCCTGCCGCAACGAACCAGGTGATGAGCGAGAGTGCAATAAGTGTGTATCACCGCCTAAATTATAAAACAACATGCTTGGACATTTTTTACATATTTCAAAAACTACTGAACGGATTTTCAATTTTCAAGGCTCAAATAAAAGCTGAGACTTTAAAGATTATGTTGCTAGAGTTTAAAATTTTTCTCTAAATTTTTCTAGTTTATGCAGCCACACAAACATGGTGCACAAAAATAGAAAAATTAATCAATTTTTTTCCAAAATCTTTTAGGTGATAAAATCTCTTAAAAATATCAAATAATTTTCATTTATATATCAAACGACGCAGAATTTAATTGGCTTTCAAACGATCCAAGAACCAAGTTTCTATCATTTTTCAATAATAAAATATGTTAATTTAATTTCGGCAGCAACTTTTCGTAGCTCGCCCGTCGTTCGTACCGACAATTTCTGCCGGTAGTGTATGTACTAAAATCGACTACTGTGACTGCAAAGACATAAACTGCAATAACTCAGGTAATTTTTGTATCACTTTTCGACGTTTATCAACACTTATGAACCAACCTATAACACACACATACATTCGCATATAACTTAAATATAAACACACACTTAACACTTAAAAGTACGTATCGAATATTGTTCTTGTATACCACATGGTGAAATTTTTCACGGCTTGAGAGACATGTTATTTTACTGAAAACTGAGAATTACATAACATTCTGTTTTGTTAGAAACACAACATAAAAAATATTTTTTTGAAAGTCATTTCATGAAGACAAATATATATTAATACTATTTGTTTTTCATAAAATAATAGTATATCACATCTGAAATAACCACAAATGGAAACAGACGATTAGCTGTCATTTACCTTGGATAGAAACGCGCAGAGCACACTGCGCATGCTCTACAGAATTTTCAAGCGCAGTCAACTATAATCTTTCACGTACTTTATAAGACTGAACAAATGAATTTTGGTTAAAATTTAAAAAACACTGTGGCCCATACTAGTACTAGAATAATTCTAGGACTTTCTTATATTTTCTCATAAAAAGTATATGATAGCACCTGGGTAGCTCCATGCCTAAAAAATCAAAGTTGTACACTAGTTCTTCGATTTTGTTGAAACTTCGAAATGTTAAAGTGGAATACATGCCAGTAAAAAGCCTCAATTCGATTTTGAAAAATTTTGGATTTACGAGGTTTTTAATTTTTTATTTTGAAATTTTGAAAATGGTATATTCACGAGTATTTTCCAAAAGAAAAATCGATGGAGGGTCTGAAACTTTAGGAGATATTGAATTTTTTGTCCTTGAGCGACACCATAAAACGCGCATTTTCCGGCTATACTCTACATACAAACTAACGTTCAAAGTCACCTATAAGTCGTAAATTTTAACCGAATTCAATTTTTCTTTTTGGAGAATGTCAGGCTATAAATTTGTAAAAATACTTTGCATTTTTTAAATTTATATTTGTTTAAACAAATTATTGTAATGTCACTGTAATGTCACTATAACATTACAACAATGTTACAGTAATGTTACAAAGAAAGATCGTAAAATTCCTTATTATAGTAATTTTATAAACTTTCTTTGTAACATTACAGTGACATTGCAGTAACATTATATTACATTCTCAGGAAATTTACGTGAAGAACTTCAAGGAAGTTAACAACGGGAAATAACAATCAGAGAACATGTAGAGGTTCTGAGAAGTTAACCGCGTTAAGTTCCGAATTTAACGCGTTTAACTTCCCGTTAATTTCCTGCAAAATACGGTGCTATCTCGGTTCTCTCCGTGTAAAGATGCTTCTGAACAAACTAAACACAAATGTTTGTTTTTCAAAACGATTCTAATATTTTTTACAAGTTTATTAATGAAGTGAAAAATTTATGTTATATTACTTCGCATTTATTGCAGAAAAATATATTGAAGAAATATACCTGGTGTAAAATGTGAAAAAATATCATGAAGAAATTGCTTTTTTTCTTATAGCCGGAAACTGTTCCACAAGCAAGAGTTGACATGACACGAGTACTAGAAGTTGCTGCAGCCGAGGATATCACTGGACATCCTTACAGCCTTGCGGTGACCTCTCCAGAAGGTGTCACATTTGTCAAGGGTACCTGCCGCGAAGAAACGCGTTGGTGGACCGAAGTTCTCCAAGTTTACTCGAGAAACAAGGTTTGTTGCTTTCTTTCTCGTGTTGGTGCTAATTACCCAGCCACACAAAAAATGAAGTGTTTTGATCTGAATACCAAACACGGAGTAATAATAAGGAGACTGTACTACCAGTGAGATTCCGTGCCAAATGTCTGCCTTCGTTTACTGATTGTGAGTGGTAATAAACTACTAAAAAATAACACGCATGCGCAGTTTGAAACTATCTTCGTCACTCTCAAAAGAACGATGAGTGACATCATTATTCTGACGTGAGTTAGAAAGTGTAGTTATGTTTTATTATTGATCAGGACAGTAGCTACTAGACAGGAAAATCAAGATTTAAATAAGAAAAAAATATTATTAACGAACTGTAAAGAGAAATATAAGTACAATATATTATAATATAGGGTGTGAGTAGATATTAATAAAAAGATTATTTTTGTCGAACCAGAATAATTATTTTCTTTATATTATGAAGCCAATGGAAATAATTAAATGCTCATATATAATTAATATCTACTCACACCCCATGTTACAATTTATTAATATTATAATATATATTGTCAACAGTAAAACATAACCACACTTTCTAACCTACGTCAGATTAACGATCTCACTCATCGTTTTTTCGAGAGTGACAAAGATAGTCACTCGGTGAACCAAGGCAGAAATCTAGCATTTTGACCAGGGGATATATCAATAAAGTACACTGGAAAAGATATTGTCAATTCTGACATACGAGTATGGTATAGGACGTATAGCTGAAACAGCAATTCTGTATTGGTGTTCTTCCCATATACATATTACTGTCTCTCACATACATATGGCTTTTCTACACTGCGTAGATAACAAATTGCCAAGGTGGAAGGGAGAACCGCGGATGCGACTCAGCAGAGGCGCATAAATATGCCGCATTTTCCCTGACTCGCTCTCTTACCGCGGTCGGGACACATGAACGAGTATAGTGGGTACACTAATAAGTTTGTTCAGCGCCACTTTTGACTCTAGCGTTAGGGAAAATAACTAAATATTTGTATGTAGAATTGTATTGAATAATATTTCGTTTTATTTTGTTTAATAATAACAAATAATTTAAAATAAGAAAAAAATTAAATTCTCACATTGTCCATAATATGCATTTTAATATTAAATCACTTTATAACATTGCACAAATCGAATTAAGTAATATTTTAATATAAGTTAATGAATTAATATCAATAATATTCAATTCAATAATATTTCAATAATATTTTGAACTTTGTCGATTGGAATAATAAAAATAAGATATTAATTTTATGTACAATTTTCATAAGTATAAATAAATTATATGTTATAATAGTCTGTTTGCCAGAAACTTCAAAAAGATTATAGAAATACCTAGTATGATATTTTTTGTTTATACATTTTTAAAATCAACATATGATATTCGCTGTCATGTGATAGCTCATCCTGTAAATGGAAAAAAACATACAACTCAAGTATAAATTTAAAGAAAACTTATAAATTATAAATTGAAATTTTTAAAATAATTATTAGCAGATATTATTATCAAGATGTATTAAAATATGGCATTTGTCCACAGATATATATAGAATTATTTTGCCAAATCTTTTATATAATTCTGTATAATTATGCTTCAAACAATATAACCCCTCCTGTAAGAAATTCATCATTTTAATTATACAACCAACTATTATTCTGTACATCTAAATAACTCTCTTTAACTGAATTTAAAAGTGCATTTTTTCAAAAAATTAATTATAATTATTGATTTTCGATATTGAGAATGACTGTTAGTGTGAAAATATAAATTTAATTAGTAAAGTCATTATTTAAATTTTTCAATTTGAATTATTTAATAATCTTGAATTTAATTAAAAGGTCCAGAAAAACATTAGTATTTGAATTAGTTATTGACTTTTTGCTTCTGAATCAGTTAAGTTTAACTGGTTCAAATTAATGGAGTTTCATTACTTATTAAAAAAAGTTTAGATGTAAGAAATTCAGATTCACAGAGTACCTAAAGGTTAATCATTTTCAGCTATAGTAATCGCAAATTTAAAAAAAATGTTTAACCTTGCAGGGAACTTTAAGCAATCTTGCGAGAGTTGCTTTGCAGATGTACTGCAAACTTATATGTCAATAAAAATTAAATTAAAATTAAATTCTTACTGATTATTTGCACCCCTAATTCTGGCATGATATTTGACGTAGTGTTCTCTAGCTCGAATTTCTACAACACTGCTACCATGGAATATGGAAGATCCATTTAAAAGTCGATTTAAGTGATTGCACCATTTATTTATGCAATAAATTATTACAAACATCAAAAACATTTCGCTCAGCGTGCTTCGATGTTTGTAACATTTCATCCACTCAAAATCTACTTTTTTTAAGACATGATCCATTAAAGTGGCAGAAAGTTGGCGTCGAAAACATATTAATGGCAATATCCGGAAGCATACAGATGTTGCCTGAATAAAACCTCTTTCAAAATAATCCATGGCAGAGTTAAGCAGTATATCACCACTTACAACATCTCGTTCTGCTTGGAAAAATGTTTTTTTGCACTCTGCACATTGTCCGCTATTGTGCTTTTCTAACAATTTCTTCGCAAACAAAACAGAGAGCTTCCTTTTTATTTCAAAGGAGAAACAGTGCTTTCTGCCTTTAATTGAACTCTGAGGATGGGGCAACTCATCATTTTCAAATAAGAATGGATTATTTGATACGTCACTTTCTTCTATCTCGTCACAAGCTTCTATAAAATTTTTAAGAGCAAAAAGACCTTTTCCATAATCAGGAAGGCAGTTTGATCCAACAGCATGGTAAGAAATTAAATTATTTATAAGCAGCGTTTTGAAAACACCATCTGCTTGATAGCAATTGAGTTTAACAAAACAAGAACTGTGGCTTCTCATACATCCAAAAAAATTTTCCAGTGCATCTTGGTTCAGGAGACCTAATTTTAGATGCTTAAAACCAAGAATTTTGACTCTTTTCCACACTGTTTCTAAAGCATCTAAAATTCCTGGCCAGGCCTTTAAGGATGGAGGATTCGACACAGGTTGCTTATTTTCTTTTTTCAAAAATCGCATATTCTTTAAGGTCTGTTTAGCTTCGTTCCAAAAATTTATGTGAATACTCTCATCACTAAGGACTCCTCTTAGTGGCTTATCAGGGTTTAAACTTTGTCCATTCACAGAGTCGAAAAGTCTATCCCTAAAGAGAGAGTATTTCGCTGCGTATATCGCTTCAGGAGGAAGACTTTTAGAACCGCTGGATGTATTGACATTTGCTGAAAATATATAAAATTTTATTACAAACAGATATAACCATGCAAAATGTCTTTTTTTAGTTATTGGAATAGTAATCATTGCATCAAATATTTTACCATTTGTTTGCAAACAAAGGTTGATAAAAGAAGACATAGATTGACTAAGAACATTTAATGAATAAGAAACTTTCATTTTCTTAATTAATTTAGGCCTGACATGTTCCTCTGTCAATTTTGGAAGATATCTTTCCATACTGTCACTGTTTCTGTCCATATCATAGGCCTTTTCGAAAATATCCCACGAAACAATTTTTCTAGATAAGGATTTGTCCTTGTCAACTTCTTGAAAATCTAATTCTAAATCCTTTTCCAATAAATTATTTCTATCGCTTTTAGCAACATGTGGAGGATCAAACATTACTAGAAGTGGTACACCTTCTATTTCCATTTCTACTTCGCGACCTATGCAAAAAGATATTTGAGTTAATTTACAATAATTATTTGAAATAGATTATTCAAAAATGTTTTTTAAGAAATTGTACCTGGATCGACTTTTTTCAACCCGCAATCAATTTCGTATTGTTTACGAAGTTCTTTCAGAGCTTTAACATTAGACGATCCTTGATCACAAATTGTCAACATTGTTTTCAAGCCTGTGTCAGAAACTGCCTTAACATTTTCTTTTATGCATTTTATAAGTTGTTCCCATTTTGTTGCAGAATTGACATGGTAATAAGATATAGGCATTTTCGAGCCACTGCTAATACCTCTTACCATAAATACGAGGATGTGATCTGCAAAATGACTTGTTCTTTTGTCTCCAAAATCCTGAAACCCTACAATCAGATCTTTTCGTTGATCATAATGCACATAAGGTTGGACACTAAATTCGTCCCAGAGCAAAGACATAACTTTTTCCTTTTCGTCAGTCATACTGCTAACCGTATCCTTTATTTGACTGAAAATGTTCTTGTTAATGCCGGTATGAATTTTTACTTTTTTTAAATGTCGCTTTAAAGTCGTGTCTGACGGCATTATAAAAAAAGACCTAAAAACATTGTAACATTTTCTTGAAATTTTAAATATAGCACTGCATAACGTTTTTTGCTCCTCCGTATATTTTCTACTTTTTCAGGCTTTCCACAATTATCCAGTTGCATTTTAATGAAAGCCAGTTGAGCAGATGACAAATTTTTAGCAGCAGATGGCAATTGACTCTGTGGCTGTCTTAATTTCTTTCTAATGCTGAAAAAATTTGTTAATTAAAAAAAAAATTCTAGTTTTTTGGTGAAAAATTAAAAGGGGAGTTTTTTAAATAACATTTATTGTAATCAATTATATTCACATAACAAAATGGCCAATTACATTATTTAATTACATACTCAATAAACATTTTTTAAAAACTTAGTAAAATAAATAATTGTAATGATAATAATTACCTACATTATTATAGCACTAAGTATTTTAAAAGTAATTAAAATTTATTTAAATTAATCAAAAATTATATTGATTATTGTGAATAAATATTATAAACTACTTTCTTTATGGTGGTTGTCAAACTATCGTTTTTGTGATTTTCACAAGAATAAGATAAAGTTTGCTTTAACTCAAAACAGTCTTCAACCATTTTGCCTTCATTGTACCTTTTTAATTTTAATACTGTCCTAAAATGATTCCTGCGAACTCCTTTTGCTATAGAGTGGATTGTCGTTGCTACTGGAGACAATGCAACATTTTTCTTCTTCCCAAGGAAGAGACGTCGTTTTTTATAGACTGGTCCAAATCCTTTGTCTTCACAAGTACTTCTCCGTTTTCTTGGAGTCGTATTCAAATTATTATTATGATCACTCTCGAGTACTGAAATTGTGAACATTTATATTAATATAAAATAATTTTTATCCTTCCGTATATTGTTAATAAATAATATTTGTTCGATTCCAGGAAGAAATAATTAAATGAAACAATAAATTTTTATTTTTTTACAACGTTTCGATGGACTGGTTCGCCATCATGATCAGGTCACTAATTAAAAAATTACATGAACTTTTGGTCAAAATCAATATAATTATAAAAATAAATAAATAGGACTAGACGGAAGAATAACATTTTGAAATTAAAAATCACGAACATTTTGCAATGAGTGATTAGTCAGATTTGTCGTGATTTTTAATTTTAAAATTTTATTTTTCCGTCTAGTCATATTTATTTATATTTATAATTATATTGATTTTGACCAAAAGTTCATGTAATTTTTTAATTAGTGACCTGATCATGATGGCGAATCAGTCCATCGAAACGTTGTCAAAAAAAAATTATTGTTTCAATTAATTATTTCTTCCTGGAATCGAACAAATATTATTTATTTATATTAATATGTTTTACATTCACTAGTTACTACATTTAACATTTACTTACAGTTCTTATGCTCAGGTGTCGACATAAATATGGATCTACACATTTCAGAAGAATCGCGCAAGTTGTGATGACGTAAATGTGGAGTTACTATCAGTGGCATATTATTTGACATTTGAGTATCACTCTGATTACTCATGTCGAATAAGCCACTTGGAACATTAATATTTTCTTCGTCAATCATATGGTCGTAGACAGTCTTATCTTTTACTGGGATATTCAAATCAATAGAAACAGCCTCCTCTTCAATTTCCGGCAAATGCATTGTAGGAAGCGCGTTCGCCTTAAGCATTTTTTTTTAACTGCTGAATTCAATATTGTCTTCTTGATAAAAATGCTTCTGGCAAACTACGTATTTCTTTCGAATTTCTTCGTACGAAATCCCAGAAATAGAGTTATTCTTTATAACAAACAGCCATCTCTTTCCTTGTTCAATGTTTTTTGGCAAGCAATGACCAGGAACACCAGCACCTTTCGAACAATTTTCCACTAAACATTTTCCACGCATTGCGAATGATCTATAAAGATAAGAAAATTAACTATTATAATTATTTAACAAAGCATTAGTTAACATTTAATAATATTAAGAATTAATTATATTATTTTTTAGATTATTAATCATAATTAATAATACATTACTACTTTTTACAAAATGTAAACATAACCTAAAAATTATCTTTCTTACAAAATTAAAAATAACATGTTTCTTGAAATAAATTCCATTAACATTCATACAAAAACACAAATAACTTAAAAAGCGGTATTACATTTTATATATATATTATATTTTATATAATTATAATATAACACATTAAACTTATATGTCAAGTTATAGGGCGCATGATTATTCTCCAAATTTTAATTTTCAAAACATCGAAATTCTCTATTTCCATCTTATTTCGATAAATGAAATTTATGTAACATAATATTTCGAAGCTCTGAAAATTATGTCAAATGGCAATTCGGAGGATTAATAATTATGACAAATAGTCATTCGGAAATACGAAGTTTATGTCAAAGAATTTTTCGACATATTAAAAATTATATTAAAAAACAATTTATCTATTTAAATATCAGGATAAAGAATAATTAGATAAATTAAAAATTGTGTTGAATGGAATTTCGAAAACTGAAAATTATGCGACATGAAGTTTCTATGATAAGAATTTCGATGTTTTGAAAATTAGAAAATTGAAATTTGGGGAATAATCATGAGCTCTGTTAAGTTATTTGTAAGCAATGAACTTCACTTTGGACTTACCACATTTTGCCCCCTTCGTGAATTACCCGTGTCTATTACCTCGCCAGACTTCGAAGGATCAACTCGTCTCTCACGCCGAGAGACGACAACGCTTGCGCGGCGTCGCTGACGCCACAACTGTCACTCTGCCGAGTGACGCTCTCAGCCGCCGCTACTTCAACACCGGCGCCTCGCCGCAGCCTGCCATCCGTCAACTGCCTGCCATCCTCCTCAGGGAAAAATATTTGGGAAATAAATATTTTATTTATTTTAAATAACAATTAGTCCTTCTCAGGATAAATTGTCAATCTTTTAACGAAAGAATAATTTTTGTTCAAATTTTCTTAAAAGATTAACTGACTGGGTTTGACACCCCTGATTTTACTTAAGGCTTTGTGTCCTTTTGATCTGTTCTTAACCAGGGACAGATACTCAAGGCCTTAGACCTTTTGAACGTCCGGTCAAACCTACGTCGTCGCCTGAGAGGTTGTAACTGGCTCTAGGGGACAACTGCCAGAACCTTGCTGAGGTTTGGTCGCCCGACACCTAGAGTTGAACGGGACTTCGGTTTTCGGACCCTGCTTGGGTTCTTTCCCGAAAGTCACCAATCGGCTCTGCAACCTGTTGCTTCTTGTAGCAGCAACATAAATCTCCGCCGTCGAATCTTCTCTCGCTCCTTTGAGCCAGTCACTCACACCGCATACAGTGACCGGTATCAAATTGCCGCCCAACGTGGGGCTACAACTATTCTTTTGGATCCTGATGGATGTCACGATGGACCCCTCTATAACAGAATGTTTCTCATGCCTCACCGAGCTACCCGCGCATCTCTACAACATTCTTCGCACTTTTGTTTCGTTCTCAACCTAGCCTCACTGCCAAAGTCGTTCGTTCGCTTTAAATGCCATTTGCCTTTCCACGGTTGGCCTTTATTCCACGGTTGGCCACGGTTGGCCTTTCCTCTCTCTCCTCCACTTCCGGGAGTGGACATCAAAACCCGGTGGCGCCTAACAATTTTTCTGCACGTTCAGCTATACACAACTCTCCACACTCACCTAGCCCAAGCCAGGGCCACACCCTCGCTTCAACTTCTTGGAAATTTTATTAATATAGTAGACATAGGGGAGACCGTGGCGTAATGGATCAGTTTTCACTTTTTGTTGCTTAACTTCGTCATTCTTGCTTTAATAAAAATTTCATCATGTGGAAAGCTTAGCCTAACATCTCAGCTTTCAATTAAAAAAAGTACGCCCTAATATCACTTATTCTTTTTTTTCTAGAACAATGTTTTTGGAGAAAAGCAAGGTGAGACACTTCGCTTCAAGCCGGGGCGTAATAGATAACTTACCTGGGGCGTAATGGATCAGCAATGAAATTATAATTTAGATCATCAAATATTATTACGGTATTAACAATTTTGGTTTCTATTGTATATTTATAACAAAGAATATTGAGAATGGAACATAGTTAATTTAAAACTTTAAACATTTTCATGCAATTTTCAAATTTAAAAAGTTGTAGTGAAATGCAAAATCCATTTCCTTAAAAAATCTATTCTTTAGTTATTTTTTTAATAAAAGGTTATCATTGGTACTTACTAATATATAAATTACAAGAAATTAAACTTGACAGGATTATTTTATTAATATTTTAAATATGATAGGTTTTTCTTAATAGAATAAGCAAAGTGATCCATTATGCCCCGGAGGTGTTTGTTAAAAATTTTTTTATTTTTTATCAATACCGTAAGTCCCATGAGGAAACCAGCAGTTGTATTAAAAAACTAACAATTGGATTCATAGGCAAATGGATAAAAAAGATATACCTGTTTTTTGTTTTTAATTTCCAATTGATTAACAATAATTGTTTAAACAAATTAACAAAAATTTAAATTTTTTTGAAATCTGTTAACGCCAATCGATTCTACGTGAAAAATAAGAATATTTTGTACATGTCATTTTTCTCTCCAAGTCGTATTTTGTAGATAAAATTGTTAAAAACAAATTAAGCTGCGTAATGGGTGTTTCATTCCAAGCATAAACAAATGGATTGTAAATAAAACTACCAATTGGATTCATAGGCAAATGGAAAAAAAGATACACCTGTTTTTTTGGTTTTAATTGCCAATTGTTTAACAATAATTGTTTAAACAAATTAACAAAAATTTAAAATTTTTTGAAATCTGTTAACGCCACCCCGGTGGTATTGATGAGTTAAAAGTGTACCAACTGTTGAAAGTTGACACCGATGGCGCCAGCTATGCACAGGCCCTGTTTCAATTAAAATACATGGGATAATGCATAAAAATTGTATTTTCTTTAACTGAAATTAATTCAATCATATTTTTTTTACATGAAATGAATCTATAAACTTTTAAACATATTTTGTAACAATTGTTACTTTATTAAAGCGTGGAATAATGTATTTAGAACGAAATTTCTACCTAAATTTTTGGCGGGATTTTCAAAAATATGTAAGTTTTTATAATTATTTTTTAATTTACTATTATTAATATTTCAAAACTATATTGTGTAGATGAGAAAAAAAAATTTATAATAAATAATAATAATAAAATTAATATTTTTTTGAAATTCCCGCCTAAAACTGAGATGAAAATTTCGTTATAAATTAAATATTCTACTCTTTTATAAGGCTATAACTATCAAAAAATATGTTAAAAAGTTTCTATATTAATATTGTGTACAAAGAAATACGATTTAATTAATTTTAATTAGTGAAAATTTAATTTTTTTGCAATATCCCATGCATTTTAATTGAAACAGGGCCCGTGCATAGCTGGCGCCAGCTGGTGGACACTTTCAGCTCTCATGTCTTTTTATACAATGGAAAAAACGAGCAATGTCACCGGGGTGGTTAACGCCAATCGATTCTACGTGAAGAAATAAGAATATTTTGTATAGTTCATTTTTCTTTTCAAGTCGTATTTTGTTTATAAAATTGTTATAAACAAATAAAGCTGCGTTAACGGTGTTTCATCCCAAGCATAAACAAATGGATTTTAAGTGAAACTAACAATTGGATTCATAGGCAAATGGAAAAAAGATATACCTGTTCTTTTGTTTTTAATTTCCAATTTTTTACCCTGCTTAGTTTGTTTATAACAATTTTATAAACAAAATACGACTTGAAAAGAAAAATGAACTATACAAAATATTCTTATTTTTTTACGTAGAATCGATTGGCGTTAACAGATTTCAAAAAAAATTAATTTTTGTTAATTTGTTTAAACAATTGTTGTCAAACAATTAGAAATTAAAAACAAAAAAACAGGTATATCTTTTTTTTCCATTGGCCTATGAATCCAATTGTTAGTTTTTTAATACAATTGCTGGTTTCTTCATGGGAATTAATGGGATAAACAAAAATTGGCAATTGTTCTTTAAGAACAAATGTTTAAAGCTCAAAACCTGATATACAAAAATTTTTTACAAGTAATTTTGAAAAAGATATAACAAAAAGACAAAGACTTAAAAAATTTACTTTCAAGCGTAAAAATCACTTTTTCTACCATATTTTTAACAATAATAAATGAATGACAATGAAACTTGGTACAAACTTACAGTATACCAAGTACATTATTTTGATCAAAAACCGAAATTACTCTGATTTACCACTTTTGAATAAATTCAAGTGATCCATTACGCCCCGGTCTCCCCTATACAAATTATTGAATTAAGAAAATTTTTTGAAAATAATTGAATTCTTGTGGTGAATATAAATGAATTTTTGTTATTTATAGAAATAATTTAACTTTTACAATGAATTTTAATAAAATTCCTAAAAGTAATTTAATTTTGTCAAAGTTTTACTACACGGAGAGAAGAGTTACAGTTGTGACAACTAAACACGTTTAGTAGCAGAAATACATGGAGAGAGATAGTAGCGCCCCTGGCGGTTTAGTTCCTCTTTAGTTACTCTGACTGAACGTACAGTCGTTCCTACTATTATATAGTAGATGCGACTGTTATTTTTGTCCGTCGAAAATTAACAAAACTGTTTAGTTATCAGAACTGAACCGACAGTCGCCTTCACTATTCTCTTCTCTCCGTGTATTTAAGAAAATAGTTGAATGTATTGCGAATAAAATTTTAAAAATAAAGTTAAAATTATACGGTGACTAACTTCCCTTGATTATTTAGAAACATTTTTAAAAAATTCTTTAAAAGAAGTAAATTATTTTTAATAGAATATAAAGAAATTTCAATTAAATCAAAAATTTTCAATTATTTGTTTACATAAAATTTAATTATCTTGAAATAACAGAATTAAAAAATCTTGTTTTTCAAAATTAAAAAAAAACTGCGAAAATTCAATTTTATTAAACAATTTGAAGTATTCTTTTTTTAAATTAACTAATCAAAATTTTTAATATTAATTTTCGCACTAAGAAACATGAATACATTAAAATATGACTCATAAAATTTAATTATTTATCAATTAATAAATTAAAATACTTTGAAAATTCGATTTTTAAAAAGTCTTTAATGAAATTCTTTTATTCTTTTTTTTTGTCATCGAGGCTACTATTTCCTACTTTTTTTGTTATCAAGGATACTTTTTCCTAATTTTTTTAAACTTATAATGGAATGCGAAGCCTGCGTCAAAATCCATGTTTAATTTGACCTATTTTTTGACCAATAGGTTAAAAAGTAGTCTTCTATTTTTTGACCTACAGGTTTAAAAAGGGGCCGTTATGATACTACAAAATTGATTCTGCTACTACCTGGATTTTCTTTAAAATTGTCTAGTGAGAAAGTATAATGTTCACCAGTTGAAATTTCTTCAAAACAACACTTCACTTTTCATAGCACAGATGATAGTTAATTGTTAAATTGTTTAGTAAGTTTGTGATTTAGGACATGTGATTGTTGTTCCACTCAGAGAAAAAGTTTATTTCACTTAACCAAACTGTTTAATTAAACTATTTTATTTGTTACGATAAAACAATTTCGTTGATTTAAGTAAAAATTTGGTTCATTTTAATAAATACATAAAATTTGTTTGGTTATCTGAAAGAAATTCTTTATTTGAAGGTGTTTGTTTCATTTAAACAAATTAGTGTTTTGAATAGAGAATATTGTTTAGTTAAATACAATTTGTTTAACACAACACACAAATTTGTTTGATTCAACCAAATCATTTTATTGGAGTCAAACAAAAATATTTGCTTGTCTCAAAAAGTACATGTGTGAATTTATAAATGGCGGTCTCACTTTTCTACAGTCCGCGTTCGCGTCAAATTCATTAGTTAAATTGGTAAATCGAGGAAACAAAATTATAAGTGTCGGTTAAATAATTGCAATGTGTTCATTGAAAGACTTAAGGCATATTTAATTTGTACCAGCGAGAAGAAAATATCCAATAAGTTATTGTGAAGTTTTCAGTTGGTTGTTTCGAATCAACTTTTTTCAGAGTGCATGTATAAAAATCATGTATAATATGTTTAATGTAATATTTTTAATGTTTTTTATTATTAAGTAATCTTGTGTACATGAAGAAATAATTATATAATATTTTATTTAATTGTTATTTATTTTCCTCTAATAATGTTTGAATTTCCTAATTTAATATTTTCTAACATATACATATTATTAATTAATTTATGATTTATTGTATATATATATATATTTTTTTTTAAATATTAATAACTATATAATAAATTATAAAATAACGAATAATATGTAGGGTAGAGGTGGGGTAAAAAAGCCAATGGTGCAAAAAAGCCATTTGGCTTTTACTTTTAACCTATTGAACTATTTTACCAGCCGTTTGAAATATAAGTTTAACTAACAATAAGTAAAACTCAACTTTTGATTCTAGTTTGGCTGTCGTATCGATAATATTATAGTTGTTATTGTAATTTGTATTTTTTAACTGCTTGTTTTGATTTATTTCGATGACTGTGAATTGAAAGCAGGTAAACTTAACATAAAATACAATTTTGGAAGCTAAAAACTTTTCTAAATTATTTATTTGTTATACAGATAAAAGAAAAATATAATATTACAAAATTTGATAACAAAATATTTTGCCGAAACCACCAAATGGCTTTTTCACCCCACCAAGTGGTGCAAAAAAGCCATATACAGAACTTTCGTAAACCTCTTATAACTTTGTCTTTTCACGAAATAAAAAAATGTTCTACAAGAATTTTGAAGCTTAATAACTAAACTTTCAGTAACAGTTTAAAATTTGAAAAAAGAAATTCAAATTTCGGTTTTATAGTACCAAAAGTAAGAAAGTGGCTTTTTACCCCACTCTACCCTACTAGAAAATATTAAACTAGGAAATTTAAACATTATTACAGGAAAATAAATAACAAAATTAAGTAAACAAAAATATTTATTTAAATGAACCCAATATGTTAACTAAAAGTATTTGAATCAAACAAATCTTTTGTCTTAAAATAAACAAATTTTTTAGTTATATAAAATAAAAACTTTTGGTTAAGTATAATAACCATTTGGTTAATACAAATAAACGTATTGGAAGAAATTATTTGGTTGAATCAAACAAACGTTTGGTTGACTGTATAGCAATGCATTTATTTGGTTGATTCAACTAAAATTTGGTAGTTTCGAACAAATTTTTTTCTGAGTGTCTAGTAATTCACTAGTTAGTTAATGAGGTGAATGGAAAGTAAATGGAAAGAATTGTATTAGGGCAGTTCCATACGAAAAGCAAATGTTGGATCACTGATTTTTCTTAAAGTTCGTAATTTTGTAGTACTTGGGGTACTAAATAACTGTGCCAAACAGTTTTGCAAAAAAAAATTTTTTTTGCAAGATATTTAGATATGAAAAATCGGAAACTGAAAAAAATGACTTTTTTTGAGAATTTTTATTTCGAAAACTATTGATTCTACAAGTAAAAGTCATTTATTCAAAATTGTAGAGAAAATGTCAATTTTTTATAATATTAAAAAAAAATTTAAGAAAAATTAATTTTTCAATATTTTGTTTAAACAATAATTTTTTATTGTTAAAAAAAAAGTGAAGGACATCATGGAATATTCTAGAAAAATTATTTTCTCAAAATTTGAACCTTCCTTAATAAGTGGTTAAATTTTAAAAGAAGTGTTTTTTGGTGTTTTTGAGAAAAAAAATTTTGAAGTTTGCGCTACGAGTTTTTGTGCGTTGCGCGAACTAAGCAGCGCCTATGTCAGTGTATTTTAAAAGATGATATGACCTTTACTGCTCGCCCCGAATACATTTATTAATCATATACCTATATATTATTATTATAAACAGTTTAACAATATATTTTTAAACATTATTTTTCTTTATTAATGTAAAAAATCTTTTCCTTCACACTTTACGCAGGCTTAGGACTGGCAACATATATTTTATTTTAAATGCTGGCGTGTTTAAAAAATTTGTGTTTAATTATTGCAAAACACTTATGCATTAGAAACAATGTTTGAAAAAAAATTATTAGAAAAATGTTTTAATTTTTTAAAAAATTTTACATACATATATTGCAAATAAATTATATAACTGTGAATACAATACCAAAAGAATTTCAATTAAGTACATGATGTTTAATATTTGGGAATGGGTGTCGTCGAAATTAGAAACAAGTTTACATTTTATTTCTTTATTTGAAATTGGAACAAAAGAATGGAAACTTCTTGTACCGGTGATTGTTTTACAAGATTTAAATCGTTCAGATATTTCTAATTTTATATTTTGATGGTCTTCAATGGAACAAAAGTCAAACGGAATTGTGTCAAATTTATTTTCCACTAACTGAAAAAATGCTTTAGAAGATGTAATTGGTTCAGTATCTGGTCTTCTTAAACTTTCACGTCGTACAAATCTCTTCACTGTACCACCAAGTCCATCACAAGCATTTTTTCCATGTGAAGTCGCAAAAAAATGCCATTCAGCTGCTATATTAAAATCATCGAAATGATGTGTTAAATTGATAAAAATTTTTTTATTTTTGTACTGCGATGCTGCACCGTCGGAGAAATATTTTATAGGTAGTTCAGCTATACTGATCTGAACTATATAGTTCAGATGAATTAAAAAAATTTATTATTTCTCCGACGGTGCAGCATCGCAGTACAAAAATAAAAAAATTTTTATCAATTTAACACATCATTTCGATGATTTTAATATAGCAGCTGAATGGCATTTTTTTGCGACTTCACATGGAAAAAATGCTTGTGATGGACTTGGTGGTACAGTGAAGAGATTTGTACGACGTGAAAGTTTAAGAAGACCAGATACTGAACCAATTACATCTTCTAAAGCATTTTTTCAGTTAGTGGAAAATAAATTTGACACAATTCCGTTTGACTTTTGTTCCATTGAAGACCATCAAAATATAAAATTAGAAATATCTGAACGATTTAAATCTTGTAAAACAATCACCGGTACAAAAAGTTTCCATTCTTTTGTTCCAATTTCAAATAAAGAAATAAAATGTAAACTTGTTTCTAATTTCGACGACACCCATTCCCAAATATTAAACATCATGTAATTAATTGAAATTCTTTTGGTATTGTATTCACAGTTATATAATTTATTTGCAATATGTATGTAAATTTTTTTAAAAAATTAAAACATTTTTCTAATAATTTTTTTTCAAACATTGTTTCTAATGCATAAGTGTTTTGCAATAATTAAACACAAATTTTTTAAACACGCCAGCATTTAAAATAAAATATATGCTGCCAGTCCTAAGCCTGCGTAAAGTGTGAAGGAAAAGATTTTTTACATTAATAAAGAAAAATAATGTTTAAAAATATATTGTTAAACTGTTTATAATAATAATATATAGGTATATGATTAATAAATGTATTCGGGGCGAGCAGTAAAGGTCATATCATCTTTTAAAATACACTGACATAGGCGCTGCTTAGTTCGCGCAACGCACAAAAACTCGTAGCGCAAACTTCAAAATTTTTTTTCTCAAAAACACCAAAAAACACTTCTTTAAAAATTTAACCACTTATTAAGGAAGGTTCAAATTTTGAGAAAATAATTTTTCTAGAATATTCCATGATGTCCTTCACTTTTTTTATAACAATAAAAAATTATTGTTTAAACAAATTATTGAAAAATTAATTTTTCTTAAATTTTTTTTTAATATTATAAAAAATTGACATTTTCTCTACAATTTTGAATAAATGACTTTTTCTTGTAGAATCAATAGTTTTCGAAATAAAAATTCTCAAAAAAAGTCATTTTTTTCAGTTTCCGATTTTTCATATCTAAATATCTTGCAAAAAATTTTTTTTTGCAAAACTGTTTGGCACAGTTATTAAGTACCCCAAGTACTACAAAATTACGAACTTTAAGAAAAATCGGTGATCCAACATTTGCTTTTCGTATGGAACTGCCCATTACTTAGAATTAAAGTTGGTTCCCTACTGGAAGTAAAATTATCGAAAGAGATCAAATTTAGGGGATATAAAGAGATAAAGTTTTTTCTATCCCTTTGAAATAGACAATTTGCATACCCGAAATATTATACATTTTTATCTCCAAATTTGTATCCCTTTTTATACCCTATTATCCCCTATCTATCTCTTTTTATACCTTATGTACTTTTATCTCTTTTTATTTCTTTTTGCTGCAAATTTTTATTCTTTTTATTATATGAAGAATTAATTAACCAATATAATTAACAATATTAATGACTTTATAAAACATTACTATTTCAATTAAATTTATAATTAAAAAAATATATTTTTAGAGTTTCATACTTCTATTTATAACCTATTTTTAACATATCAAGTTATTTATTTATTTGTTATGAAATTATTATTTATTGTTTATATCTATATTTCATTTAACATTATTAACCAACATTATACACATAACACTTAAAACCAAATTTTAAAAATCTCGCACGCAGGAGGGTCGAACCCTGAACCTTAGGGTGAAGTCCCATGATGGGTGTAAAGTGCTACTCGCCGGAGCGCTCAAAACCCGGTTTTAAGCTCCGTTTAGGAGAAAATTCTTTTTTTCAATGTTTAAACATTCTAGTCCCACTTTACCATTTATATGTCCTTTTAGGAAAAAACCTCAGCTTTCGTTTAAAAAAGAAAAAAGAAAAAAAAATTGGGTCTTTCTCCCCCAAAAATGGAAATTTATTTTTAATTTTGATTTTTTTGGGTCAAAAAATTTTTTTTTTCAAAATGCTTATTTCTAATCGAAAGAGCATGAAATATCCTTTCCAAAATGTACTTTGTCAAATTTGTATGTTTAATTGTTTAAGAGTAAAAAATTATTGAAATAAGCATTGTACTGAAAAACACAAAAATTTAACCCCCTCCTCCTCGGAAAATATTGGACTAAGTAAAAAAATATTTTCATGAAAAATTACTATCTATGAGTACTACAAAAGCCCCAAGTTTTGCTACGATTGGAGAAAAATTTTTCTCCACCTTGATCACTTGACATGAAATGCCCCAGAGATAAAGTAAAGGTTATTAAAAAAGATTGATCAAAAGTAGGTAATGGAAAGAGATTAAATCGAATCGAGAGGTGATAGACTTAGATTAAACCCAAGGTGTAAATTGTGATCAGTGTGCACTAAGATTAAAATGTGGATAAATAGAGAGAAGTACAGGCTGAATCCATTTCAAATCAGGCAGGTCTACTAACTTCAAGTCATAGATTTAGCTGTCGCTAAAATATGTTATTGTACATGAAAAATAAAGAGACACGTATTTTTTTATTTTTCAAAAAAGTTAAATTTAAAGAAGTTATGCACATTTGAACTTTGAGTGGTAAAACTCGAATGAATAGTGAAAAAAATTGTTTTTCTTGGCATTTTTTTTCTTTTGAGTATAATTAAATTTTCTTTCTTGGGTCTTGTAGATGGTCTTGTCCTCTTCAAAATCCAGTTTGAAATTTGAAAAAACATTTAAAATTATAAAAATAGGGGATGATTTTCTGAAAATAAATAAGATCAATTTTCTCCAAATCACCATCTTTCTTTCTATATGGTGGATTCCACGTCTGTTCAACACACTAATTTTCATGACTTGTTGGGATTTGGCTGTACTTTTGTAAATTTATTACTTTTATAGTGACAAACAACTCCACCAAATATTCTTTCAAAATTTTGAAAATTACCAAAAATATGGCAATTTCAAAATTTTTGTCTTTTTTTTAAAGTGCTGTAACTTTGGTTCTAATTAACCGATTTTGGATTTTTAAAAAAGGATTTCTTTGGTTTTAAGTATATTTTAAGATACAATTAATATAAAAAAGAAATATTAAAAAAAAAATCGTCTTCGATTTTTTTCAAAATTTTACTAAATGTTAGGGCAAATGTGCTTTACATGTCCTGTAAGTTTCATCTTGGGATCTCAAAGGGATTCGGAGGAAAAAAATAAAACGTAACCACAAATTATGAACATGGGGCAAAATTCTTCAACTGCCCAGGTAAAAAAATGAATTTTCTTTAAACTTTGCTAAAATGTTACTATTATTAGTGGAAGTGTAAATATTAATTTTTTTTAATATAATAAAATATTTTTTGAGTTATGGAGTTTCAAAATTTTGATTTTTTTGAAAAGCCATTTTTTTAAAGGCCATGTAAAAATCAGAGTGGGAGCATCAAAATTTTTTAGGAAAATAATAATTTATCATTATTTTACATAAAAAATAATGATTTATAACTAATTTCTTCAAAAAGTTCCAGTGTCTCACTCTGATTTTTACACGGCTCATATGAAAAAAGGTAAGCATTCGATTGGGATAGGTTTCGAAAAAATAAAAAACATCGATTTTGAGATACAGTAGAACTTGGTTAATATCATTCTGTAGGAACCGTACTAAGAATGCGTCTTATGCGGGAAAACGTATTAGGCGGGATATAAAATGTATGTCTTTAATTGCAGGGACCACCATAAATGAGCGTCTTAAGCGGGCAATCATATTAAACGGGATCTTATTAACCGGGTTCTACTGTATATTGAAATTAAGAATTTGACCTTGAATTTCAAGGTTAAATTGACAGAAAACACCTTTTTTCATCACCAGCTTCTAGCCTGTGAAAACCCCTTTAAAAATCACTATTTATACTTTTAATTTGATTAATTTTACTTATCAATATATTAAATCGAAAAAAAGATATTTTCAAAAAAATCAAAATTTTGAAACTCCATAACTCAAAAAATATTTTATTATATTAAAAAAATTAATATTTACACTTCCACTAATAATAGTAACATTTTAGCAAAGTTTAAAGAAAATTCATTTTTTTACCTGGGCAGTTAAGGAATTTTGCCCCATGTTCGTAATTTGTGGTTACGTTTTATTTTTTTTACTCCGAATCCCTTTGAGATCCCAAGATGAAACTTACAGGACATGTAAAGCACATTTATCCTAACATTTAGTAAAATTTTGAAAAAAATCAAAGACGATGTTTTTTCAAAAACGGATTTTTAATTTTTCAAAATTTCAAAAAAAATTTTTTTTTGAATTTTTCTTTTTTATATTAATTGTATCTTTAAATATACTTAAAACCAAAGAAATCCTTTTTTAAAAATCCAAAATCGGTTAATTAGAACCAAAGTTACAGCACTTTAAAAAAAAATTTTTTGAAATTGCCATATTTTTGGTAATTTTTAAAATTTTGAAAAAATATTTGGTGGAGTGAATCGTTCATAGGAAATGTTCACAATTATTTTAAGAACTTGTAGTAAAAATTTAGATAGAAAAAAAGATGGTGTTTTTGAGAAAATTGATCTTATTTATTTTCAGAAAATCATCCCCTATTTTTATAATTTTAAATATTTTTTCAAATTTTAAACTGGATTTTGAAGAGGACAAGACCATCTACAAGACCCAAGAAAGAAAATTTAATTATACTCAAAAGAAAAAAAATGCCAAGAAAAACAATTTTTTTCACTATTCATTCGAGTTTTACCACTCAAAGTTCAAATGTGCATAACTTCTTTAAATTTAACTTTTTTGAAAAATAAAAAAATACGTGTCTCTTTATTTTTCATGTACAATAACATATTTTAGCGACAGCTAAATCTATGACTTGAAGTTAGTAGACCTGCCTGATTTGAAATGGATTCAGCCTACAAAGATAAAAAGTATAGAACGGTATAAAACAAATGTTATTTACAAAGATAAGGAAAAAAGTAAATACTAAGATTCAAATGAGGATAGAAAGATAATGAAGTAAATAGTAGAAGGATGAAATAAGGGTTATTAGAAGAGATTGAGCAAAAATATGAGATAAAAAGAGATTAAAAGGATTAAAAAAGAAAAGCCTGAGATAAAGATAGGTCATAAACAGGGATAAGTGTGTTCTTGCAATAAGCGACAGAAATGGAAGAAAGTAGATATAAAAAGTATTGAAGAAGATAATAAGATATATGTTATTTAAAAAAATTGAGAAGAAGAGAAGATAAAAAGCGATAGTTGTAGTAAAAATGGGTGTAGAATTAAATAGGGATAAAAAGGGAAAGAAGTGAATAGTAAGAGGATAAAAGGCGATAAAGTAAGGGTTATTAAAAGAGATTAAAGAAAAAGGGAAGATAAAGAGAGATTGAGGGGAATAAAAAAGGGATAGTCTGGGATAGAAACAAGATTATTAACCCTTTCACACCCAGGCATAACTGGATGGTTAAAAAAACGTAAGTGTAACGTCATTCATAGTTTTCGGGGTCGCTGATAACAAATCTGATATCAAATTTAAAAAATTTTCAAAATTCAAAATGGCGGATCCAATATAGCGGGCAACTTTTTTACAGATTGATCGGATTTGCTTGGAAATTGTTTCTCGGGGGTTTTCGGGGTCGCTGCTTACGAATCCGGTGCTAGTTTTTTAAAATTCAAAATGTCGGATACAATATGGCGGTCGATAAATGTAAAAACTTATCAGATTGGCATGAAACTTGTTACTCGGGGGTTTTTAGGGTCGCTGATTAAGAATAAAGTATCAGTTTTTTAAAATTCAAAATGGCGGATCCAAGATGGCGAACGACAAATGTAAACAAGTTGTGAATTAATATATTCATTACATGAACATTCTGCTTCCTCTTTACGATAAGCAAAAAATTTGCTTCCTCGTGGAGAAAGCATTAATCAAAAAAAAATTTTTGAAGTATATTCCATATTGTTGTCCTAAAAAACAGAATTTGCAACAGAATTTAAAAAACAGAAAAAATGTTTAATAATAAAGTAAATTTTTTCATTTTATTTAATTCTATTAATGCTAATAAAATATTTTCTTTTCATACATCAATCTATTCGTCTTGATGAAATAAAGATTTTTAGTTTGTTTTTAAGTCAAGAGTAACATTTTATTATAAGGCAACATAATTTTTAAGAAGGAAATAAATTTCTAATGAAAGTGCGAAATTTTGATTTTAATTATGTTTAATTCTATAAATTCAAATACAATATATACTTTATATATACCAATCGATCCGTTTTAATGCAACGGATAAGATTATTGAAAAAAATGAGTCAAATTTTATTGTACTGGAATATAGTTTTGATGAAAGAACTAAATTTTTGATAAAAAAAAGGTAATTTTTCTGCTTTAATAAGAAGATTTTATTATATATTAACTTCAATATTCAATTAAAAAAAAAATTTGAAAAAATTTTTTTTTTTTGAAAAAAGTAAAAAAAAAATTTTTTTAATAGATTTTTTAATGTCTATCAGTCTACTTCGAGTTATTTTATGATAAATATACCTAGCAATTTTCAGCCGAATTTGTTGAAACCTCTTCGATTTATCGTGTTCACACCACCCTTGAAGTTCAGCAAATGTGCGTTGGATTTTTTTTGTTAAAGTGAATCCTCGCTTATAGCCCTACATAAACACTGTTCGTGAATCTTACAAATCGAGTTGATAAAATAATCAATTTTTTATCATAATATCTTATTTCCCATGGTATTTTCGGAAACACTCCTCGACACACAGTGGAATATTACATTGTACGCAAATGACATTAGTTCGTTTTTCAGATGGTTTTGTGCTACAGAACACACAACGTCGATGACTTTCAATCCAATCTGGCATATGATTTCCAGCATCCTCAGAGTTGGAATCAAAACTTTTTCGTTTTTGACTCGAAGATGCACAGTGGTCGGAAATAAAAAATCATTTGCCAAAAGTATTTTTTTTAATATGAAAAAAATCTTTAACACTTGTTGTATTACGTTTTAGGTAATCGAAATAATCATATTTCACGACTAACTTTATTTTTAATTTAATGTTTGTAGTTTAAATAAAACTAGAAAGTGAAGTAGTTCAGAATGCAAAATTGTTACAAAAATGTAGTCTACTTTTGGAAGGGTATTTTACTTTTATGAATTCCTAATGAATAAAAAAATGCATTTCTTAAGTAATTTTATTTAATTTTTAACAATATAATATAAATAAATGTCTCGGCACTTTTCCATTGTGCACGTTCTTATATTACTAAAGATAAAAAAAGTCCCGACATGTACCGGCAAAATATTAAATAAGAGCATTATCTGCAGATTATCAAGATTATATAAAATTTTGATTTAGCTGCCCTGACCTGCCCATTCACGAGAAAACGATTTTTTAATATTATATTAACGTTTTTATAACCAAATATTTTATACGAAATTTTTCTCCCAAGCAATTGTTCTATATGAATATAACCTGGAAATCTTTCAAAGTTTTTGCAAATTTGTATTGTTTACGTTTCTAAAGTTTAGTTTTTTAAAAGACGAGTTTTTAAAATTCTAAAAGTAAGTACAATATTACCACTTGAATAAATTATTAACATTATTAATAATAATTTTTTTTTATAGTTCAGAAATTATTTACTCAATATTAAAAAATACCTATTTTAATCGAAAAAAATGAAATAAAAACATGTTTGTAAACAAATAAAAATATAAAATTAATAGAATACAATATGAAAAAAGCATATTAAAGAACTAACTTAATTTTAGGTTAAAATATCTCGTAATGGATAAAGGAAACATCTAAATCGTTTAAAAGAAAGGAATTATTTGATGTCCTACGAAGTTCATCCTCGCATGATTTTAAAGATCAGTGTCAACTGTTAACTATTTACATAAAGGATTCACTAAAATTTTATTGGAGCGATAAGGAATTCAATGAATATACAGAAAATAAACGAAATCTTTCACGTTTTACATCTGATTATCATCAAAGGTAGAGAAAATCTAGCAGAAAGATTGAATGATTTGTTAATGATAGTAATGAATGGTTGGAGCACGAGATTCAATTTTCTAATCCAATTTTTCCGGTACGAACGTTAAAAAATTTACCACAAGCTAAAGGTCGCCCAAAAGTAAGTTTTAGTGAATCAAGTACTCGCACTAAATACAGAAAGGTTGAAGAACTGAGTTCTTCCATTGATGATGATCAGATTTTGTTTGCTGCTCAAGCAACATTAAGATCAAGAGGAAATGAAAATGCTAGTAAAATTATTAAAGAAAATTCAAGTGTATCTGATATTAATCTAAAAAATAGCAAAACCCAAAAAGAAAACAAAATGAAACTGATTGCAGAAGAAGCTCTTTCTATTATTACTGATGCAAATTTATCAAAAGAACAGTACCTGATTATAAGAAGAAAAGTAGAATCTAAAAATTGTAATATATTTCCATCGTATGATGATGTTTTAAAAGCAAAAAAAGATTGTTATCCTAATTCTGAAACAATTTAAATAAGTGATACTAGTATGGAGGTGCAATTACAAAGTTTGTTGGATAAAACTACTCAACAATTACTGGAAAGTTAGAGTTCGATTTTAGAAACAGTTTCAGATCAAAAATTAGACAATTTAAATTTAATTTTCAAGTGGGGTTGCGATGGTAGTTCTGGTCAAAGTAGATATAAACAGAAATTCGAAACAGAATCTGATAATCATGTTTCTTCTGAAGGGAGTATGTTTTTGCCTCTTGTGTACCATTGCATGTGGCCCACAGACTTGAAATTAAGAAGTGGCAAGTGCGGGGGAAAGAGAATAAGTTGAAATTTGAAGAGAGAAAAAAAATTCAAGAATCGTTTAGGAAGGAAATGGGATTATTAGTTAATATCCCAAAATCTGGAGGAAGTGGCACGACAAATGATGGCGACAGTCGTAGATTTTTTTCAAACACAGAAAAATCTTCTGATATTACTGGAATTGATTGTAATGTTATCCATCGATTTTCTGTGATATTACATACTATTGTGAGTGGTTCTCATATTGATGAGGAAGCTTTTGATAATTATTCTTTAGAAACTGCAAAACTTTTTGTTCAAAAGTATTCTTGGTTTAATATGCCCCCTTCGGTTAATAAGATACTGATACATGGTTCCTTAGTTATTAAAATCGCTATACTGCCTGTAGGACAACTTTCTGAGGAAGCTTAGGAAGCATGCAATACAATTTTTAAGGCAAATAGAGAACATCGTTCTAGAAAATCATCACGAAAAAACAAAAATGAAGATGTTTTCCATTCAATGCTAGTTTCATCTGATCCATTGATAACAGGAATGAGAGTTCTTCCAAAACGCAAAAACTGTGACCAACATCTTGATGTTTTAAATCTTCTAAAATCTTTCCAAGTATCTAATATTGAGAAAAATTTAAGCGAAGTAGATCCTAATATGGAAGTTGAATAATTTACTATAAGTTCACGGTTTTTTTCTAATTTTTCTTTATCATTTTTCAGATATACCTTAAATTTGTATTTAAATTGATTATTATGCAAATTATTAATTACTTTATTGCATTGGTTGTTACTAAAGTACATGTTTTTAATAAAAAAACATTTTTGGCAAATTACTTTTTATTTCCGACCACTGTGAGATGACATATTAGCCGTTTTTTTGTTGTTGATTCCCGAATCTTTCGCAATAAGTTGTTTTGCTAAATTAATTCAAAAAGCCATTTGATCCATTTTACTTTTTTTTCAATTGTATAAAGTATGTGTGCATCAACTATTGCTAAATCTACTAAAAATTGAGAGAGTTACAGTCGATTTAAGATGAAATTTAGAAAACTAACATTGGATTCGAAATTTACGATTTCCGAAATCTTTGATTAGTGATTTTAGTAACTTCAGAGCTTAACTAAATTCTATTACTTTAATTTTTGCTGCAAATGTTTAAGAGATACAAAAAATGAAGAATGTAGTTTCGTTCAATAAATTTAGTGTAGAATTGTCATTTTTAATCCAATCTAGGTCCACAAGGGCTCAAAATTTATGTAATGATATAGTCTGTCAATAAAAAAGTTTTTAAGTTGTAAACTTGTGTTATTGGAACGTCTGCCAATACTGTAAACTTGTTGCAGTTGATCGAAACCGTCCACACCACCTATTATTTCATTATAGACAGCTATAGCTTTTGGACAGGGCACATCAATTCTCTTGCCAGTTTTAAGAGTCCTTTTGACTGTGGTAACGTTTACAGGATTATGAGCTGACGAAAGAACTGTGACGATTTTTGAATCCATCCATTTTACTGCACTAACATTTTCTTTCGTTTTATATACATATTCTCCTCTTTGCAACTTTGTTTTATCTTTCATCATTTCTGGCAATCCTTTTCTGTTCGTCCGTACAGTCCCAACTGAATTTTGCTTCTTTTGAAGTTCAGATACCAGATTCACTAATGTAAAAAAGTTGTCAAATGCAACCAACGAAAGTGTTCTTTCAAGTGGACGAGTAGGTTTCATACCCGCTCACCAAGTGGTTCACTGGAATGATTATCGCTGCATTTTCCAGTGTAAACTTTAAAATTTAAAACATAAGACGTTTTTGAATCAGCCAAGCACCACACTTTATAGCCCCTTTTGATTGGCTTTTGAGGCAGAAATTTCATGAGACTCGATCTTCCTTTAAACTTTATCATAGATTTACACTACCGGCAGAAATTGTCGGTACGAACGACGGGCGAGCTACGAAAAGTTGCTGCCGAAATTAAATTAACATATTTTATTATTGAAAAATGATAGAAACTTGGTTCTTGGATCGTTTGAAAGCCAATTAAATTCTGCGTCGTTTGATATATAAATGAAAATTATTTGATATTTTTAAGAGATTTTATCACCTAAAAGATTTTGGAAAAAAATTGATTAATTTTTCTATTTTTGTGCACCATGTTTGTGTGGCTGCATAATCTAGAAAAATTTAGGGAAAAATTTTAAACTCTAGCAACATAATCTTTAAAGTCTCAGCTTTTATTTGAGCCTTGAAAATTGAAAATCCGTTCAGTAGTTTTTGAAATATCTGAAAAAATGTCCAAGCATGTTGTTTTATAATTTAGGCGGTGATACACACTTATTGCACTCTCGCTCATCACCTGGTTCGTTGCGGCAGGGCCGAATAAGCGGAATATAGAGTGGAGGTCATATTTGGCGCCCTTTTTAAGTTTTTTGTCATTTTAGATTTAATATTCATTAAAAATTTAATAATTTTTAAAGTTAATTATTATATATATATAAATAAGTTATCATTTTACAAACTCTAATGATCAAATAGTCGTTTATTTCTATGTACAAATTTTCACTTTTCAAACTTTTTTTCCCAAAATAAACGCCTATTTGATCATTAGAGTTTGTAAAATGATAACTTATTTATATATATATATATAATAATCAACTTTAAAAATTATTAAATTTTTAATGAATATTAAATCTAAAGTGACAAAAAACTTAAAAAGGGCGCCAAATATGACCCCCACTCTATATTCCGCTTATTCGGCCCTGCCGCAACGAACCAGGTGATCAGCGAGAGTGCAATAAGTGTGTGTCACCGCCTTAATTATAAAACAACATGCTTGGACATTTTTTTGGATATTTCAAAAACTACTGAACGGATTTTCAATTTTCAAGGCTCAAATAAAAGCTGAGACTTTAAAGATTATGTTGCTAGAGTTTAAAATTTTTCTCTAAATTTTTCTAGATTATGCAGCCACACAAACATGGTGCACAAAAATAGAAAAATTAATCAATTTTTTTCCAAAATCTTTTAGGTGATAAAATCTCTTAAAAATATCAAATAATTTTCATTTATATATCAAACGACGCAGAATTTAATTGGCTTTCGAACGATCCAAGAACCAAGTTTCTATCATTTTTCAATAATAAAATATGTTAATTTAATTTCGGCAGCAACTTTTCGTAGCTCGCCCGTCGTTCGTACCGACAATTTCTGCCGGTAGTGTATCTACTGCTAAAGTTTTTGAAGGAATGTAAATTTCTTTTGCTCTTTCTTTACAAACACACACAGATTTGTCCACAAATTGATACTCGGGGGTTTTCGGGGTCGCCGGTTACGAATCCGAACTCAGATTTTAAAAATTCAAAATGGCGGATCCAATATGATGGACGAATTTTTCACAAATTCATCGAATTCACTTGAAACTCGTTACTCGGGGGGTTTTCGGGTTCGCTGATTACGAATCTGAACTCAGATTTCGAAAATTCAAGATAGCGGATCCAATATGGCGGACAACATTTTTAGAATAACAGCACAAACTGGAATAAAGACGACCAAATACAACTGCAAACGGTTACAAAAAAGACAGTTTTTAAGTTAAACGAAGAATAAAAAATAACACATTAGACACATACAGAGCAATTAACAAAACAACTGACTGTCGCGTTCAACAAAAATGACAGTTGCAGGGATTTCACGTAAGACTTAAATAATTTTTGACTAACTGAATTTAAATAAATTCAGTTAGCTTTCAAAATTACTGGTTATTATATTGGATCCGACATTTTCAAAACCGACATTACATTTTTAATTTAAGACATAAATAAACTCCAAGTCACAAATTTTCAGTGAATATGATCAATTTGTTAAAATAGCGTCCGCCATATTGGAACTGCCAAATTGATACACCCGAGTATAGAGTTTCAAGTGAACCCGATGAATTTTGAAAATTTTAAAAATGTCATCTGCCATATTGGATATACCATTTTTAATTTTTGAAAACGGAGTTCAGATTCGTAAACAGCAACCCTGAAAACCCCCGAGTATCGAGTTGCAAGTGAAATCGATAAATTTTTGAAAATGTCGTCCGCCATTTTGGATACGCCATTTTGAATTTTCAAAATCTGAGTTCGGATTCGTAATTAGCGACCTCGAAAACCCCCGAGTAACGAGTTTCAAGTGAATTCGATGGATTTTTGAAAATGTCGTCCGCCATATTGGATCCGCCATTTTGAATTTTTAAAATCTAAATTCGGATTCGTAATCAGAGACCTCAAATACAATAGTATACTAATTTGCGTAAATTTTAGTTTTCTAAAAAGTTGTCGACATTTTGAGCCCACTAATGAGATTTTGATCGCGACTGCGAAGGGGTTAAACAGCTTATCATAATCTAGATTATTTTTAGTTAAATTTGTATCATTATTTATATATATGTTTGCTCTGTTTGCACTCATAGCCTAGTTACAAAACGCAACGCAAAACGCTGCCATGGGACTCCACCCTGAGGGTGGTCCAATTTCTGTCTTTACAAAAAAAATTTAAATTAATGAATTCTGTTTGGAAATTTTATGAAAATAGTAGATATTGAAAATCATTTAATTCCGAAAAGTTTTTTAATTCAAATAAATTTTGCAAAGAATTCTATTCAAATTTTTGACAATAATTTAATGTCTGTATGGTATTTTATGCAAATTTTTTGTAACTAATAAACTTCCTAAAAAGCATTAAATTATTGATGAATATAATTGAATTCTTGCAAACGATTTTATAAGAATATTTTTAAATAATTTAATTTTCAAGAAGAAATTTATAACTTTTAAAAATAATAATTTGTTTGTTATGATAAACATTGTTAATTTTTGAAAATAATTGAATTTTGGAAAGAATTTTATTAAAATACCTCAAAAAAAAATTTAATTTTGGGAATTATTTTGTTATTCATCGACATAATTGAATTCTTTCGAAGAATCATTTATGCAAATAATTGATTTTAATGAAATATCTCGAAGAAATTCAATTTTTTTTAGAAATAAAAAATTCTTGGTAATATTTCAATTATTTACAAAATAATTGGAATTAATTTTTATTAAAAAAATAATTACTTAAACATATTTTATAAAATTCTTCAATTTCATTTAATTATTTTCACAAATAATATAATTTCTTGAAGGGATTTATTATTTTCATACATATCAAAATTCTATTTAGGAATTCAATTTCAATTATTTGTAATACAATTTTAATCAAATTCCTTAAAAAATGTGATTAACCTTAAAAATATTTGAAAATTCTTCAAAAGAATTCAATTATTTAAAAATTTTGGGATAAAATTCTTTGTGAGAATTCAGTTAAAAAAATTAATGTTAATTCTTCCAAAAAATCAAATATTTAAAAAATGTTTTTTTTAATTCTTTCCAAAAATTCAATTATTTGCATAAATGATTCTTCGAAAGAATTCAATTATGTCGATAAATAACAAAATAATTCTCAAAATTAAATTTTTTGAGGTATTTTAATAAAATTCTTTCCTAAATTCAATTATTTTCAAAAATTAACAATATTTATCATAACAAACAAATTATTATTTTTAAAAGTTATAAATTTCTTCTTGAAAATTAAATTATTTAAAAATATTCTTATAAAATTGTTTGCAAGAATTCAATTATATTCATCAATAATTAAATGCTTTTTAGGAAGTTTATTAGTTACAAAAAATTTGCATAAAATACCATACAGACATTAAATTATTGTAAAAAATTTGAATAGAATTCTTTGCAAAATTTATTTGAATTAAAAAACTTTTCGTAATTAAATGATTTTCAATATCTACTATTTTCATAAAATTTCCAATCAGAATTCAATAATTTAAATTTTTTTTGTAAAACCAGAAATTGGAGGTTATGCAAAACAGCAAAAGTAAACAAATTCAAAGCAGGCGTAACGAATCAACAAGCATTTTACTTTCAGTGGTTGGCAATTGCGTGCACAGTTACATGCAACTTGCGCGTTGTTGTTCACTAAAACTTCTGTTGTGGACACAGCCTTAAATCATGACCATAGTGTGAATCATCATTTTTATTACTTTTATACAAATTACTCTGACAGACAATGCTTTCAAGAATGTCTTTGTCAAAGAAAAGATTGAAAAAGTCTATTTCTTTAAAACTTTTACTTATTTCAATTGCAATTTTTGGTTATTGTTCGAAATTGAGTTCATTGGTAAAATTTCTTACATTATATTAGTCCAAATATTTGTATTCTTGTCATATTCCACTCGGTTGTCTTTAATGTCTTCATCATTACTAGATGATGATGATGATGATGATTCATTTTGCGAAAGATTTGCTAATTCATCATCAGAATCTCCATCTTTTTCTGAATCAGATGCATCAGATGGAACCCAGTAAAAAAAATTCTATACACGGACCGCGGAGTTCGTATACGAGCTCGGTAGCTCGTATGAGAAATATGAGAAAACCACACGTACTCTAAAAATTTCCTGAAAAATCTAACAATGTTGAGAGAAGAAAAAACTGATACAATATGTTCGCATGTATGTTGTAAGAACGTTAAAACACTAACGAAAGTAGAAAGAAACAAGCCCTGTAAAAAAAAGTATTGGGAGGTACGGGATTCCGCATTGCGAGTGCCTACCTGTCAATACGGTATTCGCGAAATAGCGCATTGGGTGTCGTCATGAATGCGGTAATCAAGGGGAACTTGACAGGAATAAATAATGAATGGCAGTAGAGAAAAATGCTAGGTTAAAGGAATGAGAAAATACTAATAGTGAGTGTAAAATTTAAATTTTAAGAGAAAAAGGTAAGTTGAACTATCAAATATGAGTCCAATGCGGCATAGGCTGCTTTCAATGCATTACACAATCGGTACATAGCGCAAGTCGCCAGTAGAGGGCAGAAGCATGCAGAGCGAATCGAGCGAACACAGTGGCCCAGCTGACATACGATTTGCAATACATTACTTTCCAATTTTTTATTTTATAACCGCGTTTCTGCATGAATCTAAATAATATTTTCAATTATTGTAATTTAGAAGATGCTGACCAATTGTACACTGAGAAAAATGGATATTGAGCTTTAATATCTAGATATTAACAGTCACTATCTGTGACAGTCAAATACATAAACATCTTAGATGTTTAAATTTAATATCCACAGATATTGGAAAAGACATGTTCACACATAACCTCAAATTTGTAGATTATACCAGTTAGCATCTGAGATATTAAACCATAACATCTAGATGTTATGAAATACCATCTTTTCTTAATATCTAGTATATTAAGATTTTTAACATCCAATTTTCTCAGTGTACGTTGACAGATTTAGTGAAAAGTGCCTGTGTTCGGAGACAAATGTGTTAGAAAATGTTTGTTTACCTATTTCACATCATACAAACCAGTCAAAGTTCTTTTGCTGTGGCGCATTAAAAGCAGCCTATACTGCATTGGACTCATATTTGATAGTTCAACTTACCTTTTTCTCTTAAAGTTTAAATTTTACACTCACTATTAGTATTTTCTCATTCCTTCAACCTAGCATTTTTCTCTACTGCCATTCATTATTTATTCCTGTCAAGTATTTTCTTTTTTTAAGCTTAAAACTTGCACCGCATTGGGACCCCTTGATTACCGCATTCACCACCACACCCAATGCGCTATTTCGCGAATACCGCATTGACAGGTAGGCACTCGCAATGCGGAATCCCGTACTCCCAAACTTTTTTTTACAGGGAGTTCATTTACTGACAGAAATAAATAAATCCACAATCGCAATTTTAAAATAAATTACAAATTCATAATCAGAGACAATAAAAACCCTTGAGTGACGGTGGATAGGATCCGCCATTTTGAATGTTTAAAAACTGATATAATATTCGTAATCAGCGACCCTAAAAACCTCCGAGTAACAAGTTTCATGACAATCCGATTAATTTTGCTTCCTCATGAGGAAGCTTTGTATTCGTGTCAATTTTCAATTTTTTAAAAGAAGGTTATATCGACCCATTTTCATCTAGAATATGTGTATATTAAATTCTGAGCAAATGTCCAGATGTTTGTGTGTGTGTGTATGTCACAAAAAATTGTGTACAAATTATCTCGGACAAATTATAATGGATTGTCCTGAAATTTCGCAGGTTTATTGTAAGCATTAATTTCTAAAATCTGGCACAAGGATTTTCAAAAATATCTACAAAATTTTTTTATACAATTTTTTCAAAATTGAGAAAAAAAGATTTTTTTTGTATTTTTTGAAATACCTTTTTTATTTATTAATATTTTCATTAATTATTGTCAAAATTGCATTCCTGATAAAAAACAAACCGCTCCAATCACAGTACCTGTACTGCATCCTTAAAGTTCACCTCTGACATTAAGCTTGCAATGGATTCAAAAAATATTACAATAGTTGTATTTTTTGATTTTGCAAAAGCCTTTCCGTCTGTGAATCATAAATTGCTAATCCATAAATTACGCTCCTTTTTTATGTCTAAATCAGTATGTACATGGTTTGAGTCTTATCTAGAGTCTAGATTTCAGAGAGTTCTTAGTGAGAGTGGTGAACATTCGGACTGGGATTTTTTGCGATGTGGTGTTCACCAGGGGGCTTCGCTTTCCTCATTATTGTTTAATTTGTTTGTATCAGATCTCGGTGGACAACTCAAATTCTGTAAATATCATAAATATGCGGATGATTTTAAGTTGTATTTGTCTGGACCGTTGGCGTTCATTGATAATTTACTTAAGATGGTCCAAACTGACATTGACTACATTGTTGGTTGGGCGAAAGACAACGGACTTGCTCTTAACTATAATTATTGGTATATATAAAGTATAAATTGTATAAGAGTTTATAGAGTTAATGACAATTAAAGCAGAAAAATTACCTTTTTTATCAAAAATTTAGTTCTTTCATCAAAACTATATTCCAGTACAATAAAATTTGACTCATTTTTTTTTCAATAATCTTATCCATTGCATTAAAACGGATCGATTGGTATATATAAAGTATATATTGTATTTGAATTTGTAGAATTAAACATAATTACATTGCCTTATAATAAAATGTTACTTTTGACTTAGAAACAAACTAAAAATCTTCATTTCCCCGAGTAACAATTTTTAGGCAATTTTAAAATATTTTTAAAATTCGTGATTTTTAACAATAATTTATAAATTTTTTTGAACAATAGGAATTTTTTAACATAATGTAGGTTACATATTTTTAAATCCCTACACGGAGAAAATTTGTTCCTTACATTTTACCGGATTCTTCAGTAAAGGTGGGATTTAGTGGCAAAACAGTAATTTTTAATAATTTTTAAATTATTTTTTCAGGAATAATATTCAAAATTTAATGTCATATCTTTATTCCTTACAAACTAGTACTGTAAAAGTTAAAACAAAATTGAAACTGAACGTTTAATAAAAATTAAATAAAATTTTAACGTTTCTTTTGAATACCTCCTTGATGGTCACTAACGTTTCAGGGACAGTTCGGTAAAACTTTCTTGACTTGACTCGAGTGTTTGTTTTCAGGAATAGTTCGGTAAAACTTCCTTGACTTGCCTGAATTGTTAGTTTTCAGGATTGAAATACTTTTTTAAATGCCCTGTAGTAAAAAAAAAACTTTGACGTTAATAGTTAGTTGTTTCTAACCTATTTGTACTCATTAACTAATAATTAATAATTTCATTTATAGCAGAAATCGCTTCTGAAACGAAATTAAATAGAAAATTACTTTCGTTTTAGTTCTTAAATAATCCAAAAACAAAAGTATTTGAAACTATTAAGTTTCATGTCAACTCGAAACAAAAGATTAAAAAACATAATAATTTAGTGACAATCACAGAAAAATTGTTTCCGCATACTTATCTAACAAGAGCAACGTAAGTAATTAATGTAACTTACGTGACCAAAGTAAATTACGTAGCTATAGTAATTTACATAATTACAGTAAGTTACGTATGTTACGTAACCAGAGTAAATAACGTAACTACAGTCTCTTACGTCAAGGATACAACTTACGTGAGTTACGTAACTACAATAAATTACGTAAATGGTACAACTTACGTAAGTTACGTGACTACAATAACTTACGTAATTTATAAATTTTACGTAATTTATAAATTTTACGTAACTTACGTAAATAATCAATTTTACGTTACTTACGTATGTAATTTACGTAAAAGATCAGACTTACATAAGTCACGTAACTAGAATAACTTACGCAAGTTACTTAAATGATGAAACTTACGTAACTTATACAAATGATCAAAGTTGCATAACTTACGTAACTATAACACCTTATGCAATTAAAAAAACTTACGTAAGCTTGACCATTTACATAATTTACTGTAGTTACGTTATTTAGTCTGGTTATGTAACTATAGTAATTTCCTTTAATTATGTAAGTTACTATAGTTACGAAATTTACTCTGGTTGCGTAACTTACATTAATTACTTAAGTTGCTCTAGTTACGTAAGTCAGGGAAAACAATTTTTTGTGTTTGACACTAGATAGATTATTTTAATCTTTTTCGATAAAAATTTGGAAATAATAAGAATTTTAATAAACTATTGTTTTATTTCATAAAATACAAATTTAAACATTTTTCTTTATAACAATAAAAACATAATTTGAAACTATTGCATAAATTGACCTTAAATATAGTTAGAAATTATTCAGTAACATGGATTTAATATGGATGATTATTTTATTTTATACAACTATTGTTTATTAATTTGAATCTTTCTCACAAGCGGTGAAATAAAATTCAGATTCATATATAAGGACAGTTGAAAGTTTCTGAAGCAATAGTGTAAAGCGTGCGATGTATGTATTAATGTATGCGTTTAGAATGTACTGTAGGCAGGTGTAATGAATAAGTATTTGTTCGTGAATAATTGTAGGGGGTTTAGGTAGCGATTAAAGTAGGTAAAATGAGATTTACGGCAGTGTTACTGTAGAACTACTGCAATGACATTATTTTTTATTTTTTATTCTTCAAGTTTTACAGAACTATTCAGTAATTCAATGAATATAAATTTTACCGAACATTGTACCTTACGTTTTACTGAACTTTCAATAAAAATAAGTATAGTGAACACTTTCCCTACGTTTTACTGAACTATACAATAAATATAAGTTTTACCGAACACTGTGCCTTACGTTTTACCGAACTTTCAATAAAACTAAGTATAGTTTACATTTACCCTACGTTTTACCGAATTGTAAGTGAACGGCTAATACATGTACCATAAGATTTATTCTTATTACATTATTTTTCATTGCAATTGCTTTTACAGTCCTGTTCCTTAAAACTTACAGTTTTGACACTTCATCCCAGTTTTACCGAACAAAGTTCGGTAAATTTTCAGGAATAAATTTTCTCCGTGTATCCTTCTTGAAGAAAACGCAGCAAATTAGACTTAAAAATATTAAGTTTCTTCAAAGATATTGAGGTTTTTGTAGGTGGGACGTATATGTCCCATGGGCGTGATGGGGTTAAAAGAGATAAGTATATTCTTAGATGAAATTAGAGATAGAAAGAAATAGGTGTGGATATTGAAAGTATTAAAAGAGATGAAATAAAGGTTATTAAAAATGATTTATACAGAAGGAGAGATAAAAAGTGATTGAAGTGGTAAAGTGGGGATAGACTAAGATAGAGAAACTTTATCTCTTTCTATCTTAGAGATAAAAAAATATTCCAAGAGATAGGATTTCTATCCCTTTACTTCCAGTAGGGGGATCTTCCGCATGACCGAGTGTCTAATTCAAGACCTTTCTTGCATGTCGGTGTTCACTATTGTGGTCCACTGCTCATTAAGGAAAAGCGCTTAAAAAATCGCAATAAAATAAAGGTGCCCAGGCGCGAACTGATGCTGGATTCAGGCTTTACTGAAGCTTGGATGAGGATTGGTCAATATTGATCAAGCCTTGGTGGGACGGCGGAAGCAAGGTTTATTCTAGCCATAATGTAACATTTATTTAAGTCTCGCGCTCCCGTCCTTGTTAAAGATTGGCGTTCAATCTTCAATCAATGCTGCGGAAGCCTAATTCAAGACTGAAACAAGGCTGCTTCCACTGTTCCCCAATTTACGCGACTCTCGCGCCCATTCAATATAATATGAAAATATCAATTGATAATAATAATAATAATAATAATAATAATAAATATAAAGAACTTTATATTAATTAATGAAATCCAAAAAATAACGAACATCATATATATATATATATATATATATATATATATATATATAATAATAAATATTATTGACATTATTTTTATTCATATTATATTTGTGTATAAATTTAATTGCAATATACTATTAGAACAATTATATATATTATTTTCATGTAAATAATATATTATTAAAAATAAATGTCATTTGAAATAGTAACATTAAAAAAATAATTTTAGTAAAAAAAGATAATTTTTCTGTTAATCGGTACATTTTTTTCTTGATTTTTTTAACAGACTTTTAATATTATTTACAAACATATTCACATTTTTTATTCACAACACAACACACAATTTGATGATTTTATATATCGCTTAGAAACAAAAACGGAAAAATATTCGCTCGCATGTGGGATCGAAACCCCGACGCATACCCGACACCCCTATAAACGCACCTATTTAAACCGCACGGCCAACGAAGGTTGGAAGGGATCCTGCTTAATCAAGTATATCACTGACAGAGCATGGTAACTCAACATTGATTCAGCATTGGACACCAATGTTCGTTCCATGCTCGATTCAAGACTCAGTCAATCTTCGTGAGCGAAAATACAATATTCACTTTCTTTATTGCCGTGTGCACTGAACAATATTAAATATAAATATTTATAAATTATTTAATATTACAATATTTATTTGTGATAATATGTTTAATTTTATTATATATTTTTTTTTTGCACAGCATCAAATTATTATTTTTATAGATCAAGAGTTTCGTTTGTCTGAAAAATTTTCAGTGATCAAAAACTTCCAGTGTAAAAATTGTTCATTAGGGTGTAATAAATATTTATGCCAAGTATTTTTACACTAGGATTAACCGTTTAGTAAATATTATCAAAATACTATTTTTTGTCAAACGCGTGTGACCTTGCGACTCAGCGTTGCCAACTCAAGACATACGTTAAACAAACTCTTGAGTTGGCAACGCTGAGTCGCAAGGTCACACGCGTTTGACAAAAAATAGTATTTTGATAATATTTACTAAACGGTTAATCCTAGTGTAAAAATACTTGGCATAAATATTTATTACACCCTAATGAACAATTTTTACACTGGAAGTTTTTTATCACTGAAAATTTTTCAGACAAACGAAAGCGAAACTTTTGAAATTTGTAAATAATAATTTTACACTGTGCAAGAAAAAAATAATATAAGATTTAACTTTATTTATAATATAATATCATTAATGTAAATATTATACACTAAATAATTATTAATATTTATTTACCTTTGTTATCTTAATATTATAATTATAGTATTATTATTTTAAATAATAATAATAATTAATAATAATACTTATTATATTATATTATTATATAATTTAATAATAATATCAATAATTTTTAAATAATGTAAAAAATTTTCTAAATTAATAAATAATGATTAAATATTAAATGTAAATATTAATTAATTATTAATTATTTAATAATTATTTATTAATTTAGATAACTTTTTAATCTAAATTATTTGATTATTTATTAATATTTACATATAATAAATTAAATGTAAATATTAATAAATTATTTAATATTTAATAATTATTTATTAATTTAGATAATTTTTTATCTAAATTATTTAATTATTTACTAATATTTACATATAATAAATTAAATGTAAATATTAATAAATTATTTGATATTTAATAATTATTTATTAATTTAGATAATTTTTTATCTAAATTATTTATTAATATTTAATAATTATTTATTAATTTAGATAATTTTTAATATTATTTAAAAATGATTGATGAAATTATTGATTATTGTTTAGTTGCATACGGTAATAAATAAAGTGAATATTGTATCATCGTTGATTCAAGCCTTGATTCAAGCTTGAATAAAGATTGGATATTCAAGCTTCACACACGAAGATTGATCGAGTCTTGAATCGAGCATGGGACGAAAATTGGTCTCCAATGTTGAACCAACATTGAGTGACAGTGTTTTAAAGACTGCTTCAACTCTGGATTACCCACGCTGGGCGTTCAAGGCTCAATAAAGCTTCAATCCATCGTCAGCATTGGTCTTTCGCGCCTGGGTGTACATTGCCATATTTATTTGCATGGCAACCAAAGCTGTCCATTTGGAAGTACTTAGTGAACTGTATGCTGCAAAAAACAACATTGTAAATCTCAACCTTTTTTTAATAGCACATCTATACATATTGGAAACTGCTGTCCTAAGTCTTTTATTACTCTTTCTTTGCTTCAGCCTCTTCTATATATTGAAAATTAGTAATGGTCATGAAATGAACAACTTGTATATGGGGCATTTCATGTCAAGTGATCAAGGTGGAGAAAAATTTTTCACTAATCGTAGCAAAACTTGGGGCTTTTGTAGTACTCATAGATAGTAATTTTTCGTGAAAATATTTTTTTACCTAGTCCAATATTTTCCGAGGGGGAAGGGGTTAAATTTTTGTGTTTTTCAGTACAATGCTTATTTCAATAATTTTTTACTCTTAAACAATTAAACATACAAATTTGATAAAGTACATTTTGGAAAGGTTTTTTCATGCTCTTTCGATTGGCAATAAGCATTTTGAAAAAAAAAATTTTTTGACCCAAAAAAATTAAAATTAAAAATAAATTTCAATTTTTGGGGGAGAAAGACCCAATTTTTTTTATTTATTTTTTTTTTAAACGAAAGCTGAGGTTTTTTCCTAAAAGGACATATAAATGGTAAAGTGGGACTAGAATGTTTAAACATTGAAAAAAAGAATTTTCTCCTAAACGGAGCTAAAAACCGGGTTTTGAGCGCTCCGGCGAGTAAAAAACTCTTTTTTTTAATGTTTAAACATTCTAGTCCCACTTTAGCATTTATATGTCCTTTTAGGAAAAAACCTCAGCTTTCGTTTAAAAAAAAAATAAATAAAAAAAATTGGGTCTTTCTCCCCCAAAAATTGAAATTTATTTTTAATTTTGATTTTTTTGGGTCAAAAAATTTTTTTTTTTCAAAATGCTTATTTCCAATCGAAAGAGCATAAAAAAACCTTTCCAAAATGTACTTTGTCAAATTTGTATGTTTAATTGTTTAAGAGTAAAAAATTATTGAAATAAACATTACACCAAAAGACCCCTTGATCACTTGACGCGGAATCCCTCATATATATATATATATATATATATATATATATATATATATATATATATATATATATATATATATAACTTTTTGCTTTTCTAATTTTAACGGATTGCAGCACAAATTGTAAATACCAAAACTTGCCATGGCATAAAACTATGACACTACTAACAACATATGAAATTATTTACAGATATGATGTTCTTTAAATCATGATAAATACCTTCTACTTTACCGACCATGAATATTAGATAATCTTCTGTCGGTAAAGTTTTGGCAAGAGAAGATTACCGACAGTACCCGTTTTCACTGCGTTTATAAAAATTAAAAAATTCGAAATAAATAGATCCCATCGTTTGCCCACAATCAGACAACGCCTAAAAGTTGTTAATTTGGTCCTAGTTTCTTACAAAAATTTTTGAAAAAAATCGATCGATACATACATTCTTAAAAATAAAATTTTATTTTAAAAATTAAAATTTTTTTTCGTAAATTTAAAAAAAAAGTTTTTTTTTATATTTTTATCAAAAAAAAATTTTTTTATTTGAAAAAAATCATGGTAGCTTATTTCAATGAGCACTAAAAGAAAAAAATTATTTGAAAAAAATCTTAGATGCAAAAGTCAAACACTGTCCGATTTGGCGTGGAACGCCCCATATATATATGTATATATATATATATTAGCCCTGTAAAGTCAAGTGACGATTTGTTTGAGCACATAAAGCGCTATCCCAACAGCACACTTTTGAGGCCTATGGTGATTCCTTGTAACTTCCAGGAAGTTTCCATGGGAAGCTTCTAACCTGCGGACATTATTGTATTTCCTGGAAATTTCCAAGAAGTTATCAAGGGTAACTTCTAAAGGTCCCCCCGGGAAACTTCCTGGAAGTCTCCTGAAAGTTTTTGTGCTATGTGGGTACTGACAATGTGGTCACCATGCCAAAGTTATATATCTATTAAAATTTGTAATGATTGCAAAGTTTGGAAGGTGAATTTAAAAATTCATAAATGAAATGCTTTAAATATTATCAAAAAAACAAGAATTTTGTTCTTAATTTTAGAAATTTAATATTTTTCCAGTACTTATAATCATATTTCCAAATGTTTCCTTGATTTATGCAATAGTAAAGGTTTATCGCTTAGTATAAAAATACTGATATAAATGTTGAGAATTAAAATTATTAATACAATATTTATTTGATAATTTTAATTCCTCTCTTTTTAAGAGAATTTGTTGCTGTAAATATTTAAATACACTAAGGTCTCAAAATACTACTTTATAAAAATTTTCTGTAAATTTACAGTTTTTACATAAACTTGCGATATAACGTCTTTAAAACCCTCAGGGTACTGACTATAAAAATGTAATGTTCCGTACTGACATGGGTTAGCGTAACCCAGCAACTTTGATCGCCTGTATCTTGAGCTGTAATTAATGAATTTAAACTCTTTTTTTTTAATTTGTATAAAATTTCCCCAGGAATATGCCGGATTTGTCGGATTGGTAATATTTTTTTATTCATAAAAGTTATTGTTAAAAATACATATGGTTTTTAAAAAATTTTTATAAAAAAAATATTTTTTTCAAAAGCTCGTATTTTTATAAAAAAAAGATAAAATCATTTTTATATAGGTGTTTTGGAAAGGTGAAAAGTTGATCTTTAAGATAGCGTTAGCCGTTTTTTAATTAATCTTAAAAAGTATTTTTTTTAGATTTGAAAATGCTCTATTTTTGAAATAATAAACATGTCAATAAATTCATTAAAAATATCGTGAGATTTCTTTTTTCTAATGCAGGAAATATTTATTACGGACAAATTTAATAATTATAACAAAGAAACACCAGAAATTGCTCAAAAATATTTTTATTTTTTCATTGACATGAAAATCTCAGAAGTATAAAAAATTAAATTTTACTTTGCGCATTCGCAGCAAAGCTTGGCAATAGTGCGAAAAATCCTTTTTTAAAACAAAAAGATAAACAAAATTTACATAAAGCCTTCTGCTTTACACTTTATGAACTTTTTAATTTAATTTATAAATAATTTTCGATTAATTTAATAAGATTTTACGATTCAGAAAAACATGGATTTTATAACAAATCGTACTGACTGGGTGTATTTTACCCGAATACAAATTTCAATACTTCGCAGATTGAACAGCAAGTGCCGACTGGCTCTGACAAATCAGCCACTTTCGGTCCTAACCTCGAAGTTTCCCCCCCCCCCCTAGTCCGAGCCGACACCAACGATTTGTTTAGAAATGGCGAAACTTTCAAAATTCGCATGGGTTACGCTAACCCAGTCAGTACCCTGAGGGTTAAAAGTATCGAGTTTACGATCTCTTTTGTATATTTAATCCTTTCAGAGGGTCAATTTTACAATTTTTTGAAAATTTACTAAACTGAAAGTTAGGTAATAATCAGTAATAATTTTGGCTATTTATTTACTACATTAAGAGTATGTAGTAAATTTACAAAAAATTATAAAATTGATACACAGAAAATTTATGTTCCAGTGTAATTTATGTATTTCACTTTAGAACACTGTAAAAAGTCTTTCGACGATTAATGCATCTGAAATTTTGTTGTATCATAATTTGTAGTTTTGAGACCTGAAATTTTAATTAGGCAAAAGTGCCGGATTTAAACTGGGAATTATTATTATCTATCACGTTGAATTCTTGCATAGGTTTAAAATAGCAAGCAATATTAAACAATTATAAAATTGTTTTTAAATTAAAATTAAAATTAAAAATTTTAATACATATTTAAATGTGCTTGACAGAGATTTTTTACGTTGAGTTTTGTAATTTTTGTTTTTTAATTATACTAATGAAATAAAATAAAATTTGGTGTTACAGGGTCGTCATAAAAGAAATGCAACTTTTCCTGGTGGGCAAAGTACTATTCTTCAAGTTACGCCAACCATTCGAAGTAAGTAAATTGAAATTCTCAATTTAAGGCGGTGTTTACATGCTTGCGTTCAAACGCTGCGTTTTGCGTTGAATAATGTGATAGAAAAAGAAAGACATATACTTCTATCTTTCTTACACTCATTGTTCAACGCAAAACGCAGCGTTCGAACGCAAGCATGTAGACACAGCCTAAAGGTGAAAAGCTTATAGGGGTCTGGCTGGACCCAGGTGTCGGACGGAAAGTTAAGGTCAATTTTAAATTTCAACACTGTCTACTTCAGTGCAAAATTCTTCAAATTCAATGACGTACTCTATTAAAGGAGTCAAAGTACAGCGTCGAAAACTATTTTTCGGGAGTTGTGTGAATATAAACGTCACTATTTTTTTTGCTTCAAAGAAAAATAAATCTTGCCGCAGACAAGTCATTTATTTAACAGATTGAACCTAAGGACTATGCTTTTGGAAAAAGGTATTCAGAAAAAACCCTTGAAAAATGTATAAAAAATCTAAAGAACCTACGGTAGTCAAGAATGTTCAACCAAATCAACTCCTAATCACAAAAGTATTTTTTTCTCAACTAGGATTAATACTCAGGAGAAGTGAACCCTACAATCATCTAATATTTTCTCGTGGACTATTAAATAAGAGTTATTAATACAAGATCTCGAATAGGATGTTTCGCCCATATTAATATAATATAATTGGTTTTAAATTGCAAAGGTTCAGACTCCTGCCTCTTCCTTTCGACCTGGTCCAGTTAGTTACGTTCTTCTTATAATTGCAATGAAAATGACTACAAGAGTGCATATACGATCTTGTCGAGCTGCTTTCTTTTCACTAAACCTGCAATGAATATTGCCTACGTATACCTTGTCATCTATTTCTTTTTTCATTATATTCTTTTTTTAACTTTATTCTTGAAAGCCTAGATAGTATCAGCTATTAAATTCCAAATAATTATAACAAGAAAATTAATACCAATTCTTTTTACGAAATGCGATTGAAAATTTCAAAAGAAATAGAATAAAGTCAATCCTGATTGAGAGCGAGTTTGATGAAAGAAGAAACTCAATTATTAAGAATATTTACCTTGAAGTATCTCCCCCAACCTATAAAGAGAGAAGAATTCTAGAGGTTATGTGCAACCTGACAATACGTATATTTTGTCTATGAAGAATAGATTACAGGAGACCAAACTACTATGCTTGTACTTTTATACAACCGATTAGTTATGAGTCTAAAGTAAAACGTTCATTTTTACTTTTTCGGTGATTCTTATAGAAAAACATGTGAATGAATGAATGAACTGTGGGTAGGACATGCGACGGTAGTGCCTTCTTAGGAGTGTTTCATGTCATTTCATCGATACGAGTCAAAATGGATCACTTCAATTTAATCAAAAGTGGTAAATCAGAGTAATTTCGGTTTTTGATCAAAATAATGTACATTTGTTCTTAAAGAACAATAAATTGCCAATTTTCGTTTAATACTGACGGTATTGATAAGAAATAACAAAATTTTCAACAAACACATCTGGGGCGTAATGGATCACTTTTCTTATTTCTATAAAAAAACCTATTGTATTTAAAATATTAATAAAATAATCCTGTCAAGTTTAATTTCTTGTAATTTATATATATTAATAAGTACCAATGATAACCTTTTATAAAAAAAAATAACTGGAGAATACATTTTTTAAAGAAATGGATTTTGCATTTCACTACAACTTTTTAAAATTTGAAAATTGCATGAAAATGTTTAAAGTTTAAATTAAATATGCTCCATTTTTAATATTCTTCGTTATAAATATACAATATAAACCAAAATTGTCACACCGTAATAATATTTGATCATCTAAATTATAATTTCATTACTGATCCATTACGCCCCGGCCCGAGGCGAAATTCCTCACCTTTCATTTCTCCAAAATCGTTGTTCTAGAAAAGAGCCTCGGCAAAAAATGCCCCTTTTTCGTACCTTGAATTTTGAAACTTTTTTTATGCCAAATGGTTGCATATGATGACCCAATAATCCCTGCAAAATTTCAAGATGAGCATGTGCCCCCTTTCCGAAATACAGGGGGTCAAAGGGGGCCATGTCCAAAAATAGAATATGCAATATAATCGAATAATAATGTTAAAAAAAATCAGACAAAATGGTTCCCTTAAGATTTTCGTCTGCTGATTACGAATCTAAAGTCCGTTTTTAAAAATTCAAAATGGCGGACGACATTTTTAAAAATCGATCCAATTTATTTAAAAATCGTTACTCGGGGGTTTTTGGGGTCGCTGATTACGAATATGACGTCCGTTTTCAAAAATTCAAAATGGCGGATCCAATATGGCGGACGACATTTTTGAAAATCGATCCAATTGACTTGAAACTTGTTACACGGGGGTTTTTGGGGTCTCTGATTACGAATATGATGTCCGTTTTTAAAAATTCAAAATAGCGTATCCAATATAGCGGACGACATTTTTGAAAATCGACCCAATTGATTTGAAACTTGTTACTCGAGGGTTTTTGGGGTCGCTGATTACGAATGTGATGTCCGTTTTCAAAAATTCAAAATGTCGGATCTAATATAACGAATAAAGGCAAGGTGTAAGGCTAAATTCAGCTTGCAAAGGCCAGATGTAATAATTGTGAAACCATCTAAAGTAAGATGTAATATTCCAATCAACAAAGATAAGGGATTAGAATCCAACCACGAAGGCAAGATGTAATCAACAATCCGATCAGCAAAGATAAGAGATAATAATCCAACCAACAAAGGTAAGATGAAGTTATCCAACCAATGAAGGCAAGATGTAATTAACAACCCGAACAGCAAAGATAAGAGATAATAATCCAACCAACAAAGGTAAGATGAAGTTATCCAACCAATGAAGGCAAGATGTAATCAACAACCCGATCAGCAAATATAAGAGATAATAATCCAACCAACAAAGGTAAGATGAAGTTATCCAACCTATGAAGGCAAGATGTAATCGACAACCCGATCAACAAAGATAAAGGATTAGAATCCAACCAACAAAGGTAAGATGAAGTTATCCAACCAAAAACCCCAGAGTAACGATTTTTAAATAAATTGGATCGATTTTTAAAAATGTCGTCCGCCATATTGGGTCCGCCATTTTGAAGTTTTAAAAACGGACTTTAGATTCGTAATCAGCAGACGAAAATCTTAAGGGAACCATTTTGTCTGATTTTTTTTAACATTATTGTTCGATTATATTGCATATTCTATTTTTGGACATGGCCTCCTTTGACCCCCTGTATTTCGGAAAGGGGGCACATGCTCATCTTGAAATTTTGCAGGGATTATTGGGTCATCATATGTAACCATTTAGCATAAAAAAAGTTTCAAAATTCGAGGTACGAAAAAGAGGCATTTTTTGCATGGGGCTTGCCGAGGCTCTTTGCATTCTAAAACGGATTTCTTCGGATTTTTATTCTATTCCTGGATCTCCGGAGAATAGTTAAAATCTCCGGATTAACAAGTTTCGAGTAAATTGGGCCATTTAAAAAAAGTCCGCCATTTCGTATTTTTGAATATTGAATTCATATTTCTAATCAGCGACCCCAAAATCCCCCGAGTAAAAAGTTTCGAGTAAATTGGGCCATTTAAACAAAAAATACTCTGCCATATTGGGTCCGCCATTTCGTATTTTTTAATATTGAGTTCATATTTCTAATTAGCGACCCCTAAAAAATCTCCGAGTAACCCCTATTGAAAATACTCACATGGGATCCTACATAGGATCTTACATGGGTTCTTATACAAAAACCTGTATAAAATCCCAGATCCCACATAAGAATCCACATGGGATCTCATGTTAAAGCACATGTATATTTGAGACACGATTTGGAGTAGGAATTCATGTGGGAATTTGAGTTTGTGTATCTACATAAAAATCTACATAGATTTATATGTGAGAATACATAAAGGATTCCATAATGGATTTCATATGGGTTTTCATGTTGCTTATATAAGATTTCACATAGGATTTCACAAAAGATTTGGCATGTGATTACATTAAGTATATCCATTATGAGAATTTTCATAGGATTAAAAATTAAATAATAAATTGTATTATCATTTCAAAATAAGAAAAAAAATTCAATAATTTGAAACACTTTTTCTGAGATATAAACTCTCAGTTATATAGTGTTCAAAAATCATGTTAACTGGGGGAGAAGTCGCTCTCGTCACCTGGCGGTGAAAGTATATGAACTGTAGTATTCTGTATCATTAATAAAAAAACCACGTGAGATCCTATGTAAGATCCCATGTGGAAAATTATATGGGAAATAATATACGATCTCATTCTTATGTAAAATCCTACGTAAAATACCATTGAATTTCCCATGTTATTTCCCGCATATGAAACCATATGGGATCTTATGTAGGATTTTACATAGAAATGAAAATTATATGAAATCCCAGGTGAGATCGTATATTATTTCCCATATAATTTTCCACATGGGATCTTACATAGGATCTCACGTGGTTTTTTTATTAACGATACAGAATACTACAGTTCATATACTTTCACCGCCAGGTGACGAGAGCGACTTCTCCCCCAGTTAACATGATTTTTGAACACTATATAACTGAGAGTTTATATCTCAGAAAAAGTGTTTCAAATTATTGAATTTTTTTTCTTATTTTGAAATGATAATACAATTTATTATTTAATTTTTAATCCTATGAAAATTCTCACAATGGATATACTTAATGTAATCACATGCCAAATCATTTGTGAAATCCTATGTGAAATCTTATATAAGCAACATGAAAACCCATATGAAATCCTTTATGGAATCCTTTATGTATTCTCACATAGGAATCTATGTAGATTTTTATGTAGATACACAAACTCAAATTCCCACATGAATTCCTACTCCAAATCGTGTCTCAAATATACATGTGCTTTAACATGAGATCCCATGTGGATTCTTATGTGGGATCTGGGATTTTATACAGGTTTTTGTATAAGAACCCATGTAAGATCCTATGTAGGATCCCATGTGAGTATTTTCAATAGGGACAAGTTTCGAGTAGATTGGTCCATTTAAAAAAAATAGTTTGCCATTTTGTATTTTTGTAAATTGAGATCATATTTGTAATCAGCGACCCCAAAAACCCACGAGTAACAAGTTTTGAATAAATTGAGTCTCTTGTGTCCGTAGCCAAATCGTGCCCCCCTCCATAGATCGATTCTGATCAGATTGGAATAAATTGAATAACATTAAATGTCAACTGAATATTTGAAAATTTTATAAGAGAAGTAATTGAGTTTGTGTAAAAAATTGATCGTTGCTTTATTTTTATTTGTCAAATATATATTTAGTAATTTTGAGTAATTTGATTTTGTTTTAATAAAATAAATTCTTTACACAATATCACAAATATTATTTTTATATTTTTGTATGGAACCCATCAATTTAGTGCAAGTGCAACTCGCACTTGTCTAGTTTTTTCTTCTTAAATGATGTTTTAATTAGACATTTTCTACTTTTCAGTCATATAATGTGTCATAACTTGTCCGCCATTTTGGATTTTTAAAAAGGCTAGATAGTAATTGATATATGGAATGTCCCGTATACGCATTATATTTTTTGAGAGTATAAAATTCGTTACTTACTGTGAAACAGAATCATCTAATTTTATCTAATTTATTATAAATTACATAATAAATTTTTGAATTATAAAAAAAATTATTTTCACTTTACAAGTAAAAGTAAAATGTATCGAATATATTTAAAAAACGAAGAGCTTAGAGGGAATTTAGTTTCCGGGATTTTAATATTATAATTCGCTAGACACCCTGGAAATCGAGCAATATTAACACGTGCCTCTAGTCGACTGAATTTTTAAATGGAAAATACATGTAATTTTTCCTGGAAATCACTCAAAATTTTATCTAGCTTACACAATTTTTTTTTAAATTTTCAAACTTCGGGATCTTTTAGTACATGATTAGATGTAGAAGTTCCAATTTTTCCAAATTTTTTTGAAAATATTTGCTCCATTTACGAGCTTTATGAATATTCCGTTGTCACAGTAAAAAGGTTTGATTTGTTAATTTGACTTTTTAAAAGGTTGAATATCATGTTCTCTTAAGGTGATTTATACTGAAAATATGTTCACTAATATTTAGTGTCATATAAACATTATAATTTACTGAAAAAGTGATGTTATGTGGATTTTTTTCCACTTTTACAAGAGATTTGACGTAAATTACCCGTATCACACAAGTATAGTAGGCAGCAATAGACAAGTAGTATAATATGACTATATTATATTATATTATATATAAGAACATTTTATTCAACCTTTTAAAAAGTAAAATTAACATATTAGACATTTTTACTGTGACAACGGAATATTCATAAAGCTCGTAAATGGAGCAAATATTTTCAAAAAAATTTGGAATAATTGGAAGTTTTACCTTTAATCATGTACTAAAAGATCCCGAAGTTTGAAAATTTAAAAAAAAATTGTGTAAGCTAGATAAAATTTTGAGTGATTTCCAGGAAAAATTACATGTATTTTCCATTTAAAAATTCAGTCGACTAGAGGCACGTGTTAATATTTCGTGTAATTTATATATATCAATAAGTACCAATGATAACCTTTTATAAAAAAAATAACGGGAGAATACATTTTTTAAGGAAATGGATTTTGCAGTTCACTACAACTTTTTAAAATTTGAATATTGCATGAAAATGTTTAAAATTTAAATTAAATATGTTCCATTTTCAATATTCTTTGTTATAAATGTACAATGGAAACCAAACTTATCAATATTAAATAATACTTCATGTTAAAAATTATAATTTCATTGCTGATTGACTGACTCAATACGCCCCGACCCGAAGCGAAATGGCTCACCTTGCATTTCTCCAAAAACATTGTTCTAGAAAAAAAGTATAAGTGATATTAGGGCGTACTTTTTTTTTAATTGAAAGCTGATATGTTAGGCTAAGTTTTCCACATGATGAAATTTTTATTAAAGCAAGAATGACGAAGTTAAGCAACAAAAAGTAAAAAGTGATCCATTACGCCCCGGTCTCTCCTAATGAAAAAAGAGTTTTGGACTATTTATAGCATTTTCTAATACATTTCCCAAATTTTTCCAAATATTCATTGATTACCATTGAATGTTCGTCGCTAGTTCAGTGTTGTTACACCGTATCTAAGAATTAGGAAATAATTCCTAAAATATCTGGGAACTTTTTTTTCTGTGTGGATTTGATGAACATAAACAAATAATATAAGTTATGTTTTATGCTTTTCATAGTCAATAATTTAGCCGCATGCAGCGCTAGTGTTTCTTTCAGTATTTTTAACTAATAAGCGGGTACCAAGATCTGGCCCACTTTTAATACAAAATTTACATGGTCGTTTGATTTCCTTATACTATTTCATGGTTTAGTCCTACAAGACGAAGACACACTAACGGTATTGATTGAAATTTCCATCTTGAACCTTCAACAATGAAGGTGAAAATCTTTCTGTTCTTACACTATAAAATTAAAAGACATCTCTTTTAATGAGATGTTGACAAAATAACAATTTTAGTGTGTCTTAACCAGATTCAATTGTATTTGTCTTTTAACAGTTGATAAGAAATTAACAATTTTTTTCTCAAACAGGTAATACACCCAATCCTCCTCGTCCGAGGTTTAACAGCACCTCTTGGATTCAGGAATCAAATGGAGCAGATTTGTTAATTTCTAGTTTTTCTTCAATTTCTGGATCACCGTCTGGTAACAGCACTCATTCTTTGATGAAAAATTCTACGAATTTTTTACTATCGAGTACTCACAATGGTAAAGCTGATTCTTCATGTGATGAGTCTCTCCTAAGAGAAAATGTCTCACCCTTGAGAAATTCCAATTTTGAGAATGGCAATATTCATTCTTACGTCTCGTCTACCACTAGTTCAATTAATGAAAATTCTTCCGGAATTGGTAAGTAGATATTCAATTATTTCTTCTTTTAATTTTCATAAAAAAGTTATTACTATATACATTACATATGTTCACTTTGTTAAAAGCATGAATACGTTTTTAATTTTTTTCAAGATATAAAAATTCTTACTAATAATAATTCTTAAAATTGAATTATTTTTATAAGTCAGAAGTTTAGATTATTTTTACCATATTTAACCCTTTGCGGCATATAGTCTAAATTTTTCTCTTCAAAATTTTTTAGTATTTCAAAAGCTGCGACAAAAATGTAAGTTACCAAAAACAAAGATGTTTAAAGTGTTTTCCATATGAGTTGTAACCTTACTACATGTTTTAGGCGTAACCTTACTATGACTGTCCGTTGTATCCTTACTATAGGCCTAATCACAACTGCTTCGCGAATGTCGTTCGCGAACGCAGAGCATGAGTTAGAAAAGGACACAACTATATCTCTGTCCTTTTCTAATCCATGCATTGCGTTCGCAAACGACTTTCGCGAACCAATTGTGCGTTGGTCTTATGGGTCTTATGTGTTAAGGAGCATTCAGAGTTCAGCAGGCAGGAGAAATATGAGAAAGAGAGAAAGTGCATTAAATTTCTCTCTCTCTCTCTCTTACTCTCTCTCTTACTCTTGTACGTTACCATGGCAACCTGCAGGCAGGATGCAGAGGTCCGAACGCTCCATAATGGCACGGTGACACCTCAGCTGCCTGCCTGCCTGCGCAGGCAGCCGCCACGAGAGTAAGAGAGAGGAGACGAATAATTTAAATTGTCTGACTCTCTTACTCTTATGTATTGTCATGACGACCTGCAGGCAGACAGGCAGACAGCTGAGCTGTGACCGTACCATAAGCTTACTGTAAAGGTACCGTCCCATGTCAGCGTGAAACGGGAAACGGAAAACGTTCAACCAATAAGAATTTTATTTTAGAATGATTTCCATTGAATCGGAAGTTGCTATTGGCTAAACGTTTTCCGTTTTCCGTTTTCACGCTCACATGGGACTGGCCCTTAAGGCGGAAATTTGAAAATCATCTTATATTTACTGCAGGTTTGCGAGGTAACGTTACAAACTTTACAGATATCCTCTGATGTAACTTTATCTCAAAACATGGTGCTACACGGAGAAAAAAATGCTGTTGAATCAATGACATATGAGTTTGATTCATTGAATAGTGTCATAACGGGCTGCCAAACGTATATGCTGTTGTTTTGAAAGCACCGATTCTAATGATTCGATAGTATCACTTTCATTGAAACAAAAGCATATTTCTCAAATTGACAGCATACTATGTTAATTTGAAGGTATTCCTTTTGAATCAACGATCAAAATTTTTTAATTTAACAGTATATGCTTTTGAGTCAATAACTATAGTTTTTCAATTTAAAAGCATCATTTTTATGAATCAAAAATTTGTACTTTTAATTTTTTCAGTTGTTGCTATCGATTGAATAACACCATACTGTTAAGTCAATTCTTTTATGTAGTTAAAGATATACGAACGATAAATTGAAAAAATGAAATTTTTGTTCACATATTTTTTATATACTATAATTAATTCTCACACCTTTAACACATTAACACTTTTTATATACATCTTTTTTTCAATTTTACACACTAACATATACACATCTTTATTATTTTTTTCATTTTTTCCAACGACAAACACACATACATACACATTCAAACACACTTTATATTTTTTTGAGTCTGAAAAATACGCTGTTCCCAATCGGTCACCCATCCATGTAGTAACCGCGACCAAACGTGCTTAACTTTCGTGATGGACGAGAACTGCCGCGCTGCAATGTAATACATTCGCTTCTTACATTGAGCAGTTACTTTGTAGTTAAATACCGTGCGCGAGATTTTTCTCGTAAATAAGGGAATTTATATAGGGAATTTATATTTAACTAGTCCTTAATTCTTTAAAACAATTTAAATAATAGTTTTTTATATAAGAATCTCAAAAACGACAGGTTTAATAAACATATAAATAAGTGTGGATAAGTATTTCAATAAATTTAGCACCTGTCAATGTATCAAATACATAGTGTCCTTATTTTTATAGCATATGCTATAGGCAGTCCGCTATAGCACCACTCATTGAAACGAAAGCATATGCTTTCATTTTCAAAAACGCGCTTCTTTGGAGCAAACAACTTTTCATTTGATTCAAATTTACACGCATTTTCTTCAAATTTATCTATTAGATGCTTCAAATGAATAATGTCAAAGAAGCAATAAATTATTCTGTTGCTATATATAGATGAACTATAGAAACAATTTGTAGAATATCATTAATTTTACAGTACCGTACTTTTAATTTAAACAATTTCATTTTTTCGTTTTAAGCAATATGCTGTTCGATTAATAAATGTGTTATTGAATCAATAACGGGAAATTCAATAGCATGGAGCTATTTGATTCAACAGCACTTTTTTTTCAGTGTATGTGGGACTTCTTTTTGCAGTGTAATATGACGATTGACTGGAAAATTTTTAATAATTAATTGAATTTGCTTCGGTCGAAGTCTTTTTTCCAAAATTCAAATAAATCATGTGTTTAAAAAAAGCTTTGTTTAATAATACAATTTTTCTTAAAATTTATGAAATTTAAAATTAAGGTATACATCCCCTGAACCCTTTTCTATAGATTTTGGGAAAAAATTGACCGTCTGTTCTTAATATCATTTTTTAAATATTTGCAAAATTTTAAGATATCCCGTGTGGAAATCTGCCCAAGTTAACCCAGTTAAAAAGTGTGGGCCAGCTAGGCCCCATCTGGGCTTCCCATTTAAAACAAGTTGTTCATTTCATGACCATTTAGCTTCCTCAATATATATTATTATATATAATTTTAAAAGTTAAATAATTATAATAGTTTATTAAATATAATTAATAAACCGGATAAACTACCCTGAATAAATATTAATTATTCAATTTTTTATTATAGAATAATTATTTTAAAGTGTTATGATAAAATGTCAAAAAATACAAAATTTTAATTTTTTGTGAAAAATTAAAATATTTATTAATTCTATAAATTTTGATAAAATATATACTTTATATACATGAATCGATTCGTTTTTATGTCAGGAATGCAATTTTGACAAGAATTATTAAAAATTTTAATATAGAAAAAAGTTATTTCAAAAAACCAAAAAATTAATTTTTTTTAAAATTAAAAAAATGTTGAAAAAAATTTTTTTTTATATATTTTTGAAAATCCTTCTGTCTGATTCTTAGTATTCATGACCGTAATACACCTACAAAATCTTATCAAAATCCATCAAGATGTGTAAGAGAAAATTTGTCCACAAGAATCGGTGACATACACACACACATATACACACACACATACATACACACACACACATACATACATACATCCGGACATTTGTTCCTCTCGACGAATTATATATACTACACTTGAAAATTTGTAAAAATAATTGATTTTAAAACATTCGGAAATCGACATCACTATAAGGCTTCCTTTATGAGGAAGCAAAAATAATATTATAATAAAAAAGTCTTAAAATTTAATATAATTATTGATAATAAATCATTCTACAATTAATTCATAACAATAATAATCATTATTTGTTTAAACAATTTATTGTTGTTAACAATTATAAACTTTTTTTGTAGTACACTAACAGACATTTAGTTTTGTCGAAATTTTAAATTTGATCCAGCTGAATTTATTTATTTAATAATTAACTCATCAAGGTATAACGGTGTTTAATACATTTTGATAACTATTTAAACAAATAATTGTTGTTAATTAATAACTCTTGATTCAAACTACCTAGAAACTTGCAGTTTTGTTTCAATTTTGCTATTAACTAATTCGAATGACACGAAATAAAGATAATTTATAGTTTTAACAATTCAGAAATTGTTACAACAAACAATTGTTATTTATTAACTTTTGATACGGACATAACTTAGAAACTTATAGTTTTTTCCTAATGCTGCAATTAACTAATCTAAGTAGTAAATCATTCAGATCTTTTATGATTTCAATAATTCATCAAATGTTTAAACAAATAATTGTTATATTTACTAACTCTTGACACATAGCATGATCTAGAAAGATGCAGTTTTTCTTATTTTGCAATTAGCTAATCAGAGTAAAAAAACTGCATCTTTCTGTATGCTAGTGTCAAGAGTTATTAATTAACAACAATTATTTATTTAAACAAATAAAGACTGCAATATTACATTAGTAAAATTTATCAATATCAAAAATCATTTACAATGAAAATGATTAATTAGTTTAATGTTTTTAAATATGAGCAAAAAAATTTAAGTTTACGGAAAGAAATCTGGTAAAATAATATCATTTGAGAAAGCGATAGAGTTTTAGGATCAATAGGCCAATAGAATTTAAACATCTATTGCGACTAATATTAATATGAAAACATGAAAATATTCTAAAAGAGCTTCAGATAGAAATAAAGCAAAAGCCAGTTGTAAAATTACCATCTATTTGATGTGAAAAATGCTCCTAGGCCTTATTGCAGTTTCATCACAAGTCACCTGTTACAAATGGATTTTGCTTCATTTTTATCTGAAGCTCTTTTAGAATATTTTCATGTTTTCATATTAATATTAGCCGCGTTAGATGGTTAGATTCTATTGGCCTATGGATCCTAAAACTCTATCGGTTTCTCAAATGATATTATTTTACCAGATTTCTTTCCGTGTACAAACCTAAAAAAATTTTATCAACAGAAAGTTAGTGTTTATAATAACTTAGATTAAAAAAACGTGTTTTAAACCAAAATGTGTTGACAATTTTTTAAAAATGTAACGTCCACATAATTAATTAGCTAAATTTCCAAGTTGAAACAACTAAGAACATTTTTTAGACCAACAAATTAATGTTTATAATGATTGTAAACAGTAAAAAACGCATTTTTAATAGAAATGAATTGCCATTTTTTAAATAATAATATAAATCTGTGGGCCAAAATGGTAAACAAATTTTTATTTTTTTCAATTCTCATTTCTTTTTGCAGTAAAAATTAATAATAAAAGTTAATAACTGAATTTAAACTTTTTTACAATGTTTAAAAATGTTATAAACAATTTTTATGAACAATTTGCAAAACATGAATTAGAATCCTAGAAAAAAATTATTTTTTGATTATATTACCTTCTCTTGTAATCAAAATGTTGCTAAAAGTTAAAACTTTCATTTAACATTATTTAACAATATTTAAAAATGTTATAAACAATTTTCATAGAAAAACAGTTCAGGGGTGGAAGAATAAATGTTTTTTCACTTTTTGCTTGGTTTTTCATCAGAATAGATATTTAAAATAAAAATCTTCGTCTGAAATAATTTACCATTTTTTACATTTTTATAAACAATTTTGATAAAAAAAGGATTTTCTGAAATTATTTTAAAAATTTTGTCAATAATCAAAAAATAATTTTCTTATAGGATTCTATTTCATGTTTTGCAAATTGTTTATAAAAATTGTTTCTAATATTCTTAAACCTTGTAAAAAATTTTAAATTAAGTGATTAACTTTTATTATTCATTTTTACTGCAAAAAGAAATGAGCATTGATGAAAATAAAAAATTTTTATACCACTTTGGCCCACGAATTTCAAATGGTTTATAAAAATTGTTTATAACATTTTTAAATATTTTTAAATAATATTAAATGAAAGTTTATCTCTTTAACAAAGATTTGGATAAGAAGAGTGCAATATATAATAAAAAAATGCGTTTTTTCTATTATGGTAATTCATATTTAACTAATTATTTATAAGAATTGTTTATAACATTTATATACATTGTTCATAAATTTTTTATAAGCATTAGATACTTTAGTTTCCTGTTTAATGACAAAAGAAAGCTAGTGGGATTGAAAAGAAGTTATTTTCCACTCTGAAAATATTTTTTTATAACAATTGTTTATAAAAATGGTTTATAACATTTTTAAATATTGTTAAATAATGTTAAATGAAAGTTTTAACTTTTAGCAACATTTTGATTACAAGAAAAGGTAATATAATCAAAAAATAATTTTTTTCTAAGATTCTAATTCATGTTTTGCAAAATGTTCATAAAAATTGTTTATAACATTTTTAAACATTGTAAAAAAGTTTAAATTCAGTTATTAACTTTTATTATTAATTTTTACTGCAAAAAGAAATGAGAATTGAAAAAAATAAAAATTTGTTTACCATTTTGGCCCACAGATTTTAAATTGTTTATAAAAAATGTTTAAATTATTGTTAAATAATATCAGATAACAATATTTTTTGTTGAAACAACATTTTTTTATTAAAATGAAGCATAAAAGTTGAAAAAAAATGTTAATATTTTTTAACATTATTTTTCCAAATTTCAATATTTTGGCGGCCATTTTTGAGGCGCCATTTTGAAATTAGAAAAAAAATTTCGGCATTATGCCTATTTAATAGTCCCAACATTTTGGACGCGATATTTTCTTGTCCCGGATTTTTCCCAACCGAATTCGAGTAAATAATCTAATTTTAATGACAAAAAACACTTTAAAAAACTGCTTTTTTTTGTTTAAACAATTACAACTTTTTACGATTAAATTGAAATTGAAATTTTCTTTCAGATTCTAAAAGAGGACACTCAAATCTAAAAGAAAACCTATGTCCCGATTTTTTCCAAATTCGTAACTCGTAGAACGGAAAGCTCAAACTTGTACAAAGAAATACGGACATTTGGGACTAAATGGGTTAACAAAAGTCTAATTTTTTTATAAGTAATTACTTTATAAATAAAAGGATATATATTGATTCTCAAATATATGCAAACGTTATTATCGGATAGTTAGGTTTGTGAAATAAACACTGGATTTCGATTATAGTTATAGTTTATTTATACTCTTGTTGAAATAACATTCTTAAGATCTCTTGGAATATTTAAGTCTCACATTAACAATATATATTCTGTGTATCGGTTTATAACCGAGAGAGAAAACAATACGCGCGAGGAAAGGCACAAAAGAGCGAGTCGGTCTTTTGAGTCGGTCTTTTGAGAGTATCGACAACGGTCGATACTCTCGATAGAAAATGGCGTTGGCGCCGTATATCGACAAAGTCTAAATATAAGTTTTAACACTCCCTTGACTGCGGATAACGAAGATCTTCGCCATTTCGGACTTTTCTCAGACTACGGCAAAAACGCCAATCTTCGTCATGATATAAATTAGCTTAACTAAGTAACTAATTTATGTAAGCAAAAAAGAAAATTATCTCGGAAAAGTCAAAGAAACCACAAAAAAACGTATTTTTTTATTTTAAAAAATATTGTTCCAGATAAAAGTTTCAGCTTTTTAAAACTGTAATTTATATGATTTTTTCGAAATCTTCGTCATGAAAAAAGACATTTTCGTTCATTGATTGGCACATAAAAAGTTCGTAAATCTGCTTGAAACTTGTTACTTGGGGGGTTTTCGAGGTCACTGATTATGAACATGATGTCAGTTTTTGACAATTCAAAATGGCGGACCTACGCTGAAAAAAATGATAATGTTAATTTTGACATACAAGTATGGTTAGGATGTATAGCTGAAACAGCAATACCGTATTGCTGTTCTTAAAATACCCCGAATTAAAATTAAAGTCGGATCTATGTAGACTCTATGTCATCTGGCCTACAAGGCGACATAGGCCTGCGAGTCAAAACTAACATACAATCTATGACGGAAATGTAATGCTTGGCTACATACAGCATACATAGGCTAAACAATGTAGGACCTACATCAAAGTTCTACATAGGCTCTATGTAGGTAAATATACGTACGATCTACGTAGAGTTGGAATGTAATATCTATATAGGTCAAATAATATAGTATTTATATAGACCAAGTAATATCAAATCTACATACAGTGCAATTTAACCTCTACCAATAGTAGGAATTTATATTTAAATGAATTTAGTATTAATATTAATTGCAAATATTTCTTTTTTTATATTCTAATAAACAAACAAAAATTGCAATTGACTAAAAGAATAAATTAAAACGATTTTATTATATAAATTTATATATATATATATATATATATATATATATATTCAGTTCCAGTTTTTTTAACAAGTTTAACTAGTAATTATTATACACAATTTATTTATAATTTTTTATTATGTACCTTTTAAATTTATTAAACAAATCAATTTAACAGTTTCTACAAAATATGCTTAAAATATATTTGTCCTTTGCAGTTGGGTATTGCACAAGACCACTTAAAAATTCACTTTACAACAAAATATTCACTTAAAAATATCTATTTTAATGCAACAATTCACTTCACAACAAAATATTAACTTCAAAATAATTTTATCACATGCGGTTTTAATCTCTTTCTGACGAATGCTAAAAAGCAACTGACGCTCGAAAGACCTTTGGAAAAAGACTTTACAGAAAACATTTGCTCTAAATATATATATCTGAAAAATTTCAAATTTTCTGTCTAAGTAAATCTATAAGAAAAAAAGAGAACTGGAAAAGCTGTAAAATAGACCCTCTTACAATGAGGAACCCTTAAGATGGTCAACTACAACCAACCAGATGTGACAAACTCTTGAAGACAAGAAAATACTCGAAACATTTTATATTTTTGCCTTTAGATGAAAAATATTTTACAGTTATAATAATATTAATAAATTAAATAGTTGCTTTTAATTATTTGTAATATCATTATATTTTTAAATATATTTTAAATGCTTATAAAAATATTTCTAACTCTTTGACAATTAAGACTTTTAAATAAAATTTAGGAAAAAATAATGTTCTATTAATAGAAAAATAGCTAGTTTTATTTCGTTTTTATTTATTATTAATTTTATAATATTATATCATATCGTCTTCAAATATCCTATATAGATATTACATCTATAGGCCTATATAGAAAGGCCTGCTCATACCTTATATCGATATTGCGTTCGGTGGCCTGTATCTTTCCTACATATGAATTTAGATGTAGATCCTACATAGATTCAACAATTAAAGGCCTATTCAAAACTTACCTGGATAGTACATTAAATGGCCTACATCTTTTAGATGTACGAATATTAATGTAGATCCTACATAAATTTAATATATATTGGCCTACATAGAGAGGCCTACTCAAAACAGTTTTTAAAAATTCAGAATGGCGGATCCAATATGGCGGACGAAAACATTTAAACTTCATATATTGGCTTCAAATTTGTTACTCGGGGGTTTTCGGGGTCGCTGATTACAAATCTGCAATTGGATTTTAAAAATTCAAAATGGCAGATCCAATATGGCAGACATCTAAATTAAAATAATGATATACTTTCATAAAACTTTCTAATTTTTGATTTTTGGGGTCGCTGATTACGGATATCAAGTTAGTTTTTAAAAATTCAATATGTCGGATTCAATATGACTCATGTCGTAATTACAAGGTTAATTAATTTTATTAAAACATTCTGTTTAGAGGTTTTCGGGTTTTTTTGGATTAGTTTTAACAAAAAATGTAGCCTATATCAGTTAACAAAACAATTTATTTATTATAAATTTATTTAAACATTATTAACTTATTTTTACAAAACAGTAAATAAATATAATTTTACTATTCTTCATCTGGTTCCACGGAATCTTCTTCTACAAATATGTATGATTTTTGATTTGGCTCTTGTAAAAGACTTGTAACAGCTGGAGATATGGAACCTGCTTTTCGTAAGGATTTGGGTCGAAAGCTACTTATAATTGGATCGGATGATATTAAAAGCATATTTAATAAATCACGGTTGCAATCTTCCCTACTTATTTTTCGAGTGTTATGTTCTCGATACATCCTGAAATCTTTATTCCGTGCTTCTTGGGATTCTTCTGAAAATTGTCCAATAGGTAAGGGTTGAACACTTATAATATTGGCACCGTGTATTAGAAGTTTGTGCAGAGAAGGAGTCATATTATATTTTGGGTAAAGTCTCACATACTCTTCTGCAGTCTCTAAAGCATATTGCTCAAAAGCCTCTACATTTATTTCATACCCACTTCCTAGAGCATGAAGAAGAGTTGAAAGACGCTTAATAATGTTAACATTTATTCCAGTAATTTCAGCTGATAATTCGGGGTTGTTAAAGAAAGTTCGCGCTGTGTTTCCCGTATTGGAAGTTCCATAACCCTGCACTACAAAGTCAACTTTTGAATGCATTTTCTCTTTAAAAGCCTGTTGCACTCGTTTCTTTTTTAATTCAATGACTTCTTTGTCAAACTTGTTTTTTGCTCTTCCACAACCTATATCCAGCTTATAAGAGATGTGAAGGAGACACTCAAACATGCGAATCCACATGTGCAAAGGTGAAATACCATACTTCAGTGCTTCAAAGTTAATTTCTTTTTCCTAAGCTTTTTGAATATTGTTCATTTCAGACTATAGAGCGCCGCAAACATTACAACGTTGGGTGGACTTTGTGTTCGTAATAGAATTGCATGCTTTCCCATCTATCATAGTGAGGTGTAGTTGGTAATTCACATTGCATAAATTCTCGCTAACTTTCAGTTTAAATGATGAAAGCTGATCAATTTGACTATCTATGTTTCTTTTTTGGAAGACGGTTGACTCTGCTGTTTCCTTTTTAAAGGTAAATTGGACAGGCCTACAAAGTCTGGGTGAAGATGAACGATGATTCTGCCAGACGACTATCTTTTCTTGAGTATTATCAGAAAAAGCAAACAATTGCAGAGGCACCAATGATGTCAGAAACATACTTCTATCATCGAGGTTAAGATCAATAGCTTTTTGGTTGTAGCTGGATTGTCCTGATGCTCCATCAAATCCCCATTTGGAAATTAGAGTAAGGTTTAAACGTTCTGCTTCTGACAGAGTTGATAAAACAGGAACTTGCATAGTTAAAAGACGTTCGGCAGTTTTATCAAGTAAAGACTGAAGTGAAATTTCAACGTTTGATTCTGAAACTTGAATGTTACTTTCTTTAGGATAGCATCGTTTTTTGGCTAATAGCAGTTTTTCATAGCTGGGTAAAATTTCAATATTTTTTGCATGAATTGTTCTTCTAATATATTGGTATTGAGCTTTAGTTAATTTTGCCTCTACAAACAAGGACAGTGCCTCGTCTTCTGAAAGCATTGCAGATTCTGTTTCATTTTGCGACAAAATTTTTCTCATTTTTTTAACTTCACCTTCAATGCTGAATGCTTTTGACTGCACATCAGTAAGAAGTTTAGAAACTTCAACGTTTCCCTTCGATCTAAGACACATTGGAGCAGCATGAACAATTTCGGCAAAAGATTTCTCTTTTCGTATCTGTAAAGTACGCTTGCGTTTACCTGAAGACGATAAATTGTCAAATTCTTTCACTGGTCTCCCAGAACCTAAAAGAAAAAATATGTGAAATGTATCTTAAAGTACAAAATTCAATAAATTTTGAGACATGGTGTAATAAAAAAGAAGCTAATTATGAAATGTTGTTACAAAACTAACCAGAAACTGATGGAAAAGGAACTAAATTTGCTTCTTTAGATAACCAAGCTGAATTCCTTAAAATAAAACGTTTACTATTTCTTCTTTGAATTTCTGAAATAAATAATTTAACTCGTACACGCATCTCCTCTCTTACTTTGTCGTTTACAGAGCATCCTTTTTCTTCTGACTATAAAATAGTTTTTAAAGATATAAATAAATTTGCAATGTTATAAATAATTTTGATAATAATTGTTTTACATACCTTTCTTCCTAACTAATACGAATATCTAAAATATTTAATCATTTAGATGCAGTTACCAAAATAATTAATAACATACTAATCAACAAAAACATGTAATAAAACAAAAAAACATTGTAAATAATATTTATGCACTTCATTTTTTAGTTTTATTTAAATAATTCTAATAATAATAAATATATATAATAAAGAAAAATTAATTTTATTAAAAACTACTAAGCAATAAGAATGAATTAATCATGACCAATTTTGACAAAAACTGCATTTTTAAAATGTATATTTTTATTTAAAAAATTTTTACTTCAAATTATGAATTTGAAAAAAAAACCGTCAACCTTAATAAGGAGAAATTTTAATACAATAAAAACCTGAGTAAAAAGTTTTCTAGATGTTTCCATTTATCTTGAGAAGAATCTGTCCACTTTTCCAATAATACATTGTAACATTCATGTCTTGTTACCATTTTTACCACAAACCACACTTTAAATAACTAAATGAATATACTAGCAGAAGCAGTAATCATCTGTCCCTTGAGCACTGTATCCACGAGTAGGTTCCAAGCGCGAATACTGACATGCGCGCTTGCACTGAAAAGCGAAAAACAAAAAATGGAGCGAATGGTCGCAGCTGTATTTTTCAGGAATGTTAGAGGACATATAAGGGTACATAAAAATCATAAACAGAAGACCCTACCTAGTCCTACTTTTCTTTCAAGGCCCTTTTTCCCCACTTTTATGTTGATGAGACTGCGTCCTTATTATTGTAAAAAAAATTGAATGAAAAACAAATAATACTATTTTCTTTACATTTTTGTATAATTAAAAGATGGAATGATAAATTCTATTCATAAAATATAAAATTTTTAAATCTTTAAATAAAATAAACCAATATAAAGAAAGTACAGTTGTAACACTCATATCGTACTGTCATTTCACATGACTTTAATGTTATATTATAAACAAACATCTCATTTTTGGGCAAAATAACATTTAATATGAAGTTCCTTAGAGTTTTCTGAGGAAGGCTATGTCATCATAACTTTATATTCCTTAACTTTAAAAAACTGCTTTTTTCCCGCAAAACAGCGTCTTCCGACCACTGTGCGATGTAGGAATATTAATGTAGATCCTACATAGATTCAACAATTATTGGCCTATATAAATTTGCCTACACAAAACCTATGTAGACAATACATTGAGAGGCCTACATCAATTGACTATAGAAAGGCCTATATATATCCTACATAGATACTACATCTTATAGGCCTTCATAGAAAAATCTACGTATACTCTACATAGAATCTACATAACGTGGCCAACATAGAAGGCCGATTTTAATCCTACATAAACACTACGTAGTATTTACATAGTCCGTACTAAATTTTTACTCGGGACAGTATTCGTGTTCTCCGCATACATATTATTGTCTCTCAAATACATATTGCTGTTCTACACTGCGTATGGCTAAAACAGCAATACTGTATGGCAGTATCATATCTACCAATATAATATGTCAGTATTGGCTATATTTATGGCAGTACCATAAATATATTTTTTTCAGTGTAATATGGCGGACGAATTTTTAAAAATGAAACCATTTAACTTGAAACTTGTTACTCGGGGGATTTCGGGGTCGCTGATTATGAATATGATGTCAGTTTTTGAAAATTCAAAATGGTGGACCTAATATGACAGACAACGTTTTAAAAATGATATAAAATGGCGGAATGCTTTTTAAATTTACTCAGTCTTGCTTGATACTTATTACTAGAGGGTTTTTAGGGGTCCTGATTACGATTCTGAAGTAAATTGAATTTTTACATAAACAGCCTTATAATAAAAAACAAGTTTTAGAAAAATGAGTCCTATTCCTTTATCTATTAGTTTCGGTATTTTTTCCTACTTACACACTTCACCACGAGAAGGTTGGATAAAGGGCTTAGAAGTGCAATTTAAAAAATTTTTTAATATATTTTTTTGTATTTTTTTCTTTCACTTTTCTTATATTCTCTATAATATTTATTAGAGAGTAGGTAATTATTTAAATAACACATTTTTATTAGTCATAGAAGAACGCAAATTTCAAAGATCAAAAATCTATTTCACTTTTTTTTTAATTTTTTGTTTTTTTTACTTTTTTTGTTTTTTTAATTTCCTATTTTATCAGGCATAAAGTAGGTAATTTGCCTAAATGATCAAAATATCTTTTGCTAGTCATAAAAGAATGAGCATTCAACAGATCGAAAATGTTCAAAAAATTAATTTTTGTGGTTTCTATCAAAACAAAACTTTTCACTTAGAGCAAAATTACAGTTGCTACAAATTTGTCGAACATCTTTTCGAATGCCTTTTTCGTAACATTGAACGCAGCTAGCGTCTTATTGGATATTTAGACTTTAAAGACAGAAAAATTTTTGTAAGGACATGTTGCGAACGACGAGTAGGTGCTGCAATAGGTAATGGTCTATCTATCTCAGATAAGTTTTTACCATATGCAGCAACAATTTCTCTTTCCAGTGCTTTTCGAAAGTTTACGTGATTTAATTGTTCATCACAGTGCCCTGCATTGTAAATAATTCGAACATTTATTATAGCAAGATCCAGCAAATGAAAGTACAGTTTGATATACCAGTTCAAGGATTTTCTAGTTTTGCGATATGGTTGAATCAATTGTCACTCCAAGATCAACGCCGCCCATGTTGTCATTGTAGTTCTTTACCACATTAGGCTTCTGTTTAAAATTGCCAGTAATGTGACATTGTTTGTCAGTTGTAATCATTTGTGGTTTGTGCATTGTCGATAGCATCGTTACAACTCTTTTATCTTTCCACGCTATGAAGGACAAGTGAGAAGTGTGGAAAGATTTCATTTCACCTCTCTTAATTTTTTTCGTACTCAATTTCGGAATATTCTTCCGGTTAGCACAAAGTATGCCACAAACATTTGTCTCTTTTTCATTCAGAAGGATCGAAAACAGATTGACTGAACTGTACCAATTGTCGACATACAGTTTTCTGCTCTTACCTGTTAATTTCTCAACAATTTGTAACTCTACTTTCTCAGATATACTGTTTTCCTTATTTTGACTACCCTCCACAGTGGGCCAGAAGTTTCGAAAAATGGCAAAAAACTCAATTTAAAATTTAAAAAAAAGAAATATTGTAACGTTATTAATACATATGAGAGAATGTTTTTTGAAATTTATTTAGCATTTGAATAAGTATTATATTATTTATAGTAAAAAAACGGTAAAATTTAATAAAAATGGAAGAACACTTTCTCAGCAAAGAAATATTGATTTTTCCTGTTATTACTGATAGAAAATTTTTTTTGCACACATTCATTTATAGATATCTATTAATCAGAAATAAAATTTTTAGTCTTGAAAAAATATACAAAATATTTAGACTTTTTCAATTGTGTACAAACTTTCGTTTCGTTATACCAAAATGTTCCACGTCGGATTATAATTTTCTTTGCAGTTTCTGAAAGAAAGCTTTATGTTTTAAGCTGCTGCGTTGTAAAATTAAAGAACAAAAATTTTGTTTGTTAGAATTGATATTATTTTTTAATATTATATATTAATATTTAATTTGTTTCGTTTTTGTGCTTTGCTTTTGTTCATTTTTCGTTCCTCGTCAAGATAAGATGACTGAGTTTACTAAAAGATAAATTTGGAATTAACTTAAGAATTTAAAGAATATTGATGAAGTTATTCAATATATTTTACAAAAATTGAATTTACAAATTGATTCTGTAGATCAGCAAGAGATAATTAATTTAAAAAATTCACTGAGAGCTTCAAATTCAAAGTTGAATAAAAAATTTAATAATTCTAAAAGAATGCAAGACAGATTTGAATCAAAAAATATGAATTGGCTCAATTAATAATTCACAGTTGATGTTAATAAATTATCATTAAAGGTAAAAACTAAAGCCGCGGGTCTGATCGTGCTAAAAGACAAGAAATTGCAAATATTAGTTCCGATCATAAACATGATGCACAAAAATTTATTTTGGCTGCTCGTTATGCAGCAAAGAAATCAAAACAAGTTGATTTAACTGCAATTCTTTTAAAACTTTCAGAAAGCCCAGAACAACCTAAGAAAATTCTTAAGTTATTAGAAATGCAAACCATTCGCAAAAAAAGTGCAGAGGAGGCTTTAACATTTTTATTGGATGGATCTATGGCAAAAAATCTGTATATTAACATGCGTTTAGAGTCAAAACAATCTGGAGCAGATATATGGCCACCTTACAATCATGTTCTGGAGGCTAAGTTAGAATGTAGACCTCCAAAAGAATCAATAAAAATTAATGAAACTGTAGCAGAAGTGCGCTTACAATCTCTTAAATCAAACTGTGAAAAGAATTCTAGAAATGCAGTTAGAAGTTACATTGTAACATTTTCAAAGTATTCAAGAAACAGAATTAAAAGTTTTTTAATGTGCTCCTGGGGATTTGATGGAAGTTCATGCTATTCTGGATATAAACAAACTTTTGCAACAGTTTCAGAAGGGGTAGAAATTTCGGATTAAAATTTGTTTGCTACCACTCTTATTCCATTACGATTGTCAACTGCTGATAATGTAATTATTTGGAACAATCATTCATCACAATCACCCAGATTCTGTCGTCCTGTTAAGCTTCAATATGTAAAAGAAACAACTGAAGTAATTTTAACGGAAAAAAATTATACTCAAAATCAAATTGATAAACTCGAAGTTTACAAATTTCCTCTGAATGAAAACCATAATGTTTTAGTGCATTTTTCTTTGTTATTAACGTTGATAGATGGTAAAGTTTTAAGTGCTATAACGGGGACAAAATCTATGCAAAGTTGCCCAATCTGTCACACAACTCCTAAAACATTTAATGATTTATCAAATAAAAACAAGAATATATTCTTACCAGATGTAAATTCCCTTCAGCATGGAATCAGTCCATTACATGCATGGATTCGAATTCTTGAATGTTGTTTTAGTATTTCTTGTAGATTAGATCTGAAGGTGTGGCAGGTAAGAACAAATGCACAAAAAGAATATTTCAAAAATCGCAAAGAATTTCTTCAGAAACTTTTTTGGGACAAGCTTGGATTAAAAATTGCTAAACCGAAACCTGGTGTATGTGGAACTACGAACGATGGTAATACGGCCCGCCGAGCATTCGAAAATCCTGATCTTTTGGCTGAGTTACTAGGACTCGAATGTCAATTACTTCGAAACTTAAAAACAATTTTAACTGCGCTATCTTGTCATTTACCCATTGATCTGAAAAAATTTGATGAGTTTGCTACTGATACAGCAAAAATTTACATTCGCTATTACGACTGGTATCCTATGACTGCTACACTGCATAAAATATTAGTGCACAGTGCCGAAATTATTCAAACAAGTGTACTTCCTGTTGGTGTCCTAGGAGAAGAAGCATCTGAGGCTCGGAATAAAAATTACAAAAATTTTAAACAATTTCAGAACAGAAAAAGTAGCCGAGTCATGCACATTGAAGACGTGTTCCATCGAGCAATGGACACATCAGATCCTAAAATATCTTCAAAAAGCCTAGCTTTGCGTCTTAAGTTTAAAAAAGCATTACCCATTCCTGAGGAAGTAAGAAATCTATTTTCTGTACCCGAAGTAAACACAATAAACACATCCGAAAATGAAATTGATGAAGATGAATGCGAACAAGAAAATGGATTTGGCATCTCCGAAACTTTATAAATTCTTAATGACCTCGAATTATCCTGTGACGAAGAATAAATTTTACTTTTGGAATCTATCATAAAATAAATTTTACATAATGAATTGGCAATATAAAAAATTTAATTTTTGAATTTGAACATCATATTCGTAATTATAACGACTCTAAAAATAATTGAGAATCAAAATTTCACTTGAATTTGACATCAAATTCGTAATCAGCAACCCTAAAAACTCCTGAGTAGAGAGTTTTAATAGAACCAGATTGATTTTTAATATTTCTCAACCGTTATATTGGATTCACCATATTAAATTTTTCGAATTTGACTTCAAATTAGTAATCAGTAACCCCAAAAACCCTCGTGTAACGAGTTACAAGTGAAACCGATTGATTTTTAATATTTTCATCTGCCAAATTGGACTTAAAATTCGAAATCAGTAATACTAAAAACCTTTGAGTAACAAGTTTCAAGTAAATCCAAATTGTCCAAATTGATTTATTAATATTTTCATCCGCCATATTGGATTCGCCATTTCCAATTTTAAAAATATAACTTTAGATTCGTAATCAGCGATCCCTAAAACCCCTTTAAGAATATTTTCAGAGCAATATGGTAAATTTTCGAATTTTTGCAATTTTTTCTTGTCTCTGGCCCACTGTGCCCTCGACATTAGAGTTCCTTTTTTACCACAGTAAACAGTAGTATTATAAACATATCCAGTTTTACTTTCCGCTAGGACAAACAATTTTATTCCGAATCGAGCCTGCTTGTTCAATTTATAAATTCGATTTTTACTAATTTCTGGATCAGATGTAAAGTGCAAATCAGGCTTTATTTGGGCACCACAATTCTCTTCAGTGAAAGAATAAATTGTTGGTTCAAATTCGGTAGATTCTTCCCAAATTTTAGATTTGGCTAAAATTTGTTGCAGACGCAAACGTTCTTGAAGAGAAGTATTGCTGTAAATAGGTGAAGAAACCTTTCGACTTCTTTTCATTGTCTAACGACGTAAAAAATATTTACAATCATAAAAAACAGATTGAAATGTTTACACATAAAATGTTTGATAATGTTGACTGCAGTTCCAGTACCAGAAAGAAAGATGCAAACACGCATATACCCAACTTTTTCAAAGATATACAAAAATAATAAGCTTGAATATTAAAATTAAATAATGAAACGTATTTCCATTAGAAGTGTACATAAAACTCAATCCTTATACCAACTACAGATATAAGTTGCAACCTATCTCATTAGTAGTTATCGAAAAGTCAAATTATGTCTAATACTGCTTATATAAAGAAAATATTTGAAATATTTATAATCAAGTAGAAAGTTTGAAAAATGTAGATAATCTCTAAAATACTTTGTGGTATACTGGAAATGTCATCAAATTTTGAAACACGTACATAAAATTTGAAATAAACAACTCCGAACACGCCCCAGTAAAATGTTTCAAGCAATATGGTGTCATTTTTAAAAAAGTCGTTTACCATATTGGATCCGACATTTTGAATTTTCGAAAACTAACATCATATTCGTAACCAGCGACTCCGAAAACCCCCGAGTAATAAGTTTCAGGCAAATTATTGTCATTTTTTAAAAAATTTGTCCGCCATTTTGGATCCGTTATTTTGAATTTTAAAAAATGGACATCATATTGGTAATCAGCAACCCCAAAAACCCTCAAGTAACAAATTTCTAGAAGATTGGTATAATTTTTAAAAATTCGTCCGCCATATTGGATCCGCCATTTTGAAAGATAGAAGGATTTATGAAAATTCAAAAAAAAAATTCCCTGCATTTTAGTCATTTTCTTTGAAATTGTAGCCGCAGTTAAGGGGTTAAGTTTCCTGTTGTTCTAATGTCCACGTTTATCTGTAAGCATAAGAATAATAAGTTTATTTTAGAATGTTTCAAATATGTTACAACCGTAAATATAAATAAATTTATTTATTTAATTATTTTTGAGTCTAAACTTGCGTCCACTAACTCGGGAACGATTCAAATTGATTAATGTTTTGAGAAATTTTATTTAACAATGGATAAAAGAATCACTAACCAGATAAACTAATTAATGTTCCCTAGACGGGAAAATAAAATAAATATTGTAAAATACAAAAAATTTCAAATGGATTTTTAAAGAAATATTAACCGGATAAACCCATTAATATTCTTTAGAATTGAGAGAAGTGACAAGAAATAGATTTTAGAAATAGTTAAACAGCAACATAATTGTAGACACTTACTTTTATTATAAAATTTGAATCGTTGTAGAATTAACAGAATCAGGAACAGCAACGAAAGGAACTTGATGAAAACGCTGGATCTTGGCTTCCTTTCTTTTGGTGTAGATGGGAACTTTTTATTTTTAATTAAATTTAATAGCTGTTTAAATTAAATATTTAAACTTAAAGTCTCCTTTTTTAAAAGAAAGTTTCACTAAATTGTGAACTCGAAACAATAAATTTAGAACTTTTTTAAGAATTTAATTCCGAACTGAGAACCGATTTCCGAGAATAGATTGAATTTATTTTAAAGTAAAAGAGGACTTAGAAAAATTGAACTCCACTATTACAACGAGGATCATATTTTTATACCCTTGTCCCTTCCTAATTTTTGAGTTGAGGTTGGTTTTAAAGATGCATTTTCTCAAAGTGGAGGAAAAAGAGGTTGGGGGCTTAAAAGTGTTTACATTTTCTAATGTATGGAGCCAAAATTCAGATTTTCAACAAGTTCCTGTAAATTTACATAATTTATGTTATAAATAAATTGACAATATTGAAATTATTAAAGAAAATTATTAACAATACATTTAAACAATAATATCTAATTAATAATAATAAATTTATGATGAAAAGAATTTTATATACTAAAATAATCAATTTCTAAACAATATAACTTGAATAGTTATAAATAATTTGAATATTATTAAAAATATTTGAAATTGTTAATAAAACTTAATATTAATTATTAAAGTATAGAAATTTCCCAATTTTGCATATAATGTATTAAAAATTTCGAAAATAACTAAAAATAAATGTATTAATGGTTAACATTAATTAATATTAAATAAGAATTATTTATATGTTTAAGAAAATAATTAATAACAATAATTTTTTTTATATTTAAAAAAACTAAGGTTAAGTTGGTTACAATTGAAATTTACGCAAGAAACAGACACGTATTATTTGCTAATTGTCTAGGACTTGTTTGTGGAAGATATCGGAGGGACAACCTTATGTGCAATTTCTTTTATTTGTACCTTTATAATTTACGACTATTGATTTTTAGACTTTAGAATTTGAAAAATATTTTCAATCTTTGAAAAATAGTGTTTAGAAATAAATACACTTAAAGCGCTCGTTCCGCTATCTTTTATTTATTTCTAAACTGTTTTCTTATACAATTTATTTAGGGTTGTCAAGAAGACGCGACATAATTTGAAAATAACCTTATTTATTTAAGATATATTTCGTTCGTTATTGTCGGTATTTGTGGGGAACGTCACAAATAATATTCAATATTATGTATACTAAGTATACTAAGTATATACTAAGTATACTAAGATTACTATTAGTAATCTAGAAACAGGAGCATACATATCTTTCAGATCGTACACGTTTTTATCCTTCAATCCTCTAATCACTAGTCTAGCTTTAACGGTGTTGCAGGTCGAGAACTGGTTAGTGTTGCCAACCCACTTCCCCTACTTTCCTGTATTTTTTCACTTTGATCACTTTTTAAAAAAGAACTAAGCACTTAATCGAAAAAGTGGGCCTTTACTGGGGAGCGAAATTAAATAAAGAATTAGTGAAAATTTATTTTGTATCGATACGATGTTTCTACGAGCCACAATCCTATTTCTACGATTGCAATTGGCAGATGTAGGTGACTTGATCTGGGGATAAAATGGCCGCACAACAGAAAGGTGGAGTAAGGCGGGTTGCCTACTTAAAGGCATAACAGTATGATAAAACAGGGCAGTAACTTTTATTTTGTTGAGAATGATTAAAACAATATTTAGCAATAATAAAAATAAAGACAAAAGACATAAATAAAGGGATTTTTGTTTATAAAAATGTACATAATATAAAATATGTTAAATTAGAACGAAAAATATGAAAAACATTTTTTTATTGTAGAAAAATTAGTTAATTATAGTAATTGAAAAAATAGATAAAATTAATAATTATTTATCAAATATAGAAACTTTTAAAAAAATGAATAAATTTTTACCGTACATATTTGTCAAATTAGTTTTAATAATGTTTTCTAATTTATAAAAATTTATTGTTTTTATTCTTTTCTATGGAAATAATTAATACAATTTTGCTTATTTATTTTACAATTACAAAATTTTTTAGAAATTTTCTACATATTTAAAAAAACTAATTACTTATTTTACAATTCTAAAAACCCCTTTCTGTAGGCAACTAGTTCATTAGTTTATTTTCGACTTCTCAAAGCTGTAAATTTCTATGTGGCGAAAAGAATATTGAGGCTCGCAGAAACATCGTATTATTTCAAACAAATTTTTGTTGAAATCTTTATGTCATATAGAATTGTAATTAAGATCCCTTTTTTCAATAAATTTCTGCGACTTTTCAACGCGTGTCATTATTGTTTTTTGAAATAAACTTTTTTGATAAGGTTGTTTTTGTTGTTGTAAAAAGTCAAAGGAATGCGTAAAATTTTTTTTAACATTATCTGCAATAGATAATGTGATTTTTTTTATAATCTATCACATTTATTATATTATATGTATATTATACGGTAATACTGTTTTAATATTATTTTTAAAAAATGAGATTTTAATATTGTTATAATATTGCAAATATTACATGATACTTGAGTAAATTCTTAATAATAATTATTGCAATTTTTCAAAAGAAAATTATTATTTATAAACAAAGTTGTATTTTTCTTAAAATTCCTTCCTAACTTATCAATCGATTGCCTACTTACATAAAGGAGGCACAGATGGCGCTATAGAGTCTCTTCTGTTACGCGCAGAATAAAGCCCAACTTTGGATAAATATACTATATGCGGCGAGGGTCGGTGGTGAGGACTATCGATATATATATATAGCAAACTAATTTTCAGTGCATGTTAGTGTCGCCCTCTTCAACTTTTTGCCGTTTCCAAGGTTACCGCTTGGAAATCGCATTATTTCAGTCAAAAAGGCAAGAATTTCATTTCTCGCCAATATCACTACTGTTCTTTTTTTGAAAAAAGTTTTTTTTGTGATAACAATAAAAATTCATGAATTCATAAAACAAAAAATCTAATTATTATTTCTAATTCACTTTCTTAATAAGAAGAAAATATTTTAATTATTATATGTGATTCATTTTATTATAAAAAAAATTATTAATTAGTTTTTTTTAATTAAAACAAAATTTTTTAATTATTAATTAACACTTTTTTGGAAATTATAATAACCGAGACGAAATTGCTCATCTTTCATTTTGAATTTTGATATTTTAAAAATTAGGAAAATGAAATTTGGGGAGTAATCATGCGCCCCGGTTAAGATATCAGATGTGATCTGATCGGTGCGCAATATTATAAACTTTCATTTAAAAAAAATTATTAAAAACAGATAATATTTGTAACTTGTAGACTAAATTTTCCATGACATAATTAACTTTTTCCTACTGTCGAGTTGGCGTGCGTTTTTAATAAAAAATTCGTTATCTAGGGGAGACCGGGGCGCATGATTACTCCCTAAATTTCATTTTCCTAATTTTAAAAATATCAAAATTCAAAATGATAGATGAGCAATTTCGTCTCGGTTATTTTAATTTCCAAAAAAGTGTTAATTAATAATTAAAAAATTTTGTTTTAATTAAAAAAAACTAATTAATAATTTTTTTTATAATAAAATGAATCACATATAATAATTAAAATATTTTCTTCTTATTAAGAAAGTGAATTAGAAATAATAATTAGATTTTTTGTTTTATGAATTCATGAATTTTTATTGTTATCACAAAAAAAACTTTTTTCAAAAAAAGAAAAGTAGTGATATTGGCGAGAAATGAAATTCTTGCCTTTTTGACTGAAATAATGCGATTTCCAAGCGGTAACCTTGGAAACGGCAAAAAGTTGAAGAGGGCGACACTAACATGCACTGAAAATTAGTTTGCTATATATATATCGATAGTCCTCACCACCGACCCTCGCCGCATATAGTATATTTATCCAAAGTTGGGCTTTATTCTGCGCGTAACAGAAGAGACTCTATAGCGCCATCTGTGCCTCCTTTATGTAAGTAGGCAATCGATTGATAAGTTAGGAAGGAATTTTAAGAAAAATACAACTTTGTTTATAAATACTAATTTTCTTTTGAAAAATTGCAATAATTATTATTAAGAATTTTCTCAAGTATCATGTAATATTTGCAATATTATAACAATATTAAAATCTCATTTTTTAAAAATAATATTAAAACAGTATTACCGTATAATATACATATAATATAATAAATGTGATAGATTATAAAAAAATCACATTATCTATTGCAGATAATGTTAAAAAAAATTTTACGCATTCCTTTGACTTTTTACAACAACAAAAACAACCTTATCAAAAAAGCTTATTTCAAAAAACAATAATGACACGCGTTGAAAAGTCGCAGAAATTTATTGAAAAAAGGGATCTTAATTACAATTCTATATGACATAAAGATTTCAACAAAAATTTGTTTGAAATAATACGATGTTTCTGCGAGCCTCAATATTCTTTTCGCCACATAGAAATTTACAGCTTTGAGAAGTCGAAAATAAACTAATGAACTAGTTGCCTACAGAAAGGGGTTTTTAGAATTGTAAAATAAGTAATTAGTTTTTTTAAATATGTAGAAAATTTCTAAAAAATTTTGTAATTGTAAAATAAATAAGCAAAATTGTATTAATTATTTCCATAGAAAAGAATAAAAACAATAAATTTTTATAAATTAGAAAACATTATTAAAACTAATTTGACAAATATGTACGGTAAAAATTTATTCATTTTTTTAAAAGTTTCTATATTTGATAAATAATTATTAATTTTATCAATTTTTTCAATTACTATAATTAACTAATTGCATTGCCTATTCGTAGTTAATCGGATCTCTGTTTAGTGTCGCTATTAGACAGTGTCTCATTTCATTCTTTTTTTCTTCTTTCTAGTTTTCTTTTGTTTTTACTTCTAGTGTCTAGTCACGCAACCATCTACGAAGTCTACAATAAACTTCTTTGAACTTGGGTAAGAATTGGATTTTATAGGACTCATTGTCTTATTTTATCATGAACCTTAAGTGTTGTATTATCTAAGTAAATGTAGAAACCTGCATCTACTAACCATCTTAATGAGAGCAAATTTTCAGAGATATCCCCCGCTGCAATGACATCTGTTAACTTAATAAGATAATAACTTCATTATTCTTCTCTTTATTTTTGTTTTGATGCCATTTTAGATTTTTGTTCCATTGTAATTTTCGGTCTAATTTTTCTTTCTTAGTATTATAATTTTTAAACGTCTTCTCTTTAATTTCTTTACTTAAATTATTTTGCTCTTTTCTAAATTTATGGGGATTTCTCGTTTCTGATTCAAGTTTAAAAATACAAATTTTTTGGTTAAAATACAAGTTGATTTTTGCAAAACTGAAGTTCTATACTATAAAGCGAAAAAATCAGCACATAAAATGAAAGTACATTGAATGTATTAATTAATCATCAGTAATACATTTTTTAATATTTATAAAGTTCTTAGAAAAATTTCATTGAAATATGGTGACTTTCGACATTTCATAGGTAAGTTTTAAAATTAATTTTGATCTATTATTTTGGGTATGTTAATGTAATAATAAATTTATACAAGTAAATTAAGACATTTTTAACAAATATCAATTAAGAAATTTGTTTTATCTAAATTATTTACATGATTTTTTATTAAATGTTTATTCCTGTCAAACAAACCTTTCTTCTGTGCAACTTAAATTAAAAATTATAATTATATTATAACATTAATTTTTATTATTATTTTTTTTTATTTATTGGTTTATACACCTGTCTTCAGCCTTACATACTTGGCTATACAAGTGTTTCTTACAATTTCTTGTTTTTACAAATTTTTCTTATATACAATTCTTAATACTAAGTTTTGCGCCTACAGAACGGCTTGAAATTAGGAGTACTCGCATTTGCCTGGACTACCCGTCTAATGGGTTTTCTCGCCAGTGGAGAGGGAAACTGTAGAAAACCTCTCCGAGTACAACCGGTTTATCGACAGTCGAATTCTAATGGTGTGTACCGGACAATAATCGACGGTGCACATCATTATACTTCGACGTCAAACCTCCCGCTCAGATTATCTCACGTGCCGGAAAAATCCCAGGCTAATGGGCGCGAACCAGGTACTCCCTTGGTCCTAAGCGTCCGCCGAGCCAGGCATTTATCCGACCGAGCTAATCTGTCGGTTTTATAACATTAATTAAATCATTTATTGAAAATAGTTATCAAAAGTGATTGCTATAGACATTAATCATCATTATTTGTACAAATTATGAGATTTTTCTAAAAGGAGGCCTCAACGACTTTAGGTGAAATAAAATATTAATTCTATTTTTGAATTTGTTATTTAATTGAAAAATGTTCGAATTATCCAAATATCGTAAAATTTAATTCAAATGAATTTATCTTACCAAGGGTAACCTTCCGAAGGTTGCCACGGGAAACTTCCTTGAACTTCGAAAAAAATCCCTTGAACTTAAAAAAAAAATTAATTTAGATGAAGTAAATGAACAAATAAATATTTTAATTAATGTAAGTAATTAACTATTATTAACAATTAATTATGTTTATGTAATTAAAAACATTTAATTTAGTGTATAAAAATATCTTTTCTTTATTAGTTCATAACCATAATTGGCAAATAATATGTGAGAGGAAAATCCTCTAAAGTGAAGTATTTTACTTTTAATACTTTATATAAGAGGGAAATATGCATTTAATTTAGAGGAATCCGCATCAAATCAAGATTACTTTTTTTAGTGTGTACCGTCTCGTTTTTTTATAATTATGAACTAAAGCTTCTATTTTATTACGTTATTTGTAGCATTTGGTACATGTACACTCGAGTACATCGATGCCTTCTCTCAGTTAAGGCACTAATTTGACGCATTTGGCTCACTTTCTATGTTCTTTATAGTTCCTGTCAATAATTTCAGTGGAATTCTTCTTTCCTATTGGCTGATATTTTAGGCAATATAGAAGGTAGGCAAACTACGTGAAATTAGTGCCTTCCCTGAGAGAAGGCATCGATGTACTCGAATGTAGGATTATATTTGTTGTAGCAGGTACAGGCTGAGATGAAAGTATAAGAACTTGAGGATGAAAGTACAGTATATTAAATAGCATTACGAAGCAACAAACTTTTGACTCCGACTACGGGGGATGTGTACCTTAAGCAAATAAATGTTAGTAAAAATGAATATTTTCAATGAAAACGTTTAGAATAGAATAGTATTTGTATTCAACACTGAGAGACCTTTGGTACTGTAGCGGAACAACGTATGTGACAGCAACTCCACTCTGGTTTTGGTGTGCTGCGGTACAACTTTGGGCCCTCACCGAAGTAATGGGGATGCAATTTTAAATGACATACAATATAAAATGTCACTTCACATGAAAAACTGGTTCACAAACTAATAAAAAAACTGTCACCTTATGTTTTTTACTTAATACTTTAGGTTACTTCCAGAATGGACTCGACGGAAACGTAGACGCGACGCGTCCCAATTTGATTAGCATTAGGACGCGTCGCGTCTTTGTTGCATTTTGGCTCGTTCCAATATGGCGGATAAAATTCAATAGGGCGAATAAAGTGGTTAAAAACTAATTGGATTCGCTTGCAATTTGTAAGTCGGTTACTATTGAGGCATTCTTTCTCATCGGGATCCCCCTGATCGCTAAAAATGGTTTGAGTTTTGATAACCGGCCATAGGCTTAAAATTTAGGTAAAAAAGAATGCTTTTGAATGCCGAGTGGCGGTTTCTGAAAATTCAAAATGGCGGTTCCAATATGGTGGATAATACGTTTAAAATGACTTCATTTTTTATTAAATTCGTTACCCAAGGGTTATCAGGGTCGCTTATTACGAATCTGAAGTCAGACTTCAAAAATCAAAATGGCGGATCCAATATAATCACACCTCTGCAGGAGCATACTAAGCTCCCCTTATAACCCAACGGTTAATAAGGTACACTTTATTGCCCTAGGGCAATAATGGACACTTTATTGACCAGCTGGGTTATATGGGGAAACTTATTATGCACCGGCACAGGTAGCATATAGTTACGATAATACGCCTTTGTTGCAAATGTGCTATTAATTTTCAATCGTTAACAGGAATCAAATTCTTTAACAATTTTCTTAAAACTACAAAAATTTGAAACAGCAATAAAAATGGGTAATCATTGATGTTCTTGTATCCTTAAATTAAAAAGTTTTTGTTTCAATCAATTAAGAATTTCTTTAAAATTAATGTCTCCTAACAATCTTTTGAATTATTATGATTTAATTATGAAGTTGAAGAAATGGTTATTGAATTTTTCTTTTCGTTTTTACTCTATTCTATTAGTTCTACACTGAGTCTTTCAGCTTCTACAAACGTATAATATTTTTAAACCTTTTGGAATATTAAGAAAATTAATATGAAGCTCTTTACCAATGAAGATAGCCCTTATTCTTTGTGTTCATCTTGAGCATCATACAAATTGATAAAAAAGTATAAAAACAGATGAATGCTTAGTTGTTAAGTTACCTGTTACTTTGTCACGATTGTAGAAGCTTGAAGACTCCGTGTAGAAATGAGAGTGAACTTATAAATGAAAATCAGAATGAGACGATTAATTCCATAGATACTCCTTCAACATCATGTTTAAATCCTAATGATTCAATAGATAGTAGATCGAAAAGAGATATTGAACCTGAAGAAATGCTGGATGGACTAAAGGAAAAATTTTTCAGTTTGAGTTTGCTAGATCCGCAGAGATTGTCTATTTTAACTGTTCTTCCAGATTCTTGGAGTATTGAGAAAATTTGCAAAGAGTTTGGATGCTCTAAACGATTTGCTAGGAAAGCAAAGCAGTTGAAGGCTTTGAAAGGGGTTTTAGCGGAAACCACAGCAAGAACTGGCAAGAAATTACCAGAGGCAACAGTCGAGATAGCTGTCGAATTTTATGAAAGTGACATGAATAGCAGGATAATGACAGGAGTAAAAGACGTCAAATCAGTCAAAGTTGATGGTAAACGCGTTCTGACACAAAATCGGTTAATGCTATTAGATTTGAATGGTCTGTATACATTGTCCAGGTACTGAAGAACTATCCAATCATTTGGTTACATGTTTTCAAGATAAAAATATACAGCAAGTTGAATTCAATCAATGGACAGGAACTGACATGTGTACTTTAAATACTCACCTTCTATGTTCTGAATACTTTGTCGAGGAATTATGTCACAAGATCACAAACTTGAAGTCGCATTCGTTTATTGCAAAGCAGCAAGCTTAGTACTTTGAAGATAGAAAGAATAATATTAGTGAAGATCAAATCTTAGTGACTTTGGTATCTCAGAAAATTACAAGTATGTGGTACAGAATTCCGTTCAGGCTTTTCACATCAATAACGATCAATGTACTGTTTTCACTGTGGTTTGTTATTTTAAAAAGAATGGAAAATTAGAGCACAAAAGTTTTGTTTTCTTATCGGATAGCACTCAACATGACACTGCTGCAGTCTACACGATTCAGAATTTTTTAATTCCAGAAATAAAGAAAAGCTTGAATGCAAAAGAAATCATTTATTTTAGTGACGGTGCTAAGCAGCATTTCAGAAATAGATTTCAAATTATTAATTTGGTATATCATGAAGATGATTTTGGTATTAAAGCTGAGTTGCATTATCATGCAACTGCCCACGGTAAAAATGCTTGCAATGGCATTGGCGCCGTTTTCAAAAGGGAAGCTGCAAGACAGAGACTTCTAGTTAAACCAAAAGATGCAATAACAAATGCTGCCAAGCTTTACAATTGGGCGTAATATAGGTTTGAGAAGACAACCGTTCTCTTTTATAGTAAAGTGGAGTACGATAAAGTCAAGAGATCATTGAATGCAAGATTCAATTCTGCTCCTCCAGTTCCTCAGATTCAAAAAAGTCATTTCTTCATTGTATTAAACAATAAAAATTTGGTTATCAAAAAGTATTCAAACGCACAAAGTAGTACCAACGTTTTTTATTAGAAAAAAAAGAAAAAGGGAAATTTTGAAGCTTTCACAAACAAAAAAAGTAAAAAAAATTAAAAACCAAACAAAATTTTTAATTTGGAAAAACTAAAAAAAAGTAATGTGGGCTTCATTTTGAATATGATGACAGTGTCAACCCTGTAAAACACAGAGACCTTTTACAGTTTTTTCAAATTTTACAGAAAATACACAAATCTAAGAAAATTTTACGCCATTTTTATGTCGACACTACGAATTTTTAAAGTCTGACTTCACATTCGTAATCAGCGAACCTGAAAGCCACCGATTAACAAAATCTCATACATTTCCAACGGTTTTATAAAATTCTTGTCTATCATATTGCATTCGCCATGTTGAATTTTAAAAATCATATTTCATATTCGTAATTAGGGACCCAAAATACGCATGGATATCAAGTTTCTTAAAAATCCAGCAACTTTTTAAAAATTTGTCAGCCATATTGGATCCGCCATTTTGAATTTTTAAAGTCTGACTTCAGATTCGTAATAAGCGACCCTGATAACCCTTGGGTAACGAATTTAATAAAAAATGAAATCATTTTAAACCTATTATCCACCATATTGGAGCCGCCATTTTGAATTTTCAAAAACCGCCACTCGGCATTCAAAAGCATTCTTTATTACCTAAATTTTAAGTCTATGGCCGGTTATCAAAACTCAAACCATTTTTGGCGAGCAGGGGAATCCCGATGACAAAGAATGCCTTTAATTATAAAATATTAATTTGTTTAGGTGTTATTTTATTTCATAGAAGTTGTTTATACACTGAAATAGATTAATAATTAATACTGTAATTGAATTCTCCATTTTGAATTTTTTAAATCTGACTTTATATTCGTAATCAGCGACCCTGAAAACCCTCGAGTAACAAATTTTAAGCTAATCCACAGATTTTGAAAAAAAATTTGTCTGCCATGTTTTATTCGCTATTTTGAATTTTTAAACGCTGACTTTGTTTTCGTGATCAGGGACATCAAAAACACGTAGCTGTTAAATTTTAAATAAATCTATCAATAGTTTTGCGATTTTGTTTACATGGCTACGATATTGTAAATAAAAATTGACTTTAGACGCCATTTTGTTTCCGCCATTTAAAAATTTTTTTTCGGAATACCCCAATCTGATACGGGATATATTTTTGACTCGTTATTTAGGACTTTTAGATGTATTGCAAGATAAATACCTGTACTAAAATTGAAAAAACTAAAGAAAACATAAAAATTTCATGTTTAAAAAAAATATGTAATTTGTTTATTTATAAATTTATAAAGTTTTTTGGAACGCCATTCGAAAGAGTTGTTTTTTGGCCAATAAGAAATTACCACTGTATTGTTTCCACCATTTTGAATTTTGGAAAAAAGAACCTCAAAAACCCTCTAAATAATTTTTGTTTTCTAAATTATTGTTGCAATGTAATGTATGCCGCAAAGAGTACAAACAAATAAAATATAAAAATATGTTAAATATATATGAGTAAGACTCCGTCAAAAAATATGCGATTTGCATGGGGTACTTGGATTAAGCTGTAATTTTGTGAAATTGTAGTATTGGATACTAGAAACTAGTGTGCTAAAAATTTTTTGAAAATTTTGAAATTTGTTGAAGTTACGCTATTCCGAATTTTTTTGTTATAATTTTTTTAAATCTTAATATTTCCGAAAGTTTTCGATGAAATTTAATAAAATTTTGAAGGCTTATACTTGAACTCATGATTCTTCTGACTATCACATAACAAAAACAAAAAAATTTGTTTACCTAAAGAAAGTAAAAAAAAAATTTTTGAATCTGTTTTGCCCGAGCGGGACCGATTTTTGAGTTTTCTTGCCAACACTGAGAAAACTTAATAGTTAAAAATAGGGGGTTAGGTTTTGTGTGTTAAGTCTGATTCTCTGGATAGTTAACTTTTCCCTCCGAGTTAGTCAAACTAACCATCAGAGTGTCTATTTAACCCTCCAAGATGGTTACGAAAAACTTAATCTCAAATATAGTATGTTTGTCCCTCCAGATAGTTAGTTGAATACTCCATTTTTCTCTGTGAATTAATAAAATATTACTTATAATTTCACCTTTCATATAAAAAAAGAAATCGACAGAGACTCAAATAGTTTTTGAGATATTGCAATTTTTGTGGAAGCATGACCACGTTTTGGTGACAGCGCTGTGTTATAGTGCCCGGGACGCCTCGCACAGTAGGATTCTTACACTTTACTGTTCAAAATTGTCTAGAGCCTACAAATTTTATCCGATTTTGATGTTCTTGGTCTTGAATGATAGGAGATAAATTTTCTAAGAGTTTCCTCGAAACCCGTTGTTTCAATTATTAATTGTTTATACATTTTTTTGTTACTCAAAGTAAACAATTTACAAGAATTTTGAAAAAAATCGTGTTTTTTTTTATTTTTCCATTCCTCATGATCGAAATCAATTTAAATTAGTCTAGTATGACCATCCGATAAATAATAATGCATTTTTCAGTTTATTTAAATAATTTCGTTAATTAAAAAATAGATAACTCTGGTCCTTCTTAAAAAAATTGCATTTTTTGCAGACAAATTTATGTTTCTTTAAGTAATTAATGTCTATTTTGTTAAAAAATAATTTTAAAGTTAATAATTATCATTGTTATTAACAATTATATTTATATAAAATATAAACTTAAAATGAATTAATCAATTTTTTGCTTCCTCGTGAGGAAGCTTTGTAGTCGTTTAATTTACAAAATTTTTAAAAATCCTTTTGACAAACTTTCTTCTATATGGGACTATGTTATATAAGACCCTGAACAATTGTCCGGATGTATGTATGTATGTGTGTGTGTGTGTGGATCCCGTTTTTTGTGAACACTTTAACTCGAAGAGGTTTCAACGAATTCGGCTGAAAATTGCTAGGAATATTTATCATAACAATATCTCGAAATGGATTGATGGGCATTAAAAAATCTATTAAAACATTTTTTTTTTAAATTGAATATTGAAGTTAATATACAATAAAATCTTCTTCTTTGCATCAAGACGAATCGATTGGTATATATAAAGTATAAATTGTATGAGAGTTTATAGAGGTAATGACAATTAAAGCAAAAAAATTACCTTTTTTTATCAAAAATTTAGTTCTTTCATCAAAATTATATTCCAGTACAATAAGATTTTACTCATTTTTTCAATAATCTTATCCGTTGCATTAAAACGGATCGATTGGTATATATAAAGTATATATTTTATTCGAATTTATAGAATTAAACATAATTAAAACCAAAAATTCGCAGTTTTATTAGAAATTTATTTCCTTCTTAAAAATTATGTTGCTTTATAATAAAATGTTAATTAATTTAAATAAACTGAATTATGCATTATTATTTATCGGATGGTCATACTAGACTAATTTAAATTGATTTCGATCATGAGGAATGGAAAAATAAAAAATAAACACGATTTTTTTCAAAATTCTTGTATATTGTTAACTTTGAGTAACAAAAAAATGTATAAACAATTAATAATTGAAACAACGGGTTTCGAGAAAACTCTTAGAAAATTTATCTCCTATCATTCAAGACCAAGAACATCAAAATCGGATAAAATTTGTAGGCTCTAGACAATTTTGAACAGTAAAGTGTAAGAATCCTACTGTGCGAGGCGTCCCGGGCACTGTAACACAGCGCTGGCACTGAAACGTTGTCGCGCTTCTACAAAAATTGCAATATCTCAAAAACTATTTGAGTCTCTGTCGATTTCTTTTTTTATATGAAAGGTGAAATTATAAGGAATATTTTATTAATTGACAAGAAAACTCAAAAATCGGTCCCGCTCGGGCAAAACAGATTCAAAATTTTTTTTGTTATGTGATAGTCAGAAGAAACATGATTTCCAGTATAAGCCTTCTAAATTTTATTAAATTTCATCAAAAACTTTCGGAAATATTAACATTTAAAAAAATTTTAAATTACGTAACTTCAAAATATTCCATAATTTTCAAAAAAATTTTGTCACACTAGTTTCTAGTATCCAATACTACAATTTCACCAAATTACAGCTTAATCCAAGGACCTCATGCAAATCGCATATTTTCTGACGGAGTCTTACCCATTTATATATATATATTATTTAATAATAAATGTTACAGCAAACGCAACGGCTTCCGTGAAGACATTGACAGCTATTGTTTCGTCAACTTCACCGACTGCATCTTCTTTAGTAAGTGGACTTGAGAAGCCGCCAATTGGTCCATCAGAAAGTAGAAATTATAAGGACCAACCAGCGTGCAGTGCCTCCCCACCTACGAGGGATAAACTTCGAGCGGAGGATAAGGCGAGACGAAGAATGCATCAGCAAAACGAACGTTGCTCTTCCACTTCAATTAACTTTAAAGAAAAATTAGGTTTGCACATCATTTTTTAATAAACACTGAGAAAAAATGCTATTGAAATAATAATGCTATATTTGTTTGTTACAATAACTAACATATTCAATATCGTTCGAATACAAAGTCTGTTAGTTAATAACATGTGCTATTGATTATTCCCACATAGCACAATATCGTGCTGTAAGTTTGTGGTGTATCTTATACGTAAGGCTTGTAAGGTTACGCGGTATTTTTGTGGTAGACATAAGGTGAACTAAGAAGTTCCGCCCTGATAGTAAGCTTACAAGTAAAGGTCAAGGTAAGCTTACATGTAAAGCTTGAGGTAAGCTTATATGGTAAGACTGTGGTAAGGTTATTATTTAGTTGTAAGGTTGTTGTAGGGCTGAGGTAAGTTTACAAACTAATTAATTAATATTAAAATAAAGAAATTAACTCCGTTGCCCTGCTCTATTTTTGAAACCTAACATGAAGCAGAAAATTTTGAAAACAAATTTAGTGGGACTGGGATTCGAACCCGAGGTCAACGCGCATAAACCTAACATCCTAACTAACTGAGCTAAGTGGAGAACTGACAGAAAGAAATTAAATTTTGCCTTTAAGGACTTTTTTATCTTCTTGGTACAAATATATATATTATTTTCAATTGATTTCAGAATATTCTAAAACTAAAAATATTACAAATTTAAATTATAAAACAATTTTTTGAGTATTGTTTTCTGTAATACAATTTTTTAAATTGAGATGCATTATTCGACAAGTTATAGGGGAGAGTGAGGCAAAATGGAGTAGGCGGGTCAAATGGGGTACCCCTGTTTTTCTAGGATAGGTGATTCTAATTTTTTTATCCTCGATATATATAATTCATATTGATAAGAAAATGTTATTAATTCAATTATTTTCCAAATTAAAAAAAAATACTTCGCAAGAATTAAATTTAAATTATTTTTATAAAAATAGAAAAATATTCTTAAAAAATTTAACTTTTTTCTTAAATTATGAAATTCTTCAAAAAAAGTCAAATTTTCCTAAAATTGTATTAGACCGAGAGGCTATGGTTTTAGTAAGGAATATAACCAGATTACAATGAGATCTTTTTATTAAACGAATGACTCGAGATTCACTCTGGAGAGAGTATAAAGGAACTGTGTCGGTAAAAGTGTGTGTGTAAAAAGAAGGGTGTCAGCGCATGCGTACGATTGACATAGCAGGGACGTAGTTAGTATTACATTTCACATATTTGACACTTCCCCTCAAACAAGTCCGTGGTTTGTCTTTGTATTATTATTTTGAAATAATTTCCCCATTTAAACGATAAAAAAATAAAAAAGCACTGAACTAAACACACTTTTTGATGTCACGCGATCTCATACCGAACTGAGATATACACTTGTGATGTTTTGTCCCACTTAGTCCTTTAGTAAAGACATCAGCCATCAAATCATTCGTCGGTATGTAGTCGATGGAAACCTTGCCTTTTTCATCAGGGCCTCCCTGATGAAGTGGTACCGAATTTCGATGTGCTTACTCCTTGAGAGAAACACCGGATTTCTGGCAAGTTTCTGCGCACTTTGATTGTCGTTATACATTTGGACTATTTTTTGATTTCCTAGCCCGATTTCTTTCAGCAGTCCCAGCAGGTGAATGGCCTCTTTCGAAGCCTCCGTGAGACCCATATACTCCGCTGGCGTGGTTGATAAGGCGACGGTTCGTTGTTTTTGGACTCCCATGTTACTGCCCCCCTCCTGCCAAAACAAAAACGTATCCTCGATTGAACTCCATTCCTAGGCAGTTTTTGACGTTTCCTAGATTCTTCACAACGAATTTCTATTTGAACGATTGTTTGAATTCTGACAGAAAATCAATACTATTTGATAGGAGTAATATGTCGTCGACGTAGATTGCCGCTATCAAAATCTGATTTTCACGTTTCTTAGTGTAGATACACGGATCGGCATTCAATGGTTTCATCTCGAGGTTTCGTAATTCCGTGTCGAGCTTTTTATGCCATTGTCTGCCCGCCTGTTTCAATTCGTAAAGCGATTTCTTGAGTGAGCAAACTTGATTGCCTCGACGAATTTTTCTCATCATTTCGGAGGCGGTTTCATCCGAGTTTGTTTGTTTTGATTTAAATTTTTCTTTTATAACTATTTCCGGTAACATCTCTTCAAAGAATTCCGGGATCTCCATAAAGATGTTTTCCTGTGATGTCGTCGTTAAGGAAGGCCGTTGCCACGTCCAATTGGTAAATAATTAAATCGTTCTCGACGGCTAATGCCATTAATAATCTGACTGAACTTAGTCTTACCACTGGTGAAAAAGTTTGATGAAAGTCTACTCCTGGTCGTTGTGAGAATCCTCGCGCGACGACACGTGCTTTTCTTTTTTCCAGTATTCCCTCGGCATTGAATTTGTTCCTGAGTACAGTTCTGCATCCGATTACATTACAACCTTCAGGGCATTCGACGATGGTCCATGTCTGGTTTTTGATCAATGCTTCAAATTCTTCCTGCATGGCGCGTTTCCATAAATCCGCATCGTTACCATTTAGAGCTTCCTTGATTGAAACAGTACCAACGTTTTTTATTAGAAAAAAAAGAAAAAGGGAAATTTTGAAGCTTTCACAAACAAAAAAAGTAAAAAAAATTAAAAACCAAACAAAATTTTTAATTTGGAAAAACTAAAAAAAAGTAATGTGGGCTTCATTTTGAATATGATGACAGTGTCAACCCTGTAAAACACAGAGACCTTTTACAGTTTTTTCAAATTTTACAGAAAATACACAAATCTAAGAAAATTTTACGCCATTTTTATGTCGACACTACGAATTTTTAAAGTCTGACTTCACATTCGTAATCAGCGAACCTGAAAGCCACCGATTAACAAAATCTCATACATTTCCAACGGTTTTATAAAATTCTTGTCTATCATATTGCATTCGCCATGTTGAATTTTAAAAATCATATTTCATATTCGTAATTAGGGACCCAAAATACGCATGGATATCAAGTTTCTTAAAAATCCAGCAACTTTTTAAAAATTTGTCAGCCATATTGGATCCGCCATTTTGAATTTTTAAAGTCTGACTTCAGATTCGTAATAAGCGACCCTGATAACCCTTGGGTAACGAATTTAATAAAAAATGAAATCATTTTAAACCTATTATCCACCATATTGGAGCCGCCATTTTGAATTTTCAAAAACCGCCACTCGGCATTCAAAAGCATTCTTTATTACCTAAATTTTAAGTCTATGGCCGGTTATCAAAACTCAAACCATTTTTGGCGAGCAGGGGAATCCCGATGACAAAGAATGCCTTTAATTATAAAATATTAATTTGTTTAGGTGTTATTTTATTTCATAGAAGTTGTTTATACACTGAAATAGATTAATAATTAATACTGTAATTGAATTCTCCATTTTGAATTTTTTAAATCTGACTTTATATTCGTAATCAGCGACCCTGAAAACCCTCGAGTAACAAATTTTAAGCTAATCCACAGATTTTGAAAAAAAATTTGTCTGCCATGTTTTATTCGCTATTTTGAATTTTTAAACGCTGACTTTGTTTTCGTGATCAGGGACATCAAAAACACGTAGCTGTTAAATTTTAAATAAATCTATCAATAGTTTTGCGATTTTGTTTACATGGCTACGATATTGTAAATAAAAATTGACTTTAGACGCCATTTTGTTTCCGCCATTTAAAAATTTTTTTTCGGAATACCCCAATCTGATACGGGATATATTTTTGACTCGTTATTTAGGACTTTTAGATGTATTGCAAGATAAATACCTGTACTAAAATTGAAAAAACTAAAGAAAACATAAAAATTTCATGTTTAAAAAAAATATGTAATTTGTTTATTTATAAATTTATAAAGTTTTTTGGAACGCCATTCGAAAGAGTTGTTTTTTGGCCAATAAGAAATTACCACTGTATTGTTTCCACCATTTTGAATTTTGGAAAAAAGAACCTCAAAAACCCTCTAAATAATTTTTGTTTTCTAAATTATTGTTGCAATGTAATGTATGCCGCAAAGAGTACAAACAAATAAAATATAAAAATATGTTAAATATATATGAGTAAGACTCCGTCAAAAAATATGCGATTTGCATGGGGTACTTGGATTAAGCTGTAATTTTGTGAAATTGTAGTATTGGATACTAGAAACTAGTGTGCTAAAAATTTTTTGAAAATTTTGAAATTTGTTGAAGTTACGCTATTCCGAATTTTTTTGTTATAATTTTTTTAAATCTTAATATTTCCGAAAGTTTTCGATGAAATTTAATAAAATTTTGAAGGCTTATACTTGAACTCATGATTCTTCTGACTATCACATAACAAAAACAAAAAAATTTGTTTACCTAAAGAAAGTAAAAAAAAAATTTTTGAATCTGTTTTGCCCGAGCGGGACCGATTTTTGAGTTTTCTTGCCAACACTGAGAAAACTTAATAGTTAAAAATAGGGGGTTAGGTTTTGTGTGTTAAGTCTGATTCTCTGGATAGTTAACTTTTCCCTCCGAGTTAGTCAAACTAACCATCAGAGTGTCTATTTAACCCTCCAAGATGGTTACGAAAAACTTAATCTCAAATATAGTATGTTTGTCCCTCCAGATAGTTAGTTGAATACTCCATTTTTCTCTGTGAATTAATAAAATATTACTTATAATTTCACCTTTCATATAAAAAAAGAAATCGACAGAGACTCAAATAGTTTTTGAGATATTGCAATTTTTGTGGAAGCATGACCACGTTTTGGTGACAGCGCTGTGTTATAGTGCCCGGGACGCCTCGCACAGTAGGATTCTTACACTTTACTGTTCAAAATTGTCTAGAGCCTACAAATTTTATCCGATTTTGATGTTCTTGGTCTTGAATGATAGGAGATAAATTTTCTAAGAGTTTCCTCGAAACCCGTTGTTTCAATTATTAATTGTTTATACATTTTTTTGTTACTCAAAGTAAACAATTTACAAGAATTTTGAAAAAAATCGTGTTTTTTTTTATTTTTCCATTCCTCATGATCGAAATCAATTTAAATTAGTCTAGTATGACCATCCGATAAATAATAATGCATTTTTCAGTTTATTTAAATAATTTCGTTAATTAAAAAATAGATAACTCTGGTCCTTCTTAAAAAAATTGCATTTTTTGCAGACAAATTTATGTTTCTTTAAGTAATTAATGTCTATTTTGTTAAAAAATAATTTTAAAGTTAATAATTATCATTGTTATTAACAATTATATTTATATAAAATATAAACTTAAAATGAATTAATCAATTTTTTGCTTCCTCGTGAGGAAGCTTTGTAGTCGTTTAATTTACAAAATTTTTAAAAATCCTTTTGACAAACTTTCTTCTATATGGGACTATGTTATATAAGACCCTGAACAATTGTCCGGATGTATGTATGTATGTGTGTGTGTGTGTGGATCCCGTTTTTTGTGAACACTTTAACTCGAAGAGGTTTCAACGAATTCGGCTGAAAATTGCTAGGAATATTTATCATAACAATATCTCGAAATGGATTGATGGGCATTAAAAAATCTATTAAAACATTTTTTTTTTAAATTGAATATTGAAGTTAATATACAATAAAATCTTCTTCTTTGCATCAAGACGAATCGATTGGTATATATAAAGTATAAATTGTATGAGAGTTTATAGAGGTAATGACAATTAAAGCAAAAAAATTACCTTTTTTTATCAAAAATTTAGTTCTTTCATCAAAATTATATTCCAGTACAATAAGATTTTACTCATTTTTTCAATAATCTTATCCGTTGCATTAAAACGGATCGATTGGTATATATAAAGTATATATTTTATTCGAATTTATAGAATTAAACATAATTAAAACCAAAAATTCGCAGTTTTATTAGAAATTTATTTCCTTCTTAAAAATTATGTTGCTTTATAATAAAATGTTAATTAATTTAAATAAACTGAATTATGCATTATTATTTATCGGATGGTCATACTAGACTAATTTAAATTGATTTCGATCATGAGGAATGGAAAAATAAAAAATAAACACGATTTTTTTCAAAATTCTTGTATATTGTTAACTTTGAGTAACAAAAAAATGTATAAACAATTAATAATTGAAACAACGGGTTTCGAGAAAACTCTTAGAAAATTTATCTCCTATCATTCAAGACCAAGAACATCAAAATCGGATAAAATTTGTAGGCTCTAGACAATTTTGAACAGTAAAGTGTAAGAATCCTACTGTGCGAGGCGTCCCGGGCACTGTAACACAGCGCTGGCACTGAAACGTTGTCGCGCTTCTACAAAAATTGCAATATCTCAAAAACTATTTGAGTCTCTGTCGATTTCTTTTTTTATATGAAAGGTGAAATTATAAGGAATATTTTATTAATTGACAAGAAAACTCAAAAATCGGTCCCGCTCGGGCAAAACAGATTCAAAATTTTTTTTGTTATGTGATAGTCAGAAGAAACATGATTTCCAGTATAAGCCTTCTAAATTTTATTAAATTTCATCAAAAACTTTCGGAAATATTAACATTTAAAAAAATTTTAAATTACGTAACTTCAAAATATTCCATAATTTTCAAAAAAATTTTGTCACACTAGTTTCTAGTATCCAATACTACAATTTCACCAAATTACAGCTTAATCCAAGGACCTCATGCAAATCGCATATTTTCTGACGGAGTCTTACCCATTTATATATATATATTATTTAATAATAAATGTTACAGCAAACGCAACGGCTTCCGTGAAGACATTGACAGCTATTGTTTCGTCAACTTCACCGACTGCATCTTCTTTAGTAAGTGGACTTGAGAAGCCGCCAATTGGTCCATCAGAAAGTAGAAATTATAAGGACCAACCAGCGTGCAGTGCCTCCCCACCTACGAGGGATAAACTTCGAGCGGAGGATAAGGCGAGACGAAGAATGCATCAGCAAAACGAACGTTGCTCTTCCACTTCAATTAACTTTAAAGAAAAATTAGGTTTGCACATCATTTTTTAATAAACACTGAGAAAAAATGCTATTGAAATAATAATGCTATATTTGTTTGTTACAATAACTAACATATTCAATATCGTTCGAATACAAAGTCTGTTAGTTAATAACATGTGCTATTGATTATTCCCACATAGCACAATATCGTGCTGTAAGTTTGTGGTGTATCTTATACGTAAGGCTTGTAAGGTTACGCGGTATTTTTGTGGTAGACATAAGGTGAACTAAGAAGTTCCGCCCTGATAGTAAGCTTACAAGTAAAGGTCAAGGTAAGCTTACATGTAAAGCTTGAGGTAAGCTTATATGGTAAGACTGTGGTAAGGTTATTATTTAGTTGTAAGGTTGTTGTAGGGCTGAGGTAAGTTTACAAACTAATTAATTAATATTAAAATAAAGAAATTAACTCCGTTGCCCTGCTCTATTTTTGAAACCTAACATGAAGCAGAAAATTTTGAAAACAAATTTAGTGGGACTGGGATTCGAACCCGAGGTCAACGCGCATAAACCTAACATCCTAACTAACTGAGCTAAGTGGAGAACTGACAGAAAGAAATTAAATTTTGCCTTTAAGGACTTTTTTATCTTCTTGGTACAAATATATATATTATTTTCAATTGATTTCAGAATATTCTAAAACTAAAAATATTACAAATTTAAATTATAAAACAATTTTTTGAGTATTGTTTTCTGTAATACAATTTTTTAAATTGAGATGCATTATTCGACAAGTTATAGGGGAGAGTGAGGCAAAATGGAGTAGGCGGGTCAAATGGGGTACCCCTGTTTTTCTAGGATAGGTGATTCTAATTTTTTTATCCTCGATATATATAATTCATATTGATAAGAAAATGTTATTAATTCAATTATTTTCCAAATTAAAAAAAAATACTTCGCAAGAATTAAATTTAAATTATTTTTATAAAAATAGAAAAATATTCTTAAAAAATTTAACTTTTTTCTTAAATTATGAAATTCTTCAAAAAAAGTCAAATTTTCCTAAAATTGTATTAGACCGAGAGGCTATGGTTTTAGTAAGGAATATAACCAGATTACAATGAGATCTTTTTATTAAACGAATGACTCGAGATTCACTCTGGAGAGAGTATAAAGGAACTGTGTCGGTAAAAGTGTGTGTGTAAAAAGAAGGGTGTCAGCGCATGCGTACGATTGACATAGCAGGGACGTAGTTAGTATTACATTTCACATATTTGACACTTCCCCTCAAACAAGTCCGTGGTTTGTCTTTGTATTATTATTTTGAAATAATTTCCCCATTTAAACGATAAAAAAATAAAAAAGCACTGAACTAAACACACTTTTTGATGTCACGCGATCTCATACCGAACTGAGATATACACTTGTGATGTTTTGTCCCACTTAGTCCTTTAGTAAAGACATCAGCCATCAAATCATTCGTCGGTATGTAGTCGATGGAAACCTTGCCTTTTTCATCAGGGCCTCCCTGATGAAGTGGTACCGAATTTCGATGTGCTTACTCCTTGAGAGAAACACCGGATTTCTGGCAAGTTTCTGCGCACTTTGATTGTCGTTATACATTTGGACTATTTTTTGATTTCCTAGCCCGATTTCTTTCAGCAGTCCCAGCAGGTGAATGGCCTCTTTCGAAGCCTCCGTGAGACCCATATACTCCGCTGGCGTGGTTGATAAGGCGACGGTTCGTTGTTTTTGGACTCCCATGTTACTGCCCCCCTCCTGCCAAAACAAAAACGTATCCTCGATTGAACTCCATTCCTAGGCAGTTTTTGACGTTTCCTAGATTCTTCACAACGAATTTCTATTTGAACGATTGTTTGAATTCTGACAGAAAATCAATACTATTTGATAGGAGTAATATGTCGTCGACGTAGATTGCCGCTATCAAAATCTGATTTTCACGTTTCTTAGTGTAGATACACGGATCGGCATTCAATGGTTTCATCTCGAGGTTTCGTAATTCCGTGTCGAGCTTTTTATGCCATTGTCTGCCCGCCTGTTTCAATTCGTAAAGCGATTTCTTGAGTGAGCAAACTTGATTGCCTCGACGAATTTTTCTCATCATTTCGGAGGCGGTTTCATCCGAGTTTGTTTGTTTTGATTTAAATTTTTCTTTTATAACTATTTCCGGTAACATCTCTTCAAAGAATTCCGGGATCTCCATAAAGATGTTTTCCTGTGATGTCGTCGTTAAGGAAGGCCGTTGCCACGTCCAATTGGTAAATAATTAAATCGTTCTCGACGGCTAATGCCATTAATAATCTGACTGAACTTAGTCTTACCACTGGTGAAAAAGTTTGATGAAAGTCTACTCCTGGTCGTTGTGAGAATCCTCGCGCGACGACACGTGCTTTTCTTTTTTCCAGTATTCCCTCGGCATTGAATTTGTTCCTGAGTACAGTTCTGCATCCGATTACATTACAACCTTCAGGGCATTCGACGATGGTCCATGTCTGGTTTTTGATCAATGCTTCAAATTCTTCCTGCATGGCGCGTTTCCATAAATCCGCATCGTTACCATTTAGAGCTTCCTTGATTGAAATTTTCTCTGCGATGTTCGAGTGTTCGAGGTGTTGCTCAGCTGTCGCTTTAACATTGCGTGATCTATGATTTTTCTTGGCCTTCCACGTGTTCCGGTTCTGATCAGTTGCGGTTTTCCGGATAGTCGTGTTGTCTGTTGTGCGATATTGTTATTCTGGATGACGTTTTCGACTATTTCTCTAGCCTCGGTGTTGTTTTCGTTCTCGAGGGTGTCATCTTCGTCTTGTGAATTATCGAATCCAAAAAATTCTTCTTCTGAGCTCTCGATCTCGTGATGTCGAATCTGATGGTTGTCTCTTCGATCTGTCAAGGTATGCTCAATTTCAATCCAGTTTTCTTTGTTGACATTTATCTGTCTTTCGTTCGACATTTTTTCGGGGAGAAGTTCTTCAAATTTTTGTTTCGGAAGAACGATGTTCGTGAGTTCGATGTCTCTCGTTATTTCGACTTTTCTTTTGTCCGGCAACCAGACTCGATAACCTTGTGATTTTGTGGAGTATCCCAAGAATATACACTTTAGGGCTCGTGGTTGAAACTTTTCTTTTCCCGGTGACTTGTTCAAAACGAATCCATGACGTCCGAAGGTTTTTAGGTGATCCAGGTTTGGAGGAGTTCCGGTCCATTTTTCGAATGGTATCTGACCGTTAATGCTTGTGGAAGGACATCTATTTCTTACGTAATTGGAAGTTGATATTGCCTCTGCCCAGAACATCGGAGGGAGGTTGGAATCTATTAGGAGACATCGCGCCATCTCCACTAAGGTTCGCTTCTTCCTTTCGGCTATGCCGTTCTGTTGTGGGGTGTGAGGTATTGTGAACCTTCTTGTAATACCGCATTTTTCCAGATGTCGATCCAAGTCCTTATTTAGGTATTCCGTACCGTTGTCAGGCTGTAGGCATTTTATTTTCTTGCCGGTTTGATTTTCCACCACGGCTTGGTAACTTTTAAAAGCGTTCGCGAGTTCGTCTTTACTTTTTAGGAATTTCACTTCACACATGCGAGTAGCGTCGTTTCCTGGATATAATAAAGTCCGTTGATTCTATTCGCGTTTAGTTTTACAATGCCGTTCGCGTCACGAATTACCGACGAGTTTCGTGTGAAAGTTGCGTCATATCCGTTATCGGTGATTTTTCCGACGGAGATCAGAGGCGTTCTTAAATCTGGCACATACAGGGTTTTATCCAATTTCAGAGGTTTCGTTTCGTTGTTCTCGATAACTGAAATCTTTACCGTCCCTGTTGCTTCCACTTTAGTAGTTGCACTGTTTGCCAAATATAGTTTTTCACTTTCGCACTTTTCACTGTTTGTGAACTTCTTTTTGTCGTGGCACATGTGCGGTTTCGCATGCTTTCACCTGTTTTAATTCGGATGGATCTATTGCGAGAATTAGGTCCGATTTCCGGTTTAACTTTTTCGCCGTTCACGTACTCCCAGGCGTCATTCTTTATTAATAATGCTCGAACTTGAAGTTTCCATGTATCGTAGGTATTCTTTCCGAGAGCTTCGATACGTGTCGAGTACGTAGAGCTCATTTTGCGAAATTTTCAGAGACCACGCTTCCCCTCGAATAGTACTTCGTTTCTTCCTGGATTTTTACAAAAGGTTATTTCACTTCCAAACTATACGCGATGAAATCTGGGCCCATAACCTATTAGACCGAGAGGCTATGGTTTTAGTAAGGAATATAACCAGATTACAATGAGATTTTTTTATTAAACGAATGACTCGAGATTCACTCTGGAGAAAGTACAAAGGAACTGTGTCGGTAAAAGTGTGTGTGTAAAAAGGAGGGTGTTAGCGCATGCGTACGATTGACATAGCAGGGACGTAGTTAGTATTACATTTCACATATTTGGCAATTGACTTTCCAAATTGTTTTAAAAATTATTTCCAAAAATTCAATCATTTTCCAAATTTAAAAAAAAATTTCACAAGAAATCAATTATTTTTATAAAAATAGAAAACTATTTCAAAAAAATTTAACTATTTTCATAAATTATGAAATTCTTCAAAAAAGTCAATTTTTCTTAAAATTTATAAAATTCTTCAGAAAATTTCAATTATTTTAATAAATAATAAAATATTTCAAGAAAATTTAATTATTTTAATAAATAACAAAATTTGCCTAAACAAATCAATTATTTTTGTAAATAATAAAATTCTTCTGAAAAATTCAATTATTTTTATAAATAGTAACATTTTTAATTGAAAATTCAATTATTTTCAATTATTTTTTTTTAATTCTTCGCAAGAATTAAATTATTTTAAATTCTTTCATAAATAATAAAATTCGTAGCATAAATTCAATTTATTAGCAGGATAAGAAAAAAGTAAATATTTTTGATGAAAATTAGATTTGCTTGAAAATGGTTACTCGGGTATCTGTTGATACTTTTTTAAAATTCAAAATGGCGGATCAAATATGGCGGACATATTTTATGAAAAGTGATTGGATTTCCTTGACTAATCTGATGTCGCTTTTTCAAAATTTATAATGGTGAATCCAATATGGCGGAACGAATGATTATTTTCAAGCAAATACATTTACTTTTGCTTCCTCATAAAGGAAGCCTTATAGTGATGTCGATTTCCGAATTTTTTAAAATCAATTATTTTTACAAATTTTCAAGTGTAGTATATATAATTCGTCGAGAGGAACAAATGTCCGGATGTATGTGTGTATGTATGTGTGTGTGTATGTGCGTGTGTGTGTGTGTGTGTATGTGTGTGTGTGTGTGTGTATGTCACCGATTCTTGTGGACAAATTTTCTCTTACACATCTTGATGGATTTTGATAAAATTTTGTAGGTGTATTACGGTCACGAATATCTTGAATCAGACAGAAGGATTTTCAAAAATATCTAAAAATAAAAATTTTTTAGCAATTTTTTAATTTTCGAAAAAAATGAATTTTTTTATTTTTTGAAATAACTTCTTTATTTATTAAAATTTTTATTAATTTTTCTCAGCATTATATTCCTGGCATGAAAACGAATCGATTCATGTATATAAAGTATATATTTCATTAAAATTTATGGAATTAATAAATATTATAATTTTTCACAAAAAATTAAAATTTTGTATTTTTTGACATTTTATCATAACACTTTAAAATAATTATTCTATAATAAAAAATTAAATAATTAATATTTATTCAGGGTAGTTTACCCGGTTTATTAATTATATTTAATAAACTATTATAATTATTTAACTTTTAAAATTATATATAATAATATATATTGAGGAAGCTAAATGGTCATGAAATGTTTAAAATGCTGTCCGCTTAGTAAACCTACCATTATGAATTTTGAAAAACTGACATCAGATTCGTAATCAGCGACCCAAAAAAACCCCAAGTAACCATTTTCAAGCAAATCCAATAACTTTAAAAAAAAATGTCCGCCATATCGGATCCGTCATTTTGAATTTTAAAAAAGTAACATCAGATTCGTAATCAGCGACCCCAAAAACCCCCGAGTAACCATTTTTAAGCAAATCCAATCACTTTTAAATAAAATTACCCTAAATTTTTTTCCGGTCTTTTCATTTTTGAAAAATGTCCATTTTCATACGTGCTATCTTGAATGTTAAAGAAGTGAATTATGGTTTCTTATAGCTAAGGGTTCGAGGACGCGATATTTTGTGCTTTTGAGACTATATTATTTAGTTTTCCATGTCAAAATAATAATTGAAAAAAGTGTGTTTTTTTAGCAATAAAATTGTAATACATTTTTTTTAACATAATTTAAAAAAATTTAGCTTCATATTCCGAAATGCCTATTTAAAGCAATAGGGTCAGAATTCGTTAAAATTTCACGAATTATAAAAAGTATTTTTTTTAATGTTGAAAAAACATTTCTATTTGCCCTTAGGAATGTGTTTACCAAAAAACAGAATTAAAAATATTGTTTTTTATAAAATTTATTGCAAAATAAATTTTTTTTCAACTTTTTAAACACAATTTTATTGTTCCTAAATAAATAAATCAAGCTTGAATATAAAGGGGATAAGATATACTTTCCTTTAGAATTAAGCTGCGGTCGCTGCGGTTACACCTCTGCAGGCTGCCTGCCTGTGCAGGCAGGAGCAACGAGAGTAAGGGGGAAGTTTGAAGTCACTGACTCTCTTACTCTTGTACGTTACCATGACAACCTGCAGGCAGGCAGGCTGCTTGCAGAGATGTAACCGCAGCCTTAGAGACTTTTTAAAGAATCTACTTTTTAAAAAATATTTAATAAATTTTTTATAAACAAATTTTTTTTAATTCTCTGCGCATACTAAAAATTTGAAAAAAATTTCATAGATGCAAATAATGTTTAATAAAAAAACCTTAAAATTGAATTTCCGCAATATAATTTTGATTGTAACTTTTTAAATAATTGTCGCTCATAAATATTCTCAACGAATTTTGATTTCTTATAGTTTTAATTCTAAGAGAAACCTGTTATAAAAAAATTATATGAATGAAAAAGGAAAATTGTATTTGCTAGGCACTTTTTATTTTTTTGTTGAACTGAAAGGAATTTATTTATAAACTTGTAAGACAGCGGAATATTACAAAGAGCGGTATTAACTTTTACGCATGATCTAATGCTTTTTCGTAGCAGCAAGCATCTGAAGTGTCCGTTCTGACAATCGTCGCTTTAACACTGCGCAAGTCAAAGAAAATTTACGTGACGTAGCGCCTTGAATAGCAGCAATTCGCGTTCAAATTCAAATTAAAGGTAAATTACAATACTGTTTTAACCTAATATTCCAACGTACCGGCTACCTTGCGAACTTGTGGCAAGATACAAGATTTATAACAACGTATAAAAAAACATAACACTCCATTTGCATGAATCTTAAAACTATCAAACAGTCATAGGAAGATTTGAATCTTTTGAGGTTGGTAAAAGTACCAGTTGTGAAATCGGGAGAACATATTCTGATTTTCCAGTTTTTACATGTACTACACGTACAACATAATCTCGTCCATGTAGACATTTAATTACGCGTGCCAAATCCCACTTCGCTGGTGGAGAATTGGCATCTTTTAATAAAACTACATCGCCGATCTTGATAGTGGGTTTTTTCGTAAACCATTTGACTCGCTGTTGTAGAGTTTGAAGATAAACTCTACTCCAACATCTCCAAAATGTTTCTAAAATGCGCTGATAGAATTGCCAACGAGTCAAATAATTTTCGTCCACATTCAAAAGCGACGGAGAACGTACAATTTTTAACGCCGAACCCACTAAAAAATGACCCGGCGTAAGAACATCGAGACTCTGAGGATCTTCGTTGATTGCGACTAACGGTCGAGAATTTAAGCAGCTTTCGATTTGACAAAGTAGTGTAGTGAGTTCTTCTGCAGTTGGCGTCAAATTTAACAGTAATTTTCGTAAATGAAATTTAACGCTTTTGACACCTGCCTCCCATAGACCACCAAAATTTGGAGCCATGGTCCAAATCGGAAAGTATTTGAAAGTTCACGGTCGGCACCATGAAAATTAGTACCATTATCGGTGTAAATGTAATTTGGAATTCCGCGACGAGAAGTGAAGCGTCTGAAAGCCGCAAAAAACGTCGCAGTCGAATAATCGTGAACCAATTTGAGGTGTATCGCTTTTATCGAGAGACACACAAAAATAGCAATCCAAGTCTTGTGTGCTTTAGAACCACGACCCGAATTGTTTCTTATTATAAATGGTCCGGCATAATCAATGCCCGTGTGAGAAAAGGGTCTTGAAGGAGAAACTCGTGGAGGTGGAAGTTCACCCATAATATTATTTTCAGTTTTAGCTTTATCACGTACGCAGACAAGACAACGATTGATAATACTCTTTGTCATACTTCTACCTCCAATTATCCAATACTGCATGCGCGACATAGAAAGAGTCAATTGAAGTCCAGCATGCAGCAAATTTCGATGGAATTGTTCTAAAATGAGTCGAGATAAAAGATTGTTAGGTAATATCGCAGGATGAGTTTTGTAAATGGAAAGATTTGATTGACTCAACCGGCCACACAAGCGCACAATTCCTTTCTCATCTAGAAAAGGATTTAGGTTTTTTAAGTTTGAATCTCTAGAAAGAGTTGCGTTTGACTTCAATGATGCGATTTCGCGAGAAAAAACACGATTTTGAACATATCTGACCCAAAACAAAGCAGAATCCTGAATTTCATTGGCAGATAATACTTTTACAAATGTCATTTTCGATTTAAGTGATTTAACTGCTCTCAACATATAGGCAGTAATTCGTAATAATTTAGCCCATGATAATTGTCGCAACAATAGTGACGTTTGCCAATCATCATTCGTTTTTGTGAGTACGTGAGAAGAAATGCGTTTTTCTTGTTCGGTATCTTGAATGTTAAAAATTACGTTGTGGCCAAGATTTAGGTGGCTCGGAAAGCCAGGGTGGACCATTCCACCATAAAGAAAACGAGCCCAAATTTTCTGCAGAAAGACCACGCAAAGCACTGTCCGCGGGATTGTCTTTAGATGGAACATGACTCCATTCAGGTGTGGGTAAATACGTTTGAATCGACGACATCCTATTGGCAACGAACACTGTCCACGTTGCTGGTTGTTTTTGTAACCAGCTGAGGACTATGGTAGAGTCTGTCCAACAAAAAATTGGTGCATCAGGAATTTTAAAAGATTTAATAACGTAATTGACAAGAGTTGCCAAAAGAGTGGAGGCACATAATTCTAGCCGCGGAATACTTATCGTTTTGAGCGGAGCAACTTTTGTTTTGGCAATTAATAATTTTACCGAAATGTTTCGATCAGAATCGATGACGCGTCAATAAACTGCAGCAGCATAAGCGACACTTGAAGCTTCAGAAAATCCGTGTATCTGTATGGACGATAAATCATTATCCGTAGCAAGCCACCTTGGAATCGAAACCTGAGATAAAAAGGGTAATTCAGTACAAAATTCACTCCATTCATGAGGGCAACACGTCATCCCAATCGAGTTTTCGCAACCACAATTTTTGTAAAAGAATTTTTACTGTAATTGTGACCGGAGAAATCCATCCCATAGGATCAAAAAGACTTGCGACAGCTGATAATAACGTGCGTTTTGATGGATTCTCTGCTGACAATTTTGAAAATCGATAAATAAAGGCGTCGGTAGACGGTTCCCAAAAAATTCCCAGGACTTTAAATCCCAAAGAATCGCCGAGAGGAATCTCTACTGCTATTCCGTGTTCTATTTCAGATAAACCTTGAAGCAAATCTGGATCATTGCTACACCATTTGCGTAAAAGAAATCCTCCAGACTGGGTTAATGCGATAAGATCGTTTCTTAGTTTTATAGTCGAAAGTTTATCAGCACCGCCTACAAAAGTGTCATCCACATAGGTATCGTTATAAAGAACAGAAGCAGCTGCGGGGAACTTTGATTGTTCGTCAAGGGCCAGTTGGCGGATAACACGATTTGCCAGGTACGGAGAACTTCTCATGCCATAGGTGACAGTATTTAGTTCGTATACCTGGAGCGAAACATCAACAGAATCGCGCCAGAGAATGCACTGATAATTTCGATCCTCTGGAGATACTAGAATTTGCCGAAACATATTCGCGATGTCGGCACAAAGGACAAATTGATGTTGGCGCCACCCTAAAATAATAGACAAAATATCGTTTAGTAATTTAGGACCAATGTGTAAGCAATCATTAAGCGAAATTCCATTAGCGGTTGGACTCGACGCATTAAAGACAACCCTTAACTTGGTTGTCTGGCTAAGATTACCTTAAAATCATCAGCAGTACCGGGTTGATTTTGAGCGATAATTAATGCTTCCTCTTTTAAAGTAAGTTTAAGATAATGTACTCTTTCTGCGTCGGAAATGGAATCGTTATTAATAATTAGAGCAGTAAATAAATCGCGAAATGCAAGCCACTCACTGTAAGATCCGGAAAACGTCGGGATGTTAATCCTAGGCAGGTGAACTGACGACGTCGATGACCTAGCATTTGTAGACGATGAAGGTTCTCTGGGTAGCAAGTTGTTGATTATGTTTTGATTGATCGGTTGATCTGGTAGTTTGAATAAAATGAAGTCCACAGCTCCCTCGTAAATCTCCTCCACTTCGAAAAATTTATTAGCATTCTATAAATCAGCATCCATGTCGATTAGGCAGTCCGATAGCGTGTTTGTCATTAGTTGCGTGTGATTCGTTCGACACTTTTCCCAAAAATCTTGTAAATTGGCTAATCGTCCAAGTAATAATTGTCGAGGTAGTTCGATTGTAGACTCAATTCGCCAGGCGATTTTTTGAATAGAACTAAAAAGAAGTTCTTGATCTTGTTTAACGAGCTCATAATTAAAGTTCGACATTTTTTGGTAAGAAACTTTGTAGCGTTGAAAAAAAACTTCGATAAAATGATTAAAATTTTAGTAAAAGTTTGTAAAATACACTTGATTTTTTCAATAGCACAATACTTTGTGTGAAAAACGTCAATAAATGCAGGTTAGAATGAACACCTGTAGCACACTTAACCTGAACAAAGCGAGAAACATGGCGTCACTGATAGACGCGCAAAATGTGCTCAACGAAAAAGTCACTATTCACTTCCTTCTCCGATCCGGCTCGAAGGACCATGTTATAAAAAAATTGAATGGATGGAATATAAAATATATAATACTTCAATTTTTCTTTGTTATTTATTTTTAACCTAGTGTCGAAAATTCAACTTACCAAAATAATAAAAAAGTGAAAAAAACCCTACCAATTGTTGTTTCAATAAGTATTATATTTTTTGTAATTCCAAACAAGATTATATTTTATCTCTTTTATATGCCTGCTTGAAAAAGAAATAACATTTTGTATCAAAAGTTGCAAAAAAATTAATTTTGCCGTAACTTTGATAAAAAATATTTTTATGTTTGTTTTTTGATAAACATATTCCTAAGGCCAAATAGAAATATCTTTTTAAAATTTCGATTTAAAAAATATACTCTTTATTGTTAGTGAAAATTTCACGAAGTCTGACCCAATATTTTTTAGATCCAATTATTCCATTCATTTGACTCAATTATTTCAAATTTCCTAAAAATAGCTAAATATTTGATACTGCAAATTAAAATACTTATGCATTTAATATTGTTGAGTAAAAATATTAAAATTTGAAAATTCAAATTGCCAAATCCAAAATGACGGATTATATAAGGGGTGAGCGGGGTTGAAAGTGCCGATTTCGACAAAATGAAAGAAAATAATAGTAAAATAATAACTATATGTTTTTATTTATTAACTATTTGGAGTAGAATTTTGTGTAGTTATTGAATTTATATATACTTTTGAACTGTTTTTTATAGTTATTAATAAAAATGAGATTTTTTGGAGTGCGACGATGCGTCCCAAGAATTCACGCTGCGGGGTCGGTTGTGCCGACGCTGGGGCAAATTGTGCCAGATTAACTTGTTTAAATTACAGCAAATGATTTTATGCATAAGAAAGAGTAAAATAATTGACAAATAGGGTAAAGTGCGGTTAGATGCACCTCCCGGATGGATGCCCCCTTTCTCAGATCACCAATGTGGAAGAAACTATATTTATGTATTATTGGTCCTTTTTATACCTATTGGTCATAACAATTTTTCTGCAAAGTGCCAGCCCGCTGGCACCTCGGGGTTATTAGTTATAATAATGTGAAAATTTCAGATTGCTAAAAGTTTACAAAAATTTTTAAACCACTAGACAAAATTTTTCATTACAAAAATCAAGGCTATTTAACACGTAAAAAATATTTGCAATTATTTTCTTATCTTAAATTAATCAGAGAAACATATATATGGCCAAATGCAGACCTTTCGTATTTTCGTTCTGATTCATTTATTATTTATTCTAGGTATTTAGTCCTTACATATGTTAATGGTAAATAGTAATAGTGTAGAAAAATCGAATAGTTATTTAAAAATATCAGTATTTATTGAATTTAGGGGAGATTTGGGTAACTCCGGACAGTGGGTAGTCCCGGACACTTTTAATTTCTAATAGAATAATGGGTTATTACTATTTAAATAAATTACAAATGATTTACAATACAGTTTAACTTTTATTTTTAAAAAATTTACTCAGTTTTTTTATTTTCTTTTATTACAAAAATTGAATTTTCTAAAAAATCTGAAAGTATCTTGACACTTTAGAAAATTTATGTACGTCACATTGAACGTCTTATAAAATCTTTTTTATGTTGACTTTTTGTGAATATTAAATAGGTTTTTCAATTTATTTCTATTACATGGTTTATTTTCATTGTGTTAAATATAATAATTTGACGTTAGTTTATCAAGTTTAATAATTAAAATATAAAATAATTTCGCGCATGTCCGGGGCTACCCGACAAATTGTTGAAGGTTAGAATTTTAATACTCATATTTTCCCATATTTTTTCCTAAAAGGTTTGATTATTTTAGAAATGATTTTATGCTAAAGGTTTAAAGAAGTATTCTGTTTGACATAAAAAAATTTAATTAACATTCTAAAAATATAAACACAAATTATTTATGCTTAAGTTTCCGGGGCTACCCGAATCTCCCCTTGATGTAATCCCTGTAAAAAAAAGTATTTGGAGGTACGGGATTCCGCATTGCGAGTGCCAACCTGCCTATGCGGTATTCGCAAAATAGCGCATTGGGTGTCGTGGTGAATGCGGAAATCAAGGGGTCCCAATGCGGTGCAAGTTTTAAGCTTAAAAAAAAGAAAATACTTGACAGGAATAAATAATGAATGGCAGTGGAAAAAAATGCGAGGTTAAAGGAATGATAAAATACTAATAGTGAGTGTAAAATTTTAACTTTAAGAGAAAAAAAATCCACTGCCATTCATTATTTATTCCTGTCAAGTATTTTCTTTCTTTTAAGCTTAAAACTTGCTCCGCATTGGGACCCCTTGATTTCCGCATTCACCACGACACCCAATGTGCTATTTTGCGAATACCGCATTGGCAGGTTGGCACTCGCAATGCGGAATCCCGTACCTCCCAATACTTTTTTTACAGGGATAATTTTGATTTCCTCCGTACATTTGAATAATATGTAAACAAAAATATTTTCTCATTTTATACTTAAAAAATAGTTTTTTACAATTAACTTAAGTTTTTTAACTCAAGATATCATAGGAAAAAAATTTTTGCAACACTAACCTGTAAAATTGAATTTTACACACTAAAAATATGTAGCAATATTTAAATAAATTCGTTGAAACGTCTTAAAGTTATCGTGTTTACAAAAACGAGATCCACACACACACATATACAAAATTACATACATCAGGACAATTGCTTAGGGACTTAAATAACATAGTCCTATATGGAGAATTTTTGTTTCAAGGATTTTTAAAAACTTTGTAAATTAAAAGTCTACAAAGCTTCCTCCACGAGGAAGAACTAATAAATTTACCTCATTTAAAAAAAAGTTAATCTATAACACTAACAAAACTGTTTTTACATATTTTAACATTTTAAGTGACCTGTATTGCTATAATCAATTTCAAAAACTAATTTAAATAATAGAAGAATATATCTTATAATTTTCATACTTTTTATTAATAATAATAATACATAATAATAATAATAAAATACAAATACAGAAAAAATAATAATATGTTAATATAAATAAAATAATAAAATACCAATACTGACGTTAAAATGAAAATAAATAATTAAAAATAAATAAGTTAAATTTCAACCGAGCGAGGTATATGTCGCTAGTTTATTATAAATTTAATATAAAATAACTTATTCAATACTGATTATTACGTATTTAGAATGACTAAATTGTATTAATACTGCATTTGAGTTTTTCGTGAAGTTTTATAACTTCTATTAGTAAATGTAATGAAATTTTAGGTCATTATTTCTCGATTACACGGAGAAAAAGGGATTGTTACATCTACTAACCGGATTGTTAATATAGAACTAGCAAATCGGATTTGTTGTCGCAACAATTCTTTTTGTTCTCTTAACAAATTAATTGTTGCAACAACAATTGAGGGGCTGGATGCTATAATGTGTTACGCGCCATGTTAAGTGAATGGCGCGTAACACATTATAGCATCCAGCCCCTCAATTCCGAATTGTTAGCCAACAATTCCGAATTGTTAGTTAACAATTCGGAATTGTTGTTGCAACAATTATTTTGTTAAGAGAACAAAAAGAATTGTTGCGACAACAAATCCGATTTGCTAGTTCTATATTAACAATCCGGTTAGTAGATGTAACAATCCCTTTTTCTCCGTATACGTTGACGAAATGTACTTGATTAGGAAATAATATTTCTTCATTGCTTCTCCATTATATTCTCAAAAGAATGAATATTTATAAAGAGGCAACCAATAGCTTTTGGCATCTAAGAAAAGAATCGACATTAGACGTTGGTTGTATTAGATAGCATTTGTGATTTCAAGTTCTTTCGTTCAGTGAAGAAGGATTAATTCCAAGTTCTTCTCATTAAAGCGTGTTTGGAAGTCCAATTAAAAGTCGAGGTTCGACTCCCACCCAGCTTTGGCATGTACGTTCGGATATCCAATTGCCGATAAGTCACCATGTCGCTTTGATGTAAAAAAAGACTCCTTAATCGCGATATGATGCCTTCGTAGGCTTAGTACATGAACGAATATCTTGGAGAGATTCTGGAGAGTTCCCACACAAAGAAAGGAACGAAGTTTCTATCGAGAATTCAAAAAGTATCAATTTCTTCTTCTATCTTCGGTGTTTCTTTCTACGTAAAGTTGCGTAATTGCGTGCGTATAATTACGAAATCCTTTTCTGTCTGTTCTGTAGATTTCATTTAGATTAGCTTCTTGCAATGCTACTTTAAAAAAATCTAATGAGAAAACCTGATAGATTTTCTTGTATTGTGTCTAATGACAATAGGGAAATATGTACTTTGGCTTTCAATCAACTTTCAAAAGAGCGTTGCTCATATTTCGAAGCAGAGAAATAGCGAGTCTTAAAATTTAATGAATTTCAGATAAAAACAACGACTCCAAATGAGTTATCTCTATAACTTGACCGTCCAGATTTATAAACAAATACACCGTTTTCAAAATATGCTTATTTGTTTAAAAAAAGTGATTTAATTAAAAAAAATTTTTTAAACAAATAAACATATTTTCAAAACGGTGTATTTGTTTATATATCTGGACGGTCAAGTTATAGAGAACCACTTTCTGAAGAAAATAAGCCGTCATTGACTTAAATCGAATCAGTTTTGAAAAAGTTTAACCTTTTCATATGAAAAAAACTTTGATCATATGCAAAATGGTTAAATAAACAATTTTTGCAAGTTGCAAATTTTTTTCTTGAAATTTGATATTTCTTCTTCCAGAAGATACGAATAACAATAATATCAAAAAATTCTTTAATGTCAATTCAATATTTTTTCTGAAGGTCTGTATACATGTAAACAACCTCCTTAAAACGAATAAAGATAATTAAGTAAACTTTTTTTTAAAAATGAAGCCTGAAGTCTATATTTTGAAGGTAAAATAAAGCAATTACTAAAAAATAAATTTTTTTATTTGATACTAACAATTCTTTTAAACAGTTGCGAATTGAAGATTGTTCTCAATGTTTTTGAAAGATTAAATTACCATATGTATTGATGCGCAATTTTCCAAAAATTAATTTTAAAAAAATATAAAAATGAGTAACCTTTAATTTTATCTAAATTGTGTAAAGTTTTCTGTCCAAACGCAGGCGAAAATAGACTCTTGATCTTGAAAATCCGCTTGAAAGGGTGATGTTTCTAACAAAACAAAAGAAGATCTTATTTATTAGTTTCCAATGTTATCTGTTTCCAGGAACAGGATTCTATTTTCGCCTGCGTTTGGACAGAAAACTTTACACAATTTAGATAAAATTAAAGGTTACTCATTTTTATATTTTTTTTAAATTAATTTTTGGAAAATTTCGTATCAATACATGGTAATTTAATTTTTCATAAACATTGAGAACAATCTGCAATTTGCAATTGTTTAAAAGAATTGTTAGTAACAAATACAAAAATTTATTTTTTAGTAACTGCTTTATTTTACCTTTAAAATATAGACTTCATGCTTTATTTTGAAAAATGTTTACTTAATTATCTTTATTCGTTTTAGAGTAATGAGATAACGAAAATAAAATGACCTAAAACTTTAACACGTGATTACTTCCAAAATAATTTTTTTTTTTGAAAAATATTGTAGGGGGTAAAAATGTACTCGTATATCTACCAAAAATCATAAATTACTTGAAAATTGGAGTCAAAGTTTTTTCAAGTGGCCGGTTTCACTTATTTTGTCCCATGGATAAGATTATTTTATTTGTTTGTTTATAATTGTAGCTATTTTAAACAAATTATGAACGAAATCTAATATTACTTTTTCTTCGAAGGTATGATTTGTATAATACTCATACCAAATTTTAATAAAATCCATCAAATAGAACGGTAGGAAAGAATTTTTCATTTTCGTTTAGATATAAGTAGGTAGTAGTATATGGTAAAAGAGCGAAGCCTATGAATAATAATACACATGTAGAGTGTTAATTACTTGAAAAAATATTTTTTGAACTCACTGATAATTTTATTTTAATTTATATTATAATAAAACGAGACAATATATATCCAACATTCACAGGAAACAACATACAAGAAAATGTAACCGACTATTTTTTAGGCTGCGATAATTTTAACCTACGCACAATATAATTGGGAAAACCATTTGTTTACATACATTCTCATTGAAAAAATGATATTTTTGAAAATTTAATCTAAAAAGTGTGTACTCCTCATTGGTGGTTACAATTCTTGAAATAGTGAACTCGGTTTTGGTACGAATTTTTTCTGAGTTTTCAAATTAAATATAATAATAGAAAATAAATAATAAAAATTTTTTTTTAGAATTTTTACTTTTCTTTTAATTGAAGCTTTTATAAATGAGATTTTTTTTGTTAATTTTTTGTTATTTTAGATATCGTATTTCATAGACTATAATTTTTCTAAACTTTCAATAAAATATTTGTTATGAAAATATTTATTTATTATTATTATTAGATATATTATATTAATATAATTATTCGTTTTTCTTGTGCGTAACTTTATAATTATTATTACTTAAAAGAAAACAATTTTTTACAACACATTAAATGTTTCAAGTCTTTTTTACAACAGTTTTGTGCAACGCTAAATTGAAAAATAAAATAAATGACCCCTAAGACAACAAAATAGCAAACTATGAAATCAGATCTATCTGTGATTCAAAGCTTGCTCTGCACATGGAACGCAACTATTATTTCTTTTATATTACTAAAGTACTTTTAATGTGAAGTGAGTTGTTTTAACTGTTACTCCCTTGTATTTTTTTGTATGTGAAACCTAAAAAGTTATCTCAGCAAAAAGCTTACATAAAACACTGCACAATTAGATTTTGAGTGTTTGATAGAAGTAAATAGTCGAAGACCAGTAGCTGCTGATTGAATATAAATTAAAGTTAACGCGTAGACACGTAATGCTTTCACATTCAAAAGCCTATATAGACAGTTAAGAGGAGAAAGAAGTTAATTGGTTACGTTGATGCCGTGAAACAACGAATGTTTGATAACGACACAACCATGCTCTGCAGTAGTTAAATGTTCGTGACTATTTTCTGCGATCCAATAAGTTTCTTGATTACTTTCCAACGATTATAAACTAAGATCATCGTTGTCAACTTCTACAAAAAGAACCTCTGACTTTTATATTGTTATAACACTAAGGAAATTGGAAATTTAGATCAAGTCATGTTTCTTACTAAAGATAAATTCTCTTTAATATTACATAATAATGTTAATTTTTTTTAAATTATTAACAGCAACAATTTAAAACTATTAGCTTTATTTTCAAAAAAAGATTACATACAATAATTTAGAACTATTTATTTTTAATAAAAAACTGAATTCAAGTTTAATTATTACAGAAAAATATACAAATTCTTACCTTTACAGATGACGATGCTTGTCGAAGAATATTTTTGGAACAGGAAAGAGAACGAGAGGGAAAGTTAAGAGATATTGCTGCAAGTTTGACACAACCGAGGGTGAGGAGAAGCAAACCTAGAACCTCAGAACCAACTAGAGATGTTGTTGATGCAGTAAATAATACTCATCAAGACAAATTAGTAAGATTCGTCGTTGATAAACTTATATTAATTCCATTATTTTTAAGAAATAGTTTTAAAAAACTTTTCGTTTTTTCGGGCGGACATGTAAAAATATTAAACAAAGCTACAAGTATAAATTACTTTCCTCAGTCTTTGAAGATGGTAAAAATTATACCAATTTATAAAAAGAGTTATTTCTTATGTACATTTTGGATTCAACTTCTCCATTTAAACACCTATGCAATTAAGAATTTTTTATCAGATGTTAACTTTAATTTTGATTTTATTTGACTGGTGGGACTAATTTTTACTAGGATTAGAAAAAATTCCTAAACTATTTGGTTAAAATTGTTGGGGATATGATTAAAAATAGGGATGAAAAATAAAAGACTAATTTATTTTTCTAGATTCGAGGAGATCCGGATGGTTGTGGTCTTGATATATCCGGTACAAGGTACTCGCCTACCTCTGAATTGCGAGTTGATCTTCCAGCTGAAGATTTATTAAATATTAAAAAAGGCTGGTTATTAAAACAAGGGCTTAACAAGGTATTTATTTTTTTTATTCAATTTTTTAATTTTCGATAAATTTTTATCTATCTAACTTTAAATCTGTCACTTAATATTATTATTTCTAAATACATGGTGAAAAATTATACGACAGTTGAGAAATAACAATAGTTAACGAAATTTATTAAAACAATTAAATTTGTTGTAAGAGATTTTTGGAAGCCATTGAACTTTGTGAAAAAAGCTTATTTTTATAAATGAACAAATGTAAATCTATATTATAAACTTTTTTATAATTATTTACAGATAAACAAGGAAATATTTATTTTTTTACACTTAACAATTAAAACATGAGGAGCATAGTAACCAAAATAAAAGTAAAAAATAAAGTAAAATTTTATTTTACATAACATGAAAGGTTTATTCTAATTCACAAATAACATTAGTGTATTCAGATATGGTTGACTTATAATGTAGATATTTCAATAACAATGTACAATTTTATGAGTTTTACAACAATATAACAAAAACGTATGATTTTAGGTCGTTGAGTGAGCTATAACATAAAGTTTGAAGAAATTTTCCTTGCTGTTAGACGTTAAAAAATTAAGCATTTGGCATTTAAACTATATTAATTGTTTAACTTCATTTACACAGATTTCTTAAACTCAATAATCCTTTTAACAAGCAATACAAACATAAAACAATTCACACACGGAAAAACTTTGTTCAAGAGTTATTACGAAATTTAGTCAAGAACTCAGGATATGGGAAAAATTTAGAACTTTTTTTAGAAAAATTCAATATTCATTAAAGAAGTTTCAGGTGTTTTTCTAATGGCTTGGAAATAATTGACGCTGCGACTGAGAGCTTCAATCACTGCGCGCTGAAAAAGTCTCGAACTATTCAAGAAAGAAGACGTAGCGTAACCAATAGGTATACAGCGCCACTTGGCTTTAAACGCTTTAAAACGATCTAAAACTAAAGTATCGTAACGCGTCCCTGCAGCCGAGTGGCATAAGGCGGAGCGATCTTGAGTCTCGAGGTCTCAAGTTCGACTACTCACGCGGGCAAATTTTTTCGTTAATTTTACATTTTTCTATTCTTAAACCAGTTCAGGACTTTTTCAAGAAAATTCAACAAGTTGTCCACAAATTTACTAAAGTTATCCCCGAACAGCATAAAATAATTTTTCAATCTACGGTTTTGTAGCATTTTTTGTTTTTTTCCATATCCTGAGTTCTTTAATAAGGTTCTCAATAACTCTTGACAAAAGTCTTTCCGTGCAGCTAATTTCACATACTGAAATAATGACAGAATTTATTGCAGATCTGTTTTATTGTTTCCACTCAATGGTTAGCGATTTGAGTTTTATATAAAATTAATTAACCGATTTATCAGTCATTTAGAATATATAATAAATGAATATTTTGATTTTTGGAAGACGTATAATATATAAAAGGTGAAAGAAAAAATACTCTTTTATTTTTTTATAAAATAGACGAAGTTTCGGTGGTCTAGTTCGCCACCATTATCAGGTCACTTAAATAAAAAATTATTTTTCAATAAATACAACACAATTTAAAAAAAACCGAGTACCCCCCCCCCCCTAATGATTCATACGCCCTGGTAAAAATGACTGGGAATCTAAGCATTGGTGCATATCAATTATTCATAATCGGATTGGCTTCAAATTTGTTACTCAGGGGTTTTTGGGGTCGCTGATTACGAATCCGAAGTCAGCTTTCAAAAATTCAAAATGGCCGGCTTCAACATGGCGGATAAAATGTTAAAAATCGTTCGGATTCGCTCGAGACTTGGTACTTGAGGTTTTTGTTGAAGCCGGCCATTTTGAATTTTTGAAAGCTGACTTCGGATTCGTAATCAGCGACCCCAAAAACCCCTGAGTAACAAATTTGAAGCCAATCCGATTATGAATAATTGATATGCACCAATGCTTAGATTCCCAGTCATTTTTACCGGGGCGTATGAATCATTAGGGGGGGGGTTACTCGGTAAATACACGTCCCCTGCAATTTTTAGATTACTTTTCAGTTTTGGTTCTTAAAGATAAAGGTTTGAGCTTTCTTGTAAGCTATATTAGAGCTTTTTATGTCTTCCCATTTTCTTTTTGCAGGACTTCAAAAAGTGCAAAAAACACCGTTTTTTTTTTTTTTTTTTTTAAAGTTTTTTTTTAAAAAGTTTGAATAAATAAAAAATTTTTTTTTTACTATTTTCTTGTTTACTGACACCCAAACTTTCAATAAACACAAAAATTTTGAAATAAACACAACATGACCATTTTTTTGTTACCCAGTGTTATATTCATTTTGATGTTTGTTCACAACAGATTCAAGTTTTTTAATTTTATGTTCACTAATTTTTTTAAAAGTACGTTTTGGTTCACCAATATACGTTGCTGAGCAAGTATTACAATTAAATTTATAAACAATATCATTCCTATCCCACTTTCTCGTCAAATCCTTTCCTAATTTTATTACAAAGCTTAAGTTTTTTTCACATAGAAATGAAAAGTAAATTATTTTTGTTAAATAATAGATAATGGATAATAAATATCATTAAAAGGAATACAGACTTCAGGTAGTTGTTGATAAATACTTATGATATTGTTAGTTTGTTTTTTGTCTACTGTTTTATTAATTAATGAATGTTTTCTTTATTCAATATTTTTTTGTATAAATTATAGAGTAATCGAGGTTTTTAAAATTTTAAAGATTCGTTAATTGTTTTCATTATAAAATTGCTTGTGGGACAGTAAAATAGCTTTATCATATAAGTTATAAACTTTTCTTTTGTTCTTTTGTTGAATTGGCTGACGTGAAGAATAATTTATTAATGTAGGGGAGAATGGGGAGTTGTGAAGCACGGCCATAGATCTCGCATAGTAATTGTTTTGATAGATGTCACTTACTCTGAATATTTTTTCACCTAATATCTTCGTTTTGTAATTGGATTCATTCCGATAGCAGATATTTTGCATATCTTTCAAGACAATGTGTTCAACCTTTCGTTTATAAAGTTTTTTTGAGTGTTTCATTTTGTAGAATTCTTACAAAATTCGCGAACAAATCAAAAAGATAAGTTCACCCATATAATACCCAGCAATGATTAGGCTCTCGAAATTCAAAAGGATTTATGCAAAATCTCAATAAAGAATATTTACCAAAAAATATAATTTTTTAGCGATTTTTAGTAGTGCTTCACAACTCCCCATGATTTTTAAAAAATTGAAAAAGCAGCTTCTTAGCCCAACTGAAAAAAAATTGTCGATTTTATTTTATTTCATGCAAATTCTTCAACCAGTATTCATGAGTGAATTTCAAATTAATATTAAAAGAGTTAAAAGTATCAATGAAAATTGGACTTGTTCTTTATGGACACATAAAAGAGTGTCATCCACATATCCTTATTAATAAAATCAGACGTCTGTCTGTACATTGCTTAAAGCTTCAAAATTTTAACATAAATAGTTGTAATTGACATCAAGCACAGCAAGCTTACGACAAGCCTACACTGTAAGTTTCTTAAAAATCTTGTGAGAAATTTTTTTAAAAAACTTGTGAAATTTTAGAATGCAAATTAAAGAGAAGTTTAACTAATAAATTTTCTAAAATTTATCTCCAGATATTCCCAAATATTTGTTAAGTTAACATCGTAGCAGACGTTAACTATTTATTTTATCAAAGGTAAAAGAATTTAATCAATTTTTCCGAATCAAATCTCTCGAAAATAAATCTCTTGAGTAGGCACTAGATTTCGTTATTAAAATACAATATATATTTTTTTGGGTGCATGTAGCTCAGTGGTCAGAGCAGTCTACCGGCAATAGAAAGGTCGTGGGCTCGTATCCCACTATGCTAACCAATTTTTTCTGAGTTCTTTGATAATTTTGAAATTATTAATTAATTTCGAAAAAATAATTTTTAGAAAAAGCAGGTTTCTGTATTACGATGGCTGTGCTATCGATACATATGTAAAATATATTGTATTTTCATAACGAAATCTAGTGCTTACCCAAGAGATTTATTTTCGAGAGATTTGATTCGGAAAAATTTATTAAATTCTTTTACCTTTAATATTAATACTACCGAATGATAAATTCACTTTCTTCAATTATTTATATTATCATTTAAGATAATATTGCGAAGCACCTGTTTAGAGGACTGATACTTATACTCCACGCAAGACGAGTCGTGCGCGAGAGATGTATTTCTCGCCATCTATCACAGAGTTAGAGAATTATAAGAGAAACTTCTATTAGTTTTCCAATTCCCTGTTAGATGGAGAGAAATACCTCTCTCGCGCACGACTCGTCTTGCGTAGAGTATAAGTATCAGTCCCCTAAACAGGTGCTTCACAATATTATCATAAATGATAATATAGCTCCGGCGAGTAGAAAACTCTTTTTTTCAATGTTTAAACCACCTTCCGAGAAGCAGGGCTTGCCCAGTTTATTGGGGTATCCTCTTAGGTCTAAAAGACAATATACGGGGTACTCCAGGTTAACCTCAGAAGAGGAAGAGCCGCGCTGGACCTTCTGATGAAGACTGCTAGACAGAGGAAGGCTGATATACTGATCTTCAGTGAACAGTGTAGAAAACCAGAATTCTCTGTCTGGTTTCAGGCCACTAGGGATTAGAAAGGTCCCGGCCTAAATCAAGGGGCTGCGGAGATTCTCAGGACGCATCAGGAAGGTCCGGAATACAGGTGTGTAACCCGGACATCACTGTCAGTGATTTCTTAGAGACCGATAGAGGCTTTGTTTGGGTAGAGGTAGCGGGTGTTCGTATATACAGCTGCTACTTCTCCCCAAACGATTCTCATAAAAAGTTCGATACCGGAATCCACTCTCTTATAGAAAGCATAAATGCTTTCGACAGAGGTGTCCTCATTGCAGGAGACTTTAATATGTATGTCGCCGGAGTGGGGAGAGCCCGCCAGGACAGGAGGGGGATCTTGGTCACGGACATGGTCTCGGAGAAAGACCTGGTAGTGATGAACCGGAGGAAAGAGTTCACTTTTAGGCGGGGAGCGTCAGGATCAATTATTGACCTGACATTAGCATCTCCCCGCCTGGCCTGCAGAGTAAGAAATTGGAATGTATTGGACCAGGTGACCATGAGCGACCACCAGTACATTGAGTTTTCAGTCTCCGAAGAAAAGGCGGGATGGTACATTCGCCCACAAAAGGGTAAGGATAAGCCCTTCTGAAACCTTAGGAGACTGAACAGGGAGAAGTTGGCAAAATCTCTGGTTGAGGCTCACCTTATTAAGAGACTCAACTGGCAGAAGGAGCCAACTTCTTTAAAGGGCATAGTGCAAGAGGCGAGACAAATTATGGTGGATGCTTGCAACCACTCCATGCAACGCCGGCACCAAATAAAACCAAGGAAGGGTGCTCTTTACTGGTAGGAGCGACGAATTGGCCCACTTAAGAAGAGTATGCAACGCGGCGCAGAGGAAATATACACATTCTAAGGAAGTCCTCGCGCTGCAATAAGATTGGCATAAAGCCAGACGCATCTTCAAGCGGGCTATAAGGAGTAGCCAACGAAAGTGCTGGAAGGACCTAATCGGAACGACCGAGACCGATCCATGGGGTTTGGCGTTTAAAATTGTTACTAAGAAATTAGTTTCAAGGCAACAAACCCCCGGCCTAGGAAATCCGATATGGGTCCAAAAGATCATAAAAGCGCTATTTCCATATGTGGAACCAAGCCCCTAGGAGGATTATACTTGCGTAGTTATTTAACATTATTAATTTAACCCTTTAACGACGAGACGTGCTGCTTTTTAACATGAATTTCAATCTCTTACAATTATGAGAACAAATCCATAAAAGTTTTCAAATGTCCATATCCTACTATTTTTGGGGTCACTCTTTCGAATGGCGTGATGAAAATTTTTAAAACTCATATTTAACCGTTCTTTTTTTCAAAAATACTAAAAAAAAGTCAAGTTTTTTCAATGTAATTTTTTTTAAAGAATATTTTCTCTGTCATAACGCTTTTCAAATACAACAAAAAGTATCAAAAACGTGTTCCTGATAGTTGTACTTGAAAAATATCTATTTCTAATTTTTATCTTTTTCGATCTTGAATTTAAAATGGCGCTTGAAGGGCAAAAAAATTTCTTAATTTTTTGTAAGATGAAGATTTTTTTTAATGGCACAAATCTGATTGAAATTTGTTACTCAGGGGTTTTTGGGGTGACTAATTTCGAATCTGAAGTCACATTCAAAAAATTCAAAATCGCGGATCTAAAATAGCGTACTCGTTTCTTAAAATTTACTCAGATTTGCTTGTCACAAAAAGTACAGAATTTGGTTCCAAGTCAAATTTGTTTTGGATTTTGGATTTAAGTTTGAGTTAAAGTAATTTGGAACAAATATAACCATTAAATATTAACAAATTTGACCATGAACTAATTTATGTACTTTTTGTGCGTCGTCTTTGTTACTCGGGGGTTGTTTGGCTGGCTGATTACGAATCTGATGTCAAATTTTAAAAATCCAATACGGTAGATCTAAAATGTCGAAATTATTATACTCTATTTGTTCTGTCTCTACCAGTATCAGCTAATCTATATTTCGAATTCAATGAGGTAACGATTGGAACTGTGAAGAGTACTTAATTTTTTTCTAAACCTTACTGGATTATATTTTATAAACTGTTTCAGAAATAACCTATTTTGAATTTTTTAAATCTAACTTCAGATTCGTAATTAGCCACTCCAAAAACCCTCGAGGAACAAATTTCAATTAGATTTGATCAATTTTTAAAAATTAGTTGCGTTAGAAAGTGAGGAATATAACGCTAGTTTAATAATAAATATCAAGAAACTTAAGTTTATTCTGAATATTATTAAAAAAATACAAAACAGTGATTACTTCTAAGTAGCTAAAATTATTAATTCTAATTAATTAGATGTTTCTAAAGTTTATTTACAAATCTATATTCATACTGTCATAGAACATTTATTTTCTTCTATTTGCTAAGAACACTTCAAAATAACTGAATTCAGAAAGATAAAAGAATGCCTGATTCTTTTATTTGCCTACGATATATATATATATATATAAAGTTTTTAAACTACATTTAGGTACTTAAATAAAAATCATTTAGGAAATAATTTTTAAATTCAGGTTATTGCAATTAGTGTCAATATTATGACAATAAATACTCTGTTAAATTTGAAAAATAGCCTTTACCTAACATTTGTTCATTTATATGGGTGATTTTTCCGAAAGGGACATTTTTGATGTCTCGATTAATTTTTCAAAATCTACTATTTAATAATTATTATCAATTCCCATAGTGAATATTTAGCACTTATTTATCATTTTAAAAAGAAAATTAAATAATTTTATTCAACTTAATTTATGTAATAACTAAATGACTTTCATCTCCGAAGCCTTTTCAACATGTCTCCAATAGGACTTCTATTGTAAAACTAAATATTTAAGGTTTTTTCAAATTCTCAGAAATTTTTTAAAAATATTGTCAGAAAGTACAATATTTTTTCTATCATTATGTGCATTTGAAAAATTTGTAGACCTCACTTTTATTTTTGATAAAAATCTTTAAACTTTGTCTTCAGATTTAGGTTAAAATTACTTTACAATGATTACTTATATTTTATACATTAAAAATGTCTTAAACAAAATTTTAATGCACATTAAAATAAAGCTGAAAATCTGACGTTTAATTTTCCTATATTTTATCTATAAAAAGGAGAAAAATTATTGCTGTTATAAATAATCGAATTTTACATTTTTCCCCGAGTAAAAATTCATTTCCTCACCGAAGCCTTCCTTTTTAATAAATAACTGAAAGTAGAAGTAAATTTAACAGAATATGTCGATAATAATATAAAATGAGGGTGTAAGATTTGTATATTTTACTAAAAAGCATATTTTAATTGCGCCCTAATGTTTATAAATGGGAAAAAAATTTATTTTTCATCTCCGAAGCCTTTTTCTTGAAATATGCTAGTTTTTCTTTTGTTTTTAGCATTTACCTGCATTGCTTTGAAAAAATTAACCCAAATTACCATTAAATGAAATACTTTAAATGAATTTATATTTTAATCGAATGGAACATATTTGGTATTAAAATATGCAAATTATTAATTTTTAAGCAGTGTAATTTTATTTTCGATTTCGTGAACGATATTAGCGTGGATTTTTAATAGAAAAGCTCTCCAATTAAATAAAATTAATTTAATAGAGCAACAATAATACTTTTTAAAGAAGAAAAACTTTAATATTTTTAAGAATTAATTTTTCGCAACCTAAAAATCTTACTCTTGAGTATGAAATTAAGTAGTTTTAATAGAAAAAACCATGTAATTGAAGAAAAAATAAATTGCACAACTGAAATTTAAAAGTGTCACTTTCAGAAGAATCACCCATATAAATAAGTTTTTTTCACAAATGTTACGTCCGTAACTTCTTATTAACGTACCTAAATTAAGTACAATACTTATGTATGTATTTTGTATTCGATATTGTATTTTACGTATATATTTTATGATTATTTTTTATGTATTTCATATTATTGCATTACAATAATAATATTTTTGAGTATATGGCAATTGATATTATATGCCTTATATGTATCTGAATAAATTACAAATCATAATAATTCTAGGAAAAGAGAATAATACTTTAAATCATGTAAAAAGAATAACGATAGTGCATCAGTTGAACAACCTTCAAACAACTTCGTCACAGGAAGGAAGAAAAAACATCTATACACAAAGAGAGGGCTTGAAGAGACACAAAAATTAGAAAGAGAGAAAAGATTAGTCCACAGCAGCATCGAGCATAAAAAGTAAACAGGCTATGATCATCCCCACCACTATTTTGAAGAGACACAAAAATTAGAAAGAGAGAAAAGATTAGTCCACAGACGCAAGTAGAAATATGCAACGAATCAGATAAAGAGCAACTATTAGTCTATCCCATTTAACATAAAAAGTGCACAGGTGTTCATAGTTACCTTGCTCTCCCACTCTCAATCTATGTAATAACGACACGTGGTACCGGGCCACTCGGGAATCAGGGGCAATGAAAGGGTGGACGTTTTGGCAAAAATAGGTTCTGAAACCGTATTTTTAGGTCCTAAACCAGCAGTGGCATTAATGCCGTGTCTGGTTAAGGGAGCCATTGAAAGATGGGGTCAAAGGGAACATGAAAAGTATTGGGCGGGCATTGGGGTGGAAAGGCAAGCGAAGGCTCTATTGGGTTTAGTGCCCAACAAGAGGCGAGCGAGCGATATCCTAAAACTCGATAAGATCAGAGTTAGAACCAGTGTCCGACTCTTTACAGGACATGGGCTTTTGAATTATCATCAGCATAAAATAGGAAACAAAGTCTCACCTATGTGCAGACTGTGTGAGATGAATGACGAGACGTCGTCTCACATATTATCTGAATGCCCGGCATTAGCTAGGATCAGACTTTCTAGCTGGGGTCAAGCAATTATAGACCCTATGCAGGTGAGCAACCTATCTATAGAGGAAATACTGGACTCCTGGAGAATAACAGGACTCTAATGGGTGGTTGTTGTAAACGAGCAAGCTGGAGCTTGGTACAATGTATTCTCTAATCTAAGTGCCAACTTTCCCTTTTGGGAATATCCAGCTTGATCTCGGTAATTGATTAGATTAGAATAACGACACGTGTATGATTCTAAACAATGGAACAGTTTCGTATGAAAAGAGAGACAAATTAAGCAGAGACCAGATAGTAATTTTTTGGAAATCAGCAGTATTCATCTGATCGTCAACAAGTAAACAGTCTCCCAGTATACCTTTGAACATTTTTCAAAAGTGAACTCCCAGTAAACCTTTGAACATTATTAAAAAGTGAACTCCAAGTATTAATTTAAACATACTTCATTACAAGTGAATTATTCCCCAAGTATTAATTTGAAATCATTTTCAAATCAACACCCCATTCATCAATCTTCGAAATATAACTTTTATCAATTTCCAAAAATATAAATTTGGAAATTCTTTCGAGTATTTACAAAACTCTAATATTGAAGTATCACATTCCAAATTTCGAGACATCGAAATTTGCTTAAGAGGTGACAACTGTCTGAGACTAGCAAATAGTTTTCGGAATACAATACACTATCTCATTAGTGTAAACACCAGCACAAATACTCCACCATTAAGGACAACAATTAGGCGGTCCCTTTTCGTCTAGTGCCACTCAAGATTGAATTACAAGATAATCATCACACAACAAGTAATCGTTATTCTTTAAGTAAGATTCATAATTTTGTACTCATTGTATTTTTTGTCAACTCTTTTCTTTCTTGTTAATTTTTAAATAAATTATTCTCCACAACATTTAGTAGGCTCATCGACTTATCCTCATCCCAAGTTAGATTCATTTATGAAACTAATTTAAAACGAGGAACGTAAGGTATATTTAAAAAGGTTTCTTGTTTTGACGTAGCACAAAGTTCAATGGCCTCCAAAAATCTCTTCCAACTATTGTAAATGTTGTAATAAATTTCGATGATTATCTTTATTTCTCAACTATAATATAATTTTTACTATATATAATTATGCCATATAATTTTTTTATCGCCCTAACTACGACTCTGCCTAAAAGACTGCTAAATTTTACTTTAAAACCGATAAATTATATTAAAAGTCGCTAAATTTTAACAATGAAACAATTTCTTGTCAAAACAAAGCTACTTAAATAATATAATTTTCAAAATAATTTAAATATCTCAAAAAATTATAGTGTCTAAAATTACCCAGCCTTGAAGACTAACTGCTGACATTTGTATTCTACTTTAGAGAAAATGATTACATTACTTAAAATAGTATCAGAGAGAAACTGAGAGTACGCACGTAATGCAAAGCATGCTTTCCTTTGAAATTCTGCCCCTCGCGGCCAAAAGTCCTAAGCTTAGGAGGTTAGTAATGGCTAAGCCGAATTATAATCGGAATCGCTCGTGATCACTCGTAAAATGCAAGGAACGCGAGGAATAGAACTGAACGAACTGAACTAATCTGATAATAGGCCGAAAAATGATTTTGAGTTCCAAAAGTAAATCTATCGTAAAGTTGAGATTGAAAAAGAGGAGGATAGCGAAATTTGTGTTTCCTTCTTCTATTCATTTTTACACTATTGCGACATAATAATTATAACAATAATTAATATAAGTAATAAGTAAAACAATAATAATGAAAATTAAAGTAATAGAAAAAATTAAAATTAATTGAACTAAAAACAAAAGTTAAATTAAAATAAATTTATTTATTTAAAAAAATAATTATTATTATGAACATTCCAATTGAAAAAATTAATTAGGTACTGTTTGTTAAAATTGATTTTAAATAAAATTTAATTTTGTTTAGTTTTTCTCGAATAAATTTTGATACTGTAAAATTATTAGTAGTAAAAAATATAATTATGTATCAGCAAAAATTATTTAATTATTATTAACTACACGTTGATAAACACCAAATAATTCTATACAATTAAATATGCAGTTTTCAGAAAAACTATATGCCTTTAAATTAAATGCACTACAAAATTTTTCAAATTAAATTTTTTTAACTTTGAATTACTGAGTGATATTTTTGTTTTTAGATGGAAAATTTTACTTTTCCAATCTACAACCTTTAAAAAATGTTTCATTTTTTTGATTTTGTGAAAACAATTTTTTTCGATTCTCTACTTCGGCTCTAACTTCAGAAACCCTTGCAATTTAATTAATAAAATAATTATTTTACCAATAAATAGTAATTTTTACTAACTTATTAGTAAAATGTATCAATTTATTAATTAGTTATTATATTAACGTAAAATTTATTATTTAAAAGTCAGTCACTGATTCAAATTATAGTAAGCAGTACTAATAATTTGTATTTAATTCATTCTTGTTTTTTCCTGATTTCCAGATATAGAATTTTTATGTTTTAAGAATATTTCAAATTCTTAACTTATTCGAAACATTAATAATTTTTTCTTTCATTAACATTTAATGAAAAATCCGAAACTCAAAGGCAAAAAATTTCACTTTTTTTTAACTGAACTAGTGATTATTATTTTTTTACATGACTTTGGATTTACACAAATGATTATAAACATACAATTTTCTAAAACTCAATCATTTTTAAAAATTGCAATCACAAATCTTAAAAAATTCAATAATTTAATTATTTAAAATTAATTAATTTAACATGTTATAAAGTTCAATTATTTATTGAAAGAAATGAAAAAAGTCTAAAGCAGGGTGGCCACAAGTTTCAGTTTATCAATTTTCCTGACAATTTCTCAATTCGCTTAATTTTCCCGCAAAAAATTTCACCTATAGGATTTAATCCTGGTATTTCCTTCCATTTACTGACAAAAATTTGTTCTTCCTGACTTAACTAATAAAAAATTTTTTCCCTGACTTTACTGACAATGTGGCCACCCTGCCAAAGTTTTGTGTCCATTAAAATTTGTAATGATTGCTAAGTTTCGAAGGTAAATTGAAAATATAATTTTTTCAATTCACCTTCGAAACTTAGCATATTATGAAAGAAACAAGAATTTTGTTATCAATTTTAGAAATTTAATATTTTTTCAGTACTTTTGATAAAATTCCCAAATGTTTCCCTAATTTATGCAATATTATGAGTTTATCGCTTAGTGTAAAAATACTAATATAAATGTTGGGAATTAAAATTATTAATACAATATTATATTTGCTAATTTTAATTCCTCTTTTTTTAAAGAGAATTTGTTGCTGTAAATATTTAAATACGCTGAAATCTCTAAAATATCACTATTAAAAAATGTTCTGCTTTACAATTTTTATAGAAATTGTAATATAACGTCTAAAAGTATAGAATTTACAATCTCTTTTTAGTCTCAATTTTACAATTTTCTGTAAATTCACTACTCTGAAAGCAGGTAATAATCAGTAATAATTTTTTACTACTTTCAGACTATGTAGTAAATTTACAGAAAATTGTTATTTTTCAAATTTCTGTAAAAAAAAACCTGTAAATGTACAGAAAATTTATTTTGCAGTGTAATTTATGTATTTCTCTTTAGAAAAATGTATACCTGAATATGAACATATGAACAATGTAAATAAAAGTCTTTCGGCGATTAATGCATCTGAAATTTTGTTGTATCATAATTTGTATAGTTTTGAAACCAGAAATTTTAAATAGTCAAAGGTGCCGGATTTAACCTGGGAATTTATTAATATCACATTGAACTATTATTACAAATTTTGGTGTAAATACAAAATTTTATCAGCATCAAAACCACAAAAAAACGTTGCAGTGTAAAAATGTCAAAACATTGACATAACCTCTTTTTATAGTTCTATTCTTCTATTCGGTATTTCTCGCGTTCCTTGCATTTTACGAGTGATCACGAGCGATTCCGATTATAATTCGGCTTAGCTATTACATTTGACATATGTGTGCGATCTCACCTATTTAGGCAATATATATAGCTAACCACCTAAGCTTAGGACTTTTGGCCGCGAGGGGGCAGACTTTCAAAGGAAAGAATGCTTTGCATTACGTGCGTACTCTCAGTTTCTCTCTGATAGTATTTTTATAAAATAATAATAGTAATATTATTTATTTGTTTAAAAACGGAACATTACAATTTACTGTACAAATTAAATTATATTAAATGAAAGCTTAAGTTGAACAAATGTAAACAAGAGATTGAAGTTTTTTATACAAATAAAAAAATTGTATTGTTATACAATTTTTTTCTGTTAACTAATCCAATGAATATAAAATAAAATAATTTTAGGATTGGAACAAGCACTGGTTCGTTTTGAGAGGATGTGGATTGATGTATTATAGAGATCCTAGCGCAGAAGATAAAGGAATTATGGATGGTGTCGTAGATCTCAATACTGTAACTGCCGTCACTTTGGTACAGGGTGTTCGGAATTATGGCTTTCAAACAGTAGTAAGTTTTTTGGAATATTACAATACAATAATTTGTGACCTGGTAATTTAAAAGGGATCTTTCGCCCAAAATCAAGTTTTAGAGAAAAACGTTTTTAAATTTAAAAAATCGATATTCATACTTCTGAACATTAAAATGGCTTAAAATTCATTACTCGGGGATTTTTTAGGTCACTGATTATTATGAATCTAGCATCAGAATTATAAAATTAAAAATAACAGATACAATATGACGCCAACAAATGTAAGAAGCTAATAGATTTGCTTGAAATATTTTGCAACCTTATGAAAGTTATTTAATACTTGTTCCTCAAGGGTTTCTAGGGTCCCTGATTATGCATCTGGCATCATTTTTTTAAACTTAAAATTTCGGATTCAATATGACGAACAAAATTAAACTTTGTCTAAAATTCATTATTCGGCGTTTTTTCGTGTCACTGAATACGAATCTGGCACCAGATTTTAAAAATTCAAAATCTAATGTCAAATTTGTAATTAGAGACCCAAAAAATCCTCGAGTAACAAATATCAAGAAAATCCGACTTATTTTCATAAAGAAAGTGAGAAAATGTTCATTTTTATAAAAATTATGTGTGCCGAAAATTGCGATTCTACACTGAGAAAATTTTAGGGACAATGCTGCTTCGGTTGGTGTCACTGCTGCGTTAAATCAAGAGCTGGAGCGCAACTTTACCTACGATTCGCAGCCGCCGGAAAAAAAGTAAGAATCTGTTCTAATGGACTTTACTCCGTACTCATGGAACTGATTCTTACCTTTCAAAAGTCAGAATCAGCCCCGTGAGGAGTAGATGTTTTGCGGAGCGGCTACGAATCGTGGACAGAGAGCGCCAGCGACTCTCATGAATTCCCGCAGAGTCCCCAAAATTTTCTCAGTGTATAGTGTTTGGTTTGTTTACATTTCACAACATAGCCAATGTAAAGACAAACGTTGAAATACAATGTCAGGTCTGCATGAAATAAAGTGTTAAAATGGGGTTTTGGAGGGGTTAAAAGGATTTAAAATACCCAAAATAAAATATGCTTAAAATTACCTGAAATTTTTTACTCGGGGCTTTTGGGGTTGCTGATTACGAATTCAATGTCAGTATTTTAAAATTCAAAATGGCGGATTCAAGATGACGGACAACATTTTTTTAAATTGCTCAGATTCGCTTGATACTAGTTACTTAGGGGTTTTTGGATCACGAATCCAATGTCAGTTTTTCAAAATGGTGGATCCAATATGGCGGACAAATTTTTTTAAATTGCTCAGATTCGCTTGATCCACCATTTTGAATTTTAAAAAACATATCGGATTCGTAATCAGCTACGCCGAAAATCCCCGAGTAATCAGTTTCAAGCGAATCTGAGCAATTGTAAAAAAAGTTGTCCGCCATATTGGATCCGCCGTTTCGAATTTTAAAAAACTGACATCGGATTCGTGATTAGAGACCCCGAAAACCTTTGACTAAAATATTTCAGGTGATTCTGAGCATATTTTATTTTGGGTATTTTAACCCCTTTTAACATTATATCCAGAAAACAAAGGTTGTACTCCACTCAAAATAGTTATGAAATTAATACCCCTTTATGTGACGCATTGTAGAATATGTTTGATTGGAAAATTCGCGGTCCGAAAAATGGGCTAAAAACAGGTGTTTTTAGCTTCACTCTTTCTAAAATGTTTAGGTGTTTCATTTCGCTTTTATTATTATTTTTTGTAATGCAACATGGGGATTGATAAAGAAATCGGGTAGAGACAAGATGGTTGATAGAATATATCTTATGATCTCTCTGGCTGGAGCAGTTGCTCTCTATGGAGTGGAGACATGGGGGGGGATTTCATGAATATTAATAAAGTTTATGGACGGTTTTGCAAAATGGCACTTGGAGTTGCTAGAAATACACCAATGTATATATGGAGAACAAAATTGGGGGTAATGAGGATCGGATTCACAGCAAGAGAGAAAGAGACAGCCTCTAGATATTTAAGAGACATTATGAGAATGATAGATGGCCGAAATTGTATCTCAGGGAAGACATGAAAGCAATGCTGAATCAAGAAGAGGAATTAAAATACTGATAATATAAACTTTAAATGGAAAAATAAATGAAGTTATGAGTTATATGTTGATGTAGTGGAAAATATTCTAAAAAATGTTTAAAATGCTTGATAATAAAAACAATACAAATGTAAGGAAATTGTAAAAATCCGATTTGGATAGACATACAATTAAAAAAATATTTTTTTTTTCTATTCTTTTTATACGTTTCCCTGGCGGGACTAGGGGACCGAAAAAGAACCGAGTTCGGTCCCAGTTAGGTTCTGCTTGGTACCAAGTGTAAAATCTCATTGAAAGCGAATAAAATGAAAACAATTATTAGAATTACTAAATTAGTATTTAAAGACTAGATTTATCTAATATTTTTAGTAAATTATGTTATAAATAATTAAATATTAATATATAAAGTATAAAGTGCTCACCTATCATTTTAACATTGCTGAGTAATTTTATTAATTTTTGTTGTAAAAGAGTATTAAATACTCACAAAATCCACAATAATAAATTCTAGATTTTGTATTTATTAGTTCAGTTAAATTAATATTTGAAAAATGAAACATATAATACCAACCCCCAAACATAGAAAAGGATGATTTAGACCAATAAAAATAATAAACAAACTCCTCCCACTTTTAAATTAAATTTTTCTATTTGTTGGTTGAGTAAAACGAAAAAGAAAAAAAATTAATATTTAAAAAATATATCACATAACTCCATCCCCAAAAGAAATAATGGATGATGTAGACCAATTAAAATAAAATTTAAACTTCTCCTTCTTAAAGAAACTTATTTTTTATTTGTGTCTTCAATAGAAGAAAATGAAGAAAATAATAATATTTAAAAAATAAATCACATAATTCTAACCCCCAAAAGGGGGGGATATTAATTAAAATATCTGAATTGACAATTCTAGATTATCCAAAGTATTAATACTTTGGATAATCTAGAATTTATTATTGTGAATTTTGTGAGTATTTAATACTCTTTTACAACAAAAATTAATAAAATTACTCAACAATATTAAACTGACAGGTGAGCACTTTATACTTTATATATTAATATTTAACTATTTATAACATAATTTACCAAAAATATCAGATAAATCTACTCATTAAATACTAATTAAGTAATTCTAATAATGGTTTTCATCATTTTATTCGCTTTCAATGATATTTAACACTTGGTACCAAGCAGAACCGAACTCGGTTCTTTTTCGGTTCTCCAGTCCCGCCAGGTTTCAATGACTTTATTATAATAAACATTAAACTTTTTTTCTAAATTTTGTTTTTGGTATTTGTAACTTTGCAAAAATTATTAAAATTTTTTTTTGTGAAATTATTATTTAAAAATGGGACTCGAACCACCATTGGCCTCAAAAGTGTGCTGTTGGGATAACGCTTTATGTGCTCAAACAAATCGTCACTTGACTTTACAGGGCTAATATATATATATATATATATTATATATTATATATTTCATTATATCTTTGAGGATTTTTGGAAACTTCTAACCTGCGGTCATTAGGTTTGTTCTCGCTAACTACACTGCTACACTCGAGTGCAGCAAGAGTGTGAAACGGAGTATGCGCACTTAAACAAAGTACAAAATCTAGCAAGAACGCAAAAGTGTAGAGAAAGTGCACGAAAAAATGAAAGTAAAAAAATAATTGTAAACTGCATACAATCTGTAATTTAAAACAAACAACCTTATAAACAATTGACATTGTAAAGCAATTTTTAAAATAATTATTTCTAATAATTTATTTACTATTAGTGATTTCAAAAGAAAAATTTCTGAGTTTTATGATGGTAAAATTTTTTTTAAATATAGTATTTATTCCTATTATTCCCTGCAAACATTATAATAGGCAATTCATGGAAATTTGAGATATTAATTAAATTTTACAAAAATTTTGAAGGTTAAATGTATGTACAGAGCGGAATTTATTTTTTCAAATTTTTACAGTTTAATAAACTCTGACATCTTTGTAAAATTTAATTAATTTCTTAATTTCAACCGAATTGCTCATTATAATGTTTACAGAGAATAAAACTAAAGAATTCTTAAGCTATATTTTAAAATAAGTTTCAAGAAAAACGGAAGCGACATGTTTTAAAATATTCTAAAGGTTATGTTTTAAACTTAATTTATTTCATAAATTCTTTTATTTTTAAAAAAATATGTTTACCATCATGAAATGTAGAATTTTTTTTTTAAATTCACTGTAAATAAAGTTTGGTTTTAATAAATGGGAGATTAATTATTTAAAAATTGCTTTACAATAGCAATTGTTTATAAGGTGGTACTTTACATAAATATGAACAAAATACGAATTGTTTATTAATAATTTTATAAATTAAAAATCACTAAGAAATATATTATAACTTTATGTTCATAAAATAATTATTGCATTTTAAATAAAATGTCCATTTACCGCCATTTTAATAAGAACACTCAATTACACTCGCTCGCAATCGGGTGTAATAAAATAGGGAAAAGTGCAGAGGCTTCTAGGGAGTTAGGTGTACACTAATGCGTCACTTCTGGTAACGAGAACGCCGTAGTGTACACTTTTGTACAAAGTGTAGAAAGTGCAGCTAGCGAGAACAAACCTATAATTGTATATCCTGGAAATTTCCAGGAAGTTGCCTAGGGTAACTTCCGAAAGTTCCCACGAGAAACTTCCTGGAAGTTTTTGTGCTATGTGGGTATATTTTCCTTAGTTTTTAACGAATCTTTTTTAAATTTTACAAAAAACTTCCTTAAATGCTAATAAACAAATGTCCCACTGGAAGTTTTTTTAATTAAAAAATTCACAGCAGACTTTTTATCGGCAAAGTTAAGAAAGTAGAATTTCTAACCTCTCTTAATTAAAAAAGCAAAATTGTTAAACCATTGACGATTTTTTAATTTTTTATTTTGTCGTTGCCTTCTCTTAACCCAAGTGAAAGTGTATGTCAAATTTCATTTAAATTGAATAATAATTACCAAAGATATGATGATTTATATTTTAAAATTTAATTAATTTTATAAGTCAAAATTTTCAGTTTTTGGTCATTATATTCCAAAATAATTATTCTACAAAAAAATGTTAAAGGAAAAAAAGATGCGCCATTCAATTTCCTACAAGAATGTATGTTTCAAAAATTAAAAATTCCAATTTCAACTTTTAGACCATTTTGGTATGTTTGACTAGCTTTACAGCATTCAGTCGAGCGGAGAGCGGATTATTCGATCCAGGTGCTCATTTCAGCAAAGAATATAACAAAAGATCAATAATTTGCTTTATATAATTATTCCGTGGAGGTCTTGAAATATATAACTTGTTTAGAAATTTATAACATGCTGCTAACGGTAATATTTTTTAGAAACTTTCATAACGTTCGTGTATTGTCTTGAAGACGGAAGTGGGACTGCAGAACGAGGTCTTTGTACTTGAATTGAATTTGCCGGATTAACTCGGTAGGAGTGGCTTGAAAAAATTTAAATCAATTTCATGCTAGAGTAAATCGTACATATAGGGTACTTCGTATTATACTTACCTTTAAACGAGAAATGTGATTTGTGCTCACATTTAGTGAAGGAAGCTTTAGGTTTAGGTTTTTATTTGGAATTGTGATTTAGCGACTTATTTGACAAATTTGTTTTTCAGACGTGGGATGATCGTGGTACTACAATTTTGTCTGCAATAACCGGCGGTATACGATCAGGTTGGATGTCGGCCATTAGACGTGCAGCTAATTTACCAGATCTAGAATCGAACGTCGACTCGCATATCTGTCAGGACAACCAACAAGATGTTAATCCTCAATCGCCAACTGCGTGAGTTTTTAATTTTCTGCAAAAAACATCAAGAAATTTCCTAGTTCAAGCTCTAATTTTTATTTAATTTTCCAGTTCGATCTCTGAACGGGAAAGGGACTCGATCATCCCCTCTACCCCGTTGACCCCTCGATCAGTTTTATTCTCCTCGGACGAAGAATATCGCACAGCGTCCGAGGGCGGACGACGAGAATCCGGTGATTGGTCGGAAATGCCGGTGTCACCACCACTCACGAGGAATGGGGAATGGTCCCTCGCTTTGAAAGGGTCCAACTGGTCTGATTCGACGAAACACGAATGGTCTGAGTTGCCACCTTCTCCACCGTTGACGAGGACTGCTTTGTCTCGAGTTAAAGCAAGATCACGCTCGAGTTCGCGATCGAGGGTCTACAAACGGAGCAGAAGTTCACCGCCAAGTTCGCGAAGGAGCACTCTTGATAGTGTGCGTTCAGAAGATTTGATGATGGCTTGCTGTGAATTGGGTGAGGATGAGGAACAAGCCAAGGGTCATATTGAGAGCAACAATTGCTTGCCAAACAACAATGACAATCCGTTGATAGTTGAACTGCTTGAGAATCAAGTAACGATGCTGCGGGATCAGCTCGACAAAAATCAATCGCATCCAAATACATTGCTAGTCATTATTGAGCGTCAGGAGAACGAGATCGAGGATTTGAAATCACAACTGAATTCGGCAAAAACGGAAATCGTTAACTTGGAGAAAGAACTGTCTAGGATCAGACAACAGAAGGTCGAAGCCAATATGAGGGAAACAAAAGTTAAGGAATTGTTGGACACAATTCACAGAACGGAACAAATAAGGGATAAGGATTTGGAGGATTTAGAAAAAATGAAAAAATTATATAGTCGAGATAAAGAGGTACTAGAATGCAAATTATTGGAGACCGAGATAATTTTACGAGAAACTACAGAGAGATGCGAATTAATTACGAATGAACTTTCATCCAGTCATAGAACTGTGGATTGTCTTCAGGCAGAGATAACAGCTTTAAGCGACAGGTTATCGCAAGGTAAGTTCTTAAATTCTTCATTAACACTTTGCATTTGTCGCAAGGTCGAAGGACAGGTCGAATAAGGCAGCAGACCTATTATAAGCTTTAGGTCTCAAAAAACTGAAAAGAAAGATATGTACCTAGTAAATTGCCGAAACACTTAAAAATTTTCCTTTTAGAGCAAAAAATCGTTTCTTGCATGTTTACGTTTGAAAAGACATCCTACAATACTTATTTCTGAACCACTTTCAATTTCGTTTTCTTTATAAAGATGAAAATTTGAGCTGTTTAACCCAAATAAGATTTTTTGGGTAAAATCTAGAGGTGTGCAAAAAGCTCGAAACCCGATCGAGTATTTTTGAGGTTTTTATTTTTCGAGCCGAGCCGAGCCTAATCTGTTCGAGCTCGAGCCGAGTAGTGCCTCATAAAAAGCTTGAATAATTTCGAATACTCGATTGGATTCGAGTACACGATAGAATTCGAGCTTTTAAATTACTAACAAAAACTATTAATAAGTAGAAAAATTCGAATTTAAGGGACTTACTGATCGTAGAAAATCGTTAGTTGTTAAAATAACTTACTTACTAACTAACGTAAGACATTTAAGAGGAAATCGATATTTTCTGCTTATTATTTTTTAAATTTTTTTATAAACTCGAATTTACTCGAGTAAGAATTAATAATTGTACCATATAAATAAAAAATTTGTACCATATTATTATTATAGATACACTAATTAATTAATTTATTATCACTTGTTAAAATGTATGTACATCAATCGATTCGTCTTGATGAAATGAAGATTTTTAGTTTGTTTTTAAGTCAAGAGTAACATTCTATTATAAGGCAACATGATTTTTAAGAAGGAAATAAATTTCTAATAAAAATGCGAATTTTTGGTTTTAATTATGCTTAATTCTATAAATTCAAATGCAATATATACTTTATATATACCAATCGATCCGTTTTAATGCAACGGATAAGATTATTGAAAAAAATGAGTAAAATTTTATTGTACTGGAATATAATTTTGATGAAAGAACTAAATGTTTGATAAAAAAAGGTAATTTTTCTGCTTTAATTGCCATTAACTCTATAAACTCTCATACAATTTATACTTTATATATACCAATCAATTCGTCTTGATGCAAAAAATATGATTTTATTATATATTAACTTTAATATTCAATTTTAAAAAAAAATTTGTATGAAAAAAGTAAAAACAAATTTTTTTTATAGATTTTTTAATGATAATCAATCCATTTCGAGATATTTTTATAATAAATATACCTAGCAATTTTTAGCACAATTCGTTGAAACCTCTTCGAGTTATCGTGTTCAGAAAATGAATATTTCAGTTAAAATTTTAAATAATAATTAAAAACTCTCTAAATTAATTAGTAAAAATATTTACTAATTGGCAACTGACTTTTTGCTTTTGAATTAGCAGATTTTACTAATAAATAGACGTTTCCACTAATCTAATCGTAAATTTTTACTTATTTATATTTAAAGAGAAATTAAACTTAAATGTCTGAAATGCCATGAACTTTGGCACGGATAATTTCGGAACTGCTCGACTAAAATGTTCGGCTAATCTCGGACAGTTTCGTAACCGCTCTTCGACAGCCGAAAGCCTGCTACTAGGCTGGTCATAATTTTTAATATAGTAGATAACACTATCCCAAGTAGCACGCTGTATCACCTGAATGTCATGGCGATATCTATCGGGGATATTCCTGTGACATTGCTGCAATATTGAGGGGATATTCCACATAATTTTTTCTATAAGTTCAAATTGGATATTATAGCGAAAATTATGTGGAATATTCCCTCAATATCGCAACAATATTCCCTTAATATCACAGCAATATCCCACCTCAATATCGCAGGAATGTCACAGGGATATTAAAAAAAGCGGACATTGTGATACTTCCTTAATATCACAGGAATATTCTCGATAGATATCGCCATGACATTCAGGTGATACAGCGTGCTACTTGGGATTCGTTACTAAATTTACAATTTATGCAATACTTCGATAGTATTTAGTATAATTCTCTAGTAATACTTTTTACTATTGTAGACTTTCTTACTTATAATATTAAAATTTCTTACTGACTATTCTAATTTTTGTTACTTCAGAAAAATACAAAGTAATAATTTGATTATAAAATTTCTTAAAAATGGTAATATTAATTCTTAAAAGTGCACGATTTCCCCAAATTGCAATCGGTTTTACTAAATACTAATATAATAATACGAAATATTAAAACAGAATTTCTCTCCGTGTATTAGCGACAACTGCTGGCCCGTAACATAACCTTGAATACTATAAGGCAACATTAGATGAAGAAAAAACTATTATGCATGTAAAGAGAAGAGTTCTTTAAAGGTTCGAAATGAAATCCAGGCGCTGAAAAGAAATGCCAAAGTTCAAACCTTTTTGTCATTTTTCTCTCATATATTTTAATTTATCAAAAAAAACCTTATTTGTCTTAATCAGCTGTTTTCAGCTTTAAAAATAAAAGTTAATATTTGAAATTGATTCAGAAATTAACATTTTACAAGATTTTTAAGCATGATTATACAAAAAATGTTTTTTTTGTTCTACAATGAAATTTTTTTGGTGAATCGTAAATATTCTTTTTAGTTTTTTGAGACCCATAACATCCAATAGGTCCAATCCCTGCTAAAAATAAAATAAGGAATAATGAAAAAACGTCAAAAATCTTGATGTTTTGTCACTACTTTGACGGTTCCTGAAGCTTCTAGTTAATTCTGACCAAAGGGTTTTTATGCTCTTGTTGAATCATGATGTTGATGGACTGATCATTTCTCATTGAATTATTTTTTTTATTTACAGCCCTCCAACGAAATACAGTAGGTAAATGTAAAGTACCGTTAAAACTTCAAATTTATGTGTTGCTCTTTCTTCACAATAGAATCGTGGGTCTATTGTAAGGTGCTTTGGGTGTCTAACCTGATTTTTATTGTTCAAATGTTTTGCAATTCTAATATTTAAAGTGAAATGAATATAAATTCAGAATCTAAAAATCTCCACGATAACAAATATCTAAAGTTTATTATAGAAAATATATTTTCAAGAAAACTGTGACGTGTCTCGAAAACCTTAATTGATAAAAAAAAATAAATATCATTTTTGAATTTAATCTAAGTCGATGAAAAACTAGCATAATAAACATAAACAAATAAAAAAATTTCCCTTAAATTTTACGCCGGTCAGTTGATCTTTTTTCAGGTAAAAGAGGGTGTCGACTTTTAAAAAACCTGAACTTTTGAAATTTTCTGATTAAACATGATTCAATCCTGACATTCTGTGGCTGCATTGATAACAAAACCAGGCTGAAATCATCAGAAATTCTGACTATATTTCTGTCGTTTTGTAATTTTATTTTTAGTAAAATTTTTTTAGTTTTTTTCGGAAATGTGAGAGAAAAAATCCTAATTCTATTATTTTATCTCTTTTCTAGATAACATTTTATTCCTGGAATTTTATATTTTTCAATTGTTCTAATAAGCTTGTTTCGCTGAAAATATATAAAATATTAATTACTCAATGTTGTAATTTTAGGAATTGATGAAAATGAAAGGCTGTACACTATAGTTCGAGAACTAGAAGGAAAAAGCAGTCTCTCGGCAGCAAGAGAAAGAGGAAAAAGCTTTGATTCGCTGAGTGATCTGACAAACATCGATCTTGATTTAGATTTGAATGCGTTTGATAAAGAACGCGTAATGGAGGAATACGACGAATTGCGTGGCCGCTTTGAAAAAGCCATATTGGAAGTTCGCGTAATGCGTAAAGAACTTCGAGAGGCACACGCTGCACAGGATGCTCTTGAGCTTCAGGTTTTTGCGTGCAAACAAGAGTCGGGGCGAACCAACGATGCAAATCAAGCGCAAATGCAATTAATGGCCGCAAAAATTCAAGATTTGACGAACAAATTCGCCGGGAGCGAGAAACAGATGAGAGCAATGAAGCAGAAGATGACCAAAGCTGAAACGAGGGACAAAAGACGATCCCTCTCACTGAAAGGACGAGAGTCTTTTCAAATTTCTCAAGAAGTCGAGGATAAACTCCTTGACCTTGAAAACAAGATTTGCGCAATTGAGCGCGGCAAAAGTATTGCATTAAATTCGAAAGAATCAAGTCTTAACCCCAAAAAGGAACGAAGACGGGAGCATCGAAGTTTAGACCGCGCGAGGTTGCGGAGAAAATCCTTGGACAGCGCAACCAACTCTGAGCCGATGAAGGTACTCATTCGATTAAGCACACTAGAAACGAAAGTGACTAATGTTGCCGAGAGTTTGGCGAGTGACGCTGAAAAGGATTCAAGTGAATGTAGCGAAATTAGTACATCATCTACAAGTGAAGTGTCACTCGAGGTTATATCAAGACTAAAGAAATTGGAGCGGGCAGTTGCAAAGTCAAAGCGACGACTGGAGAAGTGTCTAGGTTCCACACAAGCCGAAGAGAAAGCTGAAAAGTGCCTTCGTGCTGTAAACGACATTCTCGACACGTGTGTTGAATGCAAGAAAAATCAAGCCAACTCCCAGGTCACAGAGTCAGTAGGTGTTATAGTATCTAGGCTAGAAATAATTCTTAGAGATAAGATGTGCGAGCTAATGAAGCGACGGCAAGTGCTCACGCAGGATGGGCAGCTCAATGACAAAGAGAAGGCGAAATTGATCGCCGAGAGAGTAGCATTCGAGTGTGTGATACTCCGGCAAATCAAGTGTGCAATGTCGAGATCGACTAACAGGAGCATCGTTTTGAGCGAGTTGGTTGAAACTAGTCAGCTTATTTCTAACTTAAAATCTAAGATTTTTGGAACTAAGCACAAAACCTACCAAAACATAAGTTTTATCGATTATCTCACAAGAATTTTAGCCAATAAGTTATTGCTAGTTAGTGGCACGACGAAATCACCAACAGAGGTGCGAGAAGTCTCGGCTGCTCAAGCTGAAAGTCTTAATTTTCTGCTTCAGAAACAAAAGGAAATCAATGAGATCATGCGACGGTTCAAGGACGCCAAGTTGAAACATCTCGCGGAAGCTTTGGCAACAGAAACGTTGAGTTTGTCCGAGCAAGAGGAACTTAATTGTCAAATTAATCATGACGAGAGAAGAGAAAGGAAGCTAGTTGAAGACAGAAGAATCCGCGAGGCCTGGGCACTGGCTCAGGAAACTGTTAGCAAGGAACTCGTGCAGGCGGAGATTTCGCATTTCATCATGCGCTGCGGACAATTATACGAACAAAATATCACATCATTCACCGACACTTGCTTCATTTTTGATACGTCAGATAACGTTGTCCTAGAATCATGGGCTGACAAAGCGCAAGTCAAATTGCGCGAGGAAATGGAATACTCCATCGAAGAACTAACGGGCATTTACGAGGAGTGTCTAAGGCGAATGAAAATTAATAAATCAAAATTGGACACCAAGAACGAGTCGAGAGAGTTACTGATGGACTACGCCGATGTGGTGGCGCAAAAGGCACTGATCGACGCTCGAATCTTCTTGCTTCAGGAGAACTCGAGGCAGAAAATGACGTTTACGGGAAAGACTTTTGTTTCCAGTCTCATTCAACAGGAGGATATTCTCTCGAGCATTCTCGAGGCAGATTGTCTGTTGGAGAGTAATCCGATCCTTGATTCCGAATACATCTACCTCTATCAGCAGTTCGCAAAGGAGTGCGAGGAGATAATCCCCGTCAACAATCGCAGCAAGGATCAACTGAAGAATGTCTCACACTTGTTAATCGGGATGGAGGAAGATATTGCGAGTCTAAAGATGTGCTTCCGGGAAATCGATTGGCCGAAATCTAATATTGTGATCTCTGATTGGAACAGCGTTTGTCACAAGTGCTCGGAATTAAAGGAACAAATCAAGCGAATTGGCGATTACATGAAGAGTGCCTCGTGTAAACAGTGTGATATGCTTCAAAGTAGAATTCACAGAATGAGTGCAGATCACTCCCAGGAATTGAAAGAATTGCAAAAAAATCAGGAGCGAGATTTGATGGACATTAAGGGAGAATGGGACATTCAGAGACATTCGATGACTTCGCAGTATGAACTGGAAGCGGCGAGTCTCAGGGAGAGGGTTAGGCTACTTGAAAATCGTCTCAACGAAATGGATTCGGAACATTCGGCTTATGTTAATGAATTAAGATCTGCTTATCAACGATCAGTGACCACGGACTTGGATGCTGATGCTGAAACGAGAAAGAGATACAAAGAAGAGATTAAGCAACTTCGGGCGCTTTGTGAAAAAGGGTTGTTGGCAATGGAAAATTCACATCGGCGAATCTTGTCTGAGATGGAAGAAAAGCATAAGCAAGAACTGGAGAGTTTAAGAGTCGAAAAGGAACAGGCGCTTTCGGAAGAAACACAGGCTACTCTGGCTGCTCTTGATGCTATGAGGAAAGCTCACGAACATGAGGTGCAAAAGGAAATTGCCAAGTTTAAGCAGGAATTCATTAAACAAGTTCAAGCAAGAGAGGACATTGGAATCCTTCACAAGGAACATGAGTGAGTTTTACTCTTTTATTGCTTTTAAATTTAAATGCTTACATTTAAATTAGTAATAGTAACACAAAACAATTTGTAATTACGCCTTTTTCATAAAATCATTTATTTAATTCTATTAACCCTAATAGAAATGGCAACTGGGTTTGTTTGTAATTCCAATCAAGATTCCAATCTGATTTTAGATTTCAAATTAGCAAGTGCAAAAGCCTCCACGTTACAAACTTTATAAAAATGCAAACATTCTTTCAGTATTCTTTCACTTAATATGACATGACATTTGCTAAAGATTAAAGTGGGAGAGTAAGTTACCAGGGTGTTTACTAACCGGGAAAACCCGGGAATTTATTTTGACTGGGAAAAATAAATGACAATTTGTAGTACTTCATGCGATTGTAGTATTTCAATTAATGTATTAAAAATTAATTCTAACTTTCCACCAGTATTTGGTGTTACGTAGAGCCTATTTTGAAACAATTGTATTGCAAGTAGATCCTATGTTACGAATGCTAAAATCTAAAATAAGACATAAATTTTACTTTCTAAATTTGAATCATACTAAAAATGTTTACTCATTTTAATTAGTGACTGACTTTTTGCTTTTAAATCAGTAAATTTCTGTTTGGCAAAAAATTTCCGATTTTTCCTGATCGAATTAAATTTTCAGCTATTTTTCGTCTTTCTTTTCCGGTTTTAACATTCTATTGATTAAATGTATCAGTAGAAACTAAAACCTGTTTATGATTCCCACATGGGAATCTACATGGTACATTTTCCCATATATTATTTCTTATGTGAAATCTTTTTTCATTTTTTGAAAAATATTTCAGAAAATGAACATAACCCAAATTTTTGTAAAATTTAAGAAGAAAAATTTTGATTTATAATTAGGAATTTGTTATTTATTTTCAAAGTCATTTCTACAACATTTCTAGAGTTCAAAAAAAAATTTTATTCATAAATCCTGATTTATCCTAAAGGCGCCTTAAGGACTTTCTATATTCCAGTGCTCGTTGTAGTCAAATTTCAGTTTTATTGATACTTTTACTTTTACCATTTTTTTACTTTTACCCGTAATGTATTCACGCTCCTTCACAAGAGCAGGACAGTGACACAAAATTTGTGTCGAGGTTTTATTTTCCTCTCCACACCTACGGCATTTCGGATTCTCCACAAACCCCATTTTATGCCTATGATAACGCAAATCACCATGACCGGTAAGCAGCCCTGTTGTGATTTTCGCCTCTTTCCTGTTAAGTTTACGAAATTTCGCTTTCCTCTTGGGATTTGTGTTAGTCCCTATGAGGTTTTGGCTTGTCTACAGCCCTTAGCCGCCCTCCATTCCTCTTGGTGCTTTGCTGCCAGCCACTGTTTAAATTCCAGGGCCAATAATTTGTCAGAAACTATCTATCACGGAGTTAGAGAATTATAAGAGAAACTTCTATTAGTTTTCCAATTCCCTGATAGATGAAGAGAAATACCTCTCTCACGGACGACTCGTCTTGCGTAAAGTATAAGTATCAATCCCTTAAACACGCGCTTCACAATATTATCTTAAATGATAATATAAATTTATTAAGTTTCCGAAGTTTTAGTTCACTATTAATAATTTTATGAGAGCTATGAACCTCCCGGGTCCAAAAATTAATGTTCATACGCAAGTGCGCGTTCATGCTTGGCGCTGCGCCACACTTTATAAACATGTATACATTTTTCAATTCTCTTTCGGTTTTGTTGGGTTAGCGATACTAGCAAACCTATCGTGAAAATTTCGAAACATGGAAATTATCGTCTGCTGCGCGTTGGTTTGTAAATTCATTTTTGTAGGTTATAATGTTAAAAACCGTGGATTGTAATAAATAAGATGTGTTTACATTTAAGTGTTTACAACAAAATATTGATTCAGTGAAACTTCCTTCACAAAAAAGGGTTTCTTCACGAGGGACTCACTTATTCTTTGGATTCCAACGATTTGAAGATAATGGATATGTGAGAAAAAGAGTATCAGTTCCTTTAGGTACAGCGCTTTTCCCTGAAGATTGCGCTAGTATCACCGAAAGAGAATTGGAAAATGAATACATAATTTTTTTAAATTGCTAATAGAGTGGGAGCTCCTTATACTACTTCACGGTCTACATGCTGTCAGATAGTTTTTTCTCTCGGTAATTTTTTTTATTAACAATTTTTTATTGAAAAATGTACAGTTTAACTGTTATGACAACATCAGAGTGTAACGACAGCTTAGGATGATAGTAAAAACAAAGAAAAATTACTCGCTATAATAATATAGCGAGTAACTTTTCCTAATTTTTACCTGAGAATTGTGCATTGTTATGTTAATATTTAGTTGAATATTACGGTAAAATATGTCGTAAAACTGTTCAAAAAGTTCTAATATAAAGAGGAGTATTAACTTATTGAAATGAAAATATTCTTTCATAAAAATACTTATTTTTGTATTATTTTTAGTAGTTCGCCAGAAAAACGACCTTAGTGATTTGTTAAAAAATAATTTTTTTTTAAGTCGACTTAGGTCGTTTTTCGAGCGAACGGCTTAAATAGTTTAAGTCTGCTACGACGTTAACTCAACAATTTTTTATTAAATATTTGGGAATTTGTGAAGATAAATTTTAGAAAAATTATCAGTTAAAATTCTCTTTAATTTGCAATCTAAAAGTAAGACATTTTAGTACTTGCAGCAAACTTGCAGTAAGCTTACGTGTAAGATTGCAAATCTTGTGGTGTAAGTTTGCTCCAAACTTATAGGTTACTTGTGCAGTTAATTTAAAATTACTTTAATTTCTATAAATTGGTACTAAAGTTAAATAAAAATTAAATTTTTAAATTATAATTGCTTACCTAATCATATTCAAAAGTGCGACAGTAACTCTATCTTTAAAGTATATATGAGAGTTTCCAAAGTACAAATATTTCAAATGGAAATGTAGAATATTAGTTTTTTTTTATTTTTTTGCAAGTAGTGTATTGATGAGGTACCTTTTATGCCTTAAAATAAGACTTAATCTTTATTGTAAAGGTCGAATATATTGAAAGAATGGACAACACTATTGCAACACTACAAGCAATTATAATTTAAAAATTGAATTTTAATTTAACCTTAGAGAAATTTTATAGAAATTGAAGTAATTTTTAATGAACTGTATACTATTGACTCTTCTTAATACTATTGGAGTTGCAAATTTTAATTTAATTTAACTTTAAAAATTATAATAATATTGCACTCGACTCTCGGATCTTTTGCATTCAATTCTTTTACACGCTCGATCCTTTTAAAATTTTTCTCCCTCATCTTATACCTTTTACATTAAATAAATAAATGACTATCAGAGTATCAAAACATTTATTTTACCATAACTTAGGTTATCTAAAGTGAATTATAACAATTTATCCATTATTTGATTAAAATTACATTAAGATTTTGATCATTATAAATGTAAATATTAAAACTAAACATAAATTATGTCATTACTTTACATATTTGGTTACACATATTGTATTCTTTTGCATTGCCATGGCATTTGTTTTGGTAAAAGGTATGAGAGGATTTGGTCCCATGAGTGCAAAAGATCTTAGAGTCGAGTGTTCACTTTTCACCTTATCAATGCTCATTTACAATTTCAATAGTTTTTGATATATTCGACTTTCACAATAAAAAAAAGGATATTATTACCTTATCACATATTATTCATAAAGATTTCTAAATATTTATTATTACATGTAACAAAATTTGACACTTTGAGGTTATGTATTTTGTTTTTTTATTGTCAGCGCTCGGATTATTTGATGGACAGTTTCGAAATTACTTTTTATTCGTATTTTAGTCGATTTATAATAATAAAAACTAATTTATCGGTAGCGTTCGACTGTCGGTAAAGAAAATTTAATATTTAGACGTTTCTGAAAATGACCACATATGAATTGTATTCTCGCATGTTTAGATATTTATCAACTAACCTGAACCTGTCAATTGCTTAAAGATTAAAAATATACAATTATTAAATTCTGTGAATTATTTAAAAATTCACTACCGTAATCAGAACTGTCAGTTCAGATTGTCTATCCCTATTTTCACGCAAGCTAAGCTTAAATTAAGACCAGTGTTAGTTTCAAGACTTGCTTAATTCCCACATAGCACAGTTTTATCCGGGAAGTTTTCCACGTTAAGTTCGGAAATTTGCCGTGTTAAGTTCCTGGAAACTTGATATGTATCAAGATTTAAATTTTCCACTGTTAACTTCCAGGAAATTATTAATGGAATTTTCCTAAAAAAAATGACTAGAAATTTACTAAAAATTTAAGGAAGTTTCTCTAAAATTATTTCTGTTAATTTCACAATTGTTCAGTAAATGTTCTTAGAAAATCTCCCCTAAAATAGAAACGAATGTTTCTTGTATAATTTATTCGCTAATTTTACATTAATTATTATTTAAAATAATAATAATAATAAATATTTAATTAATACTTATACAAAATGGGATTTTCTCATGAAAATAATCATTAAGATTACTTGTACCTTATGAGAAAGATTTTTTTCCTCTACACACATGTTAGTTCAGCATAGTTGGTTAGGTAGTTGCGTTGCGCCCGTCGAAACCCTCATTCGATTCCCCGTTCCCCCGAATTTATTTTCAAGTTTGTCTTCTTTAATATTAGGTTTCCAAAAACAAAAATACAGTGGAATTCCAATTATCCGAATCAATTGGGACCAGACCCTATCCGGATAATCGAAACGGGCATAACAATGATATACTTTGAATAATAAGACTGTTGTATCTTAAAATGAGAATTAGGCTTTTGAAATAAATAATACTCAATTGTTTCTTGTTTTTGATAACAAAATTCTATAAGCATAAATTTATTATAAGGTGTACATAAAATTAGTGTTGGAGCCGATAGTTTTTGCTCGGTGTTCTAAGCTAGACTAACTAACGTTTTCGTTTTATTCATACATTTTAAAAATCTTACTATTTGGCAACATCGCATTTTTGACCTGAGATTTGGCAACATTGTATTCAAAAGTGGGTTCAATAATAAAGGATGTACAGGTATGAGAAGATTTCGTAGGTACCCATAGGAATATAATTGTAAAAGCATTAACACTGTAGAATTCGACTGTAGTAAAAACAACTGCGGGAAAAGTATAAATAAGTACAGTAGAATTCCAATTACCTGGATTCGAATTATCCTGAAGTCAGATTAACCGGATTGCCGACAACGAGGCATTGCACTGCAAATAAAGTGATTTTAGACTGTAGTCTTTGTTATGTCGCTAGAAATTAAATTAAATTTTTATTTATTAAATATAAATAATAAATATTTGAATGAGTAATACTAGTTCAAATAACTAATATTACAATGAGAAAAAGGCGCAGTTATTTCAATAGCTTATAGTAGGTTTAACGAAAATTATATGGTTATATGGGCAATTCTCCGGAACCGGGCGATTTTGTGTTACTAACATTTAAATTAATTTTAGTAATTTAATTGAGGTGCGTAACACCTAATAGCATCCAGGCCCTTAATTTGAATAAAACAAAAAAATTTAGTATTTTTAGTAACAAACTTGACAAATAACAAATTTGTTACTTTAAGTACTTTTCTTCATTAAAAGTACACTGAAACTCCCAAGAGAGTCACTCGCAGAGTTTTATGTGACTCTCTTGGAAAGAGACCTTGACCTTTCAAAAATGAAAACATTAAGGGCCGTAGGGTCTATGAAAAGAATATTTGTACGTCAACATGAAAGGGGTCCATTCATTCTATTTATAATTTATGTACATGGTTATAAATTTATTTTCTTTTTTACAAATTTATATTATAAGTTCAACAAATTTTATTAATACAAAAAGAAAAATTTGATTATTATACTATATATACTATTTGATACTATAATTAGACAATATGAAATGGAGAAACAAATTTCATATTTGAATAAAATATATTATTTTCATTAATTAAAAATGAATACAGTTTTCTCAAAAATATTAAATTAATATTGGATTAAATCATTACCAAAAATTCTGATCAAAGTATAGTTTTAAAAAATGTTTAGTATAAATTCTTTTCGGGTTGATTAATTTTATTTAACAGTAAAAAAAATTTAAAACAAAAAATCTTCAAAAATGGTTTTAAATATGTAAATAATTAGGGCCTTAAAGGAACACTTAAAATTTACGCTCCTGTTTTTCGTTAGCTGATTTTGATCCCACCCATCTGTACCCCCCTGACGTCTTTAAGAGCAGCGACCACAGCTAGTGACTCTCTTGAGAGTTCCAGTGTAGTATAATTCATTCAGCATTAAACTAGGATAATTAACAATTATTATAAATGATAATTCTAATACTAAAGAATTTTTTTAACGTTGAAAAAAATATGTACTTCGATTTATAAATAAATTATAGCAATTCAAAAATTGTTACTCATAATTATCAGTAAAACAAAAATTTTAAATTCTTTCCATTTTTGTACTTTCAGCAATTAATTAATCGTTTTTATTTTTTTTCCATATATTATTTACATATAAAGGAATGAAATAAAATTTTATAAAAGTTTGTGCCTTTAAAAATAAAGAATAAATAACAAATATTGTCCGGAAATGTTCATGCATGAATGACATGAAATGTAGTTATTTTTTGATGGCACATTGATAAAGTAAAAATACATAATATGAAATCATTCGTTATCGGTAGATAAAATTTATAATATTGTAATTTAAAAATGCTAAATATTTATTCCTATAATATTATCAAGAAACATTAAAAACAATTGTATTACAAAATTTTTTCAAGATTTTTATCAATGAAAAATTTTTGTGTTTCATTTGTTTTGATTTTGACAAGTGTGTTTGAAAAAAGTTCAAAATAATTAAATTAATTTACACAACTTTGAGGTTGCAAAAATTTAAATATGCTATGGGTAAGTAAGAAACTGTCAATTTTTTGAGTTTATTAATCACTATTATTTATTTTTATTATTTTATTGTTATTTTTTTATAATATATTTAATATATTTATTTTATGATTTGATTTTTATAATTGTTTACTTTATTACTTATTTATTATTTATTATATTGTTGTTTTATAATATTTATTAATGATAACTATTTTATTAATCAATTTATTAAATTTTAAAATTTTTAAATAGCCATTGTCTAAGTAGTAAAATAAATACAATTGCTTTAACCTATTTGTTATTTTCACTCTATTTACAAATTATTTTCTAGTTCTTATAATGAATTTTCAATTTAAAAATAGATGAACCTAAAAAAATAGAAAACACAGACAAATTATTATTTATTGTTATTGCAAATAAATAATAAAATTGGCTTTAAAAAATTAATTTTATAATAAATTTTTTTGACATTCGTTTGCTTATAACTTATTCAGCACTTGAAGAAAATGAATCACGCAAGAATTTATTATTTTCTCATAGGATTTTGAAAAATTTAATATATAATTTTTTGTTGTGCTATCGGTTTTAAAATTTTTATATTCATAACGTTAAATCGTCCTGTTCCAGAGAATTGTCCATATACACTGTAAAAAATTTAGGAAGTTAACGGACTCGGGAGTTAAATTTTTCGAGTTAAAAATCAACTCCAAAAGAGAGTTAATTTACTAACTGCCTTCATCATCAACAAAACCGTTGCAAAAATGTTTACAAACATCTGTGCTTTTACGACAAAGGTAGAGCAATTTTGAGGATTAAGTGTTAATTGCTTTTACAATTATGTTCCTATGGGTACCAACGAAATCTTCTCAAACCTGTACATCCTTTATTATTGAACCCACTTTTGAATACAATGTTGCCAAATCTCAGATCAAAAATGCGATGTTGCCAAATAGTAAGATTTTTTAAAATGTATGAATAAAATGAAAACGTTAGTTAGTCTAGCTTAGAACACTATGAGACCAATTACATCTTTTATAGCTAATCCAATACAAAATCTATCAAAACTTAAAGCAAACACTTTTACAAAATCTCTAAACACTGAAAATAATCACTATATTAAAGACAGTTGGTATTTTAAAAATAAACTTAATAATATTTTTATTCTTCCAAATTTTACTATCTTTTCACTTGATATTGTGTCCATGTATACAAACATATCTTGGACACTAATCAATAATACCATTAGAAGTAAATGGTCAGAAATTGAAAAACATTCAAACCTTTCGCAGGATGATTTTCTTGAAGCTCTAAATCTTTGTCTGAATTCAGCATACTGTCAATTCCAAGGGGAATTTTATAAACAAATTTTCGGTTTACCAATGGGTTCTCCAATATCTTCCAGTGTAGCTAATTTTGTCATGGAAGGTATCGAAGATAAAATATTAAGTAAAATTAATTATAAAATTTTTTTTATTTTCGTTATATTGATGATATATTAATCTGTGCACCCTAAAATAAGGTGGATGATATGTTATGTATATTCAATTCTATCGATAAACCTTTAAAATACACTTTAGAATTATCTAATAATAATAAAATTAATTTTGTAGATCTTTCTCTATCAGTTGAGAGTAATAATTTTATTCGGACAAACTGGTTCCGAAAAGCTATTTGGACAGGCAGATATATGAATTTCTATTCACACGACGTTTTAAGTCATAAAATTGGTATTATATACACTCTTGTTGATAGGGCTATAAAATTGTCAGATCAACAATTTCATCTTGAAAATCTTGATATTGTTAAAAAAACTTTATTACTAAATGGATATCTAATTGATCTGTTAAATAGAAAGATTTCACAGAGGTATAATACTCTTATTAGTAATTGATCTAGAAAAATAGTAATAAAAGCAGTTTTCCAAGAGAAAAAATTATTAGTATTCCATATATCCAAAATTTTGATAAAATTCTTTTTAATATTTTAAAACTATACAACTTTAGTTTAATTTTTACAAATTCTAATAATTTTAAAAATAAAATTTTTCCAAAATTGATTTTGATTTTGACAATACTAATATCTTACAAATTAAAATAAATAATTGGAAAAGAAAACATTTAGAAATGATCTATATTAAAAACAATACTTATAGTATTAATTAGAGAACAGGTATTGACAATTTAGATAAAATTAAATTAAAATAACACAGCCTCACAAAAAAAGAAAAGAAAAGTACCATGTGCGAAAGACCACAGTACCATACCTCTATATATTTTGATGCGCTAAACACGAATCCATAGTCAGATTTGCTACATCACATCAGTATTTTTTCTACCCTCAAAAAACATGTCAGATTTTATGTAAGTTATGTAAGTTACAATTTGTTTTAAAAATGTATTAGATTTGTCTCAAACTTGTTTCTTAGGGGTTTTTAAGGTTGATGATTACGAATCTTCAGTCATATTTACGTTCTATCTGCCTTGATATCTGCTCCCCATTTCATTAATATCTTGTAGGATTTGGAGCTTCAAACTCATCAAACATCCCAATTTTTGAAAGTTTTTGATCATACCATTCACTATTAGTTCTCAATTCTCGCTATTATGGTTGCTAAGAAAGTTTTAAATAACTTCTTTAAAACTAAGCTATGCAGCTTTCTCCTTTTTACTCATTACTGTGATAAATTTTTCATCTTTTACTAGTTTGCGAATTTGAGGCCCAATAAAAATTCCTTCCTTTAATTTAGCATCAGATATAACTGGAAATTTTTTCCTAGGTACTTGAAACATTTCCCTTCTTTATCTAAAGACTTTACAAACTGTTTCAATACACCTAGTTTAATATGTAAAGGTGGTGGAATTACTTTTTTAGGTTTAACTAGAGGTTTTTTTATAATATTTTTAGAAGCTGGTGTAAAGGATGTTCTTTTGGGCCATTCTTTTTGTACGTAATGTTTTTTCAATCTTTACTGTCCCACAAACATAAAAAGCAAGGTGTTTTCGTAAAACCTGCTTGTTGTCCCAACATGATACTTATCATCTTAAAATCTCCACAAATTTGCCAATTGTGTTCATTATATTTAATTTTTTGTTATATATTTAAATACGTGACACTGCAGTTAGCCCTCCTGTCTCTAGTCTTCTTGATTATAGCCCTTTACATTGGTCATGCAAAAGTAGCAATCTTCTCGATTCAATGGTTTTTTCCACAATGTTGGTTTTTTAAGCTTCAGGTGTATATCCTCTTTCGTATCATTCCAACGAGTAAACATTGTGTAGCAGGAACTGCAGATTGTATGTGGAACCCATTTTTAATCTGATTTGACTATCTCAAAATCAAAACAATCTTTGTAGATTTGTTGAATGTTTTCATTAATTAATCTGCTCTAAAAAAACTTTTGAAGCGTTTGAAGTTTTTTTTATTGCTTTGATTTTTGTAAGCCATAATATTTAGGATAATGCCTGCACGCTAGGCATCCTAGTCCGATCGCAGGCGAGTCCACCGTTCTAGGGGTGATAACTCTCATACCTCCTAGGCCTAAGTATGAGAGCTTTCCGACTTTGATAAGGACATTGTCAACTCGTCGTCGGACGATATCATCCTCACACCGTAACTTCCCCCTGCAAAAAACAGCGCGCCTTCGCTGGCTTCGTTACTTCGGTAGACAGGAAGCAAATCATTCTACACAACCCCATTCGGGGCAGTTGTCATCACCTACTACATCTATCGAAGCAGCAGGATTAATATTGTGCCAAAGCACAACAGAAATACAACATTGTATTATGTCCTAGCAGGCCTGCGTCCAAGAGAAAAGTATTCTGCAATTGTTGAATTAAACTTCATGCAGAAATTATGCCTAATTCTCTAGAAATGTTCCTCAGGGTGGCCACTGACCGGGAATTAGCCTGGAATGTTATACACAGGGAAAAGCCTGGAAAAAGCCGGGATTTTTAATAAAAACCGGGAATTCTGACATTTACAGACAAAATCGTTGAATCTATTAAATATGTTTCAAAATAATATACGAAACATTTTGAATATACGCGCGTTATTTCTCTCTATGGTAAAGCATGCGCAGTAACGTTCGACCATAGGTGTTTTCGATATTCTCCATGCGATGTAATTCTTATTTTTCATTGGTCGAAATAAAAATGTAGTTGAGAGCTCTATACTTAGTATATTCACAGCATAACGCCGAAAACATCTTGTCTATCATCTTTGTAGTTTTTATAGTGTCTGAATTGGTCTGAATTTTTCGAAGCCACATTAACCCTTCCTCTCACTGGGAGGGAAAGAAGAAGAAGATCTTTGTAGTTTGTTGATAAACAGGATAATTCAAAGTTTAATTAAAGGCTCCTAAGAATAAAACAGTATTTTAATAGTAATGTGAAGAAGTATAGTTTAATAATTTTCTTGTAAGTATATAATGTTGATATTAAATTGATTTGTATATATGCATGTACTGAAAATATAAAAAAGTATCTTTGAAACCTAACCTCAAATTTGAAAACTGTTTATCACTTAAAAATATTAACGTGAAACTATAAAAATAATTTTTTCTTTACTTAGGAATCTTAATTATATCTATTAATATTTATTTTTAGGTTAATTGAATAATGGGCATCGAAAGGAAAATGTACTTTTCAGTTTGACTGGTTATTTCAACCAGAATTTAAATCCTGGATCGAGAAAGTTCCGAATAATAACTTCAATGCTCGTTGTAAACTATGCAATGCCGAGATTAATTTGAGTAGTATGGGAAGGCAATCTCTTATTAGTCATAGTAACGGTACAAAACAGTTACAAAAGTGATCTCGTAGATCTGTTACTTACATGTTCTTGCGTTGTAATTGGTTTTGGTGAAGTATTGAATAAAATATGCCAAAGATCTCAAATGGACATAAATGTAAGATATTGGCATGAAAGTGCCAACGAAGATTGTAAACGATACACAGAAAAAAGGGTGGTAATATTACAAAGGGTAATGGGTAAAAATGACTTGGGTAAAGAGTAAAAATTACGACGGATAAAATTACAGAGGGTAAAACACTTACCTGAATATGTCACTAAAACAAATTAAAAGTTTTTTTTTCTTCTAATTATATCAGGAAGGTTAAATATTAAATTATTTTGATTAGAACTTGTTTGAATCAATCATAACTTGATAATTTTTTTACCTAAATTAATAAACAATTATATTTTCCAATTTGACTTGTTGAATTAATCACTTTTAAATTATCCATTTTATGGTTATGACTTTGTAAACAAACAAGAGTTATAATACAATATAATAAAATGTCTCGCAAAGCAGTACATTTTTAATATAAATTTTTATTTTATTAAGCAAATTTTTTCTTTTCTATAAAAAATGTATAATTGTAAATCATAATACATAATTATGATAAATAAATTTTGTCTTTCAAAATCATAATTTATAAATAATTATAATGAAAAAGCAAATATTTATCTCATTATGTTTTGTTTGCTTGTTCAAGTGTTGAAGTAACTAATGTCAACTAATTTATTTAAAACCAAAAAACTGAAACATCTTTAATTTATAAAATTTATTTAAAATATTTTAATGCTGTAATTTAAAAAAAAAATTTCTAAATTGAAAACAAGAATTGTTTTAAAGAAATGTGATTAATAATTACGCATTAACCAAAATTGTCTTCCTTATTAAAAAAATTTTTCAAAGAAATAATTTGATATCATATTATTACAGAAATAATTTTATTATAGTTTAAAACAAAATAGTTTTTAGAAACAAATATTTATTACACCGTTTTCTTTCCTTTGAATATAAATGAAATATTTTCAGAAATGTATAATTCGAAAATTTCCTATGAGCAAATTTATTTTTTTTTAAATTATAATTTTTACAAAAAATGCGACTGGAACATAAATATTATATTTTTTCAATCTTTTCTTAAAAAAATTAGAATTCGTTAACAAGCTTATAATTAAAAATAAAATATTTAACAATCTTTCAGATTAAAATATTGTTGAAAAATTTGAATTTTCTATGTATACTTACTTTTAAATGGAAATTTTGAAGAATTATTGTTTTGAAAAAGTTTAATTTAATTTTTTTAAATAATTTGAAGTTACGTGCATTTACGTGGAAATTTTTTCAAATTGTATTTTTCCTGTATTCCTGTTTGTTTTTCCTGTATTTTCATGAAGAAATTTTCCTAAACGTTTTAGAGTATGTTTAAAAACTTTTCGTGATTCATAGAAAGTTTTCGATAATTTTTTAGAAAAACTCTCTTATCTATGTTAATAAATTTTTAAAACAAATGTATGTGAAAATTCTTAAAGAACTTTTTAAAAAATTATTGGAAATATTTATTGAAATAATAAAAATAATTTTTTATATTTGACATTTTTAAACCTTTTAATTCCTGTGGAAAAAAATAAAAATTAATTATGTAATTAAAAAGAAAGTTATTTATATTTTCAAATAATTTTTCAATTAAAGAAATTCATAAGGCGTAAGTACATATTATATATGTAACAAGGCATTTTTTGAGTAAAATTGTTTCCATTTTTTAAAAATATTCAATTTCTTTATAAATAAAAATTGCAATCAACAAATAATGTTCATTTATATTTATTTCTTTATTTATAAAAAACTTTGAATTTTCTTAGAGCAATAAATTATAAGTAATAATAACATTTATGTGAAAAAAATCTCTTTTTAATAAAAAAAATAAAAAAACGTAATAAGTATTTGCTTCATCATAATTATAAATTATGATTAAGAAAAGTAAAATTTGTTTACCATAATTATGTATTATTTATTAAAAATTATACATTTTTTAAATAAAGGAAAAAACTCATTAACTAAAATAATAATTTATTTTAAAAATTTTCTGCTTTTCGTGACTTTTTGTTATATTATTTCCCAACTCTGCTTTGTTTACAAAGTCATAACCATAAAATGGTGAGTTTCAAACTGACTCAATCAACAAGTTTAATTGAAAATCAACTGGTTAATTAATTTGAGTAGTAAAATTATTTAATTATTATTAATTTGAACTGGTTCTAATAAGAATAATTCAATATTTAACCTTATTAATATAATTAGTAAAGAAACAGCAAAGTTGTTTTACTGACACATTCAAGTAAGTGTTTTACCCTCTGTAATATTACCCATCGTAATTTTTACCCTTTACACAAGTCATTTTTACCCATTATCATTTGTAATATTACCACCCTTTTTTTCTGTGATATTACGATTCAGATTTTTTAAGTAGTTGCAAGGCTTCAGATATATTAGACGCATTCAAGCAATCTGTTTCAAGTGTAGGATTAGAAACAATTTTACAAGTGTCGATGGATGGTCTGAACGTGAATATGAAGTTCTTAAAAGATTTGAAAATTGATTTAAAAGAATCTGGATTGAAACAAAAATATTGGATCTTGGAAGTTGTGGTTTACATGTTGAAAATAATGCTTTTAAAGCTGCTATGACTGCTACAGGGTGGGATATCATCTCATTTTTAAGATCCTTATATTTATTTTTTAAAGACATTCCATCCTGAAGAGCACTTTTCACCTCGTGTACGAAGTCGCAAAGTTTTTCTTTGAAATTTGGTACTACACGATGCAGACGTTTCCACGAGAGCAATCGAATTACTTCCATTGCTGAAAATATTTATAAGTCATTTAGAAAAAAATAAATTAGAACCTGATTCAGTCAGTTATAAAAAAATAGTGGAATTTTTAAGGGATCCTATGATAGGTTTAAAATTAGCATTTTTTAAAACTTTAGCAGGTGAAGTCCGCTCCACAGGACAAAGAATATTCCAAGATGATGTTAAGGAAATGTTCTTAGATAATATTAAATATGTTGAAAATACCATTGAATCTAAATTTGAATACACAAAGGAGAAAAAAAGTCAAATTTTTTCAATGAATGAAATTTTAGAATATTACCAGGGAATATTCCCTAAATATTCTAGAAATATTCCCTAAACATAATCCAGGAATATTCCCTAAACATAATCCAGGAATATTCCTTCGATATTACCCTGAAACATTCCCTGAATGCTTTCTGGAATATTCCTGTGGTCGGACATTTTAATATCTATTACTTTCTAATCCCTGGAACATTCCACTGGAATATTCCGAATATGAAATGTAATATTGATAATTAGGCGAAAATTTTTAGAAAATGTTCAGGAAATGTTCACACTAAACACTTATTTAATCGGGACATATAAATCTTTACACAATTTTCACTAAACTTTTCAGTTAAATATGCCGAATATTGCAAGTAAATATTTAATAAATATTTAGGAAATTTTCGGTGCTGTGGGGGTATAATCCCATATGAAAATTTTAAATAGGAATATAGGAAAATTATACTTTAAAAATGAAAATAGATTTTACATGGGATTTGATGTAAGATTTCATATGGAAATATTTTTCAAAAAATGAAAAAAGATTTTACATAAGGAATAATATATGGGAAAATGTGCCTTTAGTCCAGTCGCCCTGTGAAAAAAGTGGTCATTTTTTGCCAAAATTGATACCTAAAATCTGATTGTGGATTCATACACAGAAAAAAACCCGACTCATTTTTGTTGCAACTCATTTGGAAGTCGGTCTCGAAATGAATAATCGACAACTTCAAGTGACTCGAAATGAGTAATCGGCAACTTCATGTGACTTAAAATGAGTAAAATAACAATATTCTAGTTACTTTCTTTTGTTTTTCGCATGTTTCGTGTTCCATGGTTGCCCATCCCTGTCTGTCAATTGACAAATGTCTAACCTAAAAAATTTTTTCCATTTCTCATAAAAACAATAAATCGACTGCAAGTATTAATGTTTTGACAAGTGCAACGTGTTTATTAGTTATAAACAATTATTTTAATTCATATTTTTATAAATTATTCTTAGCTTTTCCAATGTGATTGTAATTTTATCGTAAAGAAAAAATGATACCCCGTAAGACTCATTTTGAGTCTTTTCCCTACACTGAGAGAAGAAAAGCACAGATTCTGAAATATAAAAGTTGAGCATCTGGACTCCAATTAGACGCAGCAGCAGTGCCACTGTGGGATAGGTGTCGTGCTAAAATGTGAAACGGATTTTGACTTTGGCTTGAGGTACCGATGTTGTACTTCAAATGCTACTGTTTAGAAGTACAGTATCTGTCGATCGCTATGAAACAGATCCTGTACTAATTAGTTCGTACCGCCGCCGCGCTTTTTGAGTATAGTATCTGAACTACGAACTGAATAAAATTAAGAACGGTAACTGACACGCATTTTACACGGCCGGTGTCTGTCACCGTACGGATTCTGTGCTTTTCTTCTCTCAGTGTAGAAACTCAGAATGAGTCGAAGGGGTATCATTTTTGTTGCAGTTCAAAATGAGTCTCATATGCGACTCATTTTGAGTCCGGTTTTTTTCTGTGTATAGTGTGGGGTGGTAGTATGAAAATGTATATGTTTCCCACTCGATATTTTTTAAGCTATGCGTTTTAAACAATTTTCAAGGTGCCGAAAAACAGATTTTTGATGACCGTTCTATCCCATCAAATTATAGGGGGAAAAGTTGTGAACAAAAGTTATAGATCTCGGAAATACCTTTAAAATGATGGGTCATATGTTAAAATTGGTTTATTTGTTTACTTGCAAATGAATTTAAACCACTAAAAATAGCACTTTCTTATTTGTTTAATAACTTGAACAAAAGTTAACAAATTCTTTCGATATTGTCCAAAAATAAAATACCGACTCTTTTTTTCTTCTAAAAATTATGTTATTATATTATTATTAAATAATTATAATTACTGAACTTTTTAATTATTTTAAAAACTTAAACTTCTGAATGTTCAAATACATAATGTTTATTTATTCCTTGAGCCAATTGAATTTTTATTATTTTATTAAGTAAATAATTAGTTATTACTGCTTATTATCTTAAAAAATTTTTAATAAAATTCTTCACAAGAATTAAATTATTTTCATAATTGTTAGCATTCTTTGGAAGGGTTTAATTATTTTTTTAAATAGTATAATTCTTCGCGGAAATTCTATTATTATCAATATACTTTTAATAAAATTAAAAAATTAAATTTTTAATTATAATTCTAAGAGACAAGATTATTTTTAAAAAATTGAAAAAATTCTTTGTTTAATAATTCAATAATTTTCCAAACTTTCAATTAAAATTATTGAAAAAACATTATTTTCAAAAAAATTAAAGATTTATTTATGTTCGAAATCAAATTTAAATTTAAATTTGTTGAGGAAAACCGCAAAAAAATTAGGACATAGCCGGGAGAAACAGGGAATTTGGTATAAATATTTTTAAATATTAATATATGATATCTTAAGAATATTGTCTGAAAATTTCAAGTACAAGAAAAAAAATTGTTTGTAGTCTAAAAATCATTGAAATTTTTAAACGTTTTTTTCTGAAATTTAGCTTTTTCAGAGACGGTGTCCACTGTAGCTCTGAATTATAAATTTTACACAGTTTTTCTTCATATAAATGACGAGACAGCGACGTCGAGTTTTTATTTTTATTTTATCTTACCTTAAAATATATTTGGACAAATAACCATTTTTTACAAAACGCTAAAAAATATAGTTAAACTTTATGAATCGGACAAAAAGACAAAATAATATTATTATTTTCCTTATAAAGAAAGATAGAACATTTTTTATGGCAATCTTCAATAGTTTTACTTTCGGTTTAATAAATTTTATAAATTAATTTTTCTATTTTGAAAAATTAAGTTACAAAACTAAATTTAAATTCTTTTCCAGTAATAAAGTGTATTGTACTTTTAAAAAGTAAATATTATAATTTTATATATTTAATAATTAAAAAAGGTAAAGTAAAGTGAAGTTTTGGAAATATTGTTTTTTTTAATTTAAATATTTGAACGTATTTTAAAAGGTACAACTTGTAATTTATTTACATACCATATAGCACCTTCTTTGATTTTGTAACTTTTTGAGAAAAATTGTTAAGTTTCTTTTCCATATGACAATCAATTTTTTTCTATTTGTCTGCTACAAAACAAAATTTCGCTAATATTTAAAAATACTTTGTTAATTAACAAATAATGCATTTGAAGTGATCTTAAATTTTAGGGTAGAGATGGAAGAAATTAAACGAGAAATTTTGTCCCTCTCATCGAAGTATTCATCAAAATGTGTCGAGTCCGCAGCTCTTGAAGAAAAAGTAGGTTCTCTAACGAAGCAAGTAAATCAGGCACAGCAACACATCAAACAATTAGACGCGCGAAACAAACAACTTCGAGCCCATTTGGTTCTTGAAACAAACGACACGAGCTTCAATGAAACATTGCAACTTTTGCGAGGAAGAGAAAAGGAAATAAGCGAACAAAGAGAAGAAATGCATCGTTTGCAGCAACAGCTAAAGGTATAAATACAGACAATTTTTATTTTTTTTTTATTTTAAACTGTAGATGTGGATAACAATGTACATTAATTCTTAACTTTGCTGCAATTGCATATTATGGTGTTATTTGAGCTTCCACTGAGTTTTTACAATAATTTTAGCATTGCACTTTAATAAACAATGAAATTCCTTTCATTTTGCTTCCTCATAAAGGAAGCCTTATAGTGATGTCGATTTCCGAATTTTTTAAAATCAATTATTTTTACAAATTTTCAAGTGTAGTATATATAATTCGTCGAGAGGAACAAATGTCCGGATGTATGTGTGTATGTATGTGTGTGTATGTGTGTGTGTGTGTGTGTATGTCACCGATTCTTGTGGACAAATTTTCTCTTACACATCTTGATGGATTTTGATAAAATTTTGTAGGTGTATTACGGTCATGAATACTAAGAATCAGACAGAAGGATTTTCAAAAATATATAAAAAAAAAATTTTTTTCAACATTTTTTTAATTTTAAAAAAAATTAATTTTTTGGTTTTTTGAAATAACTTTTTTCTATATTAAAATTTTTAATAATTCTTGTCAAAATTGCATTCCTGACATAAAAACGAATCGATTCATGTATATAAAGTATATATTTTATCAAAATTTATAGAATTAATAAATATTTTAATTTTTCACAAAAAATTAAAATTTTGTATTTTTTGACATTTTATCATAACACTTTAAAATAATTATTCTATAATAAAAAATTGAATAATTAATATTTATTCAGGGTAGTTTATCCGGTTTATTAATTATATTTAATAAACTATTATAATTATTTAACTTTTAAAATTATATATAATAATATATATTGAGGAAGCTAAATGGTCATGAAATGAACAACTTGTTTGGAATATCTTTCCCAAGTAATAAATGCCGTTAACAAAGAAAATACAAAATTCTATGCAATCATTTGTTACTTTTCGAAATCTATAATATTATACTTACAATTAGAGAAAAATCTAGATGTAAGCATTGTACCTCTTTTCAATGTTTTAAAAATATAAAAATCATATTAGTATAAATATAATATTTAAAAAGCTAGTTTTAATTTTCTTAGAAAACGTAATGTTTTTTAAATTCCTGTAAAAAAAAGAAAACTTTAAATAAGTAGAGGGGAGACCGGGGCGTAATGGATCACTTGAATTTATTTTAAACTGGTAAATTAGAGTAATTTCGGTTTTTGATCAAAATAATGTACTTGGCATACTGTAAGTTTGTACCAAGTTTCATTGTTATTTATTTATTATTGTTAAAAATATGATAGAAAAAGTGATTTTGACGCTTGAAAGTAAATTTTTGATTTTTTGTTATATATTTTTCAAAATTACTTGTAAAAAATTTTTGTAAATCAGGTTTTGAGCTTTAAACATTTGTTCTTAAAGAATAATGGCAAAAATTTTTTTTATATTTATGGTATTGATAAAAAATAACAAAATTTTCAACAAACACCTCCGGGGCGTAATGGATCACTTTGCTTATTCTATCAAGAAAAACCTATTATATTTAAAATATTAATTAAATAATCCTGTCAAGTTTAATTTCCTGTAATTTATATATTAATAAGTACCAATGATAACCTTTTATAAAAATTATAACTGGAGAATACATTTTTTAAGGAAATGGATTTTGCATTTCGCTACAACTTTTTAAAATTTGAAAATTGCATGAAAATGTTAAAGTTTAAATTAAATATGTTCCATTTTCAATATTCTTTGTTATAAATATACAATAGAAACCAAAATTGTTAATACCGTAATAATATTTGATGATCTAAATTATAATTTCATTGCTGATCCATTACGCCCCGGGTAGTGATCCATTATGCCCCAGCCCGCGGCGAATTTTCTCACCTTGCATTTCTCCAAAAACATTGTTCTAAAAAAAGTATAAGTGATATTAGGGCGTACTTTTTTTAAATTGAAAGCTCAGATGTTAGGCTAAGTTTTCCACACGATGAAATTTTTATTAAAGCAAGAATGACGAAGTTAAACAAGAAAAAGTGAAAAGTGATCCATTACGCCCCGGTCTGCCCTATATGATATTTTGGGAAACCCAGGTGAGAACTGACGTCTAGTTCAGGCTTTACGAAGCTTGATTCAGGCCTGGTCAGGATTGATTGAGGCTGGGTAAGACGGCCGATGCAAGGCTGCTTGAGTCTATAAATGTAACACCGATTTCAGCCTGACGCGCAGTCTTTGATGAAGATTGGCGTTCAATCTTCAATCAATGCTGCGGAAGCCTAATTCAGGAATGAAACGAGACTGCTTCCACTGTTCCCAAATTTACGCGTTTCTCGCGCTCATTCAATATAATATGAAAATATCAATTGATCAATTGATTATAATAATAATAATAAATATTATTGTTATTATTTTTATTCATATTATACACGTGTATAAATTTAATTGCAATATACTATTAGAACAATTATATTATTTTCATGTAAGTAATATATTACTAAAAATAAATGTCATTTGAAATAGTAACATTAAAAAAATAATTTTAGTAAAAAAAGACAATTTTTCTGTTAATTAGTACATTTTTTTCTTGATTTTTTAACAGACTTTTAATATTATTTACAAACATGTTCACATTTTGTATTCACAACACAACACACAATTTGATGATTTTATATATCGCTTAGAAACGAAAACAGAAAAATATTCGCTCGCATGTGGGATCGAAACCCCGACGCATACCCGACACCCCTATAAACGCACCTATTTAAACCGCACGACCAACGAAGGTTGGAAGGGATCCTGCTTAATCAAGTATATGAATGCCAGAGCATGGTAACTCAACATTGATTCAGCATGGGACACCAATGTTCGTCCCATGCTCGATTCAAGACTCGGTCAATCTTCGTGAGCGAAAATACAATATTCACTTTCTTTATTATCGTGTGCACTGAACAATATTAAATATAAATATTTATAAATTATTTAATATTACAATATTTTTTTCATAATATGTTTAATTTTATTATATATTATTTCTTTCTTGCACAATGTCAAATTATTATTTTTATAGATCAAGAGTTTCGTTTGTCTGAAAAATATTCTGTGATCAAAAACTTACATTGTAAAAAATGTTCATTAAGGTGCTATAAATATTTATGCCAAATATTTTTACACTATAGGATTAACCGTTTAGTAAATATTATCAAAATACTATTTTTTGTCAAACGCGTGTGACCTTGCAACTCAGCGTTGCCAACTCAAGAGTTTAACGTATGTGTTGAGTTGGCTACGCTGAGTCGCAAGGTCACACGCGTTTGACAAAAAATAGTATTTTGATAATATTTACTAAACGGTTAATCCTATAGTGTAAAAATATTTGGCATAAATATTTATAGCACCTTAATGAACATTTTTTACACTGTAAGTTTTTGATCACAGAATATTTTTCAGACAAACGAAACTCTTGATCTATAAAAATAATAATTTGACATTGTGCAAGAAAAAATAATATATAATTTAACTTTATTTATATGAATCTTCTATAATTAACATAAATATTATACACTATGACTAAATAAATATTTATATTTATTTATTCATTAATATCTTAATGTTACATAAATTATTATGGTTCTAAATAATAATTAATAATATTTATTAAATAAATTAATATAAAAAATTTTTTAAAAATGATCGTAGAATATATTATAGTAATAAATAATTTATAAACATTTATATTTAATATTAAGAGCACTCGGTAATAAATAATCTTAATATTTTCTCATGATTGATTCAAGCTTGAATTAAGATTAGATGTTCAAGCTTCACTCACGAAGGTTGACCGAGTCTTGAATCGAGCATGGGATGAACATTGGTGTCCCATGCTGAAACAATATTAATGTGACAATGGTATAAATACTGCTTCAACTCTTGGTTACTCACGCTGTGCGTTCAGGGCTCAATCAAGCTTCAACTCATCGTCAACATTGGTCTTTCTCACCTGGGTTAATTTTTGTCCTATATGAAAGTAATAAATTTGTAAAATATCAGCTCATTAAAAAAAATTGTAGAAAGTAGTGAGGGCCCAAGTTGCACGCTGTATCACCTGAATGTCATGGCGATATCTATCGCGAATATTCCTGTGATATTGAGGAAGTATCACAATGTCCGCTTTTTTTAATATCCCTGTGACATTCCTGCGATATTGAGGAGGGATATTGCTGTGATATTGAGGGAATATTGCTGCGATATTGAGGGGATATTCCACATAATTTTCGCTATAATATCAAATTTGAACTTATAGAAAAAATTATGTGTAATATACCCTCAATATCGCAGCAAAATTACCTTAATATCACAGCAATATCCCACTTCAATATCGCAGCAGTATCTTCTCGATGTCACAGCAATATCCCCTCAATATCACAGGAATGTCATTTATATTTTCCAGCTGAATTATTTGACATATTTCAATTTTTCATACATTTAAAATTTTCCATAAAATATTTCATGAAATTTTACATCTCTAGCTATCCCTAGGCCTAAAATTGAATCTAATATATGAATTCATTTAATACAAATAATGAGTTATTTGAAACTATTCATTTATTCATTTCATTCAAATAAATGGATGTTATATAGATATGAGGCGTTATTTCCCAAACGTCCCAGCTTAAATTTGAAAGTCTTAGGATTGGCTTGGTATTTTTGGAAATTGTTGTCCTATATGAATGTAATAAATTTGTAAAATATGAGCTCATTAAAAAAAATTGTAGAAAGTAGTGAGGGGTTAAGCTTTTGACATTTTAAGTAACACTACCATTTTTAAAACCATATAACTTTTATAAAACTTTATCGATTTGAATGTGTCTGTAATGAATTTAAAGCATTTTTCATCTACTTTCTAACAATTTTCCAAAAAGATTTGAAAACAATGTTAACCCCATTTTTTTTAAAATATAAAGTTTATTTTTTTAATTTGACCCTAATGGGTATTTTTAAAAAGTTTTTATAATTTTTATTGGAAAGCTGACATTTTTTCCGAAAAAATCATATAAGTTTGATAGTGGGATGATCAGAACTTTAGAAGAAAATTGAAAAATAAGTAAGCGGTGCGCCCGGATTCTGTACGTTACGCTGTTGAACGACATAAATATCACTGTTTTATCTTCATTTTTTTTAATAATAGGTTTGTAAATTTCTGATAATTTCATTTTTATTAATCTAAAAACAATTATAGCATTATGCACTTATTTATGATTAGGTTATTATTAATTATAAACATTTTTAGTTTTAATATTTCAAGGGAATATTATTTTTAACCTTTTCATAAAAGTATTTTTTTTACTTACAAAGTATAAATTTTGTGTTTAAATTTATTTATGATTAATTGATCAATTATTATTATTTAATTTATAACAATTTTAATAATAATCTTTTTAATAGTTTTGTAGATTTATAAAAATGAAATTACCAGAAATTTACGAATAAATAAATTTATATTAAAAAAATAAATTTAGGGATTGATTAATTAATTTAATTAATCAATTATTTGGCAATAGGGTAGACTGCGGGGTAAAAAAGCCAATGGTGCAAAAAAGCCATTTGGCTTTTATTTTGAAAGTATTGGAAGCTAAAAACTTTTCTAAATTATTTATTTGTTATGCAGATAAAAGAAAAATATAATATTAAAAAATTTGATAACAAAATATTTTGAAAAAATCACCAAATGGCTTTTTCACCCCACCAAGCGGTGCAAAAAAGCCATATGCAGAACTTTCGTAAAACTCTTATAACTTTGTCCTTTCACAGAATACAAAAAATAGTTCTACAAGGATTTTGAAGCTTAATAACTAAACTTTCTGTAACAATTAGAAATTAAAAAAAAAAATTCAAATTTCGATTTTATAGTACCAAAAGTACTTTATCAAATTCAAGTTTTTTAAAATTTTATTATAAGTCAATTAAATTTTAAATTAATTTTTTAAATTGATGGGTTAGTTCTGATTTGTCAAAAAATTATTTATTTAAAATAGCGTAAAGACCAATTATATTGGTGCAAGTTTTATAATCCAAATTAATATGATCAATAATAATTTAAAAGTGGTAATAATTAAACATTCAATTTTATAATTCTGATTAACTGTCCTATATACAATGTAAAAATATTATAAGAAGTATAATCTGGATTATATGACATATAATCCATTTTTCTCAGTGTTAAAAAATATAATTTAAAGAATGTTTAAACTTTTATAAATTACAATTATTATTATAAATAGTTTCAAAATAAAAGTCAGATGGCTTTTTTGCACCATTGGCTTTTTTACCCCGCAGTCTACCCTATTGCTAAATAATTGATTAATTAAATTAATTAATCAATTACTAAATTTATTTTTTTAACATAAATTTATTTATTCGTAAATTTCTGGTAATTTCATTTTTATAAATCTACAAAACTATTAAAAAGATTATTATTAAAATTGTTATAAATTAAATAATAATAATTGATCAATTAATCATAAATAAATTTAAACACAAAATTTATACTTTGTAAGTAAAAAAAAAATACTTTTATGAAAAGGTTAAAAATAATATTCCCTTGAAATATTAAAACTAAAAATGCCACAGTGGGCCAGAAGAACCTGTTCGGTGGCCAAAAGTCAATTTATATTTTAAATGGCCTGAAACTTGTTACCCGGGGGTTTTTGGTGTCGCTGATTACGAATCCATTATTAGTTTTTAAAAATCCAAAATGGCGGATCCAATATGGCGGACGACTTTATTAAAAATTCATCAGATCCACTTGAAACTCGTTACTTGAGGGTTTTCGGGGTCGCTGATTACGAATCCATTATTAGTTTTTAAGAATTCTAAATGGCGGATCCAATATGGCGGATGTCTTTATTAATAATTCATCAGATCCACTTGAAACTCGTTACTCGGGGGTTTTCGGGGTCGCTGATTACGAACTTAATGTCAGATTTGAAAAATTTATTCTGGCGGTTTCAAGAAGGTAAACGATACGCAATAAAATTAATAGATTTTCTTGTAATTGCATATCTAGGGGTTTTTGATGTTGCTAATTTTAAACCTCATATTCAGGCTTTAAAAATAAAAAAGGTTTAATTTATCTGCAGTTAAAAAACTCGTCCGCCATATTGGATCCGTCATTTTGAATTTTAAAAACTGATAACAGATTCGTAATCAGAGACCCGGGAAACCCCTGAGTAACGAGTTTCAAGTGGATCTGATTAAGGGAGGAGCCTACTTTAGAAGGCTAAAAAATAGCGCTTTTTTAAGAATTTTTTTAGGAAGGAGAAAAATAACTTAGACCTCCGGGCTTTTTGAGATGTATTTGTACATATTTAAAGCATTTGTGATAAAATTTTTGACATGAAATATTAAAAAATAGATATGTTAAAATTAATTGTTGATAGTGGTGCACATCTGGACTTAAAAAACGGTGGGCACGATATAGACCGCAATTCTTGTTTGAAACATAAAAATAAAGAAAATTTTTAAAGTTCACATATGTAGTTTCTATTTGAACTAAAAAAATTCCAAAGAAATAGTGAAAATCGATAATTTTGAGTGATAAAAACAGAAAAATCATTTTTTTTGAAAAAAAATAATGACTTTAACTGGTTTTCAAAATTGTTAAAAAAAAAAATTTTCAATTTTTTTTAGTTCAAGTAGAAGAGGGATTAATACTGAGTAAAACAAGCCATCATTCATTAAAATCGGTCCAGGCGTTTTCTGTCAATTCTGCCCACGAGTGAGTAAATTTCGTAAAAAGTGAAATTCGAGAAAACGCGCTTTAACTTTCGCGCTACCGACGGGCCACCTGGCGGGTGGCCAAGCAATTATTAATGTTATAAATCTGCTCGAATTTTGCATAAAAAAATCGCGATTTTAAGTCACTGAACAAAATTTTTTTTACCATGTAAAGTAGGTTCCCCCTTAATTTTAAAAAAGTCATCCGCCTTATTAGATCCGCCATTTTGAGTTTTCAAACTCTGACATTAGATTCGTAATCAGCAACCTCAAAAACCTCTGAGTAAAAATTTTTAGCCACTTTTGAATGGATGTTGATATTGTAGCCAAGCTTTTCCTAATCTTATTCACTACGTATATTGTGACTCAATTATAGACTTTAATATTTACAATTTTTAGTAAACAAATGAATTTGTGGTAAAATGTGCCACTTTTTCTTAAAATACGTATAACAAAGAATACATACCTATGCGAAACTTTAGAAAATCTTGGGGAACTCCGGGGAACTCTTAAATCAAATATTATTTTTCATGCAACTTAACTTAATTTCTAACTTCTATGCTTATAAAATTAATCGAAAATAAATTATCCAATAATTAGATACTGATTTTTTTGTTTGTTTGAGACTAATATTGAACATCATTAAGTAATTGTTTGAAAAAATTAACTCTATTTCGAGAAATGTACAGAACTTCAATGAAATGTTTAAGATAAATTTTTAAATATTTTTAAATTTTACATAATTATTAACGTGTTAAATATTTATAAATAACCGTGTCATTAATGAAAAAAATGCCAGAACTATCACTAATTAGAATGTCATAAACTACTTTAACAAAAGATAAAGTTCAAAAAGTCGACTTTTGGTCAGGAATCAAGGTGTTCTGGCCCACTGTGAAATGGTTATAATTAATAATAACCTAATCATAAAAAAGTGCATAATGCTATAATTGTTTTTAGATTAATAAAAATGAAATTATCAGAAATTTACAAACCTATTATTAAAAAAATGAAGATAAAACAGTGATATTTATGTCGTTCAACAGCGTAACGTACAGAATCCGGGCGCACCGCTTACTTTTTTTTCAATTTTCTTCTAAAGTTCTGATCATCCCACTATCAAACTTATATGATTTTTTCGGAAAAAATGTCAGCTTTCCAATAAAAATTATAAAAAATTTTTAAAAATACCCATTAGGGTCAAATTAAAAAAATAAACTTTATATTTAAAAAAAATGGGGTTAACATTTTTTTCAAATCTTTTTGGAAAATTGTTAGAAAGTAGATGAAAAATGCTTTAAATTCATTACAGACACATTCAAATCGATAAAGTTTTATAAAAGTTATATGGTTTTAAAAATGGTAGTGTTACTTAAAATGTCAGTAGTTTAACCCCTCACTACTTTCTACAATTTTTTTTAATGAGCTCATATTTTACAAATTTATTACATTCATATAGGACAACAATTTCCAAAAATACCAAGCCAATCCCAAGACTTTCAAATTTAAGCTGGGACGTTTGGGAAATAACGCCTCATATCTATATAACATCCATTTATTTGAATGAAATGAATAAATGAATAGTTTCAAATAACTCATTATTTGTATTAAATGAATTCATATATTAGATTCAATTTTAGGCCTAGGGATAGCTAGAGATGTAAAATTTCATGAAATATTTCATGCAAAATTTTAAATGTATGAAAAATTGAAATATGTCAAATAATTCAGCTGGAAAATATAAATTATGCGTGTAATATAAGATATTATTATTATGATTATTATTGTTATTCCAATAGGTAATCATGTTCCTGTAATTCTTAATCTTTTGCATAAATACATAAGTATTTCTTGAAATTTAAATACTTTTAAAGGCGTAATAATCACTATTTAAATTAAACTCTACTAAGGTTTTACTCTGTATTTCAATCTTGCATGGAATCTTTCCTACCTCACAATCCTACTTACAGCATGAAAAGATTCATAGTATGATTGCAAGACCATTACGATATTCTTCTAAGATGTTCTTGCAATTGGCCAAAAGTTCCAATGTTGAAAATACTAAAATACACAAGTACAATAAAAAATTGAATTAATTTTAAAAGATTAGGGGAGAGTGGTCCTAAGTTGGCCGTCTAAGCGAATTAGTCGAAAATATTAACAAAATGGAATTGAACCAAGTCAGAAAATATATAATTCTGTTTAGCGATCATTTACCTATAATTTTATATTATTTAGAACGTTATGTAGAATGTCTTTTGTAGTCTTAATACAATAAATAGTGAAAAGTTGCATTTTGGACATTTCAGAAGTAGCGGTCCTAAGTTAGCCACCACTTTATTTTCGCTTGAGAATAAGGAAGAAATGCATATTCTTTTCAATTTCGCAGAAATTTTACAAATTTGATACATTTAGAAGAATAAATACGTCTTATTGAACTATTTTTGTTTAGAAAATGAAGCTTTATTTAATTTTATTCATTTGTAGTGTAGGATGGCTGCGGAGACTGGCGTTTTTGTAGTATGACTTTTCTATTGTTTTCTGTCTTTGTTTAATTCCTACTTTACACTTTCTCGGTCTTTCTCGTGATGAGAAACAGAATAGAGAAGCAAAACATAAATAAAAACAAACAAAAACAATAGGTGGCCAACTTAGGACCACTGAAGATTTTTACAAGTTTCACATTATTACGCTAATAAAAAAATTTAATTAAAAAATCGACAGAACCTCTTATTACAACATTAAATAAAGGAACTAGGGCACACTCATTAAAATTTTTTTTAATTATTTATCTCTTGTAGCTGCTCTCGAAAAAACAAGAAAAATTAAAAATTTATTTTTTTTGTCGTTAACAATATTATTGTGCTCGCAATGCGTAGAAGAATCTTAGATTATAATTAGGTCCATAAATTATATCATGGTTTATCAATGCATTAACTTTAGAAAAAATGTAAAATGTCCGGTTTGCCCCACCGCCTACGGTAAACAGACCCCTCCCCCATGGGGCAAAGCGGACACTATAAAACTTAGTTTATATAATAATCAGTGTCTCTTTTTGTAATAATTAAGAAAGAATTTTTCTTCAAGTGAGTTTGAAGCAAGGTTTATCCTAAGAGTTATCAGTGTTCTGTTTTTATTTTTCATATAATATTACAAGTGATATTGTTGGTTTGAAAATGCCATAATATGCAACTGCAAGTTAACATCCATTAGTCGCACTGATATTTTCGATATTTCACTAACAGCATGGGGATGGCTCACATAAATCGTCACGGGTGTCATCAAAATCCCCACCATTAAGCTACTTGACAACATACTCACCACAGAAAGTCAAATCTAGTCAAGAGTCACTTCGTGCAAATTATGAAGAGCGGAAATTACTATCGCTAAAAAAGTCACTCTCGCCTGACAAATCGTTTTCGTACAAACTCGAGAGAATAAAATCCATTTCTATACCTTACAAGAACTGTAATTTCGTGAGGTCAGAAGGTAGTAGCTCTGACGTTTTGTCGCAAGATAGATATGAAAGGGTGGTCCAAAAGAGTCAAGAACCAAATGGTCTCGCTAATCCTCTATGGGACAGATTGCGATCAAGGAGTGGTCTTTTACATCAGTATAAAGGTACATAAGAAAGATAAAGAAAATTTCTGTTTATGCAAATTTTTTGTGGTGGTGATGGTGGTGGTGGCAGAGATAATATTTCGACTATCCACGAACTATAATTGACTGATAATTTTTCATTTTTTTTTAATATAAAATTTATCATAAATACAAAGTTCTAATCGCACCTAGAACCTACATTTATGGTTTCCTTCAGTCTAAAGGTTAACTTCAAAATACTTATTTCTGATACAAGTGTTTAAAGTTTAACATCACACTCATCTAAAATAACAGTATTTTTAACATTTGTATAAGGTGTATTGCTGTTACACATAGAAAGTCATCTCTTTCTACAAGGACAGTAGTGTAGTTTAATTTTTTCAATGTGGCTAATATTTTAAGTTAGTGTAAGATTTAAAAGACCGACAAGTTTCACTTTAATCGATTAAGCTGTTTTACCGTGTACGTACATTCATAAATTTTTTGATTGCCATTTTTATGGATCCTCAGTAATTAATAAACGTTACATTAGTTTATTGTATATAATTATTATATTTTATTCATTTGTATACAGTGAAAAAAAAATTTATTTGATTTAAATAATTTAAATTATTTGAAAAATATTTAATTCATTCAAATACTTTTTAGTTGGATCAAAAAAAGAAGGGACCTATCCCCGAAAGAACATTAGGCTCAATTTTCCGTACACAATGCATGAAAACTGAGCCTAATGTTATTTCGGGGATAGGTCCCTTCTTTCGTGGAGCGTCACATATATATATACATATAATATAGTAATATATTAATGAATTAAAAAAATACTAAATATTAAAATAAAATTTTGTATTAAATATATAATGAAGTAATTATCGTAATTGATTTAAATAATTATTTACTAGCTTGAAATATTACATTTATTTGATTTGAATAATTTCAATAATTGCGTTTTACATACTCGGCTGAGAGAATAAGACAGAAAAAAATAAAGGCAGTCTCTTTTTCTACCCTCTTCTTTATTTTGTGCCTTCGAAAATTTTTCATGACAATTCGTGATACAGTTTTGATTCATATAATATAAATTAGTTGAGGCCTTGGATTGAATAACTTTCCCAACCGTCGGAGACACGCGCTAATACCAGTCAGTGAGCAGTGAGCGCCTTTGGGCCTGTCACATGCTACCCAACTGGCATAAGCGCGTGTCTCCGAACGTCGGGCGAGTTATTCGATCCAAGGCCTCAGTTTTAATTTAGTGCATTCTCTAGTACAGTTTCCACTACATTTATTAGCCTCTATAGAAGCGAAATAAACAGATTTTTAATAGTCATTCTGGATCTTTTCATGGGGGCGCCAAAATCTTCATATTATGACAGAATTTTTTTACATTGTCTCGACAATTTTGAAGTAAAGAATATGGTTTTTAACTATAGTTACACACCATAAAAATGTGGTTTATAAACCAAGCTACATTGGTTACTTCTGGTAACTTCTGTTAATCAATCACTAATTTTAAATATATATGTTATTAATAGGATCATACCGTAAAACAAACTATAATTTCGCTTAATTTTTAAATTCTTTTTTAAATAACTTCGGGAAACAATGAAAATGAACATTGGCACTGAAAATGTATAATATCTTATTTACAATAAAAATTTACTAAGTCATTAACAAATTAAATTGTATATTAAATAAAAACAAAAACTAATTTCTTGTCTCCCGGTAAAAATTAAATTTTATTAAGATACGTTACAATGACCGTCACTGCTTTACTCTAAAGTTTGGATTCCTCGCTCTTTAAATTTTACTTTTAAAAGTCAATTTTTGCCTGCATGTAAAGTTTGGATTTTTTTGCTCTTCAAATTTTACTTTTAAAAGTCAATTACTGTCTTCCTGTAAAGTTTAGATTCTTTACTATATAAACTTTACTTTTAAGGGGTTACATACCTTTTCGACCCTCAAAAAAAAAAATTTTCATAATTATTTTTATAGTTCTCATTAAAACTTTAATAAAATAATGTACATTGTACCTCATAGTACATGTTGTCATTAAATTTTAGCAACTTTAAAACTGCAAAAATATTAACATTTGTAGAAACTGTAGGTGTTTTACCAAAACACTTTTTTTAAAGGTGGCTTGCGGTATGCACGATAAAACGGGAATAACTCAAATCAAAAGCAAAGAAAAATTTGTTATTTTACTATGTTATCTGGTTCGTGAACGAAGGGTTTTGAGAAAAATTTTTTTTCTATAAATAGCAAATGATGCACCGATTTCAATGAAAATTTGGGAAAACATTTTCGAAATTAAGGGAGAAGATGATCATCCAAAATATTTGTTCTACAAAAAAATTTTAAAGGAAAAAAATATGCACCATTCAATTTCCTACATGAATGTATGTTTCAAAAATTAAAAATTCCAATTTCAACTTTTAGACCATTTTTGTATGTTTGACTGGCTGGTAAGTGTTCAAGTCGAGCGGAGAGCCGGTTATTCGATCCAGACGCTCCATTACGCCCCGGAGGAGTTTGTTGAAAATTTTGTTATTTTTTATCAATACCGTAAATATAAAAAAAAATTTGCCATTATTCTTAAAGAACAAATGTTTAAAGCTCAAAACCTGATATACAAAAATTTTTTACAAGTAATTTTGAAAAAGATATAACAAAAAATCAAAAATTTACTTTCAAGCGTCAAAATCACTTTTTCTATCATGTTTTGAACAATAATAAATGAATAACAATGAAACTTGGTACAAACTTACAGTATGCCAAGTACATTATTTTGATCAAAAACCGAAATTAATATGATTTACCATTTTTGATTAAATTGAAGTGATCCATTACGCCCCGGTTTCTCCTATATTGGCGATTTTCCGCAAAATATGATATTTATGTCCCTAACGAGTTTTAACTGCATATTAATGAATTAATTATATGCTTTAAATAAATTATATTTGAGTCTCACTATTCTAAGTGGACTCACAAAAAAAGTTGTTTATTTTGACTCATGTCGATGAAATGACATGAAACACTCCTAAGAAGGCACTACCGTGGCATGTCCTACCCACAGTTCATTCATTCACATCTTTTTCTATAAAAATCACTGCAAAAGTAAAAATGAACGTTTTACTTTAGACACATAACTAATCGGTTGTATAGAAGTACAAGCATAGTAGTTTGGTCTCCTGTAGTCTATTCTTCATAGACAAAACATACGTATTGTCAGGTTGCACATAACCTCTAGAATTCTTATCTTTTTATAGGTTGGGGGAGATACTTCAAGGTAAATATTCTTAATAATTGAGTTTCTTCTTTCATCAAACAATAAAGTATAAATTTTGAACAATTATTCTCAATTGCTGTAATATTTTTTCCTCTTTACTTAATACTTCCACATAAAAAAAATTTACTTCACAATTTGTTTTTTAAAATATTAGTAACTTCTTTATTTCTAATTAAATTATCTTCAAAAATAAGTCAGTCGAAGCTTTTTTTAATGCTCTACAAGTTGGTAACTATAGTTTCGAAGCTATTTCTACATTTTTTAACAAAATTTTCAAAAAAGTCTTATTTTCCAAAATTTTTGATTTTTAAAAGTTAAATATCTCTGGTGAATATATAGACGAAAAATGTTTATTAAGGGCTCAAAAGATGTGTCTCCTCCCGTGGGGGTTGGGGGGGGGGGGACGAAGCCACCCCCACTACAAGAAACCTAATAAGAAGAATAAAAATGTTCAGAATGTTTAAAAAAGCTGCATAGAATAAGGATAAAGGAGAGTTGTGGGGGTGATGCCAAGGGGTTGGGCACAGGAAGAAAAATTTCAAAAGATTAAGTTTTTACATATTTGTATTTTAATTCAAAAATGTAATTTATTTTTTATAACACATTATATAATATTTTGATTCTTTTTGAAACACATTAAATAATATTTCAATTTTTAAAACACATTATATAATATTTTGATTTTTTTAATACAATAAATAATATTTTGATTTTCTTTAAACGCATTTAACAATATTTTGACTTTTTTGTGCAAATATTGTATGAACAAGAGTCATTAATATACACTTGTTACTTTTGACTAATATTTATAGTAATACTGCAATTGTGAAAAAAACATATATATTTAGAACATTTTATAGAAAAATATTTTTTTAAAGATTAAAGTACTAGAAACGTTACAACACTTGTTACTTTTGATGAATATTTTTGGTAACATTTAAATTCTGTAGTAAAAACGATTTATTTAGAACATCAGATACTGATTCAGGTTCAATTTGTTTAATTGATTTGATTGCGATTGTCGGATTTTCATCGATTTTTGCTTTTTTCATTGGCACCTCAGAATTAAAAATTTCATTTGAATCTTTACTTGTTGAGGGTAGATTTATAGACTTCGAAATGAGGGCTCCTGGCTGGGGTCGAATTGCGTAAAATGGTCAAATATTTTCCGAATTGCGGAAAGGGTCTTCTTTTATTTTTCCGAGTTGCGTAAAATGGTCAAATCTCAAGCCCTTCTCCCACTCTTTTGCCATGACTGTAGAAGGAGGGGCTGCCGAGAAGGAGGAGTGATCGACTAATGAGTTCATTAGGTCACACCTCTACCCCCAGTACATCTAATTTTTGCTAATAACACAGCGGTACATAGTTGCATCTAGACGACCAGACATTTCTCACGGATCGGGCTCGTAGTAAACACTGGTGTTGTCAAAATTTTTGTGTTTCCCGGTTTTTTTCGTTTCCCGGCTATTTCCCGGGTTTTTTCGTCACGTGGCTATTTCCCGGTTTTTTTCGCTTCCCGGCTAAAAATTTTTTTTTTGTTGTAAGGGGGATTGGTTCTGGGTTCTAAGTACCTTCTAGTACCAACTAGAAAGTCAATTTGACTCCCTTTCTACATAGAAAAGCAAGAGGACTTCTCTCTAAACGTGAAGCGGAACTAGGTGCGGCGGGCTTCGCCCGCCTCTGAGTGGTCTCTTCAAGGGACACCTGTCAAAATTTTTTTTTTTTTGTAAGGGGGATTGGTTCTGGGTTCTAAGTACCTTCTAGTACCAACTAGAAAGTCAATATTTGTATATAACATTTTTTTGAAATTTTTGCGTTTTTTACGAGTTAAATGCAAAAAATCAAACTTTTATGGTGTTTTTTATGGTTTTTACTATGAAGCTGAACTATTCGACTATTTTTACTATGATTTTCGTAATTACGCACCAAAAAACATTATAAGACTTTATTTTTTTATAATTAGATGTCCTTTTAGGTGAGAGTATATTTTAACCACATTTTATGGAATTTCATGGTTTTTTGCATTTTTCTCGAAAACTATCAATTTTAGAAAAAAATGGTGAATACAAAAAATGTGTATATATATATATTATACATAAATATACATAGATTTACTGTATACACCCATTTTTTTAAACACGCCAGCTAATTAATATGAATTGCTAATTTCGGTCAAATGCTGACAGTCCTAAGCCTGTACAAAGTGTGAAGGAAAAAGTGTGAGACAGGGAAACCCCTTTCTCAATCGTCCATACTTGAGGGAAAACCGCTGTATCGTCCCGCCTTTCTAGCAACTCCTGAAACCGACTGCAGAGTAGAAGGGGAAAGAAGGAACGGAGGAGTAATGGGGCCCTTTAACTTACCGCCTTCCGCAATTCGGAAAATTTTCGGTCCTCTTTTTATTTATAAATCACTATTTAACACTGACAATAATTTTTCTACCAACGAAGAGTCTACATAACCTATATACTACAACAAATCTTTGTACGCAAGGCGCTGTAGTCGCAAAGTTAAAGAAATGAATTACCTCTTCAAATCGCTCGTCGGTCGGTAAAGAAAACACTTATTTTTTCGTTTCGCCTGTCCGCCACTATATTTGCTCCCTAGGGAGCATTTACTCCCGCTACTGTAGACCAATCAGAAAACACCGCTTTCTGCCTCGCCTCGCATGCATGAAAAGTAGCTCAAAAACTAAAACGAAACTAAACTTTTGATACGGTCCCTAATTTATAGTAACAATAACACTAAAATTGATTATTTTAATCTTTTTTGATAAAAATATGGAAATAATAAGAATTTTAATAAACTATTGTTTTATTACATAAAATACAAATTTAAACATTTTTCTTTATAACAATAAAAACATAATTTGAAACTATTTCATAAATTGACCTTAAATATAGTTAGAAATTATTCAGTAACATGGATTTAATATGGATGATTTTTTTATTTTAAACAACTATTGTTTATTAATTTGAATCTTTCTCACAAGCGGTGAAATATAATTCAGATTCATATATAAGGACAGTTGAAACTTTCTGAAGCAATAATGTAAAGCGTGCGATGTATGTATTAATGTATGCGTTTAGAATGTACTGTAGGTAGGTGTAATGAATAAGTATTTGTTCGTGAATAATTGTAGGGGGTTTAGGTAGTGATTAAAGTAGGTAAAATGAGATTTACGGCAGTATTACTGTAGAACTACTGCAATGACATTATTTTTTATTCTTCAAGTTTTACCGAACTATTCAGTAATTCAATGAATATAAATTTTACCGAACATTGTACCTTACGTTTTACTGAACTTTCAATAAAAATAAGTATAGTGAACACTTACCCTACGTTTCACTGAACTATACAATAAATATAAGTTTTACCGAGCACTGTGCCTTATGTTTTACCGAACTTTCAATAAAACTAAGTATAGTGTACATTTACCCTATGTTTTACCGAACTGTAAGTGAAGGGCTAATACATGTACCATAAGATTTATTCTTTTTACATTATTTTTCAATGCTATTGCTTTTACAGTCCGGTTCCTTAAAAATTACAGTTTTGACACTTCATCCCAGTTTTACCGAACAAAGTTCGGTAAATTTTCAGGACTAAGTTTTCTCCGTGAAGTTATGGGCAAAAAACGTTTTTTTGAAAAATTAAAAAAATATATATGGGTCAGTCCATTATATTTCACCTGAAGCCGTTTGCAGCCTATTTTTAAAAAAATCTTATAATTTGTAAAAATGATGTTTAATATCCGTAGATTTCATTTTTGAGAATTATTTTATAAAATTTTTTGAATTAAACTTAGAATTTTAATTTTTAAGTTGAGTTGCACAGAAAAAAGGTTAGATTGACAGTTATGCAAATTTAATAAAGAAGCATGGAAATAATTTAGATAATACAAATTTCTTGATTGATATTAACACGATTTTTCGAGAAAAAAAATTTCATTTCATCCGTATTTTCACCAGAAAAATGCAAATGGATGCCCTCAAAACATCAAAATATCACGTCCATGGACCGTCAGCTACAAAACCTCGAAGAGGCCAATTTTTTTTAAATGGCGGACGACAATATGGCGGCAAAAACTAAAAAAATGGCTCACATATGAAACATAGTGCTCCAACTTTTTTTGAGTCACCGAAATCGACTGAAACTCGTTACTCGGGGGTTATTGGGGTCGCTGATTACGAATATAATGTTAATTTTCCAAAATTCAAAATTCTTTTCCATTCTATTAAATTTTGGTGATGGAGAACGAACTACTTTTCAGTTTAAATTTAGTTTAAAAAATCTGCTGAAAAAAGCATTTTTTTGGTTAAATACAAGTATAGATTTTTGCAAGACTATTGAGATAGCCAACTTCAGTGTTATAAAAATACTTGCATTTTAACCAAAAAAAATGCGTTTTTCAGCAGATTTTTTAAACTAAATTTAAACTGAAAAGTAGTTCGTTCTCAATGACCAAAATTTAATAGAATGGAAAAGAAGGTCAAACTTAAATATTAAGACAAAAATTGGATTTTTTGGTCAACCTCCTGAGAAGAAATAAGTGATTAAAATCTCTGAAAATCATGAAACACTCAATATTAAAGGTAAAATTTTTCATATTTTTTTATTATAAAATTAAAAAGTTAGCACATAATAAGAAAGTACATTGAAAGTACTTTACATTATGTTGTATTAAATTTTGTTAATATTTATAAACTTTTTAGAAAAATGTAATTAAAATGCAGTGACTTTTGACATTTCATAGGTAAATTTTAAAATCAATTTTTATCTATTATTTTAGGTATGTTTGCATAATAATCTATTTATTCAAGTAAATAAGCCCATTTTTAACAAATATCAATCAAGAAATTTGTATTATCTAAATTATTTCCATGCTTCTTTATTAAATTTTCATAACTGTCAATCTAACCTTTTTTCTGTGAAACTCAACTTAAAAATTAAAATTCTAAGTTTAATTCGAAAAATTCTCTTAGATTGACCAACGTAAGAAGCAGAACAATTTTTACACCTTATTTTGTAAACAGTGTTGACATTATCCGATTTTCTGTTTCTATCTTTAGCCTTGATGATCAAATTATGGCTCATTTTATTATTCTTTTTAGGAACAGTTAGAATATTGAAATTTTTAAGAAAAGTAGATGTCCTTTCATATAATCCAGGAACATAAGGAAGAAAAACCTTGGGGAACATTCTATACAAATTACCACTTTTTTTATTTAAAGAATTCTGTTCAATAAAACAAATGCGATGTTTTACATATTTATTTATAAATTCAAAAGGATAATTATTCTTTTTTAACGTATCTATAACAAATTCAATATTTTTAGAATGAAATTTTTTATGAGAGAGTTTAATAGCTCTATCAATGAAGTAATAAACTATTGCAACCTTTTGAGTAAAAGGATGTTTAGAATAATAATTAATGGTACGTCCAGAAAATGTGGGCTTCTTGTACCAATCTGTAACAATTCTACCATTCTCATTGATGAGAAGCACATCAAGGAAACTAATAGAATTATTGCTCTGCGTCCCAAAAGTAAATTGCAATCTCTCATCATAACTATTAAAAATATCAACAATTTCATTGATTTTATTCTTTGGGAACTTCAACACACAATTAATTTGGAAACCGAGTGATAGAATCATTATTATATTATTATTACTAATGATAGTTTTGACTGTACTGAGCAGATTCTTATTTTCGTTATCTGTGTCCGGTACTTTATAAAATATTAAGTTTTTATTTTCGCATTAAATTAATCTTTTGTTTAGTAAAATATTTCCATTCAGTAAATTGTTGTATTTTTTACACAATTTCAACTCAGTTTTTAAGGTGTTATTATCACGTTTGATTTCCAATATGTTTGTATCCATCAAATCCAGTTTAGTATTTGTTTGCTTTACCTGTTCTTGTATTGAAAGTATTAACTTTGTGAGACTTTGTGGCTCCAAATCATCAACCATTTCTTCATGACTCATGTTCATAGATACACTACACATATTTTCACCAAAGCATACACCATAAAATATTCACTATAAGGTAAAACAAACCAAACGAAAGAAAACTCGAAAATCCAAAACTTTAACAAAAACTTGAGATATAGCGAGAGCAATTCAAAAACACGTCCGGACACCACGACTGCTTAATAGCTTTTCCAATAATTAAATAAATATAATATAATGATTGATTAATTGTATTGATTATTAATTAAATAATAATTAAATTAATTAATTAAATACAATAATTTTGTTGTGAAGTAATAATACTCAATATTTAAAAGAATTTTATTATTATTTACATATTTATTTCTATAAATAAATTAAAATAAATTATTTATTAAGATTTTTTATTTTATTTCATTTAATATTATTTTTAGACTTTTATTTACTGCGACATCTATTTTTATCAACAACACTCAAATTTCACTTTAATTACCGACATTTCTAATTTCAAGAGTACACATGACATTCTACATATCTTATTTACATTACAACATACTGAGCACTCTGAATACAAAAAATGCTGGTCAATTCACATTTTGGTAAAAACAAATTTTGGCAAAATCACAGACTACCCATAATTTTCTCAAACCTAAGTGTGCAATACAAAATTTTGATTCAGTTGAATCGATTTATTCATTTTGTTCTGTGTAAACAGCCAATTACAAAAGGTTTTGTCCCACTCTCCCCTAAGTGTTGAAAATTGTGACACATTCTAAAGAAATATATATTGAGAGTAAAAATTAGGGTCTCACTAGTTTAACCATCAGTCAGAAAAATTAGACTTGGTTTACAATGTGGATGAGTTTGAAAATAAATGTAATCAACCAATTAAATATTCTTTTCATTTGAACTCACTGTTCCTAATTGACAACTTTAGTAACATGGTAAAATAGTTCATTCCTTGTGAACGGGTGCAAGGTATTTTTTGAGTGTGGGTTTTATCTAAAATAATTAATAAAAAATTATTTTAAGTACACTTTCAGAATAAGTCATTTATAACCTTTTCATTACCTAATACTATAGTACATTTTTTCAGAAAGTTTCTTTTAAGTGGGTATAAGAATATATGGGTAAAATGTGAAAAGAATACAAGGGGGCATTTTTTCTACATTTATACGACTATACTCTTTGAGGAGTTAAGGTTTTTAATACTATTTTTGATAATAAATTTTGAGTACATGTTGAGAAATTTTTGAAAATTTATAAACTGAAATCAAGTTAACCTTAAAATAAATTGAGATCAATTACAAATCGTTCTTCATTCAAAAAATGATTTTATTAAGCAATAAAAAGTAATAGTTTCTTGATTCCTATGTGGATAATAGAAAAGTAAGTGACCAGTAGTTTACTGATAAGTAATTTATTGAAATATGTGACGCTCCACGGTGTTACCCTTCGGATAACATAAAGCTCAGTTTTCGTAAACTACGCTTCGAAAGCTGCGCCTAATGTTGTTTGGAAGATAGGTTCCTTTCTCCGTGGAGCGTCACATATATAGATTTAATTTTTGAATGATAAATTATACAATGAAGTTTTTCGAAAAAAGGTGGCACAACAGCGAAGCGAGTCAACAACTCTAGTAACCAGTGGCAGGAGAACAAGCAAGCTAAAAAGCAGCAACAATCGGAGACATACACCCTCCATTCCGACATTGGTAACTCATCCCGCCTCAACACGGAACCCTCAGCTCTCGTCATTGCAGGTCTGTCTAACATTCTATAATTTTTCAACTACATTTAATTTACATTGAACTATGTATTCAGCATTATATTTAGTGTTGATCACAATTCTAAAAACGAATCACTGAATAAAAAAATATTGGGCACCTTTTTATTAGTGTTTTGAACAATGTTTTAAATTTTGTTGAACTATTTTAACGAGAAATAAGGCACTTATGCAGTTGTATTAGCTAATGGTTCTGATATTTTTTTCTCGGATTGCGTGACGTGTAGTAATTTCAATTTTTATCTGAAATCAAATTTTGTTTTTTGTTACACCTTTAACTTATTTTCAATGATTATGAATCATAATCCAGTTAAAAAAAATGAAAAGTATAGTAAGCAATATTTATCTTTTTTCAGCTTGATTGAAGGCCGATAACAGGTTTAAATATTAAAAAACAAATTTATTTTTTAAATAAATTTACTAAAATAGTTAATTTTTATTTAATTAATTTTTTTTCAAAAAATTTGATTCATTTTTAACAAGAAACATTCAGACAACTTTTTTCTATAAGCAAAAATAAAAAAAATTCAAGTTTTAAAAAATTATTGCATTAATTTGTTAATGCAAATATCTAACAAAATATTAAATATTTTTAATTAATATTTGGGATAATTACATAGGCAAACAAACTCTATTGAAAAATGAAATTTGAAAAAAATCCGAGATTTGACCCCTTAATCTCATATGAAACTCCTCACCTTCAAAATTTTTAATTTTCATTATTTTTACCTGGATTAAGGTTCATAATCTTTGAAAATAAGTAAAAGATGTAACACAAAACAAAATTTGATTTCTGATAAAAATTAAAATTACTACACGTCACGCAATCCGAGAAAAAAATATCAGAACCATCAGCGGATACAACTTCATAAATGCATTATTTCTCGTTAAAATAGTTTAATAAAATTTATAAACATTATTTAAAACACTAATAAAAAGGTACCCAAATATTATTTCATTTTAATTAATCATTTCTCTTGAAAATTTTTTTTTAATTCATAAAAATGAACCTTCTAATGTGGTTTCCCCCTTAATTAGATTAGCTTTATCATCCATATAACATGTTATCAACACAGTAAAACGTTTTACTTAAAAAGAAAATAAATTTACTTTTAGTCTAGCCTTAAATTAAAAGATATATTTTTGAATAAATAAATAAAAGAGTATTTAAAGATAATGTAGGGAAGACCAGGGCGTAATGGATCAGGGGCGCAATGGATCACTTGAATTCATTCAAAAGTGGTAAATCAGAGTAATTTCGGTTTTTGATCAAAATAATGTACTTGGAATACTGTATGTCTGTACGAAGTTTCATTGTTATTCATTTAATATTGTTAAAAATATGGTAGAAAAAGTGATTTTTACGCTTGAAAGTAAATTTTTGAAGTCTTTGTTTTTTTGTTATATCTTTTTCAAAATTACTTGTAAAACGTTTTTGTATATCAGGTGTTGGGCTTTAAACATTTGTTCTTAAAGAACAATTGCCAATTTTTGTTTAATACTGACGGTATTGATAAAAAATTTTTTTCAACTAACACCTCCGGGGCGTAATGGATCACTTTATTTATTATATTAAGAAAAACCTATTATATGTAAAATATTAATAAAATAATCCTGTCAAGTTTAATTCCTTGTAATTTATATATTAATAAGTACCAATGATAACCTTTTATAAAAAAATAACTGGAGAATAGATTTTTTAAGGAAATGGATTTTGCATTTCGCTACAACTTTTTAAAATTTGAAAATTGCATGAAAATGTTAAAGTTTAAATTAAATATGTTTCATTTTCAATATTCTTTGTTATAAATGTATAATAAAAACCAAAATTGTCAATATTAAATAATATTGTATGATCGAAATTACAATTTCATTGCTGATCCAATACGCCTGGGTAGTCATCCACAAAATGATGTTACGGGTATTATTGGGACTTCCGGTTTGTGGATTTTTGGTAGACTGTAAAATTTAGGAGCTACCGCATTATAAGATTTTAGATGCTTAGCCATTGAACAATTAATATAAGATTTCTTTAAAAGCAAATCAACTTTATTGTTCAGATGTCTTTGAACAATTTGAGTTTGATCTTTATTTAAAAATTTATATGTTTTACAATCATTCAACAAAATCAAACATTTATCTAAATACACTTTTTTTATCTAAAATTACAGTAACATTACCTTTATCGGCTTTGCAAACAACAATATCATTATTCTCCTTAAAATTTTTTTTTGCCTTTGAACAATAGTACTATATAAAGAATTATTAAAAACATTATGATTACTATTTAAATAATTTTGTAAAACACCGATAATTTGCTTCTAAAAACATCTTTTTTATCCTCTGGGATGAGATTAATTTTCTCTTCCACCATTGTGCTAATAAATTTTGATATATATATGTTGGTGATCCACAAAATGATGTTACGGATCTCATTGGGACTTCCGGTTTGTGGATTTTTGGATTAGCACCCCGATCAAAAAAGTTATTAGAAATAATTAATCCCATGTTAAAAATAGTTTTGAATTTATTAAAAAATTAAAAATTTTAAAATTCCGGATAATTTCACTTTGGTTTCATTAGATGCTAAGTCACTTTTTACAAACATACCGAAAGATTTAGTCTTAAAGTGTGTTCAGTTAAAGTGGAGAAAGATTAGACAACACACGGACATCCCTGATGATATATTTACCGATGTCTTAGAGTTTTGCATTGATAATGCGTATTGTTGTTTTAGTGGTAAATTTTGGAACTCCAATGGGTTCTCCATTATCTGGAGTCATTGCTGACTTAGTAATGGAGAAGCTAGAAATGGATGTTTTACAAAAATTAAATTTTGAATTAATTTTTTTATTTAGGTACGTGGACGATATTGTCACATGCGTTCACAAAGATAATGCTAATGGTCTTTTAAATGCATTTAATGATTATAATAATAATGTACAATTTACCATTGAATTTGAGAATAATAATCGCATTAGTTTTTTGGACACACTTCTTATCAGGGAGAATGACTCTATTGTAGAGGTGTGCATTTAATCGAGTCGAATCGAAAATTATTCGACTCGACAACAGAAAACTCGAGTCGGGAATAATTTGAATCGAACTAGCCAATTCGAAACTTCGAATTCGAATTTCGAATTGGTTGATTCGAATCCAAAGTAAATTCGAATCGAGCTAGCTAATTCGAAACTTCGAATTCGAATTTCGAATTGGCCGATTCGAATCGAAAGTAAATTCGAATCGAGCTAGCTAATTCGAAACTTCGAATTCGAATTTCGAATCGAAAGTAAATTCGAATCGAACTAGCCAATTCGAAGTTTCGAATTTCGAATTGGCCGATTCGAATCGAACTAGCCAATTCGAAAATCGGAGTTTCGAATTGTACAACTTAACTCGGTTATTTAATTCGCACAATCATTTTGACAGAAATCCTAACCTAAAATTAGTAGGCTGGTATTCATAATACACACTAAAAAAATTTTTTTTGTAGATTTAGTTTTATTTAGAATTTTATAGAAACTTATAAAATAACGTCTTTAAAAGTAGTGAATTTAAAATTCCGTCTGTAAAATTAATACTTTTAATGTGTCAATTTTACAATTTTCTGTAAATTTACTACTCTGAAAGTTGGTAATATTTTTGTCTTTTTATTACCTACTTTCAGAGTAGTAAATTGTACAGAAAATTGTAAAATTGACACATTAAAAGTATTAATTTTACAGACGGAATTTTAAATTCACTGCTTTTAAAGACGTTATTTTATAAGTTTCTATAAAATTCTAAATAAAACTGTAAATCTACAAAAAAAAATTTTTACAGTGCATCTATCTAGTACTTAGAAACTTTTTCTTAAAAATGTCAATTATATTTTTTATTAATTCTATAATTTAAATATATAAATAACATACAAATACCAATAATGTGTTAAAATAAGGTGTCTCTAATAATTAAAAATAACCGAGTGATACAATCATTATCAATTCAATTATTTTTTGCAAGAATTTTTAACTAAAATTCTTTTTTAAATCGATTGTTCTTTGAGAATTTTCAAATCCATTACTTTACAATATTCAATTTTACTAAATTTTAAGTATTCCTAAATTCTTCAATTAAATAAATATTAGAAAATAAAAACTTAAATTAATATTTGCAAAATTCAATTAAACTTATTCAAAATCGAATTGTTTTTAAAAATTCACGCTCTACTATTGTTACTATTGTAACGAATTGGTACCATAAAGATACCTTTTTTGGAAAATATATAAATTATAATTCTAATGTATCAAATAAAGATAAGATTTTAATAATTTATGGTTTGGTAGATAGAGCCATAAAACTATCGGACCAAAGATTTTTCACAGAAAATTTAAACTTTATTTATAATATTTTAACTGAGAAAGATTACCCTAAAACTTTTTAAAATAAATATGTAAAAATGCGTTATCAATTTCTTCTCAACGATAATATGGTAGATAAACAACCCTTTGACTCTGCAAAGCTAGTTGTTTTGCCATATGTAAACGAGTTACAATATTCGTTGAGATAATTGTATAACGAATATAGTATTACAGTTGTTTTCTCTTATGAGAAGGATCCATTTAAAGATTTTTTTAAAAATAAAGACAATACTCCATTTGATCTCAGATCGCATTTGGTTTACCGTATACCTTGCCAATGTGGAGCTTGCTACATTGGTGAGACCAGTAGATACATTAAAAGTAGATTAAGCGAACATAAAGAGATTGCAATAATGATAATAGGACAGCTCTGGTGACACATGCACATGAAAATGATCATGTTTTCAGTTTCAATTCGACAAACATCATTAAATTAGTTTGGTGCGAGCCGGAGCCATTGGTGGGCATATATTGATGATATGAGCCAATGACCTTCTGTCCTCACCGCACTCACAGTGCACATCTCTGCTTCAATTAATTCTCTCCAAGTGGATCGCAGTAAAGGTATGAGCAGTGCGAAGTCTGGTGATTACATTAATCCAGCTTCTCGGCAGAGAAAAACCCTCAAACCAGGGTCTCCTAGATTTAAACGTGACCCTAGAAAAATATCCGTGCCCCGTCAAATCTCTGTCTGTGTAGGGCTAGAGTCTGGTGAACCATGCTGACCCGTCCGGGGCAAGGACTGTTTCTCTAAGATCCGACCAATATGTTTCTATGTATATTCTATTACGGCCCTTATTGACCTCTCGAGACACTCTGTCCACAAATTCATTGCCTTTAATTCGCCAATGGGAGGGAACACATAGAAATTTAAATATAGTTTTGTGTGTATTAGGAAGGAGAGGGAAGATCATTTGACGGATTCTATAAACTATGTGTGGATTATCTTTATAGAGTAAAGTGTTAACAATTCTATTAATCGAATATAAAGAGTCGAGTATGATCAGCACATGTAAAAAGCCCTTTTCAATAGCATATACGATTGAGGAGTATATGGCATAGAGTTCCGCTGTCATGAGTGTAATGATAGGTTGTACAGGAGTGCCTTGTGTGTAATTGTTGTATTTAGCATGGAAGGCTGAGGCAGCAAGATTTGTCTTAGGATTTAGGGAAGCGTATGTGTAAATAGAAACAAAGTTTTCATAGTCCCGAGGAAATGTCTGTAGATATGTTCAAGGATAGTGTTTTCCATTGCCAGTCAAAATATACTGGGAGTTGAGTACGATTGCAATTCTCCATTAATGGGAGCATCTAATTATATTTATTGATCAATGCTATTCTGTCCCTATATATTTTACATATTGGTTGTTCGATGTTGATATTCAATTCTTGTAAAATTGCTATAAGTGCAATGTACAGTTTCTGCCAATGAAGGAATAAATCTATGTCAATCTTCTAAGATACAGGGGAGGTTCATTGGCCTCCAAAAGAAGTACTGCTATGGGGGTGGAGCAGATACAGCCTAAGGCTATTCTTAAGGAGGCTGATTGTACTCGGCCGAGCATTTTCAAACTTGTGGTTGAAGCACGAGTGAATAGAGGAGAGCCCCAATCCAAAATGGTACGGATGAGGTTTCGATAAATCATAAAAGCAAGGGTTGGAGACGTACCCCGAGTTGTTCGAGAGACAATTTTTGAAATGCCTAGTGCTCTTTTGGCTTTGTCAGCTATCATTTTAATGTGGGGAGTCCAAAGCAACTTTCGATCCAACGTGACCCCTAGATGTTTCATGCTTTCGGCGAAGACAACAACATTACCTCCTACCACTACTCGCAACCCATCAAAAGCAGATCTAAACCTCGAGAAGACATAACCAATTGTTTTCGATGGAGCTACATCCATGGCCATTGATCTGAGCCATTCCGATAGGCTATTAATGGCTGCAGAAATGTCATCAGAAATGTTTTCACACTTATTGAACTTAGTATATATTAACAGGTAGGTTTCGATGTTGTGTAGATATATGTTAAATAATAGAGGTAATAGAACTCCTGCTTGGGGAACTTCAACTGCGCATGTTTTTGTATCCGATCCGTCTAGTTTGAATGAGATGAAACGTTTTTTTGTGATATGTGTTATGAAGTTAATTATGCAAGGATAGAAATGGAATTCTTTCAAAATTCTATTCAGGATATCTGGTCGGACATTGTTAAATGCTCCCTTTATATCTATCAGCAACAAAGGTTGCTACACCATCAACTGCTGATCTCTTCTTCCTGAAAACGTACTGGTGTTTGAAAATCAGGCCCCTACTTTCTATTTCATGTTCCAGTCTAGACTGTACGAGTTTTTCGAACAGTTTACAGAGGACCGAGGTGAGAGCAATAGGGCGAAAACCCTTTCCCCGGGGTTTGGGTAGGGCCATCACCCTCGTTCTAAGCCAAGATTCAGGGTACGAAGAGCGAAGAAACATGGGTAAGACTCCGTCAGAAAATCTGCAATTTGCATGGGGTCCTTGGATTAAGCTGTAATTTGGAAAAATTTTAGTATTGGATACTAAAAACTAGTGTGCCAAAATTTTTTAAAAATTTTTGAAATTTGTTGAAGTTACGCCATTTTGAATTTTTTTGTTATAATCTTTTTTAATCTTAATATTTCCGAAAGTTTACAATGAAATTTAATAAAATTTGGAAGGCTTATACTTGAAATAATGTTTCTTTTGACTGTCACATAACAAAAAAAGATATAAATAAGTAATAAAAAATTGATTAATTAATTTTAAATTTATTTTTCATATAAATATAATTGTTAACAACAATAATAATTATTAACTTTAAAATAATTTTTCAACAAAATAGAGATAAATTACTTAAATAAACATAAATTTGTATGCAAAAAATAAAATTTTTTTAAGAAAGACCATAGTTATCTATTTGTTAATTAACGAAAATAATTAAATAAATTGAATTATGCATTATTATTAATCGGGTGGTCATACTAGACTAATTTAAATTGATTTCGATCATGAGGAATGAAAAAATAAAAAATAAACACGATTTTTTTCAAAATTCTTGTAAATTGTTAACTTTGAATAACAAAAAAAAATATAAACAAGAACACTAAAATTGGATAAAATTTGTAGGGTCTAGACAATTTTGAACAGTAAAGTGTAAGAATCCTACTGTGCGAGGCGTACCGGGCACTAACACAGCGCTGGCACTGAAACGTGGTCGCGCTTCCACAAATATTGCAATATCTTGAAAAGTATTTGAGTCTCCATCGATTTCTTTTTTTAAATTTTAATTTTTTTTCAAAAAAATTTTTTTTGACTTTTTTGGGGCAAAAATTTTTTTTTATGTGATAGTCAAAAGAAACATTATTTCAAGTATAAGCCTTCCAAATTTTATTAAATTTCATTGAAAACTTTCCGAAATATTAAGATTTAAAAAATTTATAACAAAAAAATTCAAAATGGTTTTACTTCAAAAAATTTCAAAATTTTCAAAAAATTTTGGCACACTAGTTTCTAGTATCCAATACTACAATTTCACCAAATTACAGCCTACACACAAAAAACCCAGTCTCATTTTTGTTGCATCTCAAAATGAGACTATGTTAAACGCCGTAGAACGTGGCGCCACCTAAGAGTCTCATTTTTGTTGCAACTCAAAACGAGTAGCGTATGATACTCATTTTAAGACTAGGTTTTTTCAGTGTAATCCAAAGACCCCATGCAAATCGCACATTTTCTGACGGAGTCTTACCCACATCCGATTGTACAAGATCTGTAAAAACTCCAAGGCCACGGGTCCCAGGCTCTTTACTACCTCGCCTGTAATACCGTCTAATCCTGGGGCTGATTTGGATTTACATGAATTTAGAACAGCTTTGAATTTTTGTTTGGAAAAGGGTGAAAAGCTTTCACCGAATGATGAAGGAGTGTCCAAGAATGGTATATGTGCTTGTGGAATATTTGATTGGAGAAGATTTTCTCTAAACATCTTAAGTTCAGGCGTGTCAGCGTCAGTCGAGATGTTTGTGTGGAGTAGTCCAGACCGAGAGGCGAGCGATCTCAAGGTCCTCCAGATAATGGAACATCCCTTCGAAGGAGAGATGTTCTTGCAAAACTCTCTGAACGCCAGAGACTTCTGCTCCCGGAAAAACCTTTTGATCGCCCAGTCCCTCCGCCAGATCTCCGCCCTATTAGCATCCAACTGATTTGATTGATACCACCTGTAATTTCCCCTTCTTCCGTTTGGCCTCCTCACATTTATCATTCCACCAAAGTGGTTTTGATACTGATTTGCGCGTCCCGTTAGCAAGGATAAATGCACCGGATCCCAATAAGCTCTCTCGAATTTGTTGAATAAACAAGTCATAGATTAAGGACGGCGATGAACCTTTCGCCAAAAGACAATTCGAGGAATACAAGGAATAGCTTAGTACAATGTCTGCGTTAAGAACAACAGGAAAGTGGTCGGACGAAAAAGATTCTTTGCTCACCATAATATTTGAGGCTTGCAGGATAGCTGCAAAGCAGAAAATGAGATCGAGGTTGCCCGGGACGTTCGCATCCGCGAACTACAAAATAGAGTCAACAATAATAAAAGAGGAAGATAAATTGTCGGCTAATTAACATTAAGTTATTGTCAAAAGGTTACTATAAAAGCCGAAGTAAGTGAAAATTAAAATAAAAATTAAAACAAACTCAAATTTATTTTAAGGTTAGATCTACATTTAAAGTTAAAATCAAGCTCAAATTAAGTTAAGATTCAATTAAGTTGTTCCGGTTTCGGCACCTTCAACCGACATATCACTAAGGTGTACTTCGTCCTCCTGAGTTAATGAGGCGCTGTTTGAAGGATGAGAAGAGACAGTTTCCTCTACGTGGTGCAGAGACTCAGATTCGGTAGTCGTCCGTATGTTTAGATCTGTTGGATTGGGGTCAGTTCCCCTGAAGTAAGGGGAGCAATATTATGAGTGGTATTTCCCTCCCAAACCCCCTCATATCCCGAACGAGCAACGCCGCTTCTCAAAATAAGATTCTCAGCTTCCTCATGGCCTACGTTGTTTACAAGTCTGCATTTCATAATGGCAAATTTGTATTTGAGCGATTTGAGCATTTTGAAAAAAAAAATTTTCTGACCCAAAAAATTAAAAATAAATTTCAATTTTTGAGGGAGATGGATACGTTTTTTTTTTTCTAAACGAAAGCTGAGGTTTTTTCCTAAATGGACATATAAATGATAAAGTGGGACTAGAATGTTTAAACATTGAAAAAAAGAGTTTTCTACTCGCCGGAGCGCTCAAAACCCGGTTTTTAGCTCCGTTTTGGAAAAAATTCTTTTTTTCAATGTTTAAACATTCTAGTCCCACTTTAACATTTATATGTCCTTTTAGGAAAAAACCTCAGCTTTCGTTTAAAAAAAAAAAAAAATCGTATCCATCTCCCTCAAAAATTGAAATTTATTTTTAATTTTGATTTTTTTGGGTCAAAAAATTTTTTTTTTCAAAATGCTTTTTTCTAATTGAAAGAGGATGAAAAAACCTTTCCAAAATGTACTTTGTCAAATTTGTATGTTTAATTGTTTAAGAGTAAAAAATTATTGAAATAAGCATTGTACTGAAAAACACAAAAATTTAACCCCCTCCCCCTCGGAAAATATTGGACTAGGTAAAAAAATATTTTCACGAAAAATCACTATCTATGAGTACTACAAAAGCCCCAAGTTTTGCTGCGATTGGAGAAAATTTTTTCTCCACCTTGATCACTTGACATGGAATCGCTCATATACATTCGCATATAACTTAACAGGGTGGCCACTATTTTTAAATTTTTCGTCTCCCGGTTTTCTCCCGATCCTCCCGGTGAAAATGAGCTGTTTCTCCCGGTTTTTAATTATAATTTTACTGTGAGCAGAACATTACCTTTATGTAATATGTAGTTGTAAATGATATAAATTCGGCCAAAAACACTAAAAACAGGGCTCGGATCGTCTTAAAAACTAAAAAAAGTATCTTTAGTCGCATAAATTCACAACAAAAGTCACGAAAAGTCGCATAAAATTTCTGAAAAAGTCGAATGAAATTTAAGGAAAAAAACGCCGAAAAGGAAACACAAAATTGTAAAAAAATCACATTTCTCGCTAACACATATACTTTAACATCAAACAATCTGGAATAATATTTAATAAAATTTAATAAAATTAATGCATGGCAAAATTTTATTTAGGTATTTTTAACATTTTTTTTTAATGCTGTTCAAAATTTCAATTATTTTTATAAATAATAAAATTCTTTTCCAAAATTCGATTATTTAAAAAAAATTCAATAAAATGCCTGTCATAATTTCAATTATCTTTATAAATAATAAAATTCTTCTCTGAAATTAATTTATTTTCAAAAATAATAAAATTCTTCGCAAAAATTCAATTACATTCAAAAATTTTATTTAAATTTCTCGTCAAAATGTTATAAATAATAAAATTCATCATGGAAATTCAATTATTTTCAAAAGTAATAAAATACTCCGCAGAATTTCAATTATTTTCAAATTTTTTTTAATTTCTCGTCAAATTACCATTATCTTCAAAAAATAAGAAATTTCATCATGGAAATTTAATTATTTTCAAAAGTTCAGATAACATACTTCGCAGAAATTCAATTATTTTCAAAACTTTTTTTAAATTTTCAAAATTTCAATTATCTTTGTAAATATCAAAATTCATTTACTTTTATCAGAAAATTTTATTGAGTAAAACTTTTTCCTTTAACTTTAATTTTCTGAAATCTTTAAATGTAAAATTTTAGTCCCGGTTTTTTCTCGATTAAAATTTCTGTCCCGGCTTTTTCCCGGTTTTCTCCCGATTGATTTTTCTCCCGGGGTTTTCCCGGTTCTCCCGGTTGGGTGGCCACCCTGCTTAAATATAAACACACACTTAACACTTAAAAATATGTATCGAATATTGTTCTTATATACCACATGGTGAAATTTTTCACGACTTGAGAGACATGCTATTTCACTGAAAACTGAGAATTACATAACATTCTGTTTTGTGAGAAACACAACACAAAAAATATGTTTTTGAAAGTCATTTCATGAAGAGAAATATATATTAACGCTATTTGTTTTTCATAAAATAATAGTATATTCACATTTGAATTAACCACAAATGGAAACAGACGATCAGATGTCATTTACCTTGAATAGAAACGCGCAACGCACACTGCGCATGCTCTACAGAATTTTCAAGCGCAGTCAACTAATCTTTCACGTACTTTATAAAACTGAACAAATGACTTTTGGTTAAAATTTAAGTTTAAGTTTAAGTTCAAAAATATCTTTAAGGACTTATTGAACTAAGAAAAGCAGTTAAAAAGTAGTCAAATTTACTATGTAAGTAATCCTTATTAATAAAGTCAGACGTCTGTCAGTACATTGCTTAAAACTTAAAACTTTTAGCATAAACAGTTGTTATTGACATAAAGGATTCCAGAAATAGTCGTAAAAATTATAATGTATGTATAATGTATGTGTGTATGTGTGTATGTATGTCTGTCACTGAAGCTTTGTTCCCTAATAACACAAAAACGCTTCTACCGATTTGAACTAAATTTGGCAGATTGTTAGGTATTGGCCCACGAAAGGTTTATCAATTTACAGATTAAAAAAATATTAATTAGAACGGTATAAATCAAAATTTTTGAAAAAAATAAAAAAATTTCAATTTTTTTTGACAGAATATTTATATACTTTCTATAACGGTAAAATTAAAAAAAACCGTCACATTTTAACTTAATTTTACAACAATTAGTGCTAAAAAATTATTTACTATAAAAATTATTTTTTTCAATTTGTCATTTTTTGGTAGATTACTTCTAAACAAAAAGTTTCATTTGATTTAAATGAAACACTACTTTAGTCATAAAAATTTAATTAACATTAATTTTAAATTTAAATTAAACAGTAATATAATATAAATCCTTATTAATAAAATCAGATTTTTGTCTGTACATTGCTTCAAACTTCAAAATTTTAGCATAAATAGTTGTTATTGACATTAATGATTCCAGAAATAATCTTAAAATAATTAAAAATGCTTTTAAACTTTCTATAATTGAGTATAACATGTTATTTAGTCATTATTCAAAATAATTTTGCCAAAAATAATGCCTTATAAGCCATATATAAGTATAAAAATGTTTTCAAAAAATTTAAAAAATCGAAATTTTTCAAATTTTATATTTTTTAATGAATTGCTATTAAACTTTCTATACTTGAGTATTACATGTTATTCAGGCACACTTTAGTATAATTTTGCAAAAAATACTATACTATAACTTAGATATAAATATAAAAATATTTTCAAAAAATGCACTGAAAAAAAAAATTTATTTGATTCAAATAACCGATTATTTGGTTATTATCGATTAAATAATTACTTGAATCAAATAATTTTTATTCGAATCAATTAAATAATACTTGCTTTAAATACTGGAATATTTCATTCAAATACAATTTATTTGATTTAAATACAAATTATTTGATTCAAGTAAATATTTATTTGATAGTAGTCAAACAATCGGTTATTTGAATCAAATAATTTTTTTTTCAGTGTGGAAAATTACACATTTTTTAATGGAAAGCTTTTAAAATATCTGTTTAAAAATAGTTTTAATGTCAAAAATTGAGAAAAATATAACTAATAATAATTACTATTAAACTTAAGTCAGTAGTATGTTTGAGATCTTTGATAAAGATTTTAACGTCAAAATAATACAATTCAGAATTATTTATTCATCCAATTTTTTTTACATACATACATACATTACAATTTTTAAGATTATATTTCTGGAATTATTGATGTCAATAACAACTATTTATGCTAAAATTTTGAAGTTTGAAGCAATGTACGCACAGACGTCTCATTTTATTAATAAGGATAGTAAACGATATTAAAAAATATTAATTTATAGCATTAAAATTATTTTTTAATTATTAAAAATGAAGATTTTTTATGATAAAATAGATACTGCAGAAATTCAAGAATACCTGTGATACGATACTTGGATTATGCTACTGGGAAAAAACTTCGATACTAAAATGTTTTGCTATTTTAATTCTAGATTTAACTTTTAGAGATTTTTTGAGCATTGTAATGGCAAAAGTTAAACAGGGTGTCGATTATTTTTTCTGTTTTACAAACTATCCGGTTTTTCCCAGCTTTGTCAACATTTTTTTAGGTGTATTTTTTTATCAAATGTAAATTTTCTTGATAAGTATATTAACGATAAATAAAACTTCAAATGGCTACAAAAATTCACATATTTTATAAAAATACTCTTTGATGGGTTTTTGTTTATACTAATACTTTACTAATACTTTTAACAGGGGTTCTACCAACTGAAAAAACGGGAAATATGCAGGAATTTAATTTAATTGGAAAAAACTGTGAATTCAGCTTATGAAATATAGGTCTTATTTTAGATTTTAGCAATTATGATACAATTAGTTCGAATTCGACTTTTTAGTCGAAAATTAGTAGAAATTTTGGATCAACTTATAATACTATAATTAAATTTCTATAAATAATTGACAAACATTGTTTTATGCATTTTAATTAATTAGAAATAAATTATTTGATGATAAAAAGTCAATCACTGATTTAAAATAGTAATATTTTTCTAATGAAATTGTTGATGGTACCTAATTATTATTTTTTCCGGTCAAATTAAATTCCCCACTATTTCCCATTTTTGGAGACTGGTAGACAAACTATTGAATGTATTTGAAAAAACTAAAACCCGTCGAAAACGGGTACGACAGCTAGTAAATCATATTATTCAATTAGTATTTAATTTATTAAACATACAATTCTTTATATGTGACAGTCCACGAGAAAACGTAGCTTAGCCCCTGAATGTGAATTTTACGGAAAACGTATTAGAAGCTGGGCCTTCCTGATTGGTTCAAATTATGTTCATGTTTGAACATTAATAACAAAAAAATCTATAAGTAAAAAGTATTTTTGACTTTTGTACCTAAAAGAGGAACTCAAAATCTATAAAGTACTATTAAAATTCGACATTAATTTTATGGGAGCTAAAGCACGTTTTGTCGTGGACCGTCACATATACATAGTTTTTAACAATGTTAGATGTTAGTTAACTCCCAAGAAAAATTTTAAGAGATTCCCAAGAACGAACTCTTGAAAATGCAACATATAATTGTCCATGATTAAATACATCTTTTCGTAAATCGATCCCAATCATATCAAATGTTTGACCTTGACTCTTATTAATAGTCATTGCAAATGCTAATTTTATTGGAAATTGGCGTCGTTTAAATGTAAATGGATACAAATTTTCACAATATAAGTCTATTCTGTGTATAAATACTGTATTACCAACTTTATCACCTGTTAAAATTTTACACCGTAAAAGAGTATTCGCAAGCTCTAACACTTGTAATCTTGTTCCGTTACACAGTCCTTCATTGATAGTTAAATTTCTAACTAACATAACAATACAATTGACTCTTAATCGTAATTCGTATGGTGTAAAGTTAGATGAATTTAATGTATTAAAGTATTCTGGCAAAAGTCCATCCTTAATTTCTCCATTGTCACAATGTTTAACGCTATCGACGCAAGTATACATTTTTTCTGTATTTTTATCGAGAAGTTCTACAACTCTGCAATTGATTTCTTTAACGTCAATGTTTCTTGCAGCTCAACTTTTGATAAATTTTTATATTTACTTTCTGCAATCAATGAACCAAAAATTGTGCGAACAATATCATCAGATTTTGGGGCTACACATTTTTCTGGTAGCAATAAATTATTATCTTTATCAGTTATGATTCCATCACCAACAGATAATAGGAATTTTGCAATTTTTGTTTCTTCTGATAAACTTCGACATTGAATCTTTAAATTTTTCTAAAAATCTTTTGGATTATTGGACTGACAATATAATAATATACGAATAAATAAACGTCTTAATTGTGCAGGCGTCATCCAATTTTATTCTTCTAACATTGTACGATTCCATTTAGCATCATCTTCAGTAATACCGAAGGCTAAATATGCATTTTGAAAGCTCTCATGTCTTGTTCCATTAACAGTTTGAAGATCTTCAAAACGTGTAGCACTTTTTACTGATATTAACAATTATCGAAGATGAAATAATTCAAATTGAGTTGGACTGATAGAATACATGCGTCCAATTACATTAAATTGTGTTTTGCGTTTTTGACAATTACAATCAGATGATCCATTTGTCTTTTTGTATACACAATGAGAAGGTATTTTAGCATACGTAAATTTGCGAGCTTCTGGATCACGTTTGTTCAAACGAAAGTAATCAAAAAGCATAGTTTGTTGCTCTAAAGCAGCTATTATGGAATCATTACTTTCGCTGCCGTCAATTACAACACTCTGTTGATTTGGTAAATGGACAGGTAATCGAATAATAGAATGACTTTTTTCTTGTAAAGATCATCCTAGAATTCTATCATATGCTTCCACAGGACCAACATACCGAGTTTCCAAATAATTATTAATTTTATCATAATTTATTAATGTTCTATCTGATCCTCCATCAGAAATCACAACAGTACCAGCATCATGACCTTTATATATATTTGTACATATATTTGACAGATTTAAAGCTAGAAACTACTTTGAAATCATTCCTTATATCAAACTCATTAATAAAAATTAATTAATAATAATGATGAATAATATTAACAATAGTAATAACAATTAATAAGAATTAATAAAATATAATTTATTAAAAATTTAGACAACTAGTTAATTTATAATAAAACATAAATATTATTATTCTAAAATAATACTTAATAATATAATAATAATAATAATATTCCTATTCTAAAACAGAAAAATCAGCACAAAAATTAAACAATTACTTTCTTTTTTCAAAAGTTCAAAATATTTGAAAGTTACTTATTTGTATTGACACCCGAGTAATTAATCATCCCAGATAACAAAATGCGTGCAGTAGGTAAACATAAGGCAGTCATTCATGCGTCATATGACGACACATATGTGTCCTCCATGGAGGTACGTCTGCCGCGCATTTTTTGTGATGCGCTTGAATGTGCGTGCTAATGGATAGCACTAAATGCTTGATCAAAACAGCTGTATCTATAGTAATCATTTTTGCAAGCATTTATGCGCGCACAAATAGGTAAAAAATATGCGTGCACGCATTGTTATCTGGGATACGTGATGTATAACAGATGTGATACATTAGAAATTAATCGCAGGTGACGTGTGACACATTCAAAATTGATAGCACGTGACATGTGACATGTGTGACACTTTCAAAATTGATCGCACGTGACGTGTGACAGGTGTAACACATTCATAATTGTTCGTACCTCACCGTCAGCCAATATATTGCTTGTGTGTATGTGTCTATGCAGGTATATAAAGGTTACCCTTACGAAAAAGTATGACATGTAATTTACAACATGAATAAGTGATGTAATTTACGTGGCGTTTTTTCGTGACGCCACGTAAAAAACACCATCGAGAATATCAAATTGTTTTTAACTTCTCAGGTAACCTAACCTAATTATCAAAATTGATTCGGAGAGATTGTTAACATGTTTCACCTTTATCAAATTATCAATCAAAAGTACGATATGTATTATAGTTTTTATTTTGTGTCCTTTAAACCTTTAATCCAACTCTCAACAAAAAATTTGCATAGTTTCTCGATTTTTAAAATAATCCTGCACACATGGAAAGATTGGTTAGTTGAAATAGGAACATAGCTAACAAGATTGCTGTCATATCAAAACGGTTTGCTATATGACAGCGAACTGACTCAAAACACTTATGTTATTTGACAAAACGAAGTGGTCCGTTGTCATTGCAAACTTCTTAGTTGGAATAGATAATTATTAAAGATTTGACAGCAAACATCAGTTAAACTATATACAAAATTCTGTTAAATCTTTTTGTGCCTTGAAGTTTGTACATGATAATGTTTTGTTTGTGGCGTCGTGAAATAACGTCACGCAAATTACTGCAATTGTTTATGTCGTACATTACATGTATATTTTTTCGTAAGGGTAGTTTGTGTTGTACAAACTTTTTTTTATAAAAATAGTAAATTGAAGTGTTGAATTTAGTTACTATACCTAGCACAGCTGAAAGCATGTGAAAATAACTCCTTGTAATTTCAAGGAGGAAAGGGAAAAATTTTCCCTTCCACATATAGAAGGTCCAATCGCTGATATGAGACTTCTTCATCGTCAGTGCGATTGATATACTCAAACAGTGTATTTTCACTATGTTTTTCAATGTTTCTTGTATTTCTTTAATTCTATTTAAAAAATGGTTAATTAAAAGAAACAAAAATTTAAGTTTTAAATTTCTGTTTTTTAAATTGAAAACACATTTTTCGAAAAGTAACAGAAAAATAAAAGTGAACTGTTGGTTTCGCCACATTTTACTCTAATAAACAAAAAATGGTGTTAAATAAATTAATTTTTTGAAGTTAATGTTTACAATTGTTGTTTTGCAGAGTTGATGAGGTCTCCTTCGCTGAGGTGGCCTGGCAGGAGTTGTTGTAGCCTGCCCACAACACCTATCCCGAGCCACCATCATCCCCTCTACCCTCCACTCCCTGCAGTGGGTATGGTTGCTGAGAGGAAAAAATGTTTTGAGCTCTAACTATTTGCTGAGTTAGAAATAAAAATTATTTTTTATTTAAAGAGAACAAGCAGAAATTTCAACAAACACTGCCTTTTTATTTCGAAATATGTAATTTCATGCTAATTTTAATTAATGTAATTGATTTCGTTCGAAGAGAATTTTCAGGTTGTCAAAAAAGTAATGTTGTTGAATTCTTTTTTATATTTAAAATTGGTTTTTGACATTAATTGAAATCTGTCATAATAGTTTTTGCTTGTCATTTCATTCCGAAATTTGAACTATCGAAACAGTTAAACTATATCTTAATTGTTTAAATATAACTTGTTTATTCATTTGAATTTTGTAATTAAAAATCGAGTGAACATTTTCTACAATTTCTATTAAACAAATTTTTTAATATACGTAATGATTTTAAGCAATTTTTAGTACAGTCAAACTCTTGAAAGGTAGAAGTAGAAAAGCTGCGTAAAAAACTTTAAAGTACTAAAAATTGCAAGTTATCGAATCAGTATTCGGTCTCATACGTAAGACATTGACTGGACTCAATCAATTTGAGTTATCGCATTTTGTCTTATAAGAGTTGACTACTTTTTGTGAATTATTGTTTCAATTGTAAATTTTAACTATTTCGCTTGTGGAATTTCAATCAGATTTGAGATTTATAAATATAATTCTTTCCTTTTGGTGCAAATTCTTCAAGATAAACTGTTATTGTGAAGTTCTAATCCGTATCAAATGATCTTGAAGAATAATTATTATGACAGACATTTTATCAGAGTCTTGTATTGTTTTAAAGACTTTCCCTATTGAATATGTTTATATTGTAAACATAATCTAACGAAAATTATTAGCTTATTTTGTACCGTATGTAATATATTATTCAGAGTGAGAGTGAGAGTGAGACAGAAACAATTGCGACAGGGCAAGTTATGTTATTGTAAATTTTGTAACGTAGAACATTTTGGGCTACTAAAGGAAATTCACACAAAACCCAAGCAAAATACCAAACAGTGTGCAATCTTTACTACTAATTTTTTCGGATCATGTATTTTTGGGCATTATTTATTACATATATCATAATATGCCTCTTCTTTGCTGAACTGATGGAATTTTCTTAACTATACATTGTGTCAATGTTTAATTGTCAAGTAAAGAAGAGTCAGGAAATGAGTCATGTACACAACTTTATTTTTATCTGTAAAGTCTTCTTTCTCTGTTTTATTATTATTTTTTAAAATATATTTATGGCACTCAAAGACTCTTTATTATACAAATATGAAATATGATTTTTTATTATTAGTAAGGAGCTTTTATAAGAATCTACACTTTTGGAAAGTGAGATATAAATTTCAAAGTCTCATATTTGTTAAAGAAAAAAAAATTTATTATATTCTTGTTTTTGAATGTCACTCTTGTTGTGTATAGATTGTGTAAATTTACTGTATATCATTTGTAATCATTGTAATATTAAAATTTTTTTCTTTTATGTAAGAATGTATAATTATTCAAATGTTAATAATGTATAGTTTATTATATTTTATTAGTTTACGAGTAAATAGCCCAAATTAACCCCCATCCATATTGAATAGACATGGATGAATATGTTTATACATGTATACATAAGTAAATAAATATATATATATTATATTATTGATGTGTAATTGCGACTCGTTCCTAGTAGCGACTTCAAGATTCATTACTTATTTTTTAGAATAATTGCTCAGGATTGTTTAATGTTTATAATATATTACAATCATAATATTAAATTTGTATTATAATTTATAACACGTTTGAAATAAAATTCAGTAACCACATATGTTTGACAATTTTATTGTTTACCTACTTCATTATTTTAAAACTTAATATTTGTTGGATCAATCAATTTTAAGTAATCAAAGGTTTTAACGATTCTTCAAAATTTTATCACGTCACTCTTTAAATAAATGAATAAAAATAATAACACAATAAATTACGAGAAATAAATTTAATTCATCGAATAAATAAAATAGAAATTATATTTTTATCCATTATTATTCATAACTAGCGACATATTCCTCGCTCGGTTGACATTTTGCTTTTTTATTTCTAGTTACATATATATTTTCTATTACACAATATTATTATATTTTAATTTTTATTATTTATTTAATAGCATCTTTATTGTTAACATTTGCGTATAAGTAATATATGTACGTTAATATGAATTTACTACAAAATATTAAATTAATCATTTTAAAAAATTATTAATTATTAAATAAATGACTATTTGTATTAAATTTATAATCATTACACATATATATTATAATAATTAATTAATCTTAAAATTTACACTTTTAAAAAGTGCATTTAGTCTTCTCAATATTATTAATTACATAATTTATTTTTTTGCATTTTCCGACAAAACATTTAAATAAATCGCGCGCGGGTTATTTTTAATTCCATGTCTTAAGTAATTTGAAAAAATTTATTTTTTATCATTAATGTAAAATTTTATTTTTTGTATACTAATCATTTGTTAGAGTGATAGATAAAGTATGGATCCTGATAAAAAATGCAGATCGAAGAATCGATTAACGCAATGATTGATGTATAATTTTTAAATATTTAAAGTTAACCCATTTAGTCCCAAATGTCCGTATTTCTTTGTACAAGTTTGAGCTTTCCATTCTACGAGTTACGAATTTGGAAAAAATCGGGACGTAGGTTTTTTTTATATTTGAGTGTCCTCTTTTAGAATCTGAAAGAAAATTTCAATTTCAATTTAATCATAAAAAGTTGTAATTGTTTAAACAAAAAAAAGTAGTTTTTTAAGTGTTTTTTGTCATTAAAATTAGATTATTTACTCGAATTCGGTTGGGAAAAATCCGGGACAAGAAAATATCGCGTCCAAAATGTTGGGACTATCAAATAGGCATAATGCCGAAATTTTTTTTCCTAATTTCAAAATGGCGCCTCCAAAATGGCCGCCAAAATATTGAAATTTGGAAAAATAATGTTAAAAAATATTAACATTATTTTTTTTAACTTTTATGCTTTATTTAAATAAAAAATGTTGTTTCAACAAAAAATATTGTTATTTTATATTATTTAACAATAATTTAAACATTTTTTATAAACAATTTAAAATCTGTGGGCCAAAATGGTAAACAAATTTTTATTTTTATCAATTCTCATTTCTTTTTGCAGTAAAAATGAATAATAAAAGTTAATAACCTAATTCAAAATTTTTTACAAGGTTTAAGAATATTATAAACAATTTTTATAAATAATTTGCAAAACATGAAATGGAATCCTATGGAAAAAAATTATTTTTTGATTATTGACAAAATTAAAAAAAAAATTTCAGAAAATCCTTTTTTTTTAATCAAAATTATTTATAAAAATGTAAAAAATGGTAAATAATTTCAGACGAAGATATTTTTATTTCATATATCTATTCTGATGAAAAACCAAGCAAAAAGTGAAAAAAACATTTTTTCTTCCATCCCTGAACTGCTTTTTTCTATAAAAATTGTTCATAACATTTTTGAATATTATTAAATAACGTTAAATGGAAGTTTGAACCATTAGCAACATTTTGATTACAAGAGAACGTAATATAATCAAAAAATAATTTTTTTCTAGGATTCCATTTCATGTTTTGCAAATTGTTTAAAAAAATTGTTTATAACATTCTTAAACATTGTAAAAAATTTTAAAGTAAGTTGTTAACTTTTATTATTCATTTTTAGTGCAAAAAGAAATGAGAATTGATAGAAATAAAAATTTGTTTACCACTTTGGCCCACGAATTTCAAATTATTTATAAAAAATGTTTAAATTATTGTTAAATAATATCAGATAACAATATTTTTTGTTAAAACAACATTTTTTTATTTAAATGGAGCATAAAAGTTAAAAAAAAATAATGTTAATATTTTTCAACATTATTCTTCCAAATTTCAATACTTTGGCGGCCATTTGGAGGCGCCATTTCGAAATTAGAAAAAAAAAATTCAGGATTATGCCTATTTGATTGTCCCAACATTTTGGACGCGATATTTTCTTGTCCCGGATTTTTCCCAACCGAATTCAAGTAAATAATCTTATTTTAATGACAAAAAAAAAAATTTTTAAAAACTGGTTTTTTTTGTTTAAACAAATACAACTTTTTATGGTTAAATTGAAATTGAAATTTTCTTTCAGATTAATAGAGAGAAGAATTGAAAAAAGAGATGATGAAAGAAAAAGAAGAAAAAAGAATGAATAAGAAAAGATGTATGTGTATCATACTATTTTTTATCATCCAACTTACATTTCAATTGTAGACAATGGAAAAGTTGGCACAATGTTTTCCCTCCGTCCACTGCAACATGCTTCGCTACAATTGTTGAACATATTCAAATTTGAATAAATTTTATACTGCTGCCAGTCGGTAACGTGTTTATTTAATTAAGTTTATTTAGATTCGAATTTGAGGTTTTTTTCAAATCTTTCAAGGAGAATTGTGATGTAATTTTTTGCTTTTTTTAAAGAATTGCTACAATCTTATTCCAATGTTCTGCAATGTTTTCTTTTTGGTTTTTAGAAAATTTTTTTCACTCAAAATCTCTGTGTGAAATAAGTGTGGATATAATTACAGTGTGAAAGAAATTTTTTTTTAAAAATTAAGCTATTGACAATTAACTAGAAATTTACATGCAAATAATAATGATGAGAGTGTATGAATAGAAACTTTAAGAAATCAAAATCTATTTCAAAAAATAAGGTTTGATGTGGCAGCAAAATATTCACTGCCTTTCTGTGCGTGCACTTGTATGAGTAATCCTAGTGCGTAAAAAGGGCTTTAATATTTTAAGTGTCTTTTCTTCACGTAGTGTGTGTGTGTGTGTGTGTGTGTCAAATTTGATTAATGAGGAAAATTGAAATTGTTACAAAATGCAGAGTGAACAAAGAAACATGTACAAAATGTCAACAGCTTATGAATCACAATTACCACAGGGGAAAATGTGACATTACCCAAGTAGACTTGGCAGACAATATTGGGTCCGACTTTGCGCCGACTCTTATGGTGTTAACCACGGTTGGACGTCGGCAGTCAGATCTCGGCAGACATTAATGGCCCATTATTGGCTGCCAGATCTCGGCAGGCATTAATGGCCCATTATTGGCTGCCAGATCTCAGCTGACATTAATGTCCCAATATTGGCTGCCAGTAATCACCCAGTGTTGACAAAATTAAAAAAAAATTGTTATTTAATTAACTAATTTAATTGATAATATTTATACGGCTTATTTCCCTAAGTTAAACGCAAACTTACAAATATTTGAAAAATTCTTACCGCTCGCGGGAATCGATACCTGAACCTGATGCACGACAGCCTAACACTCTGACCATTCGGCTATTCTGACGTGAAATCGAAGAATCAAAAGTGGTTTGATAAGTTACACTACACTGGCCGATACTGTGCCATTAGTGGGCCGAGCTACGTCCTTATATTGGCAATTATAATTTGCCATCATAGATACAAAATGTTAGACATTAATTCTGGCAATTCTAATTTTCCATCAAATATACAAAATTTTTGCCATTAAAGTGCCACTAACGTGCCTTTAATGGGCCAATATTCGTCACATCATTGGCAATAAAATTGAACTTTAAAAAATTTTAATATGAAAATTCGTGCTATTTTTTTAATATTTAATTCTTTTCTAAAAATATAACTGGACTCTATTTTGAAATCAATTTTCATTACAAAATTCTACGAGAATTCAATTTTTTTAATACAAAAGTAAATAACTTATTGAATAACTAAATATTACTTAAAATTTAATTATGAGAATTAAATTTTAAAAATAACATTCATTTAGTCAATAAGTTTTCTAAATATTTTTGTAGAATATTCTCAATTATCATAAGGAAATAATTTGGCATCATTATTATTTCTTAACTGCAATTGCTTTAAGGAAAATTCAAAGATTTTTACTGAATAAAGGAAAATGAAACTGAAAATTTTTGAATTTTTAGAAAATACAGGAAAAGATTTTATTGAATAAACTGTTATATTACATTTATTTACGAATGTAATTGTAAAATTTTTTAAAATCATCAATAACTTTTTTTTTAATATCTGCTTGATTCTATCTTTCTCTATAAATTATAAACAAAAAAAGGCATAATGACACACATGTGATCAAATAATAACAAAGAGAGATAGAGAGAGAAGAAGAGAGTTATTTTTAAGCTTTTTTTTCTTTGAATTTTAAGAAGAATAATTTAAATTTAAATAGTGTCCGTGAAGAACGGAAAAAGCGGACGAATCGTTCCTCCTTTCATCGCCATTTTCACTGTTATTGCAAAATTTATAAAAATTGTGAACTTTGAAATAATAATTAGCAAAGAATTCATGATCCATTGCAAATTGTTCGCAAAGAATATTAGAAATTAGTCTCGATGGCACACGATAAACATATCCAAATGTGGACATTGTGTCCAGCGCTTCGGCACTGTAATTTGGGAATGGTGAGCGCAATAAGTTGTCGTAACGCAAGATATCTTCCCACGATTCAGATGTACTCGTTGAACATTGTGGCAAATAATCCTGCCAGGAATAAACAATGGATAATCGTTTTGCCCTCTCCTCTGTCGTCCAAATTGTACGATTATTCCGTAATGTCATAACAGTCCTTTTTAAAGAAAAATGAGAAACATTAATTTAACGTCGCTAATTATACTATAAAAATTATAATGGGAATAATAATAAGAATGAGTGTGTATGTTTTTGTATGTGAGGGAGTGTGAAAAAGAGGAAGAAAAAGAGGGAAAATTATGAGAGATAAAGAAAGAAAAAAAAGAGAGAGAGAGAGAGAGATTTGTGAAAAACGAAGCATCAACAAATTGAGAAAAAGTTTAAAATTAAAAAAAAATAAATTAAAAATTACCGAAGGCGACTGAATATTATTAAAATGTTATAAATATTTCAAATAACAAATGGAATGGGAAGAAATTATTAAAAGAAATACATTTCTATTTCGTTATATGGTTGAATGGGATAAATGTCCATCTCAAACGACAATCCTAAAGACGTTTTAATCAATGTTGATGCTGTAGTTGATGATGCTGCAGGTTTGAATGCCATTGTCACAAATAATAATTACTCTCAACGAAAATCAAAAGCTTCTATAACTAAATTCTAGATATACCTAGTGTGTTGTTTCGAAAAATGTGTATGTGCGCACATATTTTCAATATACTTACGCGTGGGGCAAAATTTCTGAAGCGGACCCCTCTCCAAAAAAAAGTTCTGGGATTGACTTGATATTTTGGTAATTTGTTGTACTCTATAAGAGTGATAAATTCCCAAAATATTGGTACATTTGAAAAAAAATTGTAAAAAGTAGAGGGAGTAAAAGTTTTAGATTTTCGAAAACATTGACATTTTCAAATCACTATAAGTCGGATAAAACTTTATGGATTTTCATTTATGAGGAACGGATTTTGAAGTATTTTTCATGTACTTTCTGATGCATATAAGAAAATTTTCAAAAACAAAATTTTAACAACTTTTTTTTCAAAATTAATTTTTATTTTTGATTTTTGACCGATTTGGGTATTTTTTTAAAATAATTTAATTGGAAAGCTGAGGTTTTTTCCGATGAAATATGTAATTTTCAGAGTGGGACAGAAAATAGTTTAAGAGAAATTTAATAAAAAAAGTAAAGTTGCGCGCGCGTCGCGCGCTGTTGGTGCGCCTTTCACGACTGCGGTTTCTGACTGCATCTTATTCAGTAAAAGCTCTCTGCATTGTTCAGGGTTGAGACTGTCATTATACAATAATACCTGCATTACTGTTACTGAAAAAATTTTGAATAACCTGTTTTTAAAATTTTACTTTGAAATTGATTAAAATTATTAATTATTATACTGTTATTTGCCGAAATAGAAAAATTGTCTCGAGGAAAGATTGAATAACAAACAAAAATTTTTAACAATCAATAATTTTTTTATTCAAAAGAAATAAAAAAAATTTGTATTAATTCTATAAGTCAATAATAATTTTTGTTACAAAATTTTAATTTGTTTTTTAAAAGGGAAAAAATTTGCAATATGGGTTAGAATTCTTAAAATTTTCAGAGAAAACACAAAGTATTTTTTAAAAATGAAAATGACAAAAAACATTTCTATTTGGTCTTAGGAATGTGTCCACCAAAAAAACCGAAAAATGACAGTCTCAACCCTGAACAATGCAGAAAGCTTTTACTGAATAAGATGCAGTCAGAAACCGCAGTCGTGAAAGGCGCACCAACAGCGCGCGCAACTTTACTTTTTTTATTAAATTTCTCTTAAACTATTTTCTGTCCCACTCTGAAAATTACATATTTCATCGGAAAAAACCTCAGCTTTCCAATTAAATTATTTAAAAAAAAATACCCAAATCGGTCAAAAATCAAAAATAAAAATAATTTTGAAAAAAAAGTTGTTAAAATTTTGTTTTTGAAAATTTTCTTATATGCATCAGAAAGTACATGAAAAATACTTCAAAATCCGTTCCTCATAAATGAAAATCCATAAAGTTTTATCCGACTTATAGTGATTTGAAAATGTCAATGTTTTCGAAAATCTAAAACTTTTACTCCCTCTACTTTTTACAATTTTTTTTCAAATGTACCAATATTTTGGGAATTTATCACTCTTATAGAGGACAACAAATTACCAAAATACCAAGTCAATCCCAGAACTTTTTTTTGGAGGGGGGTCCGCTTCAGAAATTTTGCCCCGCGTGCGCATTAAAACATGACACTTTAGATTATTTGAAGGTCAAGTATAATATGTGTTAAATATTTTGGAAATTAAATTGATTAGAAATAGAAAAATAACACCAAAATAATATGCTCGATTATTTTTGAGAGAGAGGGGGGGGGGGGGGGAAATTGTGAGGTAGAATTGAAGAAATTTCACATCGAATAATAATTGTGAATTTGAATGTGATTTTTTTCTTCGTTTTAATTTTAAATTTATTGTGGTAATTGATAAATGAAAATTTTACTTCCTTTTAAACGGAATGTTTAAAACGTTTTTTTTTCTTTTTTTCTTAGAAAAACCCAACTTCTGGAAAGGAATATAGCACTTTTTTGTACACTTGTTATGTCTTACCTTATTATTATATTCCCTAGTGTTTCTCGATTTAACTTTAATTTAGAAAAATTAAAGTTGGGACGAGGTTGGATAAATGACAAGAATAAATTTATTTGAACACAGTATATTTAAAAGAGATCAAAATTATGATCCGATACAATGGCAATTGTGCGTTAATGGGTTACTAAGTGGTGCAGGTAGATGATTTACGTCACTCGTAAATTAGGCAGTTAAATAGGTATTATGTTTCTTTCAGCTTTTTGTCACAACTCAAACAATCTTTCAAACACCAAATTTGACTTCAAGATTCACTGAATTTAGAAATTCAAGTAAAGATCAGGACAACTACTATACTGGGGTTGCGAGCACTATTACGAAGAGAACCACTTGTTATGATAATAAATTAAGACTGGTAGTCCAGGTGACTACTACTGACGATTACATTTTTAAGACTGCCATTTGGTAACTTCTTCTGTTGACTACATTTTTAAGACTTCTGTAGTGCGGGTGACTACTTCTGATGACTTCAAATTTTAGACTGATTATCGTTTGATAGTCTGGCTCTTTTTATATCCAAATTTCCCTGTGTATTTAAAGAATCGATGCCATGGTATTTTCAACTTCGATGCCATTGCCATGCATTTTCGAAATCCATTGTTAGAGAAACACTTGCGTTGACTCAGCTTTTAGATCGCACGTGTTCACATCTTCTGAGTCATATGTTTTTACAATTTAATATTATAGTTTTTATGTTGTTGTTAATTATTTATAGTTATTACAATTTGTTATTATTGGTTACATTATTATAGCTTGTTGTTTATTATCTTGTATTATTTTTTAAAATTTAATTGTTTTCGATAATTTATTCTCTACTGGGAGGTGGTTCTGGAGGCGGTCGATATGTATTGTCTAATGATTCAGCCTCTTCGATTAATTGCATATAATTTTTAGTAGTACATTTTGTACATCCTTTGTATAGAGCAACTTTCACAAACGAATTTTCTAAAGATGATTTTATTATTGAAAGGATTTCCCTCGAAGTTACATTTTTAATTTCTGCAATTACATATATTCTGTTGATTAAAATTTTTGCAGTTTTCTTTTATTACTAGGTTATCTTCTTCTTCAGAATTAGAGGTTTCGTAGCCTTGATCAATTTCTTCGTGTTTTTTCAATTTTGTTATCTGTTTAATATACTCAGAATAAGATTCAATTTCATTAGCATAATTTTCATTATAAAGTGTCTTATTTTTTGTATTACATACCTTTTTCGGTTTTCCTCTCTTCTTTTTTAAGGAAGTATTAAAACGTGTGCTTTGTTTCTTTGCTTTACCTTGTTTTCTTTTTTCATGTGCTTCTTCTTCTTGAATTTCTTGATTCCTCTTTTCTTCTTGAATTGCCAGTGTTTCTTGATTTTTGTTCCTTGTATTTCTTCTTCTTGATTACTGTTTTCTTGTATTCTTCGTTGATTTCTTGTAACAACATTACAATCTTCATTACGTGTATCATAATTTTCTGGTTTGCAGTATTCATTATATAACATCTTTTTAATATGGCGGAGATTTTTTACCTTCAAATTCGAGTAATTATTTTCACTTGATACACAATTTAAGTATTCTTTACAATTTTCTTCGATTTTTTCTTGCACACACTTATTAATATATTCTTGAGTAATATTTTCCTGAGTTTCTTTATTTTCAATAATGTCCTCAATAGGATTTGTAGAGAAGGCGTCAGCGTTGATGTTTTTTGTACTTGCTTTGTAAAACACGTTAATGTCATATTCGGCTACTGGTCTGGCCTTTGTAAAGGATGTTCCTCACAAACTTTATTTATTAATTTATTTAAAGTGTTTTCTTTATTATCAGTCGTAAAAAGGGGTATATCCTTCTGCAAAGGTTGATTAAAAAGGTTTGTTATTTTTAAAAACTTGTCATTATTGTCATCATCCCATATCTTTTTTCCACAATTAGTGGAAATATGTCCTAATTTTTTGCAGTAATTACAAATTATATTTTAATTTTTAGTTCCGAAGTTTGTTGCAATGTTAGTTCGTAGTTCCCGAGAATAATGTTGTTTATTTTGGAAAAAATTTTGTTGTTGATTTTGAAAAAATTTTGTTGTTTACTTTGCAAAAATTTTTGATGTTGATTTTGCCTTTGATTTTGAAATGGAGTGTGAAATTGCTTTTGTGGTACGTTTCTAAATTGATTTTGTTGCGGATTTCTGTAATAATTTTGACATTAAAATTTATTAAATATTTGATTTTTGTTATTAAATTGATTTGGATTTGGATTTGCAAAATGTTGTTGAGTGCCTGAATGAAAGTGGATTTCCCCTCTAAGTCTTAGCAATTTATTAAGTTGAGAACAGTTTGATACAACATGACCGTTTTTTCCACAAGATAAACAAGTGCTTACATTGTTATGAACCATATTAATTTTTGTTGTTTCTGCAAAATTTTTATTATTATTAAGATGGGCATTATATTCAATATTATTCTCACTTCTTCGTAGTTCACGTTCTAATGATAATCTTCTTTCTATTTCTATAGCTTTATTAATTACCCCTTCAAATGTATCAGCTGTTCCAATTCGTAATTCTATTTCTTGTGTAAGTCCTCGCGAAAAACAATTGATAGTTGCTTCATCTAAACTTCTTCTAAATGCTTCATCTACTCTATTCCCATTACTAATAATATATGCATCTAATATTCTTTCTGCTGCTTCTGCAATTCTTGAACCGTAAGAAATTACATTTTCTTGTTCCCACATATACATTGCTGCTAGTTCTCCTTGTAATTGACATACAGATTTTATTGGTGCGTAAATTTGTTTTAATCTTTCTATTAATTCTTCTACAGTATTAAAGTTATTTCCTATTATAATTTTTCTTGCTTCTCCCGAAATTCGACTTCTTATTAATTTTACTAAATTTGTCTGAACTTGTGCTACTTCAGAAAGCATAGATTTTGCTTCTAAACAACTTTCGATAAAAATGGATAATGGTAAGTTTTTTCCATTGAAAATAGAAACTATTTCTAGAGCATCTCGTAATGATACTTGTTGACTATTTGGCAGATCCATATTTTCTTAAAAATAATTTGTTTCTTGAAAAAAAATTTAACTAAATAAAAAGAAATTTGTAGTATATATTTTTTATAACTTTTTAATAATATATGTGTATAAATGTTGTTTATAAAATAAATGTTCTTGGTAAATAGAAATTATTTCTATAAAGATATGGACAGGTATAAAATATGTAAATTTGGAACACATGCAGATATGTTGAGAACACTTGTTATAGATAAGATAGTAAATATTATAAGATAAATTGTGAGAAAATTTGTGAATAATAACAATTTTATATTTGTTAGTGTACTTTTATGCTGGAACTTTTTATAAAATATATTTTTCTTAAAAAAAATTTTTTATTTATATATTTTTAAACTATGTGAATTTTTTAGTTCAAAGAAATGTAAAAATTTATATTTTATTATAATAATAATGATTTTTTATTTATTTAAAAAAAAATTGCAATAATTATTATTTTTATTTAATATAAATTATTAAAATTATTATATAACTTGGTATAATCAGTTTTTATGAAAATGAATAAATTTTAATTAAATTTATTTTTTTATTTATTTTTAAATTATTTTGTAAAAAATGTGAAATTAATATAAAAAAATTATTTATTATTTTTTTATTATTATTTTTCCTTAAGCTTACTATGTCATAAAAATTTGTTATTGTTTTTACAAAAATTAAAAAAAAAAATTTTAATTATTAAATTGTTATTATTATTTTTATTTAGTAATTTTTAATTCAAACAAACATAGTGACAGTTTATAAACATTATTTAATTCTAGTTGAATTGAATTATTTGATTTTATTTGCAAATCAATTTTATAAGAAAGAATATTTGAATCATTTATTATTTATTAATTTTTTATGAAAAATGTATTAAAAATGAGTTTATTATTATTGGTAAAAGTTTTAAAAATTGAAACCTATATAATTTTTATTTGTTATTATTTTTGTAAAAATTTATAAAAATAAGTTTATTATTAATAATTTGTATTTTTTTATGTATGAAAAATGGTTATTTATTCAAATAAAATTATTCCTGTTTTTATTAATTTGCTAAAATAATTGTGCAAATAAAACCTATTTTATTGATTTATGAACACCAAATTTGACTTCAAGATTCACTGAATTTAGAAATTCACGTAAAGATCAGGACAACTACTATACTGGGGTTGCGAGCGAAGAGAACCACTTGTTATGATAAAAAATTAAGACTGGTAGTCCAGGTGACTACTACTGACGATTACATTTTTAAGACTGCCATTTGGTAACTTCTTTTGTTGACTACATTTTTAAGACTTCTGTAGTGCGGGTGACTACTTCTGATGACTTCAAATTTTAGACTGATTATCGTTTGATAGTCTGGCTCTTTTTATATCCAAATTTCCCTGTGTATTTAAAGAATCGATGCCATGGTATTTTCAACTTCGATGCCATTGCCATGCATTTTCGAAATCCATTGTTAGAGAAACACTTGCGTTGACTCAGCTTTTAGATCGCACGTGTTCACATCTTCTGAGTCATATGTTTTTACAATTTAATATTATAGTTTTTATGTTGTTGTTAATTATTTATAGTTATTACAATTTGTTATTATTAACTATTATTGTTGTTACTTTTATTACTATCTTGTTATTTTTATTACAATTGCTTATTATTCTTATTTTGTTATTATTGTTCCATTCATTATTACTATTTTGTTATTTTAAATAATTATTCGTTTTTAAACATTATTATTGTTTTAATTTAGTTATTATTTTATTATTCTTATTATTTCTATTTTTATTAATTAATAATTGTTTATAATTGTTAATAATATGTTAATAACAATTATTTATTGTTATTCCCATTATTATTATTATTTATATTATTATTAATATTGAAAAATACGTTACGATGACGTAACACACTGCTTTTGCTTTTAATAAAAAGAAGATGAAAGTTTCAGACAGTTTCAAGAAAAAATTGTATACAAAAAGATCGAAAGATACGCGCGATTGGTTTTGAATAGTTTTTTTCTTCTTTCTTTTTAAAACAGAAGCCGTAATTTTTTTCCTAACATGTGACTTACAACTTGAGAAATGGGAAATAAAATTTTTAGACATTGAAGAACGTAAATTGCTGTTCATTAAAGAAGGGTTTTTTTTCTGTCAAAGACACCTCAGTCCAGGAGAAAAATCAATTTTTTTAAAACGGTTTTACGAAGATTCTTATCTAACTTTATCATTCATATGTCATTTTTGGAGTATGTGACGACTTTGGTTTTAATAAAAAAAAAAAAAGGCAAAGAAGTGGAACCTTTTTCTTGTTCTGGTTTATTTCGGGACATTTAAAAATCATTTTTAATTAAGATTATCTTCCAAAAAGCAAAGGAATTGAATGTCACCGCAATCGAGATGCTCGGCACGTACAAAACAAAATTTCTCTCTCTCTCGCTCTTTCTCTTCCTCTATCTCTCTATCTATTTATTCCTCTCATAAAATGTTCACTAATAAAAAAATGGACATCGCCATTGGCATCTAAATGTGGGAGGTATTATATTCTTCTCTGCCTCTGGATTCTGAAGAGTACACACACGCTTGCGCGTTTATTGGTTCGCAGATGCATCCATTTTGTGTCGTATTGTTAAAAAAAGGGGGATTGAAAGTGTGTGTGAGAGAGAGAAAGTTGATTGTTCACTTCATTTACAGCATGATATTTTATTTATGCAATTAATTGGAAAAAATTTTCAATTCATATTCTTAAAAAAAAATTTAAAAAAAGAATAAAATAAACAATAACAATTTTGGAGGTTGATGAGATTGAAATGATTATTTTCCTTTCCGAATGTTCTATAAAAGAAAAAAAATTTAACAAAAATAAAATAAAATAAAAGTATACTTATATCTTGAGAAATTTCCTTCTTCTTCTTCTTCTTTTTATTTTTTTTAAATTTAACTTTCCACCCTTCAAATAAATTAATTTTTATAATTCACTCAATATTTTTTTCAATTACAATAATTATTAGTTTCTACAATAGTATGAAAATAAAAAAAGGGCATTTATTCCTGAAAATTCTCAATAAAGTCGTTAATTTCTTAAAAAATGTATTCAAGGGAAAATCGTAAAAAAATGCAAAAATAATCTCAAAATAAAATATTCAATTAAAAAAATTCGTTATATGGGTGATTCTACCGAAATACTCCTTTTTGTGAGATACAAACAGAAAAAAAAATTATTATTTATGGATTAATGCAGTCAATTGTATTGAGTTTACAATAATCTACCACCTCTATAGCATGATCATGCTAGCTTTTAGCTTTTAAAGTATATATTTTAAATTAAAATTTACAAAAAAAATAAGAGGTTAAAATTTGGCACCGGTGTTTTTTATTATATATATTTTTCTATTTACACAAAATTATTTAATAATTATAATTTATTAATATTATCATATAAATTTGATAGATTTTGAAATACTTACAGTATTTAAATACTTTACAGTATTTATTCAAAATTGTAGAGAAAATGTCAATTTTTTATAATATTAAAAAAAAATTTAAGAAAAATTAATTTTTCAATAATTTGTTTAAACAATAATTTTTTATTGTTAAAAAAAAAGTGAAGGACATCATGTGTTATAGTCAGCAAATATATGTATCCCCACCTGTACTGTACTTATATTCGACAAGAGCTGCAAACCACTTTTGCAACTCAGTCATATTTCTGCCTTTGAAGTGTATTATTAATTTCATTAATAAATTGTCACTCTCTGAAGTGAATAAAAGTAAATTGTGTCTATTTAATAAATTAGACCGTAACATTTTGGCGATCCTGCCAGGATAGCAACAAACGACGTAAAAATAATTCGTCAAACTGTTCTATCTTCGAGTGTGAACCTGTTTTTCTACGGAAAATATTCGAGTTCAATCAAAGGAGAAAAGGCTCCGTGGGTGTTCTACGGATACCTCCGAGAAATTTAATATTGACATTAATTGAACTACTTGAGCTTGTCGACCTAGACAATAAGACTCAGAAGAAGACGACTTCTGGAGGAATTTCATCCATTTGGAGATCCAGGCAGATACGTCAGCCGCTTACTTGGGGGTGCTTTGCAGCAGTGACTACGGCCACGCTTCACACATCACCAGGGTCCAGAAGAAGCAGAAATACGTAAGATTTATTCAACGAATAAACTACATTTGATTAATTAAATGGTAACTAGACTACGCGTGTTAGTAAGTCTTAGTTTCCTCAATAAAATAAACTATTTCTCTGAATAACCTTGTTGTAAGTGTGTAGCCACTTGAACAAGTGAGGAGAATTAAAAACACATATAATTTTGTTACGCGAAACACTCATTTACACCCGACATAAATAATTTTTGTACACTGGCATATCACACATATAGGGATTTAAAACACACAAACTCTACATCTGACACAGATTCTGACTCGACTGACGTTAGTTTAAAAATGGAGAATGATTTAAAAAATACCCTTAACCCATCTGGAACATCAACACCGCCAAATACGGAACAAGTTCTTCAATCTATAGTAGAGCAACTCTCACGATTGAATGTAGGAGTTACGAGATTAGTTCGCGAAAATGATTACCGGAAAGAGGAAATAGAAACATTAGGAAGAAAATTAGGGTTGAATCCTACAGAAGAAACAGACGACGAATTTGCAAATGCATCCGATAACGAAAGTCATTTCGATGATATAGAAACACAAAATAATGTTCAACCCCAAATAAATGCAACGAACGATGGAGAAACATTACAAAATTAAAATTTAGGAAAAATCGCAACAAAAGATATAATCAGAACAATCAAAACTTTAACGGGACAAGACGATTGTGGAGTTGAAGATTTTATTAAAAACGTTAAAAGAGCAAAAGGACAATGTTACCAACCAGACCTATTATTAGATTTCATTATTTCTGAAAAAATAACTGGAAACGCAGAAAGGGCAATACGATACTTAGATATAGCCAGCTATGCAAAACTTTTCGAGGCATTACGTGCAAATTTAACACAAGTCGGTTCAGTGTCAATGCTTCGATCAAAATTATTAAATTGCAAGCAAAATTCTACTGAAGATATTCAAAGTTTCAACAATAGATATAGAAAAATTTGTCACGAATTAAAGTATGCAATTCAATCAGAATACACAAAGCCTATTACACGAAAAGTTGCAATCGAAAACGAGGAAAAAGAAATTTAAAAAAGATACATGATGAACATTCGTCGAGATATAGGATTACAGATAAAGGCTCAACGACCGGTAAACTTGAATGAAGCTCCAACGCAAGCCATGGAATTAGAATTATGGTTTAAGGAAAGTAACGTGCATAAAACACAATTAACAAATAAAATTTTACCAAGATTTCCAATTAGGCCTAATACACTAAATATAACATCGAAACCTTTAACAAATTATAGACAGTCGACAAATAAAATAAATACACCTGCAACACAAGAATCAACGACAAGACCGGTGTCATGTTACAAGTGTGGAAAGACCGGACATATGACTAAAGAATGTACAACATCAGCAAATTTTCGCGACGGCTGGTTGCCAAAGAGACCTCCACAAGCAATCAGAATGACACGCGAAGACCAAGAATTTTTAGACTCTCAGACAATGACCGAAGAAGAAATTCAACACCACGAGGATTACGAAAAGAATGCCGAGTATCAACCTTGTGTGGACGACTACAATCTGTATACGGAAGAGCTGATAACGGAGGACAATACAGATTATTAATAGATTCAGGAGCATCAGTTAACATAATTAAAGAAAATAAAATACCCAGAAATAATTACACTACTTTTAAAATTAAAAAGAATTTTTGTATGGGTAAAGATAAATATCAATCCGAATACGCTGTCCATTTAAATTATTTCGGCAAAAAACAGTTGTTCCATATTGTCGACGAAAACTTCCCATTACCCGAGGATGGAATAATTGGATTGCCATTTTTACAGCAATATGAAAAATACGCTATTACTCCAAAATTCCTTCTCATAGAAAAATGGAAGACACCCTTACATGAAGATGGATATTTTGTAGAACAAAATAAAATGCGGATATGCAACATCATAATGAATAAAGAAGATGGTGATATTTTAATAGAAGACCACCCAAATATTCCCACCGGACTTTATAAAATACAGAACGGAATTATGAAAGCACCTGTTTTTAATTATACTAATCAACCTTTGGAAGTACCAAACAAAATTGAAGGCTTGCCTATAGAAAAAATCGATTATATGACAATTAATAAAATTTAAGACAATGAAAATGAAAATACGACAAAATTAAAAAACGAAGAACTACCTAAACGATTAATAGAATTAAAAAATAAAACGAGATTAGATCATTTGGACAAAAGTACAAAAGAAGACATTTGGAGAATAATTGGAAATTATCATAGTAATTTTACCTTAGAGGATGACGAAATTCCCTGCACTAATTTGACTAGTCACAAGATTATATTAAAAAGTGGAAAAATAATCAATGTAAAATCATACAGACCTCCTGAATTTCACAGAGAAGAAACCGACAAACAGATAGCCGATTTATTAAGAAAAAACATTATTGAACCATCTGATACCCCATTTAATTCTCTTATATGGATTGTTCCAAAGAAAAAAGATGCTAGTGGTATACAAAAATGGCGAATGGTTATTGACTTTAGGAAATTAAATGATGATACAGATCAAGATGCATATCCTTTGCCAGTGATTGAAGACGTGCTTTCTCAGTTAGGAAAAGCAAAATTCTTTTCAGCTTTCGATTTGTCTTCAGGATTTCACCAAATTCCTATGGAAAAAAAAGTAGAAAATATACCGGATTCAGCACAACAAGAGGACACTATCAATTTATCCGAATGTCATTTGGTTTAAAAAATGCACCAGCCACATTTCAGAGAATGATGGATCGCGCTTTTCAAGGATTAATTGGTGATGTATGTTTTGTGTACTTAATAATACTTAATAATAAAAATTTAATCAAATTCATGGAAAGAGTGAAAACATTGGGATTAAAATTACAACCGGATAAGTGTGAATATCTTCGGCCAGAATTGGAATACTTAGGACATGTTATCACCGATAAAGGAGTAAAACCAAATCCTTTAAAAATACAAGCAGTTCAAAATTTTAAAGAACCAAAAAATGTCACTGAAATACAATCATTTTTAGGATTAGTTGGATATTACAGAAAGTTTATTAAAAATTTTGCACATATAGCTAAACCATTATCAAGATTAACAGCAAAGGAGACTATTTTTGATTGGACAAAAGAGTGTAGTACAAGTTTTGAATTGTTAAAAGATTTACTGTGTCAATCACCTGTATTAAAATATCCAGATTTTAATAAAAAATTTGTTTTGACAACCGACGCCAGCAATGTAGGAGTCGGAGCTGTTCTTTCACAAGATGGACATCCTTGTTGTTATATTTCAAGGGTATTGAATAAAGCAGAACAAAATTACAATACTGCAGAAAAAGAATTATTGGCAATCGTGTGGGCTACAAAAAGGCTTAGACAATATCTATTAGGACGTAAATTTACGATTCAGACAGATCACAAAGCACTAATTTGGTTACATAATGTAAAAGATCCTAGTTCCAGATTATTAAGATGGAGATTACGTTTAGAAGAGTTCCAATATGATATAGAATATGTAAAAGTAAAAGAAAATAAAGCAGCTGATTGTCTTTCAAGATTATTTCCTATTCAAGATGAGGATAGAGAAAAATATGCATCAACAAAAAGTTCAGAAAGCAATGAACTTAGTTCAACGAAAGAAGATATGTCACCCAATACTCAGAGGTTTGATGACACTGCACAAATGCACACTGAACAACATGAGGAAACAGATATTTTAACACAATATTTCGAAGACTGGAAAAAGAATAAAGAAATTGGAAACGTTACAATCAAACCTAACGCACAAGGAAAATTATGGAAAACAATACAAAAAAAGGATTTACCCCCATTCAATAAAGAAAACTGGTTAAAATATTTTGAAAATCGAGTTAAAGAATTTATAGATAGCAAAATGGTAATAGTTCGATTACAATTGGGAGATCCTTTAATCTCACCTATCGAGAAAGCTTTTATAAAAGAAGTTATAGAATTTTTTAGCGACAAATACGAAGACCGATCTTTTCATTTATGTTTTAGTCAACTGAGAGAACTTACAAAAGAAGAGAAAAAATCAATATTAAAAGAAGCCCATGGATCTGTTGTAGGACAGCATTATGGGGAAAGTAAAACTATTCCAAAAGCAAAACGATTAGGAGAATGGAAAGGTATGGACGATGAGATAATAGAATTTGTTAAAAAATGTGCAGTTTGTCAATTACAGAAAAGTACACGTATTAAAAGACAATCGGAAGGCATTATCCCTGATATTCCATTAAAACCAAACGATAAAATAGCTATGGACATTTTTGGCCCTTTACCTAAAACGAAACAAGGAAACGAATTTATATTAAGTATCCAAGATCAATTAACAAGATATATCATGCTTATTCCACTAAAATCAGCAACAAGTGAAAATATATTAGAGAGTTTATTAGAACAATACATTTATATATTCGGTTCACCCAAAAGTGTTCTTACTGATCAGGGGAGAAATTTCGTTTCCGAATTAGTTGAAAATTTTGAAAACCTTTTTCGAATTAAACCAATAAGGACAACTACATACCATCCACAAAGTAATGGACGAATAGAAAGAATGCATTCTACACTAAAAAATCTTTTAAAAACAGCAATGGAAGATAATCAGAATGAATGGGACGAGAATTTAAAAATTATTAGTCTTGCACATAATTCAACTACAAATGAAACAACAGGATTTACACCTTTTGAACTCACATTTGGAAGAGAGATAAACCTCCCGTCTACTCTTGAAAGTTCACCAATTCTTAAATACCCAGAACTAATTCAGCAATGGAAAGAAAAGCATGAAAAATGGTTAACTAAAGCTAGAGAGAAAATTAGAATTCAACAGGAAAAATCTAAAAGAAGATTGGACGAACAAATAGTTTTACCACAACCAATATATGAAATAGGGAACCGCGTAAAATTAATTCATAATCATCCAACTAATAAATTATCTCCAAGTTGGTTAGGACCAGGAACTATTACACAAATTTTTGATAACAATAATTATGAAGTATTATTTAAAAACAAGAGAAGTAGATTTCATGCCAACCAGCTAATGCCATATTACGTCTTTTCAGATGATGAAAATGATGATCAACATAATTCTAGTGATAATTCTGAAAATTAGTCTAACATACGGAAATATCAATATAACAGAATTAAAAGGAAATCTGTATATAGAAGACATAGGACCTGTTCACCAATACCACGAAGAATGGAAATTAATAATTAGAATAAACGTCACTAATGTAAATAGTAGATTTGACATGATTGAAAAAACAATTCAAATAAGTGAAGCAGCATGCTCCGTTTATTGTAGCTCTAAGAATGAAATTCATTTAATACGGGGACGGTTTGATAGATTAAAAAGCAAACACGATTTATTAAACAAATTGTTAGGAGGACGTCGAATAAAAAGAGGTTTGGCAAATTTCGTGGGAGATATAGCAAAGCCCTTATTTGGAATTATGAATGATGCAGACTTAGTAGCTATTAAAAATCAATTTGATGAAGTTCTTGACGATCAAAATCAATTAGCAAATATATTAACTAATCACACGAAAATTATAAAACTGATTCTCGATTCTTTATCATTAGATCACGAACTACTTCAAACACAAACTAATCGAGAACTAGAATTAACTATGAATCTACGAACGACAATAAACGAAACTATAAAAGAAAATTTTATCAATTCAAAATTAGTAATAGTAACACTTATGATTGATGAATTAAACGAAGACATTAATATTGCAATTGACGCTATTAACGACGGAAAACATGGAATAGTTCATCCCCAACTACTTACACCAAAAATATTAAAAAATACTATAGAAGAATTTGAACAAGTTCATAGAACAAGATATCATTTTGAAAATACTGAAGAAACCTATCAATATATTATTGATTTAAGTGAAGTTGAAGTTGCAATAGTAAAAGGGTTATTGACTTACATTTTAAGAATACCAGTAATCGAGAAAGAAGAAGAAAATTTCATTCGACTAATACCAATCCCAGAGAAAATAAAGGATACTTATTTAGGATATGCACCTGAACATGAATATTTCGTAAAATATAAAGGATCATACAGTCCGTTAAAAAATGATTATCAAACCAATTGTAAAAACATAGTAGAATATAAAATTTGTAAAAGAAAACAACCAAATTATTTATTAGGTAAATCTAACGGATGTGATGCTACTTTGTTAAGAAGAGACCCATTAGCAAATTGTATACTTTCCCCATATTTATTACATCAAGAAACATACATCCCTGTTACCAATGGGTATATATTACTCCCACTCCGACAAATAACTATCGACATTAATTGTGACGACGGACTTGAAACTATTACAATTCATCATGCTAGTTTAATACAAGGTTCAAGATGTAAAGTATTTCTAGAAAACACAGAATTGTATCTTCCAACTACACAAACATTAAACAAAATTGTAAACATTAATGTAAGCTTCGAATTACCGTTTGACAAAAATGAAATAGAGAATCTTAGAGACCGATTAATTCCGTTACCACAAAAATTAGATCAACAAACACTAGCAAATGCTAAATTAGGATTAGGTAACACATTAGACTTATTAGAGCAAATAAAATCACGTACTCGAATCAATAATTGGAAAGAAAAGACTGTTGACGTATTACACATCGCAGGTTATTGTAGTTTAACTATTATAGGAATTTATGTAATGTACAAATGTGGATTGTTTAAAATAATACGAAAATGTTTACTTAAAAAGTTATGTTTATTCTGTATTAAAAACCAAATTACTAATGAACCCGTCGTTGTAACCTATGAAAGACAACCACGTAGAGAGTCAGAAGTAGATATTAAACCTTATTTAAATAAGAACGTGAAACTTAGGCTTTAGGGACTAAATCCTATCTAACGAGAGGGATGTTATAGTCAGCAAATATATGTATCCCCACCTGTACTGTACTTATATTCGACAAGAGCTGCAAACCACTTTTGCAACTCAGTCTTATTTCTGCCTTTGAAGTGTATTATTAATTTCATTAATAAATTGTCACTCTCTGAAGTGAATAAAAGTAAATTGTGTCTATTTAATAAATTAGACCGTAACACATGGAATATTCTAGAAAAATTATTTTCTCAAAATTTGAACCTTCCTTAATAAGTGGTTAAATTTTTAAAGAAGTGTTTTTTGGTGTTTTTGAGAAAAAAATTTTTGAAGTTTGCGCTACGAGTTTTTGTGCGTTGCGCGAACTAAGCAGCGCCTATGTCAGTGTATTTTAAAAGATGATATGACCTTTACTGCTCGCCCCGAATACATTAATTAATCATATACCTATATATTATTATTATAAACAGTTTAACAATATATTTTTAAACATTATTTTTCTTTATTAATGTAAAAAATCTTTTCCTTCACACTTTACCCAGGCTTAGGACTGGCAACATATATTTTATTTTAAATGCTGGCGTGTTTAAAAAATTTGTGTTTAATTATTGCAAAACACTTATGCATTAGAAACAATGTTTGAAAAAAAATTATTAGAAAAATGTTTTAATTTTTTAAAAAATTTTACATACATATTGCAAATAAATTATATAACTGTGAATACAATACCAAAAGAATTTCAATTAATTACATGATGTTTAATATTTGGGAATGGGTGTCGTCGAAATTAGAAACAAGTTTACATTTTATTTCTTTATTTGAAATTGGAACAAAAGAATGGAAACTTCTTGTACCGGTGATTGTTTTACAAGATTTAAATCGTTCAGATATTTCTAATTTTATATTTTGATGGTCTTCAATGGAACAAAAGTCAAACGGAATTGTGTCAAATTTATTTTCCACTAACTAAAAAAATGCTTTAGGAGATGTAATTGGTTCAGTATCTGGTCTTCTTAAACTTTCACGTCGTACAAATCTCTTCACTGTACCACCAAGTCCATCACAAGCATTTTTTCCATGTGAAGTCGCAAAAAATGCCATTCAGCTGCTATATTAAAATCATCGAAATGATGTGTTAAATTTATAAAAAAAAATTTATTTTTGTACTGCTATGCTGCACCGTCGGAGAAATAATAAATTTTTTTTAATTCACCTGAACTATACATTGTTTTAAGCCATGTAATTAGTCTTTTCTGGAAAAGGTAAACAGCTTCTGTGGTATGTTCATTACATTGAGAAATTATTACAAAGTTTTCAAATTTAGCAATACTATTTTCGTCACGATCAGAACGATAAATTGCAAAAGGATGAATCGTTGTTTGACTGTTGTTCCAGTGATGACTCTGTATTGCATTTTGAATAATAAAAGTATAATTTTCAGAGAAATCGCCGATTACAATGAATTCACCTATTTTTAAATTGAATTTTAGATCTTTCAAAAATTTATTTTGATTTTTAGCTATGAAGTTATGTGTTTGAAGTACATTTAATTGCTGCTTGAAGTTGTTAAGAAAATCATTTGCTTCCCGCGTGACCGTTTCTAAAGAAGAACGATCAGTATTTAACCATTGTTGATAAGTTAAGGATTTAATGTTATTTTCTAAGAGAGTTTCTTCTATTTGAGATACAATGTTTTCAATACCAGGGCAAAAATTACACTTTTTGAAATAACAATCTCTTGTTGGTTCAACACAAATCACACTATTTAAAATATCTATATAATTTGTAACTGGAATTTCATGAAAAAGTACATTTTAAACCATTCAATAATAATTTGAAATTTTGATGGATTTTACATACACATACGATATGTGTTCCATGACTGTTTGCAAGAATACATTGCTTAGGACGTAAAGAAGCAAATTTACTAAATCCTACTTTTATTTCTGGATTCTCTTTTTTAAATTCTACATAAGCTTCCTTTACATTACACAAAATTAAATGTTTTTGTAACTTTGCTTTTTTACCATCCTTTTGATGAACAGAAACAACATCTTTTTGACCTTGCATGACACGACTTATTTCCTCGGACAGATAAAAATTTACCACTTTTTCTGATTCGCTATTAGAAAAACTATGACATTCTCTTGCAGGTGGATATGATCCAAAACCATATTCAGATTAAAAATTTTTGGCATGTACAGCTAATTTATACGAAATTTTAAATTCTTTTTGTAATTTTGGAATATTCCAAGTGAGGGGAGTAATTGTTAACCAATGGATTTTTTCTCTAACAGTTGATGCACTTTCAAATTTTTTTTAACTAAATTGATCATTTCGCGCCCATCGTCATTCTGAATATATTCTGGATCAAATTCACTTGTAGGTGAAATAGAAGAACTCTGACATGAACACAAATTATTTTCATTATCATTGACATCAATTTCAGTACTTACGTAACTGCTTTTTGGTGGATCCAAGCCCTTTGATATTAACAATTTACAAGACATGCAAATATACTCTCCAATATCCGGAAATTTCTCCTTACACAATGCAGTTGGCCGTGAGATATTTTTCTTTACCCAAGAATGTTGAGGAAGTTTGAAGGGATTGCAGCAAATCTTATTATTTGGCATTCTTAACACTTTCGAAAATCACAAAAACAATGAAAAATCACAAGCTTAAAAACGTCCGAAGTGCACAAGAGCAAAAACAAGAGTGACAATATGTCATTCAGGTAAAAAATTAACCAATGGTAAAGTTTTTAAATTAAAAATCAATTAAAATTACATTATAACCATTCCTTTGAAATGTTCATAATGCATTTTTAATTTCTTGTCACATAACTTTACAGGCAGAAACTTAGGTATTACTCAGGCTAAGGCCTAAGTAAAGTGTGAAGGAAAAGATTTTTTACATTAATAAAGAAAAATAATGTTTAAAAATATATTGTTAAACTGTTTATAATAATAATATATAGGTATATGATTAATTAATGTATTCGGGGCGAGCAGTAAAGGTCATATCATCTTTTAAAATACACTGACATAGGCGCTGCTTAGTTCGCGCAACGCACAAAAACTCGTAGCGCAAACTTCAAAAATTTTTTTCTCAAAAACACCAAAAAACACTTCTTTAAAAATTTAACCACTTATTAAGGAAGGTTCAAATTTTGAGAAAATAATTTTTCTAGAATATTCCATGATGTCCTTCACTTTTTTTAACAATAAAAAATTATTGTTTAAACAATTTATTGAAAAATTAATTTTTCTTAAATTTTTTTTTAATATTATAAAAAATTGACATTTTCTCTACAATTTTGAATAAATGACTTTTTCTTGTAGAATCAATAGTTTTCGAAATAAAAATTCTCAAAAAAGTCATTTTTTTCAGTTTCCGATTTTTCATATCTAAATATCTAGCAAAAAAAATTTTTTTTTTGCAAAACTGTTTGGCACAGTTATTTAGTACCCCAAGTACTACAAAATTACGAACTTTAAGAAAAATCGGTGATCCAACATTTGCTTTTCGTATGGAACTGCCCATATGTAATTGACAAATAATTTTCCTCCAGCTGAGAATGCCGTATCATGTTTATAAAGGACAACTTTATGTAAAAAAAAATTTGCGATCAATTTATATATATTAATATTGTTTTTATTAGGGGTGAGAGGAATGACGCTTTAGGTTGTGATCTCTGCTTATGTCTCAATTTTAATTTTTTTTAACGCAAAATAATTACATTTTTTAAAAAGTAACTTAAGAAATTAATATTAGAGATGTTAATTTAGATATTGATCACAATAATTAATCAATATCTCTACCCACAGCAAAAATATTAAATAATATTCAACGAGTGAGAGGAATGACGCGGTACTACATGACAAATTTCATTTTTTATATTTAAAAAAACTACACGACACATTTTATTCATATCTTAGAAAATTATTCTTAAATATCATAACTTTTAGAAAAAATTGATAAAGTACCTATTTTCATGTTTTAAATAATTGTTTTACGTATTAAAAAAAATGAAAAGCACTTAGATAACAGGTTAGAAAATCGATTTTGAGGTGGTAAAATATATTAAAAATGTATTAAACAATAAAATTTTACAACTTTTTTTTGCTGAACATTTAGAAAAAGTGATAAAATAGGGAAATATGACTTGGTATTTTTCCAAATGATTATAATTATTTATTCACCAATTAAAAATTCACAACTGCTTTAGTTGTTGCCATTAATTTAAAGAAATTATTAAAAATTAAGCGAAACGGAAATTGCAGCAAGAAAAAAAAATGTACAAAAAAACATCATTTCGAAAAAATGAAACTGCATATGAGAATTTATAAGGGCGCTATGGCATTAAAATTAAGAGTAACCACAGCATTGTGTATGATACTAAACGAATGGAACTCCTCCGTCCTCTCAATCCCGTGCTTGCTGTCGTTGAGATACTCGTAAAATCGATGAATATTTTCGGCGTCTATCTCGGAAAAATGATCTGCTCCATATTTCCAATGGAGTGCATTACAAATTAGGGCCGATGGTACTCTATTTACGTAGCCAAACATACACGCCAACATCGGAATTGTCGAATCAAATTGGCTGTCGTTAAAAATCAACACGTATCTTTGTGGTATTGCAGGCTGTCCCAAAAACATAAACAAATCAATCTACGGATTCGTTTTCATTGCAAGCGACGACCTCCGCAGCACGGCCGGCACTTTCATTCGAAACAAGTCGCGCTGCTTCGCTGGTTCATGATCATAATTGAGGAAATATGTTGCCCAACTTTGCAGGATGTTTGTTCTCAAAGTGACACTTTCCTTCGTGTCAAAGATTAAACTTTTCATATGAATCCTACAAAAATACGGAAACAGAAAAAAATAACAACTTTAGAATGGAAGTAATAGTTTTTGAAAATATCATGTTTTAAGTAAAATAGAGAGAGAGAGAGAATTTTTTTAATAACAAACAAAAATGAGTTTTTAATGAAACGACTAATAACAAATGTTCCCCCCATTTTTTACATTTTTATAAACAATTTTAATAATATCAGATAACAATATGTTTTGTTGAAACAACATTTTTTTATTTAAATAAAGCATAAAAGTTAAAAAAAATAATGTTAATATTTTTTAACATTATTTTTCCAAATTTAAACATTTTGGCGGACATTTTGGAGGCGCCATTTTGAAATTAGGAAAAAAAAATTCGGCATTATGCCTATTTGATAGTCCCAACATTTTGAACGCGATATTTTCTTGTCCCGGATTTTTCCTAACCGAATTCGAGTAAATAATCTAATTTTAATGACATAAAACACTTAAAAAAACTACTTTTTTTGTTTAAACAATTACAACTTTTTATGATTAAATTTAAATTTTCTTTCAGATTCTAAAAGAGGACACTCAAATCTAAAACAAAACCTATGTCCCGATTTTTCCCAAATTCGTAACTCGTAGAACGGAAAGCTCAAAATTGTACAAAGAAATACGGACATTTGGGACTAAATGGGTTAATAGAATTAACTATAATTAAAGATAAAAAAATTCTTATGCGCAAGTATTATTATAAATAAAAATATTTTCTCCGCATGGAAAAAATAAATTAAGCAGATTTTACAAAACTGTTACAGAGTAGCGGTTATAGCTTTTTACAAAACTGAGTTTAATTCAATGAAAGGAACATTGCAGGATAAAATAATTAACTTTCGTAGTTTATACTAAATATTTTTTAAGTTTATCCGGAAATATTCCTTACATTTTACAAAACTCAGTATCGTAAAAATCTGTATTTGTCACTCCGTAACAGTTTCGTAAAATCTGCTTAATTAATTTTTTTCTGTGCGAGATTCGAAATTTTTTTTATTCGATATGGTTGTCGATAAGTAATTATCAATTTTTTTGTTTAAATTAATTTTGATCTGAAAAAATAAGCTGCATGAACGAATGAACTGTGCATCTGTGAGGACTCGAACCCCAGTTTATAGCTGCCTGTCGCGGGACCTACGCCTATCAATGCACCTTGCCAACACAGCCTTTGTTCACGCAGCTTATTTTTTCAGATCAAAATTAATTTATAAAAAAAAGGTTTAATTACTTATCGACAACCATATCGAAGTAATTATCATATGTAACACCTAACTCTAAACCAAAGAGTTCAATTGATGTCTAATAGATGTCACTATGTGCTGATATAGTGTAGGGATCCTGCATGCGTTCTCACCTCAGGTACGAGAGAGAACCATGGGTGCGTATGTTCTCATTCTCGATTGTAAGAGACATACATAGCGAATCGCGCAATTAATTAATAATATTGTTATTGGTCTAATTGATTTACATAGAGCGGGAGAGAAACGTGGGACATCATCTGATAGTGAAGAATAATTATTAATTTTCCAACATCCCACATTGGTGACCCCGAGTTCCTGACGAAGGAAAACTCCGTCGACATCTTGGACATCGAAGTGATTACTCTATGAACTAAGGCATTCTCCAGCGAGGAGAAAAATCAGCTATCTCTCAGTGTACGTATTTTTGGACCATGGCTAAGAATTTCCAAGAAAAAGGATTTTTTTTGAGAGAGCACATGTTTTTTCAATGAACGCTGACGCCATATTGGATTTTTTGGAGTGTCTACACAGGTATAAAAAAAGAGAAAGAAATTGTCTACAATATTAATTTAATTAATTATCTCGACTATAAAATTTTTTAATTAGTGACTGCCGTTTGCTTGCTAAGGGTCAGGTTAGTTAATCAATCACGAATTTCGGTTACGTTTTTAATTGCTTTTAACTAATTTTAAAAGTTTGAATATTAATTATATTTAGTTCGCTTGTGCCTGCTCACAACAATAGTTTAAATTAAAATGGCTCGGTTAGCGAGTGACGATTATTTCACGAATTATGGCTCCATTAGTGGCGATGATGTCGGCGGTGCAAACGGTTTACAGCTTCGCGTTAACAATATTCGCCAAATTCTTTGGTTGCCCAATTTTTACCGGAGGGAACCTAGCGTTTGGTTCGCGGAAATCGAGTTGTTGTTCGAATATGCAGGTATACAAACGAAAAAAAATGGCCGGGGCGGTCATTGCAGCGTTAGATTTCGAATCAGTCATGGTTATTAGTGACATTATTACCGCAGAATCTCGCGCTGAAGACATTTACACAGAAATTAAAAACAGACTAATCTCAACTTTTGCAATATCGTCGGAAGATAGATTAAGACAACTAATCAAAGGTGAACTGCCAGGTGATCAAAACCATCATTACTTTTGGACAGAATTAGAAATCTTAGTCAAGGGGAATGCAGTGACGAGGTCATTAGAACTGTTTTCTTAGAGCAACTTCCGGGTAGTTGTCGTGCGGCGTTAGCGTTAAACGAGACCACCGATATTACGAAATTAGCCGAATTAGCGGATCGTTTTATTGATGCAACGGGGCAAAGCAGCTCTTCATCTACTGACGCGATATGCATGCAGAGCATTCAAGAAAAATCAATAGCAAAAATAGAGGAATAAACCGCCAGGGTTGACGCCTTGCCTGTTCGATCGGAAAATCGTTATAATCAAAATTACGGTTCGGCTAATCGAGGAAACCGAAGCTAATCGTCGGTTAATTCGGGCTAATTCGGGCTTATTATTTTTGATAGACACGGGTTCTGACCTATCAGTAATTCCGGTGGGAAAACAAAGCACAAATATACCTTCCCAACATGTGCTTTATGCTGCGAACAATTCGCAAATAAACACATTAACACACCCCTTCCTATCTATTCCCTATCCTATTATCGGTGCCGATTTTTTGACACACTTCAGCTTAACTTTTGATCTGGGAAATCGCAAAGTGTTAGATTCTTCATCAGGTTGCAACAAAATACAATACCTTAACCCCTTGACTGTGGAGGACGTCTATACACGTCATGGCCAAAACAAGGAAACATTTTAACATATATTCGCAAAAATTGTTACTCGGGGGTTTTTGGGGTCGCTGATCATGATTATGATGTCAGATTTTCAAAATATATTATTTTTAATCTATTATGGCCGCCAAAAATTTTGAAAAATTTCAAAAGTGAATGGATTTTCTTAAAAAATTTTACTCGAGGGTTTTTGGAGTCGCTGATAACAATTCTAAAGTCAGATTTTCAATATAATTAATTTTTAATCCAACATGGCCGCCAAAAATTTTTCTTAAAATTTAATACGTAATTATATAAAAATATTTTTTAATAATCGACCACCACATTGGATCGTCCATTTTGAATTTTTAAAAGCTAACACCGGATTCTAAATCAGCGACCATTTAAACTCCTGAGAAACGAGTTTGAAGCGAATCCATTGAATTTTTAAAAACTAACACCGGTTTCGTAATCGGCGACCCCAAAAACCCCTTTGTACTAAGTATCATGAAAATTTATTCACAAGAAGGTCTTACACATTTTAAGACCATTTTTTTATATTTTAGCTACACACTAAAGGGGTTAGGACCGCCGCTATTACTGATATTAGTGCAATAGATAAGTCCTTACCATTCTGTCACATTTTTTCTAAATTTCCCGAGATTCTTAATCTGTCTATGGGTTCGGTGTCACCCAAGCAGGATGTTTTTCGCCACATTATTACGACAGGACCTTCCATAGCGCAACGGACCCGTCGTCTTCCATCAGAAAAGCTTAAGGCCGCGAAAGCTTATTTTTAAAAAACAGATTGAGGCTATCATTTGTCG